>QRFH01000015.1:0-1387416 GCA_025389075.1 Sclerotinia minor | reverse complement strand
CTAACCCTAACCCTAACTCCTAACCCTAACCCTAACCCTAACCCTAACCCTAACCCCTAACCCTAACCCTAACCCTAACCCTAACCCTAACCCTAACCCTAACCCTAACCCTAACCCTAACCCTAACCCTAACCCTAACCCTTTAATACATATACATCTTTTAATTTGAAATTTTAAATCTGAAATTTTCTAATATTAAACTCTTTAAATTAATTCTATCAAATCCTTTAAATTAATTTAATTAAACCCTTTCAAATTCAAATATTAAACCTTCTAAATTGTTCTTATCAACCCTTTAAATTGTTCTTATCAACCCTTTAAATTGTTCTTATCAACCCTTTAAATTGTTCTTATCAACCCTTTAAATTGTTCTTATCAACCCTCCTAAATTGTTTTTATCAAATCTTCTAAATTAATCTTATTAAATCCTTTAAATTTCAAATATTAAATCCTTTAAAATTTAAATATAAAACCCTCTAAATTAATTTTATTAAATCCTTTAAATTTTAAATATGAATTTTTCTAAATTCATTTTAATTAATAACTTCTTTAATTTTTAAATATAAAACCTCTTAAATTAATTTTATTAACCCTTTTGAAATTCAAATATTAAATTTTTTAACCTAATTTTATTAAACCCTTTGAAATTCAAATATTAAACCCTTTAAATTAATTCTATTAAATTTTTTAAATTTCAAATATTAAATTTTTTAATTTTTAAATATAAACCTTTCTAATTTTATTTTATCAAATTTTTTAAATTGATTTTATTTATTAAAATTTTTGAAATTCAAATATAAAGCTTTCTAATTTTATTTTATCAACCTTTTTAAATTGATTTTATTTATTAAACTTTTTGAAATTCAAATATTAAATCTTTTATATGTTAAAAAATAAGTTTATAAATCTTTTAATATTTTAAATATTTTATTTTTATATATTTATTCATATAAAAATAAATTATGAAATAATTAAAAATGTTTTTAGCTTTAAATATTTCAAATATTTAATAAAGAATCATTTATAAATAAATATTTGGAATTGAATAATGAATAATAAATTTTTAAAAATCTATAAAGAATCTAAAAATCTTAAATGTTAAAACTATCTAATGTAAATAATTAAAAGTCTTTTTATTTATATATTTACCAATTTCTTCTTTTTAGATTTTATTTATACAATTGATTTTATCAAAAAATTAATTTCCGACAATTTTATTTATATATATATAACAAAAAATCATCAAGAGTATTATGTAAATTATAAATCCTTGTGACGAACCACGTCTAATATTATCCTAGGATAAGAATCGTCCCAGGATTAGTGTCCTGAGGCCAATAGTAGATCACGTCATGTGATAGCTCTGCTAGCCAGCTAGCAGAGCTAGCATTCAGAGAAACGTTTAGTATATATTTATTTATTTATTTATATTGATTAACGTCTACTTCGAACCTCCCTTGGGGTATTGAGACGTGCTAAGATAAGGAGCTTTTAAGCGGCGTGATCGTCGCAGCCAAATTTAACAGTTTAACTTCAATGCCAGGGGCTGTTCGCTCCTTTGCGTGTATGATCCTCCTCTTATAGTAAAAGGGCTAAAAGATCATAATGAGTTGGTGGAAAAGCCTTATTATTATTAAGTTCTATATAGAGTTACGATATTGTTGGTACGAGAAGGATACGGAAGACGTACCACCCACGGATTGCGTAGGCCCTGTATGTCTAATTGTATTCTGTCTAAAGAGCTAGCTACATATTGAAAGTAGTAAGTCTTATATAGACTTACTGAAAGAGCTAGTCTCTTTCGCATTCGCTTAGGGCTTTATTACAGTAGCTATATTACAGTGGTAATTGAATTGAAGTCATTCACTTCGTTCACACACAATCATTTAGTATACCATACTATTAGTTACGAATTGCATCATATTATTGTCATTACTTTAAGTCCCTGCTTGACGCCTAGTTATAAACCTACCTCGAGAGCCTAGAGCACTTCCACGTGATCTAGACGGCAAACCTCGTAACAGAATCTATAATTGAGCAATCGAAAGATCGAATTCAAAAAGAGTTAACGTGGTTTATCAGCGAGCGTGCCATATCACCGAGCGGGCCACTTTTACCTCAATTTATATCTTTCAACTTCAATACGCGATTTATCAACAATATATTATGGAATCGAACAATCAAGAAGGTCGAATACTTTTAGCTATCGAAGCTATCAATAAAGACCAAAAATTAAGCATTCGGAAGGCTGCTAAGCTATATAATATCCCGCGTACAAAGATTCAACGCAGAATGGACGGTACTACCCCTCGTATCGAATCTCGAGCAAATGGTCATAATTTGACCAAATTAGAAGAGGAAGTGCTTATCCAGTATACAATCGATATGGATGAGAGAGGGTTTGCACCTAAATTAAGTGGTGTAGAAGATATGGCGAATTATATCCTCGAATCGCGGGGTGCGAAGAAGGTTGGAAAGCTCTGGGCTCATCGCTTTGTTAAACGATGCCCAGAATTAAAGACGCGTTTTAATCGCGTTTATGATTTTCAAAGAGCTCTCTGCGAAGATCCCAAGCTTATTGAAGAGTGGTTTGGATTGGTATCGAATATGCGGGCGAAATATGGTATTGTCGATTCCGATTTCTACAATTTCGACGAAACCGGCTTCATGATGGGTATAATATGCCCTGGAATGGTTGTAACTAGTGCTGAACGAAATGGCAGAAGCAAGGCAATACAACCAGGCAATCGAGAGGGTGAAACTATACCTCCATTTCTGGTAGTTCAAGGACAAGTTCATCTTTCCAATTGGTATACCGAAACCGATTTTCCTGCGGATTGGGCTATTAAACCTACTTCCAATGGATGGACGAATAATGAGACAGGGTTAGAATGGTTAAAGCATTTCGATAAACATACTATTCGTCAAAGGAAGGGCAAATATCGAATGCTAGTATTGGATGGGCACGAAAGCCATGAATCAATACCTTTTCAATCATATTGCAAATCAAATGATATTATATGCCTCAAATTACCACCACATTCAAGTCATTTAACTCAACCACTTGATGTTGGGTGTTTTGGCGTACTCAAACGTTCATATGGTTATCAAATTGAAGGATTTATCAGAGCTCATATCAATCATATTACCAAGGTTGAATTCTTTACAGCCTTCAAAGCTGCATATTTACAATCATTTACTATTCAGAATATGAAAGCTGGTTTTCGAGGAGCAGGTCTAATACCATTCGATCCTCAATCTATACTCTCAAAACTAGATATTAGGATTCGTACTTCTACCCCTCCATCTACCTCCTTGGAACTTACCAACTCCTGGATCTCTCAAACCCCTCATAATCCAACTGAGGCTCTCTTACAATCAACTCTAGTAAAAGCTCGAATGGCTCGTCGTCAATCAAGCTCTCCTACACCTATATTTGAGACTGTACAAGCTTTAGTTAAAGGTACAGAGAGATTAGCGCATGAAGTTACACTTTTGAGTGCTGAGAATCGTATGCTTCGAAGAGCAAATGAGGCATTAAGTAAACGTCGACGCGCTAAAAAAATTCAACTACGTAATGGGGGAGTACTTACTGGACAAGAAGCTGAAGATATATTATCACAACAAGAGGTTGATAATCAGATTCAACGCGACGAGTGTCAAAATGGGAGAAATTCTAATAGGGAATCATCTACTAGTCGATGCTGCAGTAAGTGTGGAAAGACTGGTCATAATTCAAGAACTTGTCAGAATAGTATAATAGATCCTAGATTATTAGATTCTTGATAGTTTCAATCAATTGATTTAATTGTTGTTAAATAATATGGGTTTGAAATGATAAATTGAGGTAAAAGTGGCCCGCTCGCTGATATGGCCCGCTCGCTGATATGGCCCGCTCGCTGATAAACCACGTTATAACAAAAAATATTATATATAATATAAAAAAAGGAATTCAAATAAGTTTTTGAATAAATATCCATATATACTAAAGTATTAATATACCAATTTTCCACTTTCCCATTCCGATATTAAGTATATAAAGCCCTGAAAAACACTATTCTATTTATAACAACCTAATACTTTCATTCTAACCCCTCTCAGGCCCCCCCGGCCTCTTTCCACCGACCCGAATAATCACCATCTCTAATCACCCGCTATTTGAACTAATAGAATAATAATAATAATAATAATAATAATATAATAATAATATTAATTGGTTTTATTTATTAAAATATTTTATTTTTATCATTAAAATATTTTATCTAACAAAATATTTTTCCTTATCAAAATAAAGTATTTTATCTGTCAAAATATATTCTTTTCATCACCAAAATGAAATATTTATATCATCAAAATAAATAATAATATTCTAACTTAAAACTATATCAATCCATTCCAAGTGATCTTTCCTTTCTGAATTCAATATTTTAATACCAACCATCAATGTCGTTCATTTCTATTACAAGACTATACATCCTCCTTCCCAGCCTTCCTCTTCTCCTTCTTTAACATCTTCCTTCCACAACGCTCCTACACCGACACCATTCACAACACATCCCCTCAACCACTTTCCCCCACGCTCAAGATCATCACAATTCAACACTTCAATTCCACTCTCCACCAAGACCCTCCACCATTCCTCATCATCTGGAGTTCCCCAATACCTAGGTATTAGTCCTCTTTCCCTGGCCTCTCTACATTCCCTCCTTATACTCTTTACTTGTTCCTTTGTAGGCCCCTTGGTTTTTGAAAATCGTCCAATGGAAGTGGAAATATTAGCGGATACATAAAGAGAATTGTATGGATTTTGAGAAGGGAGGAAGTTGAAAAATCGAGCATCTTTAAAGATATAGACGCGTTCATACGCGCATATCAATTCAAAATCGGCATCCCCAGTCCCTACAATAGTTAAAGGACCGGGCACTAGTTTTTCACTGAGAGTATCGTAGTAGGTGAGGAAACCGGCCGTTCGTAGGGGTTCTAAGAGAGAATGAAGAATGGAAATTCCTTCGTGCCCGGAGGAAACGGTTTTATAGTCGATCGTTAAATGTAGTGGTAGATGCGGGTTTTCATTCCAGACTCCTACTTTCTTATTCGGATTCCCTGCAGCTTTATTCTGTTTTATCAAAATCTCAAGGAGCGGATTTAAATACAGAGCTGATAGCGTCCTGGTGGGGTGAAGTTCTGAAGTTTCATGGCCGACGAGGAGATCGTTTTCGGGAATTGGAATATCTGGTGAAGAGAAATAGGAGAATAACGAAGCTGAGAAGTAAGATGAAGAATAATAAGAAGGAGTGAAGCAATCAGCTTCGATAGCTATACAGCCGGCCGCGAGAGCGGTATATAGGGGGATGGGTTGGTGCTCATCATTGTGGGACCAACAATTTATTGGGATTATGGAGGTAGTGAAATTCGGATGCCAGTATGAATTAGGGGATGGAAATGCTGCGGTAGATATTATTTTTCGAATACCAGGTTGAGAGTCTGGGTCGTGTTCTGAGGGGGAAGCCATTTTTATGCTTGGCTAACTGAGATCTGGGCAAACTGGAAGTGCAATGAGTATAAGAATCAACACGTCGGGGGAGGTATTATGGAAAAGGACTTACATTTAGGACATTGATCTGGGAAGATGCAAAATCTAGCAGAGCTTAGACGACCGATGATTAAATTGCTTAATATGATCCGAAACGGTGAACTTGTATCCGCTCTCAAGATTGAAATTTGGTTGATCAATAATAAGCGTAAGAACGAATACCAAATGTCTCCCCCGTTCTATCAACGTATATATCGACTGAAAATGAAAGTAAAGAAGGCTAGATTGAAAAACTCTTTTCAAAGTACAGTGAGAGGCGGACTATGCAAACTTGGTTCCCCTATCCCAATATTCCCATCTTTAAGTTTGTGCGCGAACCCCGAAGCGTAAGCACAGATGTGTGTTTATTCAACAAAAGACTTCCCATCCGGACAGATCATCGAGGCTCGTAACCAATCAACAATGCAATTGGTATATATAGATATAAAGTCGGTCAGTACTTGCATTAACCAAAAAGTCAAGCTACATGTATTCATTTCCTTCTATGCATAAGAAAGCACGATGTAAAGACCGGAAAGCAATAAAACATGTCATTGAAAATCTAATCGGAAGCACACCATACTTGTGGGTACCACAGGTACACTAATAATAGTAGCAGCAGATTTTATTGCCTTCCGAGAATTCCGATTTACCTGACCTCATTTATCATACTGAGGAAATACATAAACAAGTAGCTGCTGCCATCTAGGTCGCGAAGAAGAATGTAGTAGTTTAAATCGATGCTTGAATTTTTAATGATTGGATTTTCACTGATCTCAATGCCGCTACCCGCTCATATGTGCAACGCGAATATTATGCAAGGTACGGAGTAGTCCTTGGATATTGACCGTCTTTTTGGCAGCCGGATATCCTTACAAATCATATTCTGGGGAAGAGTGGAAACATGTTGCATTTCCTGGAACAATAATTACGGAACAATTATTGTCGGGAAGTTAAAAGCCTTAAATGATGTGTGAAAGGCGGGGAACAAGCGAAGAAGTCATGCTGGTGGGAAATATTTGATGATTTTAATACCGTCAGAGAGAAAGAAATGATTGAAATCCTCCTTGGAGTCGTCCTTGGAGTCCTCTTTCGCGACGAGCCTGTAGCTTTGACTCGTCGCGATGGTAAACATGAAAGAAAGTCCCATTGTTGTGTATATTATATTGAATTATTATGGATGTGCTCTTCCTGAATATATCTTCAACCAACACATATGTATCTTCAAGATAGTTCCTTATCACCAATTCATTAAATGTTTCCAGAAAATCCAAATGCCACTTTGTAACGCAAGCCTCCGTTACTCAAATTAGTCATTAACCAATCTTCACAACTCCTCAATAACCTTAAGCGCAATAGCCCCACTTACCGTCTCTAACGCAACACTATTCCCATCATCTTCTCTCTCCACTCCTTTCCTAGCTTTAATCCACTTGTGACCCCATCCATCATTCCTCTCCACGATCTCTATCCCTTCGCCTACTACTTTTATTCTTCCCGAGATTGTTTTCGCTTCGATATTGCCGACCCAGGATGAGGAGTAGTATGATTCTATATGTCCGGATGTGGTTTTGTGTGTTGAGTGAAAAGTACGGAGTTGACTGTTGAATGGCTGCATAGAGGATGAAGTTGATAAGGTAATGATACCGCGAGCGTATGTAGAGTAGTTTTCAACTGGCATCGAGTCAAGCGGAGCATCGTGAATGTTACCAATAGTGGGAGGTAAGATGAATAGAGGATCAAGTAATGTTACATGCGTAGTTCCACTAATCGAATGAGTAGAAAACTCATTTCTCGTCTTATCGTCATCTGAAGTTGCTGGTAAAACGGGTCTCACCACAATTTGAATACTGCTGGAAGTTGTTTTGAAAATCCCCGTAGAACCGACGAAGAAATCACCTCGGATAGTCCCAGAAACGGATGCTAAACGTGTAATATATTCTCGGGGGTAAGTGGCTTCTGGTAATTTGACGGGTGATGATACTTCAATTCTACCTGAAGAAGTATTAATATCCAAGGTAGCAGAAGCGGGAGCCGATTCGAGAACAGGTTTTGGGGATATATTGATTTCTATATCTCCGGAACGGGATGACAGGCTTAGAAGGTCATATAGGGGATAAGAACCCTCTATTTTGCCCGAAACAGTTTCGACAACAATGCGGCGAGAATTAAATTCGAAGTATGCTTGTGGTGCTTGTGGTTGAGCTTCAGTTGCATTGATGGGTGGAAAATCCGTTGACGAAGTTGTACAGTTGGGAAATTTAATGTGTCCTGAGACTGTCTTCAACTGGGTGTATTTGACAACCTTAATCTTGGCATCATCGAACAATTGAATTGATAGAGTTACCAAGTCAAAAAACACGTTTGTCATCTTCAAATCCTCTGGTATCCAGGCAGTAATCTCAAGTGAGATACAAGGGTTCTCATTTGAATTTAGGTGGGCAAAGCGTGGCGTGCTGACTTTTAGTGACCCGTCATCCTCATTTAGGGTCTTTAGGACAGACAGCTCGGGGTGGCTCAGTTTGGCGTCAATTGTGAAAAATGCTTTTTCGTTATTTGAATTTCTTGGTAGATGTCGAATGCGAACTTCTCCTACGGTTTGGACCTCTCGCCCGTAACGGGATCTATCTTGTTGATAGAATTTTTGTCGTACTATCAATCCAGCGCCATGTGGAATCTCGAATGTCGTTTGATCCAACTTGGATACCTGCTGACAGTATGAACCACCATCGTGGATGGGGTTGGTAAATTTAGGTCCTCCGCCCATATTTGGATGGGAATCCTTGCATAATGATTAGCGTTGGTATTAGAAATGACATATATGAGGATATAAATCAAACGTCAGGCATGCAAGCGCATCAACATGCCTGCAAGGTACTTTCACTCCATCTCAGAGGCAAACTTACTGAGCTTGTAAAAGTCGCACTCAATATAGTAGCAACTATCGCAATAACAATCCCCACTCCTAGAACTTTTGTTATTTTTTCTCGTCGAAAAGAAAGCCTTTTTGGTGTTCGAAGTAGCCAAAGGGGAGTTCTCTCGTTCATTTCAGGATTACCAACTGGCCCTCCCATATTCTGAGGCCCGCCGTGTCGACCTTCTTCCAATCGAGATTGTGAGAATGTGTTGTAGATCGTGGGAGTATGTTGCTCTTGTGCCGAGACACCACGGGATTCTGCCGCAGCTACATAAGCTGGTGGAGGTTGGTCGAATAAGGGTTGATGTTGAGAGAATGAGTTGTCTCGTCTGCGATATGACGATGCAAGAGGCGAATCAAATGGAGCTCGAGAATTCTCAGTTCCATTGGATGACGCGTTTGTGTGCGACGACATCTGCGGGGTTGAAGAGATGTCAGTGCCTTTCGCAGACTCTTCGCTGGCCTCTCGGGCTTTTGGAATGTCTGCTTGTGAGTGTGTGGGATCCGGGATCATATTTTGAGGAATTTGGTTCGAATCGAAATAACCGTTGGTTGGGCTGAGCCCATCACTATTATCTTCATCCCAACTGTTTCTTGAATCATCTCCTTGGTTGTGTAGGTTATCAGCGTCAGGCATCGCTGCGTTACCACGAATGATATCACCAACCTTGAGAGAGTGTTTTCCAGAAGGTAGTAAGGAAGAAACTGAATTCAATTAATCAATTGCAAGGTACAAAGCTGTAAGCTTTAAGCTACGATAGAGACGAGGCAAATGGATGGAATGTATGTCGTCGTAGTCGAGTGCGTAAGCAAAGATAAGAGGAGATAAGCGTTGCCCCTCGATTTCATCGTCAACTACGTAGAGGGGTTGATTTCCATGTACATGGGCTGCAACCTAGAATCCACAGATTTGTGCATAATGGATAAGCAAATTAGGGCAAAATGAAGAAGAGAAAAGATTGATTGGGCAGCATAAGGACTTAACACAACCTTCAGTGCTTTTGCCGCATAAGCACATGAATGGTTTGGTCTGATGCGATAGAAAAGGTTAAAGCTTATTAAGCTCTTTGGAAAGGAAGGTAAAAGATTTAAGGTTACGGATAAGGTTACCTAGGTGCCTAACAACCCTTAATGTTACCTTGGCCGGGGATGACTCAGCACCCCGTGTTGGCACCACCACAACATTTTAATTTAAGTCTTTCCACGAACATCGAGGGTTAGCCTTACCGCCAAGAGAATGTTTTCTTCCCTGAGTCACCGTCGGTCGTTACGACAAAACTACAGCATACACTAGCAAGAAGGGAAGACGATTTAGACCGAGCATTGAAACGTATTCTTTTACATAAGTTTCCCACACATTAGTTTTGTTGAAAGAGATGGATGGAAAGAAAGAGCTAATATCACAAGGATTTGAGGGCGATGAGTTAAATCCAAAAGGTCTGGATAGTTTCCTACTTTTTAGTATGAAGGATTTTTCATTTCCATAGCCAAGCTGCGCACGCCCTTGTTCCAGCCCTAGAATCAGCCATGACTTGTTCACTTGGCGCCTCGCGATATGACACGTTTGGATGGCTTGATGGCTTAGTATGGCTTCAATTTACCGGTTGTCAACTATATGATAGACCGCTGTGATTTTGGGCGGCTATTTTCTGCGAGCAAAGCATTTTCCAATCGCTCAAGCTTTCATCTTAGTTTGGAAGGTTCTCAATAGCCTTCTGAAAACAGCATATAAGTTGTACAGTACCTCAAGTCTTTAATCTAGGGTTGCATTTCTTTTTGAACTTCATTCTTTCGCCCATCAAATTCATGTACTATATCCGTTGTGATATATTTATTACCATGCTACATATACACACCATAGTAGTGCTGACATGGCTGCCGGAATTTATTTACTCATCTTGGAAATATCCGAGACAGGCTGGAACAATAATTCGCTCCTCCATATATGTCAATCTAGTCCTCTCTGGCCCATCCTTCAGTATTGTACACAGTCCTCCTCTTGGGCTGACACAAAAACTCTTAAATAGACTGACACGACATCTGAAGAGCCTTGAGGTGTGAGTAAGCTTAATCATTTGTACTAAAAGTGGGATGCTTACCATTTGTTGCTGACCAAATACCGGGGACCCTGAAGCATGGGACCAATTACATAAGACATCCCGTTCCTGACGCTGCGCAAAGTTAATTACGCTTAATGAGCCATGTGCAGAATTAATACTCCTCTGGAATAACACAACCCTGCATTATCAGCCGCAAACTAAATCTTCACCCATTTTTGGTAACAATAAACCTTATGTATAAATTCTTCCCACCCAAACTGATGAGAGTCACGAGGTAGCACTGGTCTTTCACTTTCAACTATTTTCCATTTCTTCGCTACTGCACCATGCGGGCTTCCCAGTGTGCTAAAGTGTTATTTTTCCTTTTTGTAAACGGGGGCGTGTACGCCAGTCCAACACCTGGAACGACTGCGACACTGAGTGCTAGGAACTCCGCTTCGACGGCCTGTGGTGATATCGTAAACAATGAAGGTATAAAAATTGCGACAGCCGCTGAGTTTCTCAACTGATGGAATAATAGACACTGTTATATTCAATGCAAGTCTGGCATTTGAATGCCTCACTAGTGTCCCGTTCAATCCTGCAGTCGCCTCCCGTTTTATATCATATTACAATGACACTCTCCAATTCCAGAGTACATTGACCTATCTGAAAAGCCCGCCCACAAGTTATCAGCAACCAGCCGTAGACCTCTTAGCAGGTCTAAAGCGAATTCAAACCGCAATAGACGAGGGAATCTTTTCAAATCAATACGAGTTTGAATCTACTCTACAGACTCTCATTTACGCTGCGCATGACGGCCATGTCGACATCTTAGCAGGAGCTTTGTCAGCATTTAGTTTCGCTAGCCCAAGAGATGTGGTATCACTATCATTGGATGGCCAGAAAATTCCGAAGATCTACCTAGCCGATGATCTCTTCGATAGTGAATTCTTCACTACTTTCCAACCTTCAGCAATCAAGTCAATTAACGGTAGAGATGTCATCACTTATCTTTCAGATTTCGCATCGGTAAATTCAGCGGGCACACTTGAGGCCCATGCAGATTGGAACCAGTTGATGCTAAGTGCGGCCCAAGATATTCAAGGATACTTCAATGCATTCAGCGGTGGTGCAACATTTTACCCTGGTGATGATATCACTTTCGTGCTAGAAAATGGGACATCTTGGACTGAGAAATTTTTGGCCGTCTACGATAGCCCTGGTCCAACTGGTCCTCTCCAAACTGGCGGTGACTTTTACAACTTCTTCGTTTTAGGGTTCTATCCTGCGTCATACGATCCGGATGATTCAGAAGATGATTCTAGTGATGATTCGAGTGATGACTCTTCCATTGTATCTGCGACTCCTTCAGCCACGGCCTCCGTCCCTTCGCTAAGTCCCACCCCGACAGGATGGGACAATGCAGCGTACCCGGAGATACCAGATGTTGCACAAGAAGACCTTGGAACATTTGGTGATGGTGTTGTTTCTGGTATGTGGTCCAGGGTGCCGCCTACATGTTGTCCCTTATCCTCATTTCGATATATGTTTACTAATGAAGAACAGGCTATTTCCTCGAATCCACATCTGTTTTAAGTATTCCCAGCTTTGATGTTGATGGGGACGCAGTCTTTAGCTTTCAGCAAACCATTACCAAATTTATCAATCAGACAAAAGCAGCCGGTCTCAAGAAGGTTGTGATTGATCTTCAGCAGAATTATGGTGGACAATCCTTACTAGCTATTGATACATTCAAACAATTCTTTCCGAATATCGACCCTTTTGCTGGTTCTCGCATGAGAGCTCATGCCTCAGCTGATGTTCTTGGCAAGACTTTAACACCGTACTGGGATAGTCTGGCGGAAGATGATGAGACAAAATATGTCTTGGCCGCTGATGAATGGGTTGTCACTGATCGAATCAATGCGGTCACTAATCGCAACTTCACTAATTGGAGTGAATTTTTCGGACCTAATTTATACAATGGTGATAACTTCACTAACATTGTAAGTTTATGTCCTCCTCAATTGCTAACACTGTCTCTCCAAGTGAGACACTTCTAACGAGAGTCAATAGGAACGATACAACCTATCTAATGCTATTTTCGATGCCTCGGGCACCGGTCTGGATATCAGTGATGATTCTTTTGCAGTCTATGGCTATGATGCGAATCCTGCACCGTCTGGAGCTCAGCCACCATTTGCAGCGGAAGATATCATTATTGTAAGTGACCTTTTAAATGATGTATGGTTTCACAGTCTAATCATGGTAGTTATCGGACGGTATTTGTCACTCTTCGTGTGCTCTTTTGATGGAATTTTTCCGCCATGAAGCAGGTGTGAAAGTTGTTGCAGTGGGTGGAACCCCAACAACAGGTCCGATGCAAGCCCCTGCTGGATCTCGTGGCGCACGCGACTACGATACCTTTACCCTAGATGCCAACATTGATTTCACTCAACGACTTTTACAAAACCAAAGCTCACCAGATGCAACATTCCTGCCAAATAGGACAGAGCAACTCAGCGTGTTTGTGTATTATGCGGATATCAACCTTCGTGATCAAGTCCGCAAAAATGAGGAAATTCCACTACAATTCGCCTATGAAGCCGCAGATTGTCGCATCTACTATACTCCACAAACCGTATACAACTATACCAATCTTTGGCAGTATGCAGCCGATGCTATCTGGAAAAATTCTAGTATGTGCGTCAAGGATTCAACCGGCTATTCTTCCACATCGCAGAGCTCACCAAATTTCATTGGCCCATCTGGAAGCCCTAAGACTCCCACCAATATTACCAATTATCTTTCTTCTTTAACTACCTCCCCAATCGCAAATTTCATCCTCCAAGCTCTCAACAACGGTCTCCCAGATGTGAATGACGGAGCTTCTCGAAATGCTCCCGCATCCGCGAAAGTCATCAAATGTACTAAGGATGCAGACTGTCGAGGTGGGAAACTTTGTGTCAGTGTTCCCTCTTGTCTTGGTGGCAGTGCTGTATCCCAGTGTTTGAGTAGATGTCCAGCAGCAGGTCGGCTATGCCCAAGCACAAAAACCAAGTGTACAGCGCATAGTACAAATGGAAAGTTAGGGAATCAGCATCTTTACCATAATATTTGTCCTCCAGCAGGAAGTTTGACAAAATGTGGAAGCAAGAAGCAGTTGAGTACGGTTAACCTTAACCAGTGTGCTGATTGTAGTAAGTAATTGAGCTAACAATGGAAATATTAATTGTTAGGTGTTCAGGGCTAAGGAGTTTGGATGGAATGATTCAGAATATTAGGGTGTTATGATTTTTTATCTTGTAAATACTGTATTTATAACCTACTATCCGGCTAACAAAAAGCCATGATTGTTGCCCTGAAAATCATCTAGGGATAAAAGGCATTGGGGAGAATTGATTTCGACACACTCAGATTTGTGGTTGTTTAATATTGGAATATTTCATAATAAGTCAATTCAAGCCGCTAGCCAAGAAGAATCTTATTTTTAAGACTTGTTTCAAATCATGAACTTCAATTACAAGAGTAGATCAAGTGATCATTTCGAGTTCTAAGCTCAGGTCTTTTCTAGGCATTGGCCACAGCAATGGCCGCACCCCATCCTTCTGCACGTCAGCAGTGGAGCCTAAACATCAAGCGCCCTGACTGTGCATGCATCCTTCAATCTTTAAGACCCACAGTAGCTCGGCAGTACACATATAACCCCAGACTTCTCAACATGATCAAAGTCTCTCAACTTATCTCTCCAGACAATCTGCCTTGAAACTCCCGACAGGAGCCTCTCAAATTATTGCCAACATTGTGATACATCATGTCACCCACACGCAGCACAATATATCCTTCCATACTCCCTTCTCCTTTTATCCGTCTCCTACATCTCGATTCTGGTCCAGGCGAACCTATTCGCGTAACACTTCATGAAGTAAATTTCAAAGAAGTACCTCCATACGATTGTCTCTCCTATACCTGGTCCGATCCACTTTACCATGCTCTTAGCCCAGAAGAGGAAATTCATCGAAGCAATGATAAACGCGAACATCCAATTCTGTGCAATAATCAGATCTTACTGATAACAGAAAACTTATTGTTCGCTTTGATAGAATTCAGCAAACGTAATGGCGAGGATAAAAATGAAAAGTGCGGAAAGTACAATACTGAGAATCTCATTTGGATAGATGGGATTTGTATAAATCAAGACAGTGTTGAGGAAAGAAACATACAGGTTGGTATGATGGGAGAAATATATTCGAAATGCTCACAAGTAATTATATGGCTCGGCATCGCAGACTTTCATTCTCCATATGCGATCGAAATGATTAATGTCCTTTCTAAAATTCCCGAAGAAAATTACACCAAATTACATATCACTGATCTTGAGGACTGGGATATATATCCAAAAATGGGTATTGAAGAGGTGGAAATTTGGAAATGGTTGGAATATGCAGCGTTTCTCCAACGTACATGGTTCAGTCGCATCTGGGTTGTCCAGGAAGCATTTTTGCCAGGAAAGATTGTGGTAATTTGCGGCAGTGATGTTATTCAATGGGCAGATATAACAGCTTGTGCAAAAATTCTTAGGGAAACGGGACTGGGGACATTACTTATGGAGTTGTTGGTTGAGACTGTGGATGATGTTGAGGGAACCGTTTACGTAAACAACACTTTAAACAACCAATCAATTTTCCAAAGCATGAGAGAGATGGCTACGCTAGGAGAAAAAGAAATCGGAAGAACGTTAGATTTGGAAAAATTGTTATATTATTCCAGGTTCTTCGATGCAACGAATCCGAAAGATAAAATCTATGCAATCCGAGGTATCTGGGAAAAGGGAGGAAAGATAATTCCGAAAGATATGACGCCGAATTATAAAAATGATCTGTCGACAGCGAGTGTTTATACGAGAGCGGCATGGGAAATAATATTTGAAACAAGAGATTTGAACATTCTTTCTCTCGTTGAGGATTATACCTTGGGAACTCAAGATCCTAAATCTGTGAGGTTGGTGGGGGGTCTTCCTTCTTGGGTGCCGGATTTTCACTCAGCATCTAATCCGCAACCTCTGGCTGGAAACCCAAGACCACGGCCGGGATGTGAAAGATGGAATGCTGCTCGAGGTCTTCAATTTGAAGTACCAGCTCTTCCGCCATTGGAATTGCAATACTTTTTGCCTATCACAGCTTATAAGCTTGATATCATATCTGAATACGCAGCTACTCAAGCAGAAATCATGGGCAATGATTTCAGATTCACCACCGTGCTAGAAATGTTAGCGAATTATCCACATAAAGAGTATCCCCAGATGGATGATAACACAAAAACATATTTCGAAGCCTTCTGGCGAACACTCATCAAGGACACTTTCCGAAAGCTCCCCGCTAAGGAAGATGCGCGACACGCTTTCCAGTATTTTCTTGCGGTACGGGTCTCTGAGTTGATTATCGCATACGACGATGCGCTTTCAAATCACAGCCTTGAATTGGCCAGTCTACAGATCATATACGACGATACCAAAAGGCTAATCAATGCTTTATCCCAACACAAGTTTAACAAGTCTTTAATACCCACCTGGGAAAGTCTAGAGACATTAATTAAAATAGCGGCCAACGAAGACCTAGCCAATTCTGAAAAGGCGAGATTCGATAAAGATTACAAGGATTTTTATGAGGCTTTCAGAGTAGTTTACGCAGGGAGAAGAATTTTCAGGACACACAGAGGATATTGGGGAACTGGGGCTCAAACTTTGAATACTGGAAAGGTGGATGAAATTTGGATTGTGGCGGGTTCGAAAATGCCAATGGTTCTAAGACAGGTGGAGGGAGGTAAGAGTGGTAATCAACGGTTGATCGGGGAGGCATATGTCCATGGATTGATGAATGGAGAGCTTTCTGGAGTAGCAAGAGAGAAAATGGAGAGTTTGTTTTTGCAATGATAGGCTGCTGACTCTTAGTATAGGCGGCACATTTCTGTAGGGGAATTTCATTAGATTAGACAGTTCTGCTTCCTCTCCGTTCTCATATGTACAGTACTAGGCCACTTATACTAGTGAAATCACTTTTTTACACCAAAACTCATCTATTTTAATAAACGATTATATTTATAAAAATAAAAAGATAATATTTTTAAATTTTTAAGTTATAATATTTCGATATAAACAAATAATTAAAATTTTATAATTTTTTTGGGGATTTTTTCAAATTATATAATCAAGGTCGAAAATGATTATAATAGATTTAATTTAATTTTTATAAGAAAAAGTATAAAAAAAATTACAATTTAAAATTGTTATTATTCAATAGATTAATTTTTTCAGATCTTAAAATCCATTTTATATAATCTTTATATAAATCTTTTTTATAGTTTAAAAGGAATTTAATAATTATTTTTTGTTATATTATTGTAACGATGCTGTACTGGAGGCAGCGGCTGCCTGAGGTTTCGTCGGTTGGTAGTTATGGGTTAAGGCTTTATCACTGGTATTCACTTGGAAGTGAAGTCGTTACTAGATCAAGTAGAATGTAGGTAAACTAATTGATAACTAAGTTGAGCACGAAGCTCTTAAACTATGAAACTATTCTAACTATATACTGATTCCTTTCCTGGAGCCCTGGGGAGCCTGCGCTCCCAGAGGCTCCATCACGTGATCCCACATGGGCCTCAGGACACTAATCCTGGGACGATTCTTATCTTAGGATAATATTAGACGTGGTTGGTGACAATTTTACTCTTGATTATTTTTGTTTTGAAGTTATATTTATTTGAATCTGAAAAATATCAAAATTTTATTTGTATATTGTTTTTTTGAACTTTTTTTTATATAAAATAACTGATTTCTTTTTAAAAAGGTTTTGATTTTTTCAATTTTAAATATATATAAAGATTAATTTCTATAAAAAAGAAAAAACAATCTTTTCTTTATATCTAATTACAAAACATCATAATTGATTAACTCAAAACCTCTGTATATCTAATTTATAATCTCAACTTTCTCACAGTAATATAAGACAGGATACAAAAAGCTGTCACTTGTCGTGATATCACAATACATAAGCCTTAAACCTCGTAATAACTATGTATTCTGTCTTACCTGTGTCTTTCCAGCGAAATTATCTGATTCTAGACTCCTAATAAATCACTCACTCTTAAAAAGTCCATATTTTCATCGTTCCTGTTCACTTGCATTCAACATTTTAAAACATGCTTGGTAATACGTACACTTTCATCTTCTTAAACTTCACTCACTGGACTCCGGAAGTGCATCTACAATATCTTCGATTGATTGTCAAAATAAGAGACGGGGGGAAGGGGGGCTACATGAATTAGGAGATATAACAATATTGTTGCACAAGAGTTTCTCGGATCCTGGTTAACCTAACTAAGGTTATTCCTTCCAAACTCAGCAAAAATGAAGTAGTTCTGGACGATAGACCTGCTCTTTCCTTCTCGATAACCCCGCAACTTGACAGTCCGAACATTAATCCGATCTCTTTTCTCTTGTGATTGCAGATTCATTGTACTCTTCATCAATTGCTTAAAACATTCATATTTCCCTATGCTGCAGCAATCTAGAGAGCTAGGAGAAAATGAACTTCATAAACTTTCCAAAACGCAAATATGCAAGCGACGAGCCATTTACCTACACAATACTTCCTTCTCCCACTTCTATACGATTGCTTGAGATAAGATCAAAACTATGGAGTCGCACCAAATACTTTTTTCATGTAGTGGAACTTGATGAAGCCCCGACATTCGACGTTGTATCTCATTCTCACAGAGATCTGGTTCCGCGGAACCACATTATACTTTGCGATGGCAAGATATTGAAAATATGCGGAGATGCAAAAGATGCAGTCAAGGCAGGAAGAGAAATCGTTACGAAAACTTCTAGAAAGACGAAGATACGATACATTTGGATTGATTCTGTATGCATCGATCCAGAAGATGCCATGGATCGCACTGCCCAAATTTCAATCTTACCCGACATACTCAAGAAAGCTCGAAATGTCATGGCTTGGCTCGGGAAGAAGGATGCTTTCACTTGTGATGCATTGAAAGCGCTCAAAACACTATCTTCAGTACCACATGATGAGTGGTCAAATTTAGTTAGCTTGGATTGGGACCACCAGAAGAGCTACTTCGAGAGTCTCAATATTGTTCCCCTGCAATTGCGATCGTGGCTTAGCCTCATAGCTTTCTTCAATAGACCTTGGTTTTCAGGGATTTGGGCTGTACAGGAGGTGACAATGGGGAACGATGTAATCCTTGCTTGCGGGAAGAATATAGTTCCTTGGGAAATGGTTTCTAAAACGTTGTCCTTCTTGACCCATACGGGATGGTATAAAGAACTGCACACCAATCATTTGAGACATTTTCCCGGTGGTGGCTTGATTGGCAAGCGACTGAAGAAATACCAAATACTACTGAACTCAGACACTGGCTTTAAGATGGCAGTAATACAGCTTGAATCCACTCGAGCAGGGAGGGAATCTACTCAGCTTCTTCCTTTGTTTCGATATCTTCTTCGCGCTCATCGGTATTGTGAAGTTTCCGATAAACGCGACATTATTTATGGCCTGCTTGGTATATCGAGGAAAGACAGCCTTCCGTTTACAAAGTTCCCGAATGCCCTGTCACCCAATTACGAAACAACCGCACAAGATGTGTATAGCACAGTTGCTAAGATATTGCTCCAATGCTATGGTCTTGGTATCCTGTCCGACGTTCAGGACTCGCTAGCGTCTATACCTAATCTACCAACCTGGGTCCCGGATTATAGCGTTCCGAGGAGACCTCTGCCTTTGTCGATGCGTGGCGAATGTAGTTGGAGTGCATGTGGTGATTTGAGATGGAGACCAGAAATCTCGGACACAGATTCTACCTTTTTGAAATTGCAAGGCATACCACTTGACGCAGTCTGTGAAAAGGTCAAACAACAGAATAAGTCATTACACCCGATAGAATTCTTGGATGGAGTCTATGAAGTTGCAACTCATCTTGATCCTATATATCCTCTTTCGATGGATGGCAAGTAAGTCTCTCGAAGGCGCTTTTATTTCCATAAATCTGCTAATTCCACGAATTAACAGGTTTCAATCTTCGCGGGAAGTTGTATGGCGCACTCTTTTGGCGGATGCATACCAAAAAGAACATCCGGCACCACACCAGTGCGAAGAACTCATAGCACAATATCAGGAATGGGTACGCAACGGTGCTCACGTAGCATATTCTATGCAGCGACTGAGTATCATCGAAAAACAGGAGCGCAAATACAGCAAAGAAGATTTCTCTCAACTTGAGAAAGAAATTGAAGCTGCAAATGACGCGAGAAGTCTATTTCGAACTCGCAATGGCTATCTTGGCATCGGGGCACAGTCGCTACGTCCGTGCGATGAAGTCTGGCTTTTGGCAGGTGCTTCGGTTCCATTCATCCTTCGAAAATGTGAAGATGAATGCTATGAATTGGTTGGAGAAGCATATTTGCATGGTGTTATGCATGGAGAAGCATTGGAATGGGGGCTCGATTTGAGAAACATATTTTTAAAATAGCGATGAGGGCCAGTTATGGTATATGGCAGATTCAAGGCGGGAGCTTTATTTTCACAAAAGTTAGCTTAATATGCCTCGGGGTTTTACAGTCCTAATGTTTAGGAGATACTGGTTGATTCGGAGATATGTAATGGGATGCAATGTTCCGCAACAACTTCTGATATCATCAAATGATAGCGTTTGACAAAGTACCTTTACACTTCTTGTTTACTTCATCTGATTCTGCAAATGAATACTCACTCAAATGATGCAAGCTTTCTCGTCGTTTATTATCTGATTTGATTTTTCTCCACGGATTTATTGCCATAAGTAATTGTAGAGATACGATTGAGGTTGCTTCCTTTATTTTTCTCGCGGCCATCAACCAGTCATTAAATGCTCATACCGTTGTGGAAAGTCACATATACCCGTGTACGATAGAATTAGACGACCATGTGTTGAAATGGGCTATAAGTCCGAAATCATGAGGCATTGGTGTGAATCCAGGTAAGAGACCTAGAGTGCACCAAATGCACTATATATAGCGTTCACATACGATTTTGTACGATCTGAACCCAGGCCTCCTGTAGCATCCATCTTGTTCATAGCATACGATATTGTCAAATGACGATCAAGATCCATGATAACAATGGAGCCACCATATCCACCCCACGTACATACTCGTCCTTCAGGTAACCATTTCAAGTCTGTGTCCTTTCCAGAGAGCGCGAATCCGGTACCAAAACGAACGCTCATT
This sequence comes from Sclerotinia minor, assembly GCA_025389075.1. NCBI lineage: Eukaryota > Fungi > Ascomycota > Leotiomycetes > Helotiales > Sclerotiniaceae > Sclerotinia > Sclerotinia minor. Next base: position 1,366,603 of record QRFH01000015.1, on the reverse strand, counting down.
CCAGTGACCAAGTCAATTCCTTGAGACTGCTCCTGGAAAATAAGGTCAATCGTCTCTTGTGATAGAAAACGTACTCCTTTTGCTTCACCTCCAAGCGAGATCGGACTGAGCATAGTGGCAATTGAGAGAGCATTACCATGACCATTAACCGAACCAATTTCAGCCTCTCTCCATTTGCGAGTATCAACAAGAGAGGTATCCAGCGCAGGATTATATAACGTTCTTGCCGCTATAGAAGTCATGTCAATGGGAAAAGAGGCGCTTGCGTCCACAACTGGAAACAAGAGAGGTGATATTCGCTGCCAGTTTTTCTCTGATGCTCCAATCTCAAAATCCGCTCCTAACGGTCCGGCAATTTCTTGTGCAACAAATTCTTTCAAAGTTTTACCAGTGGCTTTGCGAACCAGTTGGCCAATTAAAAAGCCATATGTGTACAAATGATAACCAGAGGCTGATCCTGGAGTCCACCAAGGTTCTTGTTCCGCTAGCTTTGCAACACTTCGGTCGAGATCAAACAGGTCTTCCATCGTCATGGGCGCATCCCAACCGGACAATCCAGAAGTATGCGATAAGATATGTCTGATCTCTATGGATGATTTTCCATCACTAGCGAATTCAGACCAGTATTTATAGACCTTTTCGTTGATGTCGAGAAGTCCTCGATCAACCAGTATCAGGGCAGCGAGAGCACAGACAGTTTTGGTTGTAGAGAAAACAGTGACAATTGTGTCACGTTCCCATGCCTTGGTCTTGTCCTGTGTACTGAAGCCTCCCCAAATATCGACCACGGTTTCTCCATTGATGTTAACAGCGATAGACGCACCCAATTCTTCTCCATTTTCGAGATAGCTTTGAAGGATATTCGACACCTCCATGAATTTAGGATCGACATACCCGTGTACTTGTTGCTCCATGGTTTATCACTAATGACTGACCGTCGCGAATATAGAAAATATTTTGAATCAAGACATGAATGAACGAGTGTTGAATGTGGTTGTGGCCATTTTTGTTTGGGTAGAACGCCAAGATTCTAACCATTTAAAGCCAACTCCGCCTTTCCGGCAATTCATACCCCTCATCTCACTAATCTCACCCTTGGTCAATCTCAGCAATCACTCTCGGCTGAGTACTTGTCATTCATGTCTCAAATTTACAGCAAGCTCGGATAGAACGTTATAAGTTGGGAGTTGTGTGAGGGGATGTCAAGCCCCGTAATGTGCTTGTCTATGAAGATACGGATGATGCCTGGCTCATTGATTTTGGAGGTAGTTGGACGGATATTTGGATGGATGACGAGGTAAAGGAGACATTAAAAGGTGATGAGCAGGCCGTGAGGAGGATTTTCGAGTTTTTGAAAGTCTAGGAGGATGAAATTTGCATCAAAATATGCTTTTTGAGGATTGATATGCACGATTGTTCAATACATTGCATCAATCGTTTCACCAATGATTTCTTAACCATTACCGATGATCACAAAGCTCACTGCTACTTTTTACTAGCCCGCCTCCCCCGCCCAAATAACAAGCACACCCCATTCACACAATCTTTCTTTCCTCCTCCATGTCAAGTGCTCGAATTCTCCGTGAAGATTTGTAGGAAGTACTCCGGAATAGAGATATAAGATTTATGAAAGACCTCATCAATAACACACAAATGAACAATACAGAAATAGATGCAAAACTGCAATTGCACCATGAACTTTCATGGCAGGAAAAGAAGATACTGTTAACTAACCCTTCCCGGCTCTCCAAGAAAGTGAACTGAGATTGGAATTCTGCGTTTTTATGATTATAATTGTAATCTTATATATAAATCCTACTGATAGATTATATATATATATAAACGTCCCGTCTCGGACGCGGGAAAAGGACCTGGATGGGTAGGTTGGCGAGGAAATTAACAACAAGAGGGAAGAAATTTCATCTTTGGCTTTTTGTTATCTTAATCCTATCCATACAACCATACAGCCATATACCTACCTACCTACCGTTTTGATATGTAGCATCTTTAATCTCAAGAGATCGCTCGCAGCCATGCTTTTTTCCCTCATCCTTTTGTTTTCTTGCTATTCGCAATTTGAAGGAGTTCTCTACACTCGAAGAATCTTAATTTCCCCCATACCTATGTAGGAAGCTGCAAAAGAAGAGAGAAAGAGAGAGGAAGCACTCACAAAGCCTCTGAGGGATGAGTATTATACTTCATACATTGACAACGACCTACCTAATATTACTACCTATTTCTAACTACTAGTACCCACATGCTCCGACCATTTTCCATCGCATTATTTTCTCTAATCCTCTTTTCCCAGCTCAAATCAAAACCCATCCATCCAGTTTTTAGTACCCACAGCTTCCCAGTCCACTCAATATACATATACAATAACAACAGACTATACATCTCCGGCACGCCATCAATCCACCATATGGTATCAATATCTTTTGCTCGCCCAACAAGTGCGCCTTCGAAAATTAAAACAAACAACAATAAAATTCCCATTTTCCCTCTTCCTTATCCTCTCATACACCAGTACAGCCTACAAAATAACCTTTTCATGTTCCATGTCGTGACAGTCACCTGTTCCCATAGATCTCTCTCATATCCATATCTTTCACCATCTCGCCCAGGTCGCAGACAAAAACGCTAATACGCTCTTAGATCCATCCCAATATAGAATTTACACTTCCCCAACATTCTTACTCACCGTCCCAGCACACCAAAGGAAATTAGAACAGCCCAAGAAGAAAGCAAAGGAAAAAGGCGCAAGACTCCAAACAATCGTATGGTCCAATCTGCACTAGACGGACCTAACACAATACACAACAAGAACTGAACCGGGAATCAAAAACGCCAATATCTATGGATCACCATGAATCATAACAACGCATCTCCTCTCTCCTTCGAAAGCGCAAGAATTAGGTGGGAATACTTCGTTCCCTTCGGCTTAGACAATTTCGACCTTCCGCCTTCAGATCAAAAATTCACAAATCAGGCACCGACTTTCATCTTGGCCTTTCAATCTCCGCGAGCAACCTCACAAATCTACTATGCAGCTCAATAAAGAAATCCGGAAGTCCCACCAACTCGGCCAATCCTCTACCCTTCAAACTTGCACCCATCATTCTGCCATCAGGCCCCCTATTACCACCTCTCAAGAAAGAAGAAGTGGGTGTTGTCGTACCACCACCTCCAAACGCACCATTACTATTTCCATTACCATTTCTCTCGTCGCCCAGTCTAGGGGACTGAAGCGCTGATTCGGAACGTGTAAGTTCTTCATCGGCAAGGCGCGCAATCCAATCTGCAAGTTCGCGAAACGCGGCGTCAAGGAAGGAAAAGGTGCGCATGGCCATTCGTTCTTTGTGAGTTGAGAGGGCGATCAAAGCATACACGCGACGACGACCGCGTGCGGAAGGATCCGGAATGCGGAAGATGTACGCTGTAGTGTAGCCAGCCATTGGATCGCCAAAGAAGATTGGGCCTCCAGACGAGGTAGTTGTGGACGAGGCGAGGTGAGAGGAAAAGCTAGAGATGAATGGTGAGGAGGGCGTGGTGTTAGGTGTAGGATTTGAGGATGGTGGAAGGGTTTCGCAAGAGAGGGTCCGGAGACACGATTGGCGGATAATTGAGAAAGAGTTAGGTTGTAGAGGTTCATGCGTTGACGTATAGTCGATAAAATGGTTATGCGAGAGAAATTCTCTCGTGGTGTAGGTAGGAGGGGATGTGTCGGATCGCTTTATAGAGGATCTTCGCGCCTGATGTTGGTCTCCCCGTTCTTCTTTCTGAATTGCGCATTCCGAATCGTCCGAATCCGACGATGCAGACTTTGGAGGGGTGCTCTGGCCTGCAATGCGCTCATACGGTTTCCGTGTTCGCAAAATTGGACCATTGTCGAGTTTTCCACCCGCCGCAGGTTTGGGACTTGTAGGCGCATCTTCCTTCGTCTTCTTAGGTAAAGTGAGAGCGCAATTTTCGCATGGACCTGGCTTTTCACTTGGATATGTCTTGCGAAAGCTCGAATCGCGTCGCGAATTATTAGTAGGGTTTTGTGTATTTTGTAAAGCAGGGGCTCTGGGACTTTGAGGTGGTGTTTCGGCCGCGGAACCCGTTGTATTGGAAGCATTCGAAGGATTTGAATTCACATGCAGAGCTGGTTTACTCGCCGCGACATCTGCCTCTGAAACGGTAGAATTTGTTCTATTCGAAGAGCGCGCGTTTGTATTTAAAGAAGGTTCCGAGGATCTAAAAGATCTACTTGTGCTAGGTCTCCGATGGATAAATTCATCTTTTTCTGGACACGAAGTACAACCCACGGGAAGTGCTTCTGTTACCATAACCGGGGTCGGACCATGAGTGTCGCAATAATGCGCGAGGCATAACTGTGACAGAGAAACACAAGGTCAGTACAAGGTCCCATGATTGCCTGATCAAATCCCGATTCCCTTGACTTTAATGCGAACCACTCGCAGATGATCCGCGCGAACAACGATATTGTGCGCCCTTCCAACAGGCAAACGTAGGCGCAGCAGGAGAGAGGAATAGCGGCTTTAGGGGCAATGATGCGAATGCGGCCATGAACAATTGATAGGAATGAGGGAGATGGAGACGGAGAGGGATAGGGTGAGGATGTGCGAAAGAGTAATTTATCTTACAATTAAAGCCATGTTTAGAGAAAGATCAATCGATGGATTAGATCCTTTTTTTTTTTTTTGGTCGACTTCCTCTCTTTTCCTCTTGGTTCCTGTTTGTTGCCAAAGTATCGGTATTTTTAAATGTCTTAGACTTTTCTCTTCTAGCCCGTGTAGCCGTCTCTTTCTGTGGGACCTTGGGACCTAAGTGGATTTCTTTTCAGGGTCGTCTCACACTCTCACACCCTCTTTCTGCCTTCTTGTCGTATTATTTGGTGTTGTGTACCCAGTACAATCAATTCGTACAGAGTACTCGAGAAGTCGGATTACACGGAACAAAAGGTCTCGAAGAATGTAATCTTACAATATGTATCTTTTTGTCGAACAGAAGAAGCAAAAAGGCGAGGATATCTTCGTAGAGGAGAGGGTACTGTTGATGAATTGAATTGGAATGAATCGAATTGAATTGAACTGAAATGAATTGGATCGAATTTGAATGAAAAGGAATTGAATTGGTATTTGGGTAAAATTGTAAAAATGTAGAACAAGTTGGACAGAACTTTTTTTTTTTTCTGAATATATTTCAAAATAGAATAATAAATAACCTTAGTAAAGTTATTAGGTAGGTAAAGTCTTATTACTAGGTCGATGGGTTAATTAATTAATTTCTGGAACGAACACACGGGCACACGGATAATGGACACACCAAGGAATCCAAAGACCGAATGATACGTTTTGCTGTGCGGATGGTGGGGCCTTTAAGTAGTGCGGCAGTTCCCAGAGGTTAATGGTGATTCCATCATAGTGAAGAGGGTGAAGTTGAACAGTGAAGGGTGAGGAATGAAAGAGTGGAGAATGAAGCGTGAAGTGTGAAGTATGAGGTAATTGGAGAAGTAAAATAAATATATAAATACCAAGGCAGTAAATACCTAGATATATAATAAATTATAATCCCTAGCTAGGATGACCGATGAAAGATTTTAAACAAAGCGAGTGAACCTTTGAAGAACACAGTCAATCATAGGAATAAATAAATAAATAATAATAAAATCAAGATCATCCAAGGGACTATTCTAGATATATACAGTACTCTTCCGTGCTCCGTACTTCTGTAGCCAAAAAGAAGATAGATGATGATGGGAGAAAAAAAGATAAAGGGTGGTAAGCATAAACTAACTTGCTTGTCCATCGATTGTTGCTTGGGTACTTACTTGCTTGACCGACCTACTTGCTTGCTCATCATCACACAAAAGAGAATACAAAAGTAAGCAATAGAAGCAGAGCAGAAAGGGTTAAAGGTAGAGGTAGAGGGTAAATGGTAAAAGGTAAAAGGTAAAAGGTTAATAATAAAAGGGGTTTAATCAAAATCAAATCATCATCGTCGCGTCGACCACTACCTCCACTAGCCTACCAGGTATACATCCTCCGTACGTACTCTTCTCATCATGATGAATGATGATAGTTACATACATACTCCGTACATACCTACCTACCTACCTACCTACCTACCTACCTACCCATTGTCCTTCATTACCTTTTCCACCGCTGCGAAAACCGAAAGTATCACATGTATATAATTTCATCCTCTTCCCCCATCAACCAATCTCTTCTCTCAATTTATAAATATATCATCCCTTCAAGCCACAATATCATTCCTCGGTCGTTATGTCGGAACGGTCCGGCTGACATATTTCTTTTCTCAATTTCCTACTGGATATTTATCCGCCCGCTTGGCTTTTCGTTGGACTTCCTTCATTTCAAAGTCTTGTATCCTTGGGAATTAATAATAAGGTTACTAGGGCTGAGAACCCAATCACCATAAGCTTACTCGTAAGGACGGAGAAAGTTTCCATATCAAAATATTTATTCTTCCTTGTTCTTGGCTCGAATTCTACATAAGGCATCAAATAACACTAACTATTTCGTACGTATATCAATATAAGCAAGCCCCTGAAACTACATAGCTCGCCAAACTTACAGTCAAAGATTGAAGATATAAAATAACACACTTCCTTTTCCGAAATAGCCTACTCCGCTGCAACGGCCCTCGGCGGGTTAGCGGGACGTCATTCCATTGAATATTAAGTATCCAGTAAGAGGAAATCTTCCGTTGACATTCAATCAAGATGGATATTTCCCGAGTACAAAGGTAAGACTTACATCTTTACCAATATACAAATACATCATCAAAAATGCATACATATTACGTACAACCTATCATCGAATTCATTCCTCGATATATGATTCCACATCTACCTCCGTACCTACGTCCCACCATCGAAAACTATATAACTTCAAGAATACCTCAAAAACATCGAGGACTTCAAGAGCTTCAAGAACTTCTCGAAAAGTGAAACATCAGACGAAAAATAAATTCTCCTTGGCCATATTTCCATATTCCCTTCCCATCCATTCATTTATTCCCCTTTTCGCCATGCATACCCCAATATCCGTAGTTTCTCGTAATCTCATTCTCATGCGCTCATCCGTTGAATTGAAGCCATGGGAACCTTTAGTAGTACATACCAGCTCAGCCACAAGTATCTTCGTTAGAGACCCCGAAGTGTCATTTGAAGTTGCATGTGAGGCACTGCATGAATATGATCCACGGTCCCTTACCAGGTTCTTTTCCGCGATTCCCAATCCATGGAAATGGAAGCTATGTGCTGTAATGTAGATCAATCTGCAGGTAGACAAAAGCGGAACATTGGAGAAATGCATGTCATTTGCCTCGCTGCTGTGTTAGCTGTGGTGCACGATGAGAGGATGGCCCTGCGTACCATCACATATTCCATCACCGGTGCCACCATGAGAGCACCGAGAAGTGAAACTTCGAGATTCTCCGCCATTGTTGAATGTATATAACCAACCGACATTCATACATCATGTAAGGGGCTCTACTGCAAATGAATTTTTGTTTCAAGCCCTCATATATATCTAATTGCAATGCCGTATCACAGTATCACATGTAGATCATCATCAACGAAACGGAAGTAGGGAAAAACAGTAAGATTGTCCGAAAATGATGTCAGCTATCAAGTCCATGCTCGATCCGAACTGAAATCAAGATCATAGGTTCCTCCCTAAACTTTTTTTTATATTATTTTGGTATCATCTCCCCTCATCCCGAATGTCGTGCTTCCCACTTCAAAGAGGGCGAGAAGTGACCATAATTGCCATGTTAGAGCAGTCCCAACAACGCCCTTTCCTCATCCCCTTCTTCTCTTGAATGCTCGCCATGAGCCCTTTTTTGGTTGAATCGCTTTTGCCAAGATTAGCCAAACAAATCATCCACCTATTTGCCCATCCATCCATCACCCATCCACCAAATGCCCATGAAGAATGAGCCCAGAAATCGAAACCGAAAAAGAAACACCATCGCCCATCCCAGAAATGCCTTGACAGCAGAACCAGTCTAGACTTGAAAGGTCACTCCTGTGAGTGCCCCCCTTAAACGCCACATACGCCGTGTTGTCGTACCAGAGCGAATTCGCTGAAACTTTTGCTATCCGCCACTACTCATGCGACCCAAAGCAGTGATCTGTCGAGAAATGAAAGGTAGAAAACCGAAAAACGAGAGTCGTATGATACAAACACGGAAATTCAGCGTCCAGCCGAAGATATTCATGAGCCTGATCAAACGTCGAGTCGAGTAGTTGGGTGCATCCAGAAACAGCTCAACGTCGAGAGCAAAAAAAAATCCCGCAGCCGTGTCCGTCGTAAAATCGAGTCTATCGCAAAATAATAGAAAGGTAATATGTACAAAACTCCAAACATCATCATCACATGCAACATGGTTGACACACAAGCCTATTGAGCCGGTGGACCCTGACCTCGACCTCCTCTGGGGTTATCAAAGCCATTCTGTCGTGGTCCTTGGCCACCTCCTCTACCACCACCAAACCCGCCTCGGCCTCTAGGATAGCTTTGACGCTGACCTTGATTTTGTCTTGGTCCTTGTCCTTGCCCCCCATGTCCTTGTCCTTGGTTTTGGCCAGAACCATTCTGGCGTCCATTATTAAAATTATTAAATTGACCAGAAGATCTCTGATTCCCAGAGTGCTGGGTAAGTTGTTGTTGTTGTTGTTCACGTCCAGATGGTTGACGGGTGTTGGTTTGAAAATTGGAAACGGGGCGCGGAATGTTTTCGGGTGTTTCGTAGACATAGAGATTTCTGGGAATGATCGCTGGAATGGGCGCGATCTCTGTTCCAAGCTCCCGCTCGATATTGTACAAGTTAAAACGATCCTCCCAACTGATGAGGTTGATTGCGAGACCAAGATGTCCAAATCGGCCTGATCTACCAATGCGATGAAGATAAGTTTCGGCGTTCTTAGGGAAATCGAAGTTGATAACAACGTTCACTGCTTGAATATCGATACCACGGGTCAAAAGATCAGAACAAACGAGATTGCGGCAGACACCATTTCGAAAGTCGTGGAATACACGGTTTCGATTAGCTTGTATCATGCGCGCATGACTGTAGAAACATGAGTAGCCTAATTCGGTAATTTTCTTGGCAAGAAGTTCGACACGATTTGTAGAGTTGCAAAAGATGATGGATTGATTGATCTGTAGTTTGGAGAATAAAGTGTTGAGGCAGTGAACTTTCTCTTTTTCTTCGACAAAAGCATAAAATTGAGTAATACCACGTAGAGTAAGTTCATCCATGAGATTGATTTCATAAGGGTTGGCCATGTTCTTATCTGAGAAATCCTTGACGGTCATGGGGAAGGTTGCGCTGAAGAGCATAATCTGTCTGTCCTTGGGGTGGAATTGAAGAAGTTGTTCAATGACAATAGTAAATTCGGGTGAGAGGAGTTTATCAGCTTCATCCATGATAAACATATTGCATTCACTGAGGTCTGCTACATTCTTTCCGGCCAAGTCGAGAATTCTACCAGGCGTGCCGACAATGATATGAACAGGTTCTGCGAGACGCATGATATCATCTCGTAGGGTCGTACCACCAGTAGTAACCATGACGTTGACGCCTAAGTGTTGACCAAGAGTTTTGCAGACTTGTGATGTTTGGAGGGCCAATTCTCGAGTAGGTACCAGGATGAGACATTGTACCTTGCTGCTTTTCGGGTTGATACGTTCGAGTGCGGGAATGACGAAGGCGGCAGTTTTACCTGTACCATTCTTCGCTCTAGCCAGTATGTCCCGACCCGTAAGAGCTACAGGGATTGCCTCTTCTTGAATTGGTGACGGCTTTTCAAACCCCGATTCGAAAATGCCCATTAACAGATCTCGCTTGATGGAGAAATCTTCAAACTCGAGGCCTTTGGTGGCAGTAACATCCTACAAAGTCTCGTTAGCGACTCCAATGAAAGGTAAAACAGCAGGATGCTTGAGTACCTCAGTCTGCTGCCTCGTATCTTTCGCTGGGATGTTTAGACCAGCTTTCCAGTTGTCTGGGGAAGCGTCATCACTATCCTGATATCAGCAACAATTGAAATACACCAAGGAATGGTGATCATACTTGATCTTAGTAGCCGCTAGCTTTGCTGTCGGCACATCAGCCATTGTATATGTATTTTTTGTTAAAAGGGGGTATCTTGGAACAGATATATGAGATGAAGTATCGAGGCGCGGAAACAAGGTCGCGTTCTATTGGAAGTCGTTCTTAAATTGTAAGGGCTTAATGAAGCATCAAAATAGTATAACACTAGTGTTGTCCGACGAGAAAAGACGGGCAATGAGGTCGAAGTTTGAAGTGCGAAAATACGAGGTTATTATCGAGTTGAGGGGTATTTGTTGATGTCGAGGAAGTTGTTGATTGCTTCTAAGTATCTGTAGTGGGGCGTACTGGGAATTTTCTTGTCTGCGAGGTTGTGCGCATGTATAGAATTGAGTAATTTAATTGAAGATCTTGATAATTTGGAGATCTAGGAAGTTGTTGTAGTCGTTATGGTGGTGATGGAGGCTGTGGTTGTGATTGTGGGTTGTGTTTACTTTGGATTCTTCAAGGGGGGGGTGGTTTGGTTGAGTTGAATTGAGAGGTTGCGTTGATCGAAAGGAAGGCCAGAGAAACTTTAAAGGTTTAGTGTTCCAAAAACCTTCGGCAGGAGGCAGGAGGCAGGGCTAGAATGGTTTTCCTGAGTAGTTTTGTACGGGTTCACGTGATGTATTACTACACTCGAGCCAGTGAGGGGTCAAGTACAATGAGTTCATTGATTTATTATAATATAAAGAGTACAAGAGATATAACGTGGTTTAACACCGAGTGCACCATATCACCGAGTGCACCACTTTTACCTCAATTTGCACTTTCCAACTTCAACACGCGATTTATCAATCATTTATTATGCAATCAAATAGAAAAGAAGCTCAAATACTCTTAGCTATCGAAGCTATTCAAAAAGATAAAAAACTAAGCATTCGAAAGGCTGCCAAGCTATATAATATAACGCATACAACACTTCTCCGCAGAATGAATGGTTTAGCCCCTCGTACAGAAATTCGAGCAAATAGTCATAAAATGACCGATTTAGAAGAGGAGGTGCTTATTCAGTATATAATTGATATGGATGAGAGAGGGTTTGCACCTAAATTAAGTGGTGTAGAAGATATGGCGAATTATATTCTTGAATCGCGGAGGGCGAAGAAGGTTGGAAAGCTCTGGGCTCATCGATTCGTAAAGCGTCATACGAAATTAAAGACGCGTTTTAGTCGTGTCTATGACTTTCAAAGAGCTCTTTGCGAAGATCCCAAGCTTATTGAAGAGTGGTTTCGATTGGTATCGAATATGCGGGTGAAATATGGTATTGTCGATTCCGATTTCTACAACTTCGATGAAACCGGCTTCATGATGGGTATAATATGCCCTGGAATGGTTGTAACTAGTGCTGAACGAAATGGCAGAAGCAAGGCAATACAACCAGGCAATCGAGAATGGGCTACGGCAATTATATGTGGCAATGGAGAGGGTGAAACTATACCTCCATTTTTGGTAGTTCAAGGACAAGTTCATCTTTCCAATTGGTATACCGAAACCGATTTTCCTGCGGATTGGGCCATTAAACCTACTTCCAATGGATGGACGAATAATGAGACAGGGTTAGAATGGTTAAAGCATTTCGATAAACATACTATTCGTCAAAGGAAGGGCAAATATCGAATGCTAGTATTGGATGGGCACGAAAGCCACGAATCAATACCTTTTCAATCATATTGCAAATCAAATGATATTATATGCCTCAAATTACCACCACATTCAAGTCATTTAACTCAACCACTTGATGTTGGATGTTTTGGTGTACTTAAACGTTCATATAGTTCTCAAATTGAGGAGTTTATCAAGGCACATATCAATCATATCACTAAAGTTGAATTCTTTATAGCTTTCAAAGCTGCATATCAACAATCAATCACCTCTCAGAATATGAAAGCTGGCTTTCGAGGAACAGGTCTAATACCATTTGACCCTCAAGCTATACTCTCAAAATTAGATATTCGAATTCATACGCCTACTCCCCCCCTTTCGATTTAAACCTTTGGATCTCTCAAACTCCTCACAATCCAACTGAAGCTCTTTCTCAATCAACTTTAGTGAAATCTCGAATGGCTCGTCATCAATCAAGCTCCCCTACACCTATATTCGAAACTGTACTAGCTTTAGCTAAAGGTACAGAGAGATTGGCACATGAAAATACACTTTTAAGTGCAGAAAACCGTACACTTCGGAAGGCAAATGAGGCATTAAGCAAACGTCGACGCGCGAAAAAGACTCAATTACGTCAAGGAGGAGTACTTACTGGACAAGAAGCTGCAGATATATTATCTCAACAAGAGGTTGATATTCAGATTCAACGCGACGAGCGTCAAAATGGGGGGAAATTCTAATGGGGAATCATCTACTAGTCGATGCTGTAGTAAGTGTGGAAAGACTGGTCATAATTCAAGAACTTGTCAAAATAGTATAATAGATCCTAGATTATTAGATTCTTAATAGTTTTAATTGATTGATTTAATGATTGTTGAATGATATGAGTTAGAAAGTGCAAATTGAGGTAAAAGTGGTGCACTCGGTGATATGGTGCACTCGGTGTTAAACCACGTTAAACAAGATGATACATATAATATAAAAAATATATTTTAAAGTTTTATAATATATTCTAATATAAGGTATTAAATTTTCAATGAATATCTATTAAATTTTTGAAATTTGAAGTATAGATAATTATTCACTGAATTTATATAGAATTTTTACAGTACATTTTTGAACGTGAGAATGTACTTTGCTAAGCCCCCGACCCTCCTCAAACACTAGCCCGAGTAGATAAGACTATATCATTTCTTTTCAAAGCGTTGTTCTTTCTACTTTGTTAGTTTAGACTAGATCCCACGAGTCTAATCTTTGTGTCTGGCATAGCGAGGTTCCACTAGGTTAGAACATCCTTATAACTTTAGCTATTAGTAGATAACAAAAAGAAAAAGCACAATACAACAAATACTCCTTCTGGCACGTAATTCATTGAATTAAAATTAATATCTCAATCATTCAATCCATTTGAATTACAATTCATATCTCATTCAATATCCATGCATCCCATACCTAGCCAAATCCTCCAACGCCAAATATTGAGATTCCATTCAATAAAACTAGAATGCCATCTCATCTGCATCTCGTTCTCGTTTGACTTTAAAATCACTCTCGTCCCTTATTAAAGAGGCGACAAATGATCTGAAGTAATCCACGAATGGCTTCAAACTTGTTTTCTCCCAATCTTGTATGCTCTTGCCCTCAACCTCTCCATTTTGAGGTGCGGTCCACTGATCAATTTCGCCTAGAAGTTGGGTAACAGTGGGTACAGCTAAGGGATCAAAATCTCCAACATGTCTGGTATCTATAGGGACACAAACTCTTCCGGTCCCAGGATGTACGACGAATGGACTCTTGAGTAAATGGTTAAGATGTTTACTAACTTCGATATCCAGTCGAGGGTATGTATATTCGAGAACAATGTCTTGTTTCGCTTCCAGTAAAGCTCTTGGATCTAATCCCTTTGTAGTTTTTGCTAACGCATCAATATCGGCCCACTTCGATGTTGATGAGCGTCCAGGAGAGGAGCTCCACTTTTTCTTTAAACTTTCATTCAAAGTTCTATCAGGTAGAAGCTGTAATAACTTGTCGACTTTATCACCTTCCTCCCATGGATCTTGATCATGGAGGATATCGTTCTGGAAGTGACCTTTGAGTATGTCAAGACTTCGTCTGCTGAGTGTCAATATTTGAAATTGTTGTGACGTCAATGTACATACAATACATGCGGGTGTAAAGGCCTTTTTACGTTGACTTTTTTTGCAGTTTGCGCTCCACCGCGAATGAGTTCCAAGTATCCTGCGATGGCTCTCCTTTTCTGATCGTCCATTTGTCTAGCTTTTTTATCGCATACCCAAGCGTGAGCTCCTCTTCTTCCAGAGTATACCCACATGATATGTTTGAAACCGAAGTCATCCCGCAGCGCAACATCAACCACTTTAATAGCCATGGTAATGAACTGCCAGCACTTGTTGCAAATGTTTGCTTTGTCACAGCACGTTCTAATCTCATCGTAATCGGTCAAATCGATATCGAAACATAATTCCTTGGAAATTGGTCGAAAGGCAGAGGATTTGCGAAGTGTTTTTCGATCTCGTGGATTTGTACTATATACTGGTCCGATTTCAAATCTGGATGGCATAAGACGAAGAACATCTTTACGCAGCCTAGGTATGATTAGCTTGAGTGAGCTACAGGAATGTTCCCACAACTTACAGATCGGAGGTTGGAAAGGCTTGGTATCTCAGGTAGGCATCATTTTGGAGAGTAAAAGCAAATTCCCGATGTCCAAAGTCCGTCGAGGGAGTTGGGGAATGATTCAGCCATTGGAATAAATGACGCCAAGGGAAAAGTCTCTGGTAAAAGGATCGCATAACTTCGGGATCTGATGCTCGAGATGATGGTCCGATATGTCTTAATATTTACTTAGCTTGCGAGTTCGGGACATCTCTTCCAACACTTACACTGGGGAAGCTGGGGCTTCAGGTGAACTCGACGCCTTTTCCTCTTTCGTATTTGTACTTGGAAATTCATCATCGGATTCAACATCTGCGAATAAATCCTCCAATTTGAGCTCGAATTTTGTAGCTGGTGTAGGAATAGCCTCTCCTTGTACTCCAGCATCTGCCATTGTTATATCATCATCATCGTTCAACTCAGCGGCGTCCTTATCGACGGAAGTATCCTCTGTTTCATGAATTATTTGGGCGTCCTCGCCAGTTTCTTCGCTATCGACCATATTCTCTTGTGATTGTATTTTAGGTTCTTCGGGAGAAATGGAATGTGGCATATTGAGGTTCGAGTATGTATTCACACTTCTTCAGTCTGTTGGTGAGAAATAAGTTTAGTTTTGAGCCGAAAATCAGACGCGTTTCGACGCGATCATTCCCATTTTTCGCGATTGCGCACTAAGATAAGCTGATAAGGTCGGTGAATGGAATGAACGCTTACTCGTAGCTTACTCATAGCTTCCTCATAGCTTCCTCATACCGTAGCTGATTGATTGATTGATTGGTTGATTGATTGAATTAACGTCTACACTGAGTCTAAGACTATCTAAGACGGCTAGGAGCTTTGCGAGCTTCTAACTAATAAGAAATGAGGGAAAGCTAGCCTAATTCGGCCGTAGCTAATACAGGTTGGGGAGATTGAGAGCCTCAATCTTCTGATGTTTGAATGGGGGAAGTGAAAACTAATACTAGGGGACCGAGCCCGTTCATACCGTAGCTCGCTAGTCGCCGTGACTTCATATTCAAATCCAAATCCAAGTAAGTCATGAAGAACGTTACTATTCGGAGATCAACACATCATCCGTTTAATCATTCTCATATTTAGGGGTATTCATGCATGATCTGCAGTTTCTATCAACTGCTATTGTACCCAGTCGTATTTTTCATCACTGTTCGGTATGGCGATTGATCTACGACAGCCAGACAGGCGGGACTGAGACTCTGAGTAAGCCAATCATGACATTGATGCTAATCCTTTGAACAGCACAGCACATGAGCGTCAGCAGAAAAATGTAATCTTAATAGAGGTCATGAAATTATTTACAATAACATACCAATTTTAACACTCGAGACTGTTGCACCTGAACCCATCTTTATGCATACTATCAAGACTAGTTATGTCATTCACGCAAAATTTACCATAAAATATCATTTAGTATCATTAAAGCTATATCATACAGTATAAATTAGGTATCTTCTTACTCCGCAAATGCAAAAACTTTGAAAACTCTGTAGCAACTAGAAACTCCTCAAAAGAAAAGCCTGTAAAGAGCCCCAGAATATTATCTTTGAGTGCCACTAAACGCAAAAGTCCACCTCCTTATCAGGAAAATATCTTAAGCGCTTAAATACCTCCCATTACCCCCGCCAAAATATCACCTATTTGCTGTCTCTTGTCCCCCTTAATATTCCTACGCTTAGTCCGCCTAGATCCCGAGCTACCAGCCTCGTCAATAGTCTTTCCCTCATCCTGCTCTTCAGCTTGCTCTCGTGTCCTCGTTTTAGCGGTAGGAACTTTGATACGAGTGTATACATATCCCTTTGCTCTAACTCCAACGTTTTTGCTAGTGTATTTGAGCGATCTATCACTCATCCCTCCATCATAAAATGGCTGATGTAAGTCTGCGCGCGATGGTGTATATGATAGCTCTGGACCGAGACGAAGAGAAGCTATAGGAACAGCAGATATTATTTCACCAGAGACAATAGGTACTGAATCACCAACTTCTAGGCCAGCAGCGCGCAAGTCCTCGTCATTACGGAGTTCACTGATACGATTGAGAGAGGTGAGTGTGCGGAATTCCCAGGTTTCAAGCTCGCGATATTCTTTATGACTGATATAATCCACAGCTTCGAAATGTGAAAAGCCAGTACGCCTGAGCTTGGCCCGGCCAGCAGGGGTTTGCTCCATCATTCTAACTCGCTGTTTAGCGTCCAGATAAGCGCTATTTCGCGCTGGCGTTGAAGACGAAGTCGGATGTCCAGTAAGAAAGGCTGATAAACTTGCTCGGGGGATCATTGTAATTTTGGCTTTATCCCTCAGAGGCTTTGCAGCAGACCTTCGAATCGGTTTGACCTGTAAACATTGGTTTTAGTAATTGTTTGTTGGGTACATCTTGGTCGAGCAAGTTTGGACATGAACGTCCGTGCTCAAACCATTACCGAGATCCTTTGAAGGAAAAAGGGTTCTGGAATAATGAATTGACTTACAGGCAGACCAAGAGTATGGCGCAAAGCCATAATGTGCTTCACACAGTCTGATTGTAAGATTTCAAGTAATCCTCCATCAGGGTGAACTTCCCAACCAAGTCTTTCAGCTCCAAGTTGAGCCAATCCATTGAAACCACAGTCAAGAACATCGAAAACAGCTAAAGCAGGGAATCGATTTAGGTACTGAAAGCAGTTGTTTGTAATTTCTTTAAAATTTCGGAGCTTTAAGATCCTCAGTACTTGGAATGCCTTTCCATTTATTGCTGCTTCACTCCAGATTTTTATTAGCCTGTCACCGAAGCTGGTGTCGAACAATTTACCAGTATTCCTGGAATGATGGACATGCTTAGGATTGACAATCTCCAGTGCTGCTAGATTACTCATTGCAGATAATTCAACCAGATCCGAAGTTTTGAAAGCAGTCGTAATGGATAAGTGCACGAGAAAGTCGAAAATTGTTGAACTAAGTGGCTTGGTATAGATAGACAAAGACGGGACTGGCTCTGGAATAGAACCACAATAACGAAATTGGTTTAAAATAGCACCTCCGTGTCGATCAAGGACCTTTGAGAAGGCCTTCCAAGTATTAAAACTATTAACACATCTACGATAAAACGTCAGTACAAGGTCTCGATTATATGGTATGCAACGCCTTCAACATAAGGTGTGCAATGATACCGTTTATGAGGGTTTCTTATGAAGAAACTCAATTCACAGCAGGGAATACAAGATCCGAACTAACCTCTTGGACAACTCACGCCAGACAAATTCGAGTTGTAGCGAAGGTATATACTGAATCTTCTCATACGTAATATCACCAATATTCTTGACAATTGCATCAACTGAAAGTTGAATCAAACGTGGGACACGGCGTTTCTTGCGTTTAAATTGTGCAACAATTGCTTCTTCAGCGGTGAATTCTTGATCATCGTCAGATTCTTCCCAGTTTGCTCCTAGAAGTTCACTGAAGGTTTGTTAGTTGCTGTTTCGTCAATTTGAGGAAATCACCACGGCGCAAGAACTTAAAACTTACTCAGATTGATGATTCCAATGATACTCTGAGACCTGAAGCTCTCGTGAAGTCGTTTCATGGGACACTTGCCCAGAATCTGGATCAATTATCCGTCTAGGTCCATCTAACACGCCACGGGGAAGAGAACGAGAGGGCTGAAGAAGAATAAGTCTGCGAGCGCGTTGGCTACCTTCACGGATGTAGCCATTTATTCTCGTGCCCAGTGACATTCTTTTGAAGGTTAAACTTGTGACAGAGAGATCTAAAATGTGTGAAGACTGATGAAGTAATGGCGGAGGATGTCTTCGGTACTTGATCTTGATAAATGTAGTCCTGTAGATGGCTTTGGACGATTGAAATTAGTGACACTACTTTGAATTGAGGTAGTAAAAGCTCTTCCACTATCTGCTGCATGATATCGACTGCAATTGCAGAAAGAGCACCGTCGAGCTTGTTCTAAGCTGTTTAAAACGAACTTGTGATCCCAGAAGATGAAAGTTGAACTGATTGAGGTTTTGACTGTAAGTGAGGGCAACTGATGGTCTGAGGACAACAACAAACGTCCAATAGGTTTAACCTTCTCGTAGCCTGTTCGGATCGGCAATTATGAAGTCGAGGGGAAAATAAATAGTTAGAGCAGCAATGGATATTATGATTTCGTGAAAAGCGCTCTAGGAGAATGGAGTTCAATGGTTAGAATTGTATAGCAGCAGGAAAGATTTTGTAGACCAAGATTGTGGACTCCAAAATCGCACGATGAAAAGTCAAGCTCTCAGAAAAAAATCCCATGACTATTCCGTGCGAATACATGCGTATGCAAGTAATTGCGACGACAGCAACATAAATATTGACAAAGTGGAAGAGAATTGGATGTTCGATACCAGGAAGATGTCGACGAATGGGACGGCAATGAGGTTTCGATTGTTTGTGATGGGAGAATTGTTGCCTGAGAAAATTCGACTTGCCTCGCCTCTCAGCTCCTGCAGACGTCTCGTGAAAGTATCGAGAATAGTAGATATCATTCCGTCAGGGTTCTCTTTTCATTTTAATTTTCATTTCTTTACTCACTTGACGAGAAACTTTGAACACAACGCGTTTGATGCGTGGTGAACGTGATGTGCGTGGGATGATGACTCAGCATCGCGTTGACTTTTTGGCCGACCCCTCATTAAAAACATTCGAAGGGGGTTCGAGAAATAAAATGTCGGTGTGAAGAGGCTCCAATATGCTACTAATTTCTTTCCTTAGTCTGTTCAAGTGCAAAGATTTTACCGGTATTCTTGTTCAACTAGTCTTTGGTCTATCAACATGCGGTGAGAAAAAAGCAGAGAATGAGAGAAAGTACAGCTGCCAATTCGTATTATCACAAGTGACATTCCATAGGTAATCTAGTAAGATTTCATCAACTCTATTTCGAACAAAATCCATGACTGCAATGATGATCCATCGTCAAAAGACAACCAACCACCAAAACATACATTATCAAAGATAATCCACATTCAACCTCAACTCATCCCATTCTTCCCTCCTACGCTCTAAAACCTAAAACCCATTCCTCAAATTCTCATATTTACTCTCCGGGTACTCGAGACAATTATCACTACCCTCTAGGATTCCCAAGACATCAACCACGTTATGGATTAAAGATTTTTCTCGCTCGGGATGATCGGCTGATGATTCCCACCACTGTTTTGGTTGGATTAGTTATTGCGTGGGAATGGATTGGGGATGTGAGGAAAAGGAAAGGGTGGAGAAGAAAAGAAGAGAGGAGAATAGAAAAAACATACCATGGCGCCACCGAGACCTCTTTCCTTGATATAATGAGCTTTTCTACGAGCGATTTCGACCGTGTCGTATGTTATGAGAGTTTTGGTGTTTTCATTGTATGCTTTTATCGTCCATTAGCTTTCAATTTCCATGTCATGACAGAAAAATCCTAGGGTAAACAAAACAAAACAACTCACAATAACTAGCACAAGTTTCCTCATCCACAATCTCTCTCGCACCCTCTTGTGGCAACTTCTTAAAATCATGCACACCATTTTCCCAAGTGCCTTCTCCGACGCCATTAAACGGTTTTCCCAAACCGTCAGTCCCTTGAAACGCCCTCCCATAAATCGGCATCCCAAGTACAATTTTATGTTCCTGTACACCTCTCGCTTCATAAGCTCTCACCGCATGTTCGGTATTAAATGGCGTGGAATCTGGATTAGTTTCACTAGGATGTAAATTTGCCTGGTGTCCTGCAACGCTATCCCATGATCCCGCATAGTCGTAAGCCATTAGATTCCAGAAATCCAGATATTCGTTCATGCTGCGAACATCCATGTTGTTGTAATTTTGAGGGCCGGCGGGGCAAGCTACCGTGAGTTCGAAGTGGTGAAAGTTAGGTAGAGTGCTGGAATAGCGATCCATGGCTTCTCTACATTCTCTCAAGAGAAGAACGTAATCCCGTGCTTCGTTGGTGTTTTTAGGATATTCCCAATCGATATCAATTCCGTCAAATCCTAAGTTCCTAATCAAATCCACAGCGCTCTCCGCGAACCTTCTTCTCCCACTTTCTGTAGAAGCTGGTTGGGCGAAATTAGATGAATAGGTCCAGCCACCAATACTCAGCAGAATCTTCAAGGAGCGATTTCGGGATTTGAGGATATTGAGTTGCTTCAAGCAGCCATATAAATTAGTACCGACGTCATTCCAGGAATCTCCTTCGAAATGAATATCGGTATCGGCCCAGCCATCAGTCATGTACACCTCACCGGATTCTGGGCGAACATTGGCGAAAGCGTAGAGGATGTGAGTTAATTTTTCGGCGGGAAGTTCTTGGGGAAAGTGTTTACGGCCGTAAATTGCCCACTAAAGTAGCTGTCAGTATTTTTTTATCATAGAGCTTCCATCATCTTGCCACCCTCCATTCCCCAAATGGCAGTGGTGTGGATGGAAATCACGAGATCATCGTGTACACTTGTACAACATCATATATTGTTCCACCACCTCCCAAGATGGTAGGTTATTTAGAACCAGATCCTCAGATCCAATTCGTCGAGTTCGACAATATTTCCAACTTCGATCACTATTCCGCTCCGGCAAAACCTCTCCCACAAAACCCCTCAAAAAGACAAAGAATCACCACAATCCAAACCTACATTAACAAAATACGCCACAGCGCGATATCCATCACCACCACCCATATTGTCTCCCAAGCCCAAGCCCACGTCCTTAAAATCCCCAGTAATAATTTCCTCTCCCGCTTTACCCTCTTCACCGGATGCAAAATCGAGACCCGCTATATTCCACGTCCCAGGACCTTTTCGCAAGGTAATCAGGAGAGCGACAAAGGATAAGAATAAAGGGATACTGAAAAAGACGATCTTCTTGATATGCGCCACTTTGAATATCTTTTTATAAACCAAAAAATGCTTTGAATCTAAGAAGGTGAGATGGTTTTTATATGTAAATGATTTATTCAGTTGAATGCAAATGCATGCATGCGGGTGGTGGAGTAAAGGTTAAGGTAAGGTAAGGTAAGGGTAGTATCTGAATCAAACAGCTGGTAAAAAGTGGCTGTGATTTGAATCTCCAATAATATATTTTAGTTGGTGGCAGATGTAAAAAGATCTTACCAATCCCCGCAGGGCTGAGTGAAGCTATGACGAATATAATACAAGGGGTTGAGAGAGGGGCAGGCAGGTGCAGGTTGGCAACTTTTGTACACGTTGATGCGCATATTTGGGATTTCTGGGCGTATTGTGATGGAAATTATTCAACTGGTTCACGATGGTGGGTAGATACTAGACTAGCTAAATGGTTGGATGAATGGGTGGGAATGTAAATGGTATTCTGGTTTAATTGTATCGTTTCATTCCTTTACCCGAGTAGTTTTTTGCATTTGGCTCAACTGCAGTAACTTTTGCCGTAAAGCCGGTGATTTACTCTTACCACCCTTCCATATCCGGGACATTCGGCACATCAATAACCACATCAGATTCCCTTATTCAATCCCGCTCACATAAGAACCTAAAAGCTTCGAATGCATCAGAATATTGATAATATTCATGGCTCAATGAGTCTCGTGGTCTCATATGGCCCCACATTTCCACCCCCACCAAGCCTACTTGACCTGGCGCCACAAATGAGTATTGTGGCTGAAGTGGTTGCATTTGTTGCATGTATTTTGGAAAGTGCCTTCTTCATAACCATACTGCGTACCCATTATATACACAAGTATTCCTCTCATCACTCCTTTGGTATATTCTTCGATGGCTGATAAACCACCATCGACCTCTGCTTAATATCCTTGCTCGAGCAAATTTCGGGATTCGGCAACAACTTTCGATAGGTTTCCTCCAACGGATCCTGTCTCTGCCTCAAAAAACTATGTATCCTCTCTTCCCTACTCCCAAATTCATATTTGGTCTCCTTCCTCCTCTGCCTCAAATCCTTACTCATCTTATCATGTAACGTATCCCTCTGTTCCAAAAACTTCATCGAATAATTATCCAGTCGAGTCAGTTGTCCTAACCCGCCCACCACAACGAAGATTGCGACCAGCAAGACAAATGCACCATTTGATAAGAATTGTGGTTCTTGTTGTCCTTTGGCATCGCGTTTGTACCATCTCTCCCAATCTTCCCATGTAGCATTTTGAGCAGGTCCTCCAGGGCCGGCCCATCCACGATTTTCACCATGTCTATCGCGAGGATCGAGGACCTCGGGACATCCATTCCAGCCTGCGCCATACGTATCATATGCACTTCGTTTGATGGGATTGGAGAGGATATCATTCGCTGCAATAATTAATCTATATCGTGATAATTTGGTTTCGTAATCTAATCCATCGTTTGTATCAATGCTATGTTTATCCGGATGATAAAGTTTGACCAATTCGTAGAAACGTCGTTTGGAATATGGAGATCCTTTCTTTTGATTGAAGATTTGGTAGGGAGTTGGAACGGCATGTGCGGATGTCAATTCAGGCCATCGCAATCCTCCATGTTGATTTGCGCTTCGTCCATCGGATACTATGGCATATTTTCGTCGTTGAAAAAGGTATTGAGGTTGATGATTTTGCGATGTGAATGGATAAGATAGTGACGTCGTTGATATGTGGGACGATGCATAATAGCATTGCAGATTACTGCATGATGAAAGGAGAATTCCCGACTTCTTTAGCATTCTGGAATTGGAGCAAAAAGCCAGTTCAAATGCTGGCACGATTTGACCATGTCGATGAGGGAGGATAGAGGGACGTTGATAGTTTAGAGTTCTCTGGGTAACCGCTTATAAGCTGGCTGTGGTATCGATGTTGATGATTCCTCGGAAGCTTGTCTAGATCATCGAACTAAGTATGGTGACCCATTCAGACAATTTGCGACTATCGACGGGTTGCAAAGTCAAAAAATTCATTGTATTTCTCAAATTCCAGTTGCAAGTTTGATATTAAATTTAAACTGTCAAATACCACATTATTGAAGACCAAGCTTCTTTCTTAGAATTAAGATTGAATCTTCTCGTATGTGAGGACAGGCGGGTTAGATTTGGTAGTTGTATCAAGATTGGTTAGACGTACAGTTACCAATCATTTGGAGTCAGGGAGGGCGTTTATATAGAAACCCAAAGATAGAAACCCGAAGAGTTAGGGTCATATGCTTAAGATTGTAAATGCAGATTGTGTGTGGAAAGAAGGAGAGGATAAGCTCTCACTTTTGTGCGATGAAATGAAGAAAATGAAGATGACCAAGGCGGCTGACAAAAGTAAAGAGGATGAAGGCTGAGACAACAGAGATAATGCTTTTGTTCACCATGGAGAAATAGCTGGACCATAACAGAATATAAGTATGGGTCGAAGCATATGACGGTGTAGATGAGGGATTGCATTCTGATTTAGTGTAAATGTATGAGTGGAAATGTTGGATATAGCTTGCTTTCTGTTCCCAACTGTCCTTACCCATCTTCCTCTTAGGTCATTTCTACATACCAGACTTAATTTCTGGTATTCTGATTACTCAGAACAATCTACTCTCCTGCCTTTGTGCATCGCCTTCTTAACTTCAGTTCAGTATATTCCTCCGGCGCACTTCAACTCGAACACTTGACATCTACTCATCATCACAAACGCCACAATCCATACCAATCGCCCATCAAGAATATACAGATCCACCGTTGCACAAGCCTGCAACAAGACAGGGATTGTACTATCCGGGGTATAGTGACGAACCAACCGGTATATACATGAAACATCACAGGGAAGCTGCATGATGTTTGTAACACGGAAGGAAAATACAAAGACAAATAAAAATGACATTCGGAACTTGCCAAAATGTTGTATACCTAACCACTTACTGGTGTTTGTAAAACTGACACTTGTGTTCAGGAGGAATGAGAGAGAATGGAGCTGAGGAGAAGAAAAAGGATGTTCTGGAAGTTGTGTCGGTATGTACCCCATAGAGAAAGACGAGTAGATTGTGCAATAGAGGAGAAATCCGGCATTGGAGTGACAGTAGTGTCGCCTGTACCTCATGAGAAGCGAAAATGCTACTGTACTTGGCATAGAACTATTACAGGATGTGCCGTGGCCCGAGTATGTATGAGTGGAATGGATCAACCACCTTCGAGCAAGTCCTGCCTGGTTAGCTTGTCTTAGCTCAAAAGGATTTAGCAATATGAAAGGAAGAGCATAGTGAATAAAGTTGTTCTGGAGTACAGTATTCCTGATTACAGTATCCATCTGAATAAGGCCCTGGAGTGAGATACCAGCTGCCTTTGCGTTTTGTCTCTGATGGCGTGATATGCGGAAGATCGAAATTTCGATTGCATAAATCCCAGATATCGAAATGTCATCACTTGCCTATCTTTCCTGCATACATATCTCGTTTTATGCCAGAAAGCTAGATGGGAATGGCTCATAGGCAAATTTTGCGCATGCAATTCAAACTTCATACCGGTGACCCCCGTGTCTCGCCATAAATGTGGACGGCATTCAACGGAAGTGGTCCGCGCGCTTTGCATACATGTCGGTATAAAAGGAGGAGACGTGCTTCTACTCTGTACAATAATGTACGGACCGTAGATGCAGATACAGACGAAAGTAGAAATGGGGTCGACGAACATGGATGTATGAAAGTGGACTCGGTGAGGGCATAGCGGGAACATCCCATGTCGCTTTGAATTTCCCATGATACCATTTTTACTTTGTCGCGCGTCTTGCGAGATTTGGAGCGGCTATTGGTAAATATAGATGTGTAGGAACCATGCTGCCGTGATCATCTAGAATGTTGTCCTCCATATTTTTGCCCTGGCATGTCTCGTGATCAAATCGTTTAATTGAAGCTCGGGGTCGAATCTCGGATGAAGACACAAATGGCGGCATGTCAATAACAATAACGTTATCCTGTAAGCTTGTTGTCTTGTCAGTTGGATTGGAAAAGTTGACCAAATCCAAAACGTTCAATCCTCCGAGACATTTAGACAAGTCGAATGCAAGTCTGGTTGGGTGGCCAGTGACATGCTTGATGCTTGGCTTGATTGGAGATAGTTTAACGAGCGAGAGGTGAAGTTAACGAAAGGCTTAAACAGTCGAGAATTATGATATCATGAATGTTGATCTGTTGTGTAGGTAACATTCAGTTGTTGCTAAGGATGAAGGGGGGTGGAAGAGAGATAAGGATGTACATAGGTATCCTCTGATGATGGACTGTCGATGGACTCCTGATGAGGCGTGTCCAATTGTGCAATGCCAATGAGGATGGTAGCGCAAAAGAAGAGGATGATTTACCAACCAACTACTCAACGAAGATACTGCACAGCATACTGTACGCATCGTTTGGTAATTCTCTTGGCCTGAGTAAGGACGGTAGGGCAGAACTAACCATTCCATATGATACAACATCACCCAACGGAGAAAAGCTCGATTTGGTCGGTCGTGTTGAACAGTGTCACTAATATTAATAATGAACATTGAACATTGAACACATGATCATCAAAAAGGCAGCGCACGGCCTTATCTTTATCTCAGTCAACTTTCAGGTAATAAATACTAAATAACCCCTGAAACGTTCACAGGGGGGTTCGAATTGGGTTGGCATTGATGTCTTTTGATGCTTTGACGTGTTGAAAAGTCTTAGCGTGCGGATGATATGGACAGTTTTAAGGACGGAGTGGTTCGGCCAAGAGATAAATTTGGCTTCGTTGCACCTTGTGAGCATGAACATATCGGGGAGTATTTGTTGAAATGTAATCTTACAGAGGTAGGTGTAGGTTATTAGACATTCGTATAAATTTCCATGCTGCAAACGCTCGAATGTTGAGGATAAATAAAGGTAGAGCTAATTAGATGTTAAGAGTGACTGGAGTTGAAGCTGTTCCGAGGTATGAAATCGAGAAAATCTACAGTTACAGAGTTTACCTACCTGAGTATCCAGTATCCAGTATCTAGCCAGTGTCCAGTGTCCAATTGTCCAGTACCTAAATAGTCAGTCAACCAAGGCCAAAGAACTCAAAACTTTGGAACCGAGGGGGAAACCCAAACATCTCACTCACATTTTTCCCTTTACGTCTTTTTCCCTTTAGGTTGGAAGCACCATAGTAATGAAGCGGGTACTGCGGAGAACAACCATGGTACCACATTGACAGATCGCCATTTGATCGGTTCCTATCGCGACGCCATCAGGGATTTTTAGTCAGGTACAAGATTCACGAAGAAGCACGAGTTCCACAAAAGAGGATGGGCTTGATTTAGTACATATTTGGATTCACAGCAGTAGTCAAGTACACGGAGTTGAAGCTACCGATATGGTTAGATGGGGTCTGGTGGGTGTTTATGGAAGGAATATAAGAGGATCATTGCATTCATTGATCGTTCGATGAAGAATACTACGATGATTGTGGGAATTGTATCTATGCAAGTCGATGCAAAATTGTGTGCAATAGAGAAAATAAGGGAAACCAATCATAGCACTCATCTCTCTCATCTCTCATCTCTCTCTCATCTCTCACCGCCGACTCAAAACTTTGTTTACCTCACCTGGGCACTAATAGATAAGTATATAGTGAGAACCATAGAAAATAAAGTAAATAAAATTTCCGATTGCTCCTATGTACTTCATTATGGCGAGGTCATTCATCCTTTGATAATTTTATTACCATAATAATAATTAACACAAAAATTATATGCCATACGAACTTATTATCCATTCCGTGTAGCTAGTTGGTATTGACACAGTTACAGTATCACTCTCCTCTCCAGAACTCGGTACAACCAGTTTCCAACACCAAATACAACCCAACAAGGGACCCGACATAACAGATATGCGACAGCCAATTCTTCCCAATTCTTCCCAAATCCTATTTTGGGCCATCTGAGTCTCAATAAACGTGGGTGGGCGGTAGGGAATCAGAGCCAAGTTTTACCATTTTTAGTTCCTACAGTTATGCTCCACTGCTGCGCCATCAAAGAAGCATCCTAAATAAGTGATAAGGCGACGACTTCCACGTGCGACGGTGGGATTTTGGTAGACGTTCATCTTGAAAGGATGCTCGGGTTGGACCAATGGATCAAGGTTGGATTCGTTTCCTTGAGGTTATAGAGTAAGATGATCGGAGAATACAGACCGGTATTGAATGGATGTAGCCTTTAATTTCATGCGGGAGAAAAGACATGTACGTAGCTGGTTGGAAAGAAGAAAAAAGGAGGATTGCGGGAGGAAGAATGACAGAATGTTGATGTACCGGTGAATCATCAGTCATTACTCATATCAAATGTAAAGATAAATCATAGATCACAGGCCATAGGTCATAGATATCGATGTGCTATGAAGATAACCTAATAGGTCAGAGGGAGGTGAAGGTAATTGATCCACTGAATTGGTTGGACCTTATATTGAAGATATATTAGAATATATTAAAGGATAGCTTAGAGTACTTGGGTACATACCTAGGTGTATATATATACCTATATATATATATATATTTATATATGTATGTCGATATTTAGCTTCAATCATTAGACTCACTAACCTTATTCAAGGTAACCTTACGTTGGTACCTAGTAGATGGAGAATAAGTTTATAAGAATCGATAAAGGTATTTGATACTTCTGTTGATACTTCTATTGATACTTCTATTGAGTACTTCTTGTTGATACTTCTTTTGATAAGTTACTGCCTTTGACTTGTCATCAAGGATATCATGCTGATAGATTACGTCTATTCGATTACTACACACAGATCTTGGTACATAGATTCATAATATCCGTCTGTACCTGAATTGATGATGACTCTCCACTTATAAGTTATATATCTTTATGTATAACCCCTGACGACTTGGATGGATGTTTCATATGTGCGAATCCCTCTTAGGTCAAAGTCTTCTGCTTTCCCATCAAGCCCAAAGCAAGCCAGAGCAAGCCACTTCTTTCTCATCCGGCCAAGATGAGCTTAAATGATCTTTTGATTCATCAGTCGAAGAAATAATCCGCGCTCGCCCTCTTTTGTTTTCCTTTTTTTTCTTTTTCCCTTCCAGACTAATAAATAACCTTACCTAGGTACTGTTTGTTGCCCAGCATTTCCATTATACTTTATATTCCATCCTGCAGCAAAAACCCCCTCATCCCACCCCCCTCGTCTGTTTCTATCCCGCCAAAACAGAACGTGCCCACTTCTATCATTTACCTGCAGAAGTTCCCTTTTCCATCCTAAACATCGAATTCCTCAGTTCATCAAGTCGTTCTTTTTTATCCTTCATCACAGTATGGACTAATACCTGCCTGCCATCAATCAACATCACAAGATTGAACACATACACACACACACACACACACACACAACCTTCACCCGTATAATTCCTTCCTTTCGATAAGTTAGTTGACCTACCGACACAACAACACGGCTCTATATATTACCAAAGTTACGACCACGGCTATAACTACAACTGCAGCTTCAACTCCCTACTCCGTGCAGCTCCAATCATTCCATGTACCCAACCTTGTCTTCTCACTTATACGACGACTCACACACACAATTGAGGAACAATTCGCCAATTTACAACTTTATACACAAATCTTGAATCAATTCTCCGAATATTGTTTTCAGTAGATATACCAAACATATATCATTCCTATTCCCCCCTTCATTTTGTTAATCCCGCAACTGCCTTATCTGTCCGCATCCCATTCTACAACTTGTACGCATTTTTCGACCGAAATTCCCTCCTGCATGCGGAACATTTTGCGACAACTCAGCCAACGATATATCATTCAATCACCGGCACATGCGACTACTGCAGCAAATTATTCCTATCTGAATCATCGACATTGACGCTTTTCATTGAAGGATTTTTTATTTATTTTATTTTTATATTTTTTTCTATTTAAAAGTTTTCCACAGGTAATTTGGGGTTGAAGACCCGAGCGGCTCGCTGGTCGATTAACAAGCCCTCCTTCGCAACTCAAAAATTCAACAAAAGCCTTTTCCAAACAAATGAAACAATCGCATACAATTCACTCTTTTACTTACGATAATATCTTTCCTTAACAAAATTTGCTCAATTCCAACTATTTGTCTGATCTTGCGATTTTCAACGTACATACGGTACATACCTACCTGAAGCATCTTATCATAATTTCGAATCTTTCAAACCACCTACCTACCTGTTCAACTAACCAAGGACAAGAGATCAGCAAATCTCTTTGTTCTTCTCGCGCAACACCATACTGTGCATCAAAGGTCCCTTGAGAGTATCACAAAAGACATTGGAATCTCGATTTAATTGATAGAAGTCCGGTGTGCTCGGTCAAACAAAAGATATGAGTGTGATGCTCCAGACCCCTTCTCGGGCATCGACAGCCTCATCTTCGTCTTTTCAACCAGTCTCCCGACAAAATACCATGTCTTCACACGATGGAACTCGCTCTGCCCGACAATCAAAGAGATATTCTATGACTACATTATACCTTTCTATGTCTGCGAATGAGAAGGATTTGGAAATTGAGGATGATCTTGCGAAAGGTGAGGGTTTTGGCGCAATTGGTATGAACGTAGCACTGATGGATCCGTGTAGCACAAAAAGTTTTACGAGAACTAAAATCGAAGATTTCGTCGCAGTCAAAGAAGAATTTCGTGTTGGAAAAAGATGTTAGATACCTAGATTCGAGAATAGCATTATTGATCCAGAATCGCATGGCTTTGGAGGAGGTAGGAGAATATAATCTGCAGGCCAAGTTTTCACAACTAATACTTCTCTCAGCAAAACGAGGTAGCCAGCCACCTGGAAGATGCGACCGATCTACAAGAAGGGTTCTTCCCAAACGACGAAAAGACACAGAAATATGGCAATCTTTTGTTCCTGCTTCAGTCAGAACCTCGTCACATAGCTCACCTCTGTCGCCTGGTCACAATGGCCGAGATTGATTCTTTACTACAGACAGTCATGTTCACAATTTATGGAAATCAATATGAGAGTCGTGAAGAGCATCTTCTTTTGACCATGTTTCAGGTAAGACATCTTCGGTGTGAATTGACCTCTTTCAGGACTGATGTGCATTTGTTAGTCTGTCTTGACATATCAATTCGATAACACCCCTGAATATTCTTCCCTCCTTCGAGCGAACACACCAGTGTCCCGCATGATGACTACATACACTAGAAGAGGTCCGGGCCAAAGTTACTTGAAGACGGTCTTGGCAGACAGAATCAATTCACTCATCGAGCTGAAGGATCTTGACTTGGAGATCAATCCTCTTAAGGTTTACGAAACAATGATTGCTCAGATTGAGTTGGAGACAGGAGGACTTCCAGATTCCCTGCCTAGAGGAGTAACCGCAGAGGAGGCAGCAGACAATACACAGGTCCAGGCCATTATCGAACCAAGGTTAACAATGCTTATGGAGATTGCAAATGGATTTCTCACGACAATTATCGATGGATTAGAGGAAACACCATACGGTATTCGTTGGATTTGCAAACAAATTCGAAGCCTCACAAAGAGAAAGTATCCGGATGCCAATGACCAGGTGATCTGCACACTTATTGGAGGGTTTTTCTTCTTGCGATTCATCAACCCCGCTATTGTCACCCCTAAATCATATATGCTCATCGATGGCACTCCAGCCGACCGACCACGACGTACCTTGACTTTGATTGCTAAGATGCTTCAAAATCTGGCCAACAAACCCTCATATGCCAAGGAACCATATATGGCCAAACTTCAACCATTCATTCAACACAACAAGGAACGAGTCAACAAGTTTATGCTTGACCTATGTGAAGTTCAGGATTTTTACGAAAGTTTGGAAATGGACAACTATGTAGCGCTATCGAAGAAGGATTTGGAGCTATCAATTACCCTCAATGAAGTTTATGCTACTCACGCTTTACTCGACAAACACACTGCCGAACTCAACAAGGATGAGAACTCACATTTGGCTGTAATCTTGGCAGATTTAGGACCGGCCCCAGCACAACTGCCTAGAAAGGACAACAGGGCAATCAATCTGCCACTCTTCAGCAAGTGGGAAACAGCGATTGATGATCTAACAGCTGCACTTGATATCACCCAAGAAGAGGTTTTCTTCATGGAGGCTAAATCAACATTTGTTCAAATCATGCGATCGATTCCAAGTAACAGTGCTGTGGCACGAAGACCACTTCGTCTCGAGCGAGTTGCTGACGCGGCGGGTCAATATCGCAACGATGCTGTTATGGTGCGAAAAGGTATTCGGGCAATGGAACTGTTGAGTCAGTTGCAAGAGTTGGGAGTCATCGATAAATCGGATCAGTTCAGTCTTTTGCGGGACGAAGTCGAGCAGGAGCTTCAACATCTTGGGTCACTCAAAGATGGGGTTATTCTTGAAACTCAAAAACTCGACCAGGTCTTCCAGACCATTCGCGATCACAACACTTATCTTGTCGGTCAGTTGGAAACTTACAAGAGTTATTTGCACAATGTTCGCAGTCAAAGCGAAGGGACCAAACGAAAGCAACAAAAGCACCAAGTCTTGGGACCATACAAATTCACGCATGGGGAGTTGGAGAAGCAAGGCGTTATTCAGAACAGTAACGTACCTGACAACAGAAGAGCCAACATCTACTTCAACTTCACAAGTCCTTTGCCCGGAACTTTCGTCATTTCGTTGCACTACAAAGGTACGAATTATTTTAATCTGCTTGTATAATTCATGCTAACTTTACCAGGACGCAATCGTGGTCTCTTGGAGCTTGATCTCAAACTCGATGACTTGCTCGAGATGCAAAAGGATAACCAAGAAGATCTTGACCTTGAGTATGTGCAATTCAATGTACCAAAAGTTCTTGCTCTCCTGAACAAGCGTTTCGCCAGAAAGAAAGGATGGTAGATCTCAGCTACCACGCATCCCCATAATTATGGATGCATTTCCTTCCATGGAAATACCTGCTTCCGACCAGTCGCTCGATTGCAGGCTGTATGAAAATTCTTTTATTCCTTTAAAGCCGCCGATACTGCTAGGTGGTGGCTCATAGGAGTTGTGTTTTTTGATCTCGATATACCTGGGTGGCATGGTTTTGATGGCGTACATGACGATTTCCTGACATTGTGCAGATGCAAGCTTTATACCTCTTTTTCTTCGTTTAATCTTCCCCGATATATTTTGTTTTAATGGGTGGCAGCTGTGATGTTCCTTGCGTGCTTCGTCTTGTTTCTTTGGTTCATTTAGGGGTACCTTCTCAGTTCGACGAGAAATTATTTGGAGGGAGAAGCTGTAGAGGTTTCGTCTGGCTGGTCCGGAGAAGTGGTATCATAGGATTTTGCATTATTCAGAGAGGGGTATGAGTCAAGGGATATTCCTCTACCTTGACATGATGTTTACTGAAGATATGAGGTTGGGAAATTGGGAAGGAAAGAGGAGACTGGGGGATTCACTGAGTGGACGTCTATTACGTCTACCGTTTTCCCTCTTTTCTTGGGATGGGCAGGCGGACGGATGGATGGGATCTTTTTTGGGAACGGGCATGCAATAAAATGCACACAACAAGGCATGGATATACGATTGTGTGATAGGCGCGTTAGGTCTCTCGTATACGAGGAAAGCGGAATACTAGTAGGACCAGACAACTTTTAAATGTAATATCATGAATGAGTAGTAACAATTTCTTCCAAGGCTCACAAAGTAGGTTGTGATTGTGATATTTTCTAATTCAATTTTGTTTAAACGTGCTTCGCTTTCGAGTTTTAATACAAGTAGGAGTGCTAAGAAAATAGGCGGCTGAATAGTGAGTGGGCTGCAAGTTGCAGTTGACGTCCACCAGGCTACCTCCTCATGTTTCTTGTTTAACAACAGGATCGGGCTTCAAGATAAGATCTTACTTAATCCAGAGCATGTCTTTATGAGCTCCACTTTGTTTTCATCTGCATTTCTTCAGACTAGACCACATTTCTCTGAAAGCTTTCCTGATGTAGGCTAGCTATATATATTTGTGTAATACTACCTAGGTAGTGCAACACTCTCCGTCCTTTTTTATTGTATTTGATGTTTATTGGGTATTTGTATAATAATTATGCTTAAAGAACTAAAAAAAAACTATAAAAAAAAAGGCCGGCTTCTTTCTTGCTCATTGGTTACTCGATGCCTTTGTTCTTTCCTTTAAGGTTAACATTAGTCTTCACGCGGATCTTGAAGGTTCCTTCCACATTTGTGAGAAATTTCGTTACGCTTGAAATTTACAATTTTACATTTGATTGTGTAACTACTGGATATCACGATTTCGGTTTCTTTGTTCGGGATTTCTGAGGTTGATGCTTGGTGGTGGGATTTTTTGGGTCTGATTTTTGTATTTTTTGCACGGTTTGATTGTTGGATTGGTTCGTGTGGTTTGTGTGGTTCCTGTAGTTCGTTGCGTCCGATGATGAAATGGCTAGATTTCATGTCCAGGATGTCGAATATGTATTTTACGTTCTTGAAGTGGAGGACGATTGGGCCTTGGAGTGATTAGGTCTAGGGTAGTTGGGGCGTGATTGGGATTTTGAGGGGGAGTTTGAGGGGGAGTTCTTTGACGGTGTATGTTGGGTTGCGTGTGAATGGCAACACCGACTTTAAGCCAATTGAAAGTTCAGACTGGGATTTTGGGACGACACGGGAATATTTCTTCTTGGCATGGTTTCTGGTCTACTGAGTTTGGTGGAAATGGTATTCTGGAATTTCGAAAATGCAGATTCGGGAGTTTGAGGAAACTTTGTAATGTTTTCTCCAGGCTCGACTTTTGGAAGGAAGTCTTGATCTGTGTACCTTCTCTCTTTCCTGATTCAACGGAGGCTATACTTTCAGTATTAGAGTGATGAGATGAGGACTCGCGGTTTTTGACAGAATCATTCCGGTACATGTTGGCTTTCTGGAAGCATTAACAGATGGACCCTGCTCTCGGCACCATGATTCTCACATTTATCTGGGCGTTTCCAAGTCTCTACGAGATCAGTCATCTCGCGACTCATATCCCTCAATATATTATCCAGCTTCTCACTGCAAGAACCTGTCATCCAGGGTTCTTCTGGTACCGTCCACTTTTCATACAATCGCTCGTGAGAATGCGAAATGTGAAATTTCCCATATTTCCGAATGAAAGAGTCACAAAGGAAACAGGCAGATTTACTAGATCCTATACACCTTGGTGCAGGTGTTTTCGGGTTTTTCTCATGGTACAAGATCAACTGTACCTCACCATGAACATAATGCCTAGCCACTGCTCCATCCGGATGAGAGGCTGGTGGCGCAGTGAGATGTTCGAGTGTGATGTTACAGAAAAGAGGTTGGTATGTTGGCTTACGACATAGATGTAGCAAGTAAGTACAGATGTCTAAGTACTGACTGATTTTGTCAATTGTGAGTACAGTTCCATTTTGAGAAATCTCTGCACCGAAAGCAAGAGAATCTAGGTAGTGCTCTAGTGAAGGACTACCATTGAATGTCGATATCTCATGGCTGGATAATATTACTTTTTGTAATTGTTCCACTTGATTGGAAGTCATGGTCGCGTCGACATTCCTGAGTGCTTGTATGAAATTAGGAAACTTCCTTGCCAGAGCTTGGATGGGATCTTTCAGCGGAGATTGTTGATTATCGAGAGAATCCAAAAGAATTTGAACTCGGACATGAAAAGGGTTTTTGCATCCTCGGCCTGACCTACCCTCGCGGGCTTGCCCTGGAGCGATGTGATAATGCAAATGGGGTGCGCTGAGTTCGATGACTTGGTTTAGTAGTGCGGTCTCGTACTTATCACGGTCAGTACCTAGAATTGCATACACGTATCAGTACTTCCCTCAAATACCAAGTTGTTCCACGAAACTAACCACTTTTCGCAAACTCTTCCACAGTTTTTAAACAGGTTTTCAACCCTTCGACACTTTTAGCAGTAGGTGTTTTATTGGCAGCAAGTCGAATATGTAAGGATGGCGGAGTGCTTGACTCTTCGATCATGACTGCGGAAGCACGGCGTGGGTCTGGAGATGTTTGGGCAAGGAAAGCTAGGTGATCTGCTAAATGTTGTTCCTCTTCGTGTAGGAGGACATGCTTGGATGATCGACTATGGAGTATCCCTCTGTAGTTCACAGGCTTGCATGGCTGATCCGTTTTGGCAAGGAGCTGGCGGACAGCTTTGTGGAAGTCAGGCTTGGATTTTAAGATTGGCGTAGGAGGGATAGACAAAGCCTTTAGGGAAAACGCGGCCATTTCGAGGACAAATCGTGTGATGATTAGATTCCAGATTTTGAGGAGTTGAAGTTTTGTCGAAAATTTGACTGAAAATCACAAAAGGAGAATTGCCATGAATCTAATCTGAATGGCAAGCAAACAAAAAGGCAGAAACTCTATCAACCCGACGGCGCGGTGCATGGAGGTATTTTGATTTTATTCGTTGAAATATGTCCGGGTAACACAGGTGTAGCTAAATTTTCTTTTTTGACCTCGCAGATATTTTTTTTTCACCGAAGTGCAATTTTGACATTCAGTGTTGGTATTCAGAAGAGAGGTCTGATGAATGCTACTTATTTTGATCTGATTTATATCACGTACTGCATCAAAATTATTAAGTAGCTTGTTGTTCGCTCCATTCAGAAATCTCCAAGTATTCAGCCATCTTCTCCCTTCTATGTATGTTTTATTTATCTTTTCGTCATTATGTTCACATTTTTATGATATTCACAAGTGTAGTAGTATTTTAAGCACTAGAAGAAATCTTTCTTTTTTTTTAAGTCTTCTATTGATAAAAGCCGGGCCTTTCCTCTTTAAGAAAAAAAAAAATATTTCCCGATCTATATTTCGGAAATTCGCGATACCTCTTCTCTCAACTCTCAGCCACCAATGCTTGAACAGTCAACTCCACCGTTTTTCCCCTGCGATCCCCACTCCTGCATACTGAGTATATTCGTTGTGTTCATGTGATTCATTTGATTCCCCCTCATTAAGCGAAATCAAGCGATATAACCTTAATTGACTGTAAGCTAGCGATTGATATGAAATCCGCACCTGCTCAGAAATTTAATACCTCATATTATTATGAGATTGAAATGAAAAAATACTTGCGTAAATTCGAACATGTACAATAGGCAGTCATCTGTATGATATATTTTTCCCCAAGTGAGGTGGGGAACTGGGTCAAGGGCTTTTTGTTATTATACCGAGAATTCATGATGATTGAATTGATTTATAAAGTTAGTATTCTGCAAAGCTTCCGTAAAGATTTCCTGTGATTCTGCTCCTTGCAGCACTGATCAGAAAAATTATTGCAGTGTGGCGACTAGCATCTGAGATTCTTTAGTATCCTTCTGTCTGTCCACTGCGTATACTTCGTATATCTTTCACCTTCTCAAAACGAATCCCGAACTTTTTATTTCACTACTTGATCTTGTTACATACATCCATATAGAAATTGAAAGCTTCAAATATCGAAATTCAAACAGTTGGGCATAATGTAAAAAGCAATTGTGCTTATACGTCTCCTTGATTCTTTTCCTAGTCGCGTCGATTGCAAATATACACGTTCTCCATCAAACCTGCGTGCCGATTTCTAAGATATTTGACATGCTGGAAGATCTTGACAGCAAATACCATTACAAGGAAATGGTCTTTATCCTCAATATGGAGTAGATATATGTTTCTAGGAGCTAGACGCCCGACACCAAAAAACATTAATGAGTAATTAATGCCGCTTAAATCAAATAAAGGTAAATCATCCACTAAGGGTAACTCATTTCATCTCTTTGAAAGTTCTTTGAAAAACTTCCCTTCTAGGAATGAAAAATTGGTGGATCTCACTAGACTCTTAACGATCTCAGGCAATAGAAATGCCCTTTGTCCTCGAGTACTCTGATTAGCCAACCAGAGCTACAGATCTTCTCGTGGTCTTGCAATTCTTGGGATTATTTTGTTCAATATATTATTCCACGCAGCTGTCTTACAGGAACTCAAACAGAAATCAGAATGATAAAATTGAATTTTTTGAAAACTACAGCTTTGATATTTTGAGATGGTGTTTTCACAATGTATCATGAGGAATGCTTATCAGATAGTTTCCCGGGACGTATTTGTGGATCCGTGAGGCTGGTTGAAGACTTGTGAATTAGTATGAACATGGTAGGTAGGAAGCGATTGCGTAGGAGGAACAAAGACTTAGAACAAGGGACTTTGTTATTCAGACATGGCCACGAAGCATAGACACATGTTAATGATCGATATGAATGCAAACAATACTGATTGTTTTAGATTATTTCACAGGATCCAATGGAGCATCTCGATACTCAAGTTCGATACATAGAGATTTAACATTAAACATGGTCTGAACAGCCATTATCTTGCGGTTATATGATGACTACTAACGCAGCTTAATCCTGATGTTTTCTCATCCTCTATCGGCATCTAACTACACATAGCAATAACATTCTCACAACCCAGACTTTCATTTTTTTAAGAGCAAGTCCATCATTTTCGCGGGAACGAAAGTCCACGAGCCAATAAGGGTTATCAAAATGCCTCAATTCATTAAATTCCCTATTGAATGGCCCACGCACATTGAGGTCAACCCTGACACGTTGGAAAAGAGTGCCCATGGAAAGCACGAACAAAAAGAAGATTGCACCTGTGACTTCTGTCACGAGTGGTTCTTCTCTGGAGCTGTTGAAGAGAGAAAGCCGTCAGAAATATCTGCAGCATTATCCCCGCCACCGGAACCCCAACAATCTCCCACCGAGAAGAAATTCGAAGCAAAATTGGAGCTCCCCAGAGTTGACGGGTTCAAGTGCCACCGCACACGCTGTCGAGTCCATCAATTCAGATTATTTTTGAGAGAACAGCAGAAGTTTGTTAAGGAACACTCAAAGCTCATGGATGATTGGTGTATCACGATTAACTTGGACGAGCAGTTGGGGGATCTAAGCGATCTCCATTTGCGACATGCCCAGTTCCTCAAGAAGCTCAGCGATGCAGGAATTCATAAGACACTTTGGTGCTATGGAAGATGGCGTACAAAGGCGAATCCTCCGCCACCCCCAGGGATGGATTTTACTACATTAAAAGAGTGAATGCTGAGCCTGCGATAGGCGGATGGTGATTAATTGTTGTAGGACTGAGCCGGCTCAGTCACTCACTAAATTTAAGCCCAGCTTAATAGTAGCCACTCAACCTATTTGCAAGAGCCCTGTGCTGGATCACTTCAAGGCGTTCTAAATTACTAGGAGTTTTGGAATTTTAAGCAGCAAACAATTAAAAAAATAGGAATAAAAATCATTTCCTTTGTCAGAAAAAAACAGCAAAACGAGTTTCCATAAAATTATGTACTGCCTGCGAAATATAAAATGTAAAGAGTGAGTAAACCAATGAAACAATTCGAATCAACAAGCTCGGGGAATGTTTGTTGTCCCCTCTGTGAAAAAAAAAGTGCAACTTTGCTTCAAGATGAATACTAAGTTTATAATATGAAAATATGAACATATCAACGCATACCAAGTATATTGAATCGAGCAGCTAAGATTCTCTTTAGATTATAATTAGTGACCAAAGTACATCATCCATCCAACCATTGTCCATACGTTGACTTAACACCGAGGTGATATGTGATAGTGATAACTCTGGCTAGGAGCTCGCACACTTACCTTTTGCCGAAAACATTCAAAAATTCGCCTATGAGTAGCGACTACTCGTAGTTAATTAGTTGTTTTTATCATGTTTTAGAAAAGGAGGGGAATTGTCTCGTTGGCGCTAGGTTAGTGGATTACGTCATGATTATAGTTTTTGCCCCCCCTTGGCACTCATTCTTCAATGCTTGCTTCAAGTCTATAAGCAATTCCCTCGTTCTCATGTGCATGCTTATCCTCAGTACAAAAAGAAAAAAGAACTATCGATGCTCTCACTCACCCGAAGCTTGACTCGAAGAAGTCTTCAACAATATAACCTTACAACTTCCACGAGAATTTGGATTCCATGTTCGCCTGCAAATTTATCAATTCGACCCCTGGCCTTAACTCTTCGTCTCTCTTCAATGGATCGTGGAATCAAAAGAAAGGCCGAATCCATATCAGAAGCACCAAAGAAATCAGTCAAGCTAGACGATTACTGCAATACACCCATTCGTCGTTCTTCTGAAGGGGAAGAAATTTGGCCAGCTCCACGTGACCAATTGGAGTCTGCCTATGACTTCATTCGGGAATGCGCGAAAGCTCAAAAACCCACCCTCATTGTGCCAGATAAGGATGCAGATGGATTGAGTTCTGGAGTCATCATGTATCGCACGTTGTTAAAACTTGGCCTGGAAGAAAAAAATTTGGATGTTCATTTAGTGAGGAAGGGCTCGAATATTCATGAAGAATATGAACGGAAGGCGATGGCGGAAAAGAAGCCGAGTTATGTGATTGTTTTGGATCAAGGAAGTCGAGGTGGACTGCCCGTTATCGACGACAAAGGTGCAAAATGTATGGTAATTGATCATCATTTCAGCGATGACTTCCCTGAGAATGCAACTGTAAGATCGACATTGACCCTTTGTACAAATGGTACTAATATATGGTGGAAGGTTGTTTCAGGTTGTCATTGTCCGCCAGTCCCAACGACTGCTCTAATGACTTACGAGATTTGCAAAGAGCTTCATCCTGATATTGCTCAAGAATGCGGGTACCTTTGCGCAATTGGAACACATGGGGATCTCGGGAATACTATTAAATGGATACCTCCATTCCCAGACATGAAAGATACTTTTAAAAAGCACACCAAGAAGCTCATTAATGACTGTGTTTCCTTTATCAATGCCCGTATGTTCAATGAACTCCCCTGCCGCAATCGCTGAACCTCATTTAGCACGAAGAACTGGCACATATGATGCCATCACCGCCTGGAAAGCATTACTTGAAGCCAAAGACCCCAAGGAAATCATGAGTAATAAGAGGCTTGCTGAAGCACGACAAGAGATTAACGAAGAGGTTGAAAAACAAACTCATGCGCCACCAAAATTTAGTAAAGATGGAAAAGTTGCGGTATTGAAAATCAAAAGCGAAGCTCAAGTACACCCGGTTATTGCTACACGATGGGTATGTAGTAGCAGATTGAAATCACTTCCATTAGGCTAAAACGTTTATACAGGCTGGCTTTTTGAAATCTAAAGCCCTAGAAATAGTTATGGTAGCTAATTACGGTTATCTACCTGGGAAAGTAAATTTCTCATGTCGCGTTGCTCGATGTGCTCGAGGACGCGATCCACCAGTCAACATTATCGAGTCATTAAAGGCAGTAGCCAATCTAGACACTACTGATCTCGTCGAGAGACTAGGAGATAATTTTGCTCGTGGCCACAAGGAGGCTTCGGGTGGAATTGTCAACACTGCGGAATTCGAAGAATTGTGTGCTTTGATGAAGGTAGGGGAAAAGGCTGACAAGTCCGAAAAGTCTGATCAAGATGCACTGGTGAAGAAAGTTGATAAATCACCACAGAAGAACACATTGAATAATTATTTCAAGAAGTCCTGAGATGCTGCTTTAGGATGAATAAAAATATCAGAAATATACTATCCAGCTTGATATCGCGGGAATTATAAAAATCCAGGAAAGTACAATTCTTTCATGCCTCTCCATGTATATATAGGCAAATCTCGTTATTCAGTCTTCTCTATCGTAGCCTGATCTTGCGGCGTGGGGGCAGCTTTGCCATCGAGCTTGAGTACATTGACCCAAGGATTCAATTCATCATTTTCCCTCCCCGCCATCACATTTTCCATCCAAGCTTTAAACATATACAGAGGCATACTATCCCACATTCTCCAGTTTTCCATTTGATTTGCTATGGCTGCCCTCTTGCACTCCGTTCTACTATTATATCTCGGATCCGAGAACCGTGGGTTTTCTACTGCGTATATAAATCCACATTTTCCCGTTCTAGTAGGATCCATTTGAGCAGGCCAAAGGACTCGTTGTGATCTCTCATCAGCTGTAGATCCAGGCTCCGGTGGGTCTGGATCTAGTGGGTCGGGATCTATAGCATTTTGGCCAGACCATTTGACCTTTTTATCCTTATTGGATTTTTTGACTTTGGTTCGTGCTCCTGCTTGGCTGGATTGGCCCTCGCCCTCGCCCTGGCCGTCGCCTTCGTCATCTCCCTCGTCATCTCCCTCGTCATCTCCCTCGTCATCTCCCTCGTCATCGTCATTTTTATTATCACTGTCATCTTCATCGTCATCGTCTTCGCTCCATAACCCTTCAGTTTCAATTTCGTCCTCCTCTTCTCGCTCATTTCTTCGATCAGGGAATGAAGGAAGAGGTGTTCGCAGGTTATGCTTATAAGATGGATCTATGGCGAGTTCTTGCAATTTCGTCGGGATCTTAAACAATGGGTAATCAAATGGTTTATTGAAACCACCATTGAGAAATTCCGCGGCAACCCTTGGTCTCTTACCTATTCGTGGAGGCAGATCGGATATGTCATTGCGACAACTACAACACATCATATCATATCCGAAGATCAGATTCGTCGCGTTGGTCATGCATATCATACCGCAATTATGTGAATCCTCCTGTCGAGACGCGTTAGGACTATTATCTGTTGTTCGATTATCTGCATATCTATGGTTCGTCCGGTAACTCCATTCCCCGTATAATGGAAGCTCAACAGTATCGAATATTCCCTTATGAAACCTTGAGTATACAATAGCTTCAAGTAAATTCATATGGAATGTGTGGTGGTAGGCAGCTTCCTTCTTCCAATCTTCATTCATATATCTAGGGCTCAAGACTCCGGCGTTGTCGATATGAAAGCAGAATTTTTGTTTTGGTGCTATCCCTAGAAGAACTGTATGCGTAGACCTATATTCGTATGGAATCAACAGATAATCGAGATTGTGCAGAGTTTCATCATCATATCGCGCTAATGCCTCCTCGGTCTTTCGCCAAGCCAGGGGAAGGTTTTGCTGCACAAAAATGTTTGTGAAGTTTCCTTCATCATCTTCCCGCCGCACAAATCTACCCTTGTCTGGATTCCAGAACAATATTTGAGAGTCGATCAATATGCAGCTGACCTTTTTTTTGGTTGGATTATCACCGGCTAGGTCGCCTCCTTTAAGCGTTCTGGCTATTGCTCTGTTCCTATATTCACAGGCCAGATAAATGTACTAATGCACAAATTACCAGGTCAGTAATTGTCTCCAAACCTTGCAGTAAGTGTCCATGTACGACCTACCAACGTACCAAGTTCAATATTCATGGGTAGGACGTTAAGCAACAGCTAACTTACCAGGTCAACAATAGTCATCGGCACATGAGCCAGTTCCATATGATTATCTTTCTGAACAGGGTCAGTATCAAGAATCTTCAACAGAAACCTAAAATCACTCCGCAACAACTTCATCTTATCCAAATCGACCGCCCACCGACCCCATATCTTTTCATCCACTCTATACAGCTGATCAAAGACCCTCGCAAACCAATCAGCAGGCAACGGAGCAAATTGTCTTCGTTCCATCTCCTCCCTCTGTTTACTTTCTAATTTATCAGGGTCAGGACGAGCGATGGGTGGACGAGGGGGTGCTTTAGTGCTAGCAGCGTAATTGCTGGGTTTCTTGACCTCAGATTTGTATCTTTTTCCTTTACGGTCAAACATGTCCGTAATAGCTGAGCCATCGCTAGTTACTACTCGGGTGATGCGGTCACGTTTTCTGCCGCCCTGGGGGTCGGGAGGTGCCGCTTCGGCAAGGGAGGTGGTGGGCATTAAAAGTCTGAATATTCTGGGACGTTCTGCCATGGTGAAATTGATTTTTTGGCGGTTTGATGGAGTGATGTGATAATATACTATGGATGTGTATCTAAGATGAAGTTTTTGCTGAAGGATTTCAAGGAAGTAAATTTTAATGCTTCGCCATAAAGAATTATAGTCCTTTGGTACGGATCTCAACGGTCAACAGAGAGCTCCTAGGATATTGACAAAGAACTTTTTATTTCATTCACAAAATCAAGCCGCATTTGGGATTTTCCCGGATCCTTTTGTACATGATATCAGCTTTTGAAAAGGAAAGAAAAACAAAAGAACAGGCGCAAAGAAATGGTAGCGTACAGTACATTTCTTTGATTTTGTATGTAAGACCCTCGCTTACCAAAGGAGGGCTGCGATTTGAGTTACTGGACCCCGCAAACAATGATCAATTTTAATTTAATGTTGATCAACTATTTGCTGTTTTCCTATGACCTATCATTCAGCAAGCTGATCTTGTTTAAGTGATAGTTCAAAAGAAGGATGTCGTTAAAGATCCACAAACGTGCCAAAATATACTTGTTTATGGAACTCCAAGCTCCTCCCCTATGCTTCCTTCAGCCCCACCTCCCAACATTGATAATAGGCCTACAGAGGAAAGGAAAACAAACTTCATCTTTGAATTGGCATAAATAAAGCCCCTATGTAAAATGAAAGACTGACACACTGCACTAGCATGCTATACAACACACAACACCTTCAATAACTTCTGCCTCGGATCCTCACGATGGCTAACTTTACCTGAGCAGCGAGAAAAATTAAGTCTTATCAATTACATGAAACCTGTCTTGAGTCTCGATGGCGTCATCCCTCTTACTGAATCATGAACCTGTGCCCACTAAGCTTTGGGTTAATGTCCCACCATAT
The DNA here is from genome assembly GCA_025389075.1 of Sclerotinia minor. Lineage (NCBI taxonomy): Eukaryota > Fungi > Ascomycota > Leotiomycetes > Helotiales > Sclerotiniaceae > Sclerotinia > Sclerotinia minor. The sequence continues at coordinate 1,322,591 of QRFH01000015.1, read as the reverse complement.
ATCCAGGCTAAAAAGAGGTCGCCCTGATAATTTCTCCAAAAAAAAAACAAGTTGGGCCATGAGACTCATAGAATTTCTAAAGAACTCTCTGACGGGGAGTCGAACCCCGATCTCCCGCGGCATTGCCAGATGAATGACAAGCGGAAATCATGACCGTTAGACCATCAAAGATTTTCGGTTGACTGTTAGCCGTTTTCCAAATCTATATACCCATCATTGTGCCGCTTTTACGTACCATTCATTTCCAAAATTCGTGCCTGAAATTTTCCGTCTTTAAACATTCAACTTTCGTAAAACCGAATTTCGAATTTCGAATTTCGAATTTTGGATTTTGGATTTTGGATTTTGGATTTTGGATTTTGGATTTTGGATTTTGGATTTTGGATTTTGGATTTTGGATTTTGGATTTTGGATTTTGGATTTTGGATTTTGGATTTTGGATTTTGGATTTTGGATTTTGGATTTTGGATTTTGGATTTTGGATTTTGGATTTTGGATTTTGGATTTTCGATTTCAGTATCCATCTTCTACAATACAGATTGCTGTAAAACAATACCAGTACATTGGATTTACGATTTCACATTTTCTGTTTTCCAAAGGATGATTCCATTAATTGTATTTCTTGAATGTTACAGATGTATTCCCTTTTTGTTACTTGTTTTACTTCGAAATCGAGATGGAATCATTCTGAAGCTATTCCCAACGTTGATTCTCACGAAAATGATTCTCACGAAAACGAAAGCGGTGAAATTCTTAGCAGCTACCTGGAATTCTTCTATTCCTAGCACCCATACCCACTTGGGATACTTCCATGAGAACGGTACAATGTTAAGCATTCTAAGTATATATATCATCTTGTCATTTTCTCTCTTTCCTCCATCAATCTCTTCACCACAACAAATTCTGAAGAAAAATTATTTTTCGAAATACACCTTTTTATATCTCCATTGCACTAAAAAAATCAGCATCAATCGAATGCAATTGTCCCCAAAGAAATTGAACCAGTAGTTGTTGTGATACTGTCGCCGACGTCCAAAACACGTGAAACCACGCTAAAACGCGTGAAATTTTCACCCCCTTCATCAATAACGGGGACCACTCAATCGAACTTCCCAGAAGTGATTTTAGGCACTCCATGCCAAGAGAACCACACTGAACAAACCCATGAAAGAGGCAATAGCCCGCCATTCATCCTTTCCAGTCCTAACCCCTCCCAACCCTTCAACTTTCGAACCCAATGCAATACCTTGAGCTCTGGTGATCCATTCAAATCACCAATCAATCGCCCAACGTTCCAATTCAATAACAAACGAAGACGACAACCCAGCCACTCAGAACCCCATATCAACTCACCAAAAGAAGCTATCCAAAAAGCTAGAAGTCTACTCATCCTAGCTGCCTCCCTGGAAGAGGATACCGAAGAACAATCGAAAGTCCTAGACTTAATCGAAATATTTCGTGAATATCTTGAAAAAGGAAAACTCACAAAAGCCTCAAATATCATCACATCACAAATCTCCCATCTAGAAAATGCTACCAAACGGATCGAAAAGCAAGCCAACCACCTTTCAAACCTCCCCAATCATATAATCCCCCCTACAATAAACACCCCTGGAACCAAAGCCAGCTATGCCACTATCACCAAAACCTCAGGAGAATGGAACCTAGTTACAAAGGGAAAACCCACAAAACAGAAAACTACAGAACAAAAGGAAGAAGCCCCAAGCAAACGACTAATCCTCATCAAACCCCTTATTTATCAGCCACACTCTTTTACACCATTAAATACAAGGAATAAAGTCAACGAAGCCTTCAAGAAAGCAGGAATCAATGGACCAATCATCTCAGCTATCACTACTACAAGGAGCGACAATTTTATACTAACCACTAACAGCCCTTTCAATGCACAATTCCTGATCGAAAAGAAGGAGATCTGGGACAAAATCCTTGATGCCGAAAGAATACAAATCGATAAACCCTGGCATAAAGTCATCATTCACAAAATCCTAATTCAGGAATTCTCAGGTCTGAAAGGTATGGACTTAATCAAAGAGGAAGTCAATACCTTCAACCCAGGGCTCAGTATTATGGGTACTCCTTATTGGCTTACTAATGCCTCCAAGAGAGCCAAACAACAAGATGGAGCAATAATCATTGCATTTGCTACACAAAAAGAAGCAGATATAGCTATCCAGAAAAGGCTATATATTGCAGGCATGAGTGTTAGAGTAGAAAGATTCTATCCATCTACTCCTTCATCCCAATGCAACAGATGCCAGGGATTCGGCCATAACGAATCATACTGCAAAAAACCTCCAGCTTGCGGACTTTGCAGTAATAATCATGCTACAGTCGGTCATTTCTGTATAATCTGCCAAGCAAAAGGCAAACCATGTCAACATCTAAGTGTCAAATGTGTTAATTGTAAAGGAGAACACAAAGCCAACTCGAAAGTATGTGAAGTATATCTATCAACCATCAAGAAATCCAACTAATGCTGTACAACAATACTCGCATTCTTCAAATCAATCTAAACAAGAGCCCTCAAGCAACCGAAAGTGCTCTCCAACTTGCTTTAGAACTCAAAATTGATCTCATAGTCATTCAAGAACCCTGGATCCTCACGAATCCTGAGAAAGACTTCTCCTCAACCAGATCTATCGCCCACTCCAGCTTCTCTCAACTCCTCCCAAATAATCCTTCGAACCTGCGTCCCCGAACCATGATCTACATTTCAAAAGGATTCAAACCGCTAGTAGCCCTAGCTCCCAACTCCCCGAATGATCCAGATATTCAAATTATTGATATCACTCAAGGAAACCATACAATACAACTCATCAATATCTACAATGAAGCGGACCAAGCCAAAGAAAAAGGCCACACCATCGAAAGATGCCTTTTCAATACCCCTCTTACTCATCACACCATCCTCGTAGGAGATTTCAACTCCCATCACCCTTGGTGGGACCCCTTCTCTAACAAAAGCTCAAATGCCGACCTACTCACCGAATGGTTTGAGGATCACAATCTCATTCTATTTAACGAACCAGGCACGAGCACCTTTTATCGAACAAATATGACAAATCCAAGTGTCTTAGACCTTACTTTAGCCACAGATTCAGTATCTCCCTATATCACTGATTGGCAAGTCCTCCCTGATCTTGGATCAGATCACTTAAGCATTCTCTTTGAAGTAAAGGGCACTTCATCCCGTACAACGAACATAGCTCAGCCAGCAAGATTCAACACAAAACTTGCGGATTGGGAAAAATTCGCGAATACCCTCAAATCGAAAATATCGATATCAACCATCTTAAATTCGGGTGAATACCTTAATATCGCTACCTCAGAATCCAACTCTCTTGATTCCCTTCTCGACAAGAGCCAATACATACAAGTATTGGATGATGCTGCAAAAGAATTCACCCGAATAATCACTTATTCGGCTGAAACCAGTATACCGAGAATCAAGTCCACAAAAAGAGCTAAACCCTGGTGGTCTCCAGAGCTGAAAGCCCTTCGAAAACGACTCTCTAATGCATATGAGAACGCCAAGTTTTACCCGGAAGACGATAGGTTCAAGAAAATCTACCAGTCAGCCAGGAATCATTACTTCCAAGCTATTAAAACAGCAAAGAAAAACCATTGGAATGAGTTCCTTGAAAAAGAGGATACCCAATCCATATTCAAGGCAATGTCATACACAAAAGATATGCAAACCGAACGAACCCCGAATATTCGATCCAATCCCTCTAAACTAGAAAATTCTTTCGAGGGAAAATGCTCTGCATTTAGATCGACCCTATTTCCTCCTCCTCCATTCACCCCACCGCCCAATTGGGAAAGCTATAAACAATCTAAGAAATGGGAATGGCCTGATCTTACAGAGAGCGAACTCCTAAACGCGTGCTCTGCAAAAATCAAAGGGAAGACCCCTGGCCCCGATGGGATTACTCAAGATATCATTATTCAAGCGTACAAAGCAATACCAAAAGCATTCTTCACCCTCTTCAGTCATCTTATCGACCTCGGTTACCATCCTTCTTGCTGGAAACAAGCCACTGGAGCGATACTCAAGAAACCTTCGAAACCAGACTACTCGGCCCCAAAAGCTTATAGAGTTATCGCCCTACTAAATTGCCTTGGCAAGATAAGTGAAAGAATTCTGGCTCAAAGGCTTAGCTACCTAGCGGAGACTACGCAATTACTTCATTACTCTCAAATGGGTGGAAGACAAAAGAAATCAGCCATCGATACAGCAATCTTACTTACTACCGAAATCGAAAGAAATTCAAGATCCAAGAAGAAAACCTCAACTCTCTTCCTGGATGTTAAAGGCGCCTTTGATCATGTATCTATGAACAAATTATTAGATATCTGCAAGAATCTAAACCTCCCAACCAGCCTAATCGCCTGGATCTCATCTTTTTTGAAGGAAAGGCTACTCAAGCTCTCATTCGATGGCCAAATTGAAACCTTCAAACCGATCAATACCGGGATCCCCCAAGGCAGCCCTATTTCGCCAATCCTCTTCTTAATTTATATCCGAGATCTATTCTCAGCAAATTCGATCAAATATCTCTCATACATAGATGATATAGCTTTAACAACATTTTCAACATCCTGGAAAAAGAACATCATCTCCCTCGAAAGAGCAACTAAACAGATATATGCTCTGGGCAAAGAAAATGCTATTCAATTTGATCTAGCGAAGACGGAACTAATACACTTCTCTACATCTAAAGATACGAAGACAGCCCCAATCAAGCTTCCGAACGAGGAGATAATTCAACCCTCAACATTAGTCAGATGGCTAGGCATATGGTTCGACCCTGGCCTCAGTTTCAAACAACATGTCACAATCCGAGCTACCCAGGCTAAAACCTCATTCTACCGAATGGCTAGACTTGCTAATTCTGAAAAAGGCCTTAGTCCCAAGGCAATGAGACAGCTCTATATGGCATGCGTCACCAGCATAGCTGACTACGGTTCAATTTTATGGTGGAAAGGGCAAACCCAATTCAAGAAAATCCTTCAATCCTTGCAAAACCTCGCCCTTCGAAAAATCCTAGGAGTATTCAAAACCTCACCAATAAAACCAATGGAAATAGAAGCCGCATTGTGCCCTCCAGAAGTGAGGCTAAATGCCGGAATCAAACAATACGCATTTAGATTATTGAAAATCTCGCCTTCTCATCCTGTCAATTTAGTAGCTACAAAGCTAGCTACAGAAAAGGATAATCAAGATGTAGTTGCAACCCCTCAAAGAAAGCAATTAAAACCTACTCAACTCGAAAAGATCAAAAATTCAATTCAGAAAGACTTCGATCTTCTCACTTTGGAAGGAATCCATCATTTCTACTTTCCTCCTTGGAAGAAAGAAGTTCCATATAAGGTCAATATCAGCAAATTAGGAAAAGAAGAAGCTGCGATGATCCACAATCTGGCTTTCAAATATAGGTGCAAAAATACCATTACAATATACACCGATGCCTCATCCACTCTAGAGGGAATAGGGGTTAGGATCGGGATAGTAGTCATCTTACCAAATGGCCGAATTTCACATCAAGAGACTATCAATATAGGCGTGAATCAGCTTGTCTATAATGGTGAACTCCTAGGAGTTACTAAAGCGATCGAATACGCAAATTCAATAGCCCAACCAGGAAACAAGTTCAAGATATACTCAGATAATCAAGCGGGATTATTCCGGTTGAAAACCCCCTCCGATTCATCTGGTCAATCATGCCAAATCAAAGCTATAAAAGCTGCGGAAGCTATTCAAAATAAAGGAGCCGAGATCTCTCTCAGTTGGGTCCCCGGACATACATCTGTACAAGGAAATGAGCTAGCTGATTCTCTTGCAAAAGAGGCGACCAAAATACCATCTTCATCTCACGAAACCAGTTATGCCTTTATTGGAATGGATATAAAAAGAATGAAATCAGAGAACTGGATAGCCATCCTTAACACTAGCAATTTTCATCAACCATCGTCAACATATTCAAGAAACTACCCTTGGAAGATCAGCTCAAAAATCAGAGTTCCAGGAAACATCAAAAGAAGCACAATCTGTGCTCTTTTCCAACTCAAAATTGGACACAGATACTTCAAATCTTATTTAAAACGATTCGGAATCTCCTCTAATGACAGGTGTAGATGTGGGGGAAAGGAATCTCCTGATCATCTTCTGCTCAATTGTCCTATATATAAAATGGCAAGGAAAACCCTCAATAAGGATAGCCCCACAGTCCGACCTACCATGAAATATTTGCTTCATACTAAAGCAGGAATCATCAAGACCCTCGAATTTATCGAGGCGACGAGAATAGCCACCAGATCATGGCATCTCAATAGAATGCATGAAGAAGAGGAAGAAGGCGGAGAAGAAGGGGGTGGACCGGAAGATTGTGATTGAATTGATCAATTCTGGTCAATTTGGTCAATTTAGTCAATTTGGTCAATTTGGTCAATTTGGTCAATTTGGTCAATTTGGGCAATCACCCCAATGTCAAATTTCATTACATTTCATTTGTTATTCCTCTTATTTGAATACGAAAGTATCTGTAAGGCGGGCTTGGTTCCCTAGTATTAGTTTTCACTTCCCCCATTCAAACATTAGAAGATTGAGGCTTTCAATCTCCCCAACCTGTATTAGCTACGGTCGAATAAGGCCAGCCACCCTCCATTTATTATTGTTAGAAGCCTACAAAGCTCCTAGCCGTTTAGATAGTCATAGACTCAGTGTAGAAGTTAATTTAATCAATCAATAAATCAATCGATGATGGGATGGGTGTAGGAATGAATTAATTGGATATCTATAAATGGTGTTTCTACTATTATACTTTCCATAACATTTCTTTCCGAACGTAGGAGTTCTATGATGGAGGAGTACATTTTACATCTCTGGATGGCCTTACAATCTGACAGTCTGTTGAGACAATATTTCAGTTTATGGTCCTTTGTATTCAAAATTAGAGTCTGTTGGTGCAGGAAAATCAACAGAATTCTTCGAAATATCATGAGCAGAATGAAAGCATAGTAGTGGCACGATGATTCCTATTGAAGTCACTCGTAACACTAGAAAGTCCTGAAATTCTTTCACACTTGTGATAATTTTAATACCAGTGATTTGCACTTGCTTAGTCGAAGGTCCACCAGTCCCTTCCTTCAAACATATACATCGGCGAATGGCCACTCGAGAAAATGATTGCAAATGAACCATAGATTAGGAGAGTTCCTCAGTAAATGATTTCCCTGCGCCAATTCCAACATCCGAACATATTCTTTGATCTTGTTTAGTGTCAACCTTGAATCTCTCATGCTGATGTTTTGTTGACCTCTTGGGATCTTGGCAGCATATGCATATATATTGCATGATGCATATAAGGAGCAAACAAAACTCAACCTTTAATTCATTCTTTCCTTTTTGGTATACTGTTTGTTTGCTTTCAATATTTTGATTTCAAAGCACTTTAATTCCGAAGGCCGAATACCTAAGCCTATTCCTTCATTTTTTGAATATATACTCGCAGCTTAACTGCTTAGCTAGATAATCAATCAATTCAATCTGATGCTCTTTCTGGTCTCAATAAACCCAATATGTTTCCTCTTTCTTTGCAACGGCGGAACCGAGACGACTTCACAAGTGGGAGATTCTACAATCTCCAGCCCTTAAATTTACTCTGGGCGTCCCTGTAGACCTCCTCATGCATCAAAATATAAACTCTTATTCATCATCTCGATGAATTCATTCAAAGTTGGATTTCCTTCTCATCCTCATTTACGCTGCAAACGCCTTGCTGCGAAATTTGGAATACACATAGCCCATGATGGAAATGATTGGACCCCCCAAGTGTTTGAAACCTTGCTTGGAGTCCATTAGCCGCTAAATTGTGGCAAACGGTGTAGGTTAAAGGGAAAGTGTCATCGATGCACGTCTCCGCTCATCCTCACCAACTACCGTGTTACACAGTATTAATATAGGCTGTGGTCCAAAGTTATAGCCTATATTCTACAGCATTCAGACGTGCAACAAAACTTGCAAAGGGGTGTGATTCACTTCCACGGAGGCAAAAACTAGTCGAAATTAGGACTGGTTCTTGATAATGACTCGGAGCATTTTGATATACTTTTTGACAAACTCACTACTATTTTTAGAGTAAATATCCTGAAAAGAGATTAAACAATCCGTCGCACTAAGATTGACTTATGCGAACTACTAACCAAGCGTCGTAGAGTCCCCTTGACTAAAAAACGCCATTTCGTGCAGCGCCCTAAAGATCAGCAAAAGAGAAACAAACGGCGTGTTGAAGTTGGATAACGAATACCGGGATCAAGATCTATCGCTAATCTTACCCCGCCTACCATCTGCTTTATCGAACGGTATAGTTCCCCAATATCGAACAGATGAAACGAGGGGAATGGATGAGACGAAACGTGCTTCAAACGTGTGGTGTGAACTGGTAGGTACTAGGTAGTAAGTTAAAAGGGCAGCTAAGTGTGGAATAGTTAGATAACCATCATTCGGATAAAGTAGAATTACTCCCTTAGGAAGAGTCTAGACAGTTTTGCTGATGTTCAGTCAACACAACAACAACGTCTCTTCGCCAAGACCTTTCCCATTAATAGATAAGACCGATAAGCCTTATCAAGTTGATTACCAATTCCATGGTAGAACTAGAAACTAGATGATGCTCCACCATTTCGTCAACATCTCACTCCAAGGTTTCTCTGTCATCACTCTTCCATCCCTTTCCCATCTTTTCCCCTCACCACCACTATATCGACTTCCTTGCACCTCATAAGCACAATGGGACTGATCCGCAGCACCTTCACTACCGCCGTTCTGGGCGCAGCAGGCGCCACGTCCGGCTGGGCATTTTGGACACGAAATTCCAAATTCGTCCCTATATCACCATCGGATCCGATTTTTTCTAGCTTAGCCTACGTACGTCAGAACCCTAATCGTAACCCTGCCATGCAGGACTTATGTCAAAGGAAAGTGCCGCTGAGTAAGATAAAACCGCATTTACTTGAGAAGGAAGGGAAATTAGTCGAGGCTTTTTGTGCGGGGGTTTGGGGAGGTTTGGGTATGTTTTTTTAATTTGATTACTCTTAGCTTGTCTCTGATATATTTAATGGGTTTCGGATACAGGAGGAGGGGTAAAAGATGCATAAAGACAGGGCTAAGTTAAGAAATGGGAAAAGCTAATTGGAAGACAGGCTATGCACCGCAGCGCAGCATTCTCTCTAGAAAGTATCAAAATGAAACCACTACAGCGCATCAACTCTGGAACCGACCTGATCTCCAAAACTCTACTTACGAAGTCGGCACTCAGATCACCGATCACTTTGAAGTGGTTTCCAAAACACCCACATCTATAACTGTACGCTGCGGCGATTCGCCTTTGAATTCTGGGGTGAGGGACAGCGATGGACTTTTCGAAATGAATGCTAGTATTGATAAAAATGAGGGGGTGGCTGTGTTTGAACTGAAGAGTGTATTTTTTAAAGGAACGGGGAAGTCTACCGAGAAACCTGTGCCTAAACATATGGAGTTTGCACATAGGTTGTATACGAAGTTATGGATGGAGACGGCGGTGGGAAATTGTGTAATGTGAGGATGATATCATTTTATATAGGATGAGATGGAACTCTTAGATATAGAACGAGATGGAGTTCGTAGATATATTTCGGGACGGTCGGCTAGACTAAGATATGGAGAAGGACACCTGATTGGTTGTGCAAAAAAAAAAAGTCTCAACTTTATTACAAGCTGTAGCGGTATCTATCTATCTAAATGTTTGTTTGTCTGTATGCTATTCGTCTTCGTAACTCCATGCAACTGGCTATCCAAAACACATATTGCATCCATTTCATCATAAATCCCTTTCTTGATATCATACCCAAAGTAAAACTCCTTCTCTTTCTAAACGCCAACTCTTAAACCCAGCTTTAGTAAAACTCCATGTTTGCCTTCGGTGTCCATTTGGTCGTCCATTCATCTATCCATTTCTTCATCGATCTCCTGAGCTCAGCACTTGACCACATGCGTATCGCATCGTCGAACATAATTTAACAGAGCCAACCATCATGATTCATTGCTCAATATGTCGAGGTCCTTCTAACATCTCCAGGTTGACCCGGTGTGTATAGTGTTGTTCTATTTAATGTCAGTAACTCCACACTAGAATTTGCACCCTACTACAACCACGAAAGGGAAAGCAAAGTACTTACGCCCTACTAGCAAAATCCATATCGGAACAATCGCCTGATTTCATAGTCCTCACCCTGTCCAAGCCATCCTCACTTCTCTCCCTTATCAGCTGATCTTCAGGAGCCCAAGTAATCCATCTCGCAGCCCAACCCCCTGACTTCTCCTCATCTTTTGCACTCTCCTCTGCATCCTCATTCTCATCACTACTGCCTTTTTCAACATCCGTATCGTCCTCACTATCCTTTGTGCCTCTTCGGAAAACCCAGCTCTTTCCAATATGTCTGAAAATATAACCCAATGCTGCAAAAACCAATACCGGGGTCCCTAAAGCCACGGCCCAACTTGGCGTCTGAACATTTCCAAGTACAATCCAGAATTGCAGCATGACCCCTAAAATAGCGATGAGAGAGCCAACTTGAAGGATTGACCAGAATCCCCAGTAAAGCTGGATGAGGTCTTCGCCGTCACAGTATTCGATGTTGAAGGCGGCGAATACTTCGAGGATAACACAAATTAGGGCGAGGATGAAACAGAGGGATGCTATGGAGAGGTAGTGGAGGCGACGACGACGGAGGCGGCGGGCTTGCCGAGGAGTGTTGGAGCCCGTTTTCGAAAGTTCCGCCGTTAAGTTATTTGACCTGGTTTGTATTAGGACGAGGAAAAGTTTGGGAGTGGAGAAAACGTGAGGAATATGTGGGGAGGAAAATCTGAGTGGATCATGGTGTTCAAGGATGCTTGCTTACTTGTGATGTTGAATAGATGATATACACATCAGTACGAGAACGAAGACAAACAGAAACCAGAAGAGAATGTTTGCCTCAGCCAGTGTAAGGTGCTGGAAGAACCGAGCATAGTGAGCACAACGAACTGGATCTTTCAGGGTGAATTTTCCCGTCATCTTGACACTAAAAGGATGAAAGGAGAATATACTGAATATCGAAAGATACTTCTGGTATAGAATGAACAGATATAGATCGATTATGACCAAGCTTTGAAGCAAAATGCTAGTCTCGGAAGTAGTTATATGAACAAGAGAATGGGCAAGGTTATGGGCAAGGAAATGGTCGAGGGAATGATCAGTTGTTGATTCCTGTTTGCAGATAAGATAAAAGTCTATGAACGAAAATGAAATGGAACGCCTTAACTGATCTCAAGGGACGCCTCAACTTATGTGGAAGGACGAGTAAGGCATCAAAGTGGATGTTGTGATACAATATACACTTTAACTTTCTGCCCAGGCTTACACATGAAATAATGCTTAGTACTCTCGGTACTCGCAATCAACCCTCAACTTATTCTTACAAACATCCCAAAATTTATGGAAAAATGGTAGCAAAGGGGAATAGTGGCTAAATTTCGATCGCCTTGGCTTTGCTATCGGGGTAAGAACTTTAGTGTATGTCAAAGAATCAGCATCTGGAGAGCCGCAGATATGGGACTCTTGGCAGAGATCTTCGTATGTGTTGCATGGTAAACCATACATGAGAAGGCTCAGCCGGGTTTTTGCTGCTGCATGTGTATGTTTGGATAGCTTTAAGTAGCCAAGAGAGGCGAAGTAATGCCAAGTGAAATAGAGTTCAGTCGGAAAATGGATTTCCATTCGTAGTTTCTGACAAAAATAACAGACTGTTCGTGGTATTGCTTTTCCAAACGTCATTTATGAGACCCTAGTTTTGAATGTTTTTGACGTTCGGTCGTTTGACGTTGGATTCTTTTGGTATTGATCGCCATGACCGAGGTCAATCCACCAGTGATCCTGATAACGATCGATTGATAAGTACTAAATGGAAATTTAATGCTCAGTTGAATCGAATATTTCTGACGCGTCACCCACTAGGATTGCTGCATCAAGTTGTTGCTTTGCTTACTGCAATGCAAAGTAAGACAGTACAGTGTTGCAGGTATCACAACATACCTTGGTCTAAAGTCTCAATCTTTCCTGTTGCACATCCAGCGACTGACTGTGTACGATAGACACAAAGTAAAATAACAAGTGCGGTCATATAACCATTTACCAATTCATCTGAATGCTGCCCAAAGTGGGTTTGTATTCTTGGTGTATTGATACTACAAATTCCAAAACCCTCAAGCCGCCAAGTCACGATAGTATGGTTCATCCAGAGATAATTGACCTCATGAGACTTGAGACATGAGATGGAATCCAATATCAATAGATAAGGATTTACATTCCGTGCTCCATTCCCCCTTGGCGGAAAGCGATGACAAAGTACAATCTGGAGATGCGACGGTGAGATTTCGGACAACAAAGTCTGTTCCCATGTCATGAATCGTAACCACCTTGGCAGCGACGGGAGCATCCGGACATTGAAGAAGACGGATAGTCGTGATCACTGGCAACCTCGAGTGCTTGGAATTCTTGTTTAAGATTATGTAGCCTTCACGATTGTCCTAAGAATAATAATTAAGACAGCGGCATGTTCCACTCCATCTGGTCGCCATAGGTTCAGTGTCGTCGAAGCTTTGAAGGGACGGGAAGTTCCATTGGCGTCGACGATGATAGGAGACTGGAACCAATTATTGAGAGTCGAGTGAGATTCTTGAAATTGCTTGGAAAGAAAGAAAATATTTTGGGGATGGATGTTTTCTGTTGGGTATTGGGTATTCTCCGGTAACCTTAAGGTTAACCCTTAGGTTAGGTTACATGGATTGAGGAACACGTGCATCCGCTTTTTAACGTTGCACGACAACTCAACCCAACCCAATCAAGAATGATTATCAGTACGGAGTACAGTTACAAAAATAACGGTTTGATCGATTCACAGAATTTGACTAAATTTGGTGGATAAGGTTACCACAGGAACTTCTTGCTGCCTCCAAAACCCCAGACCCCCCATACTTCAGAAAACCCAAAAACCCAAAACCGCCGCTCTACTTGGCGACTTGCCAAGATGGAGCTGAAATATCACACAGGAATTCGAAGCATTTCCAAGTCTGTAAAAGTGTATGCTTGTGTATGCTTGTGTAACTGTTTAGGCTTTGTCTACAGCCTCGGATATCTATTATCCAGGTGTCCATTTCCGTTGGAGACTTGAAGTACTTCGAGCCCCTTATCATTGAGATAAACTTAATCTCTTCTCAGCACAGGTTGAGTCCTTCCTAACTGGAGAAAGTGTCCTTTGTACGATATTGGCATAACTTTATCGAATATTAGAGGGAGCCTGATTGGCCCGGCTGACATGAAGTTACTAAACTGTGTATCAGATTCAGATCTGCTTCTACCATTGGCAAATTTCCCACGATGTCAGCTTTCTTACCTCTGTACCCATCGGTATACTATTCGATTCCTTCAATATATGCATGCAAAGCATCGGCAATGACACAGTTTTTCTATTCGTTCGATGACAATAAAGATTCAGAAATTTTTCAAATCTCGCGGAGAATATTATCTCTCTCAAAGTTTGTCACTCATCCTCGATGCATATTTCAGTACGCAAGTATGTAGAAGAAAACCTTTATTTTTGCTTTAGTGCTATCTGCATGGTATGTACGATATTTGATTGGGGGATGACTTGCCAATGCATGTAAACTCAAGGAGTGTAGGCTGTCAATCTTGCTTTCATAGTCTGCTGTGTAAGGAAGTCCTTACCGATGCACTTTTCTTATTCCCCCGCCGAGGTTGCTCAACATTTGTCACGATTCTACAAAGTAGACGCAGAATGGATCCCTTAGGGATCTATGTATGTAGTGGGTCTCTTCTTTTTCTCCTCAATGCCGATTGCGAATTTTTCCATATTGCATCATAATTTAGTTCCAAACCACAATCCACAAGAGAAACCCACAGAGGATATCGGAAGGTCATTAACCCGATATGAAAAACTTTGCAGGCGATGAGCCTACAGATATTTACGGTCGGGTCAATATCACATCTCCTAGGACTTGGCTTACTATTCTTCGTTCCTTTCAACTAGAATGTCTCTCAGAGCCCAAGAAAGTTTCCAAGCCTTTACACGCTGATATGGTATAGCTTTTGGATTTCGTCATTCTCATCTTAACAGCTTTCGCTTCCCCCAAATTTCCACCGTCTCTCGTAAGTTTGATCACACCAGGCGAGTTACTCACAATACTGATCATTCTTCCTATCTAGTTTCCCAGTTATGGTGAGATACGGAATATGTCAAATGTTGCAATCTAACAAATGTAAGGTATGGGTTGGTTCTCGATTATATGGGGGATTCAATGTTCGGTCTATGTATGTGACCTGACGCTCCACTGAGGAAAGATTAAGCAACGAATACCGTAGTCAGATATTCATAAGAACTCGCCCACTTTCTAAGTTTTACAAATACTGGATTCACTTGTTTGTCTTAACTCTAAACTGCAAAATTGGTGAACCAGGCTAATCAGCTTCCCCCAGGGCTCTAGAGATAACCCTTATCATCCTTTACCTTATCAGTTCTGCCCTTCTAGCTTCTGAGGTTCCTTTTTGGGATGCTGTTGATAACAAATCTTGGGCAAAGAAGCTTGACAAAACCTTAATGTCGACGGCCCGTGCATCGAACGCCGCATTTGTAAGATGACTTTCAACCATCCAATTTTTGATATTGGTTTGCTCGATGCGATTTCTTGGTATACTAATAATTTCCTCTACATCATGTGTTTGATTTCGAAATAACTCCTGCTTCTAACCCGTGCCATTCAGAAGTACCGCGCAGCTTGCAGCACCACCTCCGCTCACGATCGACAAATTCATAATTCTCGTCTTTTCCATCAGTGCATGACCTCTCCGACGAGTCATTCTCCAGTTGCCCCCAAAATTCTTTCCCGCTTCGGTACGCCATTATCTCCCCCTAATACCTTTGACCGTCAAGAGAGGCCAATAAGTCTACCAGTTGTAAACCAACGCCCTGAGATTGGCGACACTTATAGAATCAGAGAACTTATGAAAGGAATGTTCCAACACAGATCCGTTGGAGAAATGGAAATGAGAAAATGCAGGTTTGTAGTCATGTTGAGACGATAGAAGTGGAAAGACCTGAAGAGGATGATGGGAGGAGAACTGGTTTCTGGTCGGTTTTTGTTTGAGCTGACAGGAATATGATGGATGTTTGTAGGTCTATGAAGTTGTTCAAATCTGGATGAACTACCCGGTGTTTTACATACACTTGTATTCCTACTCGATGAGGGCTTTTCTGTTGAATATTAGCCGGAGTTAGGGTAAATAAAAGTTTGAGCTTTTGATATGGGATTGGCGGTAGGAGGTAATTGTCGGATTTTGCATTTGCTTTAGTATTTTCCTTGCTTTGATAGTAGATAGAGACAAGGTATTTTTGATTCCAATTTCAGAGGTTCTAAAACAGTTCAAGTCCTCTCATGCCCGTAAACTAAAGAGGTTACATGGCTTTAGGTGTATTGATAGAACCCCCTTTTCTGTGACCCGACCCAAGTACGGAGTAGCGAACACTGATTCATGATGATTCATTTCCCTATCTTGCCCAGTATTTACCAGTAAAATCTGGAGAATTTCCTTTCGAACTTGATGATTAGTGCCCGTTTGTAACAGTAAGACAGTCCCTACTATCAATACTGATGGTCCTCAGTACACCAGCCAAAAAGTATCAGCAATTACATCCGTTGGTGGTCAACCGACAAAAGTCTCCCAGAACAACACTAACCTTAACCACCAGTCTTACATCTCGGATAAAAATGAAAGCGAACCTCCGACTCTCCCAACAAACACGTGAAAAAACATCATCGCCCCTGTAACCCACTAGCGTCAAAAAACAACGAGTAACTCAGTCGAATATAAGAAAACATCTTCCCTCTGGTAGATTCCTCCTCTTTTCTTCAATAATCGTTTATTTGACTCGAAAAATGTCCTCGAAGTTGAGCCGAAAAGTTTGTGGTTTTTCTCTGGTTTTTGCATCACTTTTCTTGTGTGTGTGAGAGAAGAAAATGAAGACGAAGATGTTGGGCCCACTAGTTTTGTTGTGCGATTGGTTCAAGTGTTATCCAATTAAAGCACAATGAATTGTTGGCCTTCTACTCAAGGTTTGAGATGGGAATGGAAGGGATTGATGGCTGAATTGATGGGTGGATTGGGGTTGGTGAATGATTGAGCAGAGTCACAGCAGGATGAAGGTATTCCGTAGTCGGAATCAATCCATTACTGGATCCTTGATCGATGAAGATGAGATGCATTTTCCATTACAAATTGGTATCTATCGTTGGATGCACGTTCTACTGAATTTGTTTTTCTTTTGAGTTGATCATATTGGTCGTCGACCAATTCACATCTCTATCTTCACCCATCATTCATCACTGCATTGTCAATTCATTTATGATGATGTAGATACATTTCTACCACATCTCATTCTCGTATCTTTTGCTATCCAGTTTGAGTTGTGTAACTTTTGATGAGTTCATTACTTTTTTCCAATTAACATGAGACCAATAGATAACAATTTAGTGGATCCACAACACTCTTGGAAACCCCGCTTAACTACCAACATCACCAATAAGGATTCTGCATTTCCAAAATCTTATCAGGCGGTGACGGTCGACAAGCGACGGGAATATTGGATTGCATGATCTCCTACTCGGCTTTAGGAAATGTTATGAGGGGGTTTTCGCATACGACTTGTTGGTGTTTAATTTGAACGAATCAAGGAAAGGAGACCAGGTACACTACACGATTGGAATCAAGGCTACACGATGCATTGAGGATTCGAAACGAGCAAAGCGGTCACAAACTTTATCAGAATGTGTGGGGTCAAACGCGTGTGCGCCGCGCAGATGGATGAGGATTTTGGGGATGGAATGTCTCAAATCAACATGAAATAAAGGAGAAATCGAACAAAATGACTAGGAAAAGAAGGAATCTACCAGCTGGATGTTATTTTGGGAAAGATCCGGGGACTTCTAGTTCATCAATACATATTGTATCCGGGGGTGGTTTAATGATAAGCTCACATCTCAACAAATTTCTAGATATTTTTACGGCTAACTACGGCCAATCCGATGCCGGTCTGTCTCTATCTAGCAAAGGTATTTAATCTACAGATCGCCAAAATATACTAGTTGTCTAAAACTTTTCTACATAAATTACTTCTGATTTCTACTGTTTTCAACATTTACCACCACATTTTACTTTTTGCATCTATACATCTTCAACCCATTGTGAATTCGCAAAAATGGCATCATATAACATGAAAACCACCGCAATCCGTACCCTTCGTACAAAGTTATCATCAACAACCAAACCTACATTCTCACCCATTCTCGCAAATCGTGGTATTACCGGCACGACCAGGAAATCAACCTCTTTCGAATCAACCACTTCTAGTCAACAACCAAGTACCCCTTTCTTACCACGAGGTATTTTGACTATTTATTTATTGATAATATGAAATGCGAACTAGAGCTAACCGACCTCCTATTTAGATTTCGTAGGCAATTTCCCCGTCTCATTCTTCAAACCAACAACCTCAACCACCACATCCTCCTTCGATACACTAGTCAACTCCCTCACGCATTCTCTCACCACAACCTCCTCTCCACATCTTCCCACTCTCACCTCTTTACTGCACAACTACAATACCTCATCAGATATCACAGGCTGGCAAAAATACGCGCACGCAAATCCAAATAAACAATACACAAGAAATTTAGTAGCAGAAGTAGAGGGGATATTTAATTTGTTAATGTTGGTTTGGACACCTGGAAAAGAAAGTAAAGTTCATGATCATGCTGCAAGTCATTGTTTGATGAAGATTATGAAGGGGAGTTTGAAGGAGACAAGATGGGTTACCCCTGTTGAGGGGGTTAGGAGGAATGCTGAGGAAATGGAGGTTGAAGGGGTGAGGGAATATAGGAATGGAAAGGTGGCATATATGTGTGATGATGTATGTTTCTCCCCTGTCCTTGGTTTGTCTCATACATTTGTCGTTTGACTGGGAAGACGAAAGCGAATCACATGACTGACTGCGTATTATAGTTGGGGCTTCACTCTATCGCCAACCCTAGCGCGACAAAATATGCTATTTCTCTGCATTGTAAGTTGTTACCTCACTCTCAACCTCCACTTCACCACATCCTACCTCTTCCCGCGTCTCTCCATATCATACATATACTTTTGCCACGATCTCTACCCCTTATGACTAACAAGGAAATAGTATACACACCCCCCAACGCCGCAATGCACGGCTGCCACATTTTCGATCCATCAACTGGTGTCAAAACTCATGTTGGACCCGGTGCTTATGATTCTGTGAAGGGAGTTATTAATCCTCTTGCTTAGATGCACATCAGAGGTTTGAAGGTTGTGGAGGAGAGATGTACAGAGATGAGAGATACTCTTTATGATTCACTCTAGTCATTTTGTTTTATTTTTCCGTTTGGGGTTGCGAGTTGAGGATTGCTTTGATCAAATACCTAGGTACCGAGCGTAGGGCGCGGATGAAAATCCTATGCGGATATTCATTCTGATGTACCTAGTCACTATTAGTGGCTATACACATAGTTCTGGAGTTTACTTTACTGGAGTTTAGGTCTAAGTTATCAATATAAATTTATTAAATTTTACAAAATTGTATCTTGTTATCGAAGTTAAAAGGTTCATGATGATATCCAATGAGTCATCAATCCAAGCTGGCGCTTTCTGAACTTTCAATCATTCAGGTAGGTATGCAGTACTGAGATATTAACATTTGCACTGTCATATATCGACATAACTTTAACTTCCTTCATCACTACAGCGGTAGTAGATCAGAATTAAACAATAGCCTCTTTCCATCCAGCTGAAGATATACTTTAATAGATTAATATAATTAGGTATACTTCTACATTTCCCATCCCTCAATATACGAATATCATCTCCCGCATCTCGCTGAGATGAGAAGAGATGATTCGCTGTTGTCAATATTTATGACGCGAAATGTTTAATGTTTAAGTGTTTGATGATGTCTACCTTTTTTGATAGTATTAATCTTACATTAAGTCTAGTACCCTACTTTCCGCCCACCCTTTTACACCAAAAATCGTCATTTTCAGTTATTAATATTTCAACAATCAACGAATGAAATCGATTATAATTTGAATTGTGAATTTATTATAATTATGATTCGATTTTGAAAATGTCAGATTTTTTGCGATTTTATTGGTTGAAATCTGAATGATTGAAATTACGATTTTCAATTTGTATAGGATTTACTGTAACGATGCTGTACTGGAGGCAGCGGCTGCCTGAGGTTTCATCGATTGGTAGTTATGGGTTAAGGCTTTATCACTGGTATTCACTTGGAAGTGAAGTCGTTACTAGATCAAGTAGAATGTAGGTAAACTAATTGATAACTAAGTTGAGCACGAAGCTCTTAAACTATGAAACTATTCTAACTATATACTAATCCGTAGAGGGAGCCTTTAGGAGCTCTGAAGGCTCCCAGGGCTCCATCACGTGATCCAACTATTTGCCTCAGGACACTAATCCTGGGACGATTCGTCTCCTGGGACAATATAGCTCCTAGGATAATTATTATCCTGGGGCACATTTTATCCTAGGACACTTGTCCTAGGATTCCTTATCGATAGGACCCCCGTACTTGTTTTTATTGTATACTATTGGTCGTGGTTTGTGACATTTACATACAAATTTTAAAATCTTGAAAACCTTTAATAACTTTTGAACAAAAATAGCTAAAAATAAACTATAAATTTTTTTAGAATCCTAATATCTGAATTAATTGAATATATCAATTTATTTCAAAAAATAATTTAGGATTGTTGTTTTATTAACGATTAAAGATTTCTTTATACAAAATTTTTGTTACGAGGTTTGCCGTCTAGATCACGTGGAAGTGCTCTAGGCTCTCGAGGTGGTTTATAACTAGGCGTCAAGCAGGGACTTAAAGTAATGACAATAATATGATGCAATTCGTAACTAATAGTATGGTATACTAAATGATTGATCTTGAGCACGAAGCTCTATACAAAGGAAATCCATCTTGATTATATAGACCTTCGTGGCATGCGTCCCAGTGCTCCCAGTTGTCCCAGTGCCACTGGGACTGCTGAGCCCACTGGGATCCTTATATCACATGATGCTCGGTATGTGATGTCCGACGTAACAGAAAGTGGGTACTAGACTTATATCATTTGATAGGCGCGTATCCATCCATGAATACGAATGAGGAAATCCTCTGCATTTGACACATCTTACATCATCCAGAAATCAAGGTGCATATATGAGACGTCAGACTTCTCGAATCTTGTTTTCAGTAATGAGATATTTTTTGGGAAAAAATTATGAACATCAATTATCATCTTCACATCCACAAAAGCCCCCATCTCAAGAATGAGATATCCAGCCTGCTGGGCGCTGAATAGGTCTTATGACATCTTTCATCGTATCTGCATCTGCATCCATAGGAGACGTAAGATTAGTAACATGACAAATGCCATCAAGTTTGTCGATATACATGGATAAAACATGTTAAAACAAATACATAATTACCTATTATTAAATCAACATTCTTAATTAGAAGAACGACTAGTGCATAATAACATCTACTCTAAAAACTCTTTATCTTGAAAGATTTATACAGTGAGTGAGGGATCTAGCGAGAATGATCGACTAATTGTAATTAGCTAATTGAGTGTAAGAGAGGGATTACCTATATTAACATTATTATCCTAGGATACATTTTATTGAGATTGAGTTTCTCGGTATAAAAGAGGTTTATTTGTATGCATGCCTACACAGTGCCTTAGACGAAGGAAAGTTGCAAATTTTTGGTCTCTCTGTTAATTATTAAGATACTGCAAGTCCTCAGTTATCCCATTACATCACAACATCACATCCACGCATTACAGAATCAATATCAAGTACCAAGATTCGAGGTTCCACCTAATCTGATGTATGTCAATTAACCCAGTCCAATAGTCTCATTAACCCCTCCAAAATATCAAGTGCCCTCCTAGATTCATCATTCTCCCTCCCCCTCCCCCCCGCACCCACCCAAGCCGAAAAAATGAAAAGGGTCTAAATTCTCTAATTACTTGCCCAGTTCCCACCCTCCAACTACCAACTAATCTAGATCTAAAGCCTCATCTTTTAAACCTCAACAATCAGGTAATTACAAAACCCTACAATACACATCCCATAATTCTATAATTCTACTCGTATACAGATATCAATATCATCTCAATAAAATTCCATAAACCCCCACTATCTCCACCACCACCACTACCATCAAAGACATAATGAGCCAGAAAGCAGAGCCGAGAGGAAGAAATAATATAATATAATAGCACCCCAGGCCCGTTAACCAGTGAGTTAATTAGAAGCAATATTCCTAAAAATGATCTCATGATATCAAGATTATGAACAAGAACCCACAGTTAATTATCTTCTCCGCGCAGGTAAAAGTTAAAAGAATAATTCACTTGGTATTACTCGTAATATCCACGAGAATTTTGGATGAACTTTTAAACTGCTTTATAAATCATCGATCTAGTCTGTGTATGTATGTACCAGGGGCCTGCGGCGCCTGACCCCTTCCTTTTTGACAGTCTAATCAACCTTTTTATTGTAAATTAAAATATTAAATACATATTAGGGTGCAGGTAGAAGGAGGTTTGTCCTTTTACAAATGTATTTCGAATCTTGGATTTAAAAGATTTAAACGCTTCCCCAGGTTCGATTTCAGGGATACATCCCATTGGCCCATGAAAATTCATAGAAATTCATAAGAGGAAATCTAGTCAAGAAATGGTTACTTGTGAGATGATATATAATTCATCATCGGACCGAGAGCTTTTATCTATCTTTAACCATAATCCACCTAAACACCTACGCTGCCAAAAAAAGCAAAACCATAACTATATTCTCGTGACATCGTTATAAAACTCATCAATGTCATTACCGCTTTGGTCGCTGATCAACGACTTGAAATTCTAGCCCTTCTGCCTCAAATACATGACCAGGTCGAAGTGCATCCGTGTAGATATTTCTTTCTTCATGCGGATGGAAAAGTCCAGTCTGCTTACAATTTAAAACAGCTGGCATTCCTGGAGGGTCAGTTAAACGGAAGACTCCCCATCTATTCACTGGTCAGTACATGCTCTTCAACCGGGAAATAGAGAAATAGTTACTTACGAAGGAGTTTTGCTCGGTGCGCAAACAATTGCAATACTTTCAGGCATCATGATTTGATATCCACAATGTGTATGTAAATCCCGACTACTCATGAAACAGCTTTGTGTAGGATGAGTATGTATCCATCCTAGGACCATTAAATCTTCAGATGCACAATAATCGAAAAAGGCACCCTCATTAGTTGTTTCACACGTATCGCTGGTACTATTTTGTTCTGGAATAACGAGTCGAGAAACAAAGAGGGCATTAGATATCAACGTTCCGCACAACATTCCACAAGTCTCAAGATTTGCTCGTGTATTTGAGGCTGCGCAGGAAAGGAATTCTCGTCGCAATGTAGGTGGAAGAAAAACTGTTCGAAGTGGTTTACCATTCTCAAGGTATGCGGAGGGTCGGAAAGTAAAATTTGAAACTTCTCCGACCATATCAGATGATGAGCTATCGCGCGTATGTGATGGTTGTTTTTCAGGTATTGGTGGAGGTGTTTCGTGACTTGATGGCTCAGACTCTTCTTCTTTAGGTGGTTTTGGAGGAAGATAATCTGGAGGTGGGTATGGTTTTGAGTCATCAATGATGAGAGGTTGAGACTTAGAAATTGACGGATATCGGTATTCGGTGCTACCATTCCTAGCCGCTGTTTGCATATATCTTGCAGGTCGAGAAGGAGGTTTTGCAGATCTCCTCCTCAATCCATCGGGCGAAATATCATGTGAGCCGTCCAACCTCCTCCTTGAAGCTTCCATATTTCCGCGCATGTCATCATCCTCATCATTACGACCAGATTTGGATAATGCTGCTTCCCAATCATCCCACAGCCCCGCTGTACGTCTCTCATGCTCTTCTTCTTCGCTAACACCTGCTTGCCTTGTGGCACGCCTTATGGCATTTCTCCTTTTAATTTCTTTATGTGCCAACCTCACGGCCAGCTCCCCGTTCTCCGCTGCCGCTAACGTAGTTGTATTTCCGGCAATCGCGGGATCGGAAGCAGCCAAATCTGCTCTAGATGATGGTCGCAATATATCATTCTCTCGTGCTGAATGAATTTCTTTCCTCCTTTCCAGCGCCCTCTGCCAGTTATTGTAGCGTGCATTTATCCCGGGCTTTAACTTCTCTAGTCTATCTAAAACATCCGGGAGGGATTTCTGAGCTGCTCTTAAACCACTTCTAGTTTCTGGGTCTTTCGCAAATGGATGCTCTGGTAGCTTTTCTGCAACCAAAGCGGCATATCGCATGAATAAAAGGTAGGCTTGTTGATCGTTGTCTTCTGCTTGGTAAATATGAGCCTGTGGAAGTCAGCACTGAAGACGACCGCAAAGTGGGTTGAGCAATTTACTGGCCTCTCTTAAAAGTGTATCGGCTGTCCTTAACCAATATTTTAAGGCGATAGTAGGATTAAATTCGAAATCGGAGGCTTTTGCGGAAATCTCTTTGATGCTCATGGGCTTCGAGATCTGTAATGCTGACCCCGCCATGATGTGCAGATTGTATGAATGAAACGAATGAAAGCCTTGGACGCACAGTACAATTGGATGGGGAGAGTGTTTGGGTAAATGTTATATGTTCAACAAAGTCATAGATGTTGTGAATAGCTGAAATTAACAGAGAGAAGTTTAGTAATAGGTTTTCATTTAATTCGGTTGCCTTGTCGGATGTTGTCGGTCTTGTTGTTATGTCTGTTATGTCTGTCTTATGATGATTTTCCCCCATCACATCACTCTTTGTTCAAGGGAGGTTTAGATCTCAGGGTGCCCAATGTAATCTGCGCAACAGATCAAGGCGGTGAATGGAAGAAACGGCAGATCTCTGTTCCAAGAGATGAACCTACAGCCTTACAGCCTTACAGCCTTTGGCTCATTACTCAGACAACTCGCGAGCCACACATCAGCCACACGCGAGTCACAGGCTAGGCCATCAACCAATCAACTAATCCAACTGCACATTCATCAATCAGTTGAGCTTTGGCTTTTCTTTCAGCCTTGCCTAACTTGACAAGAAACTTTTCACTCCTCAATGCGCAAGGCTAATATTTATTTTCATCAACTCAAGTAACCTTCAACACTTTCACTACATTTGTACATTATAGCTTTGAGAAATTCTCTCAATCTACAAGTTTTTCAACTGTCATTATCTCGTTGATCCCCAAAAACCAATCATAGACATTGATGTTTCGCATTTATTCACGTTCGTGTAGATCCAATCTACTTAAATGTCCAGTCATTTTACAACATTCTCGCCTTCGACAAATTCATTGTTCATCAACTTTTAATCTACCTCAAACATCCAAGTCTTCTGATATTTTAACGTCGGCTGATGAGGATGCTCCTGCCAAGCGAACGCGCCGGAAGACCGTTACTTCCAAAACTGTTGAAGAAACAGATGCATCGCTGATGAAAGCAAAGAAAGCTGAGAGTATCAAGTCTGTGACCTCGGAAGGTGTTGAAGAAGGAGAAGATGAGTTGGCCGTAAAGCCGATGAGGCGTAGGCGCAAAAAGCTTGCCGATGACCAAGGCATTGAAGGGGAAGATGTTCCTGTGGTGGAGCCAGTAAAGCGTAGGCGCAAAAAGCTTGTCAATGACGCAAGTGTGGAAGGACAGGATGAAACGGCAGCGAAACCGGTGAAGCGTAGAAGTAAAAAGGCTGCCAATAAAGAAGCCGTTGAAGGGGAAGATGTTCCGGTGGTGGAGCCAGTGAAGCGTAGGCGCAAAAAGCTTGCCGATGACGCAAGCGTGGAAGGACAGGATGAAACGGCAGCGAAACCGGTGAAGCGCAGAAGTAAAAAGCTTGCTGAAGGAAGCCTTGAGGGAAAAGATGGAACCGCAGTCGAAACAGTAAAGCTAGAAGAAGATCGGCCTGAACAAGCAATGAATTTTGAGCCAGAATTTGAAGTGGAAGAAGAAGAAGATCCAGTAAGGAGAAGATGAATCTGCCTAAAAATATAACTGCTGACTGATGAATAGGAAGATTTCGTACAGGCAAATAGAGAAGAGTTCATAAAAATCCCTCCCGCCCTCAGAACATACCTCTCAAAAGCTCATCTAGCGGGTTCGGCAATGGGGGATAGAACACGTGTAAACATCCTCAACGAAGGACTCTGTGGTAACTACCATTCCTTTTCTCTATTCATTTTCATTTATTAATCTAGTCTAGATGACATTATCGATCGTTTTGGCTCATCGCTTTTAAAGCACACTGGCTGTGACATTATCGACATAAATCCAGGCGTAGGAATTTGGTCATCTAAAATTCACGACCTTCTTAAACCGCGAACACATCTCCTCATGGAACCTGATGCCAAAAAATATCTTCCCTACCTTCAACCACTCCTTGATGCAGAAGGTTCTACTTATCAACACATACCGAAGTCTGGAACCGTCTGGGAACATCTCAGGCATGTTACCACCCCGGAATTTTTACCACACCAGGTAAAACTTTCACCAGATGATCCGAAGATCAACGAGCCAAACAATACCCTTCTCGTGATTGCGAATCTTGCTCATTACCCCAGAAAAAAGTACCGCGGATTTGAGTCCATGTCACAACTAGTCATGTATCAACTTCTTGCCGCAGCAAGATCGCATGCCTTATTCCATGAATATGGTCTCATACGTATGCTGGTATGGATTCCTGATGTAGAGAAAACATCATGGTTAACACGTCACATCGCACAAATGCGCAAAAATGCCGTGGAAGCCCAAATAACCACAAAGTACATTCGAGAAATTGCGAGTTCAACTGTAGACAATCATCGTTTTGTGAGAGACTCTCAGGTTGCATTGAATAATTCGATAGACGTCGTCCGTAACATGGATAGAATGGGCATAACAACTCACGAGCATAGGCAAGGACCAATGGAGGTAGCAGCCAGGAAGTCACTTGCTAGAGGTGGGCATGAGGTGAAAAGTGAAGATTTTGAGCGTTTCAGAAGAGGTTGGATAGATGAATATGAGGACCTGCAAAGGCGATGGGACGAGGGAACACTACCTCAATTTGAGGAGAAAACGGCTGAGGAAAAAGCAGTTGAGAAAGTCAAAAAGACCAAGCCAGGAAAGGAGAAAAAGAACTACACCGAGGAATATGCACGTTTTGTCTTTTTGAAATCGAAAAAACGAGTGATCAATATTCATGGACAGCTGACGGAAACACTCATCGATGACCACAACAACATCAACAAGCTCCATAGCAAAGTCATCAAAGAAGATCCGAGTTTGGAGGACATAGAGAAGTCTAAGGATGAATTAAAGGCAATGATCATGGCGTATGAAGATAAAATTCAAAAACTCCCTTTGGCTGCCTTTAAGATCTATGCTGTCCGACTCGATGGTGCGCGCATTCGTACGGAATTTGAGAAGAGAGAGGTGGAGCCCCTCAAAGTATATGCAAAAGAATTCAGACCGTACTCCGAGTTGTGCCTTTTGGACATTGAGCCACAAGCTCTTTGGCCTATCCTCCGTCAAAATTACCCCCAGAACTATGATGTCTTCGAATACATAATTGGTACTATTTTCGCACACCCGGCCGACACAGTCCACGAAGCTTTGGAAAACTTATGGCCTGGCGCGCTAGAATACATAGCGGACAAATGTCCCTCCTTACTCGACCCTTCAAAAGGAGGATCGTTTGACCTGAAACATTTGTCGGTGAGATGTCTGACGACGGAAATGCTAAAGGAGATTATGGAGGCATGGATGAAATGGCCATTTCGCCCGAGTAGATTTGAATTAATGACTAAAAGTGGAAGTATGGTCCATGATCCAGACAATGTAGAGGATGAGGTGGCGGAAGGGCCTTGAGTATATTTCTACTCAGAGTTCAATCAATATATCAATCTCTGGATTTTTACTTATTTTTCCTTGACGCCAAGTTGATGTATAGCTGGAGTTTAACTCAAATGGAATGTAGACATTGTTATATTAACTCGCCACTTATACAAACAAAAAAAATCGAGCACAGGAAAATCAAGTAAGAGTTTCACAGGTTGAAGTAATACCTCCACCACTACTAACTCACAGCAGCATTTCATTATACGTTGGAGTGAACAAAAGCTTTAGGATCTCTAGTCAAACCTAAGATGATTCCATATATGCAATATACAGAAGAGGGAAGATGGCCAGTGTGCCTCTTCTAGCGGCATATTAAACAGCTTCGTTGGCTTATCAATTACTAAGTAGGCGGTTGGTATTTAGCAAAAGCTTGCCATCGTGCATCTTTTACCTAGGTACTTCCTATACTTGACTTCATCTCGGAAACCCTATCTCGAAAATTTCACCCACCTAGAGTTTGGGATTTCCTGCTTCGACCCATAGCCAACAAAGTGCACGTGAGCAACAACAGAAACCTCAAAGCCACCGCAACACTTTAATCTGCCGAACCCAAAATGAAAAGACAATCCATAAAAGTCTTTTCAAAAAGCCAAGTTGTAAAGGCAGGTAACCAGTAGGTTTGACAGGGCTGTCGCGAACATATGCTTATCTCGCTTGCAATCACGCCACAAATCAGCTGCTATGTGGAATGAGCGGGGTATTTATTTACCTACTATTCCGCAGGCATGTATGTGTCTAATATATATATATATAATGTATCTATCATGAATCGAACTTTCGAAATCTTCATATCCTTTATACCATAACATATTCACCATGGAGTCTACAAAAAAGTGGGCAGATGGCCCTTTCAAATTACTCTCAACCCCACGAGCATCGTTAGAGGTAAGGTTATATATGATATCCGCAAAAGATACGACAGAGCGATCAGAAACTCACATAAAAACAGGGAAAACCCGAATCAGCAGCTTCTCGCAATGCATCTGAAATGGCCTTGGTCCACAATATCCTCTTAAGAGGTCTAAACAGCATATATCTCCAAGCGAGCAATGTGCAAGAAAGCGGGGATATTTCAGATTTTATGAAATATTGCGATGCGTGGTCTTCGAGTCTACATTCGCATCATGCAGCTGAGGAGGCTGTGTATTTCAAAATGCTCGATGAGCAAAGTTCGCGGGATGGTGTTTTCATCGCTAATCATTCTGAGCATGAGAAATTTCTTCCGGGCTTGTTCGCTTTCGATTTATATGTTTCGGGAGTCAAGGATAATGCGAAGCCGTATGATGGGTTGAGGTTGAGAGAACTGATCGATGCCTTTGGAACTGATCTTGAAAGTCATTTACACCACGAGATTGCAGTTTTGGAAGATCTTGAAAACGATTCATCGATCGATTGGGGAAAATGCGGTAAAGCAATGGCTCAATATTCTAAGAAACATGCAGACAAAGTATGATATGTAGTTTTGGTCATCAGAATTTGAAACTCAGCTGATATTTTACTAGGTACGAGATGTCCCGTTCTTAATCACGAATTCTGATGTTACCTACGAATCTGGCATTCATGGTCCGAGATTTCCACCATTTCCTTGGTTTGTGGGGTTGATCTTTCGCTGGATATATATTCCTAAGTTGAAGGGGGCATGGAGATTCTCAAGTTGTGATGATCATGGGATTCCAAAGGAACTTTCTTTTGCATGAACAGGTAGCTCAATGTGATTGTCTGGGAGCTGATGTGGTTTTGCTGGAGTTTTGGGTGTGCATTTCAATCGTGGTTTGCAGATTGGCACATTGGCGTTAGTGATGTTTTGGGTTATAATGACATTACGATAAATATTCCCTTTGATTAAGGGACTCTAATCTATTGGAACAAAATTTGCTATCAACACTTTTCTCCAACGCAGACATTATCTATTGCTTTTATTCTTGCTTGTTCCCTAAAGAGTGTTGGAATATCAACGAGCGGCTGACTACTTTTAGACACCTCTAACATGCTTTTAATATGGGCTGAGTTAGATTTTCGGTATTATCAACGTTCGCAAGTGTAATGATGTGCCATCAAGTAGATACCATGTGCCAGAATTGATGCATAGAGATCTCTGAATAATTATAATATACTTTGGACGAATAATAAAGGATGGGTAATACTTAAATCTAGTGCTTTCTCCATCAATACACCGTTCTATCAATCATATGTACACAGACATTGCTTTAGTAAGTTAGATCAGCCTCATATAAAGAATCACTAATGAATATGCAGACTATTAATATTACAGTCTTCAAATACAGAAATCAGCTAATCGAAAAGAAACTGATATCTATACTAAATTAATGTTGAAATTAAGGTCATTATGGGCCTAGAATTGAGGTCATATGACCATTATGGTGCACGGACCATAATTGGGAATATCTTCAATTCTACCATTACTGTAACTTAGATCCTTAGTTCAACCTACATCTAATAATACTACTACTTCCACACCACTCATTTTTAACAATTAAAGAGTTTTTGTTTATGAAAAGAGTTCTTGAATATAATTAAAAAAAAAGTAATAAAAAGTTTTGATGATTTTATCAATTATTCAAATATAACTAATTCTTATTATAAATCTATGTTACGAGGTTTGCCGTCTAGATCACGTGGAAGTGCTCTAGGCTCTCGAGGTAGGTTTATAACTAGGCGTCAAGCAGGGACTTAAAGTAATGACAATAGTGTGATGCAATTCGTAACTAATAGTATGGTATACTAAATGATTGATCTTGAGCACGAAGCTCTACACAAAGGAAACCATCCTGCTTATATAGACCTTCGTCCTTTACTGGATCTCTTGGATCCTGAGAGTTTGTGGACCTTCGATTCGTATGGACCTACGATTCGTATCCCTGAATATGCAGTGTCCATCACGTGATTTGGATCATGTGATGGTAGTTGTGTAGCCCGTCGTAACAATCTAATACTTTACTTTTCAATCATTTTCAATTCCAATTATATTTTTATATTAAAAATCATAAATCTAGTATTATTATACTTTCAGATCACTTTGTTTTCGAATTATCTTTTTATAATCATATTATAACATTTACTTTTGTTATATTTCTAAAGTATAATAAAAATCTGTTTAGACAGCTAATATAATATTTCGTTACTCAATTCTTCTTTTTTTCTGAGGGGAATCGTTGGGTAGGTCTATTGCGTTTGGAATTTTCTGTTCCATCCTAGGCTCAAATTCATCTAACTTGTACTCTTCAATTCTGAACTGATCCTGATTGTGGAGGGATCAGGTACAAATCTGTCGATTCAGGCTCTAGGAGATCCAAGTTGACGGGTAGCATATCAATAACAGAACAGATTAATTTGAAATGATCCTGAACCCAAAGATCAAGAATGTTCCTCGTAACAGTCCACGCAACCCATCGGAAATCCGTTAGTGGTGTTTTTGTAAGATTGAACCGAGCAATTGGTTCCAAGTAGTATTCTGTTTTTTTGCTCTCGGTGACGACCAGATAATGTGCCCAGATTCGCACATCTTTATCACTATGTGAGAAGGAAAAGCCATTGGGTATACAATGAAGCTCGCTCTCCCTGCCTACAAGACTGAACAGGTGGAATAGACCCCTCAATAAAACCGTTTGGCTATGAGCGTTTTGTCTATCAGCTATATCCAAACCGTCGTTGCCGCATTGTACTTCGCATGTTAAAAATGGAAAGTACATATCGCATGTGGCAGCGAAATAAGAGCAATCTTCAGGGTTTCCAATAAAGGGCTGAAGCTTTTTTAGTTGTTCTGGAGTAAATGCTTCTCTTTTAAAACCAAGACTGTAATCTGGTTGCGGGCGTGGGCCGAAGAAGGGGATGGCACAATTCCAGCGGGTATTGGTAGTCCCTTGAAGAATATTTAAATGCGTGGCGCGGCGGATTGCTAGAGTTTCCGCAGAAGGTACAATTAAATGCCCTATGTCGCGGATCACTCTAGTCTCGTTTCTACCTTCGATCGCCAACAAAGTATGATCAAAAAATTCATCCTCGAAGAGTGTATCCCGCGGCGGGGACTGCCGCGATTTTAGAAATGAATGTAGAAGCTTTTGACACGCTTCTTGGTTTTCTGCGCTGATTCCCTGAAACCCCGTCATGTAGCTGCCCCGCTCACGAAGTTGTTTTTAGTAATAGGGATTTTGGTATGGAGCACTCTTCTGCTCATGTGGTAACACGTCGCTTTCTGTAATATTTTCCGCGCTGAGACTCGCACTTGAACGCTTGCCGGAAGAGGAAACACATGACCCTCTCTTTGCTAGTGACTGCCCGATGAGAATTTGAAGGCGAGTCATTGCTTTGTCTTGTCCTGCTGCTGGCCAGGTTCCGGTATGCCTCCAAAGGTCAACCCAAGTGTCACGGGTTGTTTCCACGGTGAACATTGGTCTCTCTTCGTGAGAATCGAGCAGGGCAGAGAGGGTGTAATTTCGCCTTCTTGAAATCGCGTTGACTGTGCGTGAGCGTTCGTTTGCGCAGGGAACTAATTTCGTAGACGTTTTTTGGTTTGTATAATTGATGAGTTCTCGTTGTCCCTTTTGCGCTTTCTTGGGTTGGGTTTGGTTCTGGGTTTGTCCAGGATTCGGGGAATGCTTTGCCAGATTAGAACATTGCTAATAACCAAGATGGCGTAAAGATACCTTTTGCTCGTCAACGCTCATAAAATATTGGCACCATTGGCTGCTTTTATACGCTCACTCCGTCTCGGAGCTTTGCTGGTAGCTTTCATCGCGTGAGTCAGAATAATTCGGAGGTAAAAAGAGGGTGACAACACACGTACCTTCCTGACCATTCTGGCATGCAACCATTTCCACGACAAATTAAAGGTATTGCTTTGTTGTCCCCTTAAATGCCAACTCAGGGACCCTGAGTCAGGGTGCCTGGGTGGTCCATATAAAGCAAGAAAATTAGTAACTTTGTAAATAATATCATATTAAATAAAAAAAATCAATTTCTATGCTCAATATATTTATTCAAGAATTAGTATATTTGAATCTATAGAATTTGACTTTATCAATTTAAAAATATTATATCTAAATACTTTATTATTTATAAAAAAATTATTTCAAATTTACAAATTTTGAAAATTTTCCTTGAAATATTATTTAACCTTATTATTGAATAAAATCATATAGAAATTTCATATAATTGCAATAAATCACATATAAATAAATAATTAAATAAAATTTCATAGAATTTCATTGAAGATTCAAAAAGTTATTGAAGTTTTTGTTTTGTCTAACCTGATACTTTTTTAAAAATTTCGCCGAGTACATGTCTATTATTACATATCAGTAGAATATTGCCGTGGCCGCCAACCTGCCGTCACGATGTGATACCGCTCAAGCATGGTGTCAATCCAGAGAAGAATATCCTACGTCGCAAAGTTACCTCTGCCTTTGGATATGTGCTTTAGAGACTTCACCTTGACGATAAGGATGCCTCCCCACCTTTTGGTCGATCACCACTAAGGCTAAGGTTATCCGCAACGGAATCTCAAATCAACTCAATAATTACGACAATTTTCAAATTCAAACATCATCATGGCAACAACTAGTATCGCGCAAACGGGAAACACTGCAAACGATAATTCACGTCGTGCAGCACAAGAAATTCAAGAATATCTCCAAGCACGTCTTGTCGATACATCCGGGCCTCCTCCTTCATTCCGCTCCCTCCCCATCATCGATTTAACCCCCTCATCCTCACCATCCCTAGCCGAGCGTCAAGAAGTAGCCCAAAAAATCAATTCCGCATGTACTACTGTAGGATTCTTCTACATCACCGGGCACGGAATACCGCAAAGCGTTTGCGATGAAGTATTTAAGCTTTGCTCACGCTTTTTCAGCGCATTACCTCAAGCTTCAAAAGATGCCATTCATGTCCGGAATTCGGATCTATTCAGAGGATACGAACCTGCTAGTTATTCGTCCGCGAATGATTTCACGACGAAAGAAACAAAGGAGGCTTTTAATTGGGGTTATGAGTATGGATTAGATCCTACTGGTGGGGATGGGAAATATGTAGAGCTTGATGGGACGACATCCGCTGGGGGGAAAAATCAGTGGCCGGATGAATCTGAGATTCCTGGATTCTATAAGGGGATTGCAGATTATTATGGCCGGGTAGGCTAATTCACCTCTATAATTAATAGGTTGTTATATTTTCTAATGATTTGATCTAGATATTACAATTATGCAAGCACCTCTTCCGTCTATTCGCCTTATCTCTATCACTTCCTGAAGATTACTTCGATCCACTAGTTACTCATCCAGGCGGAATCGGAAGATTAATAAAATACCGACCAAGTTCCCATCCCAAGCCCCTCTCATCTCTAAACGCAAAAGAAGAAGAAGAAGACGAGCTTGGACTAGGCGCCCACTCAGATTATGAATGTTTTACCCTCCTCCTCCAAGACTCAACACCGGGTCTAGAAGTGCTCAGTCCAGATGGAAAATGGGTAAGTGCCGAACCCGTCGAAGGAGGCATCGTAGTAAACGTCGGGGATTTTTTGATGCGCTGGACAAATGGACTGTATAAGAGTACTATTCATCGAGTTGTCAATAGGACTGCTAAGACACGATATTCGATTCCTCTTTTCTTTTCGATCAATTATGATGAGATGGTTGAAACGCTGTCTTCTTGTGTGAGTGAGGATAATCCGTCGAAATATCCTCCAATTACTGCTGGGAGATATGTGTTAGATCGTCTTGCGATGACGGTTCCGGGGAAATATTGAGTGGTGGGTTTTATGTCATGCCATCTTTATTATTTATGATGGAATGTTTAAATTCGGAATTTGTATTATTATTCATCAAATCTCGTTCTGAGGCTCTACATACAAGTTCAAAGGAACATACTCGAGTAAACAAACTCTATTAACCGAGACTCTCCTATTCACTTAGTTCACAGCACCCATTCCGCCTCTAGCCTCTCTATACCGTAATATATTATATATATCATAACGTCTTATATATACATAGATTATAAAAATGAAGCGTGAGATCTGAACATAATTTTGAATTTTGAATTTGAATTTAATTATAAATATTTCCATATCATTCCCGATTACCAATTCCCAATTCCCAAAACGTCCACATATGATGCATTTCTCGTTTCTCATCTTTCGCGTTGATAAATAATACCTTATATATACCATCCATAACATCCCAAAATGATAGATCCATCCATCCACCATGAATTCCCAATTCCAAGTCCCCATACCCAATCCTATCCATTTGAAATCCATAAACCCATCCCTCATAAGTCATCCCTCATTCCAACCCGCACTCCTTCCCCTTTTTTCCTAACCGATCCACCCATCCACCCATCCACCCATCAATTATCCATCCTAAAAACCTGATAACTCATAATCAACATCCAAAACAAAAAAATAACCCCAATCAACATAAACGCCCAAGCCGCAATCCAACTCTGACAAATACTATGCTGCAACAACCAAGCCAACGTAGCCTCACTAGCACCCGTCTGCGGATTCGCCGAAACATACAAATTACAATTCCCATTAACGCTACCGGAGGGACCCCAAAGTTCGATACTCCACACGATGAGTCCCACTAACCATAATACAAACAGGATAAAAGTCCCCAAGATGACGATGCCGGGTAATAATTGTCGTTGGGATATTAACCATAGCATGATGATTATGAAGAGGACGCCGAGGGAGGCGGTTACTATCCAGTAGGGAAAATACCAGGGGACGCCTAGATGGAGTTGGTTTTGGACGGAGAGGAAGTAGGCGGATATTCCGAGGATGGTGGAGGATGCTATTAGCATGAAGAAAATCCAGAAATTTAGTTGACCGGCTGGCCAGTGGTATTTGGTGCGGGTTCGGTTGAGGACGGAGCGTTCGCGGATTCCGATTGAGGAGGAGGAAAGTGTTGAGACCATTTTTGTGAGGTTTGATGGGTAATGAGTAATTTGAGGTAGGTATTGATGTAGGTCGAAATGGGTAGATGAAATGATTCCGAGTCAATTCCCTCTTATATCCTTCTGCCCTTTCTTATATTCCTCCGGTCTCCCTATCTGCCGTATCGTCTAACAGATTCCAAAGACTTCTAAATGCAAATCCAAATGACTCAAATCTCAATTGTAAGATATATTCCCCTTCGTTCTCAGCTTGCGATTCTCAGCGCGTATAAAATGTCTTCGATAACAGAATCCCTCTTTCTTCTCTTTTAGATAAACCTTGCAAAGTCCGCAATACCTATCTATCTATACCTATCCCTCCCTCACACAACCTTACCAAAATCACTTCAAAAATCAATCTCCACCCAAAACAAAACCGTACGATAACTCGTCCACGTAAGTTTCGAACCCGGTGAATGTTGAGTTGTCGTCCGTTTGGTTTCGTTTCGTCTCGCTGAGGTGTTGATAGATATCCTTTTATGAGAAAATCCTCCAGTCGGACTCGAAGGATTCAATTCCACTCGTTCGATAAGATGGATTGTGAAGTTTGGTATGTACTACTTGAACCAAGGGACGTGCGGTGCAGCGGAAGATTTATGTGCCTGTCTGTTTTACTTTTTTTGGTGGTACTTGGGTAGGTAGCTAGCTAGCTGGTGATTGATTTATCGCGGGGAAACGGAGGCGTTCACTGTATTATCGTCGCTATACTCCAGATGAGAATGTAGAAAAGGATAGAGCATTGCAGGAGGAATCTCCGAAGGAACAGAAAAAGAAAGAGAAGAAGAATAAGCAGAATAGAGGGACCTGCATTGGGTTATCATATTTTTTTTCGCGGTATGAATAATATAATTGGGCGTTTAATGTTGGCTGGGGGCTGGGAAAGCCGGGATGACGACAACAATGTAAAGGAACACAACGCATCACATCAAAAGCCTAAAAAAATTATGAGGCTAGTAGTACTTAGGTACTCAGCATCGTAAATATTGGAGACTCGGTAGTTGAAACTTGGGAATTTCTATATTTTTCGAAAAAAAAAGACATCTCGGCGGTGAGCATATGTATTCTTACTAGGTGCGGGGAAGGTTTGATATGTTTTTATATGAATTCGTCCATGATTTGCTCATCTATCTTAAGAATCTTATCTTAACATGTGAAAGTGAAATGATCCACCTGCCCCTCTATCGTGAATAACTTACGAAGTATAACCGTAAATGATATATTAATTCCCCATCGTCGTAAGGCTATCAAAGCAATCCAATACCAAAAGTATAAATAGCCAACCTCGATCTAAGGGTATATCTTCCAATCTCTCATCAGTATCTATTTCCGATATTCAGAACACTGTTTATAGCAAGCTTTCACCCAAAGCGCATCTAACCAACGAGCACCCGGCTCTAACGGTTTCATGCGCCCCAATATCATTGATACCAGGTTCGAGTGTTGGGTTGACCTCTACCAAATCCATAGCGATCAAAGAACCAGTCTCGTGAACGCATTCAGCAATGTAGTCTCCTTCTCTTAAAGTCAATCCTCCACGAACGGGAGTACCAGTAGAAGGAGCGTAGGTAGGGTCGAGAGCGTCGACATCGAAAGAAAGATGGATTGGAGTATCGTTGCCAATATGACCGAGAGCCATCTCCATGACTTTGCCAATACCGTGTCTGGGTTTGAGAATCAGCGGGCATGCAAAGTGAATTGGTGCAATGGGAACACAAACCTGTCAATGTCATGCATGCTGAATGCTTTGATGCCATTTTCGCGGAGGATCTTCTTCTCCCCTCTGTCCACATCTCTCAAGCCAATATAAACAATCTTCTTTACGCTAACCATATGTTCATCTTTTAGCCATCCAAAGATTTCAGGCTTTTCTTCTTGAGCAAGGCGCGTTAAAAATGCGACTGGCATTCCGTGAACATTTCCAGAGTCGGAGGTTTCTGGTGTATTGATATCGGCATGTGCATCAACCCAAATCAATGCCATCTCTCTTCCTAACCGCTCACGGATCGCTTTTGCAGTTCCAGAAACTGAACCAATAGCAATAGAATGATCACCACCCAGAGTCAAGACGCAACGGCCTTCTTTGGCATGTTCATAGACTTGTTCAGAAAGCTTTTGTGTAACGGCAGAAACTGCGCGTGGGTTCTTCATTTTTCGGTGGTCTGGATCTTCAGAAGGGATTAATTCCTTATAAGAATGGACGGTGTTATCATGGTGAAGTTTGTATCCTAACTCCTCTTCGAGTTGAGTAAGTAGACCACTTTTGATGAGTGCTGAAGGTGCTGCATCAACTCCTGGTTTGCACTGTGTTTGTTAGATTAGTTGGTAATTTTGTGAGGAGGGATTTAGAAGGCTGGTAGCTTACCTGTCCACCAGAGAATCCGACAGCAACGACACCAAGTTGGTCGCCTTTGGATAAGAACTTTGGTTGAATCATTGATGTGGTAGTCATTTTGAGACGTGTTATTTGGGTGCAAAACAAGATGTTGTTATTGTTGGTTTAGTAGTGTGCGGATTTTCCGATTTAGTTGCTGATAGTTAGTGATAGCGGGGTGTTAGCGGTGGGGATGGTTATGGTAGATCGGGATGGATATGGTAAATAACAACTTTTTGGTGAATCAAAAGAAGATAAAATTGAGATGAAGTGAAAATGGAAAAGGAAAAGCAAAGGAAATCTTGAGGTATTTGTAAAAGAATACAAACATCTCACATACTCACATACTCACATACTCTCAAACGACGCTACCTTTTCATCAAGTAATTGGTGGGCTCCCCAAGATTAGCTTACGGACATTCAAAGAGTTCTTCTCACCTAATTTTTCACTTCTTGACCCCTAAGCGCAGGTATTCGCGACGCGTCTAACACTTAAAGGAAGTTCCTTCCCACAGTTTCCCCTAAGTGATAATATACACGAGAAGAAGAGATCCCATGATAAATTAGAATGATTAGGGGTAACCAATGAGAAAAGTATTTGTAAAAGAGAATAAGACGCATCGGACTAAGACGGAAAAGAAATCTTGAGGTTTTTGATGATGTTGATGATGTTGGATGGAAGGATTGATGGCATTGTGACATGGTCGTACTAGATTGTATAAGGTTATGTACTTGTCACTCATTTGGATGTCTTTGAATTCCATTGCTTTGGATCCCTCCTTGGTTTGAGTAGTAAATGGGGGCGTTTAGGGCGGATCAAATATTGATATCTTAATACCTTGATACTCATAGAAAGATTCACAATCAAGAAAAGAATTATAAACTCTTCCATTGAGTATTCCTTCTTGTATGAGAAGAGGTTGTTGAATCATTGATTGATTTCACATGAATGAGGGGAACATCTGTAAGGTTAGCGGCGAGATCATGTGTCGACATCTCATCATCGGGTTTAAGGCATCACAGACAATAATCAAATCCATCGAATCAACAGCACATCAAACATTCATTCCCATTTAAAGGATGATCGAGGATGCTTTATACTGACTATCATGTCTTTGGCTTTATTGCTTCATACATTCAAACCAAAATGAGGACAGCGTATGTATTATTTCATCGTTCAAAGCATACGAATAACCAAGAAGAGGTCGAGCTTTATACCTTAAAGCAGCCCATCCAAAGCAATGGAACCGCTGGTACGACTACTGGCATCAGAAGGACCACCAAGCCTGGAAGGGAACCTTGAGATGGATCCCAAGTCAAAGATTTCATCCATCTTTTCGAAGATCTTTCGACTTTGCGATTATTGGGCCAAATTCCTACCTAGCAAAGTTACATTACCAGTTCCAGGCCATTGATCACAATCACGTGAAACCGTGAAAACTTGAGCGTGCTTTATTTCAAACTCGGCGCGTTAACCTTAGCCTTATCCGACGTTCATTTCGTCTTCTTTTTGGTGAAATGAACATCCAGGAATTTTCGTTTGCATACGGTAGCTGATTATTTACCATCTCAAACTTTGAATCAATACATGAGTACACATTTGTCCATCTATAAACCACCATCTCGCATATAATCCCTCACGTTAAATCAATATGAGGGAATCTTGTGATCCCAACGGCCCTGGTTTCTTTGAAATCATCATCAACAACATAAATTTTCGATACGCAGGTCGTCAGCTCTCATGTTTTGGTTATACAATGTCAATACCACTCTTTAATAGTCGCGACCGCCACAAACCCATCGAGTACTGGAAGGCCTAACTTGCATTTCGAGGCTTTTCACCTGGAGGTAGGGAGATTAATGCTCTCAAAATACGTTTGGTCGATGCTGATACTGATGAAATGGACATCGCTGTGAAGCTAATCTGCGAAGCATTGGCACGTGTATACCACGAGAAGGAATTCGAAAAGCAAGAACTCGAACGAGAAGCTCAACTTGAGGCTCATAGATGATCTGAACGTGGGAGTCACCAACGAGCTCTACAGTATAAATGGGCAAACCGAGTTATCAATATGAGGCTGGCCGAAAATGATCCCAACACATTCTTGTATGAGCTGTTTTGCGAACTGGAGGGTCTGGATGGTGTCTATAAAGCTGGCCTACATCACGCGGCCAGTATTTTTGGTTTATTCCACTCAACATCGGTATCAGAAATTATGGTTATCAGTTCTAAAAAGAACAATCTGGCAGCTGAGAGATTGAACGCGCTTGACCTTGAGGCTGGATGGCCAAGTCAACCATCCCACGCTAGCTCGGGCACATGTAAGCGACGTGCTCAAGATGAGGATGAAGATGGGGACGAGGAAATCCCATTTGTTGGGGTTGCTGAAGAAGCTAGGCGGCGCGCAAATGCTCAAGCTCGATTTTCTTCAAGCTCTAACCATGTCGGGGTTGCTGGACAAGCTTCATCACGTCCGCAGCAAACGCATGCAGATGAAATAAAATGTGTGAAGAGAACAGTAGCTCATCTCGGGGGGTCTATCTCGATTCAGACCGAGCAAGGTTAACAGAATTGGGTGTGAGTCAAGCTGAGATTAGACAAATAGCAACAAAGGGAGCGCATTCACTACTTGGGGAAGTTAATCGGCATAGATTGGGTTACGCTGATGTTGGGGAAGACGAGGGTGAAGAAGATGAGCATGACGATGCTGAGGATAATGAGGTTGAGGGCGAGGAAAATTCCAAATTTAATGTTAATGAAGGTCCATGGGACGATAGGAAAAATAGGGAAATCGAATGTCGTGATCTGCGACGTAATTATGGACACCGTGACCCTTACATTCTCCAAATATTTTTCAGCAACGGGACTCCATCGAAATGGCACTGAGATGTATGGACGTCTTTGCTTCCAAGAATGGAAAGGTATAATCCGTTTCTCATCTATGCGCAGCTCTCGGGATGATCATCAAGATCAATATATCCTCGAGACCAATGACGACATATCGACCGAAGATCCTACAAGATGTAACAGGTGGAGGGGAAAAGATGCACAGGATATCATTCAGTTAAGATCAGACTCCGAGCTCTATGAGATGACATTCTCAAATGGTGGGAACAAGGTTGAAGGGACGTGAGGTCATCAGGATGGTTCTGTGAAATTTACAGGTATTAAGCTCACTGATGCACGCCGAGGTGAAGGACAACATCTTTTCTATGATTAGGATAAGCATAATCAGAAAGAGTATGATAGAGCTAATAGGGCGAGATGGCGTTGAAGATGGTGGGATTAATTTTAGTTGAACGAATTTGGGAAGTGAAAGGTCGAATACACCAAGTGTTTGGGATTACAATATGAAATGATATGGTGCAATCGATTTTATTTATCAAAAACTTTATCTGTGAAACGATGTATGTCATTTTGTGCCAAAGTTCGATGAGTTTATGATAATCATGATAATTGGAATGGGTTTCACGTAGGGTTCGCATTTAAGATTGTAAGGGCGTGATTCGCATTTCTCCAAGTGTTGTATGCGGAAGGATACACAAGGATATAATTAAGATCTTACAAGTATAATTACTAAAAATGTAAATCTTACAATCAGCATAACGATTCTGACTTCCAAAAATTCATCTCACTCTCATCGCACCAGTCTTCACAATAAAAACTATGCAAAGTAATGTTTTGATATCATTTTCGTTGTTCATTTTCAGCTTCATTTTCGTTAAATCCTCATGACGCATAACCTTAATCTTAACCCAACCCCAAACAAATCCATCCCATCCCATCCCACATATTCCAAATATCTTCAAACCAACCACCCATCATAGATAAATAACCCAAGTATAAAAAACCAACCCTCCCTCCTCCCTCACTGCCTCGCCATCATAAACCCCCATCCCCTCGAATTAGACAATCAAAAATTAGTTAGAAAACTTAGGATTAACCTTCGATCTACACATTCATTCATCATTCATGCATTAGCCAAATATCCCTCCTGTATTAATGGGGAAAACACATACCCAGTCTGCTTCTCATATAAATTCCTCGCTCCATCTGTAATCTTCTCGTTTTGCTCTCGGGATAATGTGTGACCTGTTTTTTTCTCGAGGAAATCGAGACCTGGAGGGGAAGGGGTTAGTTATTGTATCTTGGGTAGGTAGGGAGGTAGGTAGGTATTTGGAGTAGTTGTTTGGGTTATAAGGTTTAGGGAATTGTGTATGTGATGTGAGAAGGGGAGCAGAGGAGTGGAGTGGATTGGATTGGGCTATGTGGGAAGGTTGGATTGGAGGGATATCGGTAGGGGAGGAGGGGGCAGGATATATAATTACCTTTGTCGCCATAATCTTCTTTTCCGGCTCCGCTGGCTGTGTTGGTATTGGTTGTACCGGTGCTTCCAGATGAGCTGCTTTTGAGGGCGTCTTTGGCTTTGTTTACGAAATCCATTGTGGTGTTTAGGTTGTTGGTTGATTGTTGGTTGATTGTTTATTTGAAGAGTTGAAAGTAACCAAGTACTTGGGTTTTTGGTATCGAGGTTATAATTGTGAGATTGTAGTAGAGCAGTTATTGGTATATCAAATAAGGAAACAAAAAGATCAAGAGAGACAAATAGATTACCAAGAACCTTATATACCTCTCTTCCTCTCATCTCACGACGCCATTTTCACTAGTGCGTTAAGGTTCTATCATATCTGTCTGTGCCTTGATTCTTTCTCCCTTTTCTTTTCTTTTCTTTCCTTTCCTTTCCTTTCCTTTCCTTCTTTCTTTCGCTTCCTTTGATATGATTATGATGAGTATACGTATAACATTATTGAAATCAAGCTTCGTCGTTGCTTGGGCTTATTTTATGAAAACGGTTAGTGGGGGAGGTGAAAATGATGAGATTATGTTTTGTGATTGGATGGATTCATTTGGAAAAGGTACAATTGAATGTGGGGGTGGGATTGTGACGTACGCCAAGGGGTTTTGGTGATTGGGAGAGAGGGAATTCCCGTTTGCTGCTATGTTGTATCTTGTTAGAACTTAGGGGTCTTTTAGAGGATCTGGTAAGCTAAAGCTTGATGATTAATATTATGGAAATGTTCGTCATATTCGTGAACAACTTTGAAGAGTGAAAACATTACATAGATATACTATGAAATCATACAAATTAGTATGATATAGTTCTTCATGTTCCTCTTCCATGAAGCAAATACTCGTAATCTGTCGGAATTTCCTTTCCTCAGAACATAAATATAGTTCAAGCCACTTGGAAGTTTTTAGCTGCTCAAGGATAAGGATACAAATTTATATAACGCATCGCTTAGTTAACC
Source organism: Sclerotinia minor (assembly GCA_025389075.1). Lineage (NCBI taxonomy): Eukaryota > Fungi > Ascomycota > Leotiomycetes > Helotiales > Sclerotiniaceae > Sclerotinia > Sclerotinia minor. Next base: position 1,279,806 of record QRFH01000015.1, on the reverse strand, counting down.
TTATGCTTCTACGAGTAATCCTACTTTCAATCAATCCTACGATTTCTGTAGTTTGTTACCTCTCGCTTCCTTCTATACAGATAAGCCATTACAGTGTGTCCGAAAGTTGCCAAGAGATCGAAAAGTATCGAGAATTTGTTGACGCTTGATGCTTGGATAAACGCGGGATCTAAGCCAGTGGAACGTATGTGGTAGGTAAAGAATTCATGTGTATATACGAAATTATACATATATACCATGGCATGAGAAATCGTCTCAAGTTAGGAATTGCAGCATTCGGCATTTCAGTCATACTTTGTTGCGATGTTAGCAATGGCGACGAGTGAATTGAGTGTCACGATGAGTGGTAGAATCGTGATATTAAGGCGAGCATATAAAAAGGGTGATTAACCTCTAATTTAAAATCTGCATAGTTAATCGCCCAACTCTAATAAATTGGTAAACGCTTATCGTTAATCAAAGGTTAACAAATGTGAGGACGGGTTTCGGGTGTGGTTATTGGTGTCATTGACACCATGGTTAGGAGTAGCAATCCAGTGATTAGCTACTATTCATTTCGGTATGATCTACTGTGACTCTACAAGAGAGTTATCACGAAGTAGGTGTATCTTCTGCCGGTGGTAACTTGTTTATCTGACAACATTTTGTCATTCGGCTTTCGACCGAACGTTGAAGTGGCTCGTTGTAGCATGACATGCTGTGACAATCCTGAGCTTATAAGCTTAACGTGGTTTAACACCGAGTGCACCATATCACCGAGTGCATCACTTTTACCTCAATTTGCACTTTCCAACTTCAACACGCGATTTATCAATCATTTATTATGCAATCAAATAGAAAAGAAGCTCAAATACTCTTAGCTATCGAAGCTATTCAAAAAGATAAAAAACTAAGCATTCGAAAGGCTGCCAAGCTATATAATATAACGCATACAACACTTCTCCGCAGAATGAATGGTTTAGCCCCTCGTACAGAAATTCGAGCAAATAGTCATAAAATGACCGATTTAGAAGAGGAGGTGCTTATTCAGTATATAATTGATATGGATGAGAGAGGGTTTGCACCTAAATTAAGTGGTGTAGAAGATATGGCGAATTATATTCTTGAATCGCGGAGGGCGAAGAAGGTTGGAAAGCTCTGGGCTCATCGATTCGTAAAGCGTCATACGAAATTAAAGACGCGTTTTAGTCGTGTCTATGACTTTCAAAGAGCTCTTTGCGAAGATCCCAAGCTTATTGAAGAGTGGTTTCGATTGGTATCGAATATGCGGGTGAAATATGGTATTGTCGATTCCGATTTCTACAACTTCGATGAAACCGGCTTCATGATGGGTATAATATGCCCTGGAATGGTTGTAACTAGTGCTGAACGAAATGGCAGAAGCAAGGCAATACAACCAGGCAATCGAGAATGGGCTACGGCAATTATATGTGGCAATGGAGAGGGTGAAACTATACCTCCATTTTTGGTAGTTCAAGGACAAGTTCATCTTTCCAATTGGTATACCGAAACCGATTTTCCTGCGGATTGGGCCATTAAACCTACTTCCAATGGATGGACGAATAATGAGACAGGGTTAGAATGGTTAAAGCATTTCGATAAACATACTATTCGTCAAAGGAAGGGCAAATATCGAATGCTAGTATTGGATGGGCACGAAAGCCACGAATCAATACCTTTTCAATCATATTGCAAATCAAATGATATTATATGCCTCAAATTACCACCACATTCAAGTCATTTAACTCAACCACTTGATGTTGGATGTTTTGGTGTACTTAAACGTTCATATAGTTCTCAAATTGAGGAGTTTATCAAGGCACATATCAATCATATCACTAAAGTTGAATTCTTTATAGCTTTCAAAGCTGCATATCAACAATCAATCACCTCTCAGAATATGAAAGCTGGCTTTCGAGGAACAGGTCTAATACCATTTGACCCTCAAGCTATACTCTCAAAATTAGATATTCGAATTCATACGCCTACTCCCCCCCCTTTCGATTTAAACCTTTGGATCTCTCAAACTCCTCACAATCCAACTGAAGCTCTTTCTCAATCAACTTTAGTGAAATCTCGAATGGCTCGTCATCAATCAAGCTCCCCTACACCTATATTCGAAACTGTACTAGCTTTAGCTAAAGGTACAGAGAGATTGGCACATGAAAATACACTTTTAAGTGCAGAAAACCGTACACTTCGGAAGGCAAATGAGGCATTAAGCAAACGTCGACGCGCGAAAAAGACTCAATTACGTCAAGGAGGAGTACTTACTGGACAAGAAGCTGCAGATATATTATCTCAACAAGAGGTTGATATTCAGATTCAACGCGACGAGCGTCAAAATGGGGGAAATTCTAATGGGGAATCATCTACTAGTCGATGCTGTAGTAAGTGTGGAAAGACTGGTCATAATTCAAGAACTTGTCAAAATAGTATAATAGATCCTAGATTATTAGATTCTTAATAGTTTTAATTGATTGATTTAATGATTGTTGAATGATATGAGTTAGAAAGTGCAAATTGAGGTAAAAGTGGTGCACTCGGTGATATGGTGCACTCGGTGATATGGTGCACTCGGTGTTAAACCACGTTACTGTAACTTAGATCCTTAGTTCAACCTACATCTAATAATACTACTACTTCCAAACAATTCATTTTTAACATTTGTATTCTTAATAATTAAAGTTAATAAAAACCAATTATGAAAGGAATATTAAAAGTATATATTAGTTTTGATATTTTTATGTTATTATTAATATTAATATTAATATTATAATGTTGTAACGATACTGTGCTGGAGGCAGCGGCTGCCTGAGGTTTCGTCGGTTGGTAGTTATGGGTTAAGGCTCTATCACTGGTATTCACTTGGAAGTGAAGTCGTTACTAGATCAAGTAGAATGTAGGTAAACTAATTGATAACTAAGTTGAGCACGAAGCTCTTAAACTATGAAACTATTCTAACTATATACTGATTCCTTTCCTGGAGCCCTGGGGAGCCTGCGCTCCTGGAGGCTCCATCACGTGATCCCACATGGGCCTCAGGACACTAATCCTGGGACGATTCTTATCTTAGGATAATATTAGACGTGGTTCGTGACAAATGTATTGTTATACTAGTATAATTTCAAATAGGATAATTATATACAATTTGAATCTTCCAATAATAATACTGATAGAAATTCACTTCTATTTAACAAATAATTATAAAAAAAAGTTCAACGTCTTCTTATCTGTCTAACAGACTCTATGAAATTCGACCCAAGGAATTAACAATAAAATCATACAGACCGCTTATATAAATACAATCACACCATTAATATTAAATTCATAAACCAACAATATGAACATTATCACGTACATTAAAACGACGCCCAATAACACCCTTACCCAAAATAGTCCCAGCATCCAATTCCCTCGGCTCAACAAGCTCATCTACATTTCCCAATCCCAATCCACATCCCAACTCCAATTCCATTTCCATCTCATTAATATCTTCCCCATCCCCTCCATCATGATTCTCACACCCATTATCAACATCCCTCCTAATAAAAAAAGCTTCCATTTCCACCGGTTCCGTATTAACACTAATATGTTTTTTCTTCGCCGCTTCGCCATAGGAATTCATATCAGTTTTCGAATCGCTAGTTGATTCGGGTTTTAGGTGATGTTCTTCACACCATGAATCTTTGTCAATGTCATCGGCAATTTCTCTGGTGGTGAGCTGTCTTTTGGTTCGAGGGAGGGAGGCTAGATGGCGACGATGGCGGATGAGCATGAAGGCTGTGATTGTGAGGAATGTTAGGCCGAGAGTTATACTAATGGCGATGATGATTTTGGTTGTGTTTGTGAGGGAGTTGGTTTGGGTTTTTTCGGATGGGGTGTTCATTGTTGAACGAGAAGATGAGGTTGCTTCTCCTTTCGTCATCGCTGGGTTTGATGTTCCTAGGATTGATGTTCCTGTTGCTGAGCTAGTTTTGCTCGAGCTGGTGGTGCTAGATTGGGTTTTGTTTGCGTTACTTGTGATGGTGGAAGAGCTCGAAGTAAATTGACCGAGTGTGAATGCGGGACTGTCCACAGATTGGGTATTGTCTGAAGAAACCCAGGATATTTTATAAACTCCTGCATGAAGTGAATTATCAGGAGTCCAAGGTAATAAATTTCCCGTTGTTGCAACTGTTATTCATACTGTCAGTCTCCCCTATCAAGGCCTTAATACCTGTGAACCTAAAACACACCTCCTATTGATTCTGCACTAGCAAGCGGAATACTTTCATTATAATATTGAATTGGAACTAAATGAAGATTTACAGCACCCGTTGAATCAGTCCAGGTAATTATAAACCGTTGTCCTAACACAGGATTGAAGGCACTGTTTGTGAATCGAAATGAATGGACTAAACTTGCAAACGCAAGCAAAATCAGTTGCAAATAAATATTTCGAAGCACCCGCATAGCGAGTACTACACCTTGAGAGACGGTACGAGAGCAGAAGAGTGATGACAACAAAGTGTGAAGGATACTTAACTTATTAAACTTACTTTAATTGCTTATATTTGTTCAAGTAGTGAGGATTTTCAGTAGCAAGGTCAATTCAGAGTAGTATTCTGGAGCCACTCATGGCGGTGCACCAGATGAGAATCCTTTCATGATAATACCATAGATACTAGCTAGATGCAATGGAACTATGACATACGTCCCTTTAACCATCCAAACATCACGAAAAGTAAATCGTTGTATAAATACATCATAATAAGGTATGAATGTACCGTTAGTATCATAAAAGGAAGAAATGAGTGAAGTCAGATTGTCAGGCTAAAGGTTACCCTACCCTGCTCGTTTATTCCTGAATCCCACGTTCATCTCGTTAATGCGGGGTGTAGATGTAAATAGAACTTTTATGGGCCCACAAGGCTAAAATGTAAGATGCTTGATTCAGAGGGTATTGCAAGCATAAGAAGTGTATATCAGTGATAGGAATAAATAAGATATCAAAGTTCACCTCTAACGAGCCTTCCATGGATCTTCATAATGCGACCTGGTGGACTAGTGGTGAGTACAAAAAGTCCTGAGTGTCTGCTGGAAACGGGACCAATAAGTGCAATTTAAAGGACTTGCAGAGAGAAACTAGCAAGCAAATACTAGTAGTAACAGAGCTAAAGATGGTAATAAGTTATGACTTTCCGAGGATTGTTTACTATAAAAGCATGATTATCTATAATCAGAGGTAGCTATAGGTTATAATGCAAAAATTATAAAATTATAAGTTTTATATACAGATTAAAATCTTACCGCTGCAGACACTCTTTCAAGACTACAACCACAAACACACTTTCAAGACTCTCTAGTACTTGAAAGATTTAATAATTATTGAAAACTAATAGTATTTATTTATCTCTATCTATATTTCATCTTCAAGTCTCGATGGAGAGGGGCGGGGTAAGAATATCAGAATATTGAATTCTTTACATATTATTTCTTAGTTTCATATTTCGGATTGACGAGTACCAGCATCACATCATACATACATTCGTAAGTAAGGTTATTGACCATTGCTGATGCTGAATATTTGCTAAACAATGATGCATATTATAAACATGAACATAACATTACATACAAAATAACTCCTCGTCTCATCCAAACTTTGCATTACTGGTTGGTATGTTGGTAGAATAACCAATTGGTTTCCTGGAAAAAAGAAAATAACAAAATCCAATAGAATACCTCCAAACCCCAGTCTCAAATCAGAACTCCCATTAATGCGTGACATGCGTACCCAGATGTACAAAAGAACCTCATGCATGCTTTGAACAACCTCACCACCCCTCACTTATAACTCATTTAGAAATTATCCGCATCACCAATTAACTCCCGACGGTTCCTCCAAATGGATGACTTTCCCGAAGATCTGCCACCAAATCATCAACATTATGAAGATATCTTCCCAAGAGTTCCTGTTTCTCCTCTAAAGTTTTTGTTTGTTCACTCTCACTTTGTGCTCTTCTTCTTCCTGCCTCTTCTCGATTATTGAATGCCCCAGGAAGCTTACTTGGACTGCGTTGCAATAACGCTAATGAATTCGATGCGGCTGCTGATGGTATTGAAGGCGTTTCGGGCATTAGGTAGAAGTATAGGAATTCAACCAGTTTAAGCTTTACTTCGCGACTTGTTTCTCGAGATTTAAAGATTGAAGTTATAGTTAAGAGGCCGTCGAGGGTTTCGAATGTGCGAGTATTTTTAGGTGTCTCGATAAGTGAGCAGACGAGTGTGAGAAGGGTTGCGGATTGGATTGCGGGACAATTGACTGGTTCAAGGAGATCGAGGAGATGCTGGAAAAAGTCAGTATCATGTATCTCCATTCCGAGGAAGCGCGTAAATCTGATTGATGTACATACATTCATATATAATTCTCTGGAAAACAAACTCCTAGAAGGAGGATGTAATAAAAGAACGCCTTGTATCAATTCCAATGTTTGGATTATCAACATATCACTCTGTCCATCATTACTCTTCCCCATCAATCTATCCAAACATGTAACCAATCGCATAGCAACATTCCATTCAAATCCCTCCTGTAATCTAAAGAATTCTCGAAATGCGGCATCATTAGGTAGTTCATTGAGAGGCTTTCGTGGAGGTGGTTCTTTTCCTGGATCAATCACTGAACGGCGCTTATCAACATTCGACTTTGAAGAATTGGATAGACAAATTTGGGCTAATAGTCCTTCGACCTGTCGGAGACCTTTTCGAATCTTTGATGCATCATAGGAAGAAAGATTATCGAAAGATAGAGAAAGTAAAGCTTCCATTATTTACTTTTTGATTTGGACGCGTTGATTGAACGAATGGAATGGTCTTGGATTTTGAAAGGTTGCGCAAGTTCGTAAAAGTCGCAGCTTGGTTTGAATTGTACTCGAGTACGTACTCTTGGAAAGAATGATAATGTAAATGTAGATTTGAATATGTTAATACAGGATATGAAAAGGAAGAGAACGTATGGGAAGAAGAAAATATTATCTGGTTTTGATTTTTTGGGTTATGAAACACAGCTGAATGGGTAGATTTTTTATTTGCAATAATGATTTGGGGTTATAGGATTGTTCTCAGGGCAACGAATGCAAGAGACGGGAGGGAGGGAAGCTTTTCAGGGAAGACCTGGTGGGCACCTGATAGGTAATAATACCTTGTATGGTGTTAGGGTATAATATGGCAGGTGCGACTGTAGTGGAGACAACCCTCTTCACACCTATAATCATAATGCCTTCAACGGCATTGGTGCATTGGTGTATTGGTAAGTGGCCGAGTGGCAGATTCTGTATGAAATAGGGCGGTGAAGATAATTGAGACCAGTTTTGGGAATAGTGTGAATAGTGTGTACATGACGTGATAAAAAGATATGAAACAATTTATTCTTTGATACCTACTATTAAATATATATACACTCGTATATATACATATCCATATCAAAATGACCCTTTTCTCCATTCATTAGGAATGAACCATCTAAACTCCTCCCATCTAACAATATGTTTCTCAACCTGCAGTTTATACTCTCACACGATCAAATGCGATCAGATGAACATACCATTCGCCCACCATATATTGATTACACCACAGACTCGAATTCTACCATCTGCGGAAAGCCTAATCTTAACAAGCACGTGAAGAAATCCTGAAGCCGCCGGCCTTTTTTGCACGACCAAAAATATAATGACGTTAAGCATTGGGTAATGAAATGGTAAACCAAGAACCTCAGAATCACTGTACTGTTACATTTTGCTTACTGCTGATACTACTTGCTGATGATACTGCTGATTTAATACTCATCAAAATCCGATCCTCATAACCAAGCTACTCTGTTACTCCGTTCCTCTGTACCGTATATCTGTGAACGGAAACCAAGAAACAGAAATATACACACACGAACAGCTTCACTAAATTTCATTCTCCAACGCCACATATTCATGCAAGGTTACGAGTCAATCATATCAATAGCCTTGTTCTCTTCGTTTCTACGTCTCTCAATTAAAGGGTGAAAATATCTCTACTAAGCAGGGCCAAATGTTTCAAACCAATCTTTCAAATAGAGGTCCTTCCATTATGGTTTCCGAAAACTTTCCTTCTCCAAACGCTATTCCTCCACGAATGTCCTCGACCGGTCATAACAACATCAATCATACAATTTCGAAACCAGTTCTACGCCCTGTACCTGAAGGCGATTGGATAAGTCGGAGAAATAGTATGCATACCGCACAGTCTTCAGGGGCATTGAATCCTTCTATTCAAGGAGGTTCTGCTCCAGATCCAAATAAATACAACAAGAACGATATGGCATTCCATGGGAGAAGCTCATGGGCGCCAGAGAAGGAGAAGATCTTGTTCGGTCCATATGATTATCTGGAGGCACATCCAGGGAAGGACATTAGGAAACAATTGATCGCGGCATTCAATGAATGGTTGGAGGTACCACCGGAGAGTTTGGAAGTTATCACAAAAGTTGTGGGAATGTTACACACGGCATCATTACTCGTGGATGATGTCGAGGATTCATCACTACTACGACGTGGACTACCGGTCGCACATAGCATTTTTGGCACAGCGCAAACGATCAATTCTGCGAATTATGTATACTTTTGCGCATTACAAGAACTGCAGAAGCTCAACAATCCACAAGCTATCACCATTTACACAGAGGAGTTATTGAACCTTCATAGGGGTCAGGGTATGGATCTATTCTGGAGAGATAGTTTGACTTGTCCTACCGAAGATGATTATTTGGAAATGGTTGGTAATAAAACTGGTGGCCTTTTCAGACTCGCTGTCAAGCTTATGCAAGCTGAGAGTAAAACCTCAAGGTAAATACCCCGCCCCCTTGCCCCCACTGGATCACCAGATCTACAAACATGCTAACCTCTGTTTAGGGATTGTGTACCTTTGGTTAACCTCATTGGAATCATATTTCAAATTCGTGATGATTATCAAAATCTTTCTTCTCCTGAATATTCACAAAATAAAGGTTTATGTGAGGATTTGACCGAGGGAAAATTTTCATTCCCGATCATTCATTCTATTCGCGCCGCACCAGATAACCTCGTCCTCCTCAATATCCTCAAGCAGAAACCGGATGATGAACAAGTTAAGAAATATGCAGTAGCATACATGGAACAAACTGGTAGTTTCGAATATTGTCGAAAAGTTCTCAGTACATTAGGAGAAAGAGTCAAGAAATTGATCGAAGAGTTAGACGATGGAGGGGATAAAGGCAAGGGTGTATTGAAGATTTTGGATAAAATGGCCATCTAATCTGTGGATGGATGGAAAGGATTGGGAACGGGGTTAAGGCGTGGTTGAGCTTCTTTGATATATAGGGATATCGGAGCATGCTGGCGTATTTGGGTCGATGGTTTTCATCTATGAGGCATATTTGAGGATTGCTATCTATTTAGGTTGATTTATTAGCATTTTTCTAGGAAATTTCTTTCTTTTCCCTCTCCTTCAGTTTACTTGTCTGAGAGCTCTTTCAGGTTTTCTTCATGCGATGCTTACCGATTGCATGTTATTTCAACGGCTAACATTCAGTCGATTTGAGCCCATGCCACTCCATCATTGATCTCCCTTTGAGAGCTAATAAATATACCAAATCCGATTATGTACCAACCCATCTTGATGGAAGCGTCCAAAGCAGCAAAGTGAAGCAGTCACTACCTATTATCCATTAGGCAGAACCCAAAATGAAAATAGGGGATCATCGAGTACTGCAGATAGATACGTAGATGCATGAACGTCAGTTCTTGGAGCTGTTGTGCATATAGATAGATATTTAATTGATGAAATTCTTTGAGACAGTGGGTAGATTGTTTTGAGCTTGTAGTAAGGTTACTGGTGTGTGTGTGTGTGTGTGTGTGGTATAGTAGGATTGTTATAAAATGGACGACACATTTTGTGTTGTTTCGCTGTCTGTTTCGCGAGAATACTTCATGGCTCAGGCTATGTCGATTATAATATGTATGGCTTCGCTCGCTTTCGTGCGGAGATAAAAATCTAAGTTAATTATATAAGGTTATTGTAATCTTAGATGTTCAATTAATTAATTCCTGAATGAGAGCGGAACAATTTTTTTTTTTCAGGAAAAGGTATTTAGGTTGAAATCATCAGCTACGAGGTGTGAATTCCGTACGCATAATTGGTGACCCAATGCCAGTGTCCTTCCCATATCGAGTACGAAGTCCCTTTATACTTTTCTTCAAGTTGGTCGAGAATAGTTGTGGGCTAGTACTTGGGTTTACCGTCTCTGAGTCTTATCATCTGTCTATATTTGTACTGGGTACTCGTCTCCTAGATTCCTGAGCAATTTTTCTATTCAGGAATTCTTTTACTTCATCTAATTAGGGCCTCTGTTCATATGATAATAAGATACAATCAAAATGACTTGGCGCGGCTCAGATGGACCTTGATGTCCCCTATAAATATCAGGAGACCATACCTTTAAAGCTGTTATCACTCTGCCGTTGAAATATCAATATCCTCTTTGGAGATATGTATCTACTAAATATTTAATTATAACCTAGACGATGCTAGAATTTAAGGGCTATCTATCGGAGCGGTTATCCTTGACGAGATATTCATGCGTCGTCTAACACAAGTATAAATCTCCTAATGACCTATTTATTATCCGCAGACTAGTTTGTCATGATATACGGTACAAGGATGGGAGACTGGATGCTTAGGCTAGTACTAAGTCTAGCTGTTATGTGTGGCTGCTTGGATGACTACGTTTATATACAGCAGAAGGATGTTAATTGTTATGCTATGCTTTAGTAGCAAAGCAGATTTTCAATTGTGAAAAATTGAAGGAAGGCGTTCCTTTCTTTTTTTTGTGGTTATACTTTTGATATGGCTAATTTGGAGCGAGGAGTCACGTCTTTGTTAGGAAATGGATATGGGGCGGATCGCGGGGATGACTGGATACTTATGAGTGAGGAAGAAAATTGCGGGCCGTCATCCAGACCTTATAGGCTCGGTCACTTTACATCTATTGGGAATTTAGATGAAGACGAGGTCATGGAAGTACTCTTCAATCATACCGAACATATCAATGGAGGGGCAGATGAGAATAAAAGACTAGCTCGCGAAATTTGCCTTGCATTAGCTGTAGCTCTAGCTGAAGCTTATGTTGAGAATAGGAAACTAGAACTCAGTGCATTTACCGAATTAGACGCAAAGAGATGGGAGGAAATAATGGATTAGTATCTTCCGAACTGGAGATATAGAGTACATAATCTAATCTACTGAACTCTAAATAAAAGATTCTTCTTACACTTTCTACTATAATTATGGGAGTAATCTTCCAATTACATTAGCGGCGAGATGGTATACACGAAGCAAGCACCACTTTCTTTGTATCAATCAGTGCGTTTCTGCTAATTAAATGGGAATGGAATGAGCTCAATGATTTTTTTTTTTTTTTTTTTTTCAAAATTGTTTCAATATAGGTACACAGAGAGCACCCACGGTGGATGGAGATTTCCAGGGACAAATAAAAGGAACAGATAATTAGTTGAAGTCAGAGCAAACTTGAAAGAGCTCCGCAATCTCAATTGTGCCAAATCGTAAAGAAGACCAAACATAAGGAGTGCTGTACTTCTATTCTTTTTCATCCCATCGCGATGATCTGAGAATAGGAGCTTTAATTATCGAGCAGATCCGCGTACGAGATAGGACCTTGCATTCATTATGAGAAGCTTTGTTCATTCTTCAATACTCGTCGATGATTTCCAAGGAAGTTTCTAGAGTATACGTAATTTCTAATTCTGGCTTTGAGAAAGGCACAATGAGAAGCTTGTTTCCTCAATTAGATATAGGTTTGGAAGTTAGTCTTTTTGGGAAATAGTGAAATTCCTCATTTCATTTTATTTATGTATTTATTTTTTTGAACAGAGTGGAAAACGCAGTCGTTGAGAAAGAGCTAAGAGAAAAAGTTGAACTTTATTTCTTAGAAATATGATCGGATTCTCTACCACCTACGCTATCGTCATCAAGCCACTTGCGTTAGTGAGATTGTATAGATTTGAAAAAGCCGAAAATTTCTTTTAATGAGGCGGGCTTTTGAAATATATTGTGAAAGAACTGTGCGAGACTGCGTAAGGTCATGAAATCCAGCTCTCATTAATTAGAACTTCCATACATCTTTTTCTGTCGAAGCGGGCAGAAATACGCTAAATCAAGTTTATACTATTTCTGATGGTAAGGATATACTGACAAGAGCCTTTGTTTGGATATTGAGACGCATATTCATCATAACTGGAGAACCAATTCAGATAATTTACTAAGACTACATATTCTAGTATCACTAGCGTTCTTGATTAAATAGCAAGAATTCCGTTTAAAGAGCATAGCACGGCCAGAAAACGACTAATTTAATACGTACACATACCGAACTGTTAGCACAATAAAGGTCATGAGGCCAAAGTGGAAAAGCTCTTGTTGGCTACTTAGATCGCTTCGGGTGCAAGGGGGGGAGGGGGAGGGGTGTGGCGGCTAAATAATGTTTTCAAGATTATAGAGGAAGAAATTTATAATTAGGGATAAACTAATTAGCTTAAGGAAATCTAGTGATAATTACGGATTCCTTTGCCTTGATATCAATATCACTCACAGACACACTTAGCGGGATTTATGGAGCGGCGGGGAGATACTGAAAAGGCTCTGGTATTACAACTGAGGGAAGGTTTTTCCGCAAGTTTGAGCGGGCAGAAATAAGCTATGGCGTTTCGTATTTGGCAATCTCATGACCTTGCCATCGACCTGGTGACCTCTTCCATATGCTTGCTTATGGACTATGGATATCGCGAAGAAGCTGATATCATATTTGAAAAGTATTACAAGGAGCGGACCGCTTTCATTTTAAGATTATAGTGATCTGATTCAGTTGACAGAGATCATTTATATTCTAATCTAGTCAGTTCCCGAATCAAACATTTTAACCTTAACTATCCCTCATGTTTCATTCAATTCAGCACTCGCTTTTCCTCGTTCGCTTAAGGTTGGTTATCCTCTGTGACACATACTCTATCGTCACCAAGACGAGGAAACCGAACTTATATGATGATTTCTTTGAAATGGTAATCTAATTAGGTATATATTGATAAGAGCGGAAATATATGGTAAGGGGAGAATGTAGCCATTTAATTGAAGGAGAAGCCTGGGCTGCGTACGGGGGATGAGAAGCATGTACATTTATTTACACTGATTAATTTGAAAAAATCTTTTTTTTTTACAACAGATAGAAAGAAATATACAACAATTACTAGAATATTTAAATATTCTGAATTATTTAATGTATAAATCTAAGATTAATTTCATATAATTTTATCATAATCTCTTTATTTTATATTCTGATCACTTTTTTTTTTCTAATTATTCTTTTATATTAATTATTCAAATATTCAAAATTTATAATAAGATCCAATCTACCCTCTCTTATCTCCAACTCCTCTTTCAATAGACTAGTATCTCGGCCAATAATGCCGTAAGAAAATCGCACCGATTATGATAGTTCTTATACCAGTGTATTCTTGTTATGGGATAGGCAGTTGCAATTTAGGAGCCCCTCTTACAGACCTTAGTCGGTTTGAATTAGAGACAATCTCAGGATCTAGTGCCCACCACCAATCTCTGAAGACAGTCTGTCCAACTTCCCAGCTCTTTCCATCATATCCATTTCCATTTACATCCAAGGTAACGCGAAGTCCCTCCGACTCATCATCAATAGCATGCATTAGTAGCATAATGGCCATGGGGCCTCTCGCGATTGGTGGTCTAAGCTGATCAGGCTGATTGAAAAGACAAATTAGTTTTGTCCGTACCGATGGCCAGGGAAGAATATCTATCACTGGATAATGTGGCACCATGAGCTGCGCTGCCGTTGGATGTAAGTTTCCGGGTAAATCTCCTAAGGGGACGGAAATTCTCGACACATCTAGGACCCGGTTTATAGTGAGGTCTATCCAATGATCCGCAAGCCCAAGCATGTGTGCAATCCTAAGAGAGACCTCCAAAGTCTTGAGAGTGGGGATTTCAATTGCATGTTCCGATAGGAATGTGAACTGAGAAGTTTCCAGATCTTGAAGTTCTGCTGATAATTGCGAATCAGCTGTTGACGTAGAGCTCTGAGACGTATTGCCTATAAACCAATCCAGTAAGCATAATACAGCAGGAGGGGCGACTTGAGAATCGCCAAAGGCCATACCATAAGGCAGAGGAGTGTTGATTTCGAACTGATCCCTCACATATAGTGATGATATTTCTGACGACGTATTACCCGTCGACTCATACGGCGGCGCGAGGTACATACAGGACGCGTCGCAAGCTCCAATCATGGAATCTGGATGCAGGTCATAGAGAGAGTCACTGGGCGTGCCAGGGTTGTCTGGCCTCAGAAGCGGAGGTTGCATTAGGTGCTGAGGCTGTATTTCTTCACCGGAAGCGGACATAGCGTTCGTAGTGACCCGTCTGGCGTCAAGCCTCCTTTCCAGAGATTGCAGCCGCTCCCTCTTACGTTGACCTAGACAGTGTTAGCATGTGATGGTAAGTGATATGCATGGATTCTTTACGGTATCTCCGCTGGGCGAGTATGTTGAGAATTCGCTGACGGTCCGGGCCAAGCGGAACAGAGTTTTGTCCGGATGACATTATGCTTCTCGTTATGTCAAATAATCTGCGAAAGGCTAAATCAAGAGAGTGATTGCATAATAAGGATCATATGAAGACTAAGAAAGGGTGAACTTTGACTCCTCACTTCTTCGGTGCGCCTGTCCCTTGCGGGTTAAGCATAACGTTATGACCCACATGCATGTGAGGACATGTCATGGAGCTCGAGCTCGAGCCCAGGGCCAGTTGTTACGGGCAAAAAAAGGCGGTGACTTGGCTTCACCCCCGGCACCTCCGTAGAACAAAACCGCGTGAGCGGCAGCTTTGGACCTTGCTGGCTTATTTAACAGTATTGTGAGACATATCAAACCGAAAAAGGGCGATAAATCATCCATTCATTCATGATAGAGATGGTAAATAGTATGGTAGCTGTATGAGTAATTTTATCAGGTCACATGTACGCTAGTATAGTTTAGATCTAGTGCAGAACTGGGTATTTCTCCCCTGTTTGTTCTATTCTTCAATCTACTGTACACCCCTATCGTCTAAAACGCATTGCTTTTCTGTAGCGAACCGCTAGCGCATGAAATCATGTTCGTCAAATGCGCCTTTTCCTTCTTGGTTTAAGCATAGCGTTATGATGACGGCTTGGTCATACTAGACAATGGGTAAGCCACCATAGGTTATTAGGACTGCATCAGGCCTGAGGCTGCTACCACGATAATCTATATATAATGGTGAATTACGCATAGTGAGCTCAGAAATATTCCCATCCATCTCAGCTTCTTTGTACTCTTGGAGCCTCTCTCTTTCTCTCTGCCTAAACATCTTGCATCCAGCAACCCGCCTTTCGTCAGCAAAAAAAAAAAAAGAAAAAAGATGTCACCAACCGCATCTAAATCCTCCCTTCGGGGAGTAGGAGGAGTCGATCCTTCTGCTCCAGGCACCATCATCCGTGGCGCCCTTGCAGTCGAGTCAATTCTCACAGTTGGTGTGGGAGCCTACTACATACTATTTCCACGGCACTATCTGCTTCACACAATGGGAGCTACAGCTCCCCAAGTCACCACAACAGCAATACAATGTGCACAGCAATTTGGAGGAGCGAATATCCTCATCGGAGCGACTGTTGGCCTCTTTATAACCAACACCAAGAATGCAATTGAATCCCGTCAGATACTATATTTCGTCATAATGGTCTTTGAGCTTTTGTATATGCTACTACTACTATGGCAAGCGTTCATGATGAAGGGCGGTATGCTAAGGGAATCATTGTTGGCTACAGCCGGGCAGTTTGTGCTTTGTGTGGCATGGAGAATTTTTACACTTGGTTGGAAGCCTGAGTGGTTTGGCCGATATCAGGAGGGGAGGAAGATGGAGTAGGATGGGAATGGTTCTCGTGTACTGCTGAGGAGGGAAGGAGCCGTGGTGTTGGTTTAAATTGTCTTTTTGTCTTTTTCCCCTCAGGTGTACGATTGTAGGATGTAGGGGCAAACGGATCAAGTTGACAGACAATCCGAAGAGCATGTGTGGAGTAGAGTAGCGTATCTGTAAGCTTGCCAATAATAGATTATTTCATCGCTATGAAGCTTAGAAATGCATATATATATATTCCTTGTTCACTTATCTCATGTGTTCCGGGGCATTGAGCAAATCTGGGATTCATGAATGAATTATGTTGATTCGTAAATGAACTAGATTTTTGTATAAATTAGCTCATTGATCAATACATTTAGTTCATACAAAAATGAAACTAAGTCTAGTGTCCTACTTTAGGACCGGCCCCCTTTTGGACCATCTTTTTACACCAAAAATAACGATTTTCACCTATTAATATTTCAGTAACCAATTAATTAAATCAATTCAAATTTGAATTAGAGATTTATAATATAATTATGATTCAATTCTGAAAATTTCAGATTTTTCGCGATTTTATTGATTGAAATTTGAATGATTGAAATTACGATTTTTCATTTGTATAGGATTTATATGTTACGAGGTTTGCCGTCTAGGTCACGTGGAAGTGCTCTAGGCTCTCGAGGTGGTTTATAACTAGGCGTCAAGCAGGGACTTAAAGTAATGACAATAATATGATGCAATTCGTAACTAATAGTATGGTATACTAAATGATTGATCTTGAGCACGAAGCTCTACACAAAGGAAACCATCCTGCTTATATAGACCTTCGTCCTTTACTGGATCTCTTGGATCCTGAGAGTTTGTGGACCTTCGATTCGTATGGACCTACGATTCGTATGGACCTACGATTCGTATGGACCTACGATTCGTATGGACCTACGATTCGTATCCCTGAATATGCAGGGTCCATCGCGTGATTTGGATCATGTGATGGTAGTTGTGTAGCCCGTCGTAACATTATATACAAATTTTAAAATCTTGAAAATCTTTAATAACTTTTGAACAAAATAACTAAAAATAAATTGTAAATTTTTTTGAAATATTTGAATCTTAAATAATCGTTTAAATTAATTTTATCGAAAAGTAATGAATGATTATTGTTTTATTATCGATTGAATATTTCTCTATATAAAATTTTGTATAGAAAAACCTTTAATCAATAATAAAACAATAATTACTAATTATTTTTTAAAATAAATTAATTCATTTGATCAATTTTAATATTAGAATTCTAAAAAAATTTATAATTTATTTTTAGTTATTTTTTTTTGAAAAGTTCTTTCAAGTTTTAATAATTTTCAGATTTGTATATAAATCTTATACAAATAGAAAATCATAATTTCAATTATTCAAATTTCAATTAATAAAATCACGAAAAATCTAAAATTTTCAAAATTGAATTATAATTATATTATAAATCTCTAATTCAAATTTGAATCAATTGAATTCATTGGTTGTTGAAATACTAATAGGTGAAAATCGTCATTTTTGGTGTAAATAATGGTTCAAAAAGGGGGTGGTCCGAAAGTAGGGTACTAGACTTATAGAAGCAAAATTGTCTGTCCCGAGAGTTTCTCCGGAGTCCTTATCGTGATGCATAGCCCCTGAGTTCTCTACGTGGACGTCTAGATGCTGTAGTAATGCTCTGGTGAGGCGAAGCAAAAAGAGAAAGACTCGTGCTACAGATGGTCAGTTAGCACAGTATGGATTCCTGGTGGAATGCCCCCTTCCTACTCATTACCTCCGTATCTGATAGGATAGTCCCCCTAGAGTGATGGCCAGAGCATGAAAGCACATATCTACTCCGTTAACCTATCTCTCAACTCACCAGCGAAGAACTCCATCAAACAACATCCCCCCGCAACTTCACCCATAATCTCGCCATCCTGCCTCCCACAATCTCCTCCAAAACAAAAATAATAATAATCAACCCATCCCACATCCCACATCCCCCAACCCAATTACCAAAATCTTCTCCCTCTCTCCCTCTCTCTCCATCTCTCTCTCTCTCTCTCTCCACGTCATCACTCTTCACTCTCAATCAAAAGTCCCCCTCATCACAAATCTCCCACCCCAAAATACCATCCCATCCCATCCCATCCCATCCCATCCCGTCCCATCCCATCCTCCTTCCAAACAACAAACAACAAAATACACAACAATCTCTCATCCATCCATCCATCCATTCTACACACACCCATTCCACACACCACAACATCAACCCTCTAAATCTCCATCTCCATCTCCACCTTCAACATAACATAACTTTCATTTAATTTAACCATCCATCTACTCATCTACCATCTACTCATCTACCCATCTATATAACTACCAAAACTTTCCCATCTTTTTACACCACTCACCACCCACCACTAACATCTTAATCTATCTCCCTCCTTATTAATACAACACAATACAATACAATCCAATACAATCCAATACAATCCAACACAACACAAACCAATCCACTTTACCGAATTCAGTACATCAAGATTAGCACATTCCATCCCATCCCATACCATGCATACATACATACATACATACATACATACACACAAGAATCTAATACACCAACTCACCATCACTACTATGATTTTCACCTTACCATCAATCATATATCACAACTATTTGAGTCAGCCTCGAGATCAGTCGCAAGGCCTGACACCCGAAAGTTTATTCCAAATAAGGAAACTAATTGCATAGGGGACTTACATCGTCAGTTTGGGTTCATCCAGCACCTTTTTTTTTTTTTTTTTTTTTTTTTTTGGCAAGGAGCCTAAGAATAGGGTTCTTGCGAATAGAAGAAACTCGGAGTTTGGAACGCTTCGTGCAAAAGTATGGGTTTTGGATGATGTCTTTAGGGGAATTACATTAGAATTATTATAACTGGGGAGTATCTTACAAAGAATTCAATACTAAATTTATGTCTACCTCATAATCTTACAATAGTACTCAGTATAATCAATCACATTCACATCACATCCATCCAAACACCAGAAAATAATAATTTCAAATAGAATGGTATTTCATATTGCTACAAATATATCCCCAACTACGCACATCTCTTCTTATCCATCCACCACTTAATCTCACACACTATCAAACCTTCATCCTTGATAGATAACCCCCGACTTTCTCCTCTACCCATCTCCTCAAGTACACACCATATCCCCAATCCCAAACTGGTATTTCCTCCAAATCTGATCAACAGGTTCATATCCATATTCCTATAACCCCCCACCCTTGAAAAGACAACAAATAAAAAAAAGAGAGTGATAAAACCAAGGCATATAATCATATCACAATTTCCGTTGACCATTCCATTCCCAGAAAGAACAGGAAAAAAAAAAAGTCCAAACATATATCCCCAATCCATTTCACTTCCATCCTATGAAAGATCCTTCCTTTCCCTTTCAGAAAAGATATCCTTATCCTCACTCTTTTTATCAACTTCGGTAATTTAAAGACAATGAATTAAAGAATCTTCTCCAAAGTCAAAACAATACCTCAGTAATCAAATTTTGTGAGAGAATGTAACGGAAAATCCAAGCTTGAAAAGGGAATCCCCAAAACGAAAGACGAGAAAATAAGATCGGTGTAACAAATGAAGGTCAACCATGAGACTAAAGGCCCAAAAAGCTCCTCCAATATTAATTAAGAATTTGTTTCTCAGAAAAGTATTCATCATCTTCGTAAGATCCGACACCAAAAAAAAAAAAACAATTCCCCCCGTGTCAAAATATAGACAATGTTGAATTCAATATCAAATTGTTTCTTTTTGTTCAACAAGTTAAAGTAGAGATCGAATAATCCAAAAAAAAATGGGATCTACCCAAATTGGTGGATTGATCATCTTAAAAGATGGAACTTTTACGTTTCTCAGCGCTAGTGAGAACAAGCATTGGTGCTTTCTTTTGAACATCAGCCGTTTCAGGCTTCTTTCCACTATTCTTAAAAACAGCAGCAAAACTACCACCAATTTGTTCATCACCAGAAATACTCTCAGCAGTGAATGAATCAACCGAGATGACAGATTTCATCTCGAGAGAATTTTGTCTGGAGCTAGGTCTATTAGAACCGATAGCGCCATGTTGAGATGTACGAGAACTTGGTGGACTTGGACGACCTGAAAGACTTCCACTTCCACTACGACCAGAATCCGAATCATTATCATCAACTGAGAATGATATTTCACCATGTTCTGAAACAGGTGACATGCTACCTGATGCACTACCCGGTGCTCTTCTACGTTCCAACCCAGCACGAACAAGATTATGAACAGCACTTCGACGAGTTCGAGTAGCAAAGTTCTTGGAACCTTCGAATTTTGCGGTTGGTTTGGCCTTCAATTCTTCAATAGGTGGTGGCCCTCTTGGTTGTCTTACTGGATGTTCACCAGCACGTCCTGCACCAGGAGCAAATCCTACTTGAGTTGGAGTACCTGGGAAAGTAGATTTTGGTAATCCAGCAGTTTTTGGACCGTCCGATGAAATCTCACCAGAGATTGACATAGCCATCGACTTTGAACTACGATGTCCTCTACGGAAAGCACCAGCTGATGGTGGTGGTAGGGGAGCATGATCTTGTGGTGGTGATGCTGGTTTCTTTGGTGGACTGATGGATCTGGTGAAGGTGGGTGTATCGGATGGTGGTGGGGGGGATACTTGAAATCTTGGTGTTCCAGGTTGTTGTGGTGGAGAATAGCTAAGTCTTTGTTCGTTTAGTGGCTCGGTATATTGTTGACCACTGTTATCCATGAAATAGGTTTGTTGTCCAGTCATTGGGTTGTAATAAGAATAAATACCAGGCTGAGCTCCCATGACAGGTGTAATGATTGGTTGCATGTTTTGTTTCATCTGCTGTTGTTGGTACATTCCCATGTTTTGTGGGGTGATGGGAGGAGTTGAATATTGTCCGTTCAAATTCATTCCTTGCATTTGTTGAGCGGCAGCTTGAACACTCATCAATTGTTGTTGAAGGCGTTGTTGTTGCTCTGCTAGATACAAATTTGTAGCAACCAGTTGAGCATACAAGTTTGGATCCATTCCATCATGACCATCATCAATGTGAATCTCAGGTGGCGAAAGAATTTGTTCGGGAACGGAGTACATCTGATGTTGGCTCATTTGATGATTTCCTTGATTGAATGAAGCATAAACGGAGGTCTTTGGTCCATTGTCGGAATATCTGCTCGAGTTCAATCCATTGTTTCCAGTGTTGTGTTGAACTTGAGTAGGTGGGGCAGTTGATGGAAAGTTGGCAGAAGTGGCAGATTTTGGTGCAGTTCTTAAACCTGCAAGCAAATGAGAACGAGATGTTCTGGGAGTTGGCACACCATTATCTTGAGCATCAAGAGACTTGTTGGTGGGTTCGAAGGAGAGACGTTTGATATTGGAACCATTCGCAGCTCTTCTAGCAGCGAAGCCAGTAACTGGCATACCCAAACCATTATTGGAGGAGAAGTTGTTGTAAGACATCTGAGTAAGACCGCCTGCGTCCATTTTGATGTTTTTATACAATTGAAAGTGTGGTACTGTAGATTTGCGTTTGAAAGAAGGAATCGTTTCGATTCGTGGATTCGTAATGTCAATTATCGAAAGGGAATGTTATCGATTTGACGGGTTTTTCGTGTAAGGATGGATTATCAGGTCGACCTGAGTGAGTAACGGACGTGGAATTGTATTAAATAAATTAAGGTAAATCGAAAAGAGTATTATCGATTGGTAATGTACGTAAAGTTGAAAGATTTTCAATGGAATTATGTTGATTTGCTTTGTAAAATGTAATTCTTGTAAGAAGAAGCTCGAAGGTTGTGGTGAGATGAAGTGATGCTGAAAACTAGGCAAGCCTTTTGATTTTCGACAGAAGCAACAAAACAAATCGCAGAAGAGGAGGGTGAGTGTGTGGGTGAAGTTGTAGAGTTTGATCGAAATGATTCTTATCTCGAAGACGAGAAGGTATTTTGTGTGAATGAAGAATAACTTTTTGATGGCGAATCCCAGAAAAGGTTTGATTAATTCAAAGAACAAAGGTAACCTGGAAAATGTGGTTGTGGATGAGATGAGATTGAATTTTTGTTCGGTCGCGGACTGATGATAAGAATGGCCTGGCCTTCTTTAAAGTTTTTTTTTCTTTTCTGATGACGATGAGGTTGATGAAGAGTTGGCGTTCCTGTTCGTCTTCGTTTTTGATGAAATATTACAGAGTATCTATTGTTGTATCTCTATTTGGATGAAGGAAGATAATTGATGAATCGAATCGATTGAAGAAGGAAGTAGGTATCTTGAAGGAAGTAGTATCTTGGAAGAAAGTCAAAAAAAGATAACAACAATATCGATATGTGAAAATATTTTGGTTGAGAAGGAAGTCCCGAAGTGAAGAAGATAAAGCAGGAAATTTTCTTAGGAAGGATTGTCCAGTACTTTAAATTCTTTTCAAGAGAAATAAATAAATGAAATTGGGAAAAAAATTGATGCGTGTATTTTTTGTGTGAAATGTATGTATGTGTGCGTGTGTGGGTGGATGTGGAGAAATAAGAGAAAGGTCTGGGTGGATGGTGGATGGTGGATGATGATGGATGAGTGGATGAGTGGATGGAATGGGATGGGTGGTGGTGGTGGGTGGATTGAGGAGTTTATGTGTGAATGGTCGAGTGAAGGTAGGTGCGCACAGTTAGCGTAGAATGAATGTATAATGTAGGGTATGTAATGTGGTATGGTATAGTATCGTATGTATGTATGTATGTATGTGTGTGTGTTATGTATGGATGTATGCAAGTAAAGTAAAAGTAAAGTAAAGTGTAAAAGTACCTGGTAATTGACTCGTTCTGGTTCAAGGTCCAAGGTCTAAGGTCTAAGGTCTAAGGTCCCAAGTCCAAAGTCCAAAGTTCCCAATATCAAAGATCCAAGGGCCGAGAGTAGTAAAATGTGTCCAGGGCTGTGCGTAGTTTGTTGAGTTGAATTGGTATAGTGTTGTGGAGAAAAGAGGAAGGATAATCCAATTCAATATCCAATCCAAAAAATGCCTTGAATTAATTGAAATTTCGAATGTAGAAAGGCTCTATTCAATCAATAAAGAGCGGATGGA
Source organism: Sclerotinia minor (assembly GCA_025389075.1). Classification (NCBI taxonomy): domain Eukaryota; kingdom Fungi; phylum Ascomycota; class Leotiomycetes; order Helotiales; family Sclerotiniaceae; genus Sclerotinia; species Sclerotinia minor. Next base: position 1,256,652 of record QRFH01000015.1, on the reverse strand, counting down.
ATGAGAGGTGGTAGTAGGCAGGTAGGTAGTAGTCTAGTTTTCGATTTAAACGCGCAAAAGGCGAATAAGAAGAGATGAATTATGCAGAACAAAAAACGGAGAGAGGAAGGGAAGAAAGAGTATAAAGTATCCGAATGAATTTAATGAAGAGAGGAAGAAAGATATCCTTTGATTATTCTCTTCTTTATACGGAGTCTCGATCAAAGATTCTTAAAGAGAGATCGGAAAAAGAGAGCGGATGAGAATGAAAGTGGATCTCTTGATGATGAATCGATGATGAAGAAAATCAAGAGATATTATTTGAAGGTTCAAAAACCAGAGTCAAGGCAGTGAGTGCGTGGATGAGTAAGAATCCAGGAAAGGAATGAGATTTACTCTTTTTTGATGCGTGAAATGAATTTGGATCGTCTACTCTGTTACTTTTGGACGAATCAGAATAGCGAATTGGTCTTTGAGGTGGGAAGGCAACTGGAAACGCTCCAATGGGAGAGAGTAGATGTTAGTATTGGTGTACTGGTGTACTGGTGTACCTAGGTCTCTGAAATTTTACTTGCATTTTTAACCCCCTTGTTTGTATAGAAACGAAAGCTTTAGTCCCAGACTTCAGTAACAAGTTTAACTTTTTTGTATGGCTAAAGCTCTGATAGCTAAAAAATATACAAACCAGGGTTTGCAGTGGTTTGAGCGGTTTAACTTTTCAGAACTGTACAACAGGCAGGTTTACAGGGAACATGATCATCTTTTTCACTCATATCAGCACTCGACTTTTCCTCATTGGGCCATTGAAGCAATCAAGCATTTCCGAAAGAAGTGAAGTCTTGCCTTTACCCTTGAGCTTAGGTGAACATGGATCTTCGGTTAGTAGGTGTTTGATCAACAAAGATACCTTGTCACACTTGAGCATTATTCAAAGGGGACCACTTACTTAGTGTTTTAATTTAAAAACGAGAAAAAAGAGCTGATGTGGGGGAATCTCTTTGTCGCAGATTTCTAGTTAGTTCAATTGATGAAAAGTCTTGTCAATTTCTTGTTCGTCACTACAGTACTAGGTATGTACTTTGAACAGATATGCTGTTTGAATGAGAGAAGTGTGACGGAAGGAAGAAAACCCTGAAAATCAAAGAGAATTGAATTGATGCTTATTTTTGCTCTTCAAAGGGCGGTGTGTGTGGAGGTAAGGAGTTACTCAACATCATCTCAGATCGAGTCTCGAAGGATTGATTGGTATGAATTGGATGTTCAATAAGGGAGGGGAAAAGCCTCATTGAGCTAAGGGAATGAATGAATGAATGAATGAGCTGTACGGATAACTTTTCTAGACATCTAATTTAAATGTACTAAGTCTCAAAAGGGAATCATCAAGGCACTTGGGTACTTTTTACTTGACATCTGATGCTTTGATGCTTTGATGCCACGAAACCACATTGACAGGTTCCACTTCTACTATTCTTGTGAGTTGATTTCAAAATTTTAAAAGGCCAAGTGAAGTCAAGGAAAATAAGAGGAAAAGCGATGTAAGAAGATGAAGAAGAAGAAGAAGAAGGAGAACAAGAATACAAGCCGATAATTCCGTGATAGTTCAAAGTTAAAAATCTAGTCTGTCTGGAGGATAAGATTTTATTGATAATGGATAGAGCCCGGGTACAACGGGTGAAAAGTATAAAGATTTAGTAAAGTTTCAAGCTCTTTTCGAGTATGGGATCCTACGACCGTTTGATGGATCCGAGGGAAAGGGAACCAAAGGAAAGGGATGAAGCTCGTTGCATAAATATGAATTGAAAGTTGTTGTGATGAACATGAACTTAAATCTCAGTTATTTTCAGCCACTAATAACCTCTCAAACATAGATATACCGTATACGGAGTACAATATCAAACATATACAAGACCTGACCTGACTTGATCTAGACCAATATCTCAACTAATCCATTATTATTCACCACAACCCCAAAAAGCGTAAACATCGCGTGGATGGATAATCACCAAAAATCAAACATCTAACCAAATCTCTCAAATGCTAAGATCTTACATCCGTCCATCCATCCATCCCAACTAGGAATATTAATGTATTGATTGCTGAGCCACAATCTTGTCGTCCGTCTGGTGAGAGTACGAGTGGATACACGGGTACGCATCTTCGGAGTTACGCAGTTTCCTGCTATGAATGAGTCGGAATACGAATTGGTCTCGATATCATAACCTTTATAACATATAATATAATAGTTTCAAAACATCAAAGGAATAGGAATCTCCGTATGTACGCACAACGGACGGCATTTATTTATTGATCCTGAAGTCTCACCAGGTAACCGACCGGTATATGTCATGGGATTTCGTATCTATCTCATGATTCTCTTCAAGGATCCTACTAATCGCTAAGGTTATCAATCAATCAATCAATCAATCAATCAAAATTAATCTCCATTGTTTATCATGATTCATACTTACCTACGTACTCGAGTACTTTGTATATCGTAACATGTAAGTAAGATGTAGATACTGTATGCTCTGCAGATTTATTATTATCCATCCCCGTGCCTAGAATTGAACAATGCAATGCTTGAAAAGATATATTGAAGATATATGAAAATGTATGAAAATAAAAATCTAAAATTCCAATCTATCTGATAATAACAATACGCACTAAAATCAACCACGCTACTCTACAAGTTTAACTAAAGCCTATGTTATGTGTACCTATAATTAATATATATGGAGTAACCAACTAACTAACTAACAGTTGGAGATATTTAGTTGGTAAAAGAAGCCCAGAAGCCCAACCGTCTAAGCAATGAGTGAGCATCTACCATTCATCCTTCTCCACATCAAATGTACACGAAAGCATCAACGACGCACATGATCGATCAATGGATCCTTTTCGAAGCTTGTGTTTCAAAACATCTATTCGAATCATGGATGATATAATGCACTGCTCTGCATTGCATACCCCATATGCATTTTCTTAAGGTAACCGAAGGTTTTCTATATTCTGAATAAATTCAAAAATTAAAAAACCAAACTTTTCTCCCAAATTAAAAGTTCTTGTTAACCTGTAGGTTAACCTACAAACATGTATACATGCCATGCATACATACTCATATATGCTCATCACATCGATCGCATAAACATCCCCCTCCCTTCCGTAACAAAGCCAAGTCAAACTCTCCATACTATACACTATACCCAACCAAGAACCAAAATAAATCCAGCTCTTGACTTTTATCCATGTTGACAGGATATGGGAAAAAGCACGAGTAACCTTACGAATGATAATTTGAGTTTTGAGTTTTTGATTGGATAGCGCATGGCATTTCCCTCAGGGCTGAAGGGGGGTTCTTTTCTTACCAATCTATTTCGATCCAATCATTAACTTTTTATGCATCATGTATTTCGCCATCTACCATCCGTTGCATTTTTGATAATCCCTCCTTTGCTCTCTAGGTATCCCGGGTAAAAATTATTTTATGCTCTTGGATGAATGAATCGTTCATTGGTTTTCATCCTTTAACTTCTCTCTGCGCATATATTGACATAGGTTCACCAGTTACTAGCAATTCAGGAATATCTCTACATGCATACTCCGTACAAGAACCAGAGCTACAAATTCTTATCCTTCTCGTATTCATCAATCCATTTATTCATTCACGATGAATTTTCCATTTCCTCTTCAGGAACTAAATATCCTTCCTTCCTACCATTTCATTCCTATCCTATCCTATCCTACTCGAGACTCGAGTATCATCCCGCATCTATACATCTACAAACAGGAAAAATACCGAGTCCTACCCTCCCTCCCCAATCCATCCCGAGTAATAAAAGAAGAGACCAATGCACATCCTCAGGGGTCCAGCACGCATATTTTTCCCGCGAAACATCCATCTCGAATTTCCCTATCCAATAGATTCCGCTTATATGATTTAGTCTACGTACCGTATGCATCTTTGACCCTTATCCACGGCGCTTAGAATATCCAATCCTGTTGCGGAGATGAATGGTTCGTGTTGTGTGGTGTATTTTTTATATTAATCGTTTTGTTTGGTTATGGGTCGGGTTTTGATGGGTTATTGGTTGCATGCGTGTTGTGGATGCGTGGGTTTGAGCCTTTGAGGGCTTGTTTATCCGCGCCTGGTTTATGTATGTATGTAATGTATGAATGTATGTATTGCTTATGTAGTGTTTCTGTATCTTTCTTCGGTCATCGTACTTCTACCTCTGAGGGGTGAGTAGTAATTAAGTAAGGAACTGCATGTACATACGGAGTTCATAGGTAACTAACTCATAGTTAAGATAAGCCTATCATTCTATCTCCTTTTCTTCTACGCATGCTATAGCTTGTAAGAATTTTATAGAAGTCCCTACGAATAGCTTCACTTATAATAAGCCTAGCGAATAAGAATAAGATCTAGGTTAATATTTCAAAAATTGATACGCATAATTTATTAGGCCCCGAGTTCGGTCCGTCGTTGAATATCTATCTACTAGTACTGACGTTGAATGACTCTCAGACCAGATACTAATATAATACATACATGCTCTACGGAGTACACTACTCATATACTCAAAAACTTATAAATCCAAATAAAATACGAACATTTTTCTCATCCTCCTTTAAATTCTTTGAAATTTATAAAATTATAAATCATAGATCATCCATCCGCCCCCCCCCCCCCCCCGGTGGACAGACATAAGGATACTGTAGGTTAAGAACACAAGGACAGAAAGTGATCTGATCTACGAACACAATTCATCAGCGTGACTGATACATCCAGTACGAGTACTGTACTCGTAACTTTATTCCGTCCGTCTACCAGGCATCTGGTTCATACCAAAAACAAAAAAAAAAAGAAGGGAATTGGTCCGGGCGATGGGGCTGAGAGTTATTTATATCATTCATCGTTTGTTATTCATCGTTCATGTTTTTCGTATTTTCAAGAAAACTGTAAATACAGCCGGAAGATATATAGAAATTGGTAAGAAACAGATTCAGATTCATTTGTATAGAAGTAGGTAGGTAGGTAGATCAATGTTTAATGATGATGATAATGAGATATATTTATATATATATAAGGTTATCTAGTAGGGTTAGGGTGATTAATAATAACCATATAATTATCTGCGAAATTGAGAAAACATCCTACTCTTATGGCAAGCAAAAGTGGTAAGCAAGCAGAATACGGATATTCAACATCATTACGGAGTAAGGTTATACATGACATGTGACATGACAATTCAATCTTCAATCTTCAATGTCTCATCTCGTCTCGTCGGTCGCTTTTTTATTTTAAAAATAGATACGGGTAGGGTTTTGTAAGGGTACGGGTACTTGCATAGGTACGTATATATACACATGCATATGAAGCTCATCTGAAACACGCGCTTTGAATTCGAACCCGTGAATCTAGGTACGGTAGGTTAGGGGTAAGGTTAAGAAAGGGACTTTATTTCGCTACCGGTATCTTTTATTTTTTTGGCTCAATCGTGAGTATGTAGAATTATGAATCATTAATCCAAGAAGTCACATAGACTTCGTTTCTGAAGATAGTTTTTTCCTCTATCTTTCTCTATGCTTCATTCTCCTTCCTTCTTGCGCGTCCCTGCTCATGGATATGGATATGGATATGGATATGGATATAGTTATAGATATAGATATCACATCCGTGCATCGCGTCACAATCCCAGTATACATCACATCTTCCTCCGTACATTACCATTGAGCGCATATATATTAATATCCCAATCCTATCCAGGGGAGAAAATCGCATTCCGAAACGTCGCTTAGATAAAATTGTCTCATATTGATGTACACGATTGAAGATTGAACATGAACATGAACATGATTGATATCTTGCGTGCACTATTACTGTATACGGTAAGCAGACTAACTTAAAGCCCTATCTGTCTCTCTATCTATCCACAAACTCAACCTCTTTTCCACATATATATAAGTCTCTGATTATTTAGATGCTATTTTTATACATACATACATACATACATACATACATACATACATACATACACAACCCTTAGATATCCATAAATTGTATTTCTCCGTGCCATCGTGAGACCGTGCATGCTTGGGTTTGTTACTTGTTACCTTCTACACCCTAATACCGCAATTAGTGTTTTAGGGAATTGCAATTGGAAAAAATATGAGTGACCTTATAGAGTCTAGGAGAAAATGCCCAAAGTCGGGTTTGTACGTATATTAATGAATAGGGAACGTGAGATGAGTTAGTTTTAAGATTGAGTTCAGATGGAGTACATACGTTTGATAACGTTTCTCCGACAGGAAGTTAGTCGAGTTTTAAAGTTTACTGAATGGGTATCTACAGTGTCTGGTTTGTGTATGAGTTTATGGTACTGGTACTGGTAGTGGTACTCTATGTGTTATGGAGTAGATGTAGAGGTTGGTGTACTCGTGTATGCAGACAGATAACGTAGATCTGTCTTTATCGATATGAGGATCTGCGAATATTGCGAGGATATGGTCCAAGGGGGTTGGAAGCGAGATTTACCGGTTCACCAGACCAGTTCTTAAATCAGGACTGGGAATGGTTCATGATTCATGATTTATGATTCTTGTTTTATGTCTTTTCTAGGATACGGGGTATATATGCATGCGTGGGTGAAATAATGTCTGGGTGAATTTATAAGGTTAATATGGATGTGGGAAATTTTAGATACGATACGATATGATTTTGCGATACAGATGTTTGGTACCGAACGTTTGAAATGGAGAATTGTTCTTTATTTATTTTGATACATACGATGAGATGGGTTGGTTTATTTTTAGGTGGATCGAACGGAGATGGATTCTGTAGATCATGATGCAAGTCCAGGTAGATAGGAGTGATAGGGAAGGAAAGGAAAGGAAAGGAAAGGGTCTGGATATTTTTATATCCTCGAGTGGATATTTAAGCTAGAAACATGATTCTGGATATAAATCATTTTCGTGTTGAAGTTTAGGGGCCGTTGGATTTGGGTTTTTAGTGAAACTCCTGAGGACATTACCTAGGATTTGGCTCTTCATCCCCCTTGTAAGAGTCTTATATCGGCGTTACCTGAGGATATATTTCAAGATGCTAAGTTCTTTAGGAAAATTCAGGAGCGATGAATTTTATCTATGTAGTGTAGTGATATTTATTACTGTTGGGGCGTTGGTTTCTTTTGGAGTGGAAGTCCCAGAGGTCAATACATCCGTCCAGTGTTTCTTGATTGGCAACTCTAGCTACAAATTAGTTATGAGCACACTAGTATAAAAATCATACAATCTACAGACGTTGACTCCATATAGTATTTTCGTACTTAGATTTGCTATCACAGCAAAGCAAATACTATCCCCGTACCATGAGGCCAGTCGTACTTTTAAGGATATCCAACGACAACGGTCCATGAGATTTGGAGTGATTTGATTGTATCCTATTTGTTGCAATGATTTGTTGTCGTCACTAGAACTTGCTGCCATAGCGGATATTTTATAAATGTGGAATCAAAGAATGATAGGTATCTGGCATATGTCAATCATACAGCAGAATTGAAACTTCGCGGTTTAATAGTTCCAAATCTTCGGTACATGGCATAAATCCTATGTCTCACTTCAGTAATGCTCATTAGGTTATTATTATTGAAAAATTTAAGTAGATAAAATAGTTTTTATATGAAGCTTTGAAGGTTATATAATATGTGGTAAGAAAAAAGAGAACTTTGTATGAAACGAAAACGAACATGGTTAAGTCACCTCGAAGATTTTGACCATGAATCTCCTTGGCCATCGTGAGGATATAAATATTATTCAAGCTATCTACTATAACTTCCAAGCTATTGAGACTGCGAGCACTAAATTTGACTATGGGTAATTCTGAATGTTTGGAACGAAGCAAAAGAGTCATTGGTCTATATCAAACTTTTGTAGCATTTCCTCGGATTTTATAGCATCTTACTTTGTTGTTGAAATATGGTTTGTATATAAGGTTACTAAATAGTATTACCCTTTCCTTCTCTTAATCTTCATTCCGTCTGTCTTTCCAATCAACCAATCCCGATTATTATCATTACCCTAAATTCTTTTTTCCTCTCTTCAACATCCTTCCTTAATCATTACCCCTTAGCCGACACTTCACTCAACCACAACTTTTAAAAACAAATATTTATTACCACCCACTATTCCTCACAACGACATTCCCGTTCCTATAACGCAGCCTCATGATATCTGAAAATGAACATTTTTAATCTTGGGGATGGCTTTAATCTACGTAGGGACGAAGTTCGGGGTAGTGATCCTAAAGCTTTTTTTATCTCTTAATCAGACGTTCCTAAGTCTCAATGTTAAGTTCATTCGGTACTTACTCACTCTCGCTTTGTGCGTGCCTTTCAACCCGTCAAGATCAGAGTGGAAATCTATACGAGTATGTAATAAAGTCATGGACGATATGCCCATTGGGAGAAGTAAGTATAGATTAACACAATCGCTACCTACAACCAGATAGAAAGATTTCGGATATGCTTCCAAACTTCATTTGTTACGTTTTCATATTGTCTTGAACATGCGTCTCTTGCAGGGCTTCTAGGTATTTAGTTAGATAGTGATTAGCGATATAATCTAGACGTTGAATTAATGTTTTAACACATGGACTGCATGTCGCGTGGAATGTTCTGGGCTCATACAGATGTTTGGTGGATTACTTATTTAAAATTGTGTAGAGGAGCATTTCTTATATTCTTCGAAGCGTTCAAGGTGCTAAGTTAATGGGGACTGAATTACTGTTCAATCCGGCATGTTCTAAGACAATGCTACCACTCTCAATGTGCTGTACGAAGCATGACTGAACATGCTTTACTTGTCGAGATAAAAATTTTCATTTTTCACAAAAATTCTGATAGCTTAACACATCTATTTCCTGATCCCCCTGAACCTCTCCTTTGCCTTCTCCAATATATCATCCTTTTTATATGGCAAACCTCAGCTAGTCCTCTGCCATGCCCTGATTATCTGGTGTATAGAACTCCGTCGGTGGTATTACCGCCAAACGTAATTCCATGATCAAGAAATCGCACAGCTTAATATCCCTCACCGCTCCTCAAATGCCGCCGGGAACTTATAATCCCCCGCGATGTTGACCTTTGTCAGATTCACCATGAAAAATTACCCTCCATCGGGCATCGAATAAGGGGTCCAACTCATCGCACATAGAAGTGAAGCGGTTGATCTTCAAGATCAATCACACAATGACCGCTCTCACCCCCTTACTACTAGCAATAGGAAGAGGATTGAATATATCATGATCATAAGTGATGTCCGCTTCTGTAGTCTCGTACAATTTCATACGCGGCAAGACACGCAGCGCCAAAAATGAGAGCAACAAGTAAAGCTCACAATAAGCGAGACTAAATTGTAAGGAGGTTAGTTAGTTGGTCAGGTTAGCGATTTGAAAAGAACAAAAAGAGTAAAAAAAAATTCTCAACACATAAGCTATTATGTAGAAAATTAAGGAAAGAGGAACTAAACATACTTCATCCCAACACAAGCACGACTCCCCTTTGAAAAAGCCAACATCGACCGATCCAACACCTTCCGATGCCGATTCTCCCCATCGAGCCAGCGCTCTGGAAGAAATTTATGCGAATCGGGGAAGATTTTCTCGTCATGGTGCATGATTGCTGAGGACATGCCGATGGCGTAGCCTGCAGGGATTATGTATTCGAGATTTTGTGGGTTTTGGGTTGTGCTGGTGGTGGTGGTGGTGGTGGGAGTAGGCTTCCATGTACCGCGATAAATTAAATTTTCCGCAGTAGCGATGCGGGAGGTGCGACTTGCGACGCCGTAAGAGAGGCGGAGTCCTTCGGTTATGATGGAGTGGAGGTAGGGGAGATGTTCGAGGGTTTGCCAGGGGGGAAGTTCGCCGGATGGATTTGTGTTTATAGCGCTGTGGAGCTCGGCGGTGAGTTTGGCGAGCATGGTGTCCTGGGTTAGGAGGTGGTATGTTATGATTGTTAAGGCCCAGCTGACGGTTTCGGTGCCGGCGGCGAATAAGGAGGTTGCTTCTTCAGTCATGCGTTGGAGGGATTTTTGTTCCGGGGGTAGGTCGGATTGGAGTAGTGAGCCGAAGATTGTGTTGCCTTTGTTTATGCCTGCTTTGTTGTCGATTTCTGCTCTTTTGACGAGGTTGGGCATGTCGATCTAATAAATAGTAGGTTAATTCTGGGGGATTTACTGATTTGGTTTTGTTTTTGTTCTTGATGGACAGAACTTACAGTGAGGGTTCTGATTAATAGTTCCATATCCGATGTGAGGTGTTTAGTGATTCTTTCCCACGTTATTAGCATATAAATCATATGATTACACTGAGAGATAAACTCCTACTTACTGTGCCATAGCAACTCCTAGATATTTAAGACCAGGGAAGAAGCGGAAATAGTAAATCAACTTTAGTTGCGCATACAACGGTTCTCGAAAATTGGGACTTAAACCCGGCTGTGCGATAAGACCGAGACTCTCGCCAAAGCAGTAGTCTGAAATGACATCGGTAGTGAAAAGACTGTATGCTGTGGTGATGTCAAATGGGGTGTCTTTACCAATGATTAAGATCTTGTCGCAAACACGCTGAGCAAGATCACGAATTTTGGGTTCCAAATGTGAGACTTGAGCACGTGAAAAGAACTTGTTTAAGGCGTTTCGTCGCATTCGGTGAAGGTCATGATTGACGGTTGAAAAAGTTGCTTGCTCGACGCTAGAATTTGGCGATTTGTTAGTTAACTTGAAAAATTCATACTTAAGGCACGAGATGGAAAACTATATGCTCAAGAGTGCGCTAGAATTTCTTACATTCCACTTCCCCTCACTTGATGTATGGGTTTGTCACGTTTCCTAGTTCCTATGGCATACACCTCATCAATGAAGTTACCATCGTTACAATGGACTTCATTGGGACTAATACGGACAAGAGGACCTAAAGAATTTATCAGCAATGCTCCTCATCTCCATGGCAATTTTGAGGAAATTCTGAGGTTAATTTTACCATACTGCTCATGCATTTGCTCGATACGTTTGGTATAACGGCCAAAGAGCACTACATCGTACCAAAATTCTAGAAAGTATGTTGCAGCCGCGAGCTTAGGTCCGGGAATGTGTTTCAGGGGGTGAAAGAAGAGATTGTATGTCGAAATTACTAGGTGGTACGCAAGCCATATGCTGATAAGTATATAGAACCATGATTTGATAGTGCTACTACTTGCGTAGGCTAGGATAGATTCCTGAAGTGACATGGTAGTAGGAGATGGAAAATATTGTATGATAGTTTATCTTCGAATGAGGCAAGGTTATTATGGCTCGAGGAGACAACGTGGGCCAACTCCAAGGACGCAAAAAACTGATAATCTTCACAAAGATAACAAGACTATGATAGATAATACAACAGTGGTTTAATTGTAGTAGCCGTCACCAAGTAGCTAACTTTAGCTAATTACTTTTGGGCTATCCCTTATCACTGTCAGCTAGGTATAATGATCCGATACGATTTTAGCAGATCAAAACATCGGCAAAAGTAGTTCCCCGAACACCTCCACGAAGTCTACCGCTACTCATAGGAGTGCTATTCATTTCACCCGATTTTATGTCAAGCTTTCCCGATCGGCCGTCAGTGCTGCCTATGACTGTGGACAGAGAAGACGCTTCCCTGACGCATAAAGGATGCCTCCATGACGCTTGAAGAAATTAATGTCAGAAATAAGCGTATTCTGCTCAATTGTAAGATAATTCTCACTAGAAGCCGTCGGCCGTACTTCACGGGCGTCGGTATCGCCCCTTCTCGCGGATTATCAACCATTTATAAGCACTTTGCTGGCCGATTCCATTCCTTCGTTTAGGGTTGGCATAACTAGTTCATAATGAAATCCTACTAAGGTCCTTTATTGGACTTGACACTTAACAATTCAGCTGAGCACCAACTTCAAGATACCGTTATATGGTCAGCAAGGTCGAGCAACGTAATCGCCAACTTGTTGATAGTACATGCCAAAGATACCGAGTGTCAGAACCGGGTTGACCCCTGAGGTTTCTTCCCCTCTTCCTCTGAAGTGAAGAGAGTTTGGATGTTGTTGGTTGTTGGTGGTTGTTGGATACGGTTAGAATTGAATCTCGAACGCGGCGTAGACCGATATTTATGCAGATGTAGGTGGTAAGGTAGTATTGTTGTTTCATCGCTGATTGGTTACAACTCGCCTTCCCTAGCTCGCCATACAATGCATACCTACAACCATATAATCGTGAAGCACGTGATTTTACGTCGTCGCACTAATAGGGAAGCTGGGCTGAGAATTAGCTCATCGAAAATAGTTGATTGGAGGAAATCAAAACGGCTTATAATTGGCCAGATTAAGACGTGCTTATGCCAATACCACCACACTTTACATTTGTGTATCTAACAAAAAGGCTAAACTTTGGGATGTCACTCATCATCCCAAAAATTGACTGGATGGGGAGGAAATCTATCCGGATAATTGCGCAGGCGAGCAGGGTTGAGGATTACTTCGTGTGAACCCCCACCATATACAATACTACAGAGGACGGCTCGAAAAAGGATAACGACTATAAGACCTTACAAATTGTTTGTACTATAATACCAATTAATGTTCAATGAACCTATAAGAATTGATATACAATTAATTCTATTTAATCCTAATCCTAATCGAAAAATTTAAATGAACTTTTTGAAGCCTACTCGAGTGATTAAGCACTAATTTTCAGAGCTCAGTTCAAAAGGTTGAATGACAACATGTTATAGGTAATTCTAACACCCCGTAAGGCCCTAGAATCACATCCCTTTTTGTGCCGTCCTCCGTCGCTAGGTATCTACAGATTACCACGCTACATCGTATTCTAGAACCAATTAGAGCATATTTAGAGACCTACTCCGCATTCTCAACTGGAAAATTAGGGCTCTCAAAACACGCGTTCTCACATTGCATTATTAAGATACAAATTAAAAAGTCCTTACAAAGCTTCGAAACCTGCTATTAATATTAGATACGTATCTTATACATTCGCAAATATCGCCTAAAAATGAGCTCCGGCCGAAAACGTATCATTTCTTCATGTGTACCGTGCTATACTCGGAAGCAGAAGGTGTGTAACCTACTCCGCTAAGTTAACTCCACTTCTACTTGGACGTCGTCTAAGGTTAACTATCCTTCTTGTCAGTGCAATCGCGAGTATCCTTGTAATCATTGTACCCGCAGACAATGCCCTCAAGAGTGTGCCTATTACTCTAATGGGACAGGTCGAACACCTGGCTCTTTGAGCCCACCAAAACCGCGCAGAGAGGAGATAAACAGTCATAAAGAGCGACGACTTGTAGGTAGTACTCGGTCAATAGGCTCGCGAAATGACTGGAATGCACGGGCCGCCACAGCGACCTTTGCAGTACCTTCAGTCCCATCATCTGGTTCATCACTCGCAGAATTATTTGGTTATTTTGAAGACAGCGACAACAATACTCTAGCGTTGATACGTAGTGTGAGTAGCTCCTCTTCACAGAAAAGTGTGGAGAATACTCAGTGGGAAAGGCTAGCATTAGCCGCATGTTTAGAGATCGTCCCACTGACATGTCAAATTTAGTTAGGATTGGGTGAAGATGATAGCCGACAAAGCAGCAGTTCCATAACCCTTAGCCCCGAGGTTGCCGAGGAGGTATATCGGAACATTGAGCGAATCCCCGATAGAGGGGTGTTGGATTTCTTGGTACAGTACTTCGTAGCAGAAGTCCACTGGTTCGTGTTATTTCAACTCATACCAACAAGTCAACATGGACCAAGCTAAAACGTTACTGACACAGGGTGGATCAACTGGTATATCTTCCATGGTTTCTTGCAAAGTACAAGCGATGGTGGATGGTGGAACGGGTAACTTTAGTTTTGGAAGTGGACTTTGCCGTGCTCATCTTACGTATCTGCTTCTATGCATCGCAATTTCTCCCGTCTCCTGGCTATACTCTCGACAATATCCGTGGCGTGTTACTCGCTGATATACGCAGTATATGCGATGAGATTGCCAGCAATCTATCGGCTATCAGCAGAGCTTTAGATAGTCGAGGTTCATTAATTCGGGTGCAACACTTGGCATTTTCCGGTTTAAGTTGCCAGATTGAAGGAAGAAGCAATGATTTTTGGGAAGCCCTCAGTCGGGCCATTCAAGCAGCACAAAGCGTTGGGATCCATAGTGAAACCGCAAGGACAAGGCAAGGTGTGGATGAAATTGACAAAGAGATGGAACGTAGAACATTCTGTAATCTCTATACCTGGGATAGTCTTCTCTCGCGTCAATTAGACCGAATCGCCCTTTTTCCCGGATGCTTGATCGCAGGAAACTGGCCTGAGATGCATCTAAAAGATGCAGGCGAAAATGGCGAATCTGATGCCCCGGATCCTTTCACAGAGCGACTTCTTCAAGCCCGGCTCGCCGATTTCTGGCATGGCATTGGGCCTATGCAAGGCTCTGAATACAATATAGTCGTCGCTGAAGAACGATATGACAAATTCTGTCGCGAGTATCTCTCCAAACTTCCCCCTACCTTCGCTCTCAAACCCAACAAAGATTTGGACTCGCGATTTCCAAAACTACCACTACAGCGGGAACTCCTTCATATAGCTATATACGATTCGTTGTGCTGGAATTTTCGACCTTTGCTCCTACGAAAACCTTTAACCCAAAGCTTACCCCCTTATAAGCGTGTGCTGCTAATTTCACAAAAGAAGGGGTTAGCTGTCGCAGCACTGCACGTTCTTGAAAGCGTCAAGCAACTACATGCCATGCTTGGTGGCTGCCACACGCGCTTCACGAGACTCATATTCTCAACTTTCGAAGCAGCGGTGTTACTCGTTTATCTCTGCATAGATCCAATGTTCCCAGAGGAATGCCACGATATGACACGGCCAGACGCAGATAGCACCAAGATGGATCCTCTGCTGGAGAAACTCAACTGCGTCACACGGGCTATGTGCGTAGAAGCTGCGCAGGGTGCCTTGGACCGATTAAGGATGCTTGCCGAGGTGAGTAACATGGCAGATGTTGCGGCAAACACCTTGACGCAATTGACGAGAAAAACATCCGTGCTGGGACCAGTCACAGCAATTGAAACAGAGACAGACCACTCATCTTCAAACCGAAGTCAAGAAATCGTACCAGCGACGACAAGCTCTCCTTCGCTGGCCGGAACGTCTCCTGTGTCAAGCTGGCTGGCTTTTGGTTCCTCGGATTCGCGTTCACTAGATGACTTCATTTCGAGGAGCACGACATCGACGATTAGCGATATGACAAGCTGGTCGTTCTTGGACCCATCAAATATAAGTTTGCGAGATGATTTGGATTTGACTACAACGCATGAATTACAGAATAACTGGGGAACGCAGGAGTTACCAAACCAATGGGCGTCATCTATGTTGGGTTCGGCGGGAATGCTAGATCGGGATTGTTAGATAGAATTGCCAAGTAGATAGATAAGTAGCTATTTGGAAATAGGTTTATTCGTGCCCGGTTATTAACGGTTGCTGTTAGGAGACGGGGAGTTCATATTGTATTTAGGCGCCAAACATATTTTTCAAAATTTCCCCATGACTTTGCTAAGCCATTGGCATATAAATACTTGAGTCGGTACAAAGTCCAAAATGTGCTGTTAAAAGACCCTAAATTTTGCATCTAAAATCTGGCCATTATCTACAATTTTTCTTGTTTCAAATCGAACTTACAAAGTAAGAGATCAAAAGATTCCTGAAATAAACTACGGAACATATCTTCCGAATGCCATGCCTCATTGAAGCAACCGCCTAAAATCATCCTCCCTTTCCAACTATAAACGCAGACTGCATTCATTCCTTTCACCATATTATGTATCCAGTGATATGTGTCCAAGATTTTGATAGAGTTACCAGCTTCATCGCTATACGCCGTCTTGATGATCCTGTCTCCAACACCAAAACTTGTGAAGCCGGGAAATGTAGCTACAGGTCCATTTAGATCAAGTAACCCTTTCAACATAAGTGATAGAGCATCCAAGCCTGCAGGATCTTTTCCAAACTCAGTGCGCAAAGACCTAAATTTCTCATCGGTGCCAGCCAGAATCTCATCAAAATCTTTATTTTCGAGATCTACAGCAAAGGGGATCATAGCGTGCGGATCATTACCGGCATTGCGCAATGTAGCCGCTTCTTTAGGGAACCACGGACGTGAATCGAAGTTGTGGAAACATGCTGCGTATCTTCCTGCTTTTCCATATTTACTTTGGAATTTCCGACATGTCAGTGCAAGCGCGACAAATACAGCGGATGTGATGGAGACCCCACGGCGCTTGCATGATTGAACGATAGCTATCGATTGATCAGGAGGCAAAATGACGCGTAAGAAGCCATTGTGGCTTTTACCATTTGTGATAATCTGTCCGTCGGAGCTCACTCTAGTGTTCAAAGTGGGTAGTTCGACAGCGTCAGGTTTCAAGCAATCCGTGATCACTTCAAGCCCTTTGGCATAGGAGGCTAAACTTGGGTACCTTGGCAAGCCGAGGAGATCATCTCTTGCAAGTGGAAGATTTTTCCACTCATCGCCAAAATGGACTTCTTTGGGACTGGCGACGAGCTCCAGATACGACTCCCAGAACAGCCACAAACCACCAGCATCAAAGAGAGTGTGATGAGCTATGATGAGTAGCTCCTGGGTCTTGGGGAACCAGTAAAGCTGTGGGTGTGGATCAGTGCCAATATGTTTCCTCTGAAATTCGTCTGTGGTATCGCATGGAGCGATAAGAAACGTTTTATTCAACCATGTATTTAATTCGTCATCTCTGGGTGAACTGTACGATTTGTAATATTCTTCTAATCGAATGGCAATGCCTGGATGAAAGTATCGTGCGGCTAACCATGCCTTCCGCAAGCGAGTTTCGAGATCGGGGATGTTCGATTCGATCTGAACGTATGAAGCCAAGAGGTGCAAGCGACGTCCTTCATCATCAATCTTATTCCATGACACTTGCACACTCTGAAAGCTGTCATATTCTTGAGTGAAACTCCCAGGGGCGATGAGTTTCCAAGGATAGTTATGAGATCGTGTGGCAAGCATTTTTTAGAGACAACACGGTAGTTAAACTTATGTTATTGAGCAAGATAATGGGTCGTTTTGATTAGTATTCTGATCCGTTTTGTATGGGATTCCGTGGTATTGCCAGGAACTATGCTGTCGTTATCTGGGGCTAAATGAAAAGGAGCGAACACCTAGCAAGTAGTTAGAGTATCAGGGAAAATTAGGAAGCGGAAAATAGTCAGCTTCAACCAATGATGGTTATTTGTCGGCTCGGGTCAATCTAAGCTTCTCAGCGTGGTTAACCGATCCAAACTGACCAGCCGGTCGACCGATAGATTACGGCCGACGTAAAGTAATACGTGAAAGTTCGTTATTAAGCATAATGTTGTGAAAAACGTTAAAATGAAAGAAGAATTTGAAGACTTTAACTGGTGTAAAAGAGAAGTAATACTAAGTATAGCACCTATCCTGGAATCTGACCCACCACTGATCTAGCTTTCCTCTGTTGCGGTCTCCTACATCGAATACCACGACATCAATGTAATATAGCAATACATACAAAATCATGAAGAGCCAAAGCCCTATTCCTTTAGCAATCGTAGGAATAGGTTGTCGGCTTCCTGGCGATGCTACAAATCCAGAGAAGCTATGGGAACTGCTAGAGAATGGTCAGAGTGCGTGGAGCAAAGTACCAGCCGACAGATACAACGAGGAGGCATTCTTACACCCCAATCCAGACGATACCAATGGCACCCATAATCATGTTGGAGGTCATTTTCTCAAACAGGACATTGGGGAGTTTGATGCCGGTTTCTTTAATATCCTGCCACAGGAAGCTGCAGCAATGGTAGGTAACTGGAGACCGAATCCTACT
Organism: Sclerotinia minor; assembly: GCA_025389075.1. Lineage (NCBI taxonomy): Eukaryota > Fungi > Ascomycota > Leotiomycetes > Helotiales > Sclerotiniaceae > Sclerotinia > Sclerotinia minor. The sequence goes on along the minus strand of QRFH01000015.1, from coordinate 1,238,717 downwards.
CAAACGGAGTCTTGATAAAAAATTCTTGATCTTTAGACTGCATTTTTAGAATATGATTGCCTCTTCTTCACTCTCTAAACACTTTCAAGAAAGGAAACGCGCGCTAACCCACTGGGACTGCAGGACCCTCAACAACGACTCTTGCTCGAGGTCACTTACGAGGCTCTCGAAAGCGCGGGGATAAGGCAGGAGAAGATTCAAAAGTCCAACACGGCAGTTTATATGGCAATGTTCACCAGAGATTATGATCGCAACATATACAAGGATATGCAAAATATCCCCAAGTACCACGTGACCGGTACTGGCGAAGCGATTCTTGCGAACAGGATATCGCATTTATTCGATTTGAAAGGTCCATCAATGACGATTGATACTGGGTGCTCAGGAGGTATGACAGCGGTTACCCAAGCATGTCAGAGTTTGCGTTCTGGGGAATCAGACTTAGCTTTAGCAGGTGGCGCAAACCTGATACTGAGTCCTGACCACATGATATCTATGAGCAACCTTCATATGCTCAACGCCAATGGTAGGTCGTATTCATTCGACGATCGTGGTGCAGGTTACGGGCGTGGTGAGGGTATTGCTACGCTTGTAATCAAGCGGTTAGATGATGCTATAAAGGATAGAGATCCAATTCGAGCCGTTATCCTCGACGCAGCCATAAATCAGGACGGCCACACAGCAGGAATAACACTCCCAAGTGGTGCCGCCCAGACTGAACTAGAAAGCAAGGTGTGGAAAAATATCGGTTTACGCACGCGGGATGTAGGTTACGTTGAAGCACACGGTACCGGAACCCTCGCCGGTGATAGTGCTGAGCTAGAAGGCATTTCAAAAGTATTTTGCGAAGATCGCGACGCTGGCAGTCCTTTGGTCGTCGGATCTATTAAATCAAACATTGGCCACTTAGAGAGTGTGAGTGGCGTGGCTGCCCTGATAAAAGCTGTCTTAGTGCTGGAGCATGAGTCTATACCGCCGAATGTAAATTTCGAGCATCCCAAGCCGAACTTGAATCTCGAGCAAAAAAAGATCAAGATTCCAACAGCGCTAGAGCCATGGTCACAGCCTGGGGTCCTTAGGGTATCTGTTAACAGTTTTGGGTATGGTGGCACCAACGCACATGCAGTCTTACAGCGACATTGGCGGCAAGCGAGCACAATGGAAGATGCTACAGCAACCGCGGAAATACCACGGCTATTCATATTATCAGCCGCAAACCAAACTTCACTGTTGAATATGCTGGTATCTACCAAGAAATGGGTATCGGAGCATCTTGAACAAACTTTACTTAGAGATCTATCCTACACACTATGTCAGCGTCGATCCATCATGCCATGGAGATTTAGTTGCGTGGCTACTACTCAAGAAGAACTTCTCGACGCTCTTGAGAATGGCTCGAAGAGAAAAGATGCTATCACACGTGTATCTCCAGATGTAAAGGTCACCTTTATTTTTACGGGACAGGGGGCTCAATGGGCAGGGATGGGCCGCGAGCTCTTATCCAATACGACCTTCAAAGATTCTATGCATCGATCGAGACAGATACTCCATGACTTGGGAGCACCATGGGACCTAATTGAAGAGCTTTTGCGTGAGAGCAAGACGACTAGATTGGCTGAAGCAGAATTAGCGCAACCTGCAACAACTGCTATTCAGATTGCTTTGGTAGATCTTGTTCAGAGCTGGGGAGTCTTGCCTGATACGGTGATTGGTCACTCTAGTGGCGAGATTGGAGCTGCGTATGCTGCAGGCCATCTCTCTCAGTATACTGCACTTAAAGTATCGTATAACCGAGGTTTCTCTGCTTCAATATCCAAACAGAAAGGTTTGGGCAAAGGAGGGATGCTTGCTGTTGGTGTTGGAGAGCATGATATAGCAAAATATCTGAAAATTCTGAAACAAGGGGTCGCTGTCGTTGCTTGCCAAAACAGCCCGAGTAGTACGACTATCTCCGGCGACGATCTCGCAATCTCAGAACTCTCGGCAATCCTGACCAAAGAAGGCATTTTTAACCGAAAGCTCAACGTTGATACAGCTTACCATTCCCATCACATGCAGGCAGCTGCTGTGGACTACAAGAGTAGCTTGGGTCAAATTAAGGACAATAATTCACCAAAGACTACCAAAGTTAAGCTTTTTTCTTCTGTCACAGGCTCCGAGAAATCGAGTCAATTTGGGGCTGATTATTGGACATCAAACCTTGTTAGCAAAGTCAGATTTTGTGATGCTTTACAAAGCCTGTGCCGAGCAGAACAGCCCTCATCACGAAGTATACAACCACAAAGAATCTTTATTGAGATAGGACCGCATGCTGCACTTGCAGGACCAGTCAGACAATCCATCGCGGACTTGGATCCACAGCTACAATATAGCTACAACTCTGTTCTCGTCCGTGGGACTAGAGCGGACCTGAGTGCATTGGATATGGTTGGAAAAATCTTTAATCATGGCTATCACGTAGATATCGCCGCGGTTTTAGATTCAGATCCAAATTTGAATAACACATCGGTGCTGCACAACCTACCTTCATACTCGTGGGATCACTCCAAAAGGTATTGGCACGAGTCACGTCTAAGCCGGGACTACAGGTTGAGAAAACACCCTTATCACGATTTACTAGGCCTTAAAATGACAGATAACACGCCTCTCCGGCCGTCATGGAGACATATGATTGGAGTAGAGGGTCTGCCATGGCTTAGGGATCATATCATAGACGGGCTCACGATTTTTCCTGGCTCTGGCTATCTCTGTATGGCAATTGAGGCGGCGTCACAATTGGCTGGAGATCGCCATCCAGAGAAGAAATTTCAGCGCGTTGTACTGAGAGATGTAGCATTCCTAAAGGGCCTTGTTGTCCCAGAAGGGCGCACCAGGATTGAAGTTCAATTGAGCTTTGACTCTGTTAATGTGATCGAAAGTGGCAATACCATGCAGCATAGCTTCTCTATTACAGCAGTTTCAGATGAAGGACAGTGGACTGAGCATTGCCGCGGATTAGTCGTCATTGAATTTGCCTCAAATCAAGAGCAAAGTTGGTATGGAAACCTCTTGACATACAGAGAGATGTCAGATATGCTTGATCCAGCTTCCAGCAAGACCATTCAATCTGACAAACTCTACGAAGAGCTTGAGAGAGTTGGCAATACCTATGGCCCAACATTTGCAGGCATTGAAGATCTCTCCATAGATGCAGATCGAGCCATATCTCACATTATAATTCCCGATGTGGTGTCTATAATGCCAGCTAGTCATATACATCCGCATATCATTCATCCCTCAACCTTGGATATTTTATTACACACCAGCTTACCGTTGGTCAATCAGAAACTGGGTCCAGGCTCAATTATGCCCGTCCGGATCGATGAAATATCGATCTCTCTTGAGGTTGAGAACAAGCCTGGTGAATCGCTCTCTGCGGTAACAACTTTAACATCAAGTCACTTCAGAGCTGCAGAAGCCGATCTTTTTGTGTTTCCAGGGAAAAGTATTTCAAATGCAAATCCAGTCATTTCAGTAACAGGGATGGAGTTGCGCAGCTTAGCGTCTAATCTTTCTGAAGATACCGCTGCTCAAAATGGGCGCGACATCTGCTACGAGATAAAATGGGGCTTGGATGTGAACTTTCTCACAGCGGAGCATCGACTAGTATCGGAGCCATGGACGTCGCAAGAAACTAAAATTAAAATGATGAATGAAGCAGCTGAAATATACATTCGTCGCTGCGTCAGTCAAGTACAAAAGCGCAACCTAGCAATCGATGGCCACAAGCTCCTCTATGAATTGATGGAGAAATATATCACTCCTATACCAGTAAATCAACCGTCAGAGCACGAGAAGGAGGTGTTGAAGCGTTTGAACGAGTATGGAGCAGAAGCTGAGGTCCTTGCTTGTTTAGGGCCAGCACTAGTCGATATTGTGACGGGGAAAACAAATGCAGATCAATTGATACTTGAGAATGACTTGTTCTACCGAGCTGCTGATGAACTTTTTGCCCATTGCTACGCCTCTATGTCACAATACTTGAAACACAAGAGCTTCAAACAATCAGGTCTCTCTATCCTCGAGATTGGTGGTAGCACGGGAAGTGCATCATTGCCATTCTTGGAGGCCCTAGATGCTGCTGGTGGACGTCCTGCCGTTTATGATTTCACCGATAGTTCCCCAGATTTATTCGATCATGCGCGTGCGAAGCTCCAAAAGTTCTCAAGTGCAGTCGACTTTCGACTGTTGGATATTGAAAAAGAACCCGTGGACCAAGGTTTCAAACAAAGCTCTTACGATGTCGTCCTAGCCTGCAATTCTCTCCACACTACATCAAACATCCCCTCTACTTTTTCGAAAATACGTCAGCTTTTAAAGCCTGATGGTGTCCTGTTGTTGATCGAGATCACCAATCCGCAAAATTATCACAACATCACTATTCAGGACAGGGGAGCTCTCCTTTCCGTGGATGACTGGGCGGCTAAATTGTCTCAAGCCTCCTTTAAAATGCAACTTACAGCCCAGGACGATGAAATAACCCCAATTTCTAGTTTTATGGTGGCGAGAGCTACTGATGCTGTCAATATCGTGGCGCACCCCGAGGTCAGATTAGTTACTGAACCTGGATTGCCCCCTGGTTTGGCAAAGCTAGCGACTGAAATTTCAGAAGCTTGTACGGGTAACGGGGTGGAGGTCTCCACAAGGTTGTGGGCTAGCAAATTACCACATGATAGTGCCATCAATATTGTGATTGACGATGGTTCTAGACCTATCCTCACAGACCCAAGACCGGGGAGATTTCAAGATGTATGTGAGCTTCTCAGAGGACCCTCTAGAGTGATTTGGATAAGCGCGCTAGATAATGGAAGCGACATAATTCACCCCAAGAAGCACCTCATTACTGGAATGTCTCGGACAGCACACGCGGAAAATGAGGATCTCCAAATGATTACGATCGATGTGCAACAGATCCTCAATCAGACGTCGCGATCCAGACTCGTCGAAATTCTGATGCAGATTTCTCGCTCCTTCATTCATGCTGACGCCCCTCAAGAGCGAGAGTACATCATCAACAGCTCTGGTGTGTTAATTCCAAGAGTCATCCCCAGTAGCACCCTAAATCGTCAAATCTCTGGCAAGAGCGAAACAACCATTGAGGTTAAGTCTTTCACAGACTCTCGAGTACCGCTGAGATTGATTGAGCAAAAGAGGGGCGTTTTTAGGGATCTTGTTTTCGTTGAAGGCCAATCCGATTGTATAGCTTTGGAAGAAGACTCGGTCGAGATAGAGGCGAAGGCATTTGGAATCCCTTCTGAACCATCGCAATATAGCAACAATGTTAACGAGTATGCTGGTATTGTCACTGCAATAGGATCTGGAGTATCGAATCTTCAAGTTGGCAATAGAGTGGTCGCTTTCGCCACGCCGTCTTACGCAAATCGACTGAAGGTTCACAAAAGGCAGGTCCAGCTGTTACCAGACCGAATATCATTCACAACCGCTGCAGCACTGCCAGTTTCCTTTATGACCGCCCATAACGCGATTGTTGGCATTGCAGATATACAGGCTGGACAAAAGGTCTTGATCGATGGTGCCACTAGCCAAGTCGGCCAGGCTGCCCTAATAATGGCCAGACATATTGGTGCCGAAGTGATTGCTGCTGTATCAAAAATGGATGATGCCGTGTTCCTGACAGACTTTCTCAAAGTCCCATCAAGCCATGTTGTTCCACGCGAAGGCTACATCTGTAAGCGTCAAATACAGAAGCTTGTTGGTCCAAAAGGACTCGATTTCGTACTTGGATGTTCGAGCTCTTACGTTTCCAGTGAGATAATAGAAGCTCTAAAACCTTTCGGGACTATTTGTCATATCCGAAACAGTGGCAGTGAGCCAAAAAATCATGGGAGGAATCTATCGGAACATCCTCCGAATGCAAATATCTCGACCTTCAATCTCGAGGTTCTTGCTCAAACCAAGCCTCAAAAATCTGCAAGACTACTTCAGCAAGTAATGGAAATGATAGATCAAGGCATGTCTTTGGATTTACTAAAGGTTATTGGTGTACCAATGAAGACTTTCGAGGAAGCGATTAAGTTGGCTCGACAGGAAGACAAAAGCAAATATGTTCTCGAAGTTAGAGAAAACTCAGTGGTGGGGGTTGCGAGACCAAATCGCACGACATTGACTCTTGAGAACGATGCCACCTATGTTGTCGCTGGTGGACTGGGCGACTTGGGCAAAAGATTCCTCCGGCTTATGGCGAAAGCCGGGGCAAAACATTTGGTGACACTTTCAAGAAGTGGATCAAACCCTGCCGAACACGAAATTTTCGAAAAGGAGCTTCAAGGGCTGGGGGAAAATTGTCAACTCTACAATATGAGATGTAACATCGCCGACGAGGCTAGCGTCAAAGCCACACTCTCTGAAATCAAAGCCAAAGGTTTGCCCGCTGTCAAAGGTGTCGTCCAGTCAACCGTTGTACTCCAGGACTCTACGCTCGATACCATGACCTTAGAGATATTTAATAGCGTGCTTGAAGCCAAGGTTAAGGGAACATTGAATCTGCAGAAAACGTATGCGCCAGAAAACTTAACATTCTTCATATCTCTCTCATCAGCTGTAGGGATCATTGGGACCAGTGGACAGGCAAATTATAACGCAGGAAACGCTGTGCAGGATGCACTATCTCAGTTTTACAAGACATCAGACTGTCATTACATGTCACTCAATATCGGATCGATTGAAGGTGCAGATGCCTATATCAATAATGATGCGCGCGTGCAGTCCCTTCGACGTCAAGGGTTGACACCTATTAGGCCCACAGAGCTGCTTTCATTCTTTGAGTACTCGATGAGCGCTGATGCTAGAGAAGCGCAATGTCATCAAGCCGTGATTGGTTTCACTCCAGAATCTCTTTGGCAGACGACCGCGGCCAATGGTGCCGCACATACACCAATGTTCACCCATGTCCCTCGGCCAGATGTGAAGAGCGAAGCCGCTGTGGAGAGAAAAACTTTCAGAGACATCACCGCGGAGACAAAAGACCAGGATGAGATCATGCTCTTCGTTGCTGACACTATACGGGAGCAACTCGCAAATCTGATCGCTATCGATGCTTCAGAAATCAATCTAGGCTCATCTATTATGGACTTCGGCCTTGATTCTTTGATCGCGATCGAACTTCGAAACTGGATCATGAGAGAGTTTGAGGCGCCTATTCAATCGTCAGAGGTCCTTGACAGCCAAGACTTGCTATCTTTAGCTAAGAAGGTAACCTCGCGCTCAAGACTTGCAAATGACGACGAAACAGAGACGAGTAGTGATGAGGAAATGATAGCATCTACTATGCCAACTTCAAGATCACAATCTCAAGAACCGCCAGAGAGCTTTCAAAAAGCCATCTTACAACCACTTCCAGTTCCAGATCTAACTGAAACACTCCGCATGTTCATTGAGTCTCGTGAAGCTCTCTGCTCGCCTGAAGAAGCAGAAGAGACCAGGCAAGTCGTTGAGGAATTCCGAAAATCAGGCTTAGAGCTGCAACAAGCTCTTCAAGTAAATCCATCTAGTGAAGAGTTGAGACTCGACTTCTACGAGAATAACATACATCTCGAGCGCCATGAACCTCTCCAAGACCACGCTCTCTTCTATCTAGGGCATTTAACAGACAATGCCCCAGAACACAGTCAGGCTGAGCGAGCAGCGATAATTACTATTGCAGCGCTAAACTTCAAGAGACAGCTAGAAAGCGGAGTTCTTCAGCAAAATGCTTTGAATGATACCCCTCTTTGTATGGAAACATCACAATGGATATTCCATGCAAGCCAGGAGCCAAGAAAGGGCGCAATAGATCTTGTGCGAAAGTACCCTGCGAGTAACAACATCCTTGTAATGCGGAGAGGTCATTTGTACCAAATGACCGTAGCTGAACAAGATGGCATACCTCAGCTTACAGCATTGTTCGCCAGTCTCATTGAATCCTCTAAAGAGCAAGCACAGCCAGTTTCTGTTTTAACCACGAAAGGGCGAGATGATTGGGCTGAATTGTACTCTGAGTTGAGAAAGGCTGGCTCCAATAATACTACATTTGAGGCCATCGAGTCTGCTGCATTTGTAGTTTGTCTTGATGACACAGCTCCAGTCACCTCATCTGACCGTTGTACGGCCATCCTTCTCAATGATTGCCACCTCACCAATCGCTGGTTAGACAAGACGGTCCAATTTACTGTTGCAACCAATGGCGTCTCTGGTATTCTTTGCGAAAATACGAAGCTCGACGGAATGAGCGTAAAGCAACTGAATGAATATATCACGGATGATATTTTCGGGCATTCAGCCTCAACTTCGCTAGAAGATCAGTCTATCGGAGCCTCGAGTGCACAAGAAATAACCTTCGATATCCCATCCAACATTGTCAGGTGTATCGAAGAACAGACTGCTCACAACCTCGCTCACTACAAGCGCATTGGAGCCACCCGTCATCACTATCCTGCACTGAATAGATCTTTTCTTGGAAGCAAACGCTTACGTTCCAAGGGAACTGTCCTGCTTTCCATCCAGCTCGCAACACGTTTATTCTACGGCTTCCTCGAGCCAGTCTGGGAGACCGTGACAATATCCAAGTTCGCGAAGGGTCGTATTGACTGGATGCAAACCTTAACACCAGACATAGCGCTATGGATCGAGGCGGTTATTAGATTCATGGAAAGTGGGAATGGGAATATCGCAGAATTGTCAAGCAAGGTGGGAGAGATCGCAATTAGTCATGCTCAGGCACTCAGACAGATTGCAGACGGTCGCGGATACGTAGAGCCTCTTTACTCGCTCCTAGGAGTAGCGCTAGCAGAAGGGAAAGAGCTGCCACCTTTATTCAGTTCTTCCGCGTGGCGACACTGTGACCGACATGCAACCCCAAAAAGGGCAAAGACGGACAACCTTGGCTCGGGAGGCTATCTTCGTATGCAAGAGGGTGGATTCTTCATGCCTAGCCCAAACAGTGTATTCGTTCATTATGAAGTCCATCATCCAGATCCATTGATATTGGTACAAGGTGCGGAGGAAGACGTTGCCAAGTTTGAAGATTGTCTCAATCGAGCCATCAAGACTGTACGGGCTATTATCGACAGAGCATGAAGAGCATGGGCTAGATGCGAAACAATGGAAGTTAGACTTGATAGATAGAAAAGTTAGTGAAATAATTTCATTCTTGATGTTATGAATATAGTGCTCAGGTACACTGTGAGAAAGCGTAGGCGAGGACAAAACGAAAATCCGAAAACCAATTTGTAAAACAAGATATATTAACCAAATACGTACTAAATTCATAGTCATTTCAGCTGTCGCACGAAAATGTTACAGATCTTTGCTTATAGAGAGGTTCAAATCATAGGTAATAACAAGATACGACGTCGACCACCAGCGGGTGCACGGACTCGTGAGACTCGCTGTAAATAAACCACAAAATCACACCAAAAATCCGCCTTTTCAAATTGAATGAAAATTTCAATTTATAATATTTTGAATTAGAATTCCAAAATTGGAATATTAAATATCCAAATTATAATATATTAAAAATTTGTATAGAAGTAATATAATTTGGAAGATGAAAAATAAAATTTTATTTTTCTTCATGTACGACAGGTAACAATTAAGTCACGGGACTAGCATACACGTGATGCTAGGACTCGAAGAACTCGAAGGCTTGGCCTCTCGAGCCCTTCGACCGAGGAGAGCGAAAGAATCGAAGCTCGAACCCCTCGCTCCCTTCGAGCCCTAAAACATGAAGGTCTATATAATCAAGATGGATTTCCTTTGTATAGAGCTTCGTGCTCAAGATCAATCATTTAGTATACCATACTATTAGTTACGAATTGCATCATATTATTGTCATTACTTTAAGTCCCTGCTTGACGTCTAGTTATAAACCACCTCGAGAGCCTAGAGCACTTCCACGTGATCTAGACGGCAAACCTCGTAACACTTCATTGAAAATTTTGATAAAAAAAATTTAATTCATGAAACCTTCAATTTTGATAATTGTTATTTTGTTTTTAATATATGAAATTTCTTTATATTTTCAATCTTATATTTTCAATGTGAAACATTTTGTTCTAAAATTCGAATTTTAATTGAATTTTAAAAATGCTGATTTTTGGTGTGATTTTGTGGTTTACTTACAGCGAGTTTCACGAGTCCGTGTACCCACTGGTGGACCTAACGCGAAAAACGCGTGGCGCTTGCCTTATGGATAAGAATTGCATGACTACTCACGTGACAGTTCCACGTCATGTTTTACTACCTAGCAAATGCTTTCTCTTCTTATTTCCTATCAAACTAATCTGACAAAATTGGAAATCTCCACAAGTCACTACTCTAAATCTCGGTCCAAGCAGGCTTTTACCTGACTGTGTACCCAAGCACAAATACAACAAAAAGGTGCATATGGAGATAAACCGCGGGCTCCACTCTACCATGGACTGGGAACTCCATCATACTTGTGCATATATCCCTTTGTTTCCCATCCATCAATGTAAATCTTTGTGAACTGTCCATTCTGTTCCTTACCAGCTTCCTCAATAAGTTTCAATGAAGCTGCAGCACCTTCCTCGGCTGTCAATTCTCCTTGCTCACCACCTAGATCCGTTCTGAGCCACTATAACTTTTTGTTAGAACTCTGCTTTATGAGATGGGCAATGGCTAATTACATACTCCCGGGCTAAGTGAGAATATTTTGAAACCTTCTTTCTCGTAGTCGAGGGCATACTGAACCGTCAAGGCATTCATGGCTGCTTTTGAGATCTTGTAGGCCGGAGCTGGGAGCGCTACGGCGTAGTTGGCTAAAGTGATGGATGCCAGACTGGTTGAGCTTGATCTTGTTAGAATTTAGAAGACACTTGGAGTTTACGAGTGCCTACATGTTCGCAATCTTCTTCACAGTGCCTTTCTGAAGGAGTGGGATGAATGCTCTAGTCACATAGTGGACTCCTAAGACATTGGTGGCGAAACTCTCCTCAAGGTTGTCCCTAGGTGGTTTAGTTATCTGGAAGAATCTTTGGAAGAATGAATGCTTACATTGTGGCTGTTCCCCCGAAAGCATATTGACAGATACCAGCATTATTGATCAAGACGTCTAATCCTTTGCCCTCCAGTTTGGCCTCCACTTCAGAGGCGGCTTGCTTAACAGTTGCATCTTTAGTGACATCAAGCTTCACAATAACAACCCGACCAGCTGATCCTTCAGCGATCTCTGTTAGCTTGGGGGCATCTCCTCGTGCTGTTGCAAAAATCTTGCTGACTTTGGAGGCAGGGAGAGAGGCAAGTTGGCGAGTGAGCTCGAGTCCAAGACCTCGGTTGGCGCCTGTAATAAGATAGGAAGCCATTGTTATGCGATTTGCGATATTGGATATGATTATTTGAAAAAGATATGGGGTTGAAGAAAAAGAGGAGGACAAAGCAGTGCGATGGGGGTGAGTAAATATGTCACTGACGAGGAAGTAAAATCGTGATTGATTATCAATTAGGATAGTTAACCCCTGCTAACGGCACGACTTGATTTGCAATCAATTCATTGTCCATCATGTTTGTTACGCGCCGTTCATGCGTCGTTCATGCGCCGCAATACAATTTGGCGGTCGCTTAAGTGTCGGCCGACGCACTGCGTCGGCCGAGGCTAGTACAAATATAATATAAACAAGCGGCAAGTGCCTCAAGCCCGATACCAATTTCTGACATATAGAAATGTATTTATCGGGTAGGATGCTGGCCCGAGCCGGTTTGTCCATGTATATGCGTACATGGGGTTGATACCTCTAGGTTAAATGGAATCAAAGTGCAAAGGGCAGGAATAGTTGTTCCTGGTTAAGTCGCCCGTTACTTTCAGCTTTTCAGTTAGTGTTTAGCTAATACACCAAGTTTTGGCAAATCGTTCCCGTTACCATGCTAGAGGTAGTTCAAAAGACTGATTGGAACCTGGTCGATGGACAAGGATATATTTTGGATCGCGACCGCAGTCATGCTGCAGCCTGTCGTCTGAACCTCCAATTCTATCTTTGGAAAGACGCATTGGGATTCAATATCGATCCTTCGATTCTCCCCTCGCTCTCCAAAGAAAGTGTCATTGCTGATGTGGCATCGGGCACTGGGATGTGGCTTATCGACGTCTCTCGACAATTCCCAGAGACACAGTTAGATGGCTTTGACATTGTACTTCGCCAGTCTCCTCACCCGGCCTGGCTACCCTCAAATGTTGACGTGAAATATCTAAACATTCTGGAGGATATTCCAGACGAGCTTGTTGGTAAATACGATTATGTACACACCAGATTGCTTGTTCTTATCATCGAACAAAAAAATCCTCGACCCCTCATTCGGAATCTTCTCAAACTGCTCAAACCTGGCGGATATCTACAGTGGGACGAACTTGACTTCGTGAACATGAGTGTCAAGAAAGTAGACCCCAGCTTGGAGGCTCCAGCTTTGCAACAAATGAAAGAGCTGTCATGGGCACATGGAAGGCACGATTGGACGATCCAACTGCCTCAATTCCTGACTGAGGAAGGATTCGAGAACGCGAAGATGGAGTATTTTGGAGATACTCCCGAGTTGACCAGAGCATTCAACGAGCAGCACCTTCTCACAATGGAGGAGTTCGCTTCGAGTTTGGTGAAGCTTGGAAACCCTGAGGCTGCTTCCAAATATTTTCGACTTGTTGAGGAAGGGTACGAAGAATCAGTAGCTGGAGCTGCATTTTGCGTCCCAAGAATTGTATGCGTTGCACAGAAGCCTCTTTGAAGGTTGGCACGTGAATTGGTCGCAAATTAGAGTTTCTGGTTGCCTCAGTGATGATTTTTAACGGATATGGAGGCGCTTAGAATAAATGTATCCAATGCCAGCTATTAACGAGCATGTATAACCACACAGTCAAGTAAACGAGATCTTAAAACTTCTTAGATATTCCTAGGCCCATGACGGCGCAATAAGATATTCATCTGACTGACAAACAATACAATCAATGAACTTTAATATACGAGATCTATGATAAACTACATGGTGATATTGGCATGCAAGTATAAACTACTCATTGAAAGGTGGAGTTGATGTCAGAAATTTGCACAACTAATTGACTGCTTGGTACGTCATCGAATTGATAAATTATAGAGTCATACGTTTCATCCTACCATCATGTTAGCGAATGAACTAATTCATCAATAGCTTTGCGCATTTCAGGGATGAAGATGGCCGATAGATTCATTAAGAGCCCATTTTCAGAGCAACAGTTGGAGCATTGACTTGAGGGAAGAACCCGCTGAAATGCCAGTTCCGTCTGCTATATGATCACATTAAGTCAGTCATAGTTTTTAACCTGTATATTTTAGGCTTAGAGTAGATGTCGAGCGACAAGATACGTTGTAGAATAGTCGGCTTAAGTTCAGGGAAGGGCTTCTGTACAAAGTACTCACGCTTCCTGATGTACTGTACTCTTCTAAGATAGCTGAAAGTAGGGATCAATCCTTTTTGATAGGCCGAAACATTCCAATGTTTCTCGAGTTTACGGGACATAGAATCCGATTTTTTCAACTCTTGATTTCCAATCCATCAAGACCTACATATGAAATACATGGTAACAAAAGCACATCTATTCAGCCCAACGAAACCTTGCGTGCTGTGTAACGAAGAAAGCTTTGTTTGATACTCTATTGGATCGTACACAAGATATCAATATATCAAGGAGCGGCCAATGTATGTTTGTTGACAGAGCCGATGATGGTGTGGTTGGTTGATCAAAATCTCGGCCGAAAAGGTTTCAGACCCATCAAAACTTCAGTCTTTCTGCTTACAAATTATACCACGTGGATTGTCATTGTTATTTGAATGAATTCCTATCGAATTGAGCCATTTCAGTAGTTACTCTAACGCAAGTATGGCTACCACGACTAACGAGCAGCAAAATTTCAACCAAGAAATGGAGAAGAGAACAAGGAATCCGTCTGTTCCTCTGTCTCTGTCCGAACATTCACAAGCAGAATCCACTCCAGTTCTAGAGCTAGGAGCAGATGCTCCCCTAACTGACCAAGAGCCACAATGGGTTTCCGGATTGAAATTACTTCCTATTGTGATTGCTGTGACTATCGGAAGTTTCCTCATGCTACTTGATATATCTATCATAGTAACGGTATGTGTTCATTCATTCAGCATTTCATTGTTTGCTGCTAAGAAGTCAATTGAGGCCACGCCAGTTATCACAAGTCACTTCTCTTCATTACAAGATGTCGGCTGGTATGGTGCGGCATATGAACTTGCGAGGTATGTTAGTTCAACTTCTTTTCGCAATCAGCCTGTCTAATACAGTGTCAATTCAGTGCCGTGCTTCAACCACTGACAGGAAAGTTTTACTCCAATTTCGATTCTAAGGTGAGAAATTCTGCATTTCTATGTTCATTTTCGATATTCTTTGGTATTTAACTCCATGGTATCTAGTGGACTTTCCTGGCCTTTTTCGCCCTCTTCGAAGTGGGCTCACTAATTTGTGCCGTGGCTACCTCATCAAAAATGTTTATTGTTGGAAGAGCAGTTGCCGGGTTGGGAACTTCTGGTATTTTGAATGGCGCTTTTACGATTATTGCCGGATGCGTCCCAATGCACAAAAGACCGGCCCTCATTGGATTTGTTAGTGGCGGTATGTCTACGTCTAATCAATGCCACGGATTACATATTGATAGATGCTCTAGTTTCACAGCTCGGACTGGTAGCAGGACCACTGATCGGAGGAGCACTAACACAATACGTAAATTGGAGATGGTGTTAGTTCAATCTTACTATTTATTTTATGTTATTCGCGATTCTAATTTACTCTCCAAATTAGGCTTCTATATCAACCTTCCAATCGGCGGTCTTCTCGCCGTCCTTCTGATCTTTTCCCATGTTCCTGACCAAATACCTAAGCCGAAATTCAGAAGAGCCTTGCGCACACTCCCACCCAAGCTCGATCTTTGGGGCTTTGTCTTTTTTGCTGGGGCTGCTCTACAACTGTTGCTCGCACTTGACTATGGTGGTACTACATTCCCTTGGAATAGTGCCACAATAATCGGACTTTTTTGCGGCGGCGGTGGTACGTTCCTTGTGTTCATAGGCTGGGAGTACCATAAAGGTGATGAGGCAATGATTGCATTCTCCATGATAAAGCAGAAGACTGTCTGGTCAAGCTGTCTGGCTTATGGGTTCTTCATGGCCCAACTTGTCTGTGTAGCATATTATTTGCCCATTTATTTTCAAGGGGTCAAAGGCTCATCTCCAACAATGAGCGGCGTATACTTCCTCCCGATAGTCTTGAGTCACGTACTCTTTGCTATAACCTCTGGAATACTACGTGAGTACACTTTCTATCTTGTGATATTCTTTCATCGCTGAATTCTTTCAGTTGGGAAAGTAGGTTATTATTTACCATTCGCTCTCATTGGTTCCGCTCTTGCGGCAATCGGAAATGGCCTCTTAGCTACCTTGTTGCCTGAAACGTCGACTGGAAAATGGATTGGATACCAGATAATCTCAGGAGCTGGTCGGGGGCTCGCATTACAAATTGTAAGACACCCGCACTCCGTCATAAACTAGTCTCAAAGCTTACTGACCTATCCTAGCCTATTATCGCAGTTCAAAACACCCTGTCTCCAGCTCAGATTCCCGACGCCATGGCAATTCTCATGTTTAGCCAATCATTCATTGTGGCACTGTTCCTCAGCTTCTCCGACACTATATTCACGAACAGCCTCAAAACTCTTGTCCCCAAATACGCGCCTTATATTGATCCACAGATAGTCATAAACGCGGGTGCAACAGGTTTTCGCTCATTGTTTGAAGGGGATGATCTTAGAGGAATACTTATCGCGTATGCTAAAAGCATTGATAGAGAGCTCTATCTAACGGCTGGTGCAGCTGTGGGGTGTTTTGCCGCTAGCTGGTTTATGGGGTTCAAAGATATTAGGAAAAAGGATGAGGGCTCAAAAGCCTAAAACTTATCACGAACTATTTGTATGGAAATTATGTTAAATCGTCGGATATATGAGGAAATGGATACCTAGGCTTAGAAAGAATAGCGATTTAGAGTGGTCCGTTCGTCTCTAGGACAGCAATTTTGGAAATAGAACATTAGGTACGCAAAGATGTTGTATGTCCCATCGGTGGTAGAGATTGACTCTAGCTTAAAAGATAACCTTCCATACCTCTATGTATGTAGCTCAAGCTTCGTAAACCTCAATCACTTCGGCCTATGAGTTTCAATTCTTATAATTCCATCTATTAACCCAACATTTCATACGATATCATTACATATTCTCACCCAAAAGTACTTCAAATATCAGTGGGCAATGAAATATTTCTCAAATACTATATTTTGTAAGAACAGGATTAGAGACGAGACAGGAAAAGATAATCATCATGGGGGGCGCGCATGCTAAGTTTGGACAATGCCAAACAAGGGACGAGAATTCAACACGAATGAAATCACTTCGAACACATATCGGCCTTTGAAATGAATAGCTACTGTATAAAATTTGGAATTGAACCGAATATTCTAGTCTAGAAGAAGCAAGTGAAGAATAAAAACAACGAAAACATGTATCCCCCTATGGTTATCGCAACCTAATGAATGCCTTATTCGAATCTAATGAAGGTCAAACCCTAGTTTGTTTCGCTACTGTTATACGATGGGGCTGTATAGTTGCCAGGATTGATGGGATTCATGTAGTTAGACCGCTCCTGAACGATAGGGTTGAAGTAGCGGAAGCGGTTCTTAGGATCGTATTTAGCTTTGAGGTTACGGAGTCTTTCCAGACGCCATTGCTCATGGCCATATCTTTGTTCAAGGGGCTCGAAGCCATTGGCATAGTTGACGTAGGCATTCGGAAGACGTTCAGGTTGGCCACCGTTCCATAGGTCTCTAACTTCATAAGCCCATTCCCACGCAGCATCCTCTAGACCTGAGTCCGGAGCAATGAGACCCTGAAAAAGCATGAGGTGATGGTCAGCACGAAATGGATAAGCTGATGTATCTCCATTTATGGCCTCGACTGCGGCAGTAGAGTATCCTTCGTGCAGAATGATTCCTCCCTGGGCAAGCTCATTGTTTGTCTTGAGGCGATATAGGAACGAGTTCCATATCTGTTGCTCCGCGGTCACGTTATACACCTGCAAGCCTGCGGTGGAGGTAATTCGAATAACTCCATCCTGACAGATTGCATCTTCTTCACCCGTTTGTTGAGCATGAGCGATTTCAGGGTAAGGGATATTGCCAGATTCTTCATAAACACTCCCAATGGCATTGAATGGAGCCAAGTATTGTTCGGCTTCTTCTTCGGATCCACGGTAGGAAAATGTCCACCAAATGATTGGCTCGGTTGTGCTAATGGAAGAGTTCATGAAAAAGTTACCGAAGTTGGTAGTCATATTGACAGGAGTGGAACCATTGCCATGGAACGCGTTCAGAGTATTGAAGACGTCTACTAGCTTATCGCCAGTCCAGATATAGTTGTGGTAGTACCAAGTGTCGGGGCCGCGAGGGTGAATCTTCATCTCAAAGCTAGTAACAATACCAAAGTTGTGGCCAGCACCTTTCATTCCCCACAAAAGATCGCTATGGCTATTCTTATTCACAAGGATAGTAGAACCGTCGCCCAAAACAAGGTTGAGTTGCAGAAGATTATCGCTGACCATGCCGTAAAGACCTTCGTGGCGACCGTGTCCGCCGCCTAAACCGGCTCCCATCAAACCGACACAATCACAGGAACCAGTGGTGGCAACATAGCCTTTTTCCCAAAGGAAATTTGATACTTGACCATCGTATGTACCACCTTGAAACCAGGCAGATTTTCGATCAGGTTGAATAGTGATTTTATTGAGATTAACCATGTTGATCTGAATACCGTTGAATGATCCAAGACTTTGAGCAGAGCCATGGCCACGGTTGATTGCAAGAAATTCTATGTTGTGTTGATTGCAGTATTTAACCTTAAATGCTGTCAGCTGGATGAAGTAGAAATAACAAAAATTGATAATACTCACAATTTTTGCTACGTCTGACTCGGTACCAGGCTCAATGACTAGTTGAACTTGAGGCACAGCAAAGTTGTCCCACCTCGCGGTAGACTCATTGTAACGGCTATCATCTGGCCCAAAGATGGCAGAGTTTTTAGAGAGTCGACTACCGAGCTCTTTTTGCACAGCTGCGGGAGATATATGGAGACTTGTTGTTGGGCTGTTTTGAAAGTATGAAGGAATTGTAGCAGATGCCACAAGGGTCTGAAAAATGGCGAGACTGCCTATAACCGAAATAAATGATCTCATATTGAAGTTATGATGTCAATCAGAGCAAGCGAGAGAGAGGGAGAAAGAAGAATGGTAAAGGAGGAGAATGAAGCAAGGCAGTGATGACTGAGAGAGAATGGTCTCCAAAAAGGAATGCGAAATTTCCGTGCTTTATATGTTTTGTTTCCGCATAGCCTCGAGAGAATATTGTTGAGCTGTGGAAGTCATACGGCAAAGAATCTCGTATAGTCACCGTCATACTATTTTCAAATTTAGAGCTTTCAATCATCAAACTGATGTCTCGATTTCTATTTGACTGGGATTAAATCCTACAAACAATCCATAGCCAGCAGAAATTGACCCGACAGCCTCCTGACCACCAAATAGTTATCTTATATTCGACACTTGTCGCCATCCGAATTAGAACCGGCGTAACATTGGAACCTATGATAGGGCGAATTATTGTTCCATGATTATAAACGAAATCATAAGCTGCCAATCAACTAGCGACCAAACCATTGGGACTAAACCGGGCTGACGGTTACCTAGCTGCATTGCATTCCACGATTTTCTCGCGTGGCAATAACGTGGGCTTTGCATGATGTCTCAGCCGCAAAAGCAGTGTGTGCATCCGGGACGATCTGCGCATAAATTTTAAATCGAGCTTGCAGCCTTCGGGAGCGCTATTGGTAGAAGAAGCTGTCGGACAGGTAATTTATTTCTACACCTCGTACCGCGCGAGTGGATAGTTGAAAAAGGCAGGTTTGGTATAAGGGGTATTTTCGCTAGTCTATAAGGACACACAGAATTGAACCGTCTTCTTTTAGTGCAAAATACACATGAACTCCTCCATCTTACTTTACTTGACATAAGGGGAGGTTTCTCACGAGATCCAATGTGCTGATAGCCCCGTCCTGAATGCTAGCCCAAACGAACTAAGAGGCACAGAAGTGATCCTTCTGGGTCTTACTTTTCCATTTAAAGTATCATGTCAATATCTATTCATGCCGCAGTCCGAAGCGCTTTACTTGCTCAAATACGCTCTCTAGCGGTAACCCCCTTTTTTTTAAACAAATGGTTGTTGTTGTTTGCTTATGGTCTCGGGAAGTGTAACAGTGCTGCGAATCCGAGACCTGAAATCGCAAAAGTTGAGGAAATACAGAGTACTGAACGTATTAAATGATTACCCCTCAACTCCTCTGCTAGTATGTTCATACTCTCCCAGGTAATTACTAGTTGCCAAGCTGGGGTTGAAGAAAACATCTTGTGGCACAAATATATTACACCGAGAACCCCCATCTCAAGGCGGGACTCGGAATTGCATAGTCCTGAGTGTTCTACTAAAATTACCCATACACGTCGGTTTCTGATATATGATTACTATACACGGCATAATATTGAAGGAACTGGCCAGCAACTGCGCCACAAAGCTTTGAATTCGTGTTTAAGAATCTTAGTAGTCCGCAATCTCACTCACTATCTATGGTTGGCAACATCTATCTATGGCGTCTTTTTTTGGTCAATCCATGGCATGATTCCTCACTTCTACCACATATCGTGATTTTCTATTTTTATTGTATAACCTTCTAGTATGATTGTATAATCTTCTATTATAATATCATGACTTTCTATCATGTACTACAGTTTTATATTTGTATTAATATTTTAGAATATACTTCGGATCTTATAGAATCATAGTAGAAATTCATGATAGTATAATAGTAAATCGTGATACTATACTAGAAGTGTGCAATTATGTCCTAGATTGGCCCAGAAAGACACCATACTGTCCGCTTCTCACTGACTTCAGCCGCCTCGCTTATCTTGTAATCTTACAACGTATGCTTGCTTAGGCCCTTCGCTTACGTTAAACCGGCCGAGGTTTCTCGGCCGACGGTCCACGATTGTGCATCATATTGCCGGTGGCCCGGGGCATTTCTGCTCGGTGACTCTCTTGGTCGCTGACACACTCCTCTACATTATACAAATTTGATCTAGCGATGGCTTCCGCTTGCGATACTGTAATACTATCACATTGAGTGGTAGTGGCAGACTATGCCATATAGATGTAAGGGCTACTCACTTTCAGAGACATAGCCCACTTTTCCCTCATGTGATTAATATTACTGCGAAATAGAGAGCCTGATGATAACCTAAATAAAAACTTTTCCGGTGAAATTTTTTTAAGCATCGTCACGAGCACCATTACCATGTCCCTTCACCTATTCGTCTCGGCACCTTTGGCTCAGGTCACTGCTGTCGCTGCTATCGTAACAATTGGCGTGTATTGCTTGTACAAATGGCTTCTTCCAAAACCAGTACCTGGAATTGCCTATAATCCCAAGGCAATCGAGTCACTATTCGGAGACGCCTCAGACATGATCAAAGAAGTCGGCGTGACAGGGGAGTTTCGTGTTTGGTGTGCTAAGCAGGTGAAGAAGATGAATTCGCCCATTTGTCAGGTCTTCATACGCCCCTTCTCCCAGCCGTGGATTCTCCTAGCTGACTTCCGAGAGTCCAAGGATATCCTAACGCGCCGCAAAGAGTTTGATAAATCGTCATTTCTCTCAGATGGAATGGCGTGTATGGGCTCTTTCCATGGTATTTACAATACAGACGAAAAGTTCAAAGCAAACCGTCAACTGATCCAGGATCTCATGACCACGAGCTTTCTTAACAATCACGTGGGTCCGGCGGTTTACAGCAAGGGACTGGAACTTATGAAGTTGTTCGAGATAAAAATGAATTTAGCTAGCGGAAGACCTTTCAGCGTCAAAAAAGATTTTGAATACACTTCTCTCGATGTCATGCTCGAGTTTGCTTTTGGTAAAAATTGGGCGCATACAGCGCTGGGCCCGCAAGTGGAACTTCTAAGCAAGACGAGCGCCTCCGAGATAAAGGCGGGTGATCTTGACCACCCGGCTGAATTTTCCACGGTTCCCCTCGCAAAGTTCCTGGAATCTGTTTACGAAGCACCTGAGGTTGTGGAGAAGACCATCAATGCTATCTTGCCAAAATTACAAACATGGTGGTGGTCAAAACAATCCTGGTACAAAAGAATTTTCGAGGAGAAGCGTCGTACTATGAAAGAACAATTGGCAATTGGACTGGAAAATTACCGTGCTGGGCACGTCGAGACAGGTATTGAACACATGTTGATGAGAGAAGGAGTCCGAGCAGAGAAGGAAGGTCGAGCACCAGACTTTGAAAGCGAGGTCTTTGGAGATGAGGTAAGATTCAAATTGCTAAGAAGACGAACGTTGCTGAAATATATTCGTAGATGTTTGGTAACATCATAGGAGGACATCACACAACCAGCGGGGCGATGATGTGGTTAGTTAAGTACCTTACGGACTTGCCTCTCATTCAGGAAAAGCTACGCTCGGTGCTGCATGAGACACTATTTACCGCAAAGTCGGAAAATCGACTCTTTACTTTCGAAGAGATCCGCCGTGCGAAAGTACCTTACTTAGATGCGGTAATTGAAGAGATGCTGCGTATAAATGCCGTCACTGTCACCCGTGAAGCTATGTGCGATACTACGATACTCGGCTATCCAATCAAAAAGGGCACGCAGGTTTTCTTTGTATCCAATGGTCCAGGTTTCTTGTCGCCATCCATCCCCATTGATGATTCGAAGCGAGGCGAGACGTCGCGCGCAGCCAAGCTCAACGGCACGTGGAACGAGTCCCAGGACTTGACAGTCTTTGATCCTGAGCGGTGGCTCGTGCGCAAGAACAACGGTGATGGTGTTTTGGAGTCCGACGTTGATTTTGATGGGGCTGCAGGACCCCAGCTTGTATTTGGCTTGGGGCCTCGCGCTTGCTGGGGGAGAAGATTGGCCTATTTAGAAATGAAGACGGTAATAGCTTTGTTGGTTTGGAATTTTGAACTGTTGAAGACTCCGCCGGCGATATCAACCTATGCGGGACTAGAAGGAATTGCACGAGTACCACAACAGTGTTATTTAAGACTGAAAAAGATTTAGGAACAACAGGAAAGAAGCGACAGGGGGTTTATCTGATGCTTTTCGACTCTGATAGTCCTTCACTGGATCCATTATGTACTTTTTGCTGAACTCTCACTAGTCTAACTGTCTGAAAGCACCGAACTGTTGGAAGACACGGTCAGACTTTAGATATCTTTGGTTTTATAAATTTGATTAGAACGAATGGTTAAAAGCACACCCCAAAGTTGTGAGGCCGCGATAAAACCAGTACCGTCAATGACAGCCGGAGAGCTCGACATCATCTTTAAATCGTTATTCCTATTCCCTGATACAACTTCTGGAAAGCATTTCTCCAGACCTCGATACCCTGTTCGCCAAAACCAACTCCGATTTCTTTTTTCAGAGAGCCATCTTCTTCAGTCTCTTCTAAGGAAACAAAAAACTTATCAATGTACTCATCAAGAGGCATGGGCGGCAGAACCTTATCTTTGCCACCTTGCATCGCATCAGTTTGATCTCGGGTGTGTGCATTCAAGGCGGTATCCACATATGGTGGTACAACCTCTACGACATTCATGTCTTTGCAGCCTGTATAGCCCAATTGCATTCGTAGAATCCTAGTAAAAGCAGCGATACCAGCCTTGGCGGCGCAGTATGTTGGATAGAAGGAGATGGGGAAATATGCCAAGGAGGAACTAGTGAGGAAGAGATTTGTTTTAGTACCAGACTGCGCCAGCTTGAGAAGGTGTGGGGCAAAGGATTGTGCAACAAGCGTTGGTGCGGTCAGGTTGGTCGTGATCTCGTTGATGACTTCCGCATTGTTCGGAGGCTGCTGGAAGAGCATATAGTGGTTCTGTACACCGGCATTGATGTAAACAGAATCAAGCTTTGAGAAATCAACCAGAATGCT
Organism: Sclerotinia minor; assembly: GCA_025389075.1. NCBI lineage: Eukaryota > Fungi > Ascomycota > Leotiomycetes > Helotiales > Sclerotiniaceae > Sclerotinia > Sclerotinia minor. Next base: position 1,215,582 of record QRFH01000015.1, on the reverse strand, counting down.
CTTGACATGATTTGGCAAGTCGTTAAGATCAGTTAAGTCCCACTATGAAGAGAATCAATGACAGCTCGTAATTGATGTGCATCGGATAACCTACTATGCGATATTCTAGGCCTGGCAGCTCCTGAGTCATCTGAATCATTTTCTCCTCCTCATGCTTGCGTGCGGTAATAATAACTTTCTTGCCCAAACTGTGAAATCGATGAGCCAAGGCCTCACCAATGCCACGGCTAGCACCAAGAATTAGAATCGTGTTTATTCTACGAGACATTATGGATGGGACAGGTTTTAATCGATGGTTGATGATGATTACAAGCGGGATAAAATGATAGGCTATAAAGATACGAAAAATGACTGGGTCGCCAGAATTTCGGTTTATGAGCAATAGAATCAGTAGAACAATCTCGCGTTTGTAGAGAAAAATAGGTGATTTATATTATCCCAGCTGCAGCAGATAACACGAAAAGTGCATCGCACTATACTGCAATTGATTATCAAATCATCGGCCGAAAATGAAGCCCGAAATCGTGAGGGGAAGCAAAATTTATAGGATGCTGACTGCAGCTAACTTTGTTGGCCGTAGTGCAAGAAGAACACATTTCCTCGCAACTAGAGGCTGTAAAACTACGTCAATAACACGACACAATTTTGAAGTCGAAAACAATAGCGAGTAAGATGGACTCATCGCCTGGCAGCTATATTAGGTGACTATATATGAATTAAGATCGCTTGAGATAAACTTCAAGAAGCCCTAATGGCCCGTTGTCATACACATTTCGGATCTCGTATCTGGGATCTGCCTCCTTCAACAGCGAGTCAAATTCAGCCTTGGTACGCTGTTTAGCACCACAATTGACTAACATAACCATGTCTACCTGTCGTACAACCCGCTCCTGATGTCGAGGCCAAGTACCTGGTTCTGGTATTATAATATCGTTAATGAGTAATGGAGTATCTGGACTGGAGTTTTCAAGTCCAGGAACAAATCCTTTGAAAATAGTGATGACATCATTATCAGCCCAGTTGTGTGTACATTGGCGGATCAAGAAAGCTGCTGCACTTTTGACGGGCTGTGGATCGAAGAAGCTATGTTGCATATATTTCACACGATCACGAAGCTCGTCAGTGAGTGACTCCTGACCCTCTGCCAACATATCAACGTTTGAGTCCTCCACAATGAAATCCAGCCGAGGATAAAGCTATGTGTACCAAGTTAGAGATGAGTTGCATAATTTTCAGCTTGGATAGACTTACTTGAGCCAGAGTTTTGGAAATATGACCGTTGCCACCACCACAGTCAACCACAGTGCCCTCAATGGCGGACCAGTTGAATGCACCTTTCAGCAGAGTATCGAGGTGACTGTCCATTCTCCTTAGTCCAGCCATAGCTTTGGCAAAGCGACGAGCCTTCTCTGGATCCTTCTTGTAAAATTCGAAGATACCTACGCCATGTCGAGTGACGAATGGGTTCTGATTCTGATGGGCTTCGAATGGATGTTCCTTGAGACTAATATTGCTGTCCGCAGCTGCCTTCAGCATTTCGTCAAGCGAGTAGTGGACAACGGATCGTAACTCTTCGTCCTGCTGCACTAGGAGGGAAGTGGAGCTGTGAGAGATAACTCTTGGCTTAAGTTCTTCGAAAATGCGATAAGTCATGAGCTGACGAACGATACGAGCGGTTCGGTCCATATCTAGGCCAGCCTTTTTGGCTAATTCTTCAAGCCTAACCTCTCCATGGGCCGGTACCAATTGGAAAAATTCGAAATCAAGCGCAACTTGCAGAGCCCCTAAGTCGTAGCCAGTGCAGCAGAACGCTCGCAACCACTTTCTTGGGCCATCAATAAGACGCGAAAGATCTTCTAGAGAAGTTTTCAGGGTAGCATGAAGATTACGATACTCTGGGGTGGCAGGAGGGTCTTGGGAATCAAGCGCAAAGGTAGGCGCGGTGAGGTTGTTGGCTTGGAGATATTTGGTCATATCTTGAGTGAGCTCTAGGATGTTCTGAGCCAGAGCCAAAATTGACGTGCCTTGCACGGATGTAGTCGCTTGATCGGCCATAATAAAAGAGGATTTATTTCAAAATAATTTACAATTAAGCGACACGTGCGATCTGTGATTTCTTATAAGTATAGAGGAGAGTGTAAGCTTTGTGATGATCTTAAGGAAGTTCTCGCCGGCTTATCTTTAATGGCTCCGAGATCTTCAATCTCTATACTCGTATCTAAGCACTATTAGCTAAGCCGACATCGGGCATGTCGGCCGATTAAACCGGTCTTTATTGTATTTGGAATTTTCAGTCACGGCCGAGATATCATTCCAAGCGCCGATGTAAATATACGTGAACTACAACGGATAATTCGGGATATAAGACCGTGTGTACGTCGTAGCCATATTGAGGCCTACTTGCTCATATGTCATGAGATAAAACTTCAACAACGCTATTCAACATTTCGTAATCATATGAGCAGAGCGAACAAACATGTCTCCTGTCGAACGTAACGAGCATGAGCCAGTGGCAATAGTGGGCATGGGTAAGCTTATTGATTGCATTTGTAAAATAAACAAGCGCTAAAACAAATCAATAGGATGTCGGTGGCCCGGTGGTGTCAGCAACCCCCCTGAATTTTGGGACTTCTTGAAAAATAGGATAGACGCTTGGAGAGAATTCGACGACCCAAGATTCTCTAGTAGAGGTTTTCATCATCCAAACTCGGATCGTCCAGGGGGATTCTCAATGAAGGGGGGTTTCTTGGCTGAAGAGGATCCTCGACTTTTTGACCATTCCTTTTTTGGCATGACTGGACTTGAAGTTGAAACTCTAGATCCGTCACAGCGTAAGTTACTAGAAGTATCATACGAGGCTATAGAGAACGCTGGAGAGACTTGGGATAGTATCTCTGGTACTCGTACAGGAGTTTTTGTTGGCAACTTCTGCTTAGATCACTGGATGATACAGTCGCGGGATTGGGATAACCCAAGACCATATGCCTTTACTGGTGCCGGAACCAGTATTCTCGCAAACCGCATAAGTTATATTTTTAATCTGCAAGGGCCGAGGTATGCTATTCTTCAGCTTTTGATCTCCTAGAAGAATATTGACTGTGCTGCAAGCCTTACGGTCGACACGGCCTGTTCGTCATCCATGTATGCCTTTCATCTCGCAGTGAATGCCATACGTGCAGGCGATTGTGACTCGGCCATCGTTGCATCCGCTAATTGGATTGCGGACCCAGGAGTACAGATTGCGCTCGACAGTAGGTATTTGGAAAGGACTTCTTAAATTTTTTAGAACTCTGTTCATTCTTATGTTGCAACAGAGAACCGCTAACCCTAGATGACGATAGAACTCGGTGCGCTCTCAGCATCTTCAAGGTGTCACACTTTCGACGTTAGAGCAGAAGGTTATGCTCGTGGAGAAGGTTTTGGTGCCATCTATCTGAAAAGACCATCTTTGGCCATTGCCGATAAATCACCTATCCGAGCAATGATCAGAGGCACTGCCATCAACTCAAATGGTCGAACAGGAGGGATTACACGGCCTAGTGCGAAAGGTCAGGAAACTGTCATTCGCGAAGCTTATCGTAATGCAGGTAGTCTTCCCTTCTCAGATACCACATATTTTGAATGTCACGGCACTGGGACATATGTTGGAGATCCAATCGAAGTAGCCGCAGTAGGGAGAGTCTTCGCCCCGGAGAGGTCGCCCGAAGACCCTTTACTTGTTGGTTCTGTCAAAAGCAATTTGGGGCATGGTGAGGGTGCTAGCGCTTTGGCATCGATCATGAAGGTTGTCCTTTCTCTGGAAAATGGAGCTATTCCCCCCGTTTTCAATCTCCAAACATTGAATCCTAATATCGATTTCGAGGGCGCCAAAGTTCAACCCGTAACAGAACTTACCCCTTGGCCAGAAAACAGACTGCAGCGAGCAAGTATCAATTCATTCGGATATGGAGGTGCAAATGGACACGCCATCATTGATCATGTTAACAATGTATTTCCAGACTATGTGGCGCCTGGTATATTCAAAAACAAAGCCAACGGCCATACGAATGGCCACACCAATGATCATGCAAATGGCCACACCAATGGCCACACCAACGGTCATGCAAATGGTCATAAAAATGGACATACAAATGGTCATACCAATGGCCACACCAATGGTCATGCAAATGGCCATGCAAATGGCCATACAGATGGCCATACAGATGGTCACACCAATTGCCACAAAAATGGACATGAGAACGGGATTACAACAAAGCATCATCCCGTCATTGACGATCAAAAGCTGATTGCCTTATCCACCGCGGCTACACGGCAATTGGTACTGCTACCCTTTTCCGCCCATAATGAGACTTCGCTGAACTTGAACATTGATGCACTATCCAAGGTCATCAGCCAATACTCATTAGCCGACATCGCATACACCTTCAGCACCAAGCGTTCGAGACTGGCGCAACGAACTTTTCGTATTATCAATAAAGAAAATATTTCTCAAGATCTCGTAAGTGATAGAAAACCTGTAAGGGCGCCATTGCAAACTAGCAACCTTGCTTTTATTTTCACAGGTCAAGGAGCCCAATGGCACGGTATGGGTGCCGAGTTATTCGAGTATCGCGTGTTCCGAGCAGCCATAAAATACCTCGACGATGTCCTTGCTTCAGTTCCCCAGAAACCTTCTTGGTCGCTGTACGATATTCTCTCTGGTAACTGCGATGAGGCTTTCATCCAGAACGCTGAAGTCTCTCAAGCTGCATGTACAGCTGTACAGATTGGTCTTGTCGATCTCCTCGCTTCGTGGAATATTCGGCCATCTGGTGTGGCTGGGCACTCGTCAGGTGAAATGGCTGCAGCTTACGCATCAGGTCGTATCACAGCTGCCGAGGCGATTGTAGCTGCATACTTCCGTGGTCAAGCAGTATCAAAAAATAAACAAATGGGTGCCATGTTAGCTGTGGGTCTCGGTCCCGAGCAGGTAGCCAAGTATATAGAAGGCCGAGAAGATGCGGTTAAGTTGGCAGCTATAAACTCACAGGGCAGCGTCACTCTATCGGGAGAAGTTCGGGCTATCGATGAAATTTCAGCAACCATGACGGAAGAGAGAGTCTTCAACCGAAAGCTTAAAACCGGTGATAATGCCTACCATTCACATCACATGCTCCCTCTAGGCCGCAATTATATAGACATGCTGATTAAAGGACTTGAGCATATCGAAAAGCTCGGACTCATTGACAAACAACAGCGATATCAGCACGTACCATGGGCTTCATCTGTCACACCTAGCAAGAGCACTAGCAACCTCACTGATCTAGCTTCATACTGGAAGGCTAATCTGGAGTCTCCGGTTCTATTCTCAGAAGCCATTGCGAACCTTGTGACCATGGATGACGTTCCAATTCATGCTGTTGTAGAAATTGGGCCGCATCCTGCCCTGAAAGGTCCTTTGGAGCAAATATTTAAAGCTCAAGGCAAGACAGTAGGATATTGCTCAACGCTAAAGCGAGGAGAAAGCAGTCGAGTTTCAATGTTGCAGCTTGCCGGGAATCTTTTCGGATTGAACGCAACCGTCGACCTTGTTGCTGTCAATGCTGTTGATGGTATCGATGGTGTAAATTTAGAACATGGCTGCACCAGCATTGACCTTCCCCCATATCAATACACATATGGAGCCCTAAACTATCACGAGAGCCGAGCAAGCAAAGAGTACCGATACAGATCAGTTCTTAGACACGACCTCCTAGGATCTGTAAGTTCTCATTTTCTTAGGCTCGTCCAATTCCCTTCTTATCATATCGATAATCCTGACCTTCTTGTGACATAGAAAGTCGTCGGTAACGCAAAACTCCGACCACAATGGCGAAACACTCTCCGCATGAAAGATGTACCATGGTTAGCCGAACATCGTCTGATACCAGGTGGGCCATTCTTTCACCCGTGACGATCAATCATCTATACTAACTTACATATAAATAGATGCCGTACTACCGGCTGCAGGTTATATGACCATGGCCGTAGAAGCCGCTTCTCGCATCTACAACGAATTCCCCGAGCCACTGAAAATCAAGGGCTTCTCACTTCGTGATGTAGTCATCAAAAAGAGCTTGACAATCCCAGAAGATGACTATGGAGTTGAGGTTCTGACGAGTATGGAGCTTGTTGATACTTCGACAGCCAAGTCACCGGCATGGGCAACATTCTCTATTAGTTCTGTGGGACGTGAGACGAATGAATGGTTAGAGCATAGCACTGGTCTCGTCAAAATTGAAGTCGAAGATATTGACATCCAGAAGAAACTCGGGGATACCGATAATAAGACTACTCCAAGTTCCCTTCGGCGTCAAGCTGGTGCGCGAGGTTGGTACAAGAAGTTCCTGGCCATTGGTCTTGGCTACGGACTCTCCTTCCAACCGCTTTCCAACATCCATACCGATCCAGAAAATCATCTAGCCGTGGCCGATCTTTCTCTGAACACGACGGCGGACACTATAAAAGGAGGAGAGTCAAGATATCCCTTGCATCCCGCGTCTCTTGATGGTGCCATTCAATTAGGACTGATAGCTTGTCATGGAGGCCAATCCGACGAAGCCAGCACGGCATTTGTACCAGTGGAGCTCTCTCATTTGTATCTCGGTAACAACATTACAGGAGACACATGCACAGTCATTGCTCGGGGAGAAAGGCGTGGCATCCGTGGTGCTTACCTTGACTTTCAACTTTTAAGCCCGAATGGCGAGGTGATGCTCAGTGTCGACACACTCCGCTGCATTAGTTACTCAAGTGAAGTCAAATCCTTAGATAAAGCCTTAAGTAGTCCATTTACACGCCTTGCTTGGAAGCCTGACATTCGTATGTTGAGCAATCGGCAGGCTCGACAAATGTACCCTCCACCAAAGGAGAACATCGAAAGGTCATCTGCATGGGGACTGACAAATAAACTAGCCCACTTCGTGGTATATAGCATTTATGAAAGCTTTGGAAAGTTACAAGATGAACCCAAGCCCTCTGGTGATGTTGGCCATTTCTTTGCTTGGATCAAGAGGAAGGGTCAAAATGATCATTCAGAGTTAATGGAAGAGGCCAGACAGGTTGCAAGTGAAGGGCGTCTTCTCGAAAAGATCGAAGAGTTGGTCAGCCAGGCATCCGATGTTTTAGAGGTGAAAATTGCCAAGCTTCTACACGATAACATGGCCGACATTCTTTATGAACGCAGAACCGGAGTGGATGTCATTATCAGTCAGGATTTATTAACGCCTCTTTATAAATCCGGACTTCTGATGACTGGTATCTATCCACAGCTTTTCCATGTTTTGGATGGCATTGCCCACTCCCATCCTAATCTCCGCATTCTAGAGATTGGAGGTGGCACAGGTGGTGCTACACGTATCGCTATGAAAGCATTGAACGGCCCCAACGGCATTAAAGCTTACAAGGACTACACCTTCACCGATATTTCAGCAGGATTTTTGTCGGCAGCGCGCGAATCCATGGCAGATATACGCGATATCAACTTTTCCGTATTTGACACTGAGATAGAACCCCAAGAACAAGGATATGAGCAGGCTTACGATCTTGTCATTGCATGCCAAGTCCTGCACGCTACCTCAAATATGCATAACACGTTATCGAACTGTCGAAAGCTCCTGAAGCCCGGAGGCAGGCTCGTTTTAGTAGAAACAAACCAAAACTTCATTGTACCTGGTGTCGTTGTTGGAACATTCACAGGGTACTGGGCTGGTATCCCAGATGGTCGTGTGGATGCTCCATTTCAGAGCCTAGATGCTTGGGACTCAGCATTGCGCAAAGCTGGATTTTCCGGACTTGATATCGTTTTGGATGACTTCCCCGAGCCACAAAACACCACCTCTGTTATAGTTTCTACAGTTATTCCAGAAGAAGTGAAGCAACTTCAGCCTCCCGCATTCCATGTACTCTATGGCACCAAGACAGCCCCGCCTCTCATAAATCAACTCACAGAAGAATTAGAACAACGAGGAATAGACGTCAAAACAGGTCCACTCGATGACGCATTAGAAATTGTTACACCAGGATCGCGCGTCGTAGTTCTTTTCAGTGACAACCGTCTCCTGAACAATGCCAGCGAACAAGACTTCAAGACTTTTCAACACCTTGCACGAAACGCGGCGAGTTTTGTTGCTCTTACTAGCTGTGGCGCAATACAAGGGCGAAATCCAGACGGTGCATTGATTCCTGGCTTGTTGCGAGTACTGCAAAATGAGAATCCTGTGAGCAGTTATATGTCTATCGATATTGAGGCTGACAACTTCGAAGTCGGATCTAACGAAATTAAAGATCTTGCTCGCTGTATCGTCGAGCAAGAGTTTGCTCTTCATGAAGATATTCAAGAGGGCCACAATGAGAACAATCCAGTGGATCGCGAATTTTCTTGGAGCGAGGGCTCTATGTGGGTCAGTCGTCATGTTCCCGATGCAGGCTTCTATTCCCAGCACGGTCTAGACAGCCAGAACACGAAGCCAGAGATGCTACCTCTTAACACCCAAGGTCCTTTCAGCGCTGCCTTTGAAATACCCGGTGTGGTCAATTCTCTATACTTTAAATCCTACAATGATCTGTTACAGCCACTACCACCAGACTTCATCGATATAAAGGTTGCAGCAGTTGGCCTGAACTCAAAAGATCTAGATCACTGGTCTGGCCGTGTAGATGGCAATAACTTCTCGTCCGAATATACTGGTACCGTCACTGCTATTGGCACCAAGGTCGAAGGTATTCAAATTGGTGATCGTGTTTATGGCCTTGGAAAAGGCCAATTTGGCAATTACACACGTGTCCCAGCCGTTCTATCAAGGAAGTTAAGGCCAGAGGATGATGTAGTACAGATGGCTACTATGCCTATAGCATATACAACTGCTATTTATGCCATCGACCATGTTGCCCATCTCAAAAAAGGACAAGCAGTCCTGGTTCAGTCAGGCGCAGACGATATTGGGATAGCATCAATCCATTTGGCAAAAGTAAGAGGAGCTGATGTTTTTGGCATGGTCGACACGGCCGAGCAAGCTAGCTTCCTTATAGGTGAATTAGATATACCGGCTTCGCATGTCATCTCAACATCTGGTGCTGTCACAAGAAATCTCTGGCAGGCTGCTAAAATGACCCGCAAAGGTGGTTTTGATGTGATCATCAAGAACGGGGCGCAGGGCGACCTTGAAAACTCTCTCATTCAAGTACTGGCACCTTTGAGCCGCATCATCGACGTAGGAAGATTCGACGTACAAAACGCACACATGATCAATTTAGAGTTAGTCAAAAAGAATGCTAACTACTCTCTGGTTGATACTTGGGCCATTGTCGACTCGGATCCATTGCTTGGTGAAGAGCTCATGCAAGCTGTCGATGACTATTACCGCAAAGGACTAATTGGACCTGTTTCGAAGATTACTACGGTTGACATTGCTGAACTATCACAGGTAATCGGTGATTTCTCCAAAAGAATTGGTAAGCTTGTGGTAACGTTTACAAACCCGGAGAGTGTTGTAAGAATGCTTCCCCCAGCCCCGACAGCTCATTTCGATCCTGAAGCCTGCTACGTAATAACTGGAGGACTGGGTGGCTTAGGTCAATCCCTTATTCGCTGGATGACCAATCGGGGCGCAAGACATATAGCACTTCTTTCTAGACGGGATATCACCAACGTCTCTAGAGCTCAAAAACTGGTTACATCGCTCTCGAAGCGCGATATTCACGTCAAAGCAATAGTGTGTGATGTTACCAACAAGGACCAAGTTGCGAGTGTGATCCAAGAAATCTCCTCATCTCGTCCCATCAAGGGTATCGTACATGCAGCTGTTTCGTACCTTGACCTTACCTTCGACAAACTTTCCTCGTCGCGATGGAACGAGGGCTTGTCAGCCAAGGTCGATGGAACCAAAAATCTGCACATGGCAACCTTATCGATGGCGTTGGATTTCTTTGTTATGACGACCTCAGCGCTGTCTTTATATGCATTCCCAACGCAAGGCGCTTACACAGCGGCCAATAGCTTCCAAGATGCATTTGCAAGGCACCGCCGACAAATGGGTTTGCCTGCTTCCACAATATCATTCAGCTTGATCCATGATATCACAAATGTTGGTACAGATCCCATAACTGTGGATTTGTTCGAACGCAATAAAACTCTCACATTGAGTGAGTCCCAATTCTTGACTCTTCTTGAGCCGGCATTTTTGAACAACAAGACTTCCGTTGAGATAAGCTCTGAACAATGGTTTGGTCAAAAAGAGGATCCTCTTTCCGCTGCAAACTTGCACACCTACCTAGACCCAGTAGCCATGGCGATAAGGCAGCGTGAAGAGGCCGAGGGAGAGAGGAGCTCAATCAGTTTCATACCCCGCTGGTACCATGATGCGCGTGTCTCTCTCATGATGCGCGCATTCTCAGATGCTCAACGACAAACTGCCGAACTGCAAGGTGCTTCAGATGAGGGACCAAAGAACAGTGTCGCTCATGTACGTCGCGAATTTGATGCAGCCATTCAAATAGGAGCTGCTGGACATGCTGATACCGTTTCATTTGTACAAAGCGCCATTATCCATGCAGTAGCTGAAATGTTGTTTGTTGACGTGGAGAGCATTGATCCAACCAAGTCAGTAGCTGATCAAGGTGTGGACAGTTTGATCGCGGCCGAACTGCGTAATTGGTTCCATCAAGCACTGAGGACCAATATCAGCATGCTTGACCTTCTCGATCCGAGCGTGAGCATTAGTACACAGGCCGCAAGTATCACCGATGAGACCTTAGCAAACGGTGCTTTGACCGAGGCAAAGACATGAATTGCGTAAACAACATAAAACTAGGGTGTAAACCAATGATTTGGGAATAATTTCATAGATGGAACTATGTAGAGAGCTGTTGTCGATAGAGATACAATGTTGTGAATAGAATTAGCTGTGAATAGAAGCTATGGACCGATTTTGCAGAGCACAGGCCTCAAAGTACTCGGGAATAATTTGTTCCGATCCGCTCAGCAATCGCAAGGGTAAGGTTAACCTGTTCCAATATACGAATTGATCCTTCCTCCGAAAGCCCAATATTCCTCTCAACTATTATATAAAATTCATAGAATATATAGAATTTATTTTCTCAATGCTTTTAAGATAAAGCAAGTTCTTGGTGTTCCAACCGCTACATTCGGCAGGCTTTTTTGCTGTTTTACGCAGCCCTCAGCATACACTAACAGCATCGAAACCCGCTCAACCAAATTCATGGTCCTCATCCATTTCCTGTTTCCATTTCCAACAAGTTATAGAACTCTGTCTTCAAGAAAAGTACCTCAAACAACGGGTGGTGAAGGGATATCATATATAGTGAATGATGGGGATATGAAGGTGACGAAGAAAATTACCCGAGCCCTTGGGTTGTGAATGGAGGAGTACCGGTAACTGTATGAAATGAATGGATAGTTTTTTGAAAAACTGCCATACTTCTATAAGGTTATGACTGTAAGATTACAAAAAACATTCTTCGCCCTCTTTATGTTTTTCTATCTAGGTGGGTAGTAACAATCTCTCCCCTCTATCCCTCCTACACACTGCCCGCCAACCGCCAATCTTACAGTCTCGTCTCATACATGCCATTCATTCGTTTCGTATCAGAAAACGAGATCCCTTCCTTCCCCACAAACTGTAAAACAAAAATCGAAAGAAAGAAACATACAACAGTAGGGATTCGCTGGTGGTCACCCACCCAACTACTAATCTACCGATCTGAAGCTTGTGTATGGCAGAGCGGACGGGATGCCCAATTCTCTTCAGTCTATGGTCGTATGTGGCAGATCCTCAGTTGTTTGAGTCTATATTGCACAGCAGTATGAGATATGGGACTGTGCTGAAAGGGGTTGTAGAAAAGATAGCAAGGATGAAGCGGGAAGTACTAGGTAGAAGGTAGTAACTTCATACGGTGTTGTCGATTTGTTGACTATTGAATGAAAATTCTTGTATCTGTTTGAACAGAGTCAAGTAATATATTGTCACTAATTAGGCCTTTTGGGGACCTATCGGTTAGCTTCATAAAAGCTATCCACAAACCCATTCAACATCTACCTCTTTAGTCAGATCACCACTACGTTTCCTAGTCCTAGCTCCTCACAGCAGTGACAGAATACCTATGATTATGCATTAAGGGTTATATTCTTAATAATTTAATATAAATAACAGTTAGTGTTCGTAGGTTAGTAAAATAATTCTCTCCGCACAATTGGATTTAACGGAGTATGAAATATAGTTTATTTGAAAAACTTAATTGCTTAATTCCTCGAAAATCTTGAATGATTTCTTAATATCTGATTGAGCATCTACAAGTTCGGGGGCGCTTTATGACAGAGCTATTGCACAATTAACACATAACATTCCACCAAGGAAAGATATGGTAAGAAAAAATAATCTTTTGTGAACTAGAGTTTGCTATCTTCGAGCAAAATGTGCTGGCAACGTCACTAGGGAATACCTCAACGACTACATCCATCCGGACCACAAATTCCTTGTTCATCTCTCCATCCTGTAAAATTAAATACTCCAGCATAAGCATGATCGAGCGCCCATTGATGTATCTATCATCAAGAAAAATCAGCAACTTTCGAACTATCAACATAAAAGAAAAGAAAAATTATCACATACCGCATCAAAATTTCTGCAAGTATGCATGACATTAAAGTTACTAATGACCAAATTTCTATCTGGATGATATTGGAAGACTTGTGGCGTAACATCCGAGAAACATTGCAAAGATTGTCGAAGAGAATTAAAACAATGATGTGCATGGTCTGTACTATAGAGTCCACTTTTGAAGTTGTCAGGCCATTCGGTATTATATGGGTTGACTGTAGCGTTCCATTTTGTATCTCTGAGGTAGCCAAGAGTGAGACGAATTGCATCCTTTGGTACAGGTTAGTAATGTTTCGGAAAGAAGGTAGATGATTCTCACCAGACAATGAAGATCATGGAATACGGTCAAGACAATTGGATAATCATCATCAGTGCCAGGAAGAGCGGCAGCAGTTTTATTGAGTAGTTGGGAAGCTTCATGTTTGGTAAGACCAGTATCACCAACATAATGCAACTTTGCCCATCTCGCATTGCGCTCCGGAGTGGGTGGTCCTGCCCATTCATCATCTATCTTTGGTATAGGATTTTCAAAATTTCGATTCTGGTATTCTATCGCACTTTTTGCGGGTGCTGTTCCAAATCAGTCATGTTCAATACTGACGTTAAGATTGATACTTACTGTACATCTGTTGAAATACATCTGTCCTTGGAGCCCAAGATTGCTTTAGACTAAAGGCAAGAAGAATGAAATTGAAAACGATAGAGGTAACCAAAATGAAAGTTAAGAATGGCCTTGGTTTTTCATGGAAAGTTGGATAACCATTTTCCTTGTCTAGAAACGGTTCATTTGTCTCTGAAGAAGAATCGTCAGGTTGGTCTACTTGATGATAATTTTTCCAGCGCAGAAAGTATGATTTCATATTGAAGATTGGAAAAGATTGTAGTAGATGAAATATCCAGAGGAGTTACTGATTCATTGCAATGTTTCGCGTTGAGGGAATTTCAAGAGAGCCTTCAATCTTGAATGTATCGACTTATCAATGTCTTCAAGCTTTAACCGAAATCCCCTTCCTACTTCATCCATCGCCATAAGATACTCCGCATATCGGACTTTTGGAGGAATGCTGTCCTGATTATTCATTAAGTTGCATGTATCATAAGAATGAAGCATTTGATGTTCCCGCGTTGTACTGAGACGAGACCTACATATGCAGTAAGATTTCCCCCACTTGGTACTTATCGTGAAAAACGGTACTTAAAGAATACTAGATTCATATGATAAGTTCTATTTGATAACTTTGCTGGCAAGTGGGGTATGTTCATGTAAGATTTTAGCTCCGAAAATAGGCTTATATCCGGGTAAACCCAATTCTAGCTTAGATGTTACAAAACGGGACAATCAGAACATGTAGATATGCTTAAAATGATCAAGCATCATCAAGACATATGCAGTCAAGAAGCAGGTGGCTTAGTAGTCCGATGGATAAGTCTTCAACATTGATATCAGCGGCTTGGTTTTCATTCCTTCACCGGGAACTAAGGCTACGTAGAAAAGGGCATAGAGCCGATGGCGTGACACTGACGGCAATCAGTGTAGAAGCGTAACGCTTGCGTGCTTAACAATTCAGTGCTCTGTAAAGCTTATCGTAACCAAGATGTATGGCGGGGTATACATATACGAGTACTCTTGACGGCATGGCTGCAACCCATTAAGCTTAATTCTGCAATATTATCCGTGCTTAGATGAGTTTCGGGCTAGGGGAACTCAGTCGAGTGATTAAGTGCTCTTGCGCATCTTCGAGAGGTGAGGCCTCGCGTAGGATTAGAGGATCAGTGAAACAGACAGTGAGAAGTTCGATACGCAGTGACTAAGTAGGAGAAGTGGCCACAAAGGCCAATCGCGTCCATGTCATCCTGTAAATATTACAACATGCTAACTGGATAGTGATTAAACTAAAATCACTCGAAAGTGGTGAACAGATATCTATCATCTTCTCATTGGAGAAGCAGCATGCGACGATGCTGAGTAAGTGTCTGTGAACTTATCCACGGATGTGGAGGGCAAACGGCTCGGGTGTTATTGAGATAATGAAGAAGCAAGTCCACTGGTGACTGAAGGATAGAGACACTTGAAGAAGGTGCCATCATGCGATCCTTCTAGGTTACTATTCACGAGAACACGTCGAAATATCCTTGCTGCATGAATCTGATAGTCGATAACGAAATGAGAATGATAGATCCGTAGAGAGGGGTAGCAGGAAAATTCCTGGTGAGATTGTTCTTCAGCGAGCTCGGATATCGGGATATCCAATGCAATGGCGGATAGGACAGGGAGGAAGAAAGTTGTATAAGAAGTGGTAACTCCTTCACCAACTTTGACAAAAATCATCAACAAGCACTTCAGCATTTCTCAACATCTCCATACGAAAATTAAGACAAAAACGAATCCCCGCGAATAGAACGGATAAAGCAAACATGAAGACAATCTCATCCATTGTGCTTGTGGCATATCTCGCCTACGAGGCTTCTGCATTACCAGTTGCCAAGAGCGACAAGCCAGTTGGAACTGAAAATGGCGTCACCAAGCACGTTTTCAAGAAGGCAGAGGCTGAGACACCAGCTCCTCTCCTTTACGGATATGGCCAGGAGAAGCGTGAAGAGACCCCAGCTCCTCTTTTGTATGGATATGGACAAGAAAAGCGCGACGAGGCTGAAACTCCAGCTCCTCTCCTTTATGGATATGGCCAGGAGAAGCGCGAAGAGTCTGCTACCCCGGCTCCTCTTTTGTATGGCTACGGCCAAGAGAAACGTGCCGAGGCTGTAGTTCCCGCCCCCCTCATCTATGGCTATGGAAAAGAGAAACGAGAGGAAGCCGCTGTCCCCGCCCCTCTTATCTATGGATATGGGCGAGAAAAGCGCGAAGAAGAGTCCACTACTCCCGCTCCGCTCATCTATGGATATGGAAAAGAAAAACGTGAGGAAGTCGCTGTCGCAGCCCCTCTTATCTATGGATACGGGCGAGAAAAGCGTGAAGAGTCTGCTACCCCCGCTCCCCTCATATATGGATATGGGCGAGAAAAGCGTGAAGAGTCTGCCAACCCCGCTCCCCTCATCTACGGATACGGAAAAGAATAAACGGTAAACACCGCCACCACAAGCAAAACCACCCAACAACCTGCTAATAATATAAATAGATCCACAGTCTTAACATTAAGACAATACCAGCCATTGACAAGAAGTCATCGCAATGAACGCAATGGAGAGAGTACAGTTTTGGATAGAAAGATTGATATATGAAGCCTTGATAGTGATTTCAGTTTCCACTTGGAAAGTGTATTTCTGGTGCAGGATTGATGATTTATGACGCATGTGATGGGATGGATACAGAGGGCTTTTTCGTTATGGCCTGTACAAGTAACGTAGTATCACCTGTTAACAGAATGAATTGGGAATTTTCTTACACTTTTGTGTTGAAAATTGTGCATTGTCGTGATTCTGTGAAAGGCTGGGCTCAAAAGTGGGAGATAACTAGGGTGGAGTTAAATTTATGTTCTTACTAATCTTACATCTAGTACATAAATAACCTAGCGTCGCGCCTCATATGTCGATATAAAAACAGCATGATTGGATTTCCACATATACAGGTCCACCAGGTCGCATCCCAAAAACCGATTTGATATAATAGACATTTCATCGATCTATATCCATTAAATCTTTTTCAAACACTCTAGGGAATGAGTACGTGACTAAATCACACATCAAAAACCCATGTCCAATCCCAACCCAAGAAACTTTGACCTAACCTATTGATAGAGAAAAGAAAAAGATGCGTTGGTTTGGATTCAATCAGGTATTAATTATAACAGGAGAGGGTAGGTGGAAGATTTTGCGGATGCGAGATTGGGACATTTATGACGGACATGGTGGTTGCAAAAAGCAGGCACATCTAAAATTGAAGTCTATTATCTGACTTTATTTGATATATTGGCTATGGCTGAAAGAATGAGAAGAGCGTACTGCTGTCTTTTCCATTATATACGCCATAAAATACATCCTACATGTATTAAAATTACACCTCGTGGTACATTCTCATATCCCAAGCGTTGACCACTAGTAGTATCTCTATGTGATTCATTTCGACCCCCGTTCCCGTGCTCCACTAACCCCTCAGTAAATCGTTTCAAACAAAAAACTAATAACACAGTCTCGAGTGACACCACATTGGGAACTCGTTAGCTTTCCTCGTGATGCGCGGAAGGAATCGCCTTTCTCAATATACTATTCCCTTTTCAAATTCCAGGGATGGAGTCTGACAAGTGTCTGGATGCCAAATGTGAGTTGGAACATCAAATTAGTCAAGAAAATACATCATCCATTAGGTAGCTCTCCCTCTCTCCCTCATTCCACAACTACAAGTACCAATTTGCCTCCAAATCTGTATTCAATAAACTGTCAAAAAACATCGTATTATCTGGATGTAAACCTGACCAATCTTCAAATTGTTGTTCTAGTTCCAGTGGAGGAAATTGACTACTCTTGAAAGAGACCTTTTGTTGTGCAGGCCATGGATAATTAAGCGCAGTAACGAATTCATTCTGAGCTTGTGCGGTGGCGCTTGGTGTAATATTCATAAGACCTGGAGTATTGTTCAATGAGGATTGGCCCGTATTGATAGGAGTCGATTGAGTGATATTCGTAGCGGCTGTTGAAGAATTTGGTGTACGTGCTATTGAAATAGTTCCGAAATATGGGATTGTTAGGCGTAAATTTTCACTGGTGCTAGTGGATGAGAGGAGAGTTTTGATGACTTCGACACTTTGAATGGCCATTACATCTTCAGCGGAAGCGCATTCGCTCATGACACCAAGGACAGTTTCCACGAGTTCTCTGTCGGAGAATTTTTGGTCTTGCACGACAATGGTATCTCCTCCTACAGGTGAAGTTTCCAAAATATTCAAGAGGAGAGTTATACATGCCGTGAATGCACTAAAATCAATAATTCTGCAACAGAATGATGCCGCACCGGAGCGTCTAATGGCAAGATAGCGTGATATGCATTCTCGTGATGATTTCATACATGCGAATTTACTATATTCGTAACGACGTTCTGTGTCAGCTCGCACCATAAAAGGTAGATGCAAGAATGATTGTAACTGAAAGTAGTAAATTTGTGACATGATTCGGTCGAATTTTGCCGCTGAATTCGTCTTTTCGCTGATGTTTTCAAAATGATCAGGTATTTTCCACCACGCGGAAGACATTTCTCTTCCAATATTTTCGAGTTTCTCATCTAGTTCTTGAGTAATGGCAAATGCATGAATATGTTCGGATTGGTTTCGTTCAAGGATTCCTCCAGCCAAATTTACAATCTTTTTGATGAAGAGAAGATCATGGTCGATGTTAGGATTGCTGAATGTTTCGTGTGGTAGAATTATGCAGTCGCCTGCACCGGCAGGCATACCCAAGAGTAAACTTAGATATCTATCTGCCTGCATAAGGCTTCTCCAAAGGTGAATTCCTCCTGGTGGTAAAGCTGTGCTACCGAACTCCTCATGTCTATGTAAACCCATAAGTTGACCCATATTAATACCTCGACGAAATGTAAGCCATGAACGACGTAAGTTTCCAGCATTCATATGGAATAATCCTAGGAGCATCAAACATTCCAAGCCTTGGATGCAAGCCACGAGTTCATCATCCGATGTCACGAGTCCCGAGACAGTCGATATTATTTTGTCTGTTCGAGCTTGAATACTTGTGGTAATTCCAAGTTGACTGGCATCATATCCATGAGGCACTTGCTGTAAGCAGAGAGCTACGTAAAGAAGTGTTTGTGCTATTGTTGCAGGGCTTTCTTTTCCAATGCCAGGAATGTTAAATGAATGATTCGGATTGAATCCTGTCGGCTGTAACATAATTTGAGGCGAATGTTGTGATAAAGAATGCATCAATAGCCAAGAATCAGTGAAAGCACAAAGTTTATTTGTAGCCTCTTGTGATGGAAGAAGTTCCATCAAAACATCTCTGATTCTTTCAACCTTTGTTAGGGGCCGACATTGCTTAGTTGACTTCTCCCCGTTTGATTTCAATTTGGAAATTATGAATTCATTTTCCTTTTCTCGGCGACCTAACTTTGATGGACGTGAGCAAATGTGTGAGTAAATGGGGTGTTGGACATGAGATATGACATATGATATGGGATATGCGATAGGGCAATACTCACAACAGAGTTGTCAAAAAGAGAAAGGATTGGTGCAGTTGTAGCACTATCATATCCAGTTGAGGTAGTATGTGGGAATGGTGTAAGGACATCACCAGTACCCATACTTTCTGGAGTATGGATTTTTGTGGCATTTTCTTGTTCATCATATTGATCCCATTTTGCCATCAATTTATCAAGAGCAAGCTCTATACGACCAAGTCGTTCACCAATTTGTGGACCACCTGAAGAATCATGTTCTTCTGGATATTCTTGACTTATACAAGTGGTCCCACGTGATAGACAACCTGAACAAACGCTGACATTTTCAGAACTCAATTGACATTTGACTTTTCTTCTTTTACACTCCCAGCAACTTTTGGTTCCTTTCCTAACACGCTTCTTACGATGTTCTTCATCAGCGAGAGCCACTGAAGTTGGTCTAGCTGACATTTCGAATGATGAATTGTGGGGTTGATGAATGGCGCTGGAGGCTTGAAGATGTGACGGGGTTTGAATGTCTCTTAAAATTTGATGGTACCGGAAGTTCCAAAGTCAGATGTCTCTCGAAGCTTCGATGTCCCAGGAAAGGCTCAATATCTTTATAAGTTTGTTCTGCTCCAAATCTGGAATGTTTGGTTGAGCACCACACGGGCGGATGAGGATATCGAGCTAGTTCCGGATCGGGTGGATATGCGGTTTTGCGCGATACTACACCAACTTCAAACTTCGCTCTTGGTCGCCTCAACAGAGTAAAATAGTTACTAATGAATGTGAAAGAGGGAAGAGAACAATTTCGTGTATATGAGAATTACGTGAGAAACTCTTTTCGCTTCCAAGGTTTACCAAATAAAGAAAAGGGAGAAAAATCGTGGGAGGTAGTTGGCTTCCTCCGCCGTTCCGACGGAATGATTGAAACAATTCACGTGATTCATCTTTCCAAATGCACCAACACATCAGCAACGCACCCATAATGACAAGTACCTACCTGCTTCATATTATACTTTCGCTATGATGGGATAAGCTTTTAACTGTATGATTGGATGATGAGTCGAAAACTTCCCCGTCATCCCGGACATAGGAACAACTTTTGATACCGCATAAACTCAATTCCGTCTCCCACTAAACCTTTTTTGTAAACGGGTCGAGCGGCTATGATTCGTGCATCTGATCGTACATCAACCTCCCTCTGCTATATCTTTTACTTTAAAATTATCACATTATTCAAATTTATATCGAATAATTTTGAAATTTGCAGTAATCAAAACTCTAGATTTCTGATTATTATATAAAAAGTGTTTCTTATTTAAGTCTTTTAAAAAAAAGTATAACGTAACTTGACTAGAAGTGGGTCATGTCATGATATGGGTCAAAATCACCCCTCATTTCTTTATTTTACGCGTTTATTCAACACACAATGGATCGAAAGTCATTAAATCGTAGTGAATCGGAAGATAATATTCAAAAGGCTATAGGAAGTCTAAAAGATAAACAATTTACTTCAATTCGAAGTGCTGCTATTCATTTTAAGATTCCGAAGTCAACCTTAATAAATCGAATGGCCGGACGACAATCACGCTCTCAATCTCACGAATCCTTTCAAAAACTTTCCAACGCGGAAGAGAAGACTCTAGTACGATGGATCTCACGATTGACAGCTACTGGATACCCTGCAACTCCTGGGTTGTTGAAAGAAATGGCCCAAGAAATTCTGAATCAACGCGTCATTTTCGCGTCATCATCTACCCCTCCATCCTTTCAATCAGATCATATAGGTCAACGATGGATCTATAGATTCTTAGATCGATATCCTAAACTCAAAGGAACTTATTCTCGCAAATTGGAATCTGCAAGGCATAAAGAAGCCACATTTGAAACAATATCAGCGTGGTTTTCAACATATGAACTCAAGAATATATATAATATGGATGAGACAGGATATGCAGTTGGAGAAACAGAATCAACACGTATAATCGTAGATTCTACTCTCAAATCGAATTGGAAGGTTACAGCAGGAAAGCAAGAATGGATAACTGTATTGGAATGTGTTAATGCAGATGGAGGCTCTTTACCTCCCATGATCATTTTCAAGGCTCAGAATACCAATACTGCATGGATTCCTACTAATACTCCTCCAAATTGGTATTTCTCAACAAGCAATAGTGGATGGACTTCTAATAGTCATGGCTTGGAATGGATACGTAAGGTTTTTGAGCCAGAATCTCAAAAAATATCAGGTGATCAGCCTCGATTATTGATTATGGATGGTCATTCCAGTCATATTACAGGAAGTTTGATTGCTTTCTGTATTGAAAAGGAGATTGATCTTCTTATTCTACCACCTCATTGCTCGCATCTACTTCAGCCATTGGATGTTGGAGTGTATGGGCCAATGAAGCGATATCATGCCCAAGAGGTTGATCGATACTCTCGAGCAGGAATACAACGAATACAACGATCTGATTGGGTACAGCTTTTTCAGAAGATAAGAGAAAAAGGTCTTACTTATCAAAATATCAAAAGCGGATGGAAAGGGGCAGGTTTGAATCCATTTAGCCCTCGTCAAGTTCTGAATAATCTTCCAGCCCCGCTTTTACCACTACCTTCCACTCCAAATACACCATCAAATCCAGAAGATCTAGATCTTTCTTTACTTAATAGCTCTCCCCCAAATGATATTGAGCTACGACAAGCAAATCAGATATTCAATTCAGCTTTATCTGCTAATAATCTGCCTACTTCTCCCGTATAGAGATATGCAAAGCGAATTACTCATCAGATTGAAAGCTTAAATGCTGAAAATGCTATTCTTCGAAAGGAACTTCAAGAACATAAAGAGTTACTTGAGACACGAAAGAAACGAAAAAATGGAAAGAGAATAAAATTAAAAGGTAAATTTGTATTTAGTACTGAGGAAGTATTGAAAATTATCGAGGAGGCTGAACAGACACCTTTACTAAAACGACGACGTGGTAGACCATCCAAGCGTCAAATTGATCAGGTAGAAGAGGAGATGGAAGAAGAAGAGGATAGTGATAGTTCAGTTGGATTAGTGATAGTTGTAGATCACCCTGTAGCATATAGGACAAGGTCAAATAGGAAAATATGATTTTTGTGACCCATATCATGACATGACCCACTTCTAGTCAAGTTACGTTAATATTAATAATTATATTATCAACTTTGATTTTTCTTTATATAATACTTGGTATTTCAAATTAAATATATTTTGTGTTTTTATCTTTTAGATAATTATCTGAATTAATTTTTTGAAGTGATATTTAACAGTTTAATATAAAAGTTTCTAGAACTTTTAAATAAATATAATTTATTATTTTAAAATAAATACAATCTATCATTTTGGTATAATACACAGGCCATATTTGGAGCCCATTTTGGCACTCTAGTGTTACGAGGTTTGCCGTCTAGATCACGTGGAAGTGCTCTAGGCTCTCGAGGTGGTTTATAACTAGGCGTCAAGCAGGGACTTAAAGTAATGACAATAATATGATGCAATTCGTAACTAATAGTATGGTATACTAAATGATTGATCTTGAGCACGAAGCTCTATACAAAGGGAATCCATCTTGGTTATATAGATATTCATGCTCCCTTGGATCCTTCTGGATCCTAAGCTCCAAAGGCTCCCTTGGATCCTTTTGGATCCTCAAGCTCCAAAAGCTCCAAGTCACGTGTTTTCTGACAGTGCGTGCACATACGATCTTAAGGTGACCCAGATCACATATTAATTCGATGAAATCTGATCGCTTTTGCACAAGGCCTAAGCTCTCCTAATTAGTCAATTGTTACTATCGTAACATCTAGGGGATAAGTAATCGCTCTCGATGATTTTCTATCTATCAGCAATCAAGTATAAATAATACAAAATCTTCATAAATTGCATACCTCTTTCTCGTCAAATTTGTAGCCTGTATAATTAAGATGTGATGGAGAAAAATCATGCAAGATTACTACATACGTGGTATACGTAATGGCGGTAGATGTAGCCAGCACTACCCGCTTACACGTCCATTTGAATAGTAATCAAATCTCGAGCTCAACTCTTTAACATCAGAGCAGGAGGAAATGTAAGTAAAGGTAAACCAACTGGTAGATTCAAGATCATTTATGATCTTTCAATATATATAAGTATCAATCCTTCTCTATCTTCAAATCTTGAGGAAGATACTGCTGATTTGAAAGGGGGAGGGCCGGGGGTTTCAATCAGGTGTTCAAAAGGCTTTTATTGACAGGTAAGAGGGGGTAATAATGAGAGTAATTGCTATTGGGGGTATTAAATAACAGAAACTATGTCTAAAATAATCAGAATCTAGCTTCTACTTTCTTCTCCACATCGGCTAACAATCATGAAGAATTCCGCAAAGGTAGTGCATTCCCTGAACAGCTATCCCTTGGAGACTTATTGGAACGACGGAAGAACAAGCTTCTTAGTCTAGTATGCCACAAGGGAAGTCATCATACAAGAGGAACGTACACATTAAAATTCTAGTTTTAATAATCTGAGTAAGTTATCCATTAAATGATGCTCCGCTGGCCATGCGGGGACAACTGCTGTGGAGGCCGGCATCTTTGGGATGGATCCGGAGAACCCAGAATTCATTCTTCGAGCGTAGTCGGCAATGGACATTTGGGATCTTGCGCCATTAATTAAAGTCCATTTAGCATGACCTAATTTTTATAGCTTTGAGAGGAATTATAAACATTAGTCAAAGCGTCTTCAGCATTGCAGATTAGACCTGATCACCACCATCTCCCATAAGTATAACCCTTTCGCTATCAACGATAAATTTCTTCCCTCTTAAAATTCTACTTCAAAGGCGTTCTGCTTCTCTGACGCAATACTAGAAAATGAAGCCCCCCGCAAATTCACAGGGTTTATTGCTGACCCTCAAGACGTGTGTATCTCCTTCGTTTATGGCGGTTTCAAATACTCAGATCGTTATGCATAGTCAATTCTGGTTGAGGAGTATTCTAGCATATTAATTGGCATAAATTTCTATCATGAATTATAATTCTGACTTATACCCTATGATTATGTGCTTAATTTTAGTACGAAACAACGGACTGATTCGGAAGTGGAGAATGAGTTATTGGTCTCTTGCTGAGAAGGGGAAGTTGGGTGTGATTCTTGAAGCGAGAGATGCTTGGAGGAGGACTGCGAGAGGTGTATTGATGCTAGGGCTGTGAGTATACTCGGAAGCTTTGATTGGGGATTTTTTAAGGGAAGATAATTACATAAAAACATCGAAATCAAATCCGTATCCAGGTTAAACTACTTCATGTCAATACCAAGACTGTGGATGTGCAAGAGGTTTCTGAACAGTGCTAATGTATACCGTGTATGAGGGATTGTCAGAGTAAAGTATGTTTCCGGTGAAGGTTATGATGGCTAATGATAGTTGTTTTAGGATGCATGGGATCAAATCACTATTATAAGTCTTGAATCTTCCGGCTTCAGGGCATGAAAGGGATTTTGATATAAAAACCTGACACTCCCAGCATCAACTATGAGGTTGTCCAAAAATCAACACCGACACCTATATCCCACCTCTTCAACACATTTTCATCCCAAACCATAACTTCAAATTCTGGTTTATCTATGAATCTAGTCATTAACCCTCGACTACACAAAATGACTCCAAGACTCATAAATATCACATATATGACTATATCAAGAATAATTAATAGGATTCATACGATGGCCATATCGTGTGTATATAGTTTCGCATCCCCTTGCAGTTACACAAGCCATTCGATACAAAACATTCAAACCACCATCCAACAAAACATTTAAAATTCGAAATAACCCATCGTCAATCTTTCATACGTCAAGCTATCTTAATCCTCATACGTGCCTACTTCACTCAAAGAAGTTAAACCCAGCCACTCAAGTCCACATCACCACAATCTACTCGTTCCTCTTGTTCATATTCAAAACTTTTCCAACATGTCAACCAATCAAGGCAACATTTCATCTCGACAAATCCCACCTCCCCGGAGAAGAAACGGTACCAATGCTTCATACACGAGCAGCGGAGTCCCCAACTATAGGGAGCCACCTCAACTAGAAACCAGCGATCCTTTCCAGTATGCCCTTGATTCTCATCCTAGTACCGACGAAATTTACCGCGCCGCACGAGCAAATATGCGGCCCCAAACACCTGCATGCTCACCCCCATCTCCACAACTGAGTATAATTTCGACGGATGGTCGAAGGCCTATGCATGAGGCACCTAACTATATGAAAGGTACATATCATAAAAACTTCCAGGAAGCGCGTAGAAGGCCATCGGGGCTAGCATGGCCTGTATGTCAGGAAGCTGTCCCTTCAAATAGTACCACGATTATGAATGTAGAGGATATTCCCGATCCTCTGGAGAAGAATGAAGTAAGCATAACCATTAATTTTCTAAAAAATCACTAGGGGAAATACTAACCCATATTGATAGAAACATGACAAAGATAGTGGTTGTGGTTCTACGATACAGTAAGCGATTGGGTATGGAGTTGTGAGGATGAAGTTAATGTTAATGGCTACAACTTAGTTGTGACATGGAATGTATCAAAATATTTTGAGGGTAGATCAAACTGTATAATAGATAATTGTTGCTTTTCAATATAACTATCGAATACATAAACTTTTTGCTACCATATCAGACTGCTCTGAAATAGATTCTTGATTTATATGTATCTTCCGAGTCGCGCGGCATGGTACGATATGTGGAATCAACAACCCAAATATGTGGAGAGTGAATTGTGAGTATGGCCTTTGATGGTACATGTAAAGTTAGGCATGAACTACCAGGCGCAAACGACCTTCACTTAAAACACAGCGGAAAAAGCCATGTCAAATAATGCCCAAAAGTAAAATCAAAATCAACGAAATATGATTAGAATCCTCTACAAAAGTTTGCTACGGAACCTTATCATACTTTAGTAAGACATTCATCCACTCTTTCATCTCCTTACTTTCCTCGAACCAGTCATTTTCCCAAAACGAGTCACGGTCACTCGCATAACCCAAGCACTTGTATCAATGACTATACACCCAAGGACAAGAAGAAGTTCTTCTTGGCTGCCGAGGATAAGGCAAAGGACATATTTCCTTCTCCACTCTCCAAGGTCAAGATCGTGATTTGCACTTGTCGCGCGGCTCATCTCCTTCAGAACTATGGTTACAAACCTGGAGCCTCAGTCGCAGATGAAGCTGCATTCGGTTTCGGAGCCGGAACTTATCATTCCAGCCATCTTTTGTGCTTCGAAGAATCAATACTCTGGTGATCACATGCAACTGCCTCCAGTGTTTCAGTCTGTGGGTTACAATTAGTAATCGAACCAGCTTGGCATGTTCCTGTTTGAGATATATTATGATCATGACAGCGTTGAAGCCGTGTGATTTAGGTTGAACTACGGCATGCCCAAGGTGTTGGCCAGATTCCCAGGTCTGGTAACGTATGGATTTTTGGGTGTTCATTCTAGTACCACGGTTACTAGCGATACTTTTAATGTACTACCAGGAATGGTGGGACTCTGATAGTGCTAAACCATACAGAGATGCTCGCCGCAAACCTGAATTTGGTAGACCTGAGAAGGATAATCCTCAACGCTTGTTCATCTATGTAAAGAATGAGAAGTCTGCACCAAAACAAGGCGGAAAATCCAAAAGAAATTTCGCAAATATCAACGCCGTCAGCGATGTCATTATGAGTCTGTTTTCGCATTAACGTTCTGCTGATATCATTCACATTGATCTCGATAAGATCACAGTCTTGACGCTACACAGAGAGGAACTTGATGAGATATCTAGACAAGTAATCATGAGATTAAAAATGAACAATTCCAAGTTTCAGAGATTCCCCCGATTTCGAACCATCGACAGTACACAAGGTGTGGCGAGAACGAAATTGTCTTGCTCGCAGTGACGCCTGCCGATCAACATAACGGTTCATTCATTAGGAAATGGAATCGGTTTAACGTCGTTTTGACACGTGCAAAGAGGGCATTGATTATCTTTCCAGTCATCACTAAGGGCCAAAAGGCTAAGAACTTTGGCTACATGGTCATGGATTCCTTGGACATGGATGATGCCATTGACGTTGATGGAGATAACTTCCTTCCAAAGATATTTGCAGAGTTGAGGAACAGTCGTCAAACCGGGACCATGGAAATTGAAGCCACCTGGCCCGGAAATTCTATGTTGAATCATCGAGCCCAAGTGTGTTTGAATGCGCACGGTGATCCACAGGTAAAGACAGAGTATGAAGGGAATCTTCTCGATCAATTGAAAGCCATGAGAAAGGCTGCTGACGAATTTGAGAGATTGCATGAAACAGGTGTTGAGTATGATTTGCCCTCAGCACCTTTAATGTACCAATTTGAAATGGACAATCAAAAAGCCTCCAAATCTAGATTAGATTAATTTAAAGTTATCCTTTTCAATATCTCCAACGAATTTGAACAATATATTGAATAGTGTCGCCGGCCAAAGTGTTATAATTAGTATAGCAAGTATTATAAAACAATCTATATTTTTCAAGGCAGAACAGTGAACAAGATCCTCCTGCGGGGATTTCTCCAACTCTAATATTCGGTGCTTTCTTTTCTTCGCTATGAGTCGTATCTTCTTGTTTTGCTCTGAATCGATAAACACAATATGTAGTGCATGATTGAGATGAGTCGAACCTATAATATAATATGGGTTCTCGCAATCTTCTCAGAGGAATCATCCATAAAAATGATATATTTCTCTACTGACTGATGTAAATCCTGGATTTCTTATTTAAATACCCCGAGATTCCCCTCTCGATTTTGCTCTCTTCTTCAATACGACCAATACCTCGAACATCAACAACACACCACCAAAACAAATCACAGCATCCGAAAATAAAATTTCGCTCCTCTTACATCTCAAAGCCTTTTCCCATTATCCAGGTAGTATTCCTATTTCGATTCCACATTAAGAGATTTAGCTGACCAAACTTCAAGAACCCACTTAACAGCTGCAATCAATCATGTGCAATCCCATCAACACCATAAACTACATCTGCAACTCCGACGTGCCCAAACATTATCATAGATATGCCAGCACACAGACATGTACAGGATGCAACTCGCACGCCGAAAAGCCATGTCGTGGTAAAGAAATCCGAGAAATCAATGAGCGAGAGCCTTGCCCTAATACCCAACTTCCTCTAGCAAAGGATCTCTGCCCAGATTGTCGCAACAAGTACGGAGATGTTGCTTCTGATAATATGATTCGCATGTAATACGCGTACTGGAGCGAATGTCGGATGTAAGTGGCTATGTATACGAATCTAATGAGATCCAGTGTGAAATGGCAATTATATTTGAAGTTATTGTGAAGAATGAGTTTTGGAAATATTTGGGACCGGCTCGTCCTGATGAAAAATATGAGAGCTACAAATTGCCCGGGCAGACGGCGGGGGCTCGGGCCAGGGGTCAGAGGGAGACTGATGTCCGCATGATGGAGAACTTCAACCGGATTATGAGTGAGAGGATCCGGATGGTCAGGGCCCAGATGGAGACAAACCAGATGATCAGATCTCTTACGGAAGCGGCTGCAGAACGGCAAAAAGAGGAACGTCGTGTAGCAGAGCGATATCATCAGGAAGCAGAACTTTGTAAGGAGAGAGTAAAGAAGTGGTTAGCGGAAACATCGGATAGCTACGAGCAGTAAACGAGATAATTAGAATCTACTTGGTGGTGATAACTCAGTGTACCTACAATACTTTAAGCTATTATAGCTCTGCATGGCTTTAGCGTTTTTGGATGTTAGATTAAATACATACCAACTTATTCATCTGCGAAAACTTGACACTTGTAATCTGCTTCAATACCTTTGAGATTGTGAATTCTGTAGGAAAGAGTGGTCAAGAATGATGGTGTATAGGAATGAGCAAGACAATATTGAAAGATAAACGAGAAGATAATGTAGTTGCTACAGCGTTGTATTTGCATAAAAAGAAGCCGTGATAACTCAATTGGTGTATTTGAGGAAAGGAAGGAAAAGAAAAGAAGAGAAAAGAAGAACAACAATTTACTTTTATCTTTTGACATCTCAAAGGTGAATTTCGAAGAAGATCACGTGACATTACATTGGAACCTATTTCAATCCTCCTTTCCCAGGCACAATTAATTGACCAGCTGAGAAAAGTTTGCACTAGTTTTAATTCTAGCATGAATTGAAGATGTTCACTCGAATCACTGATTTCCAAATCATGTTACCACCCTCTTTGAGTCTCTACTCGGTATACTCCGTATTGTTCGAAACTATTCTATGGGTACTCGTACAGTTACCAGTGTACTTCTTCCACAATATTGGGGTAATACAGTGTCGTTTCAAGGTGAACCAAAATATGCGAAAGAAATGAAGGATAGAAAGAAAGATTTGATTGGCCAAATCACTTGCAGACCAGCAGCACTCATTACTCTTCCTAGGTAGTACCTACTCAGCGAATTCTTCTTCTTGTCAAGTTTGACAACAACAAATTGAAATATCATAATTCCCTGACGTCAATTTTCTTCCATGGTTTTTTTTTTTTTTTTTTCATTTATTTTTTTCATTTATTTTTTTCAAGAAATTTATATCGGGGAGGATCCTCAAGTACAGTCAGTCAAGTCAGTACAAGGAATTAAAAGAACCCGGGACCTAGAAATCTCGTGGTTCAACAGGTCTTCATGTTGCCCCTGCCCTTTCCTTACCTTAACCTTACCCCTTGCTTATTATTTTTAACCATCTTGGAAAAACAACGGGGAAATGTCCCTAAGGTTTTTCTGTTCGTCACCCGTGTTGGTATTTCTTTAATTTCCGATTTTTGATTGACGAATCATATATGATGTTATGGGGTCTGATCTATAATAAATCTCGCTGGAATAATGGAAGATTGAAAAGAAAGAAATGGAAGGTAAGGATTCGTGAATTAGATCTTAACCTTAAGATGAAATGAGAGATCTTCTGATCGGAAACCAGACTGGTTACGAGGATGGAGGAACTTTGGTTGTTGGTGTGAAAGATTGGGTTAGTCAAGGGGTTAAGGGGGATGATGGTGATGCACTTTGAAAACTTCAAGATGGAAGTTTAAGTTCTTTTTTTTTTTTTTTTTTTTGATACGCACAGTCAGTGATGACCAGATCCGGAGAGATTTTGACCGAATTTGGGTAAGACTAAGATGCATTAGGAAGGAGAGATCCGATTGATTGTTAGCATCCGGAAGAGAAGGAAGGGATTGAACGACGGAAACATTTGATTCATTCATTGTGAAAAAGAAGAATGCTCATGAATCATAAAGTCGAGGTCCATGATGAGAATGAGCTCCAGAATGACGGAAAGCGTCTTCTTAAGTCAACCCAGCGGATTGCGCCGATGAAATAAGGTGGATGCAATACGATTGTGGCTTAAGATATAATTAATCATTTGACCAACACCGTTGTTTATTTATTAATATTCTTACCTACATAAAAACACAGCCACAAATGAAACGGTCGTTCCTTTCCAGTTCGTACGTTCGTACATTCGTATTTTTTTTTTACGATATCATCGATTGTGATTCGTGGGGATATTTATGATTGACACTGCATGCCTTAGAGGAAACAAGCTAATTTTGCCTTCCTGAGAAACATTTCAGGCGTAAGTGCAGATGATATGATAGGTTATGTATGTCGAAATATCACCACAAGAGTACGAGAAATAGACGCTGAAGTTGGGATGGAAATTTTTGTATGGAAGATAGATATACTTCTTGAATCTTACTAGGTAGTTTATAGATAGATTGACTATTGATGTTCATTCTCATGATTCAGTTGTCTGATCTACATCGTATCTCATTTCCATGAGAACAGAATACCGAGGAATATTGAGAACAAGATGATGTTGACCAGGAAGGAAGTAAGAACTAGAAAATTTAGACCTCGGAAGTCAAAGTAGGTAAGGTTATTCAAAGTTTTAGAGTTCTGGGTTCAAGGTAGAGCGATGAAGGTATGCGGAAACATAAATTCGGTATCATCATCAGTATCGAGAATGTATGATGGTTCATCGCAGTATTTTCAACCGACGCAGTAGGCTAGTACTGTAGTCACCTATTTAATAGTTGGTTGTACAGTATTTACTGTTCTATAGAGCAGGAACCAACTTAGTAAGTTAGCACTAAGTTCTTTCTCAGTACCACTGTGTTCTAGTACTCTAGTACTACCTACCCTAAAATTTTAGCACCCGCACAAGCTTGCAGCTAGTCCTCACTTCCCGCTTCTAACAACCTTCATGTTTCGTTGATGTCAACAAATATCCATTCAAGGTATATTTCTTCTGTTGGTTTTCATAGGAGTGACATTGATCCATCTCATCGAGTCTTCTCATTGACTCAACTTAAAACGGAACGCATTCATCGAGATCAAAGACGACAACAAAACTACTCGTACATCTCTCTTATCGATATAAATCATCCCCAAAATCCCAAAATCCCGATATCACGGTCAAAGCCCAGCCAGCCCCAGGTAGGCCAGCCTACCGCCATCCAAGAGAATCTAATTTCGTACCACGTTGGCTCGGGCTGTAAAAAGAAAAACAGCTACAGTACCCAGCTGCCCAGGTACCTTGAACCCTGAAAAGAGAAGGGAAAAGGCTAGGGAATACTTGGAGGTTCGGTTGTGTAGGCTGAGTGGAGTGAGTGAGTGAGTGAGTGAGCACTGAGCAGCGCAGCTTGAATGAAAAAGGAAGGGGAAAATTCTTGTCTGAGATGTTCACTTACTTTTGTCTCACATAACGGGCACAAAACATTGAAATCATTTATCATTCGGGCCAATTCATTTGATTCATTCCGTCCAGATTCGAAAAGGCTGAATGAAAACAAAAGTCGACTTTCATTCATTCTCTCTTCTCATTAACCTACTATACGGCCTTGTTTTCACAGGTTCTTTTTCTTTTAGCTACCTACCTACTGTACCTCCGTACCTACCTACCGAGTTACCTGTCTCGTATCTCATTCGTCAATACGACAATAAACGAGCACATACCAGTACGGTACGTACTGGACTGGACTGGCTGGACTACACACTGTAGTCTGAAAAATATTCAACTACCCGAATTCAACCATTTTACTTTTATCCCTTCCTTCATTATTTTCCAGCAAACAACACGATCTTTTTCTTCAAACCTTTTTTTTTTTTTCTATTTCACCTACTTTGTCGATTTCCACAAATTTAGACGCCCAAAAGAGAAACTTAATTAATTGATTAACTGTTTTTCTCTCTTTTTTTTTTCCACCAAACTTTTACGACCATTTATTTTACCATTTCTGCGACGTGTCGAAACCTTTTTCACCGAAGAATAATAATCAAAGCGTTCGTAATCCGTAATCCATCCATCCATCCATCCATCGGTACGGACACTGCACCAAAACCAATAGTTTAATTTAATCCCCATTTGATCTTCATCCGGTCAATTTCGAAGCACATTTCGTTTGTGCTTGAATACCTTCCTTCTTCGACCAATTCGAAACTACCTTCGCATCGAGGTTCTCCACACTTCAACAACACATAAAAGTTGGTTAATAAAGGGGAAAGATTGGCTGAAGGGTAAGATATTATATCAATTACTGTCTACCATCTCCATCTCCATCTACATTCTGCCTGAATGTAGCGTGAGGGTGAATAATTCAAAGTTTGGTGACTAACATGGCTACATATAGGAAGCCTGAGAAATTTGTCGCCAGACAATTCACCATGTCTTCGAATAATACAAGTATGGCAACCAGTGCGCCACCTGTAGCTGCTACTTCTTCTGCTGCTGAAGTCCCTTCTTCGACTTCTCAATCATTAATATCTACGACCTCTACATCAAGTGCAATTGCTAACACAAGTCCATCGACTACAGTCACAAGTCCTGACCCTGTAACTCCTGTTTCTAGCAGTAGTAGTGTAGTACTTCCCGTCACGCCAACTACAACCTCAACCTCAACAACGCCAGCACCAGCAACCCCGACTCCAACTACACCAACGCCGACAACCCCAACGCCGACAGCCCCAACGCCGACAGTACCATCAGTGACAACTCCAGTATCAGTTGCAACCACTCCCACTACTTCTGCCGTAGTACCCACACCTACCACTCCAAAAACTACTGAATCCCAGACAACACCCACAACCACAGCCGCGGTCGATACTCCAACCCCTTCAGTCGTTGTATCCGTGGTTACCGTGACGCCAACTGACGGTATATCCTCTGGACAAGTCACAACTGAATATATTACATCTACACAATCTATTACATCCAAAACATCTTCTACATCGTCTTCATCCTCGACCGCAGCTTCCGGAACAGCCGGTCTTAGCAATGCCGGGACAGGTAAATCGGGAAGTTCAGGTATTGGAAGTGGAGGAACAATTGCTATCGCGGTAGTCGTACCTATTGTTGCAGTTGCTGCTTTAATTGCTGCTGGATTATTCTTTTGGAGGAAACGAAAGCAACGTAAGGATGCGGAAGAGATGAGAAGAAAGGAAGTCGAGGAATATGGATACAATCCCAACAATGATCCGACCATTCCAGCTGTAGGATCAGGAGGAAGTGATGGACCATTCGAAATGCGTGAAGAAGAAGGATCTGGTTATCGTGGATGGGGGACTACAGCGGTAGCATCGTCAGGAAGAAAAGCTTCAACGACATTATCTGGTGGTCAGTCCGCAGGTGGAATTGGTATGGCTTATTCGGATGGAAACTCACCGACTCATGCAGTTTCCGATACTCGATCTGATAATCCTTTAGTTGATCACCATGAAGAAGAAGGCATGGGTGCTATGGGACCAACTACAGGAGGAAATCGCGATATAAATCGAGGGTTATCGAATGCTTCTTCATCATACAGTGCTGCCGGTCGTTCAGATGGATCAGGTGAAGGTGCAGGTGGATATAATGGAGGTGGACAATATTATGATCAATATGGAGCGGGAAACCCATATACTGACGCAACACCCTATGGAAGTCCACCGAATCGAGCCGATGTTTCAGGACAACCAGTTATACGTGATGTATCAGCAAGGAGGAACACACGAATTGAAAACCCATCACATTACCCAGGTCAACAGAGTGCCGGTATTTCACAAAACTTTTAATCAATTAGGATGGGATTTTGTAACGATTTTTTTATCCATCTACGCACACACGTTATTATAAAAAGTTTCATTTGGGAAGCCGTGCTCCCGTTATTTAATATGCGGTGGGAATGAAAAGGGAATCTTTCGAGGCACAGCTTTGTAGTCATATTATATCACAATACCATTATGGGGGAGTGGATGGCGTTCTTTTCTTTTCTTTTATGAATGGCCTTTTTTTTTCTCTTCTCTTTCTTTAGAAGCTATGAAGCATCTCTGGCCTTTCTTTCGTCTGATATGGTGGCTTGATGGTTGTTTGATGGGAGTGATGGTTTGTTTACGCCTTTACCAGTCGAGGTAGATGGAGATTTGTTGCGAGAGAGAGAAAATGGGATTTGAAAGAAGATGGGGTAGTGAAAGGTAGAGGAGAGGAATGGGAGGGGAAAGGGATTTTGGCAGGTTTGATATGATGGTGTCATGGTGGAAAGATACCAATAGCGAATGGAAGATGGAAGATACCTAGGTAGTGGTAGTGAAGAGTGGCATATACAAAATGAAATAATACATTGTGACCCAGGCTGAATAGATAGATGATGTATTTGTGTTTTGTGTATATATGCTCATGTTGGTAGTAGAAATTAGTAGAAACTTGAAATTAGTAAATAAAAATAATTTATGATTTATTTGTTGATTTATTGATTGGTTGATTTATTAATTGATTTATTGAATATTAAAAAATAATATATATAGGTTATATAATATTTATTTCATTTTCTATATTATATATATATAACACATCAGATTTAAATATCCGAATAATTAAAT
This sequence comes from Sclerotinia minor, assembly GCA_025389075.1. Classification (NCBI taxonomy): domain Eukaryota; kingdom Fungi; phylum Ascomycota; class Leotiomycetes; order Helotiales; family Sclerotiniaceae; genus Sclerotinia; species Sclerotinia minor. Next base: position 1,180,860 of record QRFH01000015.1, on the reverse strand, counting down.
AATTAAAAGAATCATAGTATACGAAATAAAATTTTTAGAAAGGAAATGAATGGAGATGAGATAAGATACTGTAATATATATAAGAACGGAGGTAGGATGGGGATGGGGATGGAGAGTAAGTATGTAGATTAATTACTGTAGTAGAAAGTAAAGAGAAGGGAAGGAAATGGGAAGTGGGAAGTGGGAAAATGCTGGTGGGGATAGGGTATGGTGTTGTGTGTTTTGTGTGTGGGGGAGGAGATGAGAGAGGGGGAGAGAAGGGGATTGGGATTTGTGATTTATATAAATAGTTGGTTTTGGGTGTTTTTGAGGTTGGGGGTTTGGATGAGGATGGATGGATGGTGAGTGATGGGTGGATGAGGATGGGTGGATGAGGATGAGGATGAGAATGAGGATGAGGTGTTACGAGGTTTGCCGTCTAGATCACGTGGAAGTGCTCTAGGCTCTCGAGGTGGTTTATAACTAGGCGTCAAGCAGGGACTTAAAGTAATGACAATAATATGATGCAATTCGTAACTAATAGTATGGTATACTAAATGATTGATCTTGAGCACGAAGCTCTATACAAAGGAAATCCGTCTTGATTATATAGACCTTCATGCCTATGGCTAGTCAGGACCGCTGCGCGGTCCTAGACAGCTCAGCGTTCCTTATGGTCCATAACGTGGCTTCGTCACGTTACCTTGTTTTAGTCATGTGACGCGGCGTAGATGTTAGCCGTCGTAACAAAGATTTGTTTTAATAAATTAATTTTGTAAAAAAAAATTAAATTTCTTTTTGAATAAAAACAAGATTAAAGATTCTAATATATTTTTATAAGTATAAAAATATAATTAAAGTTTTTAAAAAAAATTTGATTAATTTTTGATATACTTTATAATATATGTCTTTTTTGTTGAAATTAAGGTCATTATGGGCCTAGAATTGAGGTCATATGACCATTATGGTGCACGGACCATAATTGGGAATATCTTCAATTCTACCATTACTGTAACTTAGATCCTCAGTTCAACCTACATCTAATAATACTACTACTTCCAAACAATTCATTTTTAACATTTTTAATCTTTATACTATTATACTTCCGAGGGGAGAAAAAAGAAAAAAGACGTTTTTTTATAAATTGTTATTGCTATTGTGATTTCTTTATTGTTTTGTTGTTTTATTGGTCGGTTGACCGGTAAATAAATCGCGAAGATTCGATTCAACATGATGTGAGATAGACGGTGAGATATCTTGAGGTATTACGGAGTATATGAGGGGTAATTGAAGGATGGAGTGAGGAACGGAGGAGAGAAGGATGACGGAGATAGAGTGAGGAATATTTGGAGGAGAGAAGGTGAGAAGGTGAGAAGGACGGAGATAGAGTTTCCGAATTGCGAGGAGTTGATTCGGTGTTTTAGAAGAGGGGTGGGGTGGAGTAGGTTTTGGTTGTGCGTACAGTGTACTCGAGTACATATTTGATGTTTCATATACGGAGGTTACGGAGGATATGTGCAGAGGATCTTGCTGCGATGGATGGAGGAGAGGGGAATAGAGAGGGGAATGAGGAGAGAGAGAGGAGAAGAGTGAAAGGAAGAGTATAGAATGAATGTATCGAGGAATTGGTTTGATATATCATTATAGTTTCATGATACCAATGGATTTATCAACCGCACTCTGTCATCATATCTCATTCACATGACGAGAATCCAAAGATGGTTCACTATAAATTTAAAGAGCTTCCAATATCTATCTACAAAGTAGATATTACTCAATCTAGATAAAAGATCCCGAAGTGCGGGGTCCATGGTTTTGGATCGGGAAGTGTTGAATAAGGTTATGTGGAATAGATGGATAGATCGGATTGATGATGCCGATGTTCTCCGATTTCATTGTCAAGACTTTTGGTATACGTAGAGTATACGCAAGAAGAAGCATCTTGGTATTTTATTCATGAGGTATGTATGTTAGGAGGTGACAGATATCTTATCATGATAGTTGATACTTGCATTCTCAGCAATTTGGCCGTATGAGTCAATAGCCATATCGATGTTAATATTGATATCTTCATCTACAAGAACATACAAATTAGTACTGTACCGTAAATTTTATCTCTGCCTTTCCAATACCCTATTAGGAAAACCTCTGCAACCTCCTCCTTTAACCTTACGTACCATGAATTTCACGAGATGTGGGGTACTAGCTATTCAAAGTAAAAGCTTGCCCCTCACTACCACTTGTCCGAAAGAAGTCCGCTCCGCTCCAACTTCCTTTACTAGTTAATATATTGCTACACGGTACCTCATACATACTTGATTTCTTTCTAAACATCATCTACATCTACAACGTAACTTTTTGTACACCTTGAGAGCTTGCTTTATACCTTGATAGCTTTTTTCACTGTCAAGCGGACGAATTGTATTAGGAAGAGAACACGAGAAGAACGAAAGAGAATAGGAAAGATGCCGGCTGATACTGTTGGGAAGGTAGGTTGATCTTTGTTTGGTTTTGTCTGTTGCGTGTTTGGTTGGATTGCTGGGGTGGGGTGAGGTGAGGTGGGATGATGAAGGAGTGGACAGAACTGTTTACGATTGATTCATGCATATTCGTAGATTGGATTCATGGACTTGTGGAAAATATATACTAATGAGTGCTTTATTATAGACTATTACCTGCAAGGTTAGTTCGACTATTCTATATTCTACCTATTAGACTACACGATCTTGCTATGTCATAGAACTCGGTGTACTTAGGACGGCTTTTGTGAAATCTGCGGATGTAGTAATAATTCTACGGATGGCTTAATAGCTTTGAGGGAATCATGACACATCTGCGAAGCTTCAACCCCTTAGGCCCAAACCGCAGATTCTCTGAATAATCCACACCCATTCCATTCCATCAAATATCGAATAGCATCCTCGGAGATGAAAACAGAACGGGACAAAGAGAAGAAAAAACAAAAGCTGATGAAATATATAGGCAGCAGTTGCTTGGGATGCAGGTCAAGAACTCAGTATTGAGGATATTGAGGTTGCTCCTCCAAAGGCCCATGAAGTGAGAATTGAGATTTATTATACTGGTGTTTGTCATACTGGTAAGTTTTAATGTTTCTTCTTGTTGGGTGAAGCTTGGGGGGTGATGAGGAGGCGGGCTTTTGAGTCGAAAACGGATAATGGGTGTAGCAGATAGAGGCTCGTACAAAGATGGTAGAGCATGAGGAAATGATTCAAGGATGAATGCTAACAAATCATCATAATAGATGCATACACACTTTCTGGCAAAGATCCCGAGGGAGCTTTCCCAATTGTACTTGGACATGAGGGTGCTGGTATTGTTGAATCTGTTGGTGAAGGTGTAACATCTGTTAAACCTGGAGATTATGTTGTTGCTTTATAGTATGTCTCGTCAATTTCCTCTACCCATTGCTGTTTGCTCTTATTATCTCATCACCATCGTTGTACTTGGTACACCCTAACTCCATTTATCTCCTGCTTCTCTTCACAAATCACTAACAACTATACAGCACCCCAGAATGTAAAGAATGTAAATTCTGCAAATCCGGTAAAACTAACCTTTGTGGAAAAATTAGAGCAACTCAAGGAAAGGGTGTTATGCCAGATGGTACATCCAGATTCAAGTGCAAGGGTAAAGATCTCCTCCATTTCATGGGAACATCTACCTTTTCTCAATACACGGTCGTTGCCGATATTTCCGTTGTAGCTATTACTCCAGAAGCTCCTATGGATCGAACTTGTTTACTTGGTTGTGGTATCACTACCGGTTACGGAGCTGCTGTCGAAACCGCTAAAGTCGAAGAAGGATCTACTGTTGCTATCTTCGGTGCAGGCTGTGTTGGTCTCAGTGTTATTCAAGGAGCTGTTCAAAGGAAAGCTTCAAAGATCATCGTGGTTGATGTAAACCCATCCAAGAAAGAATGGTCCGAGAAATTTGGTGCAACAGATTTCGTTAACCCAACTGAATTGAAGGGTCAAAGTATTCAAGAAAAATTAATCGAGATGACCGATGGTGGTTGTGATTATACTTTTGATTGTACTGGAAATGTTGGTGTTATGAGAGCTGCTTTGGAGGCTTGTCATAAAGGTTGGGGCCAAAGTATTGTTATTGGTGTTGCTGCTGCTGGACAGGAGATTAGTACTAGACGTGAGTTTTTTTCCCTCTTCTCAATCACAGACAAAAATAACTAACATATTTCCCACAGCATTCCAACTTGTCACAGGTCGTGTCTGGAAAGGGTGTGCTTTCGGTGGTATCAAGGGTCGTTCTCAATTACCTCAATTGGTTGATGATTACATGCAAGGAAAATTAAAGGTTGATGAGTTCATTACTCATAGACAACCTTTGAATGGAATTAACCAAGCATTCGATGATATGAAGAAGGGTGATTGTATTAGATGTGTGGTTAATATGAGGGAATGACTGCCTGGGGTTATGAGGGGAAGGGAAAAGGAAAAGGCGATGTTGTAGGGATAGCCAGGTTCAGATTGGATGCAAAATGAAGATGATTTTGTGAATATGGACATGTATATGAGGAATCATTGAGCTTTGTAGTACGAGGCTGTGATATCGGGTGATTTTGTGGTACTATTTTGATTATGTGAATATTTCTATTGATTTAGTTTGGGTAGCGTGATCAATACTTGATACAATACAGGTTCATGTGGTGAGGTTGTAAGCTCTCGTGATATTTCTCAAGTGAGAGGTTGATTATGGTTGATAGTATACAAATAGTCCTTTCTGTTTCCAATCATACCTCTTCCATATTATACAATCACATCTGAGCGATACTTTACATTATCGAACAGCAGCCATTCTCTGCCTTTTAGAAGTTAGAGTGTTTTCTGTTTTGGGGCGGATCGGGCATTATGTTTGACTTACGACCTCGTTTCTTGCTCGTTCCTGACCTGAAGCCCGCGAAGGTGAATTCTCTCCCTGGAAAATCATTTCATGCTTTTTTTGGAGTATTTTTTGAAGTTCTGTTGGTCCTGAAATTACCTTGATCCACTGCTGGAAACATAATATCCTCATCAAACGTTGTAAACGGGCTGTGAATAACTCTAGAACTTCGCATTTCATATGCTTCTGGTGGCGTGTGAAGATTTTCATTGTCTGCTACTGCTACTGCAATTGCGGGTCTTTTGGCCTGTGGAGCTTTTATGTTTTCGCGTTGCTTTTGAGGGGGATGGTTGAGCGTGTTTTGGATGTTGCGGAGTGTGTGCACTGGAGTCTTTGCTTGCCTTTCTCTTAGTTCGCGTCGAGGGTTGTGGTACTGAGGATATGGATCGCTGGGTTCTATACTGAGTTTGTCGTTCGTCGTTTTATGCTTGGTTCTGGGGATTTGCTTGGTTTTTTGAGTGCATATCTTTGGGTGAAAGTAACATACTGATTTTGAGGTGTTGGGGTGTTGGGTTGTTGAGGTGTTGAAGTTTGAAACTTGAAAGGAAGGAGAGTGAGGGGCGCGAGAGGAAGGATGATGCGAATTATTATTTTTTCCGGGTGTTTTGGGCGACGCTAGTGCGTAGGAGAGTCAAAGATGATAAAATCAAAAGTGCTTGAAGTTGAAGGCATATGGTTTTGAATTTCTTGGGAATCCTACAAGAAAGAAGATGCGAAGGGGTATATTCTATTGCCTAGGTTAGGTTATGAATCATGTTTCTTTGTGGTATGGATAGTCTTGAATATGATACTCATAAACTCTGAAGTATCTATGAGTCCTGAGGTTATAGGTTGGTTGCACTTTGGTATATTCATTCTCATCTCCTTTCTCCCTGAGTAGTCGGGACTCATATGTATATATATAAAGTTATTTCAGTACGGTCTAGATTTCGCGAAGATATAAATTGCGTTGTAGGAATTGGTTGAGAAGTAATGATTGTTTATTATAGAGTCAATAAATGTATAAAACTGGAGTATAGGTACTTGCTTATAATGGTGGCAATACCTTCGGGGAAAGGAGTCATTCTTAAAGTGCTAGATTCCCCTTTGGAAGAATGGGAAAGTATCAAATACAGAGAGGTAAGATGATTCTTGATGTGTAATCATACTCATTTCCATAGTGTTTATTCGTCATGATGCCCGTATCCAATAATATCCATCTCTAATTATATCTATTTTCAATCATCCGCTTCTCCATTAGTATACATATTTCGATCATATTAGTTTTCAATAATCCCTTTCTTCTTTAATATACATATCCGATAATGCCCATTTCTATCTATATTCATCTATCTCCATTAATCCTCTTCGCCATTAACTTACACTCCTAATAATATCAATCCCAAATAATATACATATACATATCTCCATCCCTATATAAGAAATATCCCCGCTGACTACTCAAGTACATGACGTCATTGACCTACATCACCAAACAACCACATCCCGATCTTTCCTTACCCTGTTGAAAAAGAAGTTAGTAAGAATCCCCCAAACATGTTAAGCGAAGTTGATTATATATATATATACATATATACACATGTATATATGTAATTCTAGTAAGCTTACCTTGGTATCATTCCGTACATCGGAGTCCCTCACTTCTTCTAATATATCGTCAAAACAGATATTACGTGGATCCTTGATATAGGCTGATGGTGGTCTTTGTGAGGGTCCGCCGTCGATATCTAGTTCGGTGAAGATACTCGTGTGTGGTTTTTGTTTGGAGGAGACCTGCGGTTTTGTGTTCTTGTATTTTTGGGGGAATGGCATGCTGGATTCGGAGTTGGGTTTGGATTGGGTTTGAGTATGGATGTGGAATGGAAGCGAGGTGATGAAGTGGGTGAAGTGAGCAAGAGGTATAGCGATATGAATGAATGAATGAATGAATGGCTCTTTTCGAGGTACCTGAGGACAAGTATAGGGAGGAATAATTGAAGTGCGATAATGTATTGAAGTTTGTATGTGCTGCGATATAATGTGATATGATATTTAGATATCTTTGATTATTTCCTAAAAGAGATAGATGGTGGTACGATGCTAACTATGTATTTACCTACTTTTATGCGGTTTATAATTATGTCCCTTTTGTGGTAAGTAGTCATAAGTATGATGTGACGCATTTTTGGAGAACGAGGTTGAATGAATAGCTGAATGGATGATTAGAGATTATGGTTGGAAATGACTATTCGTGGTTTATTCTGGATGGGTCTGATTTGAAGGTCTGTTTTGTACTGGAAGGATTTATGATTGTATCAGAGTTTTGGAAGTTGCTTTTTTTTCATAGCACGTGAAATTAAGACTTCCAATGTAATTACACACTTCGCGGTAATTAGTAGCTTGCGATATCCTCTCCACGATGAAAATACAAAATCATTTTGAAATTTGCATCCCCAGCTTTCCATCCTCATTCCTGCAGCATCAACCAAGTGGGTGATTTCTCCAAAGTAGTTGCGATGTTTTTGTGTACGGAGCGAAGTTTATGTATTGACTTACTTGCCAACCGATGATCATCGAATTTCAGCATTTTATTTCACTTCATAAAAATCTTCTTCTATTGGGGTTGTCACAGGCATTAGGTACTAGTTACTTTGCACGTCGCTTTGCAAGTTGCTCCAGCGAATTTTTATGCAATTACCTATACTCATGGGAGATTTGCAGAGATGTTTCTCGATATGGGGACGTTAATGCGTGGGCATGCGCGGATAGTGTTTAGTTGCATGATATTTCTGATGTCATGAAGGGTGCGAACATATTGTTATTTAGGAGAGGCAGTACTGAAGCCCATCGAAACAGATTCGCCCCTTGTGAGTTTTTGCTAGACATACTGGTTGCTGATGCTTTATTGCCCTATGCGGAGGATTTTATAGAGGCATTGAATGGGGTTCGAATATGAGGGTTTGCTCCGATTGCATTTTGTATTTGGGTAATTGGGAGGGCTTGGTCGTAGTTATGGGTTAGGAAATTAGGCAATCAGGTGAATGGTGATGATTATGGCCGTGATGTAGCTTGAGGGGTCGGAGTAAGGTACCAAGTAAGATGTTCGAGAAAGACGTTGAGTGGCGTCTTGGACTCAAAGTATGGAAGATGATGGATATCTTTTGACAGTCACAAATTTGAAAGTAAATTCTGAATTTGGCATAGTGTATAGAGGGCAGGAAAGTTCCTGGGATATTCTGAGGTGCGCAACTATGTAACCCGTTAATGTGGCACTAATGCGGTGACTGTACTTGTATGCATCCAACCACCAGGAGGCATTAGCTTCTTCTTCTTCTTCATGCCTTTAACCACCGTAAATCCAGGTTCGACCTCAGGAACCCTTTGGTGCTTCTAAATCCTCCGGTTCGATATGTAAAGGTACAACTGTAAACTTCATGCGTATACTCGGACTAACCTCAGGCATGGAAGGCTTTTCATCCTTCTCAACTACAACATGCAATTGTATGAAGGCATCTCTTCTGCTCTTGATTGTACACATGTGTGTAGTGTTAACATTAAAATACATTCCAGCGCTCATATTTTCCCGCATAATCTCTCAGATGACACCAAGACTCAAGCCAATTTCCATATCTCTTGGTGTACCAAAAATCTTTCGCGCATTATGAGATGAATAAGCATTTAGAGCAGCATAGACATGAGGTTTTTTAATCCAAGTTTGATGGATAAGAGGAAGGTTAGGTGTCTTCTGCCAATCAATGAAGATTTGTCCTGTCGTATCTCCAAGTTGTCTCTTGTAGGAGTGGTAAACACCATCTGTGATGGTTTTCGTCATCTGCCTCTTCCAGAGAGTATCATGAAATTGGAAAGGTTTTGGTCTAGTTCATTAAGAGAGTGCACCAAGGTTGCCTGGAGTTGACCAGAATGGAGGAATGGTATGACACCCTCCTTGCGATTACCCTTGGGCGATGACTTGCAATCCCAACAGAAAGAACCGGTAAGGGTGAATCCGAGAAAGTCGGGCAACGAATTTCCGTTCCCATATGCGAACTGGATCAACTTTTCGATATCTTTCTGGGAAGGGCAGTTGAAATCTGTGGCTAAACCTTTGCAACTCTTGCCTTGGTCATTTCAAAAGTGGCATCGCTAAAGATGTCTAACTTTGCAGACTTTGTGCTTCCACCACTCGTCGCCTTCAACTCCTAGAACGAAATTGTTGCTGCGTATCGAGAAACTATAGTCATCCCGAAATATTCACATTCTTGGAGCTTAACTGAACAAATCAAGCTTAATCTTAGCTATCATTGTATCGGCAATTCCCTTCTTGTTAACCTCTTCTAGAATAAAGATTGCTAGTTGGGTAGCATTGAAGCTGCGGCGACAGACTTTGTATTTGGGAAATCATGCCCCCTAGGACGTTGACGCCAATTCAGAAGATCTTCAGGCAACCGTACTTAATGCTCGAAAGCGGAGGAGGTGATGAAATTCCGAAAATGTTCTAATCGGGCAATACCAGAAGACTTTCGTCAAGTGGCTTAGCTTCGAAAGGAAGTTTTTGGGGGATGGGGGAAGTAAACTCTTAAAAGTTACAATCTGGCAATACCAGAAGACTTTCATCGACTGGCTTAACTTCAAGAGGAATTTAGGAGAGGGGCAAATGTCGTTTTTCATAGGGCCCAATGCTGATTGATGCAAAGAGCTCCGCGCAAGGGTATTAACTTTATTGGCAAACTAAATATGGTAAAATTAGACATTTATAGAATCAACAGCAGGAAATGTAATGAATCTAACTAAGTCAACCTTAAAGAGAAGGTTTAATGATACACCTAGCAAATCTCGATCAACTGGAAAGAAAACAAGAAGTGAAGGTTCTTCCATGCCGGGTGGTAGTGATGTGGGTTTAAATACTCCTAGTACGAACATTCCTGATCCAGATCATGGGCATCGTGGTAATAAATTTACTTTATTACCTCCACCAATATTACCAGAGTCTGTTAGATCTGCGAGAAGACCTATAATCCAACAGAGTAATTTGGGATTATCTATTGTTTCTATTACTGCTTACTGCACGATCTGCGAGACATTCAGCCTTGGCGCCGGTAGGATTTGCACACACAATCCACATCTCCCTCTATACTTGATCCCATAGATACTCACAGAGATGGGAGAACCGCAGAAGTGGAACCGAGAGAATTAAGGTACAACCTTTATAACTCGGAATCAGGCGACGAATATGATGAAACACTTGATTCATTCGACATGGCAGCCTTTAATGAAACAATGAATGCGATCGCGCAACAAACCGAAGCCGATTTGAGACCCGATGGAGGTATAGCAATGGTTGATGTCAATGATCAAGATGGAGAATATGCCAGAAATCCTGGTATGACACTTTGAATCATATTCCAAATTACTTGTTGAGGCACATTCGCAAGGTTTAAGAGAATTGGTGGAGCTACCTTAGGTTTGAAAGGCTTACCTTGCGATAAAGGGCAAGGTTAGTTAAAAGAAAGGAAGATACAACTTTTGAGGATATGAAACTTGAGCTTCTCTTATGTCAGCTTGCATTCATCCTGAAATTTTGAAGCATCTCGTGTATGAAGATTTACCAAAGGCTTATCCACTAACCTAAGGTTATTAGGTTTCAAAAGCTGGAAGATACATTTCATCAACTTGACAATCGATCGGATAGTGTCGCCGGCCAGAGTGCCATAACTTAGCATGGTATGCATGATAAAACAATCTATTTAATCATCACCTGTCGACAGACTGCTGTGCTCTGAGCCGCGTTACCTCATATAGAGTGGGCATCGTCCCTTTCGATGTGATGTAGTGTGTGTCACATGATGCGGCCGCATGTCAAAAAGTCCATGACGTCCATATTTACTAATGCCCCCCCACTGCAGCAGACATCCTCCAGAGTTCGACGTTCCTTCAATTTGACTCGCACCAAATTTGAGAAAAAAGACATTCACAAATCAATTCATATCAAAATGACATCTCTACGTATTGCTCGTCGGGTATTCCGTGCCTCAATGCTTAATACCTCTCGACCATTTTCCAGCACAACATTCCGCTTCGCAAATGCCAATCCCGGTAATGCAGAAGAGCATGTTGGTAATGAAGAGTATCGAAAAAAGCAAATGGAAAAGCCATTGAACCCTCATATGACGAATACCAATTCTACAATTCTGAACGAAATGCCTAGTGTTGGAGCCAGCAGACCTCCACCTGAGCTTATTACAAGTGTGGATGGGAAATTCACTCCAAAGGATAGTGTACCGGAAAATACAGATAGAATGACTGGTGGTACACAAGATGGAAATGGAAGTGGTGTTAATAGGGAGATGGCAGTCGGAGAAATGGAAGGGGCACAATTTCGAGTTGAGCCGTTGAGAAGGGATGGAGAACATGAAGAGAAGATGAGGGCGAGATTATTGTGTAGGTCTTTTGACAATTCATTACGCCCTCCATCTCCATATCATTTATTCACAAGGTTTGAACTTTTCTAACAGAGACCTCTTCCAGATCAATCCCGGAAACGAGGAACTCTAGAATCCGATCTTCTAATGTCTACTTTTGCCGATGCTCACCTTCCTACTATGACCGCTGCACAAATGGTACAATATGATCAATTCCTTGATGAAAATGATTGGGATATCTATTATTGGGTCACACAAGAACCATCACCAACATCTCGTGAAACAGCTGAAGGTGCTAGTCTTGGATCAGAAGGTGCTACAACCAATGCTATGGGTACAGATCAAAAGAAATCACCAGTAGCACAAGGTACAGATCCTGGTAAACAAACTGGACCTGAATTAGAGACAGATGAATGGAGAAATGGAGCACCAAGGAGTGGAGAATGGGCACAAACTATTGGAACATTTAAACCTGCTTATAGACCAGTACCCAAGAGATGGCAAAATAGTGAGATTTTGGCCATGTTAAGGAAACATGTTATTTCAAGATCTGCTGGAGGTGTACATGGACTGGAAATGAATGATAGTAGTGCAAGTGGTAAAGGTATGGCATTTATGCCACCTATTTTCCAGACAGATCAAACACGATCATGAGATGGGCGAGGGATTTTTGGTCAACGGGGAGAAGGAATTGTCCTATGGTCTTTTCCGTGTAAATAGGAACACAATTCATGTATGATATTAGTCGAGATGAGAAAATAATTATTGTCAGTCTACAGTCTCTACCATGCATTATTTTGGTTTGAGATCATGTTTTGGAAAGTTCTCTTTTAACCTATTTGGCATGTATGCCACTAACAACAGAATATTATATTATTATATCATCTATCCTCTATTTAGACTCTATCTAATCTCTACCCAACCCAATCATATATAAAAATCACACAAAACTCATCCCCCAAAATTACCACGCATATCTCTAACCAACATACGAGTAACAAAAAAATTATTTCCCACCTCGCCAAAACCCATCCATCCCCTATTTTCGCCTCCGAGCCCCGACCCCTCCTTCTCCCTTCTTCTTTTTCGAATCAAATGAAATGTTAATTGAAGAATTCATCCTTCACATCCCAGCTCCAGTATTTCCTGATACAAAATCTCCTAATCCGAGACTTAGTATTGTGAGATTACATTGCGTGGATAACCATGTGTGGATTTGTGATGGGTAGTGGGTTAGTGGGTTGAGGATGGTTTGGTGGATGGTGTGCAGGATTGGGGGGACTGATTTTGGGGGGAGAGATAGCATGTTGGTTTGGTTTGGTTTGGTTTGCTTTGATTGTGGTTGTGATGAGGTTTGGTTTTGTATGTGAGTGGGTGTAAATCGGTCTGAATTGTTATGGAGATCTGATCAGCGAGGAAACAGATGGTGAATCGGCGACAAGTTTCGACGATAATGTAAGCCAACGATCGTTCCTACAATATCAACCGCCCCTCCTAAAACCACTCGCAAAACCTTCTCACGTCCTCTCCACTTCCTCGCCACAAACGCCTTACTTTTCCTTAACAGCTCTTTTTCACTCCTCAATAATCCTGTCTCACTCCTCTCCCTACCAGCATTCAACGTATAAGAAGAAGAAAGCGATTGCCAATAAACCCCTCTCTACTCATTCCCTATCCCTTCCCACTATTTCCCTTTGAAAAATTAATAATCCCCTGATACCTCTTAAGTAAACCCTCCAACTTCCTCTGAATCCTCTCTGTACTCAAGTTGTCCAACCTAAGAGGACTTTTCGCACCTTTACTCGTAACAGGACTTAACGGCGAAGCTAATCGACTTAAACCAGCTAACTCAGTAATAGTACCCGGAGTCCCAGGAACAATAGTCTCCTCACTAGAAAAAGGCGTATCACCACAATTCTCCGCCTGATAAAAAACTCCCTCGAATTCTCTGGTGCGTTTCTTAGCTTCCAGAATTAATATATGCCAATAGTAGATTAAATCTCTCCGGAGACGTTCCGCGTCGCGACGTTCTTCGAGAAGTCTTTCAAAGGCGTGGGAGAGCTCGATTTGGGTTTGGGGCCCGAGCATGTGGGTGGTGCTTTGATGAGGTTTGAGGTATATATGTGGGATGTGGGTTGGATTTGAGGGGTGAGGAGTTTGTTATTGTATGGCTTGTCATTTAATTGAGGGGTATTATACGAGTAAGAGCGGGGAAATAAAAAAGTCTTAGACTTGCATGTGCATATGCATATGCATGTACTATGGAGACACTCCGAAGAATGATGAGAAAGTGGAGAGGAGTGGAATATCATGCAGATAGATGGATATCATAATAAAATTCCTCTCTATTTTTATATCAACCTCACCTCTTATAATACCCTCAATATCTTTTCAAAAATCCATCAATTCCCGCATTCAATTTTCCAAAAACAAAATAGCAGGCTGAAAATAAAAAATGTAAAAAAAAAAAAACCAATTCATCCCCATCCCACCATCTCGAAGAATTCCCTCAACCGCTCAGGAATGCCACAAACTAACCACCTACCCAACCCAAACAACATCCCATCCCATCCCACCACAAAGAAAAAACCGCCCAAGAAATCCCCCCAAGTTCCAACCAATAACCAAGCAATGATCGACACCGTACATTCCTCACTCACAATGTGTTTGTAGCCTATGAAAATCTCAGCCCATACATGTCGAAAAACTCTCTTTATTCATTGACAGAAGTCCCTCAAGCCATGTGTACTTTCTTTATCAAACGTGTAGTTTCTTTACAGGAATCAAGCTATGGAAATTTCATCAAAGAGGGAAAACTTTTTTCAAGAGCTAGGGGGGGTAACTATAATATGCTGTAATTTCTCGAATAAGTCGGGTTTGTGGAGCTTCTCTTCTTATCTATAATTAATATTTTTTTATTTTTTTTTTAACGTTTGCAGAAAGAAGCTTTTGAACTTTTGAAGAAGAAAAAAGAATCTCATCCAAAACCAACCGAGGCGAGGATTCTGTTCGCCTATCCTTCTCCAAGAATGTACCTCATTCCAAAGTCCAATACTACCACTGCAACGCATCGGCAATCTTCACCACCAAATGGTATGAGGTGGTTAGTCTCGGCACGTATATCCATTCCCGGGAATTCAAAAAGATGTATGAGGACGGTTCAAAGTGCACAATCACGTGTAAGTCACGCAAATATTCTTCATTCCAATGATTTAACTGTATAATTTAATGAAGAAGGCTGGTAGACACCTGACCTCTTCATAAATATCCTCTCCTGGACATTTTTGTCATGTTTTGCTTCATCAACTACATCATCGTACATCTGGCATTTATCCTGCATATTCCTCCTCCTCTCCCAGCCTATCATACCTTTACTTTTCCTAACTTTACCTGCATACTCAGGCACGTCCATACTATCCTGTACCGCCTCTTCATACCAAAGCCAATATGTCTCCTTCCATGGCAACAAATGGAAAGTCTTCGGAATTATTCACAAATAACTTTGAGGAATTAGACAACGCCTTTTTCGACGAATTTATTACCTTTAGTCCAGCCAATGACAGCCTACCTGAGCCAAAATCTTCGGAAGAATCAGATGGTAAAGATAGCAAAGACAGCAAAGATCAATCTTCCGAGACATTACTAGGATCTTTACACGATGCCGATGCTGATGCACAAGAGATTGAAAATAATTGGCAAGGAGATCCATGGGTTTTCGCCCAAGATTCAGCCTCACCAGACGGCACACAGGATAATCTCTTCTACGCAGAACTATCTGGCAGAGCCGCAATATCTGACTCTGATCTTCTCAGCCTTGAAGATATCTCTTTACAATCACCTCAAATAGAAGCATGGTCTCACTCATCTCTTCCAACATCACCAGCACCACCAGCTTCAACGAGAAGAAAAAGTCGAGTTGAAGCACTTGCCAACACATTGAAGAAGGTGAGCACAAAATCGGAAAAATCTCTACGAAGTCCTATTCGAAAATCAAGTATGGTACCTTCAAATATGGTACGAGGCTCAGCGAGTCATGGAAAAATGAGCCGGGAAACATTGAGAAGAAAATTGGCATTGGATTCTTCGAAATTCGGGTTTAATCCTCAACATCAATCACCAATGTCACCTCCACAATCCGCTAGAATGTCCAATTTTTCAGAACATACTTCATCGATGAAGAAAGTACAAAAGACGGAGATTTCTCAAGATTTATGGACTGGAATGCCACAAGACTTACAATTCCCATCTGTCCCAACTGATTACAATACACCATTATCAACACCCAACTTAGATAATAAACATACACCAGAAATGAAATTTCATCAATCATCATCAAATGGATCAATGTATCCAATGACACCCAAATCTCAACATGTGTCAGCCTCATGGTCACAACCAGGATCATCAAATTTCAGCTCAATTGGAGCGTCATCAAATTACCCCGTTGAGGTAGAAGCTGACGGAAATTCCTTATGGTGGAATCACGCTGCCACAACCCAAATGGCACAACCTTCACCGAATACCCTTCACCGAAATTCTCAAAGAGCAACCAAAAGCCTTGCTTTTCATTTACAAAATGAACTTTCATATAACAATAATGAAATGAATATGGCACAAGGGCTAATGATATCCATGCCAGAGAATATGCCTCAACAATCCTTTGTAGTCGAATCATCACCTATGCTTCATCAAGGATATTTTAATGCTGGTGCAAATGGAGGTGGACCACAACCACATTTACCATATCATACGCATAACCATAATGAGGCACCTCGAACACACTCGCATTCACATTACGCACATCACGCATCATCCTCATCCTCATCACGAAAACCCCATTATTCCCATCCTCATCCTCATCCCCATTCTCATTCATACTCCAGCTCAAGTTCAAACATAAATCCCAACACTAATCCCACATCCCGACCTCGAAAGCCTCGAACGGGATCAAGTGCATCTGAATCGCCCCCCTCACCAAAATCCTCACCTACCTTCCACGTGCTCAAACAACGAAAATCAAAAAATAGAAACACATCACCTAGAACTCCTACATCGGGAAGAGGAATGGTTGATTTTGTTAATTATACACCGGATGATAGTCGGAAGATTTTAACGGGAGTAGCTCCCAGTGGATCAAGTAAGACGAAAGCTAGAAGGGAAAAAGAAGCTATGGAGAAGAGAAGAAAGTTATCGCAGGCGGCGTTGAAAGCTATTAGAGCTGCTGGTGGAGATGTTGGGAGTTTAGTTGAAGAGGGTTTGTTTGTTTGATTGGGGGGGTTCTTTTTTTAACAACTGTTTTCCGTTTTAACTTTGGTGTTGGGGAGGACTTGAATGGGTTCTTTTTGCTCTCAAGGTAGCTAGCTTAGGTGTTTGGATTTTGGGGGTCTTCCTTACTTACTTATTAATAAGTTGTATCCAAGTAGCTTGAGATCATACATAGACCTAGATACTTATATACATCAAATTCTTCATCATCGAAATCATTGGAAATCAGTCTTCGTACATCATGTGTATCGTGTGATTTGTTCCCGCTATTGTCATGTTTCACGAATCAATACTTCGCTGATGATGCTGTGCATGTGTGAAAGTAATCTTAGGCTGCTCAATAAGCAATAATTACCTAGAGAGGCGGTTGAGGGATAAAGAAAGAGGATATTTGAAAGAAAGAAAGAAAGAATCATAAAGATGATTGGAATAAAGATATTTGAGTGATAGGAAACTACGGTATTAGTTGTCTAGTCTCAAACTAGGTAGGTTATTCGTAGGTAGTTTAAGAATGAAGAATGGTATTGGAGGATTCTGAACAAAAGAAGTTCTCAATTGATATAGACAAGATGATCATTTATAATGAGATGGATGGGAGAAAAGTATTTGCGATGGATGGCTGGGAGAGAAGTATTGATGTGGATAATTCGTGGAGGAAAAGAATATTTTTTGAAGATGGAAGGTTGGTAATGGTTTTTGGAGGTGGGGCGGAGGGCTCGGGATTTTACCTGGCATTGGTGGGAACGTGTGTGAATACGGAGTACGGTAGTGAACACCAGCACCACCACCTCGTCCTCAGTGATGGCTGCAAAAAGCATGACAGTACGTATGCTCTAGGTAATTCTTCCTCTTTAATTGGAATATAATAGTATAGTTCTTTATTTATTATTTTCTATTATCAATGATAAGTTTTGTATTCATGCATTTATGCATTTTGCTTCATTATCATTCTACATCAATGTCGTTGGTGTTTTTTGATCATGTCTCATCTCCCCCTCAAAGATCCACCCTCGTACATACTCCGTACATGGAGAACATCGATCTTTATGATGGAA
The DNA here is from genome assembly GCA_025389075.1 of Sclerotinia minor. Taxonomy (NCBI): domain Eukaryota; kingdom Fungi; phylum Ascomycota; class Leotiomycetes; order Helotiales; family Sclerotiniaceae; genus Sclerotinia; species Sclerotinia minor. The sequence continues at coordinate 1,163,246 of QRFH01000015.1, read as the reverse complement.
TTTCAGCCCTATAGCAAACTATCGAGCATATCAAGCAAGCGGAACAGAAGAAGATGACTGATTCATCATCTGTTCGTCACTTCTAAATCAGCCTCTTAATCCTTCACATCTTCTCTTTCTTCTACTTTCCACTCTAAGGTTACCGGTACCGCAATCATAACAAAATATTCCCCAAATCTGAAACACTCACCAACCTACCTCAGTTCTCCGTACGCGCTTACAAAGTTATTTATGTACATACCTCTATATTCATTCAATCCAATTCGATTCCACCTTTCCCAACGATCTATTTCGAGATTAGATGCGATTAAATGAGAGAAGATGATTGGCTTTATGTAGTAACCTTACAATATACAACCCACGTTTTTATTGGGGGCGTCTATATTCAAAAGCGCTCTTGGCTATCCAGCCCCAGCTCTTTGGGGTAAGACTTAAGACTTGGATTCATCTGAATTCTAAAGAATGGACGGGAAGGTAACATTATAACGTGGAAGGTGATGGTTTATCTACAGGGTTTCTTATCTTGGGTTTTCGATAGTGATGGTTGTAACTCTTACTAGGTATGAATAGGTATTATCTTTTTGTATCCATCTATCTTCTCTGTCTTTTCTGTTGAAACTTTGATCAAATCGGTTTGTATCTTCATGTGTTGTAGATCTTATATTTTATGTCTATACACCTCAACAAAACTCCAGAGAAACACAGCCCATCTATTTCTACCTACACAAACTAGGAGCTTATTATCAGACACAAGAAGGCTGCGCCGGAAGAAAGCCTATCAAAGCATACCTCTCAATAGTTGAATCTCCTTTCGCATTCATAAAATTAGATTTGGGTTCGAACATCAATCATCTGAAGCTCTAGGCTTCCATCAAAAGTCAAGCGCAAGTCTCATTAGTCCAGCGTTACCATATCATCAGGTAGATTACATATCCCACCCTTTACATATAAAGGAAAATGTTGCTTCTAACAATTTCCTGGCAGTTGTTTTCTTGAGAGTTTAATATTCGATACATATACCAAAATTTGGAAGAATTAAAGAATTGGGTTATGGCAGAACATAAATCTGGGGTTACATCTCCACACAATCATTCTACATCATCATCATCCTCAAAGACAAACTCAACACATCACATAACCTCAATTGGAGATCAAAGAACTCCAAAGACGCAAATTAAAGGTCAAGGTCACACAAGAAATCATTCATCCTTAGCATCAACACCCTCACCTGCTTCCGAAACTTCTTTGCTCTCTAGTGAAAGTGATGTGATTGATATCAGTCATGTGCTATTGTCCGCACATAATTCAACATCATTGAGTCCTATGGATGCTTCAACTAGATATAATCGAAAATCTTCATTTCTGCCAGAAACCTCACAAACAAGACCAGCTTCTCCAACTCGAAAATCATTCAAACTTTTCTCCAAACGCCCTAGTTCATCTACTTCAACAACCATAAGATCGAACATCAATTCGAGCAAAAATGCAACAAAAAGCGACATTACACCAAAGAGATTTTCTCAAAGAAAATCATTACTCAAACATTCTCAAGATGTATCAATTCCCGAGGAAGAATTTGATCTCAACCTTTTAAGTGCCGCAATACCCATGGCCTATCAAAAGAGATTCTACGACAAAACCACCAGTGAAGAAACAGAACATGAAAATGCACCCATGGTATCCCCAATGGCCATTCCCTTCGACCTCTCCCTGTTCCACGAACCCATGAATAATTCAACCTTAACCCCAGCCATGCGCGAACAAATAAATCTTCAAGAAGCTGCTGGGATACTTACTGGAGGATTAGGTGCTGGATTTACTCCCGATACTACAATAACCAGTACGGATCTCATGGCTGAATCATCGCAATCTTCTACCACAGCTTCACGTCTCTCTCGACGTCTTACACTTCGAAATTCTAGATTAAGTAGAGCACCTACGCTTAAAGATCTAGCACAAAATGAAGCAAATAGACGAGGTGAAGTAATCGAAGTAATCGTCCAAGAACCTCTTTCCGCACCCATGGATATAATTTCATTCGCAGGCCATACTATAGGAACGCCTCATGCAAATTTCGATTTCAAAAGTATGGACTCGTTACCCTTAAGTTTCAAAAAAAAGGGAACCTTCAAATCTTCCAATATCGAAGTATTCTACCCCCAAGCAAATTGGAAACCCTTTTCGATGCGAGCACCCTATCTCACAGCTCTCATAATAATTTCCGTCATCCTCGGAGCCGCCGAAGAATACCTACATCAAAAATCACTCAAGAAACCTTTATATTCATTCACATCTCCCTCCTTAATGACAACATGGGATTATTTTTGTTTTAAATATTTACCTACTCTCGTCGCCGTTACCTTTGGTGTATTATGGCAAATCACCGATTTTGAAGTTAAGCGATTGGAAGCTTATTATCAACTTTCGACAGAAGGGGGTGCGTTGGCCGCAGAATCGATAAATGTCGATTATATTACTTTTTTCAACGTGCTGCGTCCTTTTCGAGCACTGCTTTTTAAACATTATGCAGTAGCTGTTTCGTCGATAGCAACTTTGATGGCCGTCTCGTTAGTACCAACATTACAATCCGCAAGCGTGGTCTTAATACCTAGTCGCGCGGAACGGAAAGCCGATCCAGGTGTGATGAAAGGAATAGTAATTTCAGGACCTTGGTCCCGATTATTAAGTTTGACACTCTGGCTGTGTGCCATATTCGGATGTATATTACTCTGGCAACTGGAGCGCAGACCCTCGGGTTTAGTCGCCGATGTAAAAGGAGTTGCAGGTATAGCCGCCATGGCAAATCGCAGTCATATTCTCATGGATTTCAAGGATATGGATACGGCGACTCCGGATATGATTCATCAAAAATTGAAAGCACATCGTTATACACTTCGAAACTCGTCGCTGGCGCCGGAAGATAGTGTCATACTTACTCAAGCTGATAAAGATAAATACGATTCTCATCAACACCACGATGAAAATCCACATCCATTATTTCTTCGTCTCATCGCCGGAATCCCCTTTGTAATCGGCATGTTCCTCTTCACAATTCTCATCCCTATTATTCTCTTTACCCCCGCAAACATCATCACAGATAAAGCACCCTGGCTTCTAACCCTCGGAGCCGTGTTCATCAAACTCAGCTGGGGTAGTCTCGAAACCGCCATTCGTATGATCGAACCCTTCTACATCCTCTCTCTCCGCCATGCCTCCCCCACCGCATTAACCCTCGACTACACAGCCATGGCATTCGGCTGGCTTCCTATCCGCGCCTTCCTCAACGGCCACTACCTCGTCGCAACCGTAGGCTTCGGATCCGTCCTCGCGGAAATCCTCACCGTGTGCATAACATCCTTCAGCACCGTCACCGGAAGCGATTTCACATCCGCTCTATCCCACACTGGAACCTCCAAACTCCACTCCAACTCCAACTCAAACTCAACCCTCACCTCCGGAGAAGAAACCTACATATCCTTCTGGACCTCCTTCTTCCTCTCCCTCCTAATCCTCCTTTCTCTAATCCTCATCTATATAATCTCCTACACACGCCGACGTCATGCATTTCTTCCCCGTCAACCATCTAGCATCGCTAGCATTCTCGCATTTATATATCAATCGAAGATGTTGTATGATTTTGTCGGGACGGAGAAATTGAATAATAGGGAGATGGAAGAGAGACTGGTGGGAATAGGGAAGAGTTATGGATTGGGCTGGTTTAAGGGGAGAGATGGGGAAATGCATTGTGGGGTTGATGAAGAGGAGTTGAGTGGGAAGTATAGGCATGGGAGGGATAAAAAGGCGGAGGGGTTGCCGTGGAGTTCGAATTGGCAGGATTATTAGGGGGAGGTGGATGGATGGATGGATGGATTGGGGTTGGGTTGGGTTGGATAGGATGAGATGAGATGAGATGACTAGATGATTTAAAGTCTGATATTATTATAAATTTTATTTTTATTATTAATTCTATTATAAAATTATTATTGTAGATTATATAGATGAATATTAGATGTTTTGATATATATATATATATAATTATTTCTACCATTAATCTAAGCCCAGATAATTTTACAATACCTTGTGTAAAAAAGATAACCTGATTCAGGAAGGAAATCAGGCGGGAGTTTTGACACAAGATTTGTATTGAAGATGGGATGCGGTTAGGGATGAGGGGTGAGAAGGTTTGAGGGGTGTTTGGGAGATTGTTTATTTATCTTAGGGTGGATGGAATGGAATGGAATGAATGGAATGGAATGAATGGAATGGAATAGATGAAATAGGTTATTGATGATTAGCTTGTGGATTGGATGGTGTATTTATGTTTAGGTAGAAGGTTTTGTTTTTTAAAGGAGGAGAAGGTGTTGTTTTTTAATGGATTATAGAGTACGGGAGTAGAGAAATGTTTGTTTGTTCATGTAACCTTAATCTATAGGTAGGTACTTATTTATATCAATTGTATTTATATTAGTAAAATCATGAGAAGGTTTTGCGTAGGTAATGTTAGTATAGAGATGAAACGAGTTGGATCCTGAAGTATAAATGGGATAACATAGGTACTACCTTAGGTATCTAAATAATAACAATTTACAAGATCCACCAATCTTAAGATCTTACCACGATTCATTTTCGATACTTCGAGTATAAAATCACTCTACCCTACTCTATTCGGGCTTTTCTGAAAGATGAATAATACTAAAGGGGTTATCGTAGACAATATAACTACCTTAAGTATCTTACCATCAAAAATTCCCGACTCTCAAAATAACAATTATATTTATTAGATTAACCTATCTAATATCTTTCCAAAATACCAGGACATTTCCATACATTCCCATACATTCCAGTAACAAGTCTACATACCTCAAATACATTCCAACATCATAAACAACAAACAACAAAGAATAAAAGAAAGAACCAAAATAAGAATATAGGTACATGCCCAAACCTAAAACAGACCTCGTGGGATCACTGACCTTTTGAATCATCTAAGTAACCTTAGGTAAGAATGGGTACTCGTGGACATTTATTATGTCTTAAATTGGTGCTTTGAGGTGATATTGAGTAGGTAATTTATTCTTGTATGGATGGATGAGTGATGGTAAGGAGGCTGTGCTGTAACATTGGGAGTTCGGGATGTTTTGTTTCTTTGTGTATGGTGTGGTATGGTATGGCATTTTTTGAATAGTAAGGTTACTCCTGTAGGTAGGTAGGTAGGTAGGTAGGTAGGTATGTGTGTATGGATTAAGTAATAAATAAAACTTGTATATTTTTGGGAATATATTTATACAGAGTACACTGTACAGTCTGTACACCGTACATACCTAGGTACCTAAAACTCTCCGATTCTTGAACAGATTTCTTGAATTCAAGATATATTGATAATATTTAATGGAGCTTGTTGGCAGAGAGATTCTACTGCTGGTTGGTTGGTTCATTAAATAATATTATTTTGGAGCTTGTGGATGTTGGTCTAGAAACTACGGAGTACGGAGTACAGCCCTCTGTGCAGCACGGATGTCATGATGCATGGGCGTTGCATGATGATTAGAAACATTTGAACATTGCATGGCGAACTTTGATGTGATTTGATCATATTATCTATTATCCGGTTTTTTCAGATTCAAGAGGCTGAAAAAGTAAGAAGTTGGTTTTGAGGTTGGTAGATGCAAGATGATAAGATGATAAGATGCTAGGTAGTCAGAATGACTGACTGATGATGTTGAAGTAGATGATTTGTATTTATTACTCACCTCTGTACATAGAAATGCCAAGATAAATTGAGGGGTGTTCATAGTGATATGAGGAACAAGGAAGTTTTGATGCCATCGGATTAATACGAGAAAAGTATCGAGGGGTTATTTGAATTTAAGAGACATTGCTGACCTTTTATTGGATGAAATGAGATGAAGAGGATGGATCATTCATAGGTTTCGTTTATTTTAAAATTTGAGGGTTTTGATAGGCAAGTAGTTGATCCTTTTTGGGATTTTCCCTCTGATTCAGTTAATGTTGAAGCTGCACAATAAACATGAAATCACTCATGTAAAGTATTCGATCTTTCTCTTACCTACGTTGCGTTGATTTCACAAAGTACTGAAGAAGGGCTCACTTACAATACATATCTGATGGTTGAATGGTTTGAGATAACAAGAGAACTGGACCCATCTATAATTAGGTAGGTATGGTATGTAGTCGAGAAAACTCAAACGAACATGCGTACACGTAATCATCGAATGGATTTTCATTCCACAACCCAAATTCATCCAAGCAATGAATAATTACGCAAGTTCTTTATTAACCCATCCATGAACTTCATATCCAAGTCAACCATCGCATTCATACAAACATATATCCGTACTTCCATACCTTCCTTCATCCATACCCCGTACATGTATGAAATTCAAAATACATTTGAGATCCATTTTTCATTCTCCATTTTCGAAAGTTCTCCATGCGCCCAGAGTTTTTCTGCATATTTTCCCCTGTGAAGTTATTACAAAAGTAACCATTCAATGTACGTTGGCCCCAGTTTATTTTAACCCCTGACATCTTGAATTTAAGAGAATCCCCATATTCCGAAGGTGATGTTCTGGTCTAGCCAAGAGGACCGACCTTCAAGAGAAGAAAGAGAAGGAAGACAAAATAGAATAACTGATTGTGGTCAATTATTTGTACGAGATTCCGGAAACGGGATCTTTTTTGCTTGAGAAGAGTCCTATTGAATTTTATACCGGCACGGTAATTCATTTTGATCATAAGTCCGGTAGATTCAATACAATACCTAATTAATCATTCAATACTCCTCCGTACATACTCTACATAACATCATTCATAACTCAACATCCCTCATACCATACCACACCACCTGGGCACTATACGAATCGAATTTTAAACATTCCAAACACACAAGACGGCGGACGATAACTCTCTCATCTCATCTTACGCTCAGCCACCTCTGATTAATCACTCTAATCTTGTCAAGAAATCTTGTCAAGAAAGAGAAAGATTATACGAGTACGTTTGAGCAGCGAGTTCTTTCTCTCTCACACTCTCTCTCGGTCTCAGCTGGTGAGAACTCAGGAACTCGAGGGACTTCCAATCAATCAATCAATCAGTGAAGCTTGGTCAATCAATGATTGATTGTTTTCCTTGAATGATCTTCCATCATCAAGTAAAATCATTTGATTATACCTAATTATCACCATTATTATCATTATCATTATCATTATCATATCATATCATTCATTACTCACAATATAATAATTTCACGAATTTACGAATACTGTACCATCTTTAAACTTGTTTTTTTCTATACGAATATACACACATACATACATACTTTCGCATACATACTTCACATCCTTATTATTACGCATTTTAAAGCTGTAAGGCCTGAATCCATTGGGTATCAGACCCTTCATTCCTCCCCTAACAACAATTCCTACTCGTCACAATAACCGCTAAAATCGAGAAGGGGAGTAAAAAAAGAATAACATAATCATTCACCAACCGATATCCATCCACCATCCATCCATCCACCATCCATCCTTTAAACCTTGAAAACCTACCTACCACCACCACCTACCTACCTACCTACGAACACACTACTACGCCTCCGCCTCCATCCCTCCTCCGCCTCTCCTCCATTTCATTTCACTTTTTTTTTAACCTTTTTCTAACAATCACCACTCCCCCCCCTCCCCCCCCCCCCAAAAAAATACCCTTCGACTCCTTTTCTAAAAACTTTCCGAATCGACGACCAACAGACCTGACCCAGATCCCTAAACCTAGTCGTCGACCTCCTTTCGTTATTTCTCTCAATCTTCAAACAAAGCCTCGTCATTTGATCTCTCTCGCAGAGATTCATTCCCTTCGTTATTAACAAAAGAGAAACCTCGTGAGCTGGATCTACGAAATTACCCACGGTCGCTAATCATTCCAAGTCTGTCAATGATTCATTAATTGATCTTTGTCGGTCTTTTTGGAAGAATTGAAGAAAGAATAGTGGCGAAACAAAATCCTAAAAAAACACCCATTACGATATTTACCAACGCGATCAATCAATTGAATTATCCCATCGAAAGAAGGACAGATACAAAGGGGTTGCGATTACGAAAATATTGGAAGGGAAGGAAATACGATTCATAACTTGGTACAAGGTTTCTCTTCGCAAAATAAAAGGGCTTTGGGGTGTCACGGATTCAATTCTTCTACATTAAAGCCTTCATAGGCTCCTTTTAATATACGCTTTTTGCAACATGCGACCGACGTTCCCATCAACACCATGGGTCCTTTTGACTTCATTTCTTACTCTTTTCTCTTTTGCTTCAGCATCAACTCGATTAATTGAATCCAAGTCCTTGAACGCCTGTCAGGATAATTCAAGTTTCACGGCAACTTTATTCGATGTCGTCTTCACCCCGGGGAATCTAACCTTCACGTTCGATGTAGTTGGTGTCTCTTCTATTCAAGGAAATGTCACTTTCGATGTCGAAGTCACGGCTTATGGATATCCCATTTTAACCAAAGTCATCGATCCATGTACCTCTGGATTCGCGGGACTCTGCCCGATGAGCACGGGACAAATCGACATTCAATCTAACATTGTTGTTCCTCAATCTACAGTCGATAGCATTCCATCGATCGCATACGGAGTACCCGATTTGGATGCTAATGTTAAAGTAATTATCAATGGTACCGCGAATCCAGATGTTAGTTTAGCATGTGTCGAAGCTCAATTATCAAACGGACAAACCGTCGATCAAAAGGGCGTGGGATGGGCAACTGCTGTTATTGCTGGATTGGCTTTGGTAGCATCTGCTGTAACTTCTGGATTGGGTCATTCGAATACTGCTGCTCATGTAGCAGCCAATGCCTTGTCACTCTTTGGATACTTTCAAGCTCAAGCGATGATCGGACTCACTTCTGTTCCTCTTCCACCGGTCGTTCAATCATGGACTCAAAATTTCGATTGGAGCATGGGTATAATTGAGGTGGATTTCATGCAAAGCATCGCAACTTGGTATCAAAAGTCGACTGGTGGAACTCCAGCTACGCTCTTGAATACTTTGACCACCACATCTGTTCAAGTCGAGAAACGTTCCATGGGAAAGAGATCAGTCGAACATACCATCAAACTTCTTACTCGAGCACATGAAGTCCTGACAAAACGAGCCGATACTACCACGACAACCGGATCATATCTCGTCAAAGGTATCAAACGAGTGGCATTCCGCGCCGGTATCGAATCCACCAATTTATTCTTGACCGGTCTGGCTTTCTTCTGTATCTTCATTGTTTTTACCATCTTCTTCGTTGCACTTTTCAAAGGATTCTGTGAACTTGCAGTTAAGATGAAGTGGATGAAATCGGATAAATTCGTCGATTTCCGCAATGGATGGTTCACCGTCTTGAAGGGTATCATGTTCCGTATGGTACTTATTGGTTACCCCCAGATGACCATTCTATGTCTTTGGGAATTCACACAAAATGATTCTCCAGCAGAAGTTGTTTTGGCCATTTTCTTCTTCTTTGGTATGACAGGGACACTCGCTTGGGCAGCTATGAAAGTTGTTCGAATCGCCAAACGATCGGTTTTGATGCACAAAAATCCAGCATACATTCTCTACTCCGATCCTTCGGCTCTCAACAAGTGGGGTTTCCTCTACGTCCAATTCAGAGCCACGGCTTATTATTTCATTCTTCCGACTCTGGTTCATATTCTTATCAAGGGAATGTTTATCGCATTTGGACAAAATGCATCTACAGTTCAAGCTATTGCTCTTCTTCTGATTGAGGCAGCTGCTTTGATTGGTGCCAGTGTTATTCGACCCTGGATGGACAAAAGTACCAATAGTTTCAATATCGCCATTTGTGCCATCAACTTCTTAAACACTATTTTCCTTTTGGTTTTCACGGATATTTTCAATCAACCAGGTATCGTCACTGGTGTTATGGGCGTTGTTTTCTTCATTATCAACGCGGTCTTCTCATTAGTTCTTCTTATTCTTGTTTTACTTGCTACCGTCTATGCTTTTGTTCGCAAGAACCCAGATAGTCGTTACTTACCAATGACCGATGATCGTGCATCATTCATTAAGTCAAATACGGGCTTGACCACTGAGCTGGATGCTTTAGGAGCTACTGCTAGAGGAGATAAGGCTGGATATAAACACAATCTCGATTTAGATGATGACAATGATTCATGGTCATCTGATTCTATGAGACATCCATCAAATATGCCTCTTCCACCTTCTACAGCAGGTACAGGAACATATGGAGAGTCTAATCCATCAGTTAGAGATGCACCCCATTCACCTGTTGATCCATCAGTTCCTCTCTTCCCAGCAAGTGGTTCCCGTGGTCCACCACCAAATTATCAAGATGGAGGACGCAACAGTAATGCTCCTTTAGTTTACGGAAATGATAGATCCAACAACGCATCACCAGCTCCATACCGAGATAACCTTTCGACATCAAACTTGTCGCAATCAGGATATAGATCACAAAATAGTGGTAGTCCTGCACCTGGGGGTTTCAGACCTCAGAATCAAAACCAAAGCAATGCTAGGTAAGAATTTACTGATGATTGACGACGTGCATAAGCTAACAAATACGATAGTCCTTGGCAACGTGGAGCAGGTTATGACCATTAATGAAGGGGCTTTCATAAAAAGGCGTTGAGAATATATTGGTTGATCGAAGTTGAAAACTTGTTTCGACATATAAAACATGTTTCAACTAAGAGGGAATTACTGGGTTGGAAGGTGTTATTTGTAACTTTCTTTTCTTTTTTCTGCAACTCCAGTTTCTTTTTTTTGCATTAGGGCAGGTAGTCAATAGTGACATGCAAACTCTTACCTGTTGAGTAATATACTCGAGGAGAGTTCTTTTTCTTTTCTTTGCCTCGTCTTCTGAGTTGAATTTTGGGTTTTTCTTGTGTTGGGAATCGGTGGAAGGTTATTGGTTTCTTTTGTGTCGTTGGGGATGGGATAGGAGGGAGGCTGGAGGGGAGGAAGAGAGGGGCTTGGAGGGTTGGGAACGGGGAAGGGGGACGGAGATAAAGGGTGGAAGGGCTGGGGAGAGAGCGATGAATGGATGCATGGATGGATGAGGGGGTAGGAAAAGGGGAGGATAGAGGGGTTAAGAGAAGATGAGTATCAAGGCGGATAGGGAGAAGAATAAACAAACTTGTATAAAAGAAAATCACACACACAAATACACAAATACACAGTCAACCAATAAGGGCGGCACGTACCTAGGTAGATCAATTAGTTTGATGGTATATTAAAGCTAAGAGTTTTTTTTTTCATGTTCAGATTTAGCGGATATTGAGTGAGACGGCGATGTTAGGCTCAATATGGCAAGTACGGTTGTAGGTCTATATAATCAGAAATCATAGCTCCAATAACAAAACAACCTTCTTCACGTTTACAACTATACTCTTTCAGTGAAGCATTAGAAACTTGGAGAATGAAAATTCGAGATTGGTTGATGAGAGGATTATTTTAATCACGTGACAATTCCCATCCCGTCAAATGAGTGGATCTATTCTGCACCAATAGATAAGCCCTAACATCAACGCTTATCTGGAATCCTTAGCGTGTAAAAATAATTTTCTAAGAGGGCCCTTTCGTCAAGGTTTGACTTCAACTTTGTATTTTTACTTTACTACGACTTTTACCATTGCTACGACATCACATCGCATCACATCACCTCATATCATTGATTGTGCGGATTATCTGTCGACTTGAAAAATGGGTCCTGTTGAGTTGAAAAAGAGAAATCGTAGTCATGCGAAAAAGTCGGAGGGTGCGAAGAGTGCGAAGGGTGTGAAGGGTGCGAAGGATGCGAAGAATGAGGTGCCTGTGGTAGAGAAGGAGGAGGAGGTTAGTCGTGAGAGTGAGGAGGAGGAGCAGGATGAAGAAGAGGAGGAGGAAGAGGTTGAGGAGGGGGAGGACGGAGAAGAGAAGAAGGACGATGAGGAGAAGAAAGAAGACGAACATAAACATTTGTCTTTACCTACCGTTAACGATGCATCGGTCGAGAAATTCTCAGAACTCAACCTCTCCGACAAAACCATGAAAGCCCTGGCCGAAGACATGAAATTCGATACCATGACCGAAATTCAACGAAGAGGTATTCCACCATTGTTGGCAGGAAGAGATGTTCTTGGTGCTGCAAAAACTGGTTCTGGAAAAACATTATCATTCTTGATACCTGCAGTTGAGATGTTACATTCTTTACGATTTAAACCAAGAAATGGTACTGGTGTTATTGTCGTTTCTCCTACAAGAGAATTGGCATTACAAATTTTCGGGGTCGCTAGAGAACTCATGGCTCATCATTCACAAACTTATGGTATCGTTATGGGTGGCGCAAATCGAAGAGCAGAGGCGGAAAAGTTGGTTAAAGGAGTCAATTTATTGATCGCTACACCAGGACGACTTCTCGATCATTTACAAAATACACAAGGATTTATCTTCAAGAACCTGAAGGCATTAGTTATTGATGAGGCAGATCGAATTTTGGAAGCTGGTTTCGAAGATGAGATGAAGCAAATTGTCAAGGTTTTACCAAAGGATGATCGTCAAACTATGCTCTTTTCCGCAACACAAACTACTAAAGTTGAAGATCTCGCCAGAATTTCCCTTCGACCAGGACCTCTTTACATTAATGTGGATAATAAGAAGGAACATAGTACAGTTGAAGGTCTGGAACAAGGTTACGTCGTCTGCGATTCTGATAAAAGATTCTTATTACTTTTCTCTTTCCTCAAGCGCAACCTTAAGAAGAAAATCATTGTCTTTTTCTCAAGTTGTGCTTGTGTGAAATATCATGCCGAACTTCTCAATTATATCGATTTACCAGTTCTTGATTTGCATGGCAAACAAAAGCAACAAAAACGTACAAATACCTTTTTTGAATTTTGTAATGCTAAACAAGGTACCCTTATTTGTACAGATGTTGCAGCCAGAGGTCTTGATGTAAGTTTTCTTCGTTTCTTTCACAATTGACAAAACTAATCGGCCTTGATAGATCCCTGATGTAGATTGGGTAATTCAATTCGATCCTCCTGATGACCCAACAGATTACATTCATCGCGTTGGTCGAACTGCTCGTGGTAACGATGGAAAAGGTCGCTCTCTTCTTTTCCTTCAACCATCCGAAGTTGGTTTCCTTACCCATCTTAAGACTGCCCGTATTCCCGTGGTAGAATTCGAATTCCCCGCAGCAAAAATCGTCAACATTCAAAGTCAACTTTCGAAATTAATTGCACAAAACTACTACTTGAATAAGAGTGCAAAGGAAGGATATAAGAGTTACTTGCAAGCATACGCAAGTCATTCTTTAAGAAGCGTCTTTGATGTAGGAAAGTTGGATTTAATCAAGGTAGCTAAGAGTTTTGGATTCGATGCTCCTCCAAGGGTGGATATAAATATCTCAGCGGGAATGAAGGATACCGCTCCAAAGAAGAGACCATATGGAAGTCAACCTAGACAAGGAGGTACTTATAAGAAAAGAAAGTTGTAAGGATGATGTATATTGAAGCGGATGTGGTTAGTTGTATTATTCATTGTAGGCAAGGTGTTTATTGGGTGGGAAAACTTGTTGCTTTTTTCTTCTTTTTTTAAACAAAATTTGGGTTTCTGGAATGGAAATGGGGGGGAAGGGGTTATATCATATAATTCTGAGAATTGTCTTTTTTTTTGGTGAAATGAAGATTGAAGATTGAAGATTTGATTGTTTTATTCGGGGATAATAAATTGAATTTATATACTTGCATATATATACTTGAGTGTTTAAGTTGAGATTGGGTTGGGTTGGGTTCTTGGGTGTGATATTATATATGTGTGCATGTGTGTTTTGATGTTAATTTTCTGAGGAAGAATACTCAGTAATTAGTTCTAATTGATATACGCCTTAAAAATAAATAATAAGACAAATGAATAAATATCTATATATACCTTAACTATAGATATATACCTTAACTATAGATATATACCTTAACTATAGATATATACCTAGGTATATAAAGATATAAAAATATAAAAATAAATTAATAAATATACTCGAGCTAATCTTTAATAAAAACTAAAGGCTTAACAAAGTATATTTCTGTTACGAGGTTTGCCGTCTAGATCACGTGGAAGTGCTCTAGGCTCTCGAGGTAGGTTTATAACTAGGCGTCAAGCAGGGACTTAAAGTAATGACAATGATATGATGCAATTCGTAACTAATAGTATGGTATACTAAATGATTGATCTTGAGCACGAAGCTCTACACAAAGGAAGCCATCCTGATTATATAGACCTTCGTCCTTTACTGGATCTCTTGGATCCTGAGAAGTTTGTGGACCTTCGATTCGTATGGACCTACGATTCGTATGGACCTACGATTCGTATGGACCTACGATTCGTATGGACCTACGATTCGTATCCCTGAATATGCAGGGTCCATCGCGTGATTTGGATCATGTGATGGTAGTTGTGTAGCCCGTCGTAACATAAAGTTGAATATTTTAAATATTATAATTTTGATTTAATAGTTTTAACTTGATAAAAAATTAAAAAAATATTTTTTTGATATATAATTATTATTTAGATAAATATTAAAGTGCAATTGGATTGATCTTTAGAAATATTCAAAAATTGAATTAATATATATTTTTCAGAAGATGGACTTTTGATGATTAAAATATCAAAGCTTGGGCCCGGTCCTTTTTAAAGATTAGCTAGATAAAGGTTACGGTTACACAGATACAGATACAGATACAGATTCTCCGGCAAAGTATTTACGCCTGGGTAACTCGAGTTATCGGTATCTGGTCTGGATTCTAACTACCTGTTACGATAGTAACAATTGACTAATTAGGAGAGCTTAGGCCTTGTGCAAAAGCGATCAGATTTCATCGAATTAATATGTGATCTGGGTCACCTTAAGATCGTATGTGCACGCACTGTCAGAAAACACGTGACTTGGAGCTTTTGGAGCTTGAGGATCCAAAAGGATCCAAGGGAGCCTTTGGAGCTTAGGATCCAGAAGGATCCAAGGGAGCATGAATATCTATATAACCAAGATGGATTCCCTTTGTATAGAGCTTCGTGCTCAAGATCAATCATTTAGTATACCATACTATTAGTTACGAATTGCATCATATTATTGTCATTACTTTAAGTCCCTGCTTGACGCCTAGTTATAAACCACCTCGAGAGCCTAGAGCACTTCCACGTGATCTAGACGGCAAACCTCGTAACACTACCTGCCTAGGTAAGAGCACCAGGACTTACGTATGTAGCACAACCAACCCCGTGATCTTCCGATCTATTAATCCGCCAGTAGGTACACGAAAACTACATCATCATACATCGCATTGTGAATTTGTATCCTTTTGTTATTTCTTTTTATTTTCCATTTTTACAAACTGGAACTGGAACTGGAACTGGAGATTTGAGAGATTTTTTGGTTTGTTCCTGATAGGTTAATAAGGTTAAGGTTATCTTACCTGTGCTCTTTTGAATGGGCATCTATCTATCTATCTATCTATCTATCTATCTACTGTATCTATCTATCTATCCATCCATCCATCCATCCATCCATCCAACTAGATACCTACCCAAGGTTCCCTATAAAACACAAAGACATCAGGAAACCAGCTATAAAACACAATGACCAAACTCAAGGTCCCCCTTCCCCCAACCCAACCGCTACAACCACTGCAATTATCGCAAATATCGCAATTGCGCGCAGGGAACCCAAGATGCGGATGGAGATTAAGTGGTTATAGTCGCATTAACAATCTTGGGAAGCTGGGGTATTCGGGGAATGGTAGTACGAAACGCAATTTTTCAGAGACGAATGGGAGACGCACGGATGGGGTTTATAGGGAGTTGACGGCGACGAGGATGAGGGTGCCGTTTATTGAGGCTTGGAGGGGGAGGGAGAGGGAAGGGAATGGGGATGGGAATGGGAAAGTGGTGGTTGGGGGAGGGGAGGGGAAGGAGGGGAAGGAGGGGATGGGACAAGAGGGGTTGAAAGTTAAGAGGATGGGGGATAGTTTTCATAGGGTGGTGAGTTTCTTTTTTTTTGAGTTTTGAGTTTTGAGTTTTGAGTTTTGAGTTTTGAGTTTGGGAGTTTGGGAGTTTGAGGGGCCCTTATGGAGATGGGGTGGTGGGGAGGGAGGGGGGAGGAGGCGAAGAGAAAATAAAGGCGGAGGGCCAGAGGGTAAGGGTTGGGAGATGAATGAAGGGAGAGATGCCATGCGATCTTTTTTATTCTATATCCTTTATTTCATTTATCACCCTAGGAACGAGAGTAAATGTTTCTCAGGGCTTGGGGATTACTATTGATTGGTTATAATCAATGGAAAACAGGAGATGGGGACATTTAAAAGAACGCCCTAATACTAACCATATAAATGCGTACTTTCTAGATTTTACCTTTAGCAAGCGATCCTTGGCTTCTAGATAATTATATTACAGCCAGTGGACATGTGAGATTAGGAGCAATTTTCATGGTATGTTTTCAATTCCGTAACTGAACACTGAAGATGAAACAGTCAATGTGAAGAAATGAGAAAGAAACCACATACTAACACGTTCAGGACCTCGATGCCCTCGCCGGAGTCATTTCCTACAAACACACCGGCGATAGCGTAATGACCGTCACAGCAGCCGTAGATCGAATTACCCTCTCCCGATCACTCCTTGAAATTTGCGATCTAGAACTCTCGGGTCAAGTTACCTTTGCAACCGGTCGTTCTAGTATGGAAGTCTCATTACAAGTATGCAAAGCAATTCCGGCTGGTCAGACGAAGAAAGATGAAGATGTTTTTATGGAATGTGCTTTTACTATGGTATCCTTAGATCCGGTTACGAAAAAAGCGGTTAAGATTGCGGGCGTGGAACCGGAGAATGAAGTGGAGAGAAATTTGTATGAATTGGGGATGAGGAGTTATGAGAAGAAGAAGAGGGAGATGGGTAGGGGTTTGAGAAGTAAGGAACCGGATGATGAGGAGAGTGATTTAATTCATAGGTTGTGGTTGAAGACGTTGGATTATCATGGTTTGTTTTCTCTTTTTGTTTTGTTTTGTTTTCTTTTTTTTACACATTTCTTTTCTCAACTCATCACCATTCAAGACCCCTTTCCTCTTCACTCAACACTAACAACCACCCACAGACCCCAATACCCCCTCCCTCCTCCCCAAAACCTGCATCAGAATGTCAAACTCCACAATCCAATCCGTTCAAATCATGCAACCCCAATACCGCAATCGTCACAACTTCATGATCTTCGGTGGATTCCTCCTCAAATCTACTTTCGAATTAGCTTTCACATGTGCATCATCTATTTCCCATTCAAGACCTACTTTCATAGCCTTAGATCCTAGTACTTTTGAAAATCCGGTACCGGTTGGAAGTGTGCTTTATGTTAGTGCTACGTTGGCTTATAGTGATAGACCGCTTGTTGGAGGGGGAGGAGAGGGGAGCGGAGACGAGGTTATGGGAAATGATGAAGATGAGAAAGGAAATGCGGGGAAGAAAACGAAAAGTAAAACGAGAGTTCAGATAAGAGTCGATACGAAAGTTAAGAATGTGGAACATGGTGAGACGAAACCGACTGGACAGTTTAATTATACGTTTGAGGTGGATGGGATACTGCAGGTTTTGCCAGAGAGTTATAGGGAGTTTATGGTTTATCTTGATGCTAGGAGGAGGAGTAGGGGGAGAGGGGGTGTGGTGATTGAGGGGAGGAAGGGGAAGGAGGTGCTTGGAGGTGGACGGGCGGATGTGGTGGGTGGTGGAGGGGATGGGGGTTTAAAGGTTCTTTGAGTGGGGTGGGAGGGGAGGTCTATGGAGTAGAGACGGATAGAATAGGATAGAATAGGATAGAAGAGAAAAGGAGAGAAAGTAAGGAAGAAAGAGTGGAATGAGATGTTAGTATAAGTAAAAGAAATGGATACTTTTGATATGAATACATTTATATTCTAGGACTTTTAAACCAGGAATCGAAAATAAAATGAGATGAGAAAAGCAAGATCTTACAATTACGTTCTAGAATTTTAAATTCGACTGGACTGTTACGAGGTTTGCCATCTAGATCACGTGGAAGTGCTCTAGGCTCTCGAGGTGGTTTATAACTAGGCGTCAAGCAGGGACTTAAAGTAATGACAATAATATGATGCAATTCGTAACTAATAGTATGGTATACTAAATGATTGATCTTGAGCACGAAGCTCTATACAAAGGAAATCCATCTTTGATTATATAGACCTTCGTGCCGTATGTCCCACCGTTCCCCTCGATTTAAATCGGTGGGACGAGTGGGACCACGTGACCCCTTGTTTAGTCATGTGATGCGGTTTCTAGTCATAACTAAATACCGTCGTAACAAGCATCTCGTTCAGTACCTATCAAAAGTCAGAAGAAGTACATTTGATAAATAAAAAACTACTCCAATAGTACATATATATATGATAATAAATCAAAATTTGTGGAATTTACCTAGCTAGCTAGGTATAATTGATTGGTTTCTTGAACCGTACAGAGGTTTTTTCTCTTTTAATCTACTTCAAACTAAACCTCACCATCCATCCCACCACCCATCTACCCAATCTAAACCCCTAAACCCAAGCCCCAAACCCTCCAAAAAAAATCCCCCCCAAAACACCACTCTCCCTCTCCCCCCCCTTCAAAATCCAAAAAACAAAAAGACATTCCGAATCCGGGAATCGAACCCGGGGCTACTCGGTACACTATCAGCTCTAATTCAAACGAACAAGAAGAGAAAGATGAAAGCGAGTTATGTTAACCCCTACACTAATTCGGATGGGTGCTTTATTGTTTGTGCGTTTTGATGGGGGTGGGCGGGGAGTTGGGGGAATATATTTGTAAGGATGGCGAAGTGGGGATGTAGGTGGGGTTGAGTGGGTTGTAAGCTTGAGCTTGAGCTTGGGCTTGGGGGGTGGCGACCTCGAGGAAAAATGAATATATATAGACTACTCGTACAATGCAATATAATACTAGAGTAGTTGTGATAAAGCGATGAATGGATGAATGGATGAATGAATGAACGAAGAGAGGGGATTGTATACTCTATCCCCAAAAGCAAAAAACTCAGTAATTTATTACGAATCAAAAATCACTGAATATAATTCTCAATACACATTCCATTCATCAACTTTCAAATAATTTTATAATATTGATATTAATGAAAAACAATTATTTCTTTCTCTCAAAAACTCCTGGATATCATATATTCGCTTTCCCATTTAATGCATTCCTCTTCCCGACCAAATATTATTTTCATCCCTTCTTTCTATCACCCACCCATCATTCATCCTTTTACCCATTATTATAAAATATTAAAATCTACCCAGGCTCGAATCGTCTACCACCTCTCATTCATGAAATCATAATCCGTCAACATCATATCCATTCCCCGCTCATATCAAATCCTAACTTCCTCACCCTTCTCCCTTCCATTAACATCCCTATCAACTTCCCCATTCCCACTCATACTCTCACTTCCTGCCTCCTCTTCATCCTTTGGTCTCTGCTGTACCGGAAAAACCGGTGCAAATTTACTCTTTCTCCTGATCCTCTCCCCATAAATATAAAAACAAACTGGTATCGGTACCAACACCAATGCTACACAACCCAATAATGTACCCGCCCAGTTAATTCCCAAAGCCTTAAACATATATTGTGAGAAGAGAGGAAATCCAGCTCCTGCCAATGATCTCAAGAATGTATTTGCTGCAATAGCTGAAGCAGCAAACATAAGATATGCATCGACAAGGTAATTAAGACTTTGAAGGAAAATTGCCAAAAGTCCAAAACCTGTTAAAAGACCAGAAAGTGTAGGAACGATCCAATGGATATCAGCTCTATAACCTGACCAACCAAACCAAAAGAGCCCTGCTGCGAAACTTATACCTCCTGCGATCACAGGTGGAAGACGCCATTCCGGAATTGGGATACCGTTATTTGCTGCGAGTTTTCGATTATATGATGGTTGTGTTGAAGCGACATAAGTACCAGCGATTATCATTCCAATAATCATACCAAAGTATGGAAGACCACCTACACCACCAGTAAAACCATGGATTTGTTGAAAGACGATTGGATAAGCTGTGAGGAATAGGTAAAGGAGACCGTAGATAAATGCCATGTAGATAGAGATAAGAAGGACGATAGGTTCCGTAGCTAAAAGTCTTAGAGGACGAGAGAAATTCTTAGTGACTAATTCACGGAAATCAATCTCTATTTCCTCTTGTTTCGCGTGAATTCCCCAATTCTTTGTTCTTCTTCTGAGTTCTGCTGCTTTTTCGATCAAGATAACTGGTGGGTAGGTTTCGGAAAGGAAGAAGAAATCCAAGATGAATGCTGTAAAACCCATTATAGCGGCTAACCATTCAGTCCAACGCCATCCGAGATGAGATTCTACTATGAATCCGCCAATAAAAGGAGCGAGAAGTGGACCGGTAAAGACGGTCATGGAGAAGACAGTAATAGCAAGTCCTCTTGTTTTATTATCGAACATATCCGAAAAAACCGCAGCAACAACTGCTAAAGGAGCTGCACCAAAAATACCTAATCATCAAATAAATTAGAATATGCCAAATTATCCAACGAAAAAAGATATACATACCTCCCCAAAATCTACAAATCAAAATTGTTTGTAAATCCTTCGCGGCAGCAACTGCAACCTGAAAGATAGAAAATCCAAACATAGATAGAACAATTGGCAATCGTCTACCCTTCAATTCTGATAATGGAGCCCATAAAATAGGACCAAAAGCGAATCCTAAAACATAAAACGATAATCCTAATATTCCAACTTCAGTTGAAACATTGTATTGAGCAGCTACCACTCTAGTTGCTGTTGAAAAAATACTCGATGTAAATGCTGATACTAATGTTGTATATCCTAACATTACTGCTGTGAGGATCCTATTGAAGATTCATTAGCTTAATCCTCATTGAAGTACTAGGAACTATTCACTTTTTCCTCATCGGCCAATTGACTGCATGCAATGGATCATCCGGACCATCAAACTCTACTACGTATTCCTCTCGAGCAGGCAATGCAGGTGGATAATCCTTTCCCAATCCCATCGAAGGTAATGGTTTCTCTTTTGTACTGAATATCCTTCCAATCTTACTACTCTTCTTGGAAACACTTCTTCCTACCGTCCCTGAATGTTGTGAACGTGCAGTTTGAATCCGAGATATCACAGTTGGATGACTTTCTAAATCGCGTTGAGTAGGGGCTCGAGAAATTGTAGGACGACGTGAGGATGCATCGGATGAAGTGGTCGAGATAGAGGATGCGGTTGGAATACGTTCAATTTCGTGGGAGGGGTGGCGAGGTATAGGGGAATGAATTGCTGATTCGACGGAAAATCTTTCTGGTGAAGCATCATGCTCAGCGCGCACTACTTCTCGATCTGCCTCATTCATAGCTGTGACTTTGTGGTTTCTCTCAATTGATAGTTTTGGTTGTAGTTGTGATTGTGTTTATAGTTCTGAGGTATGGAGAGATAAGCTTATCAGACTTCAACCACCTAGTTTAGATCTTTAACAATGGTGACCTCAGTATTTAATTAGAATGTATATTTTATATGAATGGATGAAGAAATGAAAAAAGAGAGACAAGAGAACAAAGGAAACAGAAGATATTTATTCAATTTAAAAAAAAATTTACTCGGAGAATAAAAATATCTTCACTGCTAATTGCACAAAGCCTGTGGAAACCTGTGGTGAGGAATTCCCTAGCTTGGTAATGTGGTAATGCAGCTAAACTCCTAACCTTAATCCTTAAACCGAGAGAACCTTCTCTCCCTAACTCCATATTCGGTAAGTTAGATACCAAAGTCAATTTTATGTTTTATGCCCACGAGGCGCTAGATCCACAGAATCCACCTTCGGACCATTACCCTGGGTATATATGAACGTTTTGGATGCACCGACCGTCTAGCTGGGCCTGTCAATGTTTACTGAACAGACAACCCTTTAAAATCTTTTTGCGCCCGAGGTCCTTTCCGATCCTATTTCTCATACTAATCACTTTGAATTCATGCTGCAGAATCCACTAGCAAAGTCTAGAATATACTTGTCATCATACGATATAATTCAATAGTATGAATTCCTTACAAATAAGGATGATAAGGGGTCTTAGCTTATTCATCAACACTCTCAAGGTTATCTAGGTACTTTACAATATGCTTATTTATGTATGTCGTTGTATGATGACAAGAGATGTACGGACTTATCGCTTTTTCTTTCGCTTTTATCTGGGATTTACATTTTGGATAGGATGATATTCAGTAGTCATACGATGTTTACTCTTCTCACTCTTACTTACACATTCATCAATTCAGCTCTCACATACTTCTCATCATCATCATACCACCACCACTTTCTACCATCTTCCTCCTCCTATCCAACATTCCCATATCCCCTCTCTTTTACTCCTCACCCTTAAATCACCAAGCCCTTTCACATCCCATCTATCACCAATCATCATCATGATCATCATCACCAATCTAAAACTCTAACTCATAAATACCGCTCCGCTCCGTCCCGATCCGAATCAGATAGCACAGTACGTACGTACATACATACCTAAGCACCACCGTACCTACATCCAGAACCCAGAAATACACATCCAACCCAGCGCAAATGATCCCCCGGGCAGGCTCAGCCCAACCCAAGAAACCGCCCAGTCGGCTATCGGCAAATAAACATTTTGAAAACCACGAGCCGATCTATTGTCAATCAACAACAGAAAAACAGAAAAAATAAAGTTTTACCCTCTCAAACCTTAATAGAGATAAGAAATTTGTAAGGGTCATATACGGTACCTCCACCTACATACTTCCGTATACCTACACATACAATAATGTTTAAAATGACACAAGTGGCGCTTATTATATCAAACTACCTACATACCTAGTACCCATCCTTCTCTATTCCTTAACTCTATACTATACTCCACCACCCACAACATATACTACGGTGTACATATATATATATCTCACCTTCTACCTTCCCCCCTCCCCCCAACTCCCAAACCCTCTTCTCAATTCCCCATCCTCATACTCAAATCCCACCTACATAACAACCAAATTCTCTTCTCAAACACCCCCCATCCTTAACCTAAATACCATCCCATCTACATATATAACAACCAAACCACACCACCCCACCATTCACCTCGGCTAGACCAGGTTATCAACGGCTATCCTATATATACACATACATACACATATCTACATTTACATACATACCATACCTACTTTAAACAAATTTCTTTTTATCGTACAATCCCATTTCATATTTTACTATCTATCTCCATTTCATTCTCCAATTCCCTCTCTAATCATAAACTTTTGAAATTTTCAAATAACACAACTGAAAAAAAGGAAAGAAAAGGAAAGGGAGAAGTAATTTAAGGTCATCAGAGCTGTGAGTAGGTTTGAAGATTTTAGTTTTGATGTCGAGTTAGTTCGATTTTTGATATATACATACATACATACACTCCGTACTAGCTAGGTAGGTTCCTATTCTAGCGAGAATAAAATTACAAGTTCCGTTTGGAGAGTAAAGTACCGACAATGCTTTCAAATTATTTATGTTAATTACATCACAAAAAGCCACATAGCAAAATCAACTATTAGTTTTTAAATATTTTAATATCTCCTCATCTCATCTCATCTCACTCTAATTTGTAACTTTGTTCTACAACTACAATACACCTACTATCTTATCTGCCTTTGTATTGCCTTGGCACACCCACTTAATATAAAACCTGCATCTTCATCTTCATCTTCATCCATATCACTAAGATCTATTTTCCATTTTTCCCTTTCCAATGCCAATCTCCACTTTCCCTCCTCAATCACACCATACCATACCAATACATCAACTACTCCTCTCAATCATCCCTCTTCAAAACACCAAGTTTAAAACGCCCATAGAATAACACACCGTGGAATCTTCCTTATACTGATATAGCTCGCTTTCATTCGCCACGCGAAAACAAAAAAAATGTCGTGGTGAAAACACTGTAAGAAACACTCATGTGAAACAAATATGCAACCGGTCCAAAGGAAAATGCCCGATTCCTATTAACGCCTTGCTTGAATATGAACAAACACTAGTTGCGCCTTCCATGAAAAATAAACATGACAAAATCATGTAAATGTTAGAACTAGAGTCCAACATCCCATTCCCTGCATTTGCCCTTCAAGACATGATACTGAAAAAATCTCAAATATTGTAATAATGGGTTGAAAATGCAATTTCCCTTCGCCATCGTGGTATCGTAGTTTATCATAGCTCTATAGTAGGATCAGCTTCTGAGACCTCTTCGATCATTTCATCTGCTTCTGCCACTTCCTCAACCGCAGGACCATCAACACCCTCAAGATCTGCATCAGCTTGTGTCATGCCATTCTGACGCTCCCAAACCTCTCTTCTAATCCGCGCATCTTTTGCAATTCTTTGCCTTTCGACTTCCTCAAAACCTCCAGATTTCTTCAACTTTCCTTCTTCAACGAATTGAGTCAACTCCTTTTGAAGCACGTTGCCTCTACGACCTTCAAGTTCCTTTTGACGAAGC
This sequence comes from Sclerotinia minor, assembly GCA_025389075.1. Taxonomy (NCBI): domain Eukaryota; kingdom Fungi; phylum Ascomycota; class Leotiomycetes; order Helotiales; family Sclerotiniaceae; genus Sclerotinia; species Sclerotinia minor. The sequence continues at coordinate 1,138,619 of QRFH01000015.1, read as the reverse complement.
TTTTCTGCACGCTCGATAGCTTCAAGGCGATTTTCGTGATTTGGTTGCAAGGCACGAACTTCATCAAGAACACCTTCTTTTGCCATAGCAGGATCAATTGGATCAATACGGTTAAGCTTCGAAAGACTTCGACCAGTACCAACTTGGCTTGGAGATCCATCCTTCAACTGTTCTTTAGTAGCTTGTTCCACAAGTGCAAAAGTTTGTGCTGCCTTTTCCAAATCATCTTGAAGATCTGCTGCAAGATCTTCTTGCATAGTGATCTCTTCACGATCATTACAGACTGTCTCTAATTCCTTCTCCCAAATCTTTGTCCAAATTGGTCTCTCACGTTTCAAGAAATCTTGCATCCTCTTGAGTTCCATCGTAGCCTGTGAGATATCCTTGGCCACAGTTTCCAATTGCTTAGGAAGAGGTCGTACACCACGTTGCACAACATCCTTTCTCAAATCTTCAACAATATCCTGAAGATCATCAACTTGCGCAACCAATTTATCGGAATCTTCGCTGAGGTTCTTCTTTCCACCATTGACATAAGAACGTCCAGAATCACCGTTAATATCTGGAATAACAGCCTTGGCAGCAACACTCTTGACAGAGCTAGCCTTTGAGCGAATCGAAGCCATGGAACTTTGAATGTCGGATTGGAAGCTAGAGTATGTTTGTCGGAGTACCGCAAGATCACGACGAAGGCTCTGAATTTCAGTAAGTTGCGCTTGACCATTGGCTTTTGAGGGGCTAAAGCTGTTGCCGTTGGTGAGTCGTCCAGTATCGATCATTGAAACTCTTGAAGAGACAGGTGGTGCAGAAGCAATTCGAGCCATTTCTTTTGCGGCATCTTGTTGACGATCTGAGACTCTCTGAATGGTAACTTGCTGATCATCAACTGCTGTTTTGACACTCTCAACCATTTTCTTCAATCCTCCTAAACTATCATCAATGTGTCGCTTGACTTCATCTAGTACCTCCACATTTAATACGAGTACAGAACGATCTTTGATATCATGAAGATCTTCCAGTTCATGACGAACACCAGATACTGGATCCTGTATGTATATCTCAGGTAGATCAACCCCATTATTATGAGTATTCCAAGCGAACTTCTCAATGAAAGCCAACTGTAATCTCGCCATGGACAAATCCTTGTACCCGTCAGCAAGGACAAACTTCTTGACCTTAGTTTTGTATTGTAGGAAAATTGTAATTTCCTTATCCGGTGGAGGTGGTGATCCTTCAGGTGTATACTGTCTTGGTTGACTACTGTAACGAGAACTTTCTCTTTTGCTGGCAGATCTCCTGTGTACGGGAGCTTGGGGAGGTTCAGTTGCGGCCTTATCTTGATCTTGATCTTGATCATCAAAGTTTGGAAGCACATCAGAAGTTGGCCCATTGAGACTTGGACTTGGTCCATCATAATCAATAAAAGGTTGTTTTGGTTTCTCTTCTGAAATCTTTGGTGTTGGGCTGCCACTTGAAGGTGGTTCGTCTGGCTGCTGAAATGAGGTCTCTTGGCTCTCCTCTGCGATCACACTTGGCTTTCGAACTGGAGATGCGTCATTTTGAATTAAACGGGAATTTGTTCGGCCAAGACGGTGGTCACGATTTTGAACAGCTCTCAAAGATTCTCGAGCATCATTGCGCCCTCTGTTTGGTATTGGCGAATTTTGTGGAACGGGGAGCATTGGGACCCCATTTGGAGATGCACCAACAAGTTTTGAGATTTGGTAAGCTGAATAACGCCTCGAGGCTCTTCTCTCCAAATCCCCACCTCTTTGTAGAGCTACCAATGCAGCATTTGTCTTCGGTGGCGGAGGTGGTGGTGGAAAATTGTCGACAGTCAAATGATCAGTATCATTTGGACGTGGCATTGGTACAGTGACTTCATCTCCAGGATAAGGGGGCACAACAGGAATGTTCTGCATAGTCGTGCTTGACAGTGTAGATTGGTCTGAAGATACTGAGCCTCGAGATGAGTCTCTTGGTGGAGGGGCAGCTCTTCTGCTTGATGATCCCGAGGCTGATGACATTCGTGGAGGTATGGTGGAGTCAGTGGTGGACTGTCCTTTGCTTCCTCGGTCATTTGTTGAACCTGAGTCTCCTTGAAAATTATCTTCCAACCCTTGATTGAGCAGTGTGGTCAATCCAGTACTGTTACTGGCAATGCTACTGAAGCTTCCATTCCTAGGTATGGCATCCCCATTTTGTGTTCCGCTATCTCTCCCTTGTTTTTGCCGCAGTTTCTGTTGCTTTCGTTTTAAACCGTGAAGAAGAGTAATGATTATATCTCTGATTCGAGGCAAGTATCTCTCTAAGCTCTCGACGCTTGCTTCTTGGCTGAGTGTGGATTCTAGTATATGTCGAAGTAACTCCGGCACATTCCCTAAATCCGAAGTATCAACATTGATTGCAGTAAATGCCCTACAAGCAATATTGAACTCATATCCCAAGCGCACATAAACATCTGAAACTTGTGCATCGGTTGCTTGATGCCGAGACCATTGTGTAAGGGTTTCCAGGAGTTGCTTTGTGGCGACCAGAAGATGTGTTACACTCCTTTCGATCTGAGATAATGGTGGGGCATGTTGACCACTTTGACTACCACTGCTTGTCGGAGGTTGACCACCCTACGAGGAAACGATATTAGCACCGGATTCTATTCAAGAAATCATTGTCGCAATTGTGAATAAGATATTCCAAGCGGATCGCATCACTCACATTTTGTCTTCTTCCCGAATGATTGCTCTGAACAGATCTGGTTGAAGCAGTTGAATTCCTCGGCTGAGGGCCCAAACTTGGAGATATAGACCTAGCAGATATTGTAGGTGGTGGTCCAGGAGAATCTGATGCCGGAGATCGTCTTTGAACAGGTCGTTGAGGTGCTTGCATTTCTGCGACCGATCTATTTACTGATATCCTGTGGAGAGTTGAAAGGAGGATTTAGCAAAGAGTCAGCGCCCCATGCACAGTTCGTTTGTATCGTAGAGTCACCAGTTGTTCCGGAATTCAATGCCAATAAGCGCGTTCTTGTGAGGATTCGATAATGAAGAATTTCGCCGCAAATACGTGAATCCTTTCTGGTTGCAGTAAAAGTGTTGTATCGATTCGAATCAATTCAACTCAATCTACACGGCAGGTAAGAGCCTCATGCAAGTGTGCCAGATCACGCTAGTTCTTAGCCGAAAAGTTTTAATCAGGTGGTGAAACCTTCTGGCTGGGGAAAGTCTGAGTGGCCCGAGCTCTTGTAGAGAGATTTACAGTGCTATCCACAAATCCTATAATGCTGAAGAGTTGGGTTGAATGGCTGTCAGGTAGAAATTCGGAGAGAATGTGAATGTAAGGAGTAGGAAGTATTTGCAGTATCAACTGCCAGCATCCAACTTGACACAGAAATTTGTCCATACACAAAGAAACTTGACGTTATAAATCTAATGCATATGTCCATGTATACCTTATTGCAAACATTCAAATCTATGATTTTCCATTTTCGGACATCTATAAAACCAGGATCACCCTTGCCATTCCCATTCCTATTCTGTTCATTTTACGAAACATTTTATATTACCAGACCAACCTCTTGATTTTGAAAGCCAAAATGATTACATTTGAAGAAGAGAGTGCTTTCTTATAGATGCAACAACGATTTCCACATGTATAGTGAGTAAGGGTTGGAAGATAATGAGGAGAAGGAGTCGTATACAATTTCAAAGGGTTGATTGGCTACACCCTTTTCCATTGAGCGAAACATAGCGAAACAGCCTAAAATTGACCCATCGTCATATCACTTGGTCAGATCACTTCTCAATGTTCAACAAATAAGAGAGATTCTTGAATTTGAGTCTACCACTTGAAGCTACTCAAGCACCGGTAGTTATATGATGCTAACCAAGGAAAATCTAGATCCATATCCGCAAGCAAGGCATGAGGTATCAGATGGCACTGCACCAGAGTAACAATTCGGATATTTTTCATACCGCGCGGCAATGACAGTTATTCAACAAACTCAATTCCATCTAGGTCGCATCCCGAGATCATGAAGGAATGCAAGCCTTCCTTTGATTGGCTAATAAGTCGAACCCCCGTGCAAATGAAGATATTCAAAGGAAAAGAAATGTACGAAATACATCTGGCATGTCTCAACATTTTTACAAAAGATTCATTGATCTGGATAGATTGGATCACTCGATTAGAACATCGATATTGATTTTGAATGTTGGACCTTTCAAGTTGACTCCTCTCTTCTTACCTCCACAATGTCCACCAACAACTCCGTCCCACTGAACAATTGTACGTGAGAGGAGATAAAATCCAGAAGAAAAAAAAAGTCCGGTCGCACTCGATTATTCCGTGCAGGTGTTCCAACTCAAGTAGGGATTCGAAGCTCAGACCTGTGTTAACTTATTACATACGTTCAAATATCTGTGAAAGCGCTCGGGGCATTGAAGAGGAGGATGGGGAACAATCAAAAAGGTTTGATCGCCCTTGTTAGGAACAGGACTATTTTAATGAAAGAAGCGCGCTCGACTTTCTATAGAAATGTGAGAATCCCATTATTATTAAAGAGCCTCAGTGGGATTGGAGTAAGTTATTGTTGGATATCCGATCGACTTGAGATTTCGCAGCTTTATAGATCATTCCCTCCTTTTCAATACCTCGTTAATTTTTCAACGTAGAATGTATATATAAGATACTATATACGCTTCTTAATACCTCTATATATACGGAGTAGAATCCCTAGAATCCTTGGAAATAAATATAGAATATACACTACCCATTATTAACCTCATCTGCTTTTATATGCAAGTAAGCCTGCACATCGAGGAAGATTATTGTACAAGTGTTACAGTACATCTCATACCAAGATCAAAGGATGTTCGTATATGTGACCGAGCCGAGAGGCCCCAATGAACATTTTCTTCCCCCTTGTTGAATCAGATTATTGAATTCACACATTTACATTTAACTTCCTTTGCTCAGCCTAAGCAAAAGGCCAGTCTTGTTAGTTTACTCCTCATTACTATTCAAGACCTAGGTAGATACCTAGCTAACACTTTGTTTCTTGTTTCTTCTAATGTGGAAGGGGGAAGAAACAAGATTCCATCCGATAATCGCCCCTCCCAAATTGACACATTTCCCAGAGATCTGATTTCATGTGGCCGTAATATCTACAAGGCGCACAATTAAAATACCATCAAACCCCAATAAACCCCCATTTGGATTAATGCTCCCGTCCATCGACACTAGGATACCGTATCAATCGTATCTACCGGATCCCCGAGGTATTAATAGCATGGAAGCAGGAGGAGAAGGCTCAGTGATTAACGATTAATGAAATCTGATGGAATTTTCTATCACAACAGCTATGTACTAGATTCTTGTTTTGCTCCGATAATAGGTAACTAGAGCAAGTATCGATCTTAAATATGGTGGTCTTTATCTGACAAATGGGAAAGCAAGCATTTCAACGAGTGATCATTATCAAAAATCAGAATTATTTAATTCACTTGTCACCCATTGTCAACATCAACTTCCTTTCTGATCTCTATCCAGCCTCCGCCTCTTCCTCTTCTTCCCTTCTTCAATCTATAAAAAACGTAACTTCTTTTCTCTCTTTTACTACATACATGAGATTGCATGTATAATAGAAGTCCATACTACCTACCTACTGTTAATAAATAAGATTGAGAAAACCCACCAGGAGGTACATTTATAACTGACAAGCACCACCAAAATCCGATAGAATAACCATCCATCATCTATCTCAACAACTTCTTTCTCTCTCTCTCTCTTAACCTTTTTTTGTGTAGAGACGCAAATACTTTTTCATTTTCTCTCCTCATATTCCATAGGATCGGGGACTAAGAAGAGGAATACCTTTCTACTGTTTCTCCTCTCTTCTACTTCTTCTTTTTCATCCTCTTTTGATAATTCTTGTGCGTGCTTGGACAACCTAGAAGAAGCTTACCTACCTACCTACCTTACCTACCTTACCTGCCTACTCTACCTAGTCCCGAAAAGAAATCCACGCTATTCTTGACAAGCCAAAATACCCCATTCGCTTGAACTGCATCATTATTACCTACACTCCAACCTACATCCACCTCCGAACCTCTTCAGAAATTCTAATAATTTCCCCTCTTCTCAAGGATCACCACAACCCAACACACTCATAACTTTCAGAAATTGGCTGATCTGTTACGATATACTGTAATCATTTTCAGCGATTGCGAAAGGGAGAGCAGTGGAGGTCTCTTTTTTTTTCTTTAAACAATAACTTTCTATCCGAGGTGAGACAAAATGTCCTGACTGCACTTTACAACAAGAACAACAACAACAACAACAAGAACCCAGCCTTTCTTTTTGACACGATTAAGCTTGGAGCTTTCGCAATCAACTGAACCACCACATCACAATTCAGTCTTTGGCCTGCAACTGTGCATGACTTGGTATTCATGCTAATCACATTCCTTTTAAATAGAAATTTATTTTTGACTTGGGTCGATTCCGATATTGAGACCCCAGATTCATCAAGAATCTCCTAGCCTTGACGCACTCACACATTGGCGCGATTTTAGAGATCAAAGGAAAGGGTGTGTTTGGAGATTTCCATTTACGTGGTACGTATTTTTAACTTTCCCCTCATTAATTCTTCCAACGTTCCTCTTTTCCTTAAATCATTCAATGATTGACCGCATGGTCGATTGAGTAATTGCGCATTCATTGTGCGTTGTGTAACCCAATGCCGAATCAGACTCATCTTGACTTGACTTGACCTTTACCTTCAATTTTCATTCACCCGGAATTTTATACTAATGCATTCTTCTTACTCAGATATTTTCTCCTAGTAAATCACACGCAGACAAATATAAAGTTCAATAAAATCGATATCCATTTGGTTGTCAGCTGTTGAATATGGTACAGCAAGGAAAAAAGGGTAACGACCTTGCCAACGGCGGCACAAAGTATAGAGAGCAGTCAGCAACCATGACTTCGCAAAGAAGAGATATGGGAGATGCTCGAGGAAATGGTATGGGAAAGGCTGATGGCAGACCGCAAAATGGTTCGTCACTCTACATCCAACCAATGACATCACGAAATCTAACCTTTTCAGGCAACTCAAGTTTCTTTCGTACAGATACTGCGATTTCTGGCAACCGAAACCAAGGAGAGCGTGTATTGCAAAAATGGGTTCCCGATAAGCCCTCTGATACCGATGGCTCCTTAGAAGGAGGTCGAGGCGGAAGAGTTGCTCCTTGGGATCAATTTGCGGAGAATGAGCGACGGTTCGGCTTGAAGACAGATTATGATGAGAACATCTACACAACTCAGATCAACACAAACCATCCCCATTACGCGCAGAGACTTGCCGAAGCAGATAGGAAGGCTAGAGAAATTGAACGTAGCGCAGCCATGAACTCTCATGTTGCAGAGGAACGCATTGCGGATCACATCGGGTCGAATGAGAATGGACTTGACGAAGAAGACAAGTAAGTTTTTTGGGTGATTCTTTTATCTTACAAACAATGCTAATACTTAGGCAGATACAGTGGTGTTCGCAGACAACAGGATTTCCCGCCCCTTACGTCGTCGAAAGGTGCATATCAACCACCTGGAAAGCGTGCTCCTGTCGACCGAACTCCTGTTGAACGTGCTCCTGTTGATCGTGCACCTGCAGCTGCCCCGGTTGCTGCCCCCGCGGATCGTGGCCTTGTTGATTCGGCCATCATGTTTGCTGGTGCGAAAGCCGACAAACCAGCAGACAAGGTAAAACCAGCTGCAGCTGTAGCTCCGAAGTCAGTAAAATCAGAGGCGGCTACTCCACCTACTACCACCGAGTCGAGCACCACTCCTACTCCCGAGCTTAAGGTGTCTGCGGCTCCTTCTGCAAGTCGCACAGTCTCCCCACAGGTCAAGACTACCGGTGGACCCAATGCTACGGCAACTGTTGAGGCCGATGTATCTAAGGCTTTTAGAACCTTTGCTGCTAATCAGCGAAACAATATTCAGCAAATTCGCATGAACAAGGCCAAAAATGACAAGCAAATCAAACTCAATGACTTGAAGAGATTTGCGATCGATTTCAAGTTGAACACTCCCGTTCCATCAGATCTTGTTCCTATCATTGCCAAGGATCCTGCGAAGCAAAAAGCAATCCAGGAGAAGGCACAGCGCAATGCTGAAGAAGCAAAGCTGCATCCTGCTGATTCGGTCAAGCCAATTACACCAGCTACGGATGGGAACGCTGTACAACGTTCAGCTACTACAACCACTCCTCATACTACATCACCACCGGCCGCTACACCTAGTCGTCAAAATGTCAATCGTGGTCCTTATCCTCAAGGTAGTCACAGTGTTACGCAAAATTCTCGAGGCGATAGACCTGTCCAAGCACAGCAGACCATGCCCCGAAGCGGCACAGCCGGAAATTTGGCGCAACGATTAAGAAGCCTCGAACAGAATAGGCCTACTCAAGTACCATCAAATGTGATGCCACCTCATGAGGCTAGACTTCCTCCCACCGGTCCCTCGAACGGCGTTGACCCGAACTTCTCCCGTCGCTCAAGCGGTGTAACAAGTGCTCAAGGTGGTCAAAGATTGAACGCCAGCGTCAGCGAATTTCGCCCAAATGCATTCGCAAAAGACTTTAGCCCGGCTGGTAACCCAAGCAGTGGTTCAAGTCCTCGTTCAATGGCCAATGCCCCAGAGGCTCAATCAACAACACCCGTCGCGCGTTCTTTGATTCGTCGTAAGCCATTGGCAAAGAGCGCTCGCCCTTCACTCCAAGGCAAATATGATGCAATGGAGCTCATTAAGACCCTCAAGCCAGGAGATGGAAAGAACTGGAGCGCAAATGGTGGTTTAAAGCCAGCCTATGATACCCATTTGTTATGGAAGTTAAGTGCCAATGGTGCTCCTACGGAGTCTTACGTCCAAATCTTCGAAAAGGCACCATTCCCTACTACAACACCAGTTGTATCAGAGCCTCATCCACCACAAGCAGCTCCACAAGTACCACACCAACATCAATTACCATTCCACCTCCAATCTGGCGTGCACAACATTAATGCTAGACAATCCCCACGTCAGCCACCAATCAACATGCATGGAGCTCAAATGGGTCACCCCACACCAGCCTTCAGTGGTCCTGATGAAATGCGCATGATGCCATCGCACTCTGCACAATCTTTCTCATCTCCAAGAATGCAACAACTCCCAATGGCATTCCATTCTCCAATGGGTACAAGTGCTCAATTAGCCTATAACCCACAGATGGTACCTTACCCAGGTGCACCTCAAATGCAACCATTCAGATCCCTCTCTCAAAATCATCAATTCCTGCCACAGCAGGGACACATGGGTCAACCAGTTATGATGTCTAACCCTGCAGGTGGGTTTTTGCCTCCACAAGGAATGGCACCCGGTCCACAAATGATGTATCCACCTGGTGCGCAAGGTCAATTTATGCCACCAAATAATGGTCATCCTCCAGCTATGCCAAACGGCGGTTATCCAAGTCCTGGTCGAGGTGCTCCAATGATGATGAATCAAGGTTCTCAACAAGGTCATCCACAACCTATGTATGGTATGAGTCCAGGTCCTCAATACGGCAATGTAGCACCGGTTTTCCCTCAACCAATTCCAAATCAAAGTAAGTTCATTATTCCAGAAAATGTTGTAACAAATTCTAATACAACAATAGTGCCAATGCGAGGTACTTATGGAGGACCAAATCCATACGCCACAAGCCCTCAGAATCTTCAAGGGGGCCCGAGAAATCAATATAACCCAAATTCATCGGATTACATTAACAAACCAAACTACCGACATAGTCAACACCCACATGGCCCACCAAACAATCAAGTTCCAACTGGTCCTCAAGCTCAAGCTACTGTTGGAGCTGATGAGAGTAAATGAGCGAAGATGCTCTGACTTTCGAAAAATATATTCATCACGTCGATGCTTCAGCATCATGCATTTTGATAAAATGGAGAACAGCATCAAGTCTATGATCTTTTATTGTCGCATCTTTAGAATGATTGCATCAATATAGTTCATCAAACCTTATTTGGATCATTGACATCGATAACCCAGAGATCAAAGCAATTGGATCCATTTCACCGATTTTGATCTCAAATCAATGGTGTTAGTTGGTACAAATTTATTTTTTGCTTGGCTGTCTGATATGAAGGAGTCATATACTGCCGTTGAGATGTATATCTGATATTTGTATCAGAAGGTTGGCCCGGAAGGATGGATTCGACTCGACTGCTATCAAGTTTATTGGGGGATGTGCAACCCAACTGTACAGCGGGGTGGAAGGGAGGAAACCATTGCAGGATTGTTTTCTTCAAGTGGAAACATTCATCAAGCATTTGGTGAGCTGGCCAGACTAGCAGATGCGATATTCCATCAATTAGAGAGGCTTGATAAAATGTATTCATTAACATGATGGAAGGAATGAATTAACAAAAGCTTTTAGCTGAAGGGTAGAAGATGACGCTTTTCTATCCATCACTTTTATGTATCCTATATAGCTTTAGGTCTATAAGCATAAGAATCATCATTCCATCACCATAGTTTCTATCTTGGATGTGAATTGATGCGGTGTTCTTGAATATTTTTCCTTGTGCCGTTTCCTAACACCAGTTCCATTCCCTTTGCAAGCGCCTGAGCCATACCCATGAATTCGCCTTTTCGCTCTTGATATCAAAACTTTTGAAAAACTGTACCAGCGCAATATGAATAAATGAATTTCTTAATTCCGCTTACCACTCACTCACTCCTTCACTAATCCATCACCCCGAATCAGAATCAGAATCAATCGGTGGATCCAACCCAGCCGCTTCTTCACTAGGTAATTGACGTGGAAACCATCCGTAAGTGGTGAGGGATATGCTTAATTCGCCTACTGTTTTTTGAGGAGGTGGGCGGGGGGCGTTAGTTGGGTTTTGGTTTGCGGGAAAGGAAGAGGGGAGGAAAAGGGGAAGGGAAAGGGAGGAGGAGGAGGAGGGAAGAACTTACGAGATCCGCTTGTTATGGTTATGCCTTCGGTTTGGAGGATTGTTGCTTGGGTTTGCGCGCCGGATGGGTGGGATCTTTTGTGGGGTGGGGAGGGGGTGTTAGTTTGGGGTTGGGGGTTGGAGTTGGAGTTGGGTTTGGATTTGGGTTTGAGGGGAGTTGGGGGTTGGAGGTTGGAGGTTGGGGAGGTTGCAGGCTGGGGAGGGTTTGGTGCGGGAATGTTGTGTTTGTGTATGTGTATGTGTACGCATGGATGGATATGCAATGGGAGTGGAAAAAGGAGGGGGAGGGAGCAAAGATGGTATTGGGATGGTGACGTATTTGGAAGTTGAAAAGAGAAAAAAAGGGAAAGGAAAAGAAGAGATAGATATACCTAGGACTTATCATACCCTTTGAATTTATCACGCGGTGCCAGGGTACATTTCCATGGTGGACTTTTGGTTTGGTGGAGGGGATGTTAGTGTGTGGTTTTATTCTTTTAATCTTTCTTTTTGTTTTTGGAGTGTTTACTTGGTTGAAAAGGCCGGGAAAAGAGAGGATGGTGGAGGGACTAGGGATGAGATGGGATGTTGGGTTTTGGGGAGCGTGGTTATTGGGAAAGTTGTTGGAGGGTTTAGGGAAAGATGATGAAGGATAAGAAGTTCATGCTTACAGTGTAGCGACGGATCGGTAGGTAGATGTTTTAGACAGATTCCTACTTGGCGGGGTCGTTGTGCTGGGGTGATGATTAGTTTGGATATTTGAGATGGACGTAGCTTGGAAAGTTGAGGAGGAGGAGGAGGAGGATTTCGATGAGATATAATTATGGATGGCCTGAGGAATACAAAATGGAATAGAGCGACCAAGGTATAACATACGAGTTCCGATTAATCGTGCGATGTGTCCGTAACTGGTTACTTTTCCGTAGGGGATTTCTTGAACGGCGCTGTAGACTGAGTGGTAGAAAGCTTCTGCTTCGTCGGTGCGGGGCATAATTGGGTTTTTGGGTTGAGGGTTGGGAGTTGAGGGAGGGGATTGATGTTGGAGGAGGTTTTGAGTGAGGGGATGATGGGGTCAAGTTTTGAGCTTATTAGATTCTAGAAAGAAGTCTACAAAAGAGTGATATCGTATTCTTGATAGTGAGCTTTTTACTTGTTTAAGGATTATTGTAGTTCCATCAAACAACTAAAGATTTAAATAAACCGACTTCTTGGTTCAATATTAATAATGGAGACAAAAAGCTTGTTTTGTTCGTCGGTATAAAAAAGATGGTAACCAGCAAGCTCTAGGTTGTATCAAATGCAAGCAAGGCTCACCGGGAGACTGGATAAGGATTACATGCATGATTTACGATAAGGATTTACGATAAGAATGGGGATCTCCCGTAACATGCTTCACCGTATCTCATCTCACACATTAATGCTCCACAACATCTATAACATATGTAGGTGGTTATCAGATACTTCTTCTCTTCTCTTCTTCTCCTTTGAAGAACCGCTATGAGTCCTCGCCAAATCATTAAATATCTTGATATCTCATAAGGTTTGTTTTCCGTGTAGTGTTATCAAGTCTATGAGATCCCAGCCACCGGAGATTTTTCTCTGCTGTTGGTAATCCCGTTTAGTTTCTTGATTTTCCCAGCCTCATTTTCTTGCTTGCATTTAGGAAAGGCTTCTTTTCTTAAATCAGCCTGGTACTTGCATACTTGCATATCTACTTTTCGATTTGTCCATCTAGAGACAGCGGAATTGGACAACAAGCTTCAAGAGCTTATCCTGGTACTGACATTAACCACCCCACCTCTCTATCAAACTTCAGACCTGGATAGGAAATTCTCGAAATGCGTCTTTCCACGACTTGCTTGGGTCTTCCAACTTCGATTCTCTTATTACTTATTTCGCAGGCGGATTCTGTACAAGCTATTCATGATAATCGACTCTTGACCCATTGGCCTCGCGAACTTACGGCACATTTCAAACACTGGATTTATGGATCCCAGGGTTCGAGACAAGATGATCGAGATGAAGGATTTGAGAAGGATGATATATTGACTGCTAAAAGTCCGATTGGAACTCTGAAAATGAGTGAAGATGAAGGAGAGAAATTCTTTATGGAATATTGGCAATTTCAGGGGCAGGATACCCTTTCATATTTGGATGGAAAGAATAACCTTTTAAGAAAAAGAGATTTGAAGGAGGAGGCTAGGTTATTTGCGAACTCGTCAATTCCTGTCTCTTTTCGGGCACCATTTGCCTTACATACGGAAGATCATTCGGGATCTTTGGATTATGAAGATATTCGAGTTCGCAGAAAAGATTCAGCTGCTATATTGGCAATATTGGAAAAGAGAGATTTTAAATGTCCTACTGGAACATCGAATTGTTCATCAATAGGATATCCAAATAGTTGTTGCGCAACGGATGAAACTTGCTTCAAGATTACAGACACGGGATTAGGTCCTGTTGGATGTTGTCCTAGTGGAGGAAATTGTGGAGGAACTATTACGAGTTGTGCTTCACCTAATACAGCTTGTGCAGATGATGTGGGAGGGGGTTGTTGCATACCAAATTATGTATGTGCTTCAATTGGTTGTGTTATAAATCCATCACTCGTGGTAGTTGTTACTACAACCAAAACTCTCACCATTATTTCATCCACCCCGACGACGACAACTCAAACGACTACTATTACTATTACAAGATCTTCAAGCATACCTAGTACATATTCTCAAACTTCGACATCAACAGTTTTTACAACTACAGTCACAACGGCTTCGGGAGTTGTTCCCGTTCGACCTACAGGTGATTCTACCACCACAGCGACGACGGTATCATCAACCATTACTGGAGATACGTGTCCAACAGGATTCTATGCCTGTTCAGCTCACTATCAAGGAGGATGTTGTAGAACAGGTAGAAATTGTGATACAACATCATGTCCAGCTACGTCATCAACAACAATAATCAGCGATGGAATCACAATAGCAGTTCCAGTAGGACCGGCAGCAACAACAACATCAGCAACAGGAACTTGTGCAACAGGTTGGACTACTTGTGCGGCTAGCTTGGGTGGTGATTGCTGTCCTAGTGGTTGGGCTTGCGGAACGGCAAGTTGTGAGATTGTACAGGCGCAGGCTAGTGCTACAACTACGGAGGTGCGTCAGAAAGAGATACCTGGGGTGGGTGAGAGGATCAGGGGAAGAGGGGAGATGGCGGGGTTTTTGGGGTTGATGGTTGGGTGGTTGATTTTATGAGAGGAAAGATGAGACGGGATTATGGATTTATGACTTATGTCTAACGACCCATGAGTAATGAATATTTGAGAATTTTAGACTCGTTTCATGGGTGATTGGAGTTATACCTTTTGGTTCGCATACTGAAATACATACATTCTGATTGGTAATCAATAAATTAACATATGAGGAATATAGAATTAGAAAATTATAAGGAAATGAACAAAGAGCATGTATTCATTTACCGAGTAACCTACAAACACATTTAAAAATTCTGAATAAAAAATTGTTTAAATAAAATAATAGATTTCTCTCTTTCTTCAGTCCATCTTCTATTAATCCGCCTACCTGTTCTGAATACGCACTCACTCGTTAGCCTTTTTATACACTCGTTCACTAGTGATTTCGTCGATGGATGATTTCTAGACCTACCTGGTACGTACTTTTAGTTGCTGAGATTAAAATTGAGCCACGACGCCACAACGGTCGAAACATTGTGGATCACTGGGAGGGTTGCATGATTTAAGAAACGTGGGGCGAGATTATTTGGCTTGGCTTGGGATTTTTTTGACGTTTGATTGATTGATTGATTGATTGATTGCCTGATTGACGTTTATTAGGGAGACGTAGATAGGTACGACACGGATAAATTTAGAAGTGATAATACTACGACAGAAAGGAACGAGAGAAGGAAACGGATTCAAGAATAGGGAAGCGAATACTTCGAGGACCGACGACTTGTTTTGAATACCTATCTGAGGTTCGGAGTAGAGGATATTGAGATTGAGGGAATTACTTGTGTCTGCGGGGTTTATCGCGAGATATTGGATTTATTTTCGAAGTTCTGTCTACGGGCCACGACGAATAATTACGAGTCTGCGGGATAAGAGAGGTTTTATTTGAATGAGAGAGAGGTACGGCTGGGTAATTCGATACGATTGTGCGATCCGTACGGTGCGGGAGAACGCAAACGCGAGCGCGAACAATAGACCCTGGAGTAAAAAATCTGGAGAAAGGAAGAGTATCTGACCACAGGATTTGATTCGCAAGAAGTGGAAGACTGGGTGTATTTATTGCTGGCTTATTTATTGCGCTTTTGAGAGGAAGTGGTAGAGGAATAAGGAAAACGAGGAAGAAGAGGTGATATCCGCAGTTTTCTTACGAGAAACATATAGCTCACCAGCATCATCATTCACACATCTACCAACTTTATTCAGCTATCCATACATACTATTTCTCTACCTCCACTTCCGCACAATTCATCAAAGGCGACAACTACCCACAAACGAAATGGCATCTTCAACTTCTTCCAACCCAGCAGCAGCACGCATGCAAACCCACCTTCAAACAGAACCACAAACCCGCGGCGAAAATCAATTTCAAGGAAGTGTCACTATAACTCATACACAAACTCATACATCAACACCAGTTTTACGTTTAAGAGGCGAATCAACTGGAGGAAGAGAAAGTGAAAGCAGTACGGATGGGGAGAGGGGTTTAGGACGTGGAAGAAGAATTCAATGGGCGGAGGATGTGGTTGATAATGAGGGATTGGGAAGGAAAAAGAGTAAAGGTATTTTTTGAGTTTCTTTTTTTGGTACTGCTTGGGTGTTGGGGGGTAGAGTTTGATGAAATTTGGATGAAGTTCTTTTTCCTTCGGGCAGAGAAAGAGAAAGAGAAAGAAGGAAGAAACACATAGGAACAAGATAAGCTAACGAATAATAAATTAGTATGTTGTATATACCACGCTCCTCGCCCCATCGACGAATCATCAGACGAATCTTCGAGTGATAGTGATGATAGTAGTAGTGATGATGATGGAGGTGCGAAACCTTCAGGTGGTAATGGGGATAAACATGATCATGGAGATGAGTGTGCACATGGACATGCACATGCGCATGGAAAGGGAAAGGGTAAAGGTAAAGGAAAAGAAAGGAAAAGAAGTCCAAATGCTTATGAGAGGCAGCCGAATTACAAGGGGAAGGATAAGGGGAAGGATAAAGGGAAGGGTGGTGGATAAGATAGATCAGGGTCGTGGTGAGCTTTTAATAGTGGAGATGTGTGGTTTTTGGATTTCAGGGGTTTGGGGAAGTGGAAGTGGATGAGGAAGTGGATGAGGAAGGGAAGGTTCTGGGCACGTACACTTTATTATGATTCATGGCTTTACATTTTCTTTGATAGAAGATTAGGGTTGGTGGGAGTTGGGTTGGGTTGGGTTGGGTTGGGATTTGTGGTTTTTGTATTTGTGTGGAATGTATACATGTGTACATGCGTATCTACATTAAGAGATGAAATATGAGATATATGATATACGACATAAATGAATATCTGATGAATGATGAATTATATTAAAAAGAGTAGAATGAGTGTGATGGAAATGTGTGATTTTGTGTTTGTGTGTGTATAACTAGATATAAATATAAAAGTTAATAATAATTATTACTCTCGAGAATACATTTTTTTTACCAATGCTATGAGTATTACTATCAGGCTTAGAGGTGATATAAACTTGATTTATAATATATAGGTACTAATATATATTTAATAACTAAAAGACTATTGATTGGATGCAAAGTTTAGTATTGAAATCGAGAAGTTTAAATTATTTGAATGGTTAATTAGATGAATAGATTGATAGGTGGTAGGATGAATATATGAGTATGTATTATATGATTGAGTATGGGAATGATTGTAGATGGAGAGATAGATGGAGAGATGGAGAGATGGAGAGGTATTTGTAGTTTATCGTGAGAGGAGGGGAGTGGAGAGGAGAAAGAGATGGAGTGGAATGGACGGGTGGGCGGATTTTTGGAAGGCAAGGGGTATGTATATGGAGGGATGAGAAGAGAGGAGAGGAGATGATGTGAAGGTTTGAAGGGATATTGAGTGGATGATTGTTTGTTTTGATGAAGTTTTTTGAAAAGGGGTGAAGCGGTTAATTACTTGGTGGAGATGAAGGGGATGAAGGTAGATGAGGATGTGAGGATAGATGGGAATATAGTATAAAGACTGATCAAAGACTTCAAGCAAGAAAGCTTAAAGTTCTCTTTTCTTGATTTATAAATATAACCTTTGATATATAGATGTTTAGATGAGATTGAGCTAGGAGGTTGAGTGTGAGTGAGTGTGAGTTGAAGAGTTTTTACATATGATGGGAATTCTAGTATTATCAAGCCAGAACCAATACAAAAGGCTAAGAAGTTATGAAAGCTCTCAAGAAGTAATAATGAGATTAGGGGAGTTAATGGTATTAGTTAAAACTTCATCTATAGTAATACAGCAAGTCTAGTCTGATTTAACATCTATTAGAATAATTAATAACAGGAGATCTAATCGTATATTGTAATATACATTGTCCTTTGAATATATTATCCTTTGAATAAACAAGTAATTAAGTAGATATTCAGAAAAGAGCCTTCAACTTATTTATATTTCACAGTAGCTTTATTACTCTTAGTTTGTTGTCTAATTTTGTAATTGTATATAACCTATACTACTATCACAGTTACTATTAAGATTTATCTAGTCTTATTTCAACTTTCAAGCTTCAAGCTTCTTGCACTTGATCTATGACTACAAGACCTCTTATTTAAATCTTCAGGACTAGTTAAAGAAAAAGCTATAATAGATTTCTCTACTATATTTTTAATAATATAACTTTCAATAGTTTATATTTTCTAAACTTGAATTCAAAAAGTAGATACTTCAGTCTATTGATAATGGGCTGCTACCAAACAACAATCATTAGAAGAGAGGAACTTGTTAGGAGGAAATCTGGAGAGCAAGTGAGGAGAGAAAATATTTGGGGATTAGGGGTTCATGATAATGGTATGGATAGGGTGGAGGGAAAGGTGATTAGATGAAAGTGGCGATGGTGAGACGAAATGTGTGCGAGATCCAATACTGATAGTGGTAGGATCAAGATGAGCTGGAGACACGACTATAGTTTTACTCACTAATTACACTCAAAAAAATCATACACGCGATGAAAAACTCTAGGTGTAGCAAAAAAAGGCTGATATTTATATACGCGAAGCGTCAAGCTTCAATCAAAAACTATATACATTTAAAATCATCATCAGAAGATAACCACCACCATCACCATCACCATCACCCGTCTCTAATCAGCACAAAGATATTGCACATAGCTAACTAAGAAAGGTAGCTAGTGTCAACCCACGATTTGTAGCTGCTACCCAAAACACCAGAGATAGTGTAAGGAGTAGTGTACGAGTGGGCGAAGCTTGCACGGGTACCTGAGGCACCGGCACCAGTGTTGGAATGTTCCTCAAAGAGCACATTTTGAGTATTTGGCGAGCTGGTAGACCAAACAGACCATCCGGCGCTGTTAATGACGTTGGTCATTGAAGTCTCTTGGATAGCAACACGAGCATATTGACTCCATGGACGACCAAGGTAGACGGTGCCGGAACCGGCGCTTGAGGATGAACTAGTGGTAATGGTACATTTGTTGATGACATAGAGAGATGGGTCAGAGGTAGATGGACGTCCGTTGGCGGTAATACATCCACCACCAGCAGAAGCAGCAATAGTAGAACCGTCGATCCAAGCGACAGAGTGCTGTCCGAAGATCCAGTCGACGGCTCCCTCAATGTAGCACTTGGCGTAAACTTGGTTACCGGTTTGAGTCAAGAGAGTATCTTGGTATCCGTAAAGTCCAACACCGTAGTAACCTTGATCGGTGTTGTAGGCAGCCAAAGCAATGGCTTGAGAACCCTTTCCATAGGTGTTCTTAATGTTAATGTTGTAGAAAGCGGTGTTTGGTGACAAGTTGATGACGGTTCCGGTTTCTTCATCATTGGCGGCACCGCTCAAGAGAGAAGAGCTGTGCTGGATGTTGACGACGTTGCTTCCGTAGGAGCTAGTATCCTTGGTGTATCCATAGACGGTGAGTTTTCCCTTCAAAGCGGGGATGGTGACTTGTTCTGAGTAAGTTCCAGAGTAGAGGAAGATGCTTTGGGCAGAAGTGGTTGTGGTGCTGAGAGCATTGACAGCTTTTTGGAACTATAACGGTTTAGTCAGTGTGGGTTTATGGATCATGGTCAGTTATTCTCGGCAACGTACAGTAGAATAGGTTCCTCCTTTACCAGCCGTAATGGCACCGGAAGGTGGGCTAGTGCGAGCTGCGGCCAGCACAGCGGCGACGAAGGTACTGAGGGTAAGAAGAACACGCATTTTTGCAACGACACGGACTTGAATGGACGAATGAATGAATGATTTAATGGAGGTCTGTGGAAACAATTGTCAGCGGCCGATGCAGACTATTTAACCAGTGAACATCGGACATCCCATGCTGCATGGGAAAAGTCCTTAGAGCTTCAATATGGGATTCTCCGAATTGGACGACGCCCAGCCAAGAGCAATATCAAAATCGCCCGATAATAGATTTGAATGCCACCCCGAAATCACTCAGGTACGTCTCGGTTCCCTCGGTGTGAAGATTTCAGGATGCTAACCCCACTCCCGGCCACATGTGTTGGGGTGCTTAATGGGGTTGTAATGACCGTCTATACAAGGCATCTTGCAAAGTATACATTACTACTCGTCGGCGGAAGCCTATTTTAGATTTGATTAGATTCGTTTATCAAAATTCCGGGGCTGCAAAGTAAAACATGACCACTGACAATCGTCGATCTAGTCAGTCCATCTCATCAATTCCGTCACATCTAAACAACCTGTCAAATTATTCTGGAATCTTTGAAGGAAGCAATGCTCCGTAGACTAGCTATCTTTGATGAGTTAAGC
This sequence comes from Sclerotinia minor, assembly GCA_025389075.1. Classification (NCBI taxonomy): domain Eukaryota; kingdom Fungi; phylum Ascomycota; class Leotiomycetes; order Helotiales; family Sclerotiniaceae; genus Sclerotinia; species Sclerotinia minor. The sequence continues at coordinate 1,118,626 of QRFH01000015.1, read as the reverse complement.
ATGAGGAGGCGTTTAATTGGTCAAAGTAGCCATCGGCAGCTAGTAGAAATACCCATTTTCGTCGTAGAAGCGAGTTTCAAGTGTTCTTATTTGATATTGCTTAAAAGTGGATGCAGAAAGGCAAATTGTAAGGTGCATCAAGGGCCCTCGCCACTTTTTTGACGACACATATGTATTTTACATAGGAAGTACAGCAAAGAGATGACTAGGTAGTTTACACTTTTTTCTTTTTTTGGAAATCGACTTCCAGCAACTCAGCTAGATTCCCTTCTAAGTTCTGATATTGGTCGCCTGATCAATGAAATAAGCAATTCTTCATAACCTCCGTACGAGTAGTTACGAGAATTTTCAAGGTAGCTTGGCTTAATTGAGATTAAGTGAAGCCAAGGGACGGATATCTCGACGCGTCTGGAGCTTTAATAGATGGAAAATAGATGACCTGGAATGGAATATTAGGTTCGCTGATGGAAAACACCTTGTTCTTCAAATTGAGACATGATCAAACTGCCGACAAGAAACCCTCAATACACATAGATTGAACAAATTGATGAACTGAGGTTCTCAAAAAGTTCTAGTTCTCTCATGTCTTCTAGAAACCATCCACTGTTGAGCCACTCTTGTAAGTTGTGAGCCACCTTTTCACCGATAGCTGGGTTCGGAAATAGGAAAATGGCGCGAGTTAATGCTCAACTTGTCATGAAATCATGATATTCTCTGCCGTTGTGGAGTACGAGAACGTACGTATGTATAGTACGGAGTATGTAATATGGAGTTTTTAATTTATTTTATGGGTCATTTGTAAGATCTTACTCATGCCGTGTGTAAGGAACCTGTGCGGCCAGAAAGTGTAGTATAGCACTCGCATCTAATCAGGCTTAAGTGATCCGGGAAAATGTTTCGAGCTTTTAAATTAAGGTACAGAAGCCTCAATGCCATGTTAGATGTAGAATATAGTGGTAGATAGATTGTCTTGAAGTGATACCAACAGAACTCCATTGTAGTAAAGTGCAATTACAAAAAACGTGGTTATTCATTGGTCAATTTAAAGATTCTAAACATTGACAATTCGATATACTGCGACTGCTCTCAAGTTTCCGGGTACGAAACTCTATGCACATGCCATGAGATTGTAAATTACAACGTGGGTTATTGATTAGCGTCGGAGGTTTCATGCTTTCTAGCTTTCTAGGAGCACGTACTGTAACAGCCTATAAGCAGCAACTAACAAAGTTGGCAATAATGCTTAATAAATGCTTATTCAATGCTAATAGGGGTATCGTGGGCATATCGTGGGTATCATGGAGCAGTCAAATATATTTAAAATTACTCTAGAGGCGGTAAATGAATAAATACACGACCTAGGCACCGACTTCTCTTGGCATAGGAGGGAGCTTACTTCCGGCTGTCGGTAGTTGTAGGGATTCTTGGTATGATACTGCGTCACGCGTATAGATGCAAGCAGAATTGGATACCTCGTACTCCTATCTCGTACCGATGCACCTTTAACTTTGCAAAAATGACTGACAGTGACATCTTATCAACTATCAAATACTTTACTTTAGCTAGGTACGCAATATTGTCATCTCGCTCCACTCTTCGGAGTCGAATATTTCCCGGGCGGTAATCGTATAGCACCGCTAAAAGTTCATTGAGCCGTAATTGTTGCCCGAATGATCCTATTTGCCTATACAGTACTACAACATATAGCAATAAGTTCTTACAGTTCTTATATTACAGAGTACAGACTATTTCTTCCACCAATTACACTTAATCTATAATGAAGTCATAGTAAAGAATGAAAATGTGGCTAATCTACCAGCAGAAGGAGACAATTTCCCGTGATCATGATACCATAATCCATGAACATCTTCAGATTCATTCACACTCATTGCACGGAATAACGCTAACTTACCCGCTGGTTATTTAGCGTTTATTAGTCAATAATGCGTTATGTTTTCACCAATTGACGTTTCAAATGCAGAGAATAATCCGTCCTCCACCGCTACACATTTTCAGGGGTATTGTCGCCGTAAGCACACCAATCATAATCCTCTCCCTCAAACTCAAAGTTCTATCCCAATTCTAGCGCAATCCGCCTGTTGGTACGTACTCCATAGATAATCTTATCAACCCAAAACACTCTAAAGAACTTCACCCCATGTGTTGATGAGCAAATTCAGGGATTGTGTTCTTTACCCTATTTTACAGAATGTCGCGGTACCATACTCCGAAATTACTTCGGTACAACAATTGGCGCACTAGGCAGAGCTTGCCAAAATTGCTTGCTGTGTGTGTAGTAGGTATCTTTTTGCTTCGTTTCATCCTCTGATAAACCTTCCCCCTTTGACATATGTGATCACAAAAGATTTCGTGACATTAGGATGTGATAAATCACGATATGCCGGGTAGTTGTGGCCGGAATGATTACTTTCCCCTGGCGAATGTCTATGATGTTGGTTCAAGGATTGCTATAGTCAAAATGCGAACTGTGATTTCAGAATAAAGCATTAACAAAATTAATATTTGGCTCACCGCGGGCTAAGTTGTTCAGGTTCACCGCTGTAGATAACCTATGTGTGGGGACAAAAATTGACGGTGCGAGGATCAGTTTCTCATTCTGAAGTTTATGCTAATGAGTCAAGGGTCGCTATGGTCGAAATGAGAACCACGGTTCTAGAAACGCTGCTTCAACATAGCATGAATATTCTGGCTAATTGCTGGTTAGTTTGCACGGGTTTACCGTTGTCGACTTGTGGAGAGCCGACGGTGCGATTCAACGGTGTCCCGCTTTAAATCTTCCCCAAATTTCAATCTTGTCTTGACCTATATAAGAGGCTTCCAATACCTTCTTTTCTTTCCTCATCTCATCATCACTTACATTCTTTTCTATACTGTCTAGTACATTCACTCTTTACATTCCTTCAAACAAACAACCCTACTAGCCAATATGGTTCACATTCTTTCCTCGGCCTTGAGCCTCCTTGCGCTGGGCGCAGCTGTGTCTGCCGTCCCAGCACCAGCACCAACTGCTGCACCAAACGTTGCCGATGCTCTTGCAGCAGTCGAGAAGAGGGCCGGATCCTGCACTTTCTCCGGATCCAGCGGTGCCGCTGCTGCCATCAAGTCCAAGGCTTCCTGCGCCACCATCGTCATCAGCGCCGTCGCTGTTCCATCCGGAACCACTCTTGACTTGACCGGCCTCAAATCTGGTACCCACGTCGTCTTCGAGGGTACCACCACCTTCGGCTATGAAGAGTGGTCCGGTCCTCTCGTCTCCGTCTCCGGAACTGACATCACTGTTACCGGTGCCTCCGGAAGCGTTCTCGATGGTAACGGAGCCAAGTACTGGGATGGCAAGGGTACCAACGGTGGAAAGACCAAGCCAAAGTTCTTCTACGCTCACTCCTTGAAGGGCAAGTCCTCCATCAACAACGTCAAGATCTTGAACTCCCCAGTCCAAGTTTTCTCCATCAACTCTGCCTCTGGTCTTACTCTCTCTGGTATCACTATCGACAACTCTGCTGGTAACTCCCTCGGACACAACACTGATGCTTTCGATGTTGGATCTTCCACTGATATCACCATCTCCGGTGCCAACGTTCAAAACCAAGATGACTGTCTCGCTATCAACTCCGGTACCAGCATCACCTTCACCGGTGGAACCTGCTCCGGTGGTCACGGTCTCTCCATCGGATCCGTCGGTGGACGTTCCGACAACGTTGTCTCTGACGTTACCATTGAATCCTCCACTGTCAAGAACTCAGCCAACGGTGTCCGCATCAAGACTGTTTCCGGTGCCACTGGATCCGTCTCCGGCGTTACCTACAAGGACATCACCCTCTCCGGTATTACCTCATACGGTGTTGTCATCGAGCAAGATTACGAGAACGGTTCCCCAACTGGAAAGCCAACCTCCGGTGTCCCCATCACTGGTGTCACTCTCTCCAACGTTCACGGTACCGTCTCTTCCTCCGCTACCAACGTTTACGTTCTCTGCGCCAAGTGCTCTGGCTGGACTTGGGATGTTAACGTTACTGGTGGTAAGACCTCCACCAAGTGCGCTGGTCTCCCATCTGGTGTCAAGTGTTAAATACTTTAACACGGCTACTTTCAAACACTGGATTCCACTAGGAAATCAATTGTAGAGGGGGAATGGGGAGAAAGGGGTTCGAGCCGGCTGCACCCAGTTGTCAATTCTTTGTAAATATAGTTTCTCTTGTCAGACATAGACTGTTTAAACACTTGTAATCGAATTGATTTGATTACCACCAAACCTCTGTCCCTTAATAATGATTCCTCGTGACTTTGCTCTGTGTCCATCTCCAGCTTCCAGTTCCTGTTTCTTAATTATTATCTAAGTTGCTAAGACAACAGTAATTCATCATCAAACTTTCCATGATTTGCATATATAGCTTCTATAGCCCAGATGCCAAATTCAGTATTTCGATATGTTTGTCTTCTATTTCTCACCTCAAACGTTGACCAGTGGCTCAGTTCTCTCTTATTCCCAAAGCTCGGATTTCACTGACATTGATGTAAAGTTAGGAGTTGTTTGCTCCACATACGGAATCCAAACTCTTTGCTTATGATTTTCTATCTTTACCTTCGATTTGCATGTGTTGGTATTTGGCTCAAAGAATGTACGAGACGATATGTTGTTGGTGTGCAACATGAAAGAAGACTTCTCTGTTCAATTGCGTCACCGTAATGTGTAATATCTTTTACATCACCATGCATCCGGGAGCTTCCCTTGTCAAAAACGTGGAATTTGCCGCCTCAAAATTTGGTCCTCATCAAAATTTAAGTGGGACTATCAACAATTATTAAACAACAACGACGGCTTCTCAGGAATGCTTACTCTGATTGGACAATTGCGATGAACATTCAAGTCGGAAGAAAGGATGGAGTCTAAGGATAAGAATTGAGCTGTCAATACCTATCTTACAAAACAGATAATATTTGGCTACTATCCAGCGGGAACGGATATTCCGGACATAGTGGAACGCATTCGGTTATCTCCTCATTTTGGATTCTGAGAAGACTTCCTGAGGGAGAACAGAGTGATTCAGGACAAGCTTAGGGTTCAGATATTAGCTGTGTGAGAGTGAAAAGAGAAGAACATCTCAACCCACCGCCATTCCGGGAAAAGGATTCGACAAAGCGCAAATATGTTCCGTACAGTGATATCAGGGTCAGGCATTGGAGAAATGCGCCAATCTATGACAGTGTCTAGAACTATGATTCGAACCTCGACTCCTACAAGATCAACCATTTTGCGAAATCTTCCACACAGACCAATAACAACATCTGCTACTTCTGCGAATTCTCTACACACAAAATCTCGTCCTCGAACCACAAACTTTACATTTTACTCGAATCCTCAACCTTCCTCGAAAACATTATTTCAACGTCTTCGCACAAGGACAAATAGATATTTTCACAATACAAGGCCGAGGAGAGATGCAGGGGCAAAGGCAGAAAACCTAGGGGACGAAACATCATTATCTGGAAGAATGAAGAAATTGAGTAGGGAATATGGGTGGAGCGTGGTAGGAGTGTATATATTCTTGTCCGCGGCAGATTTTCCCTTTTGCTATTTATTGGTTCGGACTCTGGGAACAGATAGAATTGGTAAGTTAAATGTTTCTCTTGGAGTCTGACTTAAGGAGATCCCATTCAAGATTTTCTTATTGATGGAAATTCGTTATGGATCTCAGACAACAATCTCTTTGACTTATAATATTTCAAAAGTTGCCCCAAGCCATGAGTTAACAGTATTCAAGGTGAATGGGAACACATTATTACCTCAAACATCAAGAAAATGATACCCGAGTCTATCAAAAACGCCTGGCACGAATGGCGAACCGCCATGACAAAAGCCGAACATGATTTAACCGGCTCAGACAAAATCAACGACGGCGTAGAAATGGCTGGATGGGGCGTAGAAGAAGCCGAAGAGAGAAATAAAAAAGATGCCAGTCTTGGTACACAACTCGCTCTGGCATATGCTATTCATAAATCCTTCATCTTTATTCGAGTCCCATTGACAGCAGCTATTACTCCAAAGGTTGTGAGGACTTTAAGGGGATGGGGTTGGGATATAGGGAAGCGAACTTCGAAGGAGGAGAAGAAAATAAGAGCTGCTCATCATGCTGCTAGACCGGCGAAGCCTGTTACGGCGAGGGTGAAGAAGGTCTTTCAGACTAAAAAGAAGTCTTGATTGTGGAACATTGTTTTTGGGCGCGAGGGATGTATATACACAAGGATGGTACATAAAAGCTTGGGTGCACTGAATTATCAACAGATGAAGATATTTATGGAAGGAAAAGGAATGGGGGGGAGGATGTTACGATTAGCACGGCATGGCATGGTTAAAAGCATTGGATGGAGTCTTGTTTTATATCACAAGCCACACAGCACGTATAGCAACTTTTTGATTTGAGGGAGTTATACCAAATAGAATACTCTTCTCATTTTTTAATCTACTACGAAATGAAAATGTTTTGATTGATGGAAATACATTTGAAGACTTGCTTTGACAGTTTGAAAGTTCCAGCTATGACATGAGGAAATGTGTCAGCAGTTCACTAATAAAAAGCTCAGCTCAGTCACCTAGGGAGTTCCCTCCCCGGATTCGGAGAAAAAGTGGCATCGAAATTATGCATTTTTATGTATTTTATGCCAAGGTTAACCTATATATAGTATGGGATTTATAAAATGAACTTACTTGTTGGGATTTGGGATCTTCTCTAACAGTCAATGGCCGCCATTTCTTATTTTCAGTACAAGTGAAGAAGATCACTAATTTTCCCATTACTGAACCAAACAAGCATTCACTCCGCATTTTACCAAGAAATCTTTCCTACCAAGCACATTTGTGATAGAAATTGGTGGTCCAATCGGACAATAACGGAAAATCTCCACGCTGGCTTTCAGACGGGTGCTTTACCCCGCCATTCCTCACATCGTGGCTCCTCAAGCTAGATTGTCTGCTATTGCACGACATATAAATCCCAATACTTCCACTCAATTGTCTGCAACGACACCAACAAGAAACTTTACCAATTCTACGAAATACTCGCAACTTCAGGAAAATAATTCCAAAATGTCGAATCAACCTGCTCATCCTACTTTGTTCATTCCAGGCCCAATCGAATTCGATGATGCTGTTTTACAGTCTATGAGCCATTATAGGTGTGTATATTTTCTGTTCATATTTGTGCAAAGGGATAGCTTGAGATGGGACAATTTACTAATATTTATCTTCCAATAGTGAGAGTCATGTCGGCGCCCCATTTGTAGCATTATTTGGAGAAACACTCTCCATGCTCCGAAAGCTGTTCCAATCCACTGATCCCTCATCTCAACCCCTCGTTATCACTGGTTCTGGTACACTTGGCTGGGATCTTGTCGCGGCCAATCTTGCGGAGCCTGGTGATGAGGTATTGGTTCTTCATACGGGGTATTTTGCCGATTCGTTCGCGGATTGTTTTGAAATTTATGGGGTGAAACCTACGCAATTGAAAGCGAAGATTGGTGAAAGACCTCAATTGGATGAGATTGAGAAGGCATTGAAGGAAAAAAAGTATAAATTGATTACGGTTACGCATGTGGATACTTCGACGGGTGTACTGAGTGAGTTGCAGAAATTGAGTGAGCTCGTTCATCGCGTTTCTCCAGAGACTTTGGTTATCGTGGATGGTGTTTGTAGTGTGGGTTGTGAGGAGATTGAATTCGATAAGTGGGGTTTGGATGCTGTTATTACGGCTAGTCAGAAGGCAATTGGTTGTCCAGCTGGTCTTTCAATTTCCTACTATAGTGGTAGGGCTATTGAGAGTTTTAAGGCTAGGAAGACTCCTCCTGGATCGTATTTTGCTTCGTTTAAGAATTGGTTGCCGAGTAAGTTAATCTTCTTCAAGTCCTTATTCTTTGGAAAGAGAAAAACTAACAGAAAATAGTAATGCAAAACTACGAGGCCAAAAAGCCATCCTACTTTGCCACTCCGTCGCCTCAACTTATTCACGCCTTGCATACCTCACTCACTCAAATTCTCTCTATTCCCCTCTCAGAGCGTTTTGCCAAGCACAAAGCTGTTTCTCAAAAAATCAAACAAGCAGTAGCGGATTTAGGTCTCAAGCAAGTGGCATCTAACCCTGATAATCAGGCAAGTGGTATGACAGCTATTTATCTTCCGGAAAATGTCAAGGCAGCGGAGTTATTGCCGAGTTTAGGGAAGAAGGGAGTTGTTTTTGCGGGAGGATTGCACAAGGAGATTGCGGCGAAGTATATCAGGGTGGGTCATATGGGGGTTAGTGTTATGGATGATGGAAGGGGCGATATAGAGAAGGCGATTGGGGCTTTAGGTGTGGGGTTGAAGGAGGCTGGGTATCAAAAAGCTTAGGAGGAGGGAGGAGGGGCGTAGATGCATAGATGATCAAGGTTGGTGTGATGGATTCTAGGTAGAATGGCGGGGTGGATAGCTACATAAAAAACGGGGGAAAAAAGGAAATTTTGGAATGCATATATTTTGGATGAGAAAAATCTTATAAAGAAATCTTCAATTTTAATTATGTTGACAGGTTGATGAGTGCTTGTAAATTCCCCTTTCCCGTATTTAATGATACTACGTAGTTAGCTAGGCAGGTACTTCACACAACATATTTTGAAGACAAATTATTTTTCGAAATACACCCTTTTTATATCTCATTTGCACTAAACAAATCAGCCCCAATTGAATGCAATTGTCCCCAAAGAAATTGAACCAGTAGTTGTTGTGATACTGTCGTCGACCTCCAAAACACGTGAAACCACGCTAAAACGCGTGAAATTTTCACCCCCTTCATCCCTCGATTACGAGGGAAGAGAACTCAATGACTGGGACCACCCAATCGAACTTCCCAGAAGTGATCTTAGGCACTCCATGCCAAGAGAACCACACTGAACAAACCCATGAAAGAGGCAATAGCCCGCCATTCATCCTTTCCAGTCCTACCCCCTCCCAACCCTTCAACTTTCAAACCCAACGCAATACCTTGAGCTCTGATGATCCATTCAAATCACCAATCAATCGCCCAACGTTCCAATTCAATAACAAACGAAGACGACAACCCAGCCACTCAGAACCCCATATCAACTCACCAAAAGAAGCTATCCAAAAAGCTAGAAGTCTACTCATTCTAGCTGCCTCCCTGGAAGAGGATACCGAAGAACAATCGAAAGTCCTAGACTTAATCGAAATATTTCGTGAATATCTTGAAAAAGGAAAACTCACAAAAGCCTCAAATATCATCACATCACAAATCTCCCATCTAGAAAATGCCACCAAACGGATCGAAAAGCAAGCCAACCACCTTTCAAACCTCCCCAGTCATATGATCCCCCCCACAATAAACGCCCCTGGAACCAAAGCCAGCTATGCCACTATCACCAAAACCTCAGGAGAATGGAACCTAGTTACAAAGGGAAAACCCACAAAACAGAAAACTACAGAACAAAAGGAAGAAGCCCCAAGCAAACGACTAATCCTCATCAAACCCCTTATTTATCAGCCACACTCTTTTACACCATTAAATACAAGGAATAAAGTCAACGAAGCCTTCAAGAAAGCAGGAATCAATGGACCAGTCATCTCAGCTATCACTGCTACAAGGAGCGGCAATTTTATACTAACCACTAACAGCCCTTTCAATGCACAATTCCTGATCGAAAAGAAGGAGATCTGGGACAAAATCCTTGATGCCGAAAGAATACAAATCGATAAACCCTGGCATAAAGTCATCATTCACAAAATCCTAATTCAGGAATTCTCAGGTCTGAAAGGTATGGACTTAATCAAAGAGGAAGTCAATACCTTCAACCCAGGGCTCAGTATTATGGGTACTCCTTATTGGCTTACTAATGCCTCCAAGAGAGCCAAACAACAAGATGGAGCAATAGTCATTGCATTTGCTACACAAAAAGAAGCAGATATAGCTATCCAGAAAAGGCTATATATTGCAGGCATTAGTGTTAGAGTAGAAAGATTCTATCCATCTACTCCTTCATCTCAATGCAACAGATGCCAGGGATTCGGCCATAATGAATCATACTGCAAAAACCTCCAGCTTGCGGACTTTGCGGTAATAATCATGCTACAGCCGGTCATTTCTGTATAATCTGCCAAGCAAAAGGCAAACCATGCCAACATCTAAGTGTCAAATGTGTTAATTGCAAAGGAGAACACAAAGCTAACTCGAAAGTATGTGAAGTATATCTATCAACCATCAAGGAATCCAACTAATGCTGTGCAACAATACTCGCATTCTTCAAATCAATCTAAACAAGAGCCCTCAAGCAACCGAAAGTGCTCTCCAACTTGCTTTAGAACTCAAAATTGATCTCATAGTCATTCAAGAACCCTGGATCCTCACGAATCCTGAGAAAGACTTCTCCTCAACCAGATCTATTGCCCACTCCAGCTTCTCTCAACTCCTCCCAAATAATCCTTCGAACCTGCGTCCCCGAACCATGATCTACATTTCAAAAGGATTCAAACCGCTAGTAGCCCTAGCTCCCAACTCCCCGAATGATCCAGATATTCAAATTATTGATATCACTCAAGGAAACCATACAATACAACTCATCAATATCTACAATGAAGCGGACCAAGCCAAAGAAAAAGGCCACACCATCGAAAGATGCCTTTTCAATACCCCTCTTACTCATCACACCATCCTCGTAGGAGATTTCAACTCCCATCACCCTTGGTGGGACCCCTTCTCTAACAAAAGCTCAAATGCCGATCTACTCACCGAATGGTTTGAGGATCACAATCTCATTCTATTTAACGAACCAGGCACGAGCACCTTTTATCGAACAAATATGACAAATCCAAGTGTCTTAGACCTTACTTTAGCCACAGATTCAGTATCTCCCTATATCACTGATTGGCAAGTCCTCCCTGATCTTGGATCAGATCACTTAAGCATTCTCTTTGAAGTAAAGGGCACTTCATCCCGTACAACGCACATAGCTCAGCCAGCAAGATTCAACACAAAACTTGCGGATTGGGAAAAATTCATGAATACCCTCAAATCGAAAATATCGATATCAGCCACCTTAAATTCAAGTGATTACCTTAATATCGCTACCTCAGAATCCAACTCTCTTGATTCCCTTCTCGACAAGAGCCAATACATACAAGTATTGGGTGATGCTGCAAAAGAATTCACCCGAATAATCACTTATTCGGCTGAAACTAGTATACCGAGAATCAAGTCCACAAAAAGAGCTAAACCCTGGTAGTCTCCAGAGCTGAAAGCCCTTCGAAAACGACTCTCTAATGCATATGAGAACGCCAAGCTTTACCCGGAAGACGATATGTTCAAGAAAATCTACCAGTCAGCCAGGAATCATTACTTCCAAGTTATTAAAACAGCAAAGAAAAACCACTGGAATGAGTTCCTTGAAAAAGAGGATACCCAATCCATATTCAAGGCAATGTCATACACAAAAGATATGCAAACCGAACGAATCCCGAATATTCGATCCAATCCCTCTAAACTAGAAAATTCTTTCGAGGGAAAATGCTCTGCATTTAGATCGACCCTATTTCCTCCTCCTCCATTCACCCCACCGCCAAATTGGGAAAGCTATAAACAATCTAAGAAATGGGAATGGCCTGATCTTACAGAGAGCGAACTCCTAAACGCGTGCTCTGCAAAAATCAAAGGAAAGACCCCTGGCCCCGATGGGATTACTCAAGATATCATTATTCAAGCGTACAAAGCAATACCAAAAGCATTCTTCACCCTCTTCAGTCATCTTATCAACCTCGGTTACCATCCTTCTTGCTGGAAACAAGCCACTGGAGCGATACTCAAGAAACCTTCGAAACCAGACTACTCGGCCCCAAAAGCTTATAGAGTTATCGCCCTACTAAATTGCCTTGGCAAGATAAGTGAAAGAATTCTGGCTCAAAGGCTTAGCTACTTAGCGGAGACTACGCAATTACTTCATTGCTCTCAAATGGGTGGAAGACAAAAGAAATCAGCCATCGATACAGCAATCTTACTCACTACCGAAATCGAAAGAAATTCAAGATCCAAGAAGAAGACCTCAACTCTCTTCCTGGATGTTAAAGGCGCCTTTGATCATGTATCTATGAACAAATTATTAGATATCTGCAAAAATCTAAACCTCCCAACCAGCCTAATCGCCTGGATCTCATCTTTTTTGAAGGAAAGGCTACTCAAGCTCTCATTCGATGGCCAAACTGAAACCTTCAAACCGATCAATACCGGGATCCCCAAGGCAGCCCTATTTCGCCAATCCTCTTCTTAATTTATATTCGAGATCTATTCTCAGCAAATTCGATCAAATATCTCTCATATATAGATGATATAGCTTTAACAACATTTTCAACATCCTGGAAAAAGAACATCATCTCCCTCGAAAGAGCAACTAAACAGATATATGCTCTGGGCAAAGAAAATGCTATTCAATTTGATCTAGCGAAGACGGAACTAATACACTTCTCTACATCCAAAGATACGAAGACAGCCTCAATCAAGCTTCCGAACGAGGAGATAATTCAGCCCTCAACATTAGTCAGATGGCTAGGCATATGGTTCGACCCTGGCCTCAGTTTCAAACAACATGTCACAATCCGAGCTACCCAGGCTAAAACCTCATTCTACCGAATGGCTAGACTTGCTAATTCTGAAAAAGGCCTTAGTCCCAAGGCAATGAGACAGCTCTATATGGCATGCATCACCAGCATAGCTGACTACGGTTCAATTTTATGGTGGAAAGGGCAAACCCAATTCAAGAAAATCCTTCAATCCTTGCAAAACCTCGCCCTTCGAAAAATCCTAGGAGTATTCAAAACCTCACCAATAAAACCAATGGAAATAGAAGCCGCATTGTGCCCTCCAAAAGTAAGGCTAAATGCTGGAATCAAACAATACGCCTTCAGATTATTGAAAATCTCCCCTTCTCATCCTGTCAATTTAATAGCTACAAAGCTGGCTACAGAAAAGGATAATCAAGATGTAGTTGCAACCCCTCAGAGAAAGCAATTAAAACCTACTCAACTCGAAAAGATCAAAAATTCAATTCAGAAAGACTTCGATCCTCTCACTTTGGAAGGAATCCATCATTTCTACTTTCCTCCTTGGAAGAAAGAAGTTCCATATAAAGTCAATATCAGCAAATTAGGAAAAGAAGAAGCTGCGATGATCCACAATCTGGCTTTCAAATATAGGTGCAAAAATACCATTACAATATACACCGATGCCTCACCCACTTTAGAGGGAATAGGGATTGGGATCGGGATAGCGGTCATCTTACCAAATGGCCGAATTTCACATCAGGAGACTATCAATATAGGCGTGAATCAGCTTGTCTATAATGGTGAGCTCCTAGGAGTTACTAAAGCGATCGAATACGCAAATTCAATAGCCCAACCAGGAAACAAGTTCAAGATATACTCAGATAATCAAGCGGGATTATTCCGGTTGAAAACCCCCTCCGATTTACCTGGTCAATCATGCCAAATCAAAGCTATAAAAGCTGCGGAAGCTATTCAAAATAAAGGAGCCGAAATTTCTCTCAATTGGGTCCCCGGACATACATCTGTACAAGGAAATGAGCTAGCTGATGCTCTTGCAAAAGAGGCGACCAAAATACCATCCTCATCTCACGAAACCAGTTATGCCTTTATTGGAATGGATATAAAAAGAATGAAATCAGAGAACTGGATAGCCATCCTTAACACTAACAATTTTCATCAACCATCGTCAACATATTCAAGAAACTACCCCTGGAAGATCAGCTCAAAAATCAGAGTTCCAGGCAACATCAAAAGAAGCACAATCTGTGCTCTGTTCCAACTCAAAATTGGACACGGATACTTCAAATCTTATTTGAAACGATTCGGAATCTCCTCTAATGACAGTTGTAAATGTGGGGGAAAGGAATCTCCTGATCATCTTCTGCTCAATTGTCCTATATACAAAACGGCAAGGAAAACCCTCAATAAGGATAACCCCACAGCCCGACCTACCATGCAATATCTGCTTCATACTAAAGCAGGAATCATCAAGACCCTCGAATTTCTCGAAGCGACAAAAATAGCCACCAGATCATGGCATCTCAACAGAATGCAAGAAGAAGAAGAGGAAGAAGGAGGAGAAGAAGGGGGTGGACTGGAAGGTTTCGATTGAGTTGATCAATTTTGGTCAATTTAGTCATTTTGGGCAACCACCCCAAGGTCATATTTCATTACATTTCATTTGTTATTTTCCTTATTTGTATACGAGAGTATTCGTAAGGCGGGCTCGGTCCCCTAGTATTAGTTTTCACTTCCCCCATTCAAACATCAGAAGATTGAGGCTCTCAATCTCCCCAACCTGTATTAGCTACGGCCGAATTAGGCTAGCTTTCCCTCATTTCTTATTAGTTAGAAGCTCGCAAAGCTCCTAGCCGTCTTAGATAGTCTTAGACTCAGTGTAGACGTTAATTCAATCAATCAATCAATCAGCCCAGAGCTTTCCAACCTTCTTCGCACCCCGCGTTTCGAGTATATAATTCGCCATATCTTCCACATCACTTATTCGAGGACTAAACCCTCCTTCATCCATATCCAATATATATTGAAGAAGCGATTTCTCCTCCAATTCTGTCATTTTATGATTTGCTGGTCGACGTTCAGTAAGAGGCAGAATTCCATTCATTCTAGAGGTAAGGGTAGTATGAGGTATATTATAGAGTTTTGCAGCTTTCCGAATACTCAAATTTTGAGATGTACGAATAGCCTCAATAGCTAAATTGATTCGAGCTTCTTTTGAAGTAGTTTGCATAATTAAATATTGATAAATCGCGTGTTGAAGTTGAAAGGTAATAATTGAGGTAAAAGTGTACAGGGTCCTGGGCTTGGTTCCCTAGTATTAGTTTTCACTTCCCCCATTCAAACATTAGAAGATTGAGGCTTTCAATCTCCCCAACCTGTATTAGCTACGGTCGAATAAGGCCAGCCACCCTCCATTTATTATTTTTAGAGGCCTACAAAGCCCCTAGCCGTCTTAGATAGTCATAGACTCAGTGTAGACGTTAATTTAATCAATCAATGTACAGGGTCCTGATATGTACAGGGTCCTGATAAACCACGTTACCCGTAAACAGTATTAGTAAACAATATTGGTTGAGGTTCACGGATACACGGGTACACCAGTACAAAGGTCAAAGCGTCTAAATATTTATTTATTTATTTTGTTTAAGCGCTGGTCTGGTCACGTGTTACAGCACGTGCCACTAAACCTCCCGAAGGGTATCCAGCGTGCCTGCGCAGCTATATACGGATTATATACATAGTTACCAGACAGTTCCAACGCATTACTGCGGCAGCCGGGCAGGGGAATGCTGTTATGAACATTTTTAGACTTATATAGGGTAGCTAAAGGCTATGGCTTCGTCGATGGGTGTTGTATGGTACGGAAAAAGGAAAAGGGAGGGGAGGATTAAGGTAGACTAGATAGGAAAGGGGTAGTAAAACGAAAGAATTAAGAATGTGCGAAGAAACGGGTTCTTGCGCACCATTTAGCAAAGACTTTTGCGCCCTCAGTAGTGCTTAGCGCCCACCAGGCAGGATTTGGGCAGCGTATTGGGGCAAAGAGCTCGAAAGGTGGTGATATTGCCTCACAGATGGCAAAATGGTCTAGGGAGCTATCTTGATTACAGTGTTGACAGTAAAGAGACGCGTTCTCGTGATTGAATCTCTCATGGTAGGCTCTGAAGTCACCATGCCCCGAGCGGGCGGCTAGTAGGTACCCTAAGGTAGGGCGGGGGAGTGTAAGCTCCATTGGCATTTTTGATGTAGGGAAGGGTAGGTTGAGACGTTCGTATTGAGTTGGGCACTTCTCGCTCCAGTACTCGGCTGCAGCTCGCTCGTATCTTAGTTTTGACAAGCGCTGGGCACGTGCTACCGAAGCCTTGTTGCGTGTAGTAGGCAGCAGGCATGCGGCTTTGGCTAGTTGATCTGCTAGTTCGTTCCCAGCGATACCGACATGTGCTGGGCACCAGCGTATATCTACTGCTCCACAAGCGGCATTCCGGGCTCGCCCTCTTGTCAGCCAGGCCTGCCTGCAGGCTTGGAACTCTAGAATCTCGCTGGCACTAGTGCTTGTAGGAATACCTGTATGAAGGCGTAGTGCTGCTTCTTGATTATCGAGGCAGATTGTAATACTCGTAGCAAATCGTGCCATGCAAGATCGCAGGGCAGCCTGCAGGCCTGCGAGAGCACCTATAACCTCAGCATCATATACTTCTGCAGTCTTGCCAAGGGGGACCTGGCCTTGTTCAATCAGTTGGCTGCCGCGGTATATACAGTACGCGGCTCCCGCATTATTATTCTCGTTCATAGAGCCATCGGAGTATACAATAAGGTCTAGGATGGGCTGTTTTTCTAGCCACTGCTTGAATGCTTGAGGCCCATTAGTCCGTCCACAGGCTGCAATCTGCTTGAGGGCATTGTCGCGATGAAGCGTCTAAATAAATCCGAACAAAATTTGAGGTATAGTAATCAATCACATGACCCTCAAATTTACCGATCGGTGTTGGATTCTCCGAGAGAATCCCTCCTCTTAGTCTTAGTGGGGCACAAAGCACTTTGAACATGCGGCTGGGTCCGACAATCTTCAACTTGACATTTTCAAACAACTTCAAATCATACCATCAAGCTTTCTATAAACTTTATTGTAACAGCGCAAGCTGCACGAAAGGATATCGAAAGTCTAGCACTTATCTATTGAAAGCAGGATAGGGTATCATTCCTAAATCAAGCTGCAAAGATGGCTGTCACCATTGAAGAGCTTGACGCGACTGTCAAGACCTTCTATGAAGGTCGCGGTGAGGCTGTGAGTATATACTATCTATTCAAAGGATCTATTTACCTTAGGACTCCTTTATTGACGCGTTCGTGTTATAGCAAAAAGCCGCACAGGCTGCAATGAATCAGGTACTACTTTATGCGCCGAAAATCTTCTCTCGTTTAATATCGCCATCGATGCTGATATAAAGTATAGTTCAAGGAGGATCCAGATGCGTGGTTATTAGTAGATAAGATATTACAAGAGTCTACATATCCTCAAGCCAAATGTTGGTCAATGTCCTGCAGCACTCTACATACTTTTCGCTGACAAATTACAAGATTTGGGTTTGCAAGTGCTAGATCATGTTATCATGACAAGGTGGAAGGTTCTACCTAGAGAGCAGTGTCAAGGTACGTACAAGATGTGTTCATTTCCTCTGAAGGGCGTTGTACTGATCTGTTCTAGGTATTCGAAATTTTGTCGTTGGTTTCATTATACAATGTTCCGGATCGGAAGAATCCCTCAGGTCCCAGAGAGTCCTTTTAAACAAATTGAACCTTGTCCTCGTTTCTATCTTAAAGCAAGAATGGCCTCATAACTGGCCAACTTTTATCAACGAGATCATATCCTCCTGCCATACTAGTTTGTCGATATGCGAGAATAACATGTCGATTTTGAGATTATTATCAGAGGAGGTCTTTGACTACTCGGCGGACCAAATGACCTCTGCCAAGACGAAGAACTTGAAGACGACAATGTGTGCAGAATTTTCATCTATCTTTCAACTTTGCAACGAAGTCCTGAATAGCGCCACCCAAGAAAGTTTGATCAAGGCTACTCTCGAGACGCTTCTTCGATTCTTCAACTGGATTCCTCTCGGCTACATTTTCGAGACCACCGTTATCGATACTCTCAGGGAAAGATTTTTGGAGATGCCCGAATTCAGAAATGTCACATTGAAGTGTTTAACAGAGATTGGTGGACTCCAGACTGGCACCGGGAACAACTATGACGAGAAGTTGGTTCAAATGTTTACCGAGGTTTTGACCACAATTTCCAAGATCATCCCCTTAACTCTCGACCTCAAGAGCACATATAATTCAAGTAATTCCAAGGACCAAGAATTTATCCAGAACCTGGCCCTTTTCTTGTGCAACTTCTTTTCCTCCCACTTGACCGTAAGCGTACCTTTCCCCCTTTTGTTTCCAGATGAATTCTAACTTTCTCAATAGCTCATAGAGAATCTACCAAACCGCGACTTCCTCACTCATGGTCATTTCTACCTCATTCGAATTTCCCAAATCGAAGACCGAGAAATCTTCAAGATTTGTTTAGAATACTGGACTAGACTTGTTCAAGAGTTGTACGACGAACAACAGTCACTACCAATTGGAGACGTTAACCCGCTGGTTGGAATGGGTGTGGGCGGTATTTCAAATCCTGGCGCGCCAAACCCAAGTTTACTCGCGAACTACCCTCTCCGGAAACACAAGTACAATGAAGTACTTTCAAACTTGCGAGTCGTCATGATTGAAAAAATGGTCAGACCCGAGGAGGTTTTGATTGTTGAGAACGATGAGGGTGAAATTGTTCGTGAATTCGTCAAGGAGAGCGACACAATTCAATTGTACAAGACAACCAGAGAGTGCTTGGTTTACCTCACCCATTTGGATGTAGTCGACACCGAAAACATCATGACCGAGAAGTTATCTCGACAAGTTGATGGCACCGAATGGTCATGGGCAAATTGTAATACTTTGTGCTGGGCTATTGGATCCATCTCCCTTGCCATGAACGAAGAGACTGAGAAACGTTTCTTAGTTACCGTTATCAAGGATTTACTCGGCTTAACTGAAATGAAACGAGGAAAAGACAACAAAGCCGTGGTTGCCAGTAACATCATGTATATCGTTGGTCAATATCCACGATTTTTGAAGGCTCACTGGAAATTCTTGAAGACAGTCGTTAACAAGTTATTTGAGTTCATGCACGAATCTCACGAAGGTGTTCAAGACATGGCTTGTGACACGTTCATCAAGATCGCTAGACAGTGCAAGCGTCATTTTGTTGCTTTACAACCTGGTGA
The DNA here is from genome assembly GCA_025389075.1 of Sclerotinia minor. Taxonomy (NCBI): domain Eukaryota; kingdom Fungi; phylum Ascomycota; class Leotiomycetes; order Helotiales; family Sclerotiniaceae; genus Sclerotinia; species Sclerotinia minor. Next base: position 1,099,693 of record QRFH01000015.1, on the reverse strand, counting down.
ATCGGAACCATTCATTGAGGAAATTGTAAGAACTATGCGCAAGATCACTTGTGATCTATCCCCACAGCAAGTACACACTTTCTACGAGGCATGCGGTTATATGATCGCGGCTCAACCACAGAAGAACTCTCAAGAACGTCTAATTGGCGAACTGATGTCGTATCCGAACGCCGCTTGGGACGCCATTATTGCTCAAGCAAATACTAATCCTCAAATCCTTCAAGATGCTGATACCATCAAGGTCATCGGTAATGTTATGAAAACTAACGTTTCTGCTTGCTCCTCCATTGGAAGCTATTTCTACCCTCAAATTGGGCGCATTTACCTCGATATGTTGTCTATGTACAAGGCAACAAGCACAATGATTTCTGAGGCAGTTGCAAATGAGGGTAGGTTCCCTCATACCTTTTATATTCCGCGTTACTAATCTGTAATAGGCGAAATTGCCACCAAAATGCCTAGAGTGCGAGGTTTGAGAACTATCAAGAAGGAAATTCTCAAGCTCATCGAAACATTTGTTGAGAAGTCTGATGATCTTGAGATGGTACGAAGTAATATCGTTCCAGCTCTTCTCGAAGCAGTCCTCGTCGACTACAACCGCAATGTGCCAGGTGCCCGTGATGCCGAAGTTCTCAAGGTCATGTCTGTTATTATAACCAAGCTTTCTGTACGTTGGACCCCATATCGCTCGAAATATTCAGTGGTGCATACCCTTTCTTTCTTTAATCTCCTTGTTCTGGAAATACTACTAACATCCAACACAGGGCCTCATGGAAGACCAAGTGCCAAACATCATGTCAAATGTTTTTGAATGCACTTTGGAAATGATCAACAAGGATTTCTCAGAATTCCCTGAACATCGTGTCGAGTTTTTCAGCCTACTGCGCGCAATCAATCTCCATTGCTTCCCTGCACTTCTCAAACTTGACAACAGGCAATTCAAATTCGTCATTGATTCTTGCATGTGGGCTAGCAAGCATGACAACAGAGAGGTCGAGCATGCTGGTCTTAATATGTGCCTCGAGTTGATCACCAACATCGCAGAAACGGATCCTGCAACTTCTAGCGCCTTCTTCCAACAATTCTTCGTTCCAATTCTCCAAGATGTGTTCTTTGTACTTACCGATACCGATCACAAAGCTGGTTTCAAGTCGCAAGCAACTTTGTTGGCAAGGATGTTCTACTTTGTCTACCCAGCTGATGGTACTGCACCAAAAATACAAATGCCAATCTTTGCTCAGGATCAAGCTCCACCGGGAGCAAGTAACAAAGATTTCCTCACAAACTTTGTGGCTACTTTGTTGCAGAATGCATTCCCCAACCTTCAAGCGTAAGTCAATTCCCTCTTCCCTATCAGTTTACGCTACTAAACCATTTTAGACCCCAGATTCAAGCCTTCGTCGACGGTCTTTTCACACTCAACCATTCCCTCGATCGATTCAAACTTAACTTGAGAGACTTCTTGATCTCATTGAAGGAGTTCGCTGGAGACAACACGGAACTTTATGCCGATGAGAAAGAGACAGCTGAAAGAGATGCCAAGGCCGCAGAACGTGAACGTCTATCCAAGGTTGGAGGACTCATCAAGCCTGCGGAACTTGATGATGAAGATGAGTTGTGACTTGATGAGGAGCTACGGATCGACCACGCACGACCAGAAGACCCGCCCTCAGATCAAGGACGCCGAATCATCTACACCGCCAATAAACTTGATGGTTGGGATGTTTACGATATTTGAACAACTTTCCATATACATCTAGCAGGACAAACTACTGTCCGATCTGGATAATGATATTTTTCCTTACTTTTCGCTCAATGATATCACATACTCGGGAGCGATTTTGCTACCTAAGTGGAGTTGCTACGAAGGGTCAGAATGATATTGTTTTCTGAAAAGTTATTTTTCTGTTTAGATTCAACTCTCCGATGAACATCGTGAGGCGATACACAATAGGCATTTGCGAAGCAACTTTTCATTTTCTCGATACCTCTGAATTTACGAGACACACTGCGCATGTGTCAGTGGTGGGGGAAGTTTGAGCAATTTCAAGGAACTGGGTGAATCGAAATGGGATTCAGATACAACATGTGACAAATGCAGGAGCATTTTCAGATTCAGATATCACAATGAATATGGTATTAAGGAATCATGAAATATTCCAGTGTGACACTTTTTTTTTCAACCAAGTATCTTGTAAGTATTCCTAGTACCTAGGTATTGAAATGTGCTACGAGTAAAGGTTCTCCGAGTCAATTAGTCAGATTGATCGATTGACCAATGAAGACTCATAATTCTACACGTGCATCTATTATTAGTAACAATCACAGTTTACCCTTCCCTTCATGCATTTTCTCCATCAGCCGTAAATCCTTCAATACAACGGTTGTACCTGGGCTAAGGAAACTAGGAAGCTTCCGCATCTTTAACTTCAGGCAAATTGCATCACTTACTGGTTTAATATCCTTTGCTAATACAAGTCTTGATTATGGGTAAATGCATTTAATAAAGTTAACTCTATACTAACTAGCACACATCGCCTTGAACAGGGAAGCATAGGTCTACTATATTACCCCTCCATCTGCCCAATATTTCTCATGTACTTCTTCTCATTTTTTCTGTTTCACATCATTTACGTTACTTCCAGTCATTAGTGATGGCTTCGGGAAAACTTATCACAGTAGTCTGTTTCTTCGGTCTTGCGATTGCTCAAAGTAGTACATATGTCAATCAAACAACGTGTAATGGCAACACATATACGTATCAAGAGTTAGGGGGTTACGGGTTCATTCCTGGAACCACCCGTGATAAGTTTGGGGATACGATTGGAGGGATTGGAAGTTCTATTGCGGTGGATAGCAAGACGTGGACTAAGTTGAGTAATGGAAGTTACACGGGAGTTATGTGGACGTTGCCGGATAGAGGATGGTTGGTAGTTTCTATTAGGCTTCAGAAAGAAATTACTGATGCGCAAATAGGAATACGGAGGGTACACTCAATTATCAAGCTCGAGTGCATAAATTTGATATCCTTTTTACTCCTATGCCTGGTGCAACGGTAGCCCATCCTTCAGGGAACAATTTGGTGTTTGAGTACATTGACACGGTACTTTTCTATGGACCTGATGGTACACCCACAACAGGGCTTGATGCTGATGGATCGGGGCACTTAAGTTATGATGGTTTTCTAGATTTACCTGTTGCGACGTATACAGGTGATGGTTTTGGGAATGATGGGACTGGCGGGAGGAGGATACCAGTCGATTCGGAGGGTCTAGCTCTTGATGGCTCCGGCGGCTTCTGGATTAGTGATGAATATGTATGATCTTGTCTTCCTAATATTAGTATTGGTCTAACCATCTGCTAGGGTCCCTATATCTACCACTTTAACTCCTCTGGCACAATGATCTCCGCCATCCGACCACCAGATGCCTTCATACCTATGCGTAATGGTAGCGAGTCCTTCTCCGCCGACTCCCCATACTTTTACCCCGATCAAGGCTCTGGCGATGACGTATCCCCGGCTGATAATCCTACCGGTAGAGGTAACAACCATGGATTTGAAGGCCTCAGCATATCTCCCGATGGAAAAACTCTCTACACTCTCCTCCAGGCAGCGAACAACCAAGAAGGCGGCTTGAAAAAACAGACCGAACGCTATACCCGCTTTCTCTCATACGATATCTCGGATCCAAACAACCCTGTGTATTTGAGCGAGTACGTAGTCCCTCTTCCTCTCTGGACCGATCCAACAGCTAGCAAAAGTAAAAATCCGAAAGTTGCTGCGCAGTCTGAGATTCATGCTTTACCCAATGGACAATTCTTGGTTCTAGCAAGAGATTCTGGGGCGGGAAATGGGCAAAGTAATACACTTAGTATTTATAGACAGATTGATGTTTTCGATATCTCTAGTGCGACGAATATCAAGGGAGCAAAGTATGATTGTGCGACTTGCTCCATCGCTAGCACGACGGGAGTGCTGGTTAATGGAATTGTGACGGCAGCCTATTGTGGGTGGTTAGATTTTAACGATAATAACGAGCTAGGTAGGTTTGGGGTACATAATGGAGGGAAGACGAATCAAGGGCTGTTGAATGAGAAGTGGGAGAGTATAGCTGTTGTACCTGTTGATGGCGTTGATGGAGCAGATGGCGAATGGGTAAGTCTCCACCTTGTAGATGGGTATAAGAGGATATAAGCTAATGTACTGGATTCACTTAGTATGTTTTCAGCTTGAGCGATAACGATTTCATTACGCAAAATGGGTATTTGGAAGGGGGAAAGTTTGCTTATAGTGATGAGAGTGGTTATAATCTCGACAGTCAGGCTTTGGTTTTTAAGGTTCAGATCCCAACCGGTGTGATAAGCTGAGGAGGGAGATTTGGATTGAAAAGGAGCGGGAAAGGGTGGAAAGGGAAGGGGGGCGAGCTGTGCAATGGTGAAAGGGTTAGTTTGAAGCGAATCCCTTAGATTTTAGACTAGATTGGTTAATTTATACTGGATTTTGGCAGGTTTTAAATGGAGATTGTAGCTTTGAGCGGAATTATATAGGTAAAAGCAACAACTTTTGATTGAGTTTGGTTAAGAGATGGACTAAATTACATGGTAATCACTGCTTCTCAGTGTGAGACGATTGTGACCCTTTTTTTGTTCCCTTTTTGTGCCGTTCAAGATCATTAAACCCTCTTTGGGCCTCCATCAGTCTTTTCTGAGCATCTGCGTTTTCGCGTCTCGCTCTTCGGCTCGTCGGCGCTCTTGCTCCTTCTTTACTTCAGCCTTTTGGGCCGCCAACCTAGAATCCGTTTGCCTCGGGGTTTCTTCTATAAATCCCGCTGCAATTTCTCTTAGAATTATCTTAGAGAAGGATCCACTAGAACTGCTGTAATCCCCTCGGCGCGACCTTCCTGATTTGCCATCCTTTTTAGATGGGCCTGATGGAGCGGGGTTTAATACCATCATCTGACGGGCCTCCGGTTGTCCGAAATTATCTGAAGCTCCCGTCTTTGTATAATCTATATTGGGGAATCCATGGTGCTTCCAACAGTTAGCCCATTTAAGCCATGGCTCCTCTTCTTGTGCAGAATCCTGGCACCCACTCTCAAATGCCAAACCAAAAGAGCATCGGTAGAATATGGGGCGGCAGTCATGACAGAAGAACTTTTCACTGATCACCGGGTTTCCGCATAGTCTATCTCGGGTTGTTCATCATCGTATTCGACTCGTTCGATTACTGGGAGTCCCTGCGAATCGCATACGTAATTTCCATCAGCACCCACCAGATACATTTTTGCTCGGCATCTATGATCGAACTATAGCATGCTGGTGTGGGCTATGCATCGCCCCTTTGTACGTATACCAGGGAGCCCACAATGAATTTTTGTGGTTGGATCTGTGGAAAACAATATAGAAGATTCCACATTTGGTAGTAGATAGTTGCAGCAACTTCCCTCCGGAAGGGCCTTTGGCTCCGTCGGTGGAGGGTCGTAAGCTGGAGGGCGTGCCAGTTCACTGTAGAATGACTCTGTGTCGCGAGCAGGGGAGGTCGATTAGGACGGCGCTGAATCCTGGACCCAGGTAAATCCTCTGCCTTTACCTTTACCGCTCGAGGCTGGCGCGTCCTGTGCTTGCAGCTCATAGGCTGGTTCGGCGCCTCTGTCCCATACTGGCTGGGTGGATGATGAACTTTGAGGAAACTCATCAATGTAGACCTGTACGCCATCTCTCATGAAGTGCTCCCTTTGAGTTGTATATTCTTGCATTATTGGACGAAGAAGCTTCCCATCTTGATGCCATCTTCCAGTATTGATATTGCTTTCCATGCTACTGATATCTAAGCCCTTATCCATGGTATGCTGGGTCAAAACATGCTACATACCTTGAGAATTTAGCGCCGTCAATGATGCTAGTGTGCAATGTGCGAAGACCTCAGTAGTTAAAGGTACTGCCATTGTTTAGTTACTATACTAATGCATCCCGAGAAATATAGCTCACCGAAGCTTTCCTTCAATGTTTAAAGTGCTAATACACGAGCTTTTCCGAATATGAAAAGAGTCTAAATCTCCGGCGGAACGGTGAGGAGCTTTAAGCGATGGAAGAACTCTCGGTTTATGGTTGGGTAGTATGGTGTTTTTGCTGTCTTCTAAGGATGCTGTGTAGCAAGAAGTAGGTGTTCTTTCGTGCGGAAGAGGTCAAGTATCTGAGAAATGTGGTAGATATTTTGATGGAGTTGATGAAGATGGAAAGAAAAGAGATGCGAAAGGGAGAAAGCAGCTACTACTTATACACAAACGGACGCTGGAAAAGGACGCCAACGGACAAATATTCGAGTCAAAAATCACCTTGAAGTGATGAATATTCATACAGATATTAGCTATTCTGTGTCATTACAGGCGTCTCAGCGTCATTTAGTTGATTTTTCGAGTCAAAAGCATCTGGAAATGATGGAAATTCATATATTTACCACTATTTCTGTGTCATTTGAGCTTTCCTATGTCATCCAGTGTACTTTCGAATCAAAATATCCCCGAAATAGAGTACATTCATATCTCAAGTTACAAAATATGCGTCATTTGGGGCTTTAAATAGTCATTCTGTTGAATTTTCGAGTCAAAACCACCTCAAGGAGACTATGCAATCACATATATCACTTAATCCAAGGAATTTCACAGGCAACTTTAGGCCCGGTCGATGCATATTTCGAGTCATTAGGAACTTCTAGTCACTGAAATATATGTTTCCTGGCTTTTGATGACTCTGTTATAAAATATGATGACCCGAATATTGGTATTATAGGTAATATTCACAGGAAATGAGTGGGGGAAAACCTCTGGAGGGGTTCTGAAATGAGGTTTTCAGTCATTAAAACGTATAATTTTAAGCTGTGGTATTCTCAGGAGATGCTGAATGACGCGCAATAATGAAATACAGACATGATTTAGCTTACATTAATCAAAGATACGCTGAACGGCTCTGGGAAGTAATTTTTAGTGAATAGGTCCTGTGGGAATAGGCTTTAAAAATCATATGGTATGCTGGATGGTGTTATAGGTACTGGTTGAGGTATGGATAAGTGTAAATTAGTTGGGAAATCCTGTAAAATATTAAAAATTAGTGTAGTGTTGTATCAATAAGTACTAAAATATTAGGGGTATTAATTGACAATACTTTGAGATCTCTAGGAGACATCTTGAAAGCCCTGGATATCTCTCCATAACTCTAGATGATATGAATGTTCATGAAATGTTGATGGAATGCTGTAATAATCTTAAAAATGATATGGAACATGATGATAGACTTTGAATTTTTCTTATTTTTACTCGATATATATGGTAAATCGAATAAAATTCTAGCTATATCTATGAAATAGCCCGTGTTGAACATGTATATTTATGGTTGGAACAAATCTTTAGTAAATGGATTATTGAGTATTAAACTAACAGTTTGATGAAGATGAATTCTAATATTTTATAGACTCGAGTTTCAATGTTTAGGTTTTATCTAGATACGAGATGGTATACTCCGGCGTGTCTAGATGAGATTATTTAATGCTCTAATTATCCGAGAGTGAATAGAATACATGATCGCACTTTTGAACGTACCATAATTAAAAGGTGTTGAGACTGTTCCGTTTGGAATTGACCTTGAATTTATCCAGAAGTAGACATTAATCTCACACTGCTATATGCGCGACAAGATTAGAATAGCAGCAAAAAGCTGTATTTGGAGCTTCGTATTTCGCGCATCGCACTTGCCGTCATTCAGCCTTACCACCTGTATCACTTGATGTTTCTTGAACATGAAAATTTCTCATTGCGAATGATCAATTCATTTCATTAAGGTAAAATGACGTTCATAGCCTGTTGCTTTCATTACTCTTATAGCACATGAAGAAATTCATTCTCCTAGTCTTCCAGATTGATGGATAGCAGAGCTAAATTAGAGAATAGTGGAGTTGTAAATGATGAAGTAATCGCTTAGAAGTATATATACGTATACATGTATCTATACATACAAAGATAATGAGTTAATTGTCTGTACCCCGCATTGCTTTTTACTTTCCCTTAAACTAACTCTCCCCTCATACATGCCTTTTCTTCTCTCGCTCTCTCTCCTTTCTTTTGCATCCAGCTTAATCACAAACTACTAACCCCTTTAAGCTTTTCCCAACTAAGCATGCGGCATTGAGTGATTTTGAAGAAAGGAGATGAAAAATATTAAGCGAGACTTCCATGATTAATCATCCCTGCATCACTGAAAACTATCTATCTCACTAGCACTCCAGAAATATCTTTTCACCTGAAGTTCCCGTCTGGTTTATTATTCCAGGTTCAGAACCTACAATCTTTGATACGGAATACTCATCTGTTTTTTCATTTAGTTTTTCGAATTCTATGCTCTTTTCATCCCGACTTTCCATATACAATTTTTTAGACATTTTTGGAAGTAAATGATTAGCTAGTTTCTATATTGAGTTTTTGAACTGGGGATTAGATCCGGAATGGCAAGAGAAATAAAATTTACTAATGATTTAGATATTAATGCTAGCAATCACTGCAGTCCACTATCGAGATTCCACCAAGTGTACTGAGTGTTTTTCAATATCCTCGAATTGCCAAGGACTTTCAGCATTCATCACCATCTAACTACTAACAGAGAAACGCAACAAACAGTCTCCAAGTCCTGATCGATTATTCGTAATTCAGTAAACAACATTATCTACAACTAATAGTACCTATCTATCTAATATAACTGAGTCCCATCCCATCCCATCCCATCCGAATCGAATAATTTCTATAAGAACACCAGCCATCTAATTCCAATAACCCTAATCATTACAGTACATATACATATGTATACTTCATAATGATACCTTAACTTTAAGCGGCCCCTTCCTTTCCGCCTAGTCTAGATCCATGGAGGCGGCAATCACAATTCTGCGAACGCTACGGGAATTCTCTTCTTATTGGTTACGTGTCCCGTTTAGAGTTCACAGTTTTATAAGACGTACTTTCGGGCCACACGGATAGAAGTAAAGGTCAATTAAGTGAAATCAGTACAGGCATAAATAAAACTTTTATTAGGTAATTAAATGACAGAAAAATCTATCAACAACTAACCCGAAATTCACCTCGTAGCTGTGTGTTCCGTGTAGGTATGCGTAATTTTTCGGTTTATATATAGAGTTTGTTATAGATTGTAAATAGCATGGACAAATGAAATTATTGGTATCTCTTTGGGTGATACTACTCATAGTATTATTATAGGTTTGTTTGTCATTCATTCTTGCTACTTACACTAATATGGGAAAAGGGTTCCTATTTATATGAAAGGTAAAAGCTAGAGTTCAACCATATCACAACTACGTATGAGCTAGTCCCATGACCGTACTTACAGCCATTTTAGCACATCCTATCAACTAATCTTCGCACCACCCACGGGAACCTTCTCCCTATCATCCACACCTAACCACAACAAATCCGGACGACTATAATGACCACAAACATCTAAGAAACCCTTACATTTAATAATATCATCCAGATCCAGATCCGCATAAATGAATCCCTCTAACGTTTCCGGCAAATCTTCAGATAATTTCCTTCCATCGGGTCCGAAAATAGCAGATGTACCTCCACCTGGTACATTATGTACCAGACCTTCTCCGGTTTTCATCCTGTCGATACCTTCCTGACTTAAAACTGCGGTGGTATGTAGAACGAATGATTGGGACTCAATAGCATATGACTGCGAGAGCGCTCGACTCCCTAAGATATTCCGTTAGCACGATTATTACCTCTATTGGGTATGTGCAAGGTAAGTAAACCTACCATCTCTAGACATAGACCAAAGACCCTGTCCTCCAGTATACTCGGGGATAGGTGGCAATTGCGCCACGTGAATACTTTCATTCTGATTATAAGTATGATATTTAAGTAGAGGTTGTGTATGTTCCCAGCAAGCCAAAACGCCTACACGGCCCAGACCCGGAAGCTCAACAACCGTCTTTAACGATGAACCGGATGCTTCGCCAAATACGGTTCTTTCCATATGTGTTGGCTTGAGCTTTCGACGTGATATTTGTATAACACCCTCTTGGTCGATGATTGCTTGAGAGATGTAAAGACTGTGGTTGAAGTTCTCGCTAAAGCCTAATACGACTGATATATTAGATTCCTTTGCCGCTGCGCAGATGCGCTTCATTTCGGGTGAATCGACACGCAGTGAATTTTTGATATAGGTAGTGGACAGATCGAAATCGACACTTCGAGCCCTTGAGAAGATGATAATCGTTAGCGGAGCTTGGGAATAGAGGATGGAAGAAAATTGTACCATATCCATGATGGATACCCGGGGATCCAACATTCGGGGAATGAGACCAGCTGTGCACCATTGGCCGATGCCTCTTTGATGAGAACGCACGTTTTGTCAACGGTTTTTTGTAGATCGAGCCAGATAGGTTCAAATTGTGTCACTGCAACCCGCACATGTCTTGGGGCCGTCGGTGTTGAGGCCATTTTTGGGAAGAAAAATTCGTCGATTTTGTCTTATTTATCTTCTGAGGATACAAAACTTCTCTAAAATAGAGTGAATAGATCAACAGCACTGCGTATTTATTCCTTTTGAGAGATTAGTCACAAAGTTAATTGAGTGATTTATTTAGTTGGTTGGTTATAGATCCGTAAATCCGCTGAAGCTCGGATCGTGTTATGCCATGAGATGAAGCAGAGAGTTTGGATAATGCATTAAACCCGGAGGGAGCCGAGACACAAGTCATCCTCATTCACAAGCCACCCGAATTACCACTGGATCCACTGTATTGGCCTCGATATAAGAAAGTACTTCCCTTCGCAACCATTGTTTTCGGAGCATATGCAGCCGGCTCACTTGGGCATGTTCTTATGCCTGGTTTCACTGCTGTCGCCATGTTACTTGATGTCCAGTTAACGGATATTTCCCTTCTGAATGGGAGCTTGATCATGACTCCCGGGTTGAGCGCCTACCAATCTTGCTGGTATCACGCCTCTTATTACTTCCACGATTGGAATGCTTACTGGAGGATAGTCTTGTGATAAAGAAGCCGGGAATCTGGGGCATTCCGGAACCGTGGTGTATATATGAGTCAGAACTCCGCCTTCTTATCATCCATCATGCCAGCATTCGTTGCCATGGCTATGGGCGATTTGGTCTCGGGCTGTAATTGATAAAGGCCTCTCACCAGTTACATGCGATTTTTTATAGCTATTTTGAATTCCGCGGGCTAGTGCTAGGTGTACCGGCGTTATCGCATACACCAACGATATCTGTAGCCAGCGATCCGGTGAAGCTTTTGGTCTTGTTATGATAAGCTGTCATTTCGTTGAAAGATGAGATCATAAATATCTAACGTTTATCCTAGATTATCAAGAGCGCCTTCGCATTGGGCTCCCCCTTCATTTTCAACGACTATTATAATGCAGCTGGATCTCTTATATTCTTCTCAACCTTCACAGTCTGACCCTAGGTGTCATGTTGACGACAATTCTGATTTATGTCTTCAAAAAGAGAATACGAATATGGGCAGATACAACGAGTACATTAATGTTCGCTGGGCCTAAGTGATGCATTTATCTGGTAGGAGTAAAGGTATGTAGTGGTAGTGATAAAAGAGGACGCTATTAAGATTGGTCGATAGACGGAAATAACCAATTTAGATCGTTTAATTGAAAAGGGTCACCCCTCTCATATATTCCAAATGTGAAATCAGGTTGTTCAAAATCTTCACCTCCTTTAATTTCTGTTGAACCGAGATTTTCAGCAAAAGGATTATTGGTTAGATCAGCTGGGTAAGACATGGAAAATATGACATCTTCATTCTCCACCTGAGAAGTGACCGTACTGTGGTCATTCGCTGACAATTCAACATTGCTCTGGCTTGAATGCTCTCTTTGAACATCAGTAGAAAGAGGATAGCTCAATCTCATTGGCATTGCGAACACCACGGACCATCTATGGGCGAGTTCTTGAAGTAATGCGATAGCCTTGCGCAGTCGCTTCCAAGCAAACTTCATTTGACCTAATGCTTCAATACACTCTCGGAATTGATGAACTGATCGCTTACGTAAAGTGCCATTGAAGGAGGTTGCACTAAGAAGATGCATAATGGCTGCGGTAAGGACATGGTGTACTACGGAAAATGGGGCAATCTGGAGGTATCCTGCCTTTCGGTATTCTCGGAGCAGATCCGTAATAGCAACAGCAGAAGAAGTTGATGATTGGACAGCCATCTGGTAAAGAGCGCCATTGGGATCTTCGCGCAATAAAGGCCGCTGCACCAGTATGATGCACGTGTGATATGTCATCCGAAAGGTGAGCATGCCGCTAGACTGTGCACTCCGATGGTTTGGTAAATAACTGTTTGTTTCATTATAGAAAGTAGACAAGTTTTCGCGAGCATCGAAAAAAAGTTTGTTGCGACTCTGGCTGTCCAATTCGTGAAACTGGAAGGAATAACTAAATTCGTCAGTTGAATGTCTGATAATCTAATTGGTTGACATACATTTGGTCCATATACTTATCAAATATGAAAAGGAGCTGACACTCGCAGCTAAACACAAGTTCTGTGAGTGACACTGGTGATTTTAGAATACTCTCTAACCACGGAGTCCTAACACGAGTCCATGGAATGGCACATTGTCGTCCTAGACTTAGTGTGGCAATGCTTAAAAAGATCAGTCAAGGTTCCTAACTTGCATCAAAGTTAACTTACCGGTCAATACGAAACCAAAGCCAAAACGTTCGAATGCGTGAGTCTTTATCCTCGGGTGAGATGCCGGCGATTTTTTGATACTCCACTACATGTAAACCAAGGTGTGTTACCAAGGCCGCACCCATACCTAGGCACGGCAGTTAGTCAATCTGCGGTTGAAACTATCGATAGAACTAACAGTTATACATCCATGCCATGTTTTCATTGTCTAAAGTGAGATCTTGCCAGCACAGCATTGCTAATGCCCGAATCGCAAGGAGCGACGGGCAGCTTTGGCAACATTGATTTACCAGACCTCCAGCGTGCAAGTAAAATAAATTGCTAATATGAGCAGCATTATCCCTCTTCGAATAACATGCTGCAAGAGCAAACATTGCAGTTCGTAGCAATATCTCATCTAATTTAGCTTGGGTATTGTGAAAAATATATTTATCGAGGAAGGATGGCTCGAGAAATTGATTATCCGGGTTCACCACGGATGTAAAAATATCTAAAAGCTCTTGCTGTAACACAAAGTCTGCAAGACACTCGTCTAAGGAAGGCATCTTAGATGTCATGGTAATTTGGCCAGTGTGAAGCTGGGTATCACTTCTAGTGTCTTGCGGCTGGGAAATGAACTTGGGGTTGGATGACGGGCTAATAAATGAAGTACCTCCGTTGCTGTCTATTTTCAGCTTCCACATCATATTCCCCACCTCGTCTATTGCAGAAGCTAGTTGTGTTTCACGATTGGAAGCAACGCCAAAAGATTCACCAACAACCGCGGTTGTGGGTGTGATGTGAATTGACTCCAAAGCTGCAACCAAGTTAGAGGAAGCGCCATTCTCCAACTCTTTCACTCTTTGACGAAGTATGTCAATTTGTTCTTCAAGATGTGCAGTCTCTTCCGGATCTCTTCTGCGTCTGAACGATGTGGATTAGATAGAACTAAGAATTAGAGGCCGGAGGTTATTCTCACTTCCGGCTGTCTCGCTCATGATCATAAATACAATCTCTTTCATGCGCCAAACATGAGGAACATTGAGGCTTTCCTCCGTCACATTTGCGCTTCCTTCCGCGGCATTCAGCACACGCAAGCTCTATTCTTTTGGTGCGGTCCATGCAAGTAATTCAAGCAGGCAATCTGAAATTAACAAATGAAACAGGTCATTTATTCCATTAATGGACAGAATTCGAAGCTAGTGGGTCAAATGCTGCGGACATTTGATGGTGGAATGATTGTAGGTGATTGAGGTTGCACATCCTGGTGATCTGTCGCGTAATTAATGATTACATGGCATCACGTGATGACATCAAAGTAAATTTGGATGAAAATGTAAAGTGGATAAATCCTCATGGTAAAGAATTATGAATTTCATTGGATTTCCTAATATCAAGTAAGATTTTATCTATAGTACTTTTCCACACTCTATACGCCCCCTTCTGATTGCAAGAAAATAAACAAGGGAAAAGTGAAAATGAAAAAAAAGAAGCCCAACTCACTTATAAATTTCAAATCTAGATTTCAACGGTGTTTGTTTCATTTACTTTAGCTTGATTGCAACTGGAAGTAATAATTCTTTTACCAGTCGGGTTCCTGGCTAGTGATTTGAGATGTATAAACTACTATAAATTTTCATTAAGGTATCTGCTAAGATTTTGTTTTGATATATGTTATTTTGATATATTATTTCTCTCTACCTCAAATTTACCCATGAATGAGGCAAGCAAATCAAGGTAAACAGGTGAGAATGCTCGAGAGCTTGTCCAAAACAATCGCTTGGTTAGCAGCACTAGCATCCCTCTTGTTGGTTCCACCAAGACTGATACTGGCATAGCATCCAGATGTTCCGACAACAGTAGTCTCGGTAGGAAGTCTACCTCCATTGTTGCAAGTAACAACATCGGTACCACTGACACCATCAACCGCACTGTAGATTCTGGACAGAACGAAGCTGTAATCAGAAACCGATGTGCAACCGGCAGTTTTAGGGAAGTTGACGTTCAAGAAAGTCTTGTCTGGGAGGTATGGAGTGCTGGAAGCGGTGAGGGCGTCAACTACAATTGCCGATAATTCGGCGTAGATAGTGGAATATGCAGGTACAGCAACGTCCCATCCTATTGCGGATCCTTCGGCTCCACTGAAAGCAATAGCCGGTATGCCGAGACCAACTGCTTCAATGGCTGCTCCAACAGTACCAGAGATGAACGATATAACACCGGTGTTTACTGTCGGTCATTAGTTTAAATTCTATTCAAGGAACATTCCGAAAGATTACATACCGCCAACGTTTGGACCAGTAACGGCAAGGTCAGGGGCACCTCCGAAATACCCGGGAGATAAGGTTGTAATTCCATAATCCATTGCCTCCGCAGGGTAAGAGTTGACATAGTTGAACTGAGGTGCTGAGGCATTGTATCCAACTGCTGGACTACCACTTGGGCAAGAGTTGTATTCGCATGCCTCAGTGAGTGCGGTAGGTGTACCAGTTAGAGAGCCTTTTCATGATAAGTCAGATTTGTTCATCAAGAAGCAAAAGAGAAGAAATTCCATACCAGAACCACTCTTGTTTTCCGCAGGAGCAGAAACAAGAACATCATGCCCCGCATTAGTCAGAGCAGTGTATAAAGTTCGAATGTTCATTTCAGCCCATCCATCATCATTAGCAGAAACGATATTCAATGCCTGGGCCACGGCCGGAAGCAAGGCCAGAGATGCAGTTGCGAAACGCATGATTGATGGCTCGATTTAGGATTGACGAATTTGAAGCTTGAAAATAATTGACTTAGAGACAGCGAGGGGTTGACAGTGCCGGGAGCTTCTGAAGACCTCATACTGGGTGACTTATACCTTTATATACTCTAAATTCTTCGAATAGAACCGTTATTCCCATTCACCGTTTCACCGTTCAAATGCAAGCGAAGTCGATTCAAAGTTCATAGAGTGGAATTGCGGAGATTGCGACAAGACCACCATCCATGCTCCTACCATCGTTCGCCCCTTGCACCCCTAAGGAATGGTCTCTTCATAGGCACGTGTAAGAATAAGAGGATTTTGCTATTCAAATGAGAATAGTTCGATCGGAATAACGAGGGATAAAAGCTTGTCTTGCACGGAGTAGAGTACCGCAATCTAAATTTAATTTAATGCTGTGCATAAGTACGGTCTGATTATTCGGCGGTAGAAATGGCCTTCCATATCTAGATGTTGGCACCGAAGTGTGGGGTCATGTTCCTGCCACAAGGCCCCCACAGATCACGGCACTCGAGGACAAAACTTATGATTTTGTTGTTAGAGTTCAATTGTTGAGAAACTTTGCTTGACTTTCGGAAGGGCTTTGTGTTCCTCTTGGTAATAAGGAAACTATAAATTTGTTAACGTTGTTACATTTCAGTGTTGGACACATGTACAAGTAGGAAAGGATTTGGTCTTTCTTTGTTGATCCGAAATTTCGTAAGGGGGTTTCGCTTCACAATATCACAATGTCAGATAGTTCAACCTACCATATCAATGGCATATACAATCTCGAGAGATTCACAGTCCTTTCTCATGCTGAATATCAGAATGCCTAATTCGTAATCTCAATGATTGGCAAGGTTATCGTGGAAGATTTTAACTTCAATCATCACTCAGAATATCAGGCAGAATATCAGGCATAGATCGGCATAATATTTGTCCGACCGGAGTTAAACCGAAGGCCAGTCTCTCGAGTACTGTGGACTCCGTTAAGTACCCACCTGACTAAGCTTTCATCTCAGGAAAAGAACGTTGAGTTTATGACCAGAAAAGAAGAAGAAAAAGTAAGAAACCTATGTACCTTATTCCATCTATGAGCAAAAAAGTCTAAAAAATTTGTATTCTTCGCTGTGAAGCAATTGAAGCTCCCTAACCGGTTCGAACGATTGACCTGAAGATATTTGTGCGAAACTGCAATCTTCCGCTCTACCACTGAGCTAAAGGAGCGAAGAGGACTCAGAATTGATTAGAAAACAACTTGGTGTTTAGTAATATATACTAAAATTTGATGTATCACCACCGCACCACATTGCGGAATAACAATAGAACTCGATTGCAGGACTTGACCGTGCAAGTACTCGACAGCCAATTGTTTGTAATCTTACCTATACAAGGGTAACAAAGTCAACAAAGAACAAGGAACAAAAAACCTCGACATCTATATTCAAATACATTTCATATTGAATTGAAGTACGGCCATCCACCGAAAACCTCGGTCATCGGTTCTACATTCTCCGTCCGATGTTAAGGAATTGATAATTAGCTGCTTCATCTAAATATTGAAGCGACACGTTAGCACGCTTATAGCGATGGCTCTAATTCATGATGTCAATTCAATCAACGAATCCTCTCAAATTTCGCATCTTTTCGCTCTCACTCTCAGGGTAGTGAGGGTTGTTTGGGAGAATTCTAAACTTAACCTCATCTCTACTCCAACTCGCATGTTTATCTTATGTCGACGAACTAATCCTGCGCACATTTCGGTTGATGAATCTGAGAGAATGTCATCTTTCTACCCAAACATCACGATAGGTACTTCCTGAAAGCAAGATTGCCTATGCTGAAATATACACTTATACAAAAGCGCCTTCGGTGGAAACTATCTAATATCTTTTGTATGACTGTCAACAGATTTCCATCCGTAGTCCGGAAGGCTGTCGACTAACAACACTCAAAGATTAGCCGATTTTTTGTCTAGTTGGAACAACATTGAAGAATTTTAAACCGGCAATTAAGTAATGTATCTTCTTACATAATCTTTTTGATGGTGGAACATTTAGACAACTTATCGAGTAATTTACAGATAGATCATTATTGTGCTGGATGGTTTACAAAAATGACCGTTTCATGGCTTCCCATTAAGAGCTGTTAATACGATTTTATATCCATTCAATAATCTGTGCGTATTGAGTCCACGTTTATTATATTTTTACGGTTCGTTTAGTACCCTCAAAAGGTCGTCTAGGCATCGACAATGTTGATTTGGCATTCCAGATTTAACCAAAAGTAGGTATTGACTGGTGATAATACAATTAAATTCTAGCTAACTCCCTTTCGTACTTCATCTCATCTCTATTCTATTACACTTACTCTCTATTTGTCGATTCCTTCCTCGCCGGCTTCAAACTAAATCGCACCCGATTTAACTTCGGCATCCGGTCAAGCACGACGGTTTCCATTTGCACAACCGCCTCTTTACATAATTTGGCCGTGGTCGCATCATACGAGCATAAAAGCATCCGTACTAATCCACGAGTCCGCGCACCTGCCAAGACCACCGAAGGTGGAAGCTCAGCTTCGAATGGAATCGCTGACAATGTACATGTGTCGATGAGTGTGAACGATCTTAGCCCATTCTTGTCGCCATGCTCTTCACCAACAAGAGGATCCGCCGCACTATTTGCTCCTTCCACCCACTGTAAACGTCCCTGATCGGACCCAAACATCAACTCTTCCACCCTGCCCAAGTCAGGACGCCCCGCGACCCCATACAATCTAGCCTGCGTCTGATGAATTTCAGAACCATACAAATAGCGCAGCAGCCAAGGCATCGCAATTACATCCCCCATAAACACAACCAAAAATATCTGCCACAAGATCCAAAAGGGAAACACAGTTATCCTCTTATGTCTGTCAGATTCATATCTCAAAAACACAGCTATCCTCGCCACAGAAAGCACAATTACCATACTAAAATACGCACCCAATCTCAGCAACGTCCAACGAGCTATCCGTGGTCGTACAGGCTCATAATCAATCGCTTCAAGAAACGCCCAATTAACCATCGCGCCCTTCGCATCCCCTAATATCACAGTATCATTCTCAACCACTTCGGCAATTTGACAAATTGGAGTAATATCCCACAATTTCGCTCCCCAAGCATCCTGCATCTCATGCCATGGCGCGCGATGATCTTTCAATTTGAGACAAAGCAATCGTTCGAGAAGCATATCACTATCATTTGCGAGCGAAAGCCTAGCAAAAGCCTGGAAATCGCTATCAGATTGAAGAACACGGGGACGTTGTCTAAGAAGCCCTTGTAGAGCATATGCTACGTCACCCGCCATGCGTTTTTCCGTTTGTCGCCGCTTGAGACATTCGAGCGCGATGGAAATTAATTCTAATTTCGTGAGATGAATAGACGATTCATAGTGATCTATCAACTGACGTAACGCGACCGCATCATCCCAGACACGACCGGGGAGATTACGTTTGGCGACTAACTCTGGCTCCGTGGTGGCGGGCGTGTAGATTGAAATTCGATGTTCGGCTGGACATAGAAGGGCTTCGGGGACGGTCCAGAGGCGACTTCCCCAATCTTGTAGCCATTGTGCTTTTGTACTTGGTGAATTGCTCTCTAGATTTTCGCGTGAGTAATCAGCATAATTAAATCGTGGCCCGACAATTATAGCCATCGAGTGACATGCCCGTACGATATCACATATTCGATACACCTCCCCTATACTCTTATCCGCATCCTCGTCTGTTTCAGGTCGTATACACTCATAGTCTATCCAAAAGGCATCGATACCCGCGGCTTTGGTCGCGCGTATCGCAGATTGGATAAGTATATTCATGTCTCTCTCCGCAGCAGCTTTCCGCCGATGATTAATCGAAGAAGGTAAACTGGTATCTCCGGAGATAATAGTGTAGAATTGGAGTCGCGTGTAAGAAATGAATATGTAATCTGGATAACTGTTTCCGTGTGAACGAGCCCAGGTAGATACGTGTCGATTGGTGTAACCGGTAGGTGAAGAGGCGTCTATGAAACAAAGGTAGGCTGGGCCAAGTTGTCGGTCAGGTACATCCTGTGTGTTTGAGGGAGTGGATGCATGCTGGCGTGGGATGTGGTTTGATTCGGAGATACTATGGAGACTCATCAGATCGGTAGAGTGAGCGGCTTCTTCGTCGACGTCTGAATAATTGTTCTCTGAAAGTAAACGACGTTCTTGCAATGAAGAGGAAAGAGACAAATTTCCTTGTGAATGAGATTGGACTTGGTCATGACGTCCTAGTTTCGGACGATTGTAGTCCCATTCGCTGCGATTGTCTTTCGTAGTTTGAAGGGTGAGTTCACCAGGGAACCGGGGATGAAAAGGTATCTGAATGATTGTTTAGCTTGATATCCTCATACCCATAATCTGATAACTAGTAAAGTTTATACAAAATTTAAAGGGGAGATACATACGAGCAACAGAAGCAGGATTGTCCCAATAAGTCTTTTGAAAACCATATAACAAAACCCCAAGACTCTAAATATCCAAACACACTTTCCAGCTATCTTCCTCCAAACATTCCTCTCCTCGAATTCGGAGCTGATATCGCTGGAAATCACGTGGAGAGGTGCATAGATCCAAAGTATGAGTTTTATCATGAGGTTTTTGCGGGAGACGAGATGTGATGCATTAAGGATTGTGTGTGGTACGAGGTCCATGCCGGGGTCTTTGGAATCTCCTCCCTTTCTCGCTTGGCCGTTCTCATCGCTAGTGTTATAGCTATCTTGGCGATTTCGCCGCAGAAGATACCAGCTCCATGATCCGTATGCCAGGGCTGTGAGATAGGAGGCTCTTTTATTTTTGTTATTATTTTATCAATATGAGGATTTATTGGATAGAAGATGTATGATTTGAGCTTGGGTGATGAGATATATATTTGGTTGTATGTTGATAGGTGAAAAATATTACAAAACGCGTAGAAGAGGTGCGGTTTGGAGCTCAAAATCAGGAAGAGAAAAAAAAATACATACAGCAAAATCCAAACTCGTGCCCAAACATAAACTGAATACCGTTTGTATCGACCACGTTGGGAAGTGGAGGCTAATAATGATAAATAGAGTATTGTGTGAATGGCGCGGTATAGGTTAGAAAGTATATAATAACGAGGTTGAAGGCGGAGAGTGGATGTATAGTGGAGAAAGAGTTCGCGGAGGAGGAGGGAGAAGCCGAGAAAAGAGGAAAAAGAGAGAAGCGGGTAGTAACTAGAAAGGGTTAGTGAGGATTTTGGGGATGATGAGAGTGAGGCGTGAAAGGGGGGAAGAAGGTTTTAAAACGTGGAAGAGCGAACGAGAAGGATTATGATGAAAAATGGGCGACGGAAAGGGAATCCACTAGACAAGGGAAGGATATATGGAATATGAGGGAAGCAAAGGAGGCCGGGAGCGGGGACTCAAATGGATGGATAGATGAGTGGGGCGGAAATAAAACATACACTGGCCACCGCGATAAAGTTTGGCGCGCTATCAGCGTTATGAGATCGATAATATCAGTATAAGTATTGTAGGCTCCGAGAGGAAGCTGGATGAACCAAAGAGTGGCCAAGAATAGGTTATTCATGTTTAAGATATGCTCAAGCAGCTTGCTGAGATGGTTTAGACACGATACTTGAGGAATTCACAAGAGTGGATTCAAGCGGAGGTAGCGGAGCGGAAGAGAAAATTGTAGCAGAAAATATAACTAAATGCAACCCAAAAACAAGAAATAATAGGAAAAGAAAGGAAGAAAAATAAAATAACATAATTAACTGTGGAGTTTCTTCAAATATGAGGCTGAAAAGGAAGCCAAGCCTAGGAAATAATATCTAGTGTGGCTATGCGTGAGGGATTGATAGATGATGGCATGGTTGGATGATGGTTATTCGTTCAGAAGAATCTTGGCATATGTACGATATAATCCTATCACACACCGAAATAAGTCTAGAGAAAAGCAGGAATTAATCTTCAAATCTAAATTAGGCTATAAATTGTATATTCTTTGGGTTCAAAGGATCTTCATCGTGTCTGAATCCTTCGAATATGAAATGGGATTCATTTTTTGTATGTGAACCTGATGAAATTATACGAGTATCAAATCAAAATAGTACTTTGATGAGCGAATTAAGGTCTAGGCGTATTCTAATTTGCTGTGCTACTGTTTTATTTCTTCCATCGCGTGGCGAATGCAGCGATGTTCTTGTGGAGGGAATCAGAAAGCTGGTATTGTTGACTGGGGAGTTTGGCGTAGTCAAGCTGATTGATGCGTCTTTTACGTACATTGCAAGGGGTTAAAATGGTGGTGGCGAAGTATCAAGTATGATTGTGGAGGGGCAGTCTAAGGGTCGAAGATTGAAAAGCTATTTATCCTCCATGTACATTCCGAGTTTATGTATCAAGTTTAAGCGATTTTCGAACTTAACTTCTTGGAATCTTAAGACTTGCTTACTCCAATGATACCTTCCACCTATGGACATCTTGAAAAATGGTAGGCCAGTTTGGGGTAAGAAGTTAGGTTGAAATGTATATCCATCTTCAATATCTTCAAAGGAAGATTAATATCCATAAGTTAATACCATGGGTGACTATGATGCATCGCCTGCTTTACCACTCCCTGAAATCGTAATTAGATCAGTTATTAGATGACACCTACCATCAAACATGTGAAACAGCGAATCCGAAAAGAAAGGCTTGACGATGTTTACGAAGCAAGATTAGGGAGGGGGCATATAAATCCACAGCAGTGTCGTCTATTTCAGATACTCACTCCTAGCAATTTGAGGGGCAGATGTATACATGTACACACCATGGGAAAGTCACCAATGTCAGATTAGACGATGATAGAGTTCACATTAAACTCCTGGTAAGTACTCATTATGAAGCTAAAAAATGAGATGCAAAGAGTTTACATGTGGGTAATTCGAAGTCATATATACATATATATATATACAATTTATAATTCAGATAAGGATCAAGATCTCAGCACCATCTAACATTCAATTTTGAGTCCAACCCAATCAGATGGTCAAATTAGTCTCTGAAATAACTCCTGCAATAAGCTACATTTTAATTTTCCTCTTCTTAATCCTCTCTAAACAATAACTGGCACGTGAAGATTGAAGGTTCCAGATGCTAAGGCCGGTCAATGGAAAGGTTAAGAGCCATGTTATTTACTTGACTCTGTCGCGCCATTGATCATTCAACTATGGGACGCTTCTGTGATGAGAATGCTAGGGTGAGGAAGATAGAGGAAGAATGACTAGGAGGAGGATGAGGGTGACATTATAAAGACAGAAATGAGTAAGTCATATGATGGAAATATCCTCTCGGGTATAAACCAGATACACAGGATGCGTATGATGTATACATTTGAAGCAGGTATTAAGCCTGCAATTTACATCTTTCTCTGTAGAATGGGAAGTGGTTGAGTGTATATTTAAAAATCCAACACTACTCGAGTAGATGGAGATATAAAAAATAATGTGGATGATACGACAACCTCATGATTTCAATGCTTGATATGATTAAAGACATTAGCTTATATGTCATCTGTAATGGAAGCCAGGAAAGTTTTATGTCAACCAGCTGTTATGAGGTTCAAATTTACCAGTATTGAACTATCTCGAAAATGGTCAAAGATTCACCAAAAATAGTATCAATGACGAAATGAAATGAAACAAAATCAGTCTCAAATGACGATGGAAAGCTATACAAATGATGTAGAACATACATGACAACTGTCTGCTGGACGCTCAGCCTCGAGTTATTCCCATACTTGCGGAGTGTTGTGAACAAATGTACTCTGAAGGTTGTTACCAAATAAGCACCCGAAAAACCTTCTTCGACACTAGTTGAAGAATAGTAGCAGCGCGTAGTAAGTCTAAGACTCATCGCATCCATACCAATCTATTCTGCATCTCTCGCGATCCATAAGTTAATATGGTCAACCTTCCAATATTTCACTCCCATTACAATAAAGCCTCAATCATCTGACTTCCAACCATTCCCACCAAACCAGCTAGACCAACCATCGTCTCACTAATCCCAAGCCCGTCAAAATCCAGACATGCAACAAAGCATCTCTATCGGCTTCTTAATGCTTCCATTTGTTCTCTTATCCTCGTCCCATCACCTTTTAATAACAGCCACAACTCCGTGGCTGAACATGAATACGACAAATCGAAATCATGGATACTACCAAACATCAATCACGCGGGCATATTCGCGAACCAATACGACTCTAATCCAGTCACCCGAAATATAATTGTGAGCCGAAAAGAAAAGGGAACATGGGATATGATCAAACATTTAGTAGCTCATAGCGCCAATATCAAATATCAAATGCCGAAACGGCATGAGTGGGGGTTTTTGAAGTCCCGAATTGTTTAAATAAATAAAACCCATGTTTTTTGTTGGGCTGTATTCTCTCTCACAGTAGTACTACTACCCTATCCTTTCTGCTAGTAACGTATGTCTTGCTTTACCAAAACCGGGTATCAACATTTTTATCGATGTCTCGGAGAAATATCCATGAAGTACAAGTTCAGCAGTTATCCACTCTAGATAAATGAAACGAATCGCAAGATAAAGCAGACCGATATCGTGAAGGAGGAGTGGAACTTCTAGTCGCAGAAGATAAAGACAAAAAGGTGTGTGTGATGATGAAATCCCAGATTTGCAGAAGTATCCGAAGATGGGATATTCGATATATATTTCGGGAAGCACTTTTGGAGAATGAAGGGGGAGTGGAGCAATTAATCTCGTGATCTGGTGATCACCGCATCACACCCTTTCACGGGAAGATAACGGATGGTGACACGAACACGAGAAAACAGATGACTTTTTCATCGATATCGCCATCGATATCGATCGCAAAACTTGCTTTCACAACAGTTGCGATGCAATTGCCCACAGAAAATGTCAAAATTTACGTACATATGAAACTTAAAAAAATACATCTAAGACTTCAATAGCTTTTCGGTTTTCCCGCTGCCCTATCTCCCACGTGTGGACATGCCCCCGATGGCACGCTAAGCATTAAGTACATATGAAACTTATACATACGGGTAAAATGTCTAAGACCTTACCCGCCTTGCGCATCTTGAGCTTCTTCTTCTCTCTCTGCCCCGCCATTGCCGACATACCGAACACGTGCCGTATACAGATCCAAAGCATGCGCCAGTGGAATAATATCATATGGAGAAAAAAAACGTCAATCTAACCTTACATGCATCTGAAACTTGCGCTCTCACAAGATATATACATGCATATATGAGCTTGGGACCCACAAAAGCTTCCCTCATTCCCATTTCTTCATTCGTGCCGTTTTTCGTTCGGCACAGCTGCCCATGGATATTTCCATGATCAGGATCCAACCGTGCCGTCCCGAATCATCGCCATATCCCATCCACATACATCCACACATCCTGGACATCCCCTCCCAAAGCAGTAGCTAGCTTCGCATGAATACACGAGATAGGAAATGGGTATAGACGAGATTAGATTATCTCTGCATGAACATTCCCAAGTATCGAGAGGAAAATGTGAGGAGAAATTCGATATGTGATGGAAATATGTATTGGGATGTGGAAGAATCACTAACATGGTGCGATACTTGCTTCAAGGTTGGAGATAACTGTACAACCAAGCGTTACACGCGAGCACGGGAAATAAAAACACGGGCTGGGGGCGTAGGGGATCGCCACGTGGAATTAAGACGACGATTTATTAGGTAGATATGTTATAGGAAAGGAAAGGGGAGTAGAGCAGAGGATATGATTTAGAATTGGTAGGTCAGGAAGAGATATTATGATATTATGCAGCAAGAGGACGTTTTGGGAAAGAGGAGGCAAGAAACAGGAGAGGAGAGTGAACGATGACGATAATTACGATTGAGCAAAAAGGAGATTTGATAGACGCATTGGAGAAATCGAGCATGGAATTCATAAATCTTGACTACATGGCTGTATGTATACAGTATAATTCAACAGAGCCTCATCCAGTGTTGTGCTATATGACATATCTCAAACCAAGATAACCATACCTGAATCATATCTCTCAACTGTCCACCTACCTAAAGATACCCAAGATACATACACTTTTTCGGAGGAATTTAACCAAGATTTCCAACCATGCGAGACATAGATACATTAGTACAGGTATATTTAAAAAATCAAGTAAAATCAAGCCACAGCCGAAAAGTTTCTCGCTCCATCCGCCCCTCCCTCATTTCAAGATCCTCAGGCTAATGCAAAGCATCAAATAAAATAAATTGAGTGCTACTACGGGTCATGTAGCGTATCATCTCAACCCTTATGCATCACTTAATATCCCAACATAAAACCATCCATCAACATCAACATATAGCAGCACGCTACAGTACCGTGGCACAAAAAAGCAGCCAAGTATGTAAAATTTATCATCAACATAAGATTACAAAAAAGCTTCGAAATCAAGAATAGTTAATTACGACACCCCGCATAATCCCTATACATTATCCCCTAACTCCTAGACCCAGACACCTCATGTCTAATGATACAATAATAAGATTACACTACTAGTGAGCTATCTCGAAACAACTCCGGTTGCCCCGGATATTCATATTTGTACTGTGTGCGGAGTTCTTCTCGAAATATTGAAAAGATCTCCCCGATTCGTATGCATATAGTTGTATAGTATATCTTGCGAAGCTAAGCTACTAGCTATCAAGGGACATTTATCCAAGCGTAGATGGTGACACCGAGCTCAACCATGACCTTGAAAGATTTTGATAGATGAACACAGCATGAATACCTAGCAGAGGCCACGTACATAAGCTACATACGTAGAGAAAAGACAGATAGAATATTCTCGAGTACCATACATGAAGTAAATGCAGTCTGTCGTGCAACGTAGTAACGAACGAAAATGCAAAGACTTCTTCGCTTTGAAATATTTATTTTCCACGAACCTTTCGCGTCCATGTGTAAAATCAAGCTTGATGTGCTTTACATGTAAACAAGTCTTGCGCCATCTAGCGCTATCCATGTTCAGTGTCCGTTTCAATTCATGGCGGCGATCGTCTACAGGAACAAGTAGACGACGCAAGTAATTAAGTGGCGAGAAGCTCGTGGGCGGGGTTAAAAATCGCACTTTTTTCACCTCCCGATTCCAGACAGAAAAAAAGACAAGCCAATGGCCTGTCGTGTAATTGAAAGGATGGCAGATTTTTCACTCTATTGTAACTCACTCTCTATGCACAATTTTACCAATTTGGTAATGTGCACTTTAAATATGCCGATTGATTCATCCATCGACAGATATCCTAGTTGCATCCTCGCGCGGTAATACCTTGAAAACCTCGCCTACTTCTCATCCATCCAGTGAGAGCCTTTCGGAAATTCTCGATGAAATGCATGACTGAATTGATCGTCTTCTTGAATGAAGAGAAATATAGTGGTGTGGTTAAGTATGATACCATTTGGCGTGATCAACGGTTACACATTAGCGGGCCGCCCCTATACTGTTTCCATCCATGAACATCATCCTGTATGAAAGGAGAAAATGGGTAGAATTAGGCTACCGGCAAGTCGATTTGTGACATTAATTTAATTTATAAATTTCAATCCTACCTTCTAAGTTCTCAAGAAGACAAGCGATCAAATGTGCCTACCTGCCGCTTAAATCTACCTGGTAGTCTTGGCGATTCATTGCGCAGTGATTGGCTAATTGGGAGGCAGCCACCAAAACCACATCTTTCATAGCAGCGAACGATACCAAGTAATGTAAGTGTCATTGAAAGTTGCTGTGCCAGAGCCTTGCGCCCGCAGATCCTTAAACCAATGAGATTATAAGCGCTAGCTTTCGCCCATGTTCATGGTTGTCATTTTATGTATACGAGTACGACTATATACTATATCAGGAAGAGCGCTACGTGTGACACACAAGCTGGGGTTGAAAATGCGGGGAAATACTAGCTCAAGAGTCAAGACCCGCCCTTTCTTCGACATTCGCTGTTTACCAGTATACTAGGCGTCATGATTAATATTTCACCAAGCTCCGAAAGCATTGGCTTACTGTGGAGGCCTACCTGGTCTCCGTCAGCAATGATGAAAAGTGTCTAGATGCTGTAGGCCTGTCGAGTAGCATGATTGCGGAAAGTTTTTGCAAGAAAGACATCCTCAAGCTTTAAGAAGCACCAGCAAGGATTTATAGCACTCCCGTCTCCAGATGATGCAGATGCAACGAGATCTAGAAAAATCCTAGTCTGCCCACCAAAATAGCTTTGAATCGTGATTTGGTACCTGGAGTCCCTGCAGGCTTTAAGGATCCTTAACATTCAACAAATTAACCTCTTGCCGTTAATCAGAGCCTTGCTCCTCTGCTATAGAACTTTGCGCCTGGTTGATGCAGACAAATTCAAGATCGGAGATCGCCATTAAGCTGTATTCAAAGGCATCGTATGATGCTGCTGAATCATGCAAAGGTAATATGCGAAACACCAATTAGATATCAGTAATTTGACAAAATAGGACCAGGGGACGAGTGAGATTCTCTCGTCGGGGTTCAAAACTCCCGACCTGAGATTATTAACGAAACCCTAATATTCAAAAGAGCTGTATATTCTCGATTTGTATTGTTCGATGTAACGGTGTTCATCGAATATGGATATTGCTGCATACCAACAGATTGAATGTCTGAGTCCAGAGTCAATGACACAGATCCCCCTACCACCAAAAGAGATTAATGTCTGATGCGAAGCCAGTAAACACGATGCTCTAGAACGTTAATGAAGCCATTTTATGTCGGCCTCACGATGAGACGACGATAACTTTTTTTTGGAAGAGGTGGAGTACATCAGGGCAACTTGAGGAGTCGGAGCGGAAGAGCGAAGAAGGAAAGGACCGTGGGGGTTGCGTATTCCTTGTGGATGCAGATGAGAGTGCAAGGTATACATGCACATTAATCTACTTGCAGCCAATAGCAATGCAGAATGTTTGCGATACAAATGAATTTGAGGTTGTCTATGACTTCTATCAGATTAGCGATGAGGGCTGGTCGTTTTGGAGCCTGTGTGCTTGCATTAGCATTTGGCCATTCCACTGTTAATTGGATGATGATTGTGGGGGAGTAAAAGTAAAGACGTGGAACAGTTGGTTGTTGGTTGTACGGAGGTAGAAACGAATCTGGAAGAGCAGATGCTATTGATTTCCAGAAACGTTCTCACTAGGACGAATGTAACGACATGAAGAGGATTCATGACCGGATTAGTTGAATAATATGCCCCCTTTAGAAAATGGAATTCGAGCCATTCTTACAGACCATGTGTTCATAGATAGATCCAGCTTTGTGATCTTTGATCTTGTGCTTTTTGTGTTCAAGTGACGTACCTTATTCTTTTTTCTAATTTTTAAATAACTCACGCAATCATTAAAACTAACCTGGTATATTGAAATATAGATATCAGAGTCAGACTCTCAGGAGGCCTTAGAGTATAACAAGGTTGATTGAAGATTTTGTGAGTTATTGCGCATTATCCGCGATAATTCGAAAGCAGAATAGTCTCAAATTTTTAACGATGCGGAGTCGAATATGCGAGATTACTAAAATAGGTTAGCTTAGTATTAAAATGGTACTGTAGTTCCTTCAATCTGCCCCTTGTTCTGGGAATGAAATGGAGAAGGCAATCTGATATATATTGATGGACATTGCGCAGAATCCTTGTGTAACCTAGAATGAGAGAAAGATAAGGGAAATGAGAATTATATTGTGCGTAATGGAGCTGTTTGAAAAATAAAGTCATGATAGTTCGTTCACCTTATGATTCTAGTTAATTTCATGTTGTGCTTACATTGACTGTCATGCCGTTTCATTGATCGTGATTGATGAGTGGTGATCTATGAGTGAATTACCAACCGAATCTACAGTACGTAAATCCCCGTGACAATGGTGATACGAGCTGAACGTAAGCTTCTTGGTAAAAGACGGCATCGGTACGACCGACTAGGGCTGAGACTTTTCTATCATTGGGAACTTCCGAAGCTTCTTCGATACCGTCCGATGGAAAGCCCGCGAAGCCGTGTTGGGTCATGAACTTTGCCGATTACGATTAGTTTAGTGTTGTAAGCCCCCCCACTCCCTTCTCAGCACTTAGTGTGATCACCAGCTAGCATTGGTTGCTCTAGTTTAGTTCAAAATCTTGTGAATCCATTTTGTACCCGCTTCGAATAGAGTATCGAAGAGAAGATTGGCTACTGTTACTGCCTATCAAAAATTGCTCCTGAACATGAAATCAAAGCCTCGTAAGCGACTAGGCCTAAAAGATTGTTTGATATAACATATTGTTGTTTGAAAGGAGACAATCTCAAGGGGACGGCTGGTTTGTGGGAGACATTTTGTTTTCCATGAGCATCTTGACTACAGATTCTGGTATTGCCAAGAGGCTGCAGTCTCTTGGAAGTACCAGAGCTGCAATACTTCACCTGATAGAAGATGCCATGTCGCAACAACATACCAGAACATTGTCATGATGAGCAATTTGCGTGTGCGAAACTGCAGTCAGAAGTGCATGCCATCAAGTTGGTCGTCGTTGTACTCTGAAGCATGTACAACTTCACAGCGGCATGAGGTTAATAACATGATTTGACAATGTTTGGTATGTACAGTGACAGGTACAAACCGTGTACAACCACCACCCCACAAATTTACTGTCGTGGAAGCACCAGCGACATGGCCCAACGACGTTGCAATGCAGGGGCACAGAAGGCGTAGCAAGCAGCCGCTTTCTCAATTTTCTCGGGTCGGTCTTCATGAAGCTTGTGAGCGTTTCGTACTTTCATGCTTTCGTGGTTCCAATGCCAGAGATAAGAGAAATTGATTGGATTATTGATCTCCATGATATCAAATGATTGAACCACGGTTAGGGGCAAATGAAATTGGGATAATCTCCGCAAATTCTCTCCGTTTTCGTGATTCCTGCACTTGACACTACTGAAAACTATTTTTATTGGGGTCAGATAGCGGACAATGCTTCCAATGCTAAAGTGGAGAGTTTTCCACACGACGCCGCTTTGCGGAGGAGTGAAGATATTGGGGTTAATTATATTTGAAGTAATTATGGGAACTCAGGGTAATATTCAATTACGAGGTGTCCAATCAGATTGCCTAGTGCCCATGAAACTATAAAATCGTATGGCCTAGCCTCGCAGAGCTTTATGTTGGAAATTTATATGTCTTAACAGCCACTATATATTATATATTTTGCTTGAGATTACTAACATAAGTGTAAGTCATTCAAAGAAATACTCATATAGAGGCATGGAAGCGCTGAAGGACTTAGGGAACCCATGGCAGACCCAGCCTTGGAGCACGTTTCATGCCTGATGACTCTTCATTTGTGGAGAAGTTCGTACTAACATGGTCATGGAAAATAGACTTTAGATCTTGGCCCACGAGGCTATGCTCTTGGGCTGGAAATCTGGGAGCAGCGAAAGTCCTGTGACGTAGAGCTAAAAACTTTAACCATGTCGCAGACTTGAATATTAGAGTTGGAAAAGTTTTGTCGCATTGAATTTGTCTACGTAAAACTGTAGGCATCCAGCTTGCTAACGACGGCGACGGCAATGGTCATTATGTTGATATTCATGCTCACATTTTGTCAGTGCGAGAGATTGACATGTTTGAGACATTGGTGAATATAGCCTTTGACGGAATTTCTTGGTATGTACCACCCAGCCTACCTTGAAGTGTAACGTGGTTCATTCCTATTTTACTGTGACCTAATGTGGTGATGGAGATACTTGTCGATCTTTCTTATGGTGGGTTCGTTCTTGAGAAGAGAATACGGCTATTATAGGAGACGGATGATGCCGAACGGGAAATCAATAGTTTGCGGTACTCGAGGTTCTTCGCTGTCCAAATCTAAACATTATGAAATGAGGGGAAATCCCAAGGATCAACTGGATATCAAAGTGTGTGCTCATCACTGCAATTGCGACCAAAAGGAGAACATAATGCACATGACTTTTGTGATGATAAGTCATTAAAAACCTGATGAAGGACCAAATTTTGATGCTGCGAAAAGTCAACCTAGTTTAGGATTTAAGGCTGGGTAAATATTACGAAACTTTGACCTTGATGGATAAAGCATTACATTTTATTGCAGCTGTAATACTGCTATTTAGGACAAGGACGAGGCAGATGGATCCATTCAATCGTGACTCCTTCATTAACCGAAAGTTATTCCAGTCATTATCGTATTAATTGTTCGACGCATATCATAATTTATTTTTTTATATAGTACATTATAGTATATACATACTAATTAATACGTTCCCAACAAATAGACAGAGCCACAGCAGTGACCATGAACAAGAGAGCTAAATAGTTGAAACCAGGTTGAGGATGACGATTATACTCGTCGTCCAGCTCAGATGATTGATTATGGCGTTTTTATTTTATCTCCTCTCGCTACCATGTTGCAAAGTTCTTGGCTCTATGGCCTTCTGCTTACCTCGACTTGAATAATCAAACTATTGCTTCAACAGTCACAGTGCTCACCAGGCACTTCGCCATTATCAGTCACTCCCCCCTCCTAAATCGGATTCTTTCGCGCGAAGTTAGCGATGAATAATTTCCTTTCACGATCCTGCCTTGGATCTATGACCCTTCTTTTTCTTTTTCTATCTTCACCCTTTCCCTTGGGTTACTCATTGAAATTTGACAAATAAAATTAGATGCCTGTACCTGTTCAATTGGGGATAAATCGGGAGCTTAAACTTTAGTACTTTACTTAGGTACCTTTGGGTGCTAAAAATGACGATCTTTTTTTTTGGTGTTCATAGGTTATTTCCAAATTATCCCATCATTGAATGAATGAATGAGCCTTGTTTTATGGATCAGGTTTGATCTTTGAATGCTTGAAATGAACCCTGTGCAAAACTCCATCGACAACTCTCCCTATTACGGAGTAGAGTATCGATTGCATGGCTTGAGGGAGACATACGTACGCCATCATCCAGTCTCTTTGTGCGATTCCCTTTCGAAAACTCCTTCTCCACTTTGCATTTTCCATATTTTTTCATTCTCATTCCAACCAAGTTCCAACACCCCCAGCATCAAGGAGCCTTGCACTCAAAAATTACAAGTACAGTAACCTCCAAACTGCAAGGACACCAATGCGGATTTCCACTAGGGCCAAAGGATAACTTTGGACTGGTGGACCCCTTGTATACACCAAGCACCACCTTGTACATTTTCAAACAAATCATCCCACGTCGCTGTTTTAGTTGAAGCATTTGATTCAAGAGCGGCCATGAACATGGGTGTGAAAGCCAAGAGTTTCTTAAAAGGTGGAGAAGATGTCTGCAGCTGCCATCAGTCATAGGTTCAGAGATGCATAGCTTTTCATCGTCAGGGTTAAGATTTAGCTTCTTCAGGGATGAGCTGATGATAGATATAAGGCCATATCTCGATGCTGCTATAGTTACAGGGCATATGTGCATATTTGTGTACAAATGTAGAATGTATTGTACATTGTACACAACTGCACAGATATTTATTAGAGAGAGAGACCACTTTTAACACTTCAACACTTTAACCAAAAGGGGCTTATGATGAAGTGGTAGATGGCATGATAAGTGATGACAGACTGACCAGACTATACGCTAATCGGTAATTTTTCTGATTATCTTTGTACTTCATGATGTCTGAACACACCACCAAAATAATTACTCACACCACTTGAACACACCACACAAGAGAAAGAATAGGGAAAGAGAAAAAAAAAAAAAAAAAAAAAAAACAAAAAATTCGAAAAATTCGAAAAATTCCCGCAAGCCACCGAAAAGTCTTGTCTTGCCCTTCTCAAAGCATGCGTGTACCACCAACCAGACATTGTGAAGCACACACACCTTTTCCTTAGTAACAGAGTTGATTTTCCCATGACTACCAACTTACCAAGCAGTCTAGCGTCTCTATCTATCTATTTCATTATTCTTTTGTCTCCCCCCCTCAAAATGGTATTAATACATACGCTTTACCATTTTAGGAGGGGTGGCCAAAAATGTGAAGAAAAAAAAAAAAAAGCCCATCTGCACAAGGCAGGCATTATCTGCAGGACCCAGACAGGCCAACTCCTAGTCAACCCCAACTCTACTCAAACTTGTATATCCTTCAACCTCCTCCCTCATATTTATGAGCCATAATCCCATATCCAGAGAACTTCGAGATCTTTCAAATCATATACTTTTCCAGACATCGCACAACCAAATATAAATAGGGAATGATACCATCCATCGGCTGAAATTCGTCAACTATTATTTATTATCTATTATTCATTAATCAATCACATCATCCATTTCAGAAATTACGGCAGTAGCGTTCATTGCACAAGATTTCCTCCACTTAGTACCGGGTGGAGCCTTTCATCGAGTCACACCATAGCTTACTTGACCGAGCTTTGTCTACGACATAAAATCAGACAACACAACATTTATTATTCCTTACCTTGCGAAAAGATCCATAAAGGAAGACTCATCCTTCGAATTCTGGAAATTTTCATCCTTCAAATCAATTCGATCCTCAATCAACCATATCCAATCCCCTCTACCTCTACCTCTACCTCTACCTCTACCTCTACCTCTACCTCTACAACTCTCAGTACAATCAAACAATCAACATACAAAATGTCTTTCGATATGGAATGGTCTCCGGAATTCTGCCTCGCCTGTGACAGGCAAACCGATGGAGGTGTTTACTGCTCAGAAGCTTGTCGTCTCGCAGAGTACGAAAAGGCCTCGTCAAATGAGAACTCGTTGCCCTCTTCACCATCATCACTTCATGGTGGTTCATGGCCTTCAAAGTCCAATGGTTTCTACATGGAGCCAGCATACAACTTCAGCAATGCACAACCATACGGCACAACCCCCTCATCTAGAACCTCATACTTTTCCCAACCTACGAGATCATCTTCAATCAACAAGCCTACCTTGACACCATCGAGTTCACAATCAAGTCTCTTCTCAATGCAAAGCACTACTTCATCGATGTCTTCGGAGCCGGCCCAGCTATCAGCAGAATCAAAGCAGGCTTTGAGGGCATACGCTAGCTCATTTGATCAATCTCGAAACTCCAGACGACAATCTGGCAGTCATTAAATAATCTACCTACTACGGGAAAAAAAACATTTTCTACCATCATCTCAACTTCGGCATATTCAACGGCGTTATTTCAGAACCACACATATTTTCTCATTATGATACAAATACCCCATTCCTCTTATCAAAAATCCTTAGCAGGAGTCGGCGTTACCTTTTTACCT
The DNA here is from genome assembly GCA_025389075.1 of Sclerotinia minor. Classification (NCBI taxonomy): domain Eukaryota; kingdom Fungi; phylum Ascomycota; class Leotiomycetes; order Helotiales; family Sclerotiniaceae; genus Sclerotinia; species Sclerotinia minor. The sequence goes on along the minus strand of QRFH01000015.1, from coordinate 1,064,913 downwards.
TTTACAATATATGATCAAATCGATTGTTGTACAAAAGTGTTATCATTTGGGCATACATTCACACCATTCATCTCATCCATCATCTTTCGGCATTCCAAAAAATTTCCTTGGGTCATTTATTACAAATTTGCATATGGAGCATTCAGAATAGCGAGGAGTGGAGTCTCGCAATTTGTTTTCCCACAACTACGCTTCTTTTTTTGTTTCCTTAATACATCGCGGGCATCATATTAGGAAGGCTTGGGAGGGATACCCAGATATCATTTAAAGTTATTTTGGGAAAGCATCGGTCAATGGGATAGGCAGCGTTGGAGCATTTTTATTCATTTGTTAGGAAGGAAGGATGGATGGATGGAAGGATTCACTTGATGAGTGAAAGGGCGCCTATTTTTTATTTTTTTTTGTCCACAGTACTCGATTCTCGCTTGATATAACAAATCGTTACTTCTCTGTTCTATGCTTTACGAAGCCTGTTAGCGATAGTTTGGATGGAATGGGATGGGATGAATATACCATGAATATGGTATTATGAAATCCAGTAGAATAGTCTGGTCTCGTCATTTATTTTTCTTTAAAAAGAAAAGTAAATTGACGTAGCCTATCTATTAGTATAATAGTCACAAAACTAAAAGAAAGAATAAGAAAGATTCTTCAGTCCTGTCATCATTAAATGACGGACTTGACACCACAACATTTTTACCGTTTCCCTTTGACTTTGGAATTTGAGATTGTGATGTGATGGTGATGTGATGGTGATGGTGATTATAACTTGTGACTTGTGAAACTTTTTTTCGAGCTTTTACTTTACTTTCTTTGTTGGTTTTTGGATAGGGAAGGAGTACGTAGTAGGTAATGAATTACGACATACATCACGTGCACATCACATCACATCACATCATTCATATATAGGTATATCATCATTACATTACGATATACTTACAATATAATTACTCGAGTATTACATTATAACATACATTATAGGATTCAGAAGTTAAACGAGGTCGGATTTGAGTCCTGCTTTGAGTTTGAGTTGTAAGAGTTGTAAATGTGAATGTGGTAAATGTACTCGAGTATGTGTTTGTGTATGTATATAGGTGTACGGAATATTCGGAGGGGGTTTGGAGTTTAGAGTTTTAGGTGGTTATTTATGGGAAGGTTAAGGGTATTGTGTTGTGTGTAGAGTAGGAAAAGTAAATAAGAATTAGGAAATGGGAAATGGGAAATGGGAAATGGGAAATGGGAAATGGGAAATGGGAAATGGGAAATGGGAAATGGGAAATGGGAAATAAAGAAATAAGAAAATGTAAATACTATTTTAAGGTTTTGGATTTGAAGGGGTTTGAAGGTTTGGGGTTTGAAAGGTTTACCCCTCGTGTTCTTAATTTCTTGGGGGTGATGGGATGAGGGATATTGATGAGGGATGGAAATAAGAGAATGGGAGAATATTAGGGGTTTGAGGGGTTTGAGGGGTTTGAGATGGGATAAGAGAATTGGGGGGATAGGAAATGGGAATAAGAGAGTGGGAGATTGTTTAAGGTTGAGGGTGGTGGGCTTGGTTTTAAGGGAAGTATGTAGATAGACAGAAGTGAGATGGATGGTGATAAGTTAGATATCTGTTTAGATAGTACATAAAATATATAATAATATTATTTATCTTTTTCATTTTTTAATAGATTATATACTGAAGAATTTTGTATATAAATTATATATATATATTTATTTATTTTAATAATAAAACATGAAAACCTTTAAAAAGTTAAAAATATTTATATCAATATTAAACTTTGATATTAGATTTGATTATTCTCTTTTGATATATAATTCAGAGAAAAAAATATTTTAATAATAAACTCTTTAAAGTTACTTTTTGAAAAAAAGAGCGGTTAAATAAAATACAATCAAAAAGAAAAAAAGATATCCCTCTTATACTAAATAAAGCTATTACAGAGCTAGAGAGCTAGAAGGTAATATAATATAGGTATTTATCTAAGTGCTTAGCTAGTACAGTACCACGATGTACCTAGCTAGACGCGTAGACTTTCGAATCTCGATAGATATATTAGATATATTAGATATATTAGAGCTAGAGAATAGATACTCTAAAGTAAGGGATGAATGATGGACGAAGAATAATAAATAATAGTAATGTTTCATATCCTTCACGTGCTCTTCGAGAAGAGGATTTCCTTGGGTAATCGTTGGACCTCGTTTTAGTTAGATATTATTTCCTTTAGTACACCCTAAAAGTCACAAGAAAAGTGTGGGGAAGAAAGAAGAAAAGGAAGCTTGAGATATATATTAACAATATAATTAGCATTAAAACTTGAATGGTGAAATCGAATGGTGAAATCTAAATGATGATGCCATTGTTCATGTAGGTAGGGTTGTGGTTCATGTATTAGTGATGTTTTCATGGGTTGAGTACACCGTACGTATTATTAGTCTATTGCGGAGTTTTGGGTGCATGTTAACCTTACATAAATGAGGTGAGGTGAGGTGAGGTTTCCGCTTCTTGAGGTCTTTTTATCTCGTAATGGGATGGATGGAGAATGCGGGGATGGGAAATGATGATGATGATGATGAGGGTTGGCTTGGTTGAAACTTGATACTTGAGGGAGATACCTCGTTGGGATTGAGTGAGGTGTTTGATGTTTGAGGTATTATTCTTGTAGCTAGGTAGGTATGTAGTATCTAACTGAGTGGTGAGGGAATATCATTGTTGTACGTATGTTATCCCTCCCATGTTATCCCTCCGTCCATTATACCTCACCGCAAACTATCCTTATAGCCCCGCTATATTCTACAATTCCATACTTATGATTCAAACATTCCCCATCAAACCAACCCACCGCCCCGAATTCAAAACAATACATACACACATACACAAACAAACAAACAATACCTACGGAAACTCTAATAGCAACCCGTTAAATCTCCACCAAATATTTTTCGTTCTTCATCGGTACCATCAATTAGGATATCCGGCGGTGCCCGCCGCCCGAACGTCTACCTACCGCCTGTACCATATTTTCATGAAATGCTTTGATCCCAATCCATGACTCCACTGTAAGAATTGTCTGGTACAGCGGGACTTAAAAGTTAAAGGTAAGACGATCGTGATCGTGATCGTACGAGATTCATACAAGGAGAGACCTGGAGGGGATGAAACAAGATTTGGGTTTCTCACGGTTGGTTGATGGAGGGAGATTTTGATGGGAAAGAATGGCATTGTGGAAAGGTTGATTGCATAAAGGTAAAAATGTAGGGAAGAATTGCGCAATGATCGTTGGGGGGAAGGAAGCGGAAATGCCGTTTTTCTTTCTTCCGTTCGTTGGAGCGTGATTTCACTCAGGTACGAACTTCTTTTAGGATGTACTTCCTTGTCTTGTTAGGTGAGATGAGAGGGGAGTTAATGAATCAAATTTATATATTTATAAATATACTCCAATGATTAATGTTTGTTGGTTGGCTTGATGACGAGTCTGAAGGTTTGATATTTGGTGATATCTGACACGAGAGTAATACTACCTATAATGACCAATTAGATGAAATCGGAGACAAAAAACAACTTCGCTTCCTTCTATAATAGAAACTTCAAAGGAATGAAAAAAAGAGATTGTCTACCCGCCCGGTTTTTCCGTCTTCGGAATTCTTCCTTTAGTAAAGATCTTGGAGTGGAGGCCGAGCCTTAAGCCCCTATTCCCTACGCGCCGGATTTCCAATATGAATAGACATAACATCATCACGAGAATTTCTATAACCTTCTCGAAGTCAATTAATTTAATTTGAATATATTCTACAGTATTCTATTCTATTTCTTTCAATTTTCATAAAATAACCAAATGCATAAAAATAAATCTAGTAAAAATTCCACAAATCATCCACCATACCCATAACAGTAATAATCCACAAATACCCATATTTATTTATCCATGTACATACATACATACATACATACATCCATCGGTGACCTAACGCTCTTAAAGAAACCTAACCCCATAAATACGCACACATCACCAACGGATCTCCTTCCCGGCCAGCGCTTTCACCACGCTCCCATCTGTCAGGTACAACTCTCCACTTCTTAGCATATCGCACACAGGGATACGTCTGTCGTAGACTTTCCTCGTAACTTACTAAGTCCCTCCGGCTTGCATCGTAGCTCTCCCGTCCGGGTCTGGAATCGCGCGGGTCCTGTTCACTTCGATGACATGTATCGATCGCATAATCAGTGGAGAGGTGGATCCTTTCTTTCCATATCTGTATGGTATACGTACCCGTACTGTAAATCTGTAACTAATTACTTATTAATCAGAGAGAGAAGAACTCCATAAGTACCAGCCTTTGATACACGTAGAATATTGGAATTTAGGCTCGAGAATGGGAGAGTCTAGACATATTTACATAAGGTTACATACCTACTTACATATCGAATAGTTAGTAGTAAGTCTTACGATACAGAAACCATGAAACTCTATAATTAATTACTAGGTACAGTAGAACCTGGGTATATTGGAGTGATTTATACCGGAAACCTGGTTTTACCGACATTTTTATCAACAACCTCAAAATTTTGTATGGTAGTACCGGAAATTCCGATATTTTAGCTTGACCGGACGACCACTTCAAGCCTCCGGTATAAAAATTGCAGGCAAAAGGCCTGCGCACCCTTGTATCACATGATCGATTTATGAAATTTTTGAAGGCCTACGATTATCCCGAAGCTAATTTACTATACAAAATTGTTGATACTTTAATGCCTGAAACTCTTTGTATCGGAAGCCTCTATATACCGGAATAAATATGCTTGTTTTTCGTGTCCGGTATAACCAGGTTCTACTGTATACATACTCCGTAACCTACACTGTACAGAGTAAGGAATCTCTCCACACCGAAGTTTGTTTAAAAACGGGACAAGGACAGACAAGTTACAACAACATTTCAAATGTGGATTCCGAACCGGCACACTTTTCCGTGAATACATACACATACCTACATGGGTTTTGAGCTGGACCGCTGGTTCTCCCTTCATTGCGTTTCATCGTCGTGGGTTCGGGGGGTTTGTTTGTTTTTGCATTAGTCGTTTAAGTTGATGGCTTTTGGGCTGTGATGGGGTTCTGGATCGGCAATGTTGGGTACGGTATGTACATAACATACATACATACATACAAGTCATAATGGAATGGAGTATTTTGCTTGCATTGATGATGGGTCGATAAGTATGTACTCTAGCATAACATTTCTTGCAGTGCAGTTGCACGTACTTGCATGTTTGTTGTCGTGGTTCATGTTCGTTGGGCTGGGGCTGAGCTGGATCTTCGAGGATCAATGTACGCTGTAAGGAAAAACTTTTTTCTCCCAATTCCATTTGCTCGGGAATCCTTCCTTGGAATTTTGTTATTGAGTTTTTGAAAATTTTCATTATTCTGACTGTGCTCGGCTGGATAGAACTTGTTTATTGTTTCATTTTTTTAAATCATTTTATTTTTATTATGTTTGTTTGGAAAGGTTACAATAAATTTTGAATTTGCCTTTGGTGAAGAAATTTTTTCTCCGGAGCGGGACGAAGGGGCACAGGTGAGGCAGAAGCGAGAATGTTCTGGACGACGCCGCAAAACCTCAATTTGGTAGGATGAGGCTGATTTCGATGAGTTGAAACCACTATTTCCAAAATAAGCTTAATTTTTTTCTTTTATGTTTGCTTATCTCTTAGTATTAAGGTTATTACTGTTATTGTTACTGGGTCAGGAACGGAGAAAAAAGGAATTCGAGATGTGATCAAAAAATGGTTCACGATAATTCAAAGCCTCAAGTGGGGGTTTCTTTCGAGTCTCAGGACGTATTTTCTTGAATTGTGATGTTTATTTCCGCTTATGTACGAGATAATGAAATGAAGCAAGTGTTTCCAGTTTGGGAATGAATCATATAGTTGAGGTTAACGATGTTCATTCCATACTGCATATCCATCCACCTTATGAAATGACCAGCAGTTTGTTTGTACCTTTGATAATCCGGGTTGTTGGTACATGGATACTTTATCATTCACCAGGTGATTGGTACGAGAACGAAAACTGCAAGATGGAAGTTTCTGATCACCGAGTTATCTGGCTTGAATTTGTTTCAAATGTCGTGGAGGCTTCTATTGTTCTCTCAGAGACTCAGACCGAGACTGAGTCTGAGACTTCATGTTTAACCTTACCAGCAGCCCTGCAGCTATGTGTCTCCATGAGCCCATTCCTCAGTTCAAAACATCTTAGTTCCTAACCGCCCGGCGAATTCCACTTTCACAAACCCCAACCTTCTTTTCCGACGTCACACAACTAACTAGCTTTCTGCACTTCTGCATCCATCTCTTCATGTTTGCTTTTCTCGTTACACTTTATGATCAATGTCCTGCTCACTCACATGGAACCCTAACACGATGCCCCGACAAAAGCCTACACACAGAGGAAACCACCTCATCGCGACAAGTCCTACCGCACACCAAAGTACAATCTCTACATACATTCCTTAGCGTTGACTCGGGAACCTGCATACGTCAAAACCCCAAACCATCCTGTTTCATCTGCAACCTCAACCCCGATCTTCCACCGAAAGCCGTTACTGGCCGACGCAAGGAGGAATTGCTCAAGATCGAAGATTTTGCTACGATTCATCTTTTGCTACTTTTTTGTTGGTGTAGTGATACCGCAGGATTTGTACGTCGAGATTCACGTGCACTGGCTTTTTTCTCTCTGCCCCTGAGCACTGAGAATTTGTGGAGAATGGTTACGTGCAGGAATTTCTTTGGTAAGAGCTTACATGTTTACTTTTTATCACATTTATTTAAATGAATTAAATATTAAATCCGTCCCATTTCGTTTCTATATACATGTTCCGTAGTGTACAAGGGGCTTTTGGCGTAAGTTGTGATTGATAAAAAGAGATATCATACGGAGATCATGAGATGAGGTATTACTAGGTTTTCTTGCTTCTTTAAGATAATGTATATCATATATATCTCATCTTATATAAGAAACCAAAAAAATACCATCTAATTAGCAACTATTTTCTTTTTCTTTTTTTTTTAAGTAAACACACACAGCGAGATATATGCAAGGGAACATATCACCATACCTACATCACAGTCTGCTGCGTGCAGCATCTGTTGTTCTCGTGATGTAGCTAGCTAAAAACAAATGCTGCTTTATGCCAGATACAAAATGTCGTGTCGAAATATAAATGCAAAGAGCTACACGTGGGAGCAGAGCGTGGGGGGTCTCTAATATATACATACATACCATCATACAATATAAACTCATCTACCACTGGTCACTGGTGCAGTAAGACCTTCTAATACTTGCAAAAGCCAAGATATTGACCCAAGGAGTAGGAATCAAAAAATGTGCATTTCAGAAGTTGTAACTTGTATCACGAGTTGTGGATTATATTATCTCTGCATGAATTAATAGGTACTGCAGTACTGCATTTATTTATTTTTGGTTCCGGAACACGAGGATCATGTAGAATATAATCGGCCTGGATCTTCACGGAGTGATGCGGCGCCCATCGGGTTTCCTGTCGGTCAGTAAATAATTGTATGTCACTTGTACAGTTATTATAGTAACATCTCCTCTGCGCATTAAATATAATGTGCGTGGTGTATGTGTATGTCCATGTACCCCGCACTATATATGAGGGGATGGGGATAGAAATAGAAGGCTACATCCGCCGGGCCCTGATAACGCCTTTGAACCACAGAGAGAGTCGGAGTTGATTTTTCTAGGCATGATCTATCTGATTTTTACCCGGTATTTTTCTTTTAAGGTTACGCGCGGAAGGAGGATTTCATGTCGGAAGAAATGGCTTGAGGGATTTTTTTGACGATGGGTATTATTAACGGTTCTGGATAGTTCCGAGTTGGGAGGTTTGGAGGGGGTGTGATTTATTTTACGATTCATATTCGATTTATCGGCTTGAGGGGGGTCTAGGATGGGAAGTCGTCGGCTTTGGGGAAGAATTGTAGGAATTATGGATGTAGTGCGGTAGCTTGGGTATTAACATTGTTGTTGATTTGGGTGATGAGGGTGTGAATTCTAAGCTGCTTTTATTATTCTAGTTTCTAATAATTACTAATTAATTAGTTCGTGGTTCACATCATATATTTTCTCAACTCCCTAGAGAACAATAAACTTTCCCAAGAGTATTCTATCCCAACTCAAACCTCACAAATAACATTATATTATACCGAGTAGTAAACACACGAGACCAAGGTTTTCATTTTACATCTTATATAGTTTGCGTACAGCTTGCTTTGCATTAAAACATCTAAACATCATCATCTCCACATCTCCATTCCATCATCATCCTCATCCATTATTTCCCCATAAATTATCATTTCTATAAATCTATTACCTACTTACAATCAACTTATCCCCATAATCATCTCTCTCATATCTAAACATATGAAGTTTCGCTTTCCCTCTCCTTTAACCCGCCCTCCAAAACCTCAACCTCACTACACCCACCCAAGCCCAAAAATCTTCCAATAGAAGAAATACAGTAACCATAAGCTTAAAACCTATTTTACAGAATCATCAAATGCTTATACTTATGCTTATACGGAGTACCGATATAGAATTCCTAACGAGGGGTCTATCTAATCTTATAAAATCTATTCATCTTTGCGAAAAATTCTCGTTGTTGATAGATGTGAGGTTATGTTGTTTTTTGTTCTGTTTCGTTCTATTTAGTTTCTTGACGAGAGATAATAGAATAATATATCAGTTAGTCTTGATAGACGGTAATTTTTTGATGTGTTGTGCTTCGGGCTTTGCAGTGTTTTTGTAAAGACTGGGAAGTTATATGATTTGTTTTTGTTAATAGAGAGGATAGATATATTCTTGATTTTGAAAGAGGTTTTAATTATGAAATTTATGTTTATTTTTGAATGTTTATTTAAATTTATAAATTGATTTATTATTATTATTATTATTATTATTATTATTATTATTATTATTATTATTATTATTATTATTATTATTATTATTATTATTATTATTATTATTATTATTATTATTATTATTATTATTATTGTTATTATTATCAAATCATACAATCATCTCATTTTATATACTTCATTCCATTCTACAATAATAAAAATCAAACTCAAAATCAAAACATTTAATTATCTATCACGGGGCAGGCAGGCAGAATAGGGCTTCTAGTAACCTTGCCCTAATTTGGCAAAGTTATATTGATTCAGATAATAGGTTCAGATTAAGGATTAAGACGTAGCTCGAAGAGCTACGATACAGGATCTTCCTGGTTGAAGATATACAGACTTTTCGCAAGTAAGCTAGCCCGATCGGGCACTAGCTCACTTGCGCACCGGCGCGAGCGCCTATCTTGGTCCTATCGGATAGGATCAACTGCTCACGTGACTGGCACCGTGACATTATCCACTCTCTCACTCTCTTACTCTCCCCGCCTCTCTTCTAACTTTCAACTCTTCCACTATCAAACTCCCTTTACTCACAATTCCCAAATCAATTCCAATCCCAACCTCAATTCTAATCCCAATCCCAATCTCAATTTCCACATTTCAAATTTCTTTAATTATTCTAGAAATTTCCTTTCAATATTAAACTTATTTATATTTTGTATACTTTTAATAAATACCTGAAAAAAGAATCTTAAATATAATTTAATTATATACTATTAATTAATTAAAAATAAAAATATCAAGATTGAGACTCGGGGGAGAAAAGAGATGAAATGAAAAGAATATTTCAGATTATTGTATTTAATTCTTCGGTTATTATAATTATTATTGTTATTAGAAGATGAGTAACTTTATAATCTCAATAATAAAACATTGTTTACTTCTATTCTTATTCTCATTCCTATTCTTCTTCTTTCAATTCCTAATAATAATCTTACAAAACACTCATAATCATAACATCCATCCCCATCAATACTAATACAACCCTCCTCCAGTTCCAATCACCGTCCATCCTCCTACAACCCCACAGTTCCAATTTCAATTCCAATCCCCGTCCCAGTCCCAGTCCCAGTCCCAAGCTTAAGCACATCCCACCTAACTATAGCTACCTATCCATCCCAATAAAACATACATATCTTCCACTCATCACCCCATGATATCATACCCATCCCCATCCAAACAACCCTTGAAAATAACACCTCTCCCTAACCTTTATACATACAAGCAAGCACCTCCTATTTCTCCGCAATACAAATCCTATACACAACGAGACGAGTCTAACCATAATACTCTTTTGAACTCCTAACGTTAACCCATCCAAAGTATATCTATCTATTGAGCATCCCTCGGAGAGAGGGAAAAAAACTGCTCAACTCAAAACAGGAGATATATTCCCAAGCCCAGTAGCCGTTTACCATTTCGCTACCCCCCTAAAAGTTGTCAAAAGAAAAGAACGTAATATCAGGATTGATAAAAAGTCGAATCCGTTATGAAAGGAACCAGGGATAAAATATACAAACTCTTAACACATACGCTCATTAAAACAACCAAAAAGACCGTACAAAGTCGAAATGACCTTCAAAACCATCATAAAACCTTACACAACTTTCCCTTAAAGAAAAGCATCACCACGAGGACTAGCATCACTCATCGCTTGGGAAACCCTCTTAGCCTTCTGTCTTTCTGCCCACTCCCTACTAGCCTGTCTACCCTTCTCTGCAGCTTCATCTCTAGAACGTTTAGCAGCCGCCTCACGATCTTTCTTCTCCTTTTCAATTTCTGCCGTATACTGCGCATCTCTATTATAAAGTTCCTTTGCACGTTGACGTTGCAACTCATGGTCCGAATCTGAGACCGTACGTTGCATGGTCACACGAGGACTATGAGGATGGGAAGATGGTTTGCGTGTAAGAGGTGCGGGTGGGGCTTTGGTGCGTGGAGATGAGCTGGTTACATTGACTTTTTGCATATCGACAATCGAGGGACGATGGGCGCCGACGATAGAGCCACGCTTACTTACAGTAAGACCACTGTTATCGCTACTTTCACCACCTGTTTTGCTTTGACGGGCACGACTAGCGGCTGTATCGCGAGGAAGAGTGCGAGAAGTAACAAATTTGCTCATGGGTCTAGCCTTGAATTCACGTCTTTTGCGATCTTCTTCTTCTTGAGCTTTGACTCTTGCCTCATGTGCTTCCCGCTTACGTCTGGAGTATGCTTCGCCGGGAAGCTCGAATTGAGTGGATTTGGTGGGTGGTTTTGTTGACTTGATCCTGCCTGGAGTAGTTTTAACGATAGTCATCTCAGATGAATCCCGCTGCGCGATACGTGCTTCTCTTTGTTCCTTCAACCGCTTAGCGACAGCATCACCAGGAAGCTCAAAGACTGGTTTGGTGGGTGGCTTCGTAGACTTTGTTGGTGACTTGGGAGGAAGGAGACTGGCTGGTCGTGGTACTTTGCTTGGAGATACCATTGTTTGTTTTTCTGGGCTGACAATGGGTCTTGAACTTTCGAAACTCATCGACTTGGCCTTTTTGAGAGTTGGTTCTTTAGCTGCTGTAGGCTTGGCACGTACAGTTGCGTAGGTGGATTTTGGTCTTTGTGAAGATGCTAGAGTACCACGCACACGTACGCGCAATCCAGTGGCAGGAATTTCCTCGATGAATCCTCGTCTGACCGATTCTCTCGAGCCACTGTCAGAGGAAACTTCGGTCGGAATATTGACCTTCTTGATTGAAGTAGCAACAAATTTATCGACGGTGGTAGCTTCATCAAGTGCGTCAATAGCATCCTCCAGATTGTCGAGCTCCTCCAAGGAATCTTCGATACGAGAAACTGGCTTAGCTGGTGATCGACTTATTATTATGTCAATGAAGGAGTCCTCTTCAATTTCAGCTGAAGAAGGATGACGACCAGGCGTTGCTGCCTCCTTAGCTTCACAAGCTCTTTCGATTTGCTCCAGTGTCTTAATTTGCTTTGTCGAAGGATATTTGACAGAAAAAGCCGGACGATCGTTCTCATCCGAGATTGATCGAAGCTTTTCTGCTGTAGAAGACTCGATATTCTTTGTCTCTGTCTTGACACTATTCTTCATCGCTAAAGCATAATATGGATTAGTGTTATGTTCATGTCTCTGTTGAATGAAATTTCCAGTCCGCAAAAGAAACGGAGAACCAGCGAAAGAAGATTGACTATAACTGGAGGCTTGAGGTGATTTCCAGAAAAAGTCTCCAGTATCGGGCACTCTAGGAAATGGAACACCTCCACCATACTGACCTGCTTGTTGTCTCGCAACTTGACCACGAGTGGTTCTCCCTGACTGTGGTAATTGATGAAACATAGCTTGTTCCATGATTTGAAGTGGTTGTACCGATCTCAATTGATCAGTAAGAATCCTCGGAGACTCGGAATTTGACATGGACATTCCAGAACGGACACCAGGTGGGTTTGCAATAATTTCTGAGACCGCTCCTGTATTTGGGGTGGCTTGAACAGACGTTGAATAATTGACGATACTCTCACTGTTCTCGACCTCTTGGATAATATCCTTGGTATGTACTATCTCACTCGAATATTCTTGTCTTTCCTTGATCTTCTTCTTGTTGTGCTTTTTTCCTTTCTTTGTGATGCCGAGAGCACTTCGATATGCAGCTTTAAGGTTTTTCATATGTTGTGCGAGGTCTATGTCCTCGCTGTCATGAAGCGCCATGTTATTTAATCCGTGTGCGTTTGAAGTAGCCAATACCTTTGAAGCAGGTGTCAATGGGAGTGGAATTTGGGCAGCAATGGACGCAGTATTATCCTCAGCGATATTGATCTTGGTTGAATTTGTCACTCGAGACATCTTGACAGTTCAATGTCACCGATGACCTACGAAGACCTCGGGGGTGAAAGGTTAGAAGTTAGGAAGAGTTAGAAGAGAAGGTTAAGATCGTCGTCGTGTCTCGGAAATTAGTTGTGATTGGAATATTGGCAAGTGATGAGTTTGCAAGGATTGGTGGAAATTGCGATCTATTTGAGTGACGGTCGTATTCTGAATTCGTAAAGTCAATAGAAATGTAGGACCCAAGTGTGATGAGGTTTTTGTAATTTTTCCAAAATCTGAGTGAGGAATGGTTATCTTGCTTGATTGATTTTGTTAATTGTGAAATAAGTGAATAAGTTTGTCCATGTTGATGAAGATATCTGTTTGCTCCCCGTCGCTACAATGCGACTTCCCTCATCATATAATACATCATCGCTACAGCAACCAGGTAGAGAGTAAAAGTAAAGTACAAAGTAGAGTAGAGCTGAGGGAAGGCGCGTCTGTGGGGCCGAGATGGTTAGAGCTATTTTTGGACGAACGTTATAACTTGTTACAGCTTAATTAATTACCCGTTCCACGCTAGTATTACGGCCTCAGGCATCCACTATTAACTTTATTCTCCACACAAGTCAAGGATACTTCCTTTACCTACTCCATATATATCATCGCCGGCAACCATGATATTTCCGACATACCTCTCTCAAATCATATCGTTTACCTTATAAAAAAGAGATATACATAATTCTTCCAGTTTCTGTAAGTACCTACCTACTGCTTACCGTTCAATCTAGAAGGAAATCGTAATATCATACATGAGGCTTACAACCCCATTAATAACCCTAATTTTCCCATCTAAAAACCAACATAAGTTATAAAAAACTTAACAAATCAATCCAGAAAAATCGTATACAAAGAACATAAAATACCCCCCTTCATCCATACCACCTACAATCCTATATATAGAAACCAATCCTAATCTTCAATCTTCAATCCACAATCTCCAATTTCCAGTTCTTAATCTCCAATCTCCAATCTCCAATCTCCAATCGCCAATCATCAAACTCAATCTCCAATATCTAATCTCCCAATCTCCAAACTCAATCTCCAAACGCCGAACCTCAATCCCCAAAGCCCCCTCCTCTCCGTCTCTCCCTCTGCAAAACCTACTAAAAATCCTATACACCGTCACTTTTCTATCATTCTATTTCTCTCCTCAAAAAAACACCCCAAGTATCAAACATCAAATACAAAGTACCCAAATAAAATACTAATATATACCAGCGCCTCGAGCAAATCATAAGTATCACACGACACCTCGAGCTCTGTTAAACCTTAACCAACCCCAGTAGGGATCTACCTCCCTCTCCTATCGACGAATATCAAACTTTGTATTTCCCTCTTCTTTTGATTTCTTATTACGTAGGTAGTTTTACATATCTAATTCGATATTTTTGCTTGTTATTCTCGAATCCTAATTTGTAATTTCTATTTTCTTTGACTTAATTACTCTAAACACTGAGATTTCATTTCGCAGGAAAGAAGTACTTTCTACACGGTGATGTAATAGTATCCGTATCTCCTCGCTTAAACAGAGTACTGTCTTCCTCATCTGGGGTGGAAAGGAGAGATAACGAGAGGAAGTAACGGAATAATATAATATTGGATTTCGATTCAGTTTATCTTCATATTCACTTTCACTTTCAGGTTCCCCTCAAATTCACCCTCACATTCACTCTTCCATTCATCCACAGTGCCTATCCTTTCTTCCGATATATCCCGAGGAATGAATTGAGAAGTAGGTAAGTAGCTAAGTAGGAGAGTATAAGTTGTAGTTTTGTTGAAAAAAAAAGTGAGTGACTATATTACCGGTCTAGCAACAACACGATATCAGAAACTTTGTTCATTCCTCTCTATATAAACAATCAATCAAGCAAGCAGTCTTCCCATCAGAACTCAAATCCACATGTAACCTACAAATACCAACCAAGTACACAACACAGCCCATCTACAGCGCCGCCTAAAGAAAAAATATATTTCCTTCTCCTACATCTTCCTTGCACTTCCTTCTCCTTCTTCTTCTCCTCCTCCTTTCAACAGCACCAGCAAACTACACGCGCGCAAAAACCATCCACCATGCTCTCTCCCGCCCCTCCCACCCCCTCCAACACATCCAACACCCTCCCCCCCAAGAATAAAAATAAAAATAATCTTCGTCCTCGGCCCCCCCGGCATCGGAAAAGGAACCCAATGTACACTCCTCACGCAAAAACCCCTCGTCCAAACACTCTCTCCTAAAACCCCCTCCCCAACCATCCACCACCTAAGCATCGGCGAAATTCTCCGCACCGAGCTCTCAAACCCTCACAGTAAATGGGCTTCGACAATCCGTACGAATATGGCTTTGGGGAGAACTGGACCGCCGGAGATTACGGTTGAGATGTTGAAGGCTGTTATGGAGGGGAAGATGGAGATGGAGATGAAGATGAATATGGGAAGTGGAAAGGGTGGAGAGAGTGGAGAGAAAGAGGGGGAGGGAGGGGAGATAGTATTTTTAATCGATGGTTAGTTATATACCTACTTACTTACTTTACCTTTCTCCTAGCTAGCAGGGAATAATCTCCTCACATCCATCCATCCATCCATCTCCCCCCTCATCCCCTCCCTCATCTCCCCTCACCACTCAAACCCACTAAAGCCCCCCTCCCCTAGGCTTCCCCCGCAGCACCGACCGAATCCCCCTCTTCGAAAGCATCATCTCCCCGCCGACCCTCGTCCTCTCCCTAACATCCCCACCCCACATTCTCCAAAAAAGACTCCTCTCCCGCGCCCAAACATCTCCTCGCATCGACGACGAAAGTGATATTATTCAGAGGAGATTCGAACAGCATATTCATGCTACTTTACCTGTGATTGCGCATTATAAGGAACGCGGTTTGTTGGTTGAGATTGATGGGGGTGGGAGTGTAGAGAGTGTTCAGGAGGAGATGAGGAGGGTGGTGGGGAGGGTGGTGGGGAGGGTGGCAGGGTTGTGAGGTTTGGGGTTTTGATGGGTGGTATGGCGAAGTGAGGTGAAGTAAGGGGATGGTTTAGATGGTGAATTGTTTGCGGAATTATGATGGGTGGTACGGTGAAGTGAGGCGAAGTAAGGGAAGTGAAGTGAAGGAAATAGAGATAGAGATCTAATAAATAGAGCAGTACGGTGTCGATGGTAATTACTTACAATTAAATTTATAGATATCCTACATTCTATTCCACCATTCTATTCTTATCACAGCAGAATTTCAACCTTGTCATAATAATTAAGTCGGGAGAATGAAGAGTAATTAGAATTCGATACATCATATTCATAGCCACACCCGGAGCTTTTGCACATCTAGCATATATATATCCGCTATATCAGTTTTGGGAATTGTGAAATTAGTAGAATAGATACTTATACCCAGGTAGGCAGGTATGTATGAGAGATAATAGTCTTGGCAAAACTACCTAATAATAGGTTATACTAAGAGCACTTAGTCATACCTTAAGTAATTAACCTATATTAAGCGACCCCTATACAGAATGATTCAATTAACTTCAAGTGTCCAGATAATTTCGTGATATTCCTAATATGAAATTCTTGTATATGGAAAACTTATATACATTTAATTAGCCCGCGCTGAGCACATGCGAATAAAGAAACCGTCGCACCAACAACAACCATCATATCACACCACTAAACCGCAAGAACATAAAGAAATCTCAATCCCTGCATGGAACAGCCCTTGTCAAACTTTCTAGTCTACTCCATCATCAATTTACAATTTACAATCTTCCCGTTCTGTTATCCTTGCTCATCTTCAGAATAGGTTGGAAGCTATTGGACTGAATGGCTTCAAACAATCCTCCCCGACCAGCAGCCTTGAGCTTCTCATCCTCCCTCCTAAAAAATTCCTCAGCTGTCTTAATCCTATTTGGATGAATCCTATCCAAAAGTGCATAATCTCTCTGAATAACACCTTTGTTACCTCCAGAATTAGCCCACATAGTCCAAAACCCAGAAAAGTTGTCTTTGAAGCTCATAGTTGCGGGGTCATTCGGGTCAGCGTTGTAACCTGTCGGAGCGTCTGCGGCAATTGGCATGTGCTGAAAATAGATGTCTTTTGGAACGTCGATGAAGCGAGCTGGTTTTCCTATGGCTTTTTCAAAGGCTGAGGCTAGGTCGTCGTAATGGATATGATCGATGGAGACTTCCAGGTCCATCCCATCAGATTCCTCAGGGTGATCAAATAACCAGCGGACGTAGTGCTCGCAATCATCGAGGGAGACGTGTGCGACCGCACCTTTGCCAAGCGGAGCTTTCCAAGTCACAAACCCCTCCTCGAACTGCGGGCTCATGAGGGTCTTCGGCGAGATCGTCATCTCAATGTACGGGCCCGTAGTGAAGATGGCAACACCCATGTTGTTGTCCTTCCTCTGCTGAAGGATCCACTCCGCAAGACGGCCCTTGCCATCATAGTGTCCGGTCCGGAATTCTGGCTTGTAGCCGCTCTTCTTGTAGACATAGTCCAGGTTTCCAAACACAAAAAACTTGATACCCAGCTCAACCGCCAGCTCATAAGAGCGGATGGTCCAGTAGGTCTCACTCTTTTCACCGCAGTTGAACCCATCGATGTTGATGAAGGCTCCCCAGCAGCCTTCATATCCCTTGCGGAGGTCGTCTTCATTGGCAAAGGTGCCCTCAACGAACTCGACATCTCCCAGTTTAGCAAGCTCCTGGGCCGGAGCTGACGTAGAGTCGCGCGTCAGGACACGCAAGCTGTATCCACCGTCCTTTGCAAGACCACGGCATACAGGTATGCCTTGGGCGCCAGTAGCACCAATGACGAAAATGCGGCGTTGGGTCATCTTTGATTTCGAAGCTGAATTGGTAAGAATCTTGCTGATGTTTTGATGAACTTTTGATGACTATGGAGAGAATGGCCTTTATAACCAACCGAGACGAGTCGTGGTAGGTGCTTGAGATTAGTTAACATGGACGTGATTAATGATCTTTTGAATCATGAGTGGGCTAAGTTCCAGAGCGTCTTTGATCGCATCCTGCTTACAAACCTTGAATTCTTTCAGTCGGCTTAACATTCATACCGGCAGCAACTAATCAACATGACGCTATGTCAAACTGCAAATTAAAGAGCAGTATCTTTGCTGAACTATGCACAAAGAGCAGAGTCAAGCGGGGTTGAAACTGATGCGTGTAACCTGGGGTAAAAGGTTAGTGATCACGAAGCATATTGATGAAACTATTTCCAGCACATGTATTGTAATCAGACCGATACAGCAGGCTTACAAACTCTGTAAGTGGTTAGCATTGGCATGAGGTGCTAATAGTCGCAGCAGCATGATCAGTAATCCCAAATGATCATCGGCGGCCGAAAACGGGGAGGTTTGTCACAAAAGTTGATTGTACACCGTAAAAGGATGTGTTCACTAATCAATGATCTTGAACTCCAGATGCACTCTTACCCTAAACTTTTTTTGGATTAAGGTTATTTATCATGTCCTATTCCCCGGTGGAAGGATTAGTAAAGTGGATCGAATATATGATTAATCCATCCAATGTATAATACGTACATCCAGAACCTTAATCTCTAGAGGATCTACAGTAGGACGGACTGATTACTTAAGTTTACACGGTCTAGTGGGTACACGGACTCGTGAGACGTAAGGTTATTGGAAGCAAATTACAGAATCATAACAGGAATCCGCATTTCAAATTTCAATACAAATTCAAATAATCGATAAATTTATCTGAAATTGATACTGTATGTAGATAAGTTTGAAACTGACATACTTTACAAAAACCAAATCATCATTATTGAAATTAGAGGTTTTATTAATTAATTAATTTTACTTATTAAAAAAATTAAAATTGAAAATTCAAAAATGAATCATTCAACTTTTAATAAAAGATATATATTTGAAATATGATTTTATAATATTTTTAAAAAAAATTATATAATTTTATATATTTATATATATATATATTAATAAATAAATCACTTTAAATATTTAAAATCTCTAAAAGTTCAATTTCAACATTATATGTTTATACTAAATTTATAGTTTTCAATTTTTATAAAATTTATATATAAATTTAAGAAATTCTCAAAAATCAAAAGTTTTAAAATAAATTATCTGTTACGATAGACATCACATGATCATGGCACACTTATATGTCACGTGAAGGAGCCTTAGAGAGCTAAGAGCTCCTGGAGCGTACAGCTCCTAAGGGAGCCTTAGAGAGCTAAGAGCTCCTGGAGTGTACAGCTCCTAAGGGATCCAGGAAACGAAGGTCTATATAAAGGAATGGATTTCATTACAATGTAGAGCTTCGTGCTCAAGATCAATCATTTAGTATACCATACTATTAGTTACGAATTGCATCATATTATTGTCATTACTTTAAGTCCCTGCTTGACGCCTAGTTATAAACCATCTCGAGAGCCTAGAGCACTTCCACGTGATCTAGACGGCAAACCTCGTAACATTATCAATGAAAAATTCTTCAAAACAAACTTCAAGTTTTTTCTTTCAAATTTCAAATTTCAAATTTCAAATCATAATGATTATTTTATTTTCCAAAGAAATTATAAAAATTATAATAATTAATAATATTCAAAACTTTTTATTATAAAATTTTGTTTTTAAAATTTAAACAAATAATTTTTTTTATTTATAAAATATATTAACCTTGAAAAACATTGAAATTGAGGCCATTATAGGATTAGAATTGAGGTCACATGACTAATATGGTGCACGGACCATATTTAAGAATAACCTCAATTCCACTTTCATTGTAAATAAACTCTTAATTCAATTTATATATAATTAATATTATTACTTTCAATATTTATATTCTAACAAAAAATTATACTAAATTAAATAAAACAAAATTATAATTGGATTTTTCAATATTTTAAGATTTTTTATTCTTTAATATATGTTTTTGATTTTCAAATCTTTTGTTTTAATTATATATAAAAATTAAAAAAATGATATAAAATTTGAAACTTTATATTTTAATAAAATATAAATTCCCATTTTCAAATTTTAAAGATGTATAAAATATAAAATAATACAAAGCAAACAATCTTTAAATTTACATTACATTATTTAAACTTTCTGAAATGAAATAAATAATGATATTTAACATAAAAACATATCAAATCGCTAACCCAAGCCCCCCTCCCTCTCCAAAGACTAGCCCAGCCCAAAAAGAACAATGTATTGCCAGAAAGAAAATAGACAATGGGCCAAAGGAAAGTACGTACTGAATCAAATCCAAATCCAAATGCCGTCGAAAGAGATGGATACCCATCGCATGCAGTTTTCATCCATTGATTGACAAGCAGTCCCATCTACGTATCTAACTCTATCATGGGTATTATTGTAAATAATCGAGTATGCAGTGGATGCTTATAGAAGCATAAGAAGGGATGAATATATAAATACCAGAGTCAAGCCATCAATCTCGACATCACAACAAACAATCAAACACACACACAACTTCCAAACTTTCCAATTTTCAATAATTAATCAGTCAATCCTCCATTCAACTCAACTCCAACATAATGGCTCCAGTGAAAGAAATCCTCGTTATCGGCGGCACCGGTGCCCAAGGTATTCCCGTCGTGAAAGGTAAGTTACATCGCCCAAATAAATAGACACAATTCCAATCCAATCCATTCCAATCCAATCCAATCCATTTATTAAAAAGAAACATAGCACTCGCCCAAAGCGGACGATACAAGGTGCGAGTCCTAACACGAGACACCAACTCTCCCCGGGCCCAAGAACTCCTCGCCTTAGGAAACGTAACTCTTATCCAAGGACATCAAAACAACCAAAAAGACCTGCACAAGGCATTCCACGGCGTGTATGGCGCCTGGGTCAACACAGACGGTTTCACCCTTGGGGAGAAAGACGAGCTCTTTTACGGATTCAGGGCGTACGAGATCGCTAGAGCTGAAGGGGTTCAGCATTATGTTTGGGCGAATATCGAGTATGCCCTCAAGAATGCTAAGTGGAATGAGGATTATCACTGCGGACATATGGACAGCAAGGGGAGAATTGGTCAGTTTATCCTTGGTCAGGGACAGGAGGAGATGAAGACGTCTTTATTCTCTACTGGACCTTACATGGACATGCTCCTGGGAGGTTTGCTCGTACCCGGCGAAGATTCAGATGGGACTTTTGTATGGGCAAATCCCTCAAGTAAGCACTTCAAGCTCCCAAAACATCTCTGGTGTAGATTGAGGCTAATTTAATTACAGAGGGCGGCAAAATCCCATTCATTGCCCTTCAAGATGTTGGGGTCTACAACCTCTGGATCTTTGACCATCCATCTGAGGCCGCTGGTTTAGACCTGTTAGTTGTGACGGATACTGTCAGCTTTGCGGAGGTCGCGGAGATCTTCACTAAGGTCACGGGCAAGAAAGCTGTGCACAAGTATGTGAACGACGAGGACTATAAGAAATTAGCTGAGCCATATCCCGGTGCCTATGTCAACTGGAGCCTTGGTCCCGATGTACACCGTGATGAGTCCGTTATGCTCTGGGTGGATAATTTCGCGGCGTGGTGGCGCTATTGGGGCGAGGGTGTTACGCCCAAACGAGACCTTGCTATTCTGGATCGCATCCATCCTAATCGCATCAAGAGTCTGGAAGAGTGGATGAAACTGGTTAAATACGATGGGCAGCGCAGAAATGTGCTAAAGATGGTTGAAGACTGGGAAGTGAAGGCGGGTGCTCCGTTCGAGCCAGAGAAGAACGCAGCTTAGTGAAAGAGCTTATGGTTTGGTTCCACAAGGGTTTGTGGAAGTGATTGATCATAGATAGTCTGTCAATTCTGTGGAGTTTTAGGCCGGAAATTTCTTCTTGCGCGTCGTAGTGCTAGCCGAGCCTGGGGGGCAGTGTCAAAGTTTGGCCCGCCCATAGGTCCATACCACGCAGGGGAGATCTGTATCACTCTCGTTATCTACTCTGTAGCATAAATTTTTCTAACATAAGGATACAAATTTTGATTCAGAGCAACGATGTGACAAACCAAAATGTGCAACAACTGGGACAAATCCCTGTCTTGCATTATCCTCAAACCCTGATTCTGTTCTTCGCGGAAAAAGGGGTAAATATGTAGAAAATCAGAAACACGTACTTTCCGCCCAGCCAAGGAGCCGATGTATGGCTGTATCGAGTCGTAACCAGACTATATACCACACCATATTTGGCAGGTATTTCCCCTCGCACAAGGAAAGCAAACGAACGACAAGAATCGAGAGACCCAAAAGCAAACCTGTTTGTTTCCTTTCGAGTTAATATATTATTGAAAGGTAGTGTATCAAATTGAAATACCATAAAAACTCTTTATAAGAATACTTTTTTTAATACCAAAACTAAGGATATTTGGAAATATCCTTTTAAAAAGATTTTTCAATATTTTTATAATTTAAAAAGTAAAAAAGTTTTCAATTGAATATGTCACACTCAAGAATACTGGGTAAAGTATCTTGTATTAGAAAATACTAAGCTAAGGAGAAAAGAAGAAGGAAAACAAGAGTAGAGAGTTTTCCTGATTAAATACAAACGGGGCATGCCACGTGACCCGGAGGTGTGAGGCGTCACAGAATACTATTTAATAATATCAATTGCTCCCTAGACCATTTTGCCATCTGTGAGGCAATATCACCACCTTTCGAGCTCTTTGCCCCAATACGCTGCCCAAATCCTGCCTGGTGGGCGCTAAGCACTACTGAGGGCGCAAAAGTCTTTGCTAAATGGTGCGCAAGAACCCGTTTCTTCGCACATTCTTAATTCTTTCGTTTTACTACCCCTTTCTTATCTAGTCTACCTTAATCCTCCCCCCTCCCTTTTCCTTTTTCCGTACCATACAACACCCATCGACGAAGCCATAGCCTTTAGCTACCCTATATAAGTCTAAAAATGCTCATAACAGCATTCCCCTGCCCGGCTGCCGCAGTAATGCGTTGGAACTGTCTGGTAACTATGTATATAATCCGTATATAGCTGCGCAGGCACGCTGGATACCCTTCGGGAGGTTTAGTGGCACGTGCTATAACACGTGACCAGCCCAGCGCTTAAACAAAATAAATAAATAAATAAATATAATTTGAACATAGAAATTTTAGGCTTTAGCGATCCGTGTAATGTTTCAGGGGAAAAGAAAAAGCTACTCTACCCCGATTGCCAAAAGTTGTTCAACGAGGTATTAAAAGTTACAAAGTTGCATTTGGAGCATTTACGGTAATATTTATTACCAGTGTTAATCTGGAATCGTTACTCAAACTAGCGAACATTCGATATTCATCGTCATCCTAGTAGATTTTTCCATGTCCTCCACCACTTAAACAGTGAAATATGAATTCTATCTGAGACAAAGCAACGATACCACTCCATTACTTCCTCCTCGTACCATATATATGAATCTCAACAACGACAAAAACAACTTCCAAGCTAGTATTTGGGCCTTGAGGATATAGCGATGTGATCACGTGAACTTTCACCCCAAAGCCATCAGAAGGATGTTAACCACAGGAACTCGCAAGGGATGCGAAGACTCAACACCTGTACGCGGTGCATCCTACGAACCTCCAGCTCTCTTATGAGATTCTGCAGAGCTAAGTTTGAGTCATTTGATGGAGTCGTGGTAATTGGAAGAGGAAGAGGCGCCAATCACGACGTTTTTACCCGTTTGCGGTTTTTTGACAGTCGCATTATCGGTGCGCTCTCTACAACACTACCTTTATTACAAAACAGAGGACAACACCATCATCTACGACAATACGCTACGAAATCATCTCACTTCTTAAGAGTGAGACTCCTCTGGGACATAGAGTACAGCTCGACATCTTTGACGCGTATATGTTATATATCGTATACCTCCCATGATCGACACGACCGAAACGACAACAATTTATATACCTTCCACACGGGAACACCGGAGGAGTACTGTTGAAGGACCTGAGCTGATGACGAAACTTACTCTGCTCTCATTCAGCGGAGGTATGCTACTTACGGAACTGGGACACCCGTACAAGCCACTACCTGTGCATGCTATAGTTACGCCATATGAGGATTGGTGCTCCTTCATAAGCTTTCTATTGGCAGGATGATCAGAATGAGGACGAGGCAATCCTGACGGTGGGCGATTACAGTACGTTCTGGTATATAAGGAGCAATTAGATTGGTGGTATCGGGAAGGGGATCAGGGATGAAGGGTTTTCGAGTACAATGTTTTAATAGCATGAGGGGAAGGGAGAGAGATCAAGAGCCAGTGATCTAGTGGACGAGGATGACCACAATAATAACCTCTAAGCCATTGGCTTCAACCTGTCGCGAAGGCAATCATGTAAACCCTGCCCTAGCCCTTTAAATTGTATACAAATACCCTCCCTAGCTAGCTAGTACACTACTCAAAGGCATACTCCTCTGAGCGTCATTTGTCCAAATCTGGAATAGATGGCTAAGGTTATCACGCGCCAAGGCGCGTGGGCCTACGGCCTATGACGATAAACACAATCAATCAATCAATCACAGGAACTCGCAAGCGTTAGAAATTAGGATAATATTCGCAGCTGTCATTTTTGCAGGTTTTCATCTACGTAAATGACTTCTCCCAATGACCTCCACCTCCGGGAAACAAACTCGACACTATTCGAGTTTCTCAAGCCAAATAATGGATGGCAATACGTGAAGGAAACTCCTTTACTCGTTTAAAAGTTAAGCAGTAAAAACGGGTGAAGGAATTGAAATAAAAAAACAGAGTGTTACTCCATGGCATTATATAGAGAATGCGTTCACGTCTTACCCGAGACATAAAATGGAAAGCGAATCAACGCTCGAACGGATCTCGTCTGAAGACACTTGAAAATGGAGTATGGACACGTGTCTAGCGTCAAAATAGACACTCGCACTCAAATAAACCTGGCCACTGAGCGAAGTTTGTAATAAATCACCTGCGCGCTTCATCGTCGTCGGCTGAATTCACCTATAAAATTATATAAACAGAGCTATCTCCCTAGTTACCACCGAATGTTTTAACTTCTTACAAGCACCAAAACAATTCAAACAATTCATCGATTTTTACGCTTACACGCGCACATTTGACAATCTTCCACATCAGTCAACAGATAAACAAACAAATAAATAAACACCGAAAATAAAACGAAATCTACTGCACTGATTATTACCAAGATGGAAATGGACTTGGAGATATCCCCACATGCCGGGAGATCAGAGGTTCAAAGTCAAGTTCCTACTTCGCCCCACTTTCAAAATCCCATGCAATACCTTCATGGCGCATGCAGCCACTGCTATCGCGATGATGGTAGGGATATTAGAGACAAACAATTGGTTGCGTGTTACCAAGATGGCGACCTGGATCCATTCACCCTTTTCTTGCTAACTCCTAGATGGTGTGTAGATTGTTTGGCTCAGAGAGAAATGGCGATTAGGGCTTCTTATTGTGATCGTTTGATAGAGATGGAGTCGGTGGACTTTCCGGTTGGTACAGTGGAGGAGGCCTATATCCGTGGTGTAAGTTGATGGTTGTATGCTCGGTGTCCAGACGAATCTGGGTGTGAGTGGTTAATTCTTTCATCGAGGTATTAACATCTTTTAGATACACGATGGACGGATCAATGCCCTCTCTCAATCATTCGAGGAATGTGGAGTACGGCCAGGGGAGCATAACAGCAGTTTTATGGTGGATGATATCGACGAAGTTTTAAGGAAATTGACAAACATGGGAATTGGCACTGCTGAATCCAACGAGGATAACAAGATTGATGAAATTGTCCGAGACTTCAACGATCAGATGATGTTAGAAGACGACGAACTGAAATACGAAGTTTATTGGCACTTGGCATACATGGAAGGGACGAAAGATGGTTCCTACATGCAAGCACAGATTGAATACAAAGCACTTACGATGGAGGATCCGGAACGAAGTGAGATGCTGAGGAGAGCTGTGCTGTAAGGAAATAGACCAAGTGGTTATGGAAATCGAGAAGGACTCGGCAGTTGTCTTGCGGAGTATACTGTATTTGAGTTGGGTCTGATCTCGAAGTTAAACTGGAGCTGAGCATTTTGAATCTGGGGAAATGTCTTGTGCACTGACTTTTATTGTCGATTCTGGTCGATAGAGTCATGGGCAACGTCCGTGGCATGAATGAATCGACGAGACTCTTGATGACAATGAACTTAACTTATTATGCGATATTACGCAGGCTGAATTCAAGCATTTCGAAGTTATTCCTGGAATTGGAACTTTCTGGATTTTCTTGAACTCAACGAATCTATCAATATCAACCCAGGAAAGTACCGTTCCAAGCGTTGAATGGAAATCTAGACCTTTGCTATGGTGATCGGTGAGTTGGAGGAATGTCTGCCTTGCGAGTGAGAGTGAGATTTGTGTAACTTGACATTTCTTCCACAATGCTGGAAGCGTTACTCATCAGGTAGAGTAAAGTAGGGGTGTGCATATTTAATCGGTGAGAAACTGTGCCCCGAGATTGCTGACTCTTCCTGCAGACACGGGATGAGACGGAGATGAGAAGGGTAAAGGTATGTAATGTATGTGGTTTGGCATTTGCAGATGCGAATAATCAACGATGGCGTAGTAATACCATTGGGCAGTATGGAAGATAGGCTGGAAGTTGTAGTGTTGCTTGGGTTCCACGTGTGTGACGTGAATTTTGGTAGGTTGATGAACTTTTCTAGAAGATGGCCGTGGCCACAGTGGCCCGACCCCATTTGGCGCTAGGCTAATGCCGGAGCTATGGTTCCATATGGCGTAAAGATATAAATGGAAACATGCTCTGTATCAAAACTATATGTCACGGTAGTATCTCTAGGCTTGAATCCTTATGGTTTATAATAGCCTTTCCCGATTTATGCTCTTTGATACTTTTTTGTTTTAAATACTTTTCTGAAGCAGCTTTCTTTTCCTAAAGCTCGTCGTTAAAAGATTGGCTGGCTAATCGGGTGGATGATTGGTGCTGGAAACACGGCTAAGAAATCTAAACCTTGTTAGATTTCATGGCCCCATATAAGTTATCAACTTTTGTTCTTACGGCTGCTGACTTGCATAATCCCAAAAAGCAAATTGTGGAAAATTCCCGTGTGGGAGTTTTAACGGGTTCGATCTTTAAAGGAAAAGAGAGTCAGCATACTAACTAGTCTAGAGTTTTCAGTTGGGATTTGTTTCATCATTGCCCAGTGATTTTCAAATGATCGTTTTACCAAGACTCTTGATTTTTTGGATCAAGAGCTGTTGAGGAGCATTGAAAATATTGAAACCTGGAAATGTGCATGATGAATCATGATAAAGCGTTGCGACCCGCGGAGTCAATCGGAGATGCTGCAGTGATAAGGAAAAGGTGGAGACATTGCTGCATGAAATATGCAGGTGCAAAAGGTATTTTTTTTCCATCTATCTGTAGGCTACTGCAACATCATGGAGGGTTCTTTCGCAAACCAAGTCCTTTTTGTACAACCTCATTGAGCTGATCTCTCTTGAAACAGCACATTGCAGCCTCTGAAAAGCCCCATGACACCACCTGTAATATAGACATGGTTTAACGAATTATATTAACATCCCTATATGTGATAGTCTCGACATGGCGACAATGAATCTAATCAGTATGAGTACAAGGAATAACCCGAGTAGAATCTACATCGTCGTCATCAAAAGTTCAGGGCTGTTGAAGGCTCGGAGATATTTATTGAAGATCGTTTCTATAATGGCATAGTTACCAAGGACGAACCTAAAAGTTCAAGCAAAGTGGGGAAGAAGCAAGCTATGAAAGCTTCAAACTTCAAAGACATTTACGAAGTATCCCAAATCCAGCTATATCATGTACGTAGTACGTACCGTATGTATGTCATAAGTTATAATTTAATTTGAAGCTTCGTTCCTAACGAGGAAGGTAAGTCTTATATATGTGAAAAGGATTTAGGTGTATTTCCTTTCAGTAACGACTGAGACAGTAGTGGCCGAATTCAGGTGGTATGCGTGTGAAGAACGAACCACGGAGTAGTCCATATCACGTAAATACTCCGCACCTTCTTTTTACAACGATATTTTAAGGTATGGTATATGGTCCATGGTCTACGGATTGCCGGATATTACTAATAAGTGGTGAGATAAATGCTCAAGTCTCCAATATCAAAAATAAGAATACGATACATATGCTTTGCTACCAAAATAAGCCTTGGGCCAGCGATCACTTAAACTTATAAATACGCAAATCATTACTGAAGACTGATGAATCGTATTTTCGTAGCACAGAGCAGTTTTTATTTGTTGGCTACGCGGGATATCTTCGTCTAAAGGTTCTAACCTTATATAAGCCTTGGCACCAGCCTCAACGGGTGTCTGTTTTTTTGGGTGGTTTTGCCATCCGATCTTTGGTCTATGATTAGATGTTTTTGCAGCTTTATTTTTCATGTACCCGAGTCGTCGATGGATATCTCGAGAATCAAAATCTGATCAATCAAACAATCTTACTACTACAGTAGTACTTACTACTACTTACTGCCTAGTACTTACCTTGTACTCCTACAAAGACGTTGCCTACCATGAAGATTATTACCTTGTATTGCACAAGCTACTACTAAGCCTTCCCCAGGAATCCTCTTAATCAACCCGTCAGCTTCAGCTATGACAACTTGGGCCCTCAACACACATAATCATAGTCATAAATAGATAATCTCTACCCTCCACTACTCATATATGTATCAGCACTCATTTACCCTCGGAAAGGCTTTCGGAGATCGGATCATCATCCTACAACATAGTACATTATTGTAGTAGTGATAGAAGCATTACGAGTAAGGGTCAGTAACCTTACCGAAGTATACTGGAGTAGCAGCAACTGTCCAAAAGCTGGTCAAATATTCTTTATATCAAAATCTTCTCATTGCAGTGACTCTTTCGAGGTCTAATCCAGTCGCTTCTCATCACCCATTTCATCCAAAAGATTCAAGACAGCCGCCAATAACCCGATACTCCGGTAATTGACCTTTTTCATCCCATCCTCCTCCACCTCCAGACGTCCCTTCCATTCTCCACCTTATTATACTCTAGTAAACTGTACCGCGCCTCAAATGAAAAGCATGTATCCCCTGAATGTTTGACATTCGCCCACTTTACCCAAAAGAATTCTGTCGCTTCAGGGTCTTTTTTGTTAGTGCAGTCACTGCAGCAGACTGCAGTGCTATTTCTTGCAGGGGTAATTCACGGATCCATCCAGGATCCTAGACTGTCTAGTTTTCCTCCCGCTGGTTCCTCCGCTGAAAAGAAGAAAAAAAAAAAACAGTACATACGCATCTATCTGACACCTTAATGCAACTCGACCTATTATCTGGGGTCCTGATTCTGTTTACATTCTTTCCCTAGACTTTCTCAATCATCCATTTCTATTTCTATTTCCATCACCATCACCATCACCATCATCCACTTCGGGATGAAAGCTCTCTTCTTTCAACAAACGCACCACAAGCAATTAATTTTATTTTTACCTCTCTATACCTAGATTAATATCCAAAAAAAAAAAGCCTTTAACCTTAAAAAATAGTTTGGGGTCTAGATATCCTTCCTATTGGCTATTTCCGCCCTCGGAGCATTGGATCTCTTTGGATCTTGGTAACCAGGTACGCTCAAAAAATTGTTCCATCTCGTCACCACCAATCTTCCCTTTTTGTGGGTATTCAATTTGGGTAGCTGTGTCTAGATGTGCTTGACTTTTCCTCACAAAACACTGTTTGTTTCTCGATTTTACAACTTGATACCTTTTCTTTTGCAATACTCTCCAATGATCGCAGTCTCCAGCTGTTAATTTGTATATGATCCGAGGCGTATCACCACATGAATTGCCTTACCTCGAGTCAGTCCTTGTGCATTGACTGCCTACACGAGCCCTCTTCCAAATAAACTTATACACTCTTACCAATTCACATATCTATATCATACGTTTTTGTCTTTTTGATATATAATTGCATATACTGATTTGCATTGAAAGCTGTTAATACAGGGGGATTACTTAGCTCTGAGCACTTTGTCTCAATGTCCCGTTTGACCTGATCGATTCATCCAAAACAGTCGTTCGACATCCACCCTAATTGACGACTTTCTCATTCGCTACTACTTTTTGCTGGTCATAAACAAGACAATTTTCGAGGATCAATTCGGGAGGATCAACGATAACCACTGAGCCTAATCCAATATTAATTATGCATACTTCAACATCGGCGCAACCATCTGCACGAATGGAGAGCTCTAGCCAGCGAGTTGGTAGATCACACAGCATTTCGAGCGATAGACCTTCGACGGCTAGCACCTCTACCGGTTTACTCTCTCCGCCTCTCTCAATCTCACCAGAGCCAGTTTACATTGCCTCTTCAGCGGCTTCACAAATCGTTACGAATGACCATGATAGCACCGCGGATGCTTGGCTTGATCAACATGGAATTGAGCCCTCGGGAGAGACGGCATTGGTATCACCCGCTGCTCTCAAACTCGTAAACACATTTCTTGATCAGCTTGTATTAAATTTCCTCTCGGCATCGAAATCAACTTCGCTGGTATCATTACGCCCAGCTATTACTGAGGTTCTCAAGCCAAGACTTGCAAGAGACGCCGTTAGAGGGGCAGACAGTGAGCTTCGAGAATATCTGGGTGGAAGTGGAGATGATGAATTACTGTCATCGGAAAGGGACGGCCAGTCCAGCCGAGATTGGGACCTCGAATTGGTGTGGAAGCGTACAAGATTGAGGTGTATGGTTTATTCATCATTGGGAGATATGGAAGAAGAGGACGAGGATCGATATACGGCGCAAGAGCATCTCAATGGTTCCCTTGAATCTGGAGATCGTGAAAATGAAACTGGAATTGTCTCTCCAGCTGTTGCTATCTTCTTAACGTCCATCCTGGAATTCATGGGCGAACAGATACTTATTGTAGCAGGACAGGCGGCCTATACCCGAATTCGCATGAAATATGAGAAGGAGGAGCGGGATGGCACGATTAGACAAACTGACATCGCGGAACGTGTAGTCGTAGAGGAGGCTGATATGGAGCGAGTCGGATCGGATCGAATATTGGGAAATCTTTGGAGAGACTGGAAAAGGCGCGCCCGTTCCCCAACAAATTCAGGGTCCATGAGTCATTCGCATTCGAGAGAAATTACGGGCAATTCAGCACGGCCTATTCTGGAGCCAGCCCAAGCGGCCAGTATCTCTTCAAGTGATAACGGGGAACTACAGGAAACATCATTCGACGCTTTGGCTGAGCACAAACAAGCTGCTATGGTTCCTTTGCCAATGACTGTGGACGATGTTAGACAAATTGAAATACCAGGCCTAGCTCCGCAAAGTGATAATGAAGAAGAAGATGCTTCAGAGACAGAAAAGCTACCCTTTTCGAGGCGATCGCAGAGTATGGTGATTTTCACAAATGCATCGCACAATCTTCCTACTCCTAATTCTTCCCAACCGCCAACCCCAATCTTCGCCGCTAGCCCTTCAAAATCGAGAAAACGTGCAAACTCCTTACCGCCTCCCATCTCCTCTACAGTTATGTCACTTTTCTCCCGAAGTTCCGAGGAAGCAGTTTCGCGTCAGGAGGAGTCGATGAAGCCATCCCAAAGTGGAGCTGCGGTTTTGAATGGCACGATCACTCCCGCCGAATCAGAGAAAGATGCAGGCGAAGAAGATGAAGAGGTTTCAAGTAAAGGGAACAGTGATGTACTGGGATCGAAGCATGAGCCAGCTGATGACACTACGGAGTTTGATGACACGAGTAAGGATATGGACTCCGATTTTGAATTTGTTGAAGAACCGCAAATCATGACTTCCTCGCGTATCTCTTTCGGTGGCCGAGTTTCTCCTGACGATAGAGATTACTCTTCACGTTCCAGCCTACACTCTAGTGCTCAATCACCAAGTATTCATTCCTTGCGTCTCATTGATGTTAATACAGCGAAGAGCCCTACAACAAGGTCACGTCAAGATCCCTTTGATGCGACAGATTTCATTTCTGGACGAGGTGTCTCGATATCTCGCCCTGGTAGTATACATTCACCTATCATGGCAGAAATTTCTTCTCGAGGAACCAGCCCGCACTTCAGAAGCTCGAATAGTTCTCCATTAGCTCGAAGTGGCTCCAACTTAAGCTCAATACCCGTCAAGGCAGCCGCCGACTCGATATCCGAGGTGGACGAAAGGGAATTAGCTGGAGATGACTCTCCGCTGACAGCTGTACCATCAGAGCTTGCAGCTGCAATGCAGGGAGTTGATGTAGATCCTAGTCCTACGTCTCAGAACTATCCTTCCTTCAAACCAGCAGCTTTTAGATCGGCACCATTTGTGCTCGCTGCCCCTCCAACCCCACAGAATTATCGAGAAAACATGAAAGGATCAGCCAGACAACAAGCTAATAAGGGCCAGCCACTGAATAGCTTCTCAAATTCGAATGTTCGAGGAATTGAGCAAAATGGTCAAATGGCGCATCAGGGTGTAAAGAACTCATTTGAGCCACCTCCAAGGTCGGTCTCTCGTACAATAGTCAATTCCGTGAACGAGAATCCCGCGATTCTGCCAATCGTAAAAGAGAGCAGCTCTCCGGAGATGTTCAAGAGTATCCATCGTTCATCTTCAGTGCGCCGTACTTCATCTCCGCGCTCTATGGGCGAGGAAGTATCACGCAAGGCCATACTTGAAACACAGCACAAAGTTCATCAGGCTTCTTACACATCCAGCAGCATCTCACCCTGTATCGCTCGTGACAGAAAACGGCGAGTTTCTGAAGAAAGTGGTGTTTCAGCGATGAGCAGTGTCGGAGATTCTAAGTCATTTGAAGAATTGATTCGAGGAGACGAGACCATTCAATACACATTAACACCACAAAATATGCGTGCTATTGAAAGTCCAGATTCCCCATTGAGTTTCACAGCCATTCCTGTCCCCCGGTCTGCTTCTGCGCGTGCACACTCACCATCAGTGAGCAAACACACTGGATTGCATTCCCACCCTCTTAGTGGTCCTTTAAAAAGCCCTAGTACTGCACAACCAAGAGATCCAAGAACTGACCATGATTCGCTGGGAGATTTCTCTGATTTTATTCGATCCACAGGTCCTGCTATTCCTTTCAAAAGGGAAGAAATTCACTCACGCTCAAGTTCAAGCGCCGCTAGTGATATTGCTCGGCCGCTACTAATCAGTAATATCCACAAAGGAACCAATGGAACTCCAAGAAACGTCAGTGGTTCAATACCTCGTGTGGGTCCCGTTGCCGCCCTTCCGGCACGAGCGGCATCATCTGCTGGTCGATCGGGCAGACCAAATAAATTACAGGCTCGTGATGCCACCGTAGGTAAAGACTCTATCACCGATCTTATAGACTTTGTAAGGGCTGGTCCTGATGAAGTTGGCGGTCATCGTATACCACGAACCGTTGCTCCTTTCAGATCTACAATGGATTCTGATCAAATGTCTGGTTTTGCCGGTGGTAAGGCTATAGATGCATCTCTACCAGATGCTAGATACAGCCAAGCATCTACCCACGCATCCACAAATCATTCCTCTGTTACTTCGCAGACAGGACTACTGAACAGCTCTAATAAGGCGAACAAGCCTATGTCCACGCAGAGTGGTATAAATTTCGACGACGATGAAGATATGATGCCGAAACGAAAGACACGAAGAGTGAGGGATCCATATGCTATTGACTTCAGTGATGAAGAAGATGATGAATTCGAACATTCCTCTAGACCGGCACCCATACAAGAAGAGTCCTTGGCCGACTTCCTCCGAAACGTACCTCCACCACCTTCACCGAAAATGACTTCTGTTTTTGCAGAAGCTCAGAAGCCGCCTAAGAAAAAGCCCAGCTTTTCCTCCCGTTTCACTAGAAGTGGCTCTACTTCTCAGGTTCAGCAACACAAAACATCAAATTCTATGTCATCTCGCACGACATCCACCAAACATACACCTTCTTCTTCAATTAATACTCAATTTAACGCTTCTGCTGGTGGTAGTAGTCATGGAAATTATTCCCAACAATCCGAAGTCCCTAGAGCAATGCCAAGCTCCAGTGTCATTAGGAAGCCTTTTGAATCCCGCGAACCTGTTCCAGTGAAGTTCCGATCTCAAACGAGCGATCTTGCAGACTTTTTACGGAACTCGGAACCACCGCCATCGGTCGAGTCTAAACCTTTTGTCCACGCAAAGGAGGAGAGTACATTCGCAAGTCGATTCTTTGGGAGACGTAAGAAGAGTACTGCTGGATTTTAATACTTCTTTTTGAATATTTATTCTACGATATGATGTTTATTATCTCTTTGAACAAAGCTACTTTTACCATGTTGCTTTTCGCTGGGATTTGATATATAATTGCTTTATGCAATGAAATTTCTTATAATTCTTACTACCTAGGTTCTCCTTTGAGAACTCTTTATATATTGAAATAAATTTTTTTATTCATCTGCCAAATACATTTTTGGGTTGGGAGGTTGGGGTTGCGTTGGCATGATTTTTACTTTTTTTTTGACTTTTAGATACCAGGCTGGGCATGAATATATGGATGGAATTTTCAGAGGAGAGGGAAGATAACAAAGGGGAAGAGAGGAGGGGAGGCTTTTTTATATTTGATTGGGAGTGAATATTATATTTATATATATATACATTTAGCGAAAAAAAGGAAAGGCTTTCGATTACTTTTTAAGGGTGTAATTATGTGATTTATTTTCTTGGGATGGGATGGGATGGATATTTTGAGTTTTTTGGGTGGTTTGGAGGTTGTTTTTGATGGGTCTAAGAGTGGGATGTATGGATGTATGGATGGATACATGGGTGGATGTTTGATGGGAATTGGAATATGTTGTAGGGGAGGGCAGTGAAGGGGAAGGGAGTGGAAGGGAGGGGAAAAAGGTAGTTAGTTGTGTTGTGTTGGTTGGTTATGAATATATTTGGGTTAAGTGTTAGTGTTAGGGTTAGGGTTAGTGTTGGTATTAAGGATATAGTGAAGGTTGTGGATAGATAGATACTTGGTTATATTTATATACTTATATGTATAGCGAATGAAATAGAAATAAATGTTGAATAATTAAGTTTAGATTTGTTTGTTGTTTATGTAGATGATTGCTATTGATTGCTATTAATTGCTGTGGTTTGTTATTGTGTGTGTAGATGATGTAATGATGTGATAATTGATGTAAGACTAATTAACTGACTGGCTCTGAGAAATGTTTAGGAATTTATGAAGGAGTAACCTTAGTGAAGAGAGAGTGGTGGAGAGAGAGATATATGTAGATTTGGGATGGGATGAGAATGATGAGAATGATGAGAATGATGAGAATGATGAGAATGATGAGAATGATGAGAATGATTTCCATCACTGTAGATTCTAGAATCTGAATAATATCTATCTAATGCATACAAACACACACAGCACAACATAATACGACAAACAAATATCCTTCTAACTCCATCCACTCTATCTCTCACTTCCCCCTTCTCACCCAATCAATCAATCAATCTCCACCTCCCTCTCTTCTTCCCCCTTCCACCCTCCCTCTCCGTCCCTCCCGCAAAACCCCAATCCATTCACTCCCCAACCCAAGCACTCCTCTCCCACCCCACAGTCCCCCTCATCCTATGCCACCCGGCCCCGGCCACAGCCTCACTCTCAATACACTCCACGACCAATTTAGGACTCAGACGTAAATGCTCCGGAAAAGAAATATAACCTTCTTCTTCTAAGATTTGAAGGGTTTGGGTTATCCATGTTTGTGTTGTTATTTCTTTTTCTTCGAGGGTTGATGATTCTTGGACATTTAAAGTGGATATTGAGGTTGAGGTTGAGGTTGTGATTTGTTTTTGAAATGGAATTGGGAGATTGGGGTCCGAGGATTGGTTTAAGGGAGACTCAGAGGGGGATTCAGAGGTTGGGTGTGAAGGACAACTTGATAATTGGGTTTCGAGACCTAGGATAGCGAGACGGGAGGAGAGGGCTGGGTGGAGAATGTTGTCTATAGGGGAGAGTTTTAGGATGAAGAGGAGGGTGGGGATGAATTTTGAGAGGTGGGTTAGGGGGAGGGTGTGGGATTGGTAGGTCCAGGGCCCTGTTGGGTTGGTTATGTGGACTAGAGGTTTGAGGGGGAGTGTTATTAAGGGTGTTTTTTAAAAGGAAGGGGGGGATTGATGTGGGTTGGGATGAGGGGAGGGAAAGAAAGGAAGGAAGGAATAGGTTTGATATGATGAATAGGGGGAAGATGACAGGAAACAAGGAAGAGGATAACGTACATATAGTACCAGTCACGGGAGCAAGAAACGGGGTACTAGTAGGCGGGGGAGGAGGTGAAGTAAGTAGATATCCCCAATGAACTAGATGATTAAAATAAAAAATTAGTATTTATTCTTATATATTTACATATATATATATTTGTATTCTAAAGTCTCTAAGAAAAATCAAATAAATTTCTTTCAAAAACAAAAATAAAAAATAAAAGTAATTTTTTTTTTAAAAAAAACAAAAAAAATAGTAAAACAAAATAGAAGAATAAAAATAAAAACAAAAACTAAAAAAAGTAAATATAAAATAAAAATAAAAATAAAAATAAAAATAAAAATAAAAATAAAAATAAAAATAAAAATAAAAATAAAAATAAAAATAAAAATAAAAATAAAAATAAAAATAAAAATAAAAATAAAAAATAAAAATAAAAATAAAAATAAAAATAAAAATAAAAATAAAAATAAAAATAAAAATAAAAATAAAAATAAAAATAAAAATAAAAATAAAAATAAAAATAAAAATAAAAATAAAAATAAAAATAAAAAACATTAAAAATATACAAAAATCTTTAACTAACAAAAACTTCAAACAAACCACCCAAAAGTTCACCTCAAAAATCCCCAGTCCCCCTAAAAAAGCCAAAAAGAAATCTACTCACAAAGTGATTCATGTCCAATATCCGCCAAGAAAGTATACAAAGTAGAAGGTGCAAAAACGACATTAGGAGGAAGAGATCGAGGTCCAGATCCAGATCCAGATCCAGATTTAGAAACCAATGCCGATGCAGAAGTAGATGTGGATAAGGATCGAGATGGCATTGTGGTTGTTGTGCACGTGGCGTACGTGGTGTTTAGAATAGCGGTTGGAGGGTTGGGAGTGGAGTTTGGTGGTTGTTGTGTCATATTATCATGGTTTGGGTTGATTTAGTGGGTGGGATGGGATGGATGGAATGGGATGGGATGGGATGGAGAACTATCCCAGCTGAGATGGTGATTTATCTGGAGTGTGGTAGAGTAGTGTGTGGTGTAATGTAACGTAATGAGTTTATGAGATAAGAGAAGGGGGTTTTGATATACTTGTTGATATTGCTGTGGAGTTGAGGTCTGGTCCCGGAGTTGTATAGGTCTGCTGGGATTGGCGGAATTGAGCGGAGGGATCAAATGGTGGAAGAAGTATGGGAGGTAGGAAATTGATATTTGGTATTTCCATCACATCATCGAACACACTTGAAGTTGATATATGGGGTTGTGATGCACGGGCCACACGAGGAAATTAAAAATTACTTGGAACGCTAAGGATCATCGGGAGCTCACCGGTAGTATAAAAACTCACCGGGAACAAGATCGTCCTTGAAACTTTCTCCATTTAAAAGTCTGTAAAATATCTATCTGTTGACAGAAGTATGAATACGATTAGTATGAATCACAAGATTTGATCAGTCTCGATTTGACTATTAAATAACAAATCTATCCTTACATTCCCCTATCCCTCAATCTCCTATACTTCCCCGCATCCTTCACACTCGCCTTGATCTTTCCTAATGCAACCTCCCAATCAGCTGCACTAATCTTCAAATCATCCTCTATGGTAGCTTGTCCCTGTGCTACCATACTCATTTCCCTTTTCAATGCTGCCACTGCAGCAGCTTGATGCAGATTACCCAGATCCGCTCCACTATATCCATTGCACCTCTCATCCCTCGCTACTGGACCCAATGCCTCGATTTCTTGTGCACTAGTCGATGGTAATGCTTTTCTGTACAGAGCTTTGAGAATCTCCACACGTTCATCTGGAGATGGAAGGTCGACGAAGACTGAGGTACCAAGACGACCTGGACGTAACATAGCGGGATCGATCATGTCAGGTCGATTAGTAGCACCTACAACGTATATTCCAGCTCTGTTGCTTAGACCATCAAGTTCGGTAAGGAGGGTATTGACAACTTTGCTACTAGCTTCTGACAAAGAGTCCTCACGTTTGGGAACCAATGCATCTAGTTCATCGAAGAATAAAATACAAGGCACGGATGATCTGGCACGCTCAAAGACTTGTCTAACAGCCCTTTCTGATTCTCCCACATACTTGTTAAGAAGTTCTGGACCCTTGATAGAAATGAAATTGGCTTTCGATTCATTTGCAACGGCTTTCGCAAGAAGCGTTTTACCACATCCAGGTGGTCCCCATAATAAAACTCCTGTTGGCGCTGTAATACCAACTCGAGCAAAAGATTCTGGTCTTTTAATAGGCTCAACAATGGCCATTTCAAGTTGTTCTCGTACCTCATGTAATGCACCAACGTGAGCCCATGTGGTATCTGGAATCGTTGCAAAACCTTCTCGTTTAGCGGATGGCTGAACTTTAGGTATGGCTGCAAGGAAATCCGTATATTTGATAGAAAAATCTCCATCCGGAGCGGATCCGCCGGCATTAGCGACTAGGGACCTTAAAACAAGAAGAGCTTCTGAAGTACTATCCTTTAATATTGGAGTATCTAATTCCATGGATGTAGCACTTTGTAACGGGGTATCGAGCTCCATGGTAGAAACAGTTCGTTGTTTTAGAACTGCCATCATACGCTTCATGGCTTCTGTACCTGCAACAGACACAACATCATTCAGATCAGCTCCCACGAATCCAGGAGTCATCTTTGCTAAAGCATGGAAGTTAAAAT
Organism: Sclerotinia minor; assembly: GCA_025389075.1. Taxonomy (NCBI): domain Eukaryota; kingdom Fungi; phylum Ascomycota; class Leotiomycetes; order Helotiales; family Sclerotiniaceae; genus Sclerotinia; species Sclerotinia minor. Next base: position 1,026,105 of record QRFH01000015.1, on the reverse strand, counting down.
CATCGGGTAAGGCAAGTTTTTGAGTAAGAGCGCGGAGGATCTTCTCTCGAGCAGCTTCGTTAGGAACCCCCAAATTAATCTCCTTATTAAAACGACCTGCTCTTCGAAGAGCCGGATCCATACTATCAGGTCGGTTCGTGGCAGCAATTATAATGACAGGTTTACCGCCTGTTTTTTCTAAAGCCATGTCATCCATGGATGTGAGCATTTGAGCAACGATTCGTTTTTCCATCTCTCTTTGAGCACTCTCACGTTTTCCCATTATGACATCAATCTCATCGATGAAAACAAGGCAAGGTGCCATGCGCTTTGCTTCATCAAAGACATCCCTAATCTTCTTTTCTGATTCTCCCGACATACCAGCCACTAAAGATGGTGCAGATATCGGTATGAATGACACCCCTATTTCTGCTGCAAAAGCGTTTGCGATCATAGTTTTACCACAACCAGGTGGTCCATGGAGTAGAACACCTCGAGGTGGTTGGATTCCCGTCCTTATATATGTTTCCGGATACAGCATTGGCATCGCAACAAGCTCGTTCAATTCTTCAATGACATTATCCACTCCTCCAAGATTCTCCAGTGAAATATCCGTGGGTGGTGCCCTATCCGCATCTTTCCTTACTTCTCGTTCTGCTTTCCGACGTTTCGATTTTGGTTCGCCGTTGGCTTGTCGATCTGATTTCACAGGTGATTCGAATTCCCCATTACCATTGGTACTGGTTTGTATTGAAGCAATGGGTGTGGCGACACCACTCACAGAAGGGGTCCCGTTCATAGGACTCATTGTTGGTATCGATGCTGGTTTTGCCCAATTTTTGGTAATATTTCTATTCATTATGTTATGTTCCTAGAAAACTTGTTAGTGTATGTACAATAACAGCCTGTGGATTTATACCTTCAACGGTGGTGCCGCCTCCTCCAATCCTTCGAAATCCCCATCTACAGAATCACTTTCATCTTGTTCTTCCTTCAATACCAACAGCACTCTGTCGATTGAGTCTTCAAGTAGTTTTTTTGATCTTCTTTTTAGACTTGAATTCGAATTTTTAATGCTATCATAGACAATTGAGATCGTAAGACGCTTCTGTCCCTTCTGACTCTGTGCCTGTTCATCTGCCAATTTCTTTACAATTTGATATATCTGCATAAACTTTTAGTAACAAAGCCCCGATTCGAGATTATCTTTGCGCCGATGACAATCCATACCTCCTTGTCCAGTCCTTGACTCAAAGTTGGCCTTCCACCTCTGGATATCATAATGAACCTTCCAACTATTCTAAGATAAAGCGCGTACTCTTAATTGTACGAATTTTCCAAGTCGGGTGAATGTGTGAGATAAAAAAAATTGTTATCCTCTCACAAAAACGGTAAGTCCCGCGCGGAATAATTCTTATCGCTTATCAGCGCCGACCGCCATGACGCCGTTTACAAGCATCCAAACCGTAGATGGAGGATATCACGGAATGCATCTCTCCAACTGCCATCAAGTATTTCAAAATTATCAACAATGGGGAACAATCCCAGTACCAATAAGATATCTGCGCAGGATAAGTAAGGAGCTCTCCAGTGGTTCCTCACGTCTACATCCACTAACTCATCAACTGCAGAGCTATCCTGGACATGAAGAACCAGCGGGACAAGCTCCACCAATATCAACGACGTATAACTGTACTCACCGATCGCGAAACCGCTATCGCCAAAGAGATGTTAGTGAAAGGCGACAAGAAACGAGCTCTTCTTGCCCTGCGACGAAAAAAATATCAAGAATCTCTGCTGGCAAAGACGGATGCGCAACTCGAGCAATTGGAGAAACTTACTAGTAGTGTGGAGTTCGCATTAGTACAAAAGGATGTTGTATTTGGTTTACAACAAGGCACGAACGTGCTGAACCAGATTCACAAGGAAATGGGAGGGCTAGATCATGTGGAGAAATTGATGGGAGAGACAGCGGATGCTATTGCTTATCAACAGGCAAGTGCTTTATCTATCGTGTGATCATTTGTTACTCTACTGACTTTATATTTGTAGGAGGTGAGCGATATGTTGGGTGGGATGATGTCAAATCAGGACGAAGATGAGGTGGAGGATGAACTGGCTGCTCTGGAAGCGGAAGTCACAGGTGTTCCACTACCTGAAGTTCCTACGCCGGGTTTACCATTAAAAGAATCCTTACCTGATGTACCAAGGTCAGAACTTTCGAGTAAAGACCGGGCAAAAGCAAGACAAAGTGAGCGCGATGAACAACAGGTCGCAATGTTGGCTTAGGCGTTTAAATTTGTTGGGCATTTAAAGGAGTTATGCGAGCATTGCTGGTTGGATACCCGATTCATTATTTTTACACTCTTTAAACATCATCAATTGTAGATACGGATTAGGAACATCGTGGAATAAGCAATACATTTGTCTTTGTATATACATTATGATGTCGATTACAATAGATTTTTCTAAAATGAATCAGTATTGCCAACAAGTCCATAAGCAGACCTTCTATCTGCCACTGGTGACGCCGTCCAATGCAAGTAGTTGAATCCTTGATGTAAATCCCATACTCCACGCTTATGCATATCCATATAACCGAGCAATGCAAAATAGTAACATCATGTGGCCCTTTCGTCTTCCAGATACAAAATAATCCACCGATGCACGTGTCGAGCGTTGCGCCAGTTCTTTGAAGCAAAACTCACGGAGTTAAACGAAAACAATTGGTTGAAGTCTTAAAAGCTCGACTGCCTCTATCCCGATACGTAACATCTCTAGTAAGATCACTCTAAAACAACAACTTGACGCCTGGGTTGTACAACTCGTGTATATGTCGGAGCATTAGCGTCACGCGGTACCGAAACTCGCACGGGATGGTGTGGCATATTCCGCTCAGTAGTATACGGATCACGTCTCTCGTAGTGTACTTGCATGCTAGATCTTTCGCCAGATATTCTAAAGTCAAGAAAGTCAGTGATTTCTACGTCATCCATTTATCCATCAAGCCTACTCACTCTGGCCTATCTAAATATACTGGAGATCTTGCTTGAACAGGGCGCATGACCGTAAATGACCTAGCTGCTTGACCTGGCTCGCCGCCTTGATGATAAACATTTGGAGGGAATCTCTGATAAGAAACGGGGCCATCTTGTGGCCGAGGAATAGAAGGTTCAAGCCAAGATTGAGAGAAACGTTGAATGAAAGCTTGGTCCGCAGGATCATCCACATTTTGAAAATGAGAAAATCTTCTGGAACCATGTAGATCAGGTGACGCTGGTCTTTGAAAGTAATATCTCTGACCTGGTTCAATCTGTTCTCGTCGTACAAACCGATCACGCTCAACCACTCTCATGTTATCACTAGCGACTCGTTGTGGATTGTAAGTCTCATCAAAATTTGTCAAATAGGGACGTGGTGCAGCTATTCCTCGCCCCAAATGCGATACGGGCTGTTGGTAAGAGGGCCTTTCATCTTCTCGCCTGGATGGATTCGAATGCATTTCATGTGGTCTGGGGTCAGGCACATCATAAATAGGCAGTCTCTCTGCAAACACAGGACGTGAAGATGCTAATGGCACATTTGTTGACAAACCTTCAGTATGTCTGGGCAATGCAACGGGACGACGATCAGCTTCCCTGGAATAGAAAATTGGGGTGGTATTGCCATGCTGTTCCCGGGAGGGATAAGGCCTAAATCTTCCATGGCCATCCTCAATCACACGACGGCGTTTAGAATAAAGATTATCATCATCATCATCATCAAGAACAATGACTTCTTGGAGCCTAGGTGAAATTCTATCCCTTTCAGCCACAGGTCGTGGATATGAAGTTTGATGGTTATTTAACTCGCCAACGACATTTCGATCCAAACGAGGTGAAATGTTCATACTATCATTTTGTGTTTCAATGGATAAAGCAAGCATGTCCTGAAATCCAGATCTTGTTGAGGCCCCGACTACTACTTGAGGCCTTGGCTCTCTGCTCACTTGCGGTGCAGTATTAAACTGTGGAGGATGGAAGGCTGGGCGATCATGCAAGGGTCTTACTGTTACGTCATCCCTGCGGACCAATGTCCTTGAAGATGGCCTTTCCCGTTGGTAGTAATGACGAATCTATAAATGTTAGCCGTGAAATTTGTCCCTCTCTTTCGTCATAACTGGACGTACTTGTTGTTCAGGTGGGATGCTATGCCGAGATTCTGCATCACGATAGAAGTACTCCTGCCCCTGCTGCCGAGGTAATTCTTGGTAATGTGGTGAGCCATTACGATGAGTAGGTCTCAAACTTGCCTCATATCCTTGGGTACTTGGCCCACTATGTTCATGGGCGATATTTTGACGGCGACTCAGAGCCTCATCCCAAGCAGCTTGATATCGCTTGAAGCGAGGCTGAGTCTTCCTTGCTGCCTCGTTGAGCCTTGTTCGAGACCTTGTATGAGAAGAAATGGGGTCTGAGGGGCCAGCAACATTCCCATTTGTATTTTGCTCACCTCCCAAAGGTTGCCGCCTTTGTGAATCGTTTTGATTGACTAAGGCGACGGGGTCGGCGAATGTCTCATCCTCTTCCTCGTCGTCTTCCGAATCACTGTCCTCATCGGAGCCGTCCTCGTCCGAATCGTCCGAATCGGTAATAATGACAACTTCTCGTAAGATCTCGTCCATTTGGTCGCGGCCAGTTTCCTCATCTCCTCGCCATTTCACAAGGACGTCTAAACATACAGGTTCAACCACCTTTCGTGCATTTATCCAACTTGTTTCTCTGAGTAACTTATCATATCTTGTGTGCGTATGACGAATGTGGGCAAGAACAGCAAGTTGGACTCGGCGTGCCAAAGGAAGATCCGCCTGGAGGCCGACCGTAGGCTCTCCATGGAATTTCACACCCTTCTGGAAAGCATGCTCGATAATTCGTTGTCGATCAGTGTTGGGAATTCTTGGGAAAAGATCTCGTATCGCATCGTCGGCTTGTTTGTTTATTTCTTCTTGTGATTCTGGTATTGGTTCGAGCAAACCATAAGTAGTGTTAGAAATAACCGTGTCGCCGACAACTTTACGTGCTTCATCCACGATGACTTCTCGAAAGTGGTATCCGGTTCGAAAAACATGCTCTGAAATTTTCGAGTTGTCCTCTTTCGAGCGCTGCGGAAAGTGTGAAGTTAGTAGGGGTAGTCTTGCATCTGGTACGGACAGACCTGTCAGTCAACCTTACCGAAACAATAAAGATCATAGCATTTTGTTCCCGCGATAGTTCTTTACAAGCATTCGTCAAAGCCGGATCCCCAATGGGTACGTAGGCAAACCCTGGTGGAGGATTGGGATCATTGGTGACCTAACCATAAGTCAATATGGCAAAGACACGTCGCAAGTCTAAATACCTGAAACTCCAGCTTCTTCTTCTTTTCCTTATTCTCCGCAAATTCGAAATACGACTGATATTTAGAACTATGCTTAGGAAGATCTAACTTTGCAATCAAATGATCTGGGGCAGGTTCTGCCCAATCTTGTGCAGTATATGATTTCTTGTCTTTCTTCCGACGTTCCAATTTTTTGGCACGACGCTCTTCCTTATCAGCTCGAGCCGATCGACTCTTTTGAGTCTTTTGGGCCTTTTGAGCCTCTTGAGCTTCCTTCTGTACATTTTTAAGAACAGCTCCCTTTGCCTGAAGGGCTTTTCTTCTTTTACCCACCATATCGAGTACTATCCTCGACTTACCATAAGGAATTGATGACCTATTGAAAGAAATTAGTGCACAAAAAAGCGCTTGCAAGGCACGATAACAATTCTCTCAAAGTAATACCAGCAGCTTAATGCGTGATAAGAAAAATAGAGAATCACAATACGTCCTAACAATTAATATAACCCAGTATTCCAGTGTTGGAAATTGGAAAGAGGAGTTTGTGTTGTGTCAATGAAATGATTTGAGATGAAGAATGAACGTCTTGGGTTGCGAAGAGATGCATCCGAGGTAGTGTGGTGTTGTGGTGGTGGTGCTGGTGGTGCGTGGGTGTGTAAGTAGTTTTATTTAGCGTGTACCAAGCGAAAAGTAGAGTACGTCTTGGTTGAACATGTGCCTCAATTTATCTCTGAACGACTTTCGACTTTTTACATTTGCTGTATATTTCACATTGATATTGACACTAATACTCCAATCTTCCTTCTTCCTGCTCATCATCTACAGATCAAGAGCAGTCAATAAAGTCACTTCGCATCCGTGCGACGGTGACAATGTCTTAAAATCGAGGGGACAAACAGGTCCACCGAGTCGTAACTTCAACTACTTGTCTTGCACTCACTGGTAATCCATATATTGGTATTCAATTTAATCCTCTTATCATACACGCCTTTCAAATTACGACTCTCTGTAGTGCTTATATCTATCTGATTGACGCTCATTCTCATTATCACATTCGCCAACGTCTCTCAGATATGGAATGTCGCTGCTTACTCTATCTCGCCAGTTGTAGGATGAATCGATGATACTGCTTTTATTACTCTGCCACCATTAGTTTAGGTGTCGATGGAATGTCTAGGAGCAGCGACTAAAGTTTATGCTAATCCGTGCCAACCATATTGATGATGAGCAGTAGACGAAGGGCTAGTGTTGCTCAATTCAAATCTTACAACAAGTGTTGCATAAAAGGTTTTGTATAGCAAGGATATGTGGTTCTGTTCATTGGTATTGTCATTTTGCTAAAGATTTAAAAGCTCCAAGTGTTGTTTCACTCGGGTCATATGGCGCTTTCGATAGTGGTTTTTGTGGCACTACTTTGAATTTGTACCCAATCCACGCTCTTACGGGCAGCTCCTTTAGGCCAGCCTTGGGCTCCCAATGCAATCATTACTTGCCTTCCCACTACCAAATGTTTGAGCCAAGCTACAGTTGTCCATCCGCTTCCATTGAATCTCTCTAGCCTCTTCGTCCTGGCCCTAAACACCCACATAATGCCTTCTGCTATCCTCGCAAGGAAGAAGGCCAACCACATAGGCACCACAGTGATCTTCTCCGGTGGTGGACAGGCACCTGGAAGATACCGTACAAGGCCGGCGAAACTCTAGACGTCCATAGGCTTTCCATTGAGAGCTTCGCCAGCAACCTCAGAGCATTGCAGTGGCTGATGCGTTTCTTTATTTATCATAGCCCCGGCACAGCACATACCTGCATTGGCTATATTTCTCGTATAGACGGAATCGAATTGACTGATACCGACTCCGAGCTGGACGCGAGACATTCCTTGCTCTAGAGCATTAAAGGCGAAGGCACGACCTATACGTTCCTCTCGCCGAGAACCCCACACTTTCTCAGCAGTGAGCACTGCGGCATATAATTGTGGGGGTGGGGGGGAAATCCGCGGCCAGCACCATGGACTCAGCAGTGGCTTTAGTCATGAAATAAGGATCATGGTGAGAAGACCTGGGTCCCAATAGCATCGTATTAGATTTTGTGATGAATGAGAATGGCGTACCAGTAATAGTGGAGATGCTTGAGATACAGAGTTAATGCTTTACTAAGGGATACTTAGCCACGCATGCGAGTGAGACCAATAGTCGTAGCATTTGAAGCCTAGAGACCTGTTGAACGTGGCGTGGATGCTACGTTGATGATATTTAGTTGGATGCAGTCCAGTAGTGCCCTTAGGTCCGTAGTGTAGCAGATGTCGCTGCGTAGTAACTGACTCTCTTCTGCAAATCGCACGGCACACAAGGTCGCGGCGAGTGTGCTTGCAAAGCATTAATGATGTAAGAGCCCAGAAACCCGCACTGCCAATGACTGATACGGGATCTAGTACAACGACATTTTTACTTGTCATTTTAGTCATTATTTGTTTTCCACTAGCTTTCGTTCGGACCTCATAAGTTTGTGATTATTATCAGCTTGACAAAGTAGAATGGGAGCAAGGGCCTTGATTAGAGATCTAGGTGTTCTATGTGAATGTATAAGCCGTTCTTGAAATCATTACAAGCAGTGAATCTGTTTTGGAGACAGCCACACACAGATATGTGTTAGAGTCCAACATCAACAAAAAGGTATTACTCAGCTCTATTTATCGAATGGTACTAATAACAACTGAGCCATCATAGTAAGATTATGGCGATAGGTCGAGCTGTCAAACAGGAAGAGCCTTTTGCTTATCAACGACTATGCCCTATTTTGATCTGTATTATATCCAACAACTCGAATCACAATACAATACTAAGACACTTCTCAATGCTGAACTCATTTTGAACATCGAATTGATTCCAAACCCTATACTAGTCTCGTTTATCAGCATCCAGGTTCGTCCTATATTAGGTGACTACCTAGGAACTGGTACTCATATTAATGGATTCCTTGATCACACATGTCTGCGCAGAGCTGTATCTAACTTTGCTAACATGCTTAAATGATGGAACACGAGATAGATAGCCAGTATCTAGAAATACATAAGTCATGCTTCTTAATAATTGAAAAGGCCCGCACCGAGCGCCGTAGAGGCGATCTCACATCCCATATGCCCCAGAAATCAACGTATTTCGCATGCTCACCAGAATGACAGTATCTTTTATCAGCGACATGTTTTCTGCGTAATCCGAAACTCCCCCAAGATCACTGAATTAGTACGTAGGGAAAATAGTTTAGATCCAAGATTATCTTCCGAGTATTCAACCATACAACTCTATCTACTAGGACACACTATCTAGCACCAAACCTTCCAGAACTCAATGTTCTACTTTCTTCCACAAAACAAACTAAGACCTCTAAATCCCCCCTAAAAGAAGACCTACCAAAATCATCCAAACCTATCAAACCCCCTCTGCAGCAGCCCATCACCCTCACATTAACACCAAAAGTAATAACAAGCGCACGACAGAGATGCAAATACGCATTTTTTTTTTTTTTTGACTCTTGAGACTACTTCTAGGTTATTAGTCGCGCCATCACTGCAGAATTCCCATGTGTATATACATAGATATATAGTCCATATATCTACCTACCACCATACTCATTCATCTATCCATCTAATAAGTGATTTGCACACAATAGTACCGAAGCACTGTATACCCGCTCTTCCCCCCTTCCCCCCTTCCTGCCTTCCCTAGTAATAATATGAGACCTATGAAACTGCGACTTGCGCCGAGTATTTATCCGAACAATAAATCTGTAAGGTTATATACGCGAACAAGCGCTCGCCGCTCCTTCAACCTCTGCCTATGCAACTGAGCTAGACGATGCATTATGCATGCTTTTGGACGAGGACAATGTACCAGTTGTTGAGGCGGCAGGCAAGTAATGTAGCGAGAAAGAGTGTAAGGGAGATGCAGTAAATGCAGTAAATGCAGTAAATGCAGTAAATGCGATATTTAAGATAATTAGCTGATGGAAAATTCGATAAAGGTCAACAAAATGGCAATTCTACCCGGGACAACGGTGTGAATGCAGGAATCTTTCATTCATTTGTACGAAATCTCAAAATGGATTTTATATTCATTGAGGAGTATCTACCTATGACTGAATGGATGCGTAAGCCTAATCCGATCTCCCACAATTGCCGTCCATTTATGTATAAACTTTATCCACCTCACATACCTTCATATCAAACTCAAATTCGTAATGATCCTCCCGATTCCATGCAGACCAAAACATAGCCTATATGCTCCTGTAAAACTCCATTTCCCTAATGTTCGTGCATCGCCAAATGTTCATACAAAAATGAATATTTACAGAAAAATTACCTCCTACATCCAGATCATGTATCACTCCGGAAGGGCATTTATATTCTTCTTGATGACTATACGTCATTAGTTTTGTACGTGTGGACTTCGGCAAGCTTCACTTACATTCGAACGCCGAAAAGAATATTGAGTTTACAACGCATGATCGACCCATGGACACACCCAATCCTCGGTACATTTTCTTATCGAAGAATTTGATCTTTGGTGCCTTTTGAACTGTCTCGCCCTTACAGCAAGTCAAACAATTCCGCTGGTAAATGCTTTTGGCAGAGTCAATTGGGTACTATCCAGAGTCAGTTGCTTAGCCCAAGATCACAATGTTATAATTCTCTACACACAATCAATGCCCAGCTTGCTATGCCACAGAAACCACCAGCAACAACGACAGCGAACGGACTTGTTTTCCCTTGTTGCCCTGTATATGTAGTCAAAAGTTGCTTGCAACTTTCGTAAGTCATGAAATAAATAGCGGTTCCTAGTGTATCCCGTACTGTTCGGGCGAGATTAGTATATGACAATAATGTTGAATTTGACAAATCTACTCACGTAAATGGAGATTAAATCCGGAATAGAGTCCCGACACCCCACGATTCTTGACGATGTTCATAGCGGTTTTAAATGTCCCCTTGTTTTTGTAGCTTGCTGCAGTCGCGTTTTGCATAGGTGAATCTCTCACGGGGTCGGAAATACTCGATTGTCGTTTAGCAGCCATCAATACCGATACTTGAGCACTAAGTTTTGTCAACTCGAAGGGACCTGAAAAATGTCAGAAGTCTGAAGAAAAGACTAGAACCGAGCTGGTCCACCCACAAGCTACAAGCGTTATGAACGATCCAGCTGTGGCGCCAGCAGCTCCAAAACATGCAACAGTAGAAAGGTTAGGGTGAGTTCCAAATGTGTTGATATGTACCAATGGATCAAAGTCGAAATTTCTCTTGAACCAAGCCGCGTATGTGTACTTGGACCGCTGATAGACCGAGAAAGATATAGTTCGAACCAAAGTTACTGAAGCTAAAGGTGCTGCAACTCCACGAAAGAATCCTCGTAATTTCTCGGTCTGATATGTATGTCTTACGCAATCCGTAAAGTTATTGTATTTGTAAGTTTGCATTCGCGTCTTCACCGAGTCTAAAGGAAACTATAGTTTAAATGAGCAATTGCAAAGTTGGGAATATGAACGCAAGAACTCACTGCGCAGAAAGTAGAACAGACGCTGCTGACAGACGCAGCAACCTCTGTTCGATATTGTTTCAACCATCTCTTCTGTGCTTTCGAACTCTCTTGAGGATAAAGTAGTAAAGGGTGTTGGTTGATCACATCATGTTGACCAGGCTTAACAGGCATAATTGCAAGATATTGTTTGTAGCGGGCGCAGGAAGACAGTGGTCAAATCGACCAGAGTCCTCAACGCGATCGCGATAAGGGCAGACGCCAATGATCATCCATGAGTCTTCTGTCGATTATAAAATCGAGCGGAAGAATTCACCTGCAAAGTTGCAGCCGAAGAAAAAGATGGATGGTCTGGGGAAGGTGAGTTATGAGAAGGCGGGGTTGTAAGATATATACTGAAGTAATATATGGAGAATCGAGATACGGATATCACGAAAGGAAGACTCGGAGCCAACCAAAGGGTTTACAATTATTCATTCAAGTGGGCGGGCTTGGAAGTTGGCTTTTAGTTTGGCGCAAATCACTGCTTGATTAGTGGGAAGTCTATAAATCTCATGTTTTTGGAGGGAAGGTTCGCTAAAAGTGGATCCACTTTGCAGTCAATGATTACAAGTTACGGTCCGGAGTACGAAGTAGATGCAGTAAAAGCTCCTTCGTATGCCTGTCGAAAGTAACAACGGCTCATGGCAAAACCACATATCTCTTCTACTCTACAGTCTGTACCTACAGTACTACCTTCTCACGAGGTCTTTACTACGCACCACTCTGCTGCCAGAAATGCGATTAAATGCTAGATCAAGAAAGGAAACTTATCACGATGGTGATGGTTGTTTTGGTTTCAAAACAAAGAAATATCAAAACCCCCGCTTGACGTATCATTATTAATTGAAAGGAAAGGAAGAATGCACTGCAGTCTGCTGCTGAGATGGGCAGCTATGGATTGCATTGGATAAGCCCCGCATTAGTCTCGTTTTCGATAAAGGGGGGGGACCCGACAAACATCACCACCAGGGCGTTCACAGGCATACTCCAGCCACTTCATAATTGTAGGAGTCATCGACCTGTTGAGTACTTATTAGACTATGATATCTTTTCTATGGTACCTAAGTTACCAAACACGGCATTTCGGTAGCTATCGGTTAAAGTAGGCCGGCATCGGGTGAAACTACTGAGGTGCTACAGCTCGTAGACAATCAGGCTATTGATGGTAGTCATCTGAAATGATCTCATCAGTATCATTCGTCATGGATTCTTGCTATAAGATAAGTGTGAGAGGCTGTGTACCAGTCCAAACATCGCTAACCCCAGATCTAGCTTGCCGCTCCATCCACAGGTACCATCTCACCATCCCCCAACCAGCCGTAGGACTAAACAGGTGGTCACGGCAATAATCCCCATACGACTACCTAGGAAAGCCATGCATGGCTCTGATCCTCCATGTCATTTACAACTCAAGTTGCCGGAATTTGAGATATATAATAAACACTCATCAGATGACCTTTCACTTTAACAGCATCGAGAGTATACGTGTTTCGACAAAAGAATGATCTTCTGCAAACAATCAACTACTACTCCGAGACGACGTTGTGCGTAAAGCCAGACAGTCAATTACATGACTTATTCCTTCTGTTTGGAACGCCTCAACGTAGACACAGACCCATACTTTCGTTGAGCATTTCAATAGTTTTGTCGTAATGTGTCATGGTATTCTGCCTCAAGTGTTTCTGCATAGGAGTCTTTTCCTTGAGTTGCCTGCTAGAGATTTAGCAGTGCAACATCGATACTAATACGGGTTAAAGGTGGCTTTACATTTTCCATTGAACCCCGCGCTCATACTGTACCCTAAGCAGATTCTTGACTAACTTGTGCTCCAGACCAGTTTCTTTGGCGGCAAGTTTTAGAAATTTGATGGTATTGTCAATTCGTATTTGATCAAATGTTTCCGGATTGCCTTTGCGAAATTCGTCTCTCAGCATGTTTCTTCCCATGTAGCGTGCCGGTTTTGCATATTGTACAGCATGTAATAGAGCTCGGTAGAGACCTCGGTATGCGTACACATATTGTTTTGGTGTAGGTAGCATTTTCGTTTTATGTTGACGGTGTAATTTAGAAGACTCGTAGAAATAAATAATTATTACGGAGCATAGAGTTGAAACCCACTCGGCTGGCACGCATGTGAAAATCTGGTGCTCTCGGATGCTTCCGAGGTAGCGCGTCATTCGGAATTGCCTCTAAAGTCAGACTAGACAGTTTGATTAATATCAAATATGATACTATCCAAATTTGGACATACGACTTCTTGAAATCGATATTGATATGAACAGAATTATATAATACATTTCCATGTGAAGCAAATGTCACTAAATGACCTCTCTTGTTTCCGAGTTTTTGATTAATCCAGTTCTGAGACAGGCCAGACGATTTTCACGATCCGACGCTGTTCATATACACAACTCGAATGATTCGTTAACCCCACAATCCGTCCTAGAAAGCAGTAATGAGGTCGATGAAGTCGTTGTAGAAGATGTGACGGAAGAGGGAAGAATTATGGATCTGCCAGATGTAAGGGAACATATAGGCGTCGATGGTAGGATTGGGAGTCCGTCGAATCAATCCCCATCTCACGAAGGGAATTCGTCAGCCAATATTCACAGTCTTCGACATGAGGTTGATCGAAACGAAACTGATCCTTTGTTAACCTCTCATGTACAGTCGAATATGAATCAAATTGATAGCGGTGTCACTGGTGATCTTCCTGTCAGCATAGCATCGCAGACTGAGGACAACGTTAGAGATGGAACATCTAGCAGTTCGGCTCTCAATGTTCTCGATTTACATATGAGTTCCGCCGAAGATCTGTCCCAACACTTAAGTGAAGATTCGACTCCGGCTTCAATAGGTCTTGACACAGGTAGTTGTGCTCTTCCTGCGGATGATGGCATGGGCCCTCTTCGACAACGCATCAAATATATACAAGCTATGGATATACCTACAGAACAAAAGGCATTGTTGATGCATCAAATCTTGACCGAAAGTTACAATGAAGCTCACGAAATATTCAATGCGAAGAATTGTGTACCAAGTACGACCGCCGAAAAGATGATCAGTCAGGAGAGGCCTGCGACCCCAGGTTCATTAAGCTCTTTCATTTGGCAGATGAACGGTGCTCTAGATCCAGCACCTGCAACTGAAAGTCATACTTTCCACCTCTCGCCAGACGACTTGAAGAGGACTTATGCTCCCCTGGATCCTGCCGAACTTGATGATGGGAGCGAAGAAACTGAAAACACTGAGGATTCTATCCCCATGCTCGGCTGTAAACACTACAAGAGGAATGTTAAGTTACAGTGCTCCACCTGTGATCGATGGTATACTTGCCGGCTGTGTCATGACGAAGTTGAGGACCATATTTTAATTCGCCACGAGACCAAGAACATGTTGTGCATGGTATGTGGCTGTGCTCAACGAGCTGGCGAATTCTGTGTCGAGTGTGGAGAGAGGGCTGCTTGGTACTATTGTGGCGTGTGTAAGCTGTGGGACAACGATCCTAATAAAAGCATTTATCATTGCAGTGATTGTGGGATATGCAGAAAGGGCCGTGGTTTAGGCAAAGACTTCTTTCATTGCAAGGTAAAGTCCATCCAGGCTAATCAACCAAAGTTCATTATGCTTACAATGTTAACAGACTTGCGGCGTGTGTATGTCTATGTCTCTTATGGACGACCACAAATGCATTGAGAGAGTATCTGACTGCGATTGTCCGATTTGTGGGGACTACATGTTCACCTCACCAAAACCCGTTGTGTTCATGATCTGTGGTCACAGCATTCATTCAGCTTGTTATATCGAGCATATGCAAACATCGTATAAGTGCCCGATATGCAGTAGGAGTGTGGTTGGTATGGAGACACAATTCCGAAATCTCGATCGAGCCATTGATAATCAGCCCATGCCGCCCCAATTCCGAAATACTTTGGCGATGGTTTCGTGTAATGACTGTTATGCCAAAAGCGCTGTCAGATACCACTGGTTAGGACTGAAATGTGCAATTTGTGATTCGTACAATACAGCTCAACTGTCAATATTAAGCGATCCAGAAGTTGGAGCTCCGGCAACAGGAGTGGGAGATACACAGGCCGATGTACAAGCCGGCCAGGAACCACGAGAAATGCTTGCGTCTACACATTTGATACCTGGTGTTCCTAGGAATCGTAGACATTCTTCCCACATACCTTCTTCTTCATCACAAGGAGAATCCGGTAGATTTTCTCCTTATTCCGTTCCATCTCGGCTAGGCAGATCAGTGTCGCCTGCTCGAGGGGTTGGATTATTTAGTAGTCAATCAGCGGCTAGCGGCGAGAGCGACGATTCTGGAGATGAGGATGACCTAGATTTCTGGGGAAGAGACGAGCCACGAAGCTCAAGACGATTACGAATGACGCTTGACGCAGGCGTGGATGCACAAGATGATAACGATATTGAATATGAAGATGATACCAGTGATTCGGAATCTGGAAATGATGACGACGATGATGACGGTGAAGAGGAACCATTTGCCATTTTTGGACATCGTTGATACTTGCATGAATTGGTAATGGGAAAATTTGCATTTTTAAGGCGTTGATTCTAGCGCTGCAGCATTGTGAGGCCACTGGATGGTATGAAGGCGCACTGGTTATTTTTTGGCCATGGGTAGGCAGGGAAGAAGGTTTATACATATATCACTCTTGTAGTTATCTGGAAGTAGTGAAATACCATTCTTTTGATTCTTCGTCCCTGATTTTGATACTGGAGTGACTCTCGTGCACATATCCTACATGGTGAGGTCATGCCGTCCACCTTGAGAGCCTGGAGGTTCCATCCGATGCTCGCCGAGTTTTGCTCTCTTGACCAATTTCCACGAGAATGATATTTTAATGCTATACATAGACTCTTGCAATAGCTCTCCGCCCCAGGTCAAACCCCAGTAGCAGTATTATCCATTTCATCCCTAATAACGCCTTTGTATATCCTCCCAACGCCTTATATCAAAACCACACATTAAATAATCCTTCAGTAACTGGTATCTTATTATGCACTCTTCATTGCTAAAGCCCAATCCCCACGACGATCCCATCCCCAGGCAATTCATTCCCCCTCCTGAACAACCCCCTGAGCAATCTGTCTTCTCACTTCATCCGCGTCTTTTCTCAGTTCCCTAACAACTGTCTATTTGGCAGATTATTCATTAGCCTTGATCTTTATCATATCTTGTATCCTCTTCATTTTGAACCATCTCCACAATCCCTCCTGACTTCCTTCTCCTGCCCTCTTTTCCAATACCCTTCCCACAGTATCCAAAAATCCCTTAACGCAAGACACTTGAAAGGAAAAATAATGTATACTCACCGCGAGCGCCTCCGGATTAACTCCATTCTCAATAAGACTTATACATATACTCAAGGTTCCACGATCGAGTTCTGCATTCTGGGTTGGGTGTCAGCATTTTCCTTTTTCTATCTTTTCTCGCATATCATATTTTTCTCTTCCTGTTCCTCCCTGTTCTCCCTTCCTCTCTCCCTCCCTCCCTACCTCTCTCCCTCTCTATTTCTCATTCATCCCTTCCTCCCTTTCATCTCTCCTTCTCGCCCAACTCCTCCCTTTACCCCCCCACCCCCACCACACATCCTCAAAAACCCCAAAACCCCCCAAAAAAAACAAAAACACAAACAACTAAAAAGACCTACAAGTAGCGTAGAAATCTCATGAAAAACATCAATAACCTGACGAGCTTGCGCTGCACTAGTAGCTTTATCGGGTTTTTGAGATGTGTCTGCCATTCTGGATATGTGACGTGGAGTAGGTAGGTATGTTAATAATAAGATACCTAGTGGGAGATGAGGTTGGTTGGGCGCGTTTATTTTGGTGAAGTTGAGTTGATTGCGGGGGGTTTTTTGAGATAAGGAAAATGGGGATTTTGGGGAATTGGGGTGAAATGGATGGGATGAGACGGAACTTTAATTTTCTTGGATTGGATGGGGTTTATGTAGGTATAGAGGTAGGAGGAGACATTGAAGTGTTTTGTGGAGGGCGTCTTATCGTAAGTTGTTGGGATGAATTTGGTCCTTACAACCAAGCATATGTTTAAAAGGTCATTTCGTGAACAATCAACATGCCACAAAAATTAAATAAACAGCATTCATGGCCAGAATTCATTATCATTAGCATATTATCCATAATCATAATTCATGATATCTTCTTCAAACTTTACATCCCGTAACCTCAATTCTTAACAGCTTCGACAAACAGTTCTCTCATTCCCTTTAACAACACACGCAGATCTCGAGTTTCATTCAACTTATCCACCACTCTTTCAATATGCTCCTTCTCTAATTTCGGCTTGCAATATGGAATGTCATAATCCCGCTTCGATGTATCAAGTTCGAACCAAGCCTCTCTATCATAGTCATTATCATCAATATTGGTAAAAACAAACTTCAGTCGGTCATTTTGTCCTGCTCCCTCAATCGTGAGACCCAAATTCGAAATCCAGAAGTCGAGTTCAGGTACATTGAATCGAGCTTGTTTGTCAATATACTGAGCGTGAGATTTCTGCGCGGCGACTCGTGTATTTATGGCTTTTTGTGTATCGGCGATCTGACTCTTTAAGGCTTCTCTCGTTGCAAGCTGTGCGTCTCTTTGAGCAGTCAATGATGCGATTGCTACTTGCATTTCGGCGGTTTCTGCGGCTTCCTTTGCGAGGGTCTGTTGATGTGTACTGGCTTTGGAGGACAAGACTTCAAGATCTCTTTTCTTCATACGTTGATCCTCTACTATGTATTAGTCGAATGCGCATCACTTTAGATAAATTGAACACAAACCATGTAGTTCAGTGACATTCATTCGGAATTGATTCCTTTCTTCCAAAACGCGCTTCCTTCCTTGCTCTATAAATGCATCAAATTTCACCGTAAATTTTGCCATTCTATCGCGCAATTCATCGAAACCAAAGTTTATACTTGGGAGAGTATCTGCCATTGATGGAGCATCCGCCGAAGACAGAGGTGGACGCATCATGCTGCTGGACATGCTCGTAGAGAGCGACGGCTCAAACATTGTACTCATCGTGATGCTGTCGTGGATCTTCTAGGGAATTATGGTACGTGTTGTATGAAGTCGGAATGATGTATCGACTGTTGGTGAATTGAGTGTTTATTATGCACGTAGTACGAGTATGCAATGGCAAGAAATGTTCCATTCCTGATAAGCGGGTTGTCAAGGAAACCAATATTTTAAAGGTCCCGCACTAGTGGAGCCCTCAAAGGTCGCGGTCTCAGAAAAAAGTACAATTTATTTTTGTCTGATCAACTTTTTCTTTTTGCTTTTTCACTTTTATGACAGAAACTCTCACTCATTTCACACCTCACTTTGATTCTAGGATATATACTTCTCGATAAATCAGTGAGAGCTCCGAAATGATTGGAAGGGATTATTGTGCAAACAAAAGTCCTCCAAAACCCAATGACTGACCACAGGGCGACTGACCTGGTACATGGTCATTTTGGTGAATTCTCTTACGACATCAATGCAGAGCAGTGGCTGTTTTCACAAGATTTGAATAGAGGTAGGAGTGACTTTTGACTGTACTTTTGAATCCATCCTTAACGTTTTTCCAGTTCATCGATTTCAACAACTTCTTCCATTCGCGCAATGCATTCCTCCCTCGATTCGAGATATACCTGGAAATGGCAAATTGATAGCTCGAACCCAACAAAAATGGCTCACGAAGAAGCGACCCGAAACGTTCCCTGGAGCAACCGTTACCGCGAACCTCCTCAAAGATTACCCCGATGCGACATTGGATCGTTTCAAGACTAGTACACTGATGGCAATCGGAGGTGCTGCGGATTACAATCATACCTCTGGTACCAGAATTTCACTCATAGTGGCGATTCCATGCGGTGAAGCTGGCCATGTCCTGAAACTAGTCAAACCTCGCCCCGAAAGGCTTGGATGGGAGTCTCAGAATGGAGCTCGGTTATCAATGGGTTCTACCAATGTGGATCAAGGACATTGGCTCGGCACCGGTGGGACTATTTTGCAGATTGCGTCTGTCGATGATGGAAATGAGCTTAGTACCTGGTTCGCAGTTAGGCAGGCGGCCATGATTACAGTTTTCAGACCCATATTTCGAAAAGCTCCCAAGCCCTTCATAGCCCCCGTCGGAAACATTGCGACCTACCCTTCATCTTGTCTGGACGCCAACCCTGTCGCAACTTTAACAAGCCAAGAATCTGGATCAAAGGAACATGTGGATGTCAGTTTTAACCCCTGGTACGCTCGACAATTTGCTGTCGTAGACCGTGCAGGCCAATGGAGTAGTTGGGATATTGAAGGTCGACAGAAGAAACGCTCCGCTTTCAATATTGTGCCGGGGAAGATGGGCCGGATTTATGACGACTTTGGCGAAAATCCTGCTATTCCAGCGTATAAGTTACCTGGAGATGTTGGCGAGTGGCACCGAGTCCTCTGGGCAGGTAGCGTAAGCACTATGATAGTCGCGAATAGGAGACATCTTGCAATTTTTGATACAAAATCTAAGCCAATACGGCTACCTTCTCACTCATTTAATACTTCGCTACTAAAAGACTGGATATTGGATATTAAGCGTAGCACTGTTGATCTTTCACATTTGTTTGTTTTAACTACGACTCGGATATTTTGGCTGAAGGTGACACCCACTGGCGAGGATGGTCCGAACGTGGAGTCTGGAGTCAAGGCCATTCTCTCGCATCGACATTACAGGACTGCAACCGATGATTCGATGAGGTTGACAATGTCTAAGGGGGAGAATGGAACAGACTTGACAGTATTTATCTCATCCAACGAAAACTCAAGATTGAATACATACACCTTTTTTATGGATGGGCAAATCGCGAGGACTTTCCAGGGAATATTCAGGCTTTCCCCTGTGATAAGCGAGGGAAAAGAACTTAGAGCAGAAAGTCTTTCTATACGGTCTGCGCCCTATCTAATGCCGAAAGACTCGGCCAAGGGTACGGGACTAGAATATATGGAAGCAGGAGTGAAATTTTACCAGGCATGGATGCTCACGACAAACCTCGAGCTGGTCTCTTCTCCATGGGCATCCGAAATTCTCAGCTCGCAACAGAAGTGGACTTCACAGCGCAGACTAGTTGCACCAACAAACAGAGTTATGGATAACTCTATCCGCCTGACAGCTAGACGACTTGCAGATGATTTCGTCGTTTCTGATGACGATGATGAAGATGCTTTTGTAGACCAGATAAGTTCTTTAATAACCAAAAACGACAGGTCTTCAATAGATACCAACAAAGCCTCTAAGGATCTACTTCTCAGGATCAATATGAAGCCTGTGTTCGAGCGGATATTCAATAAAACGACGTCGACCGATTCGGAAACTAATATGGAGATGGCATTTCGTGATATATCAATTCAGATGCAAAACGACAAGCAAATGGATAGAATGCCGTTGAAAACCTGTCTTGAGCTATCGAATAATGCATCACCTTCAGGTGATCTCGATGAGGCAGCCAAGACTGTAACCGAATTTCTGGATTTCATGAACACATTCGATGAAGAAGAGGATGTATCATCAAAATTCCACCTTTCGAAATTGATATCTTGCCCAGGCATGTTTGTTGACGATCTTTCATCCAACACTATCTGTCCAGATTTACTGCAAATATACGACGAACTTATAAATGTTTGGGTGACAAACCTTCCTCGCAAGACTCCTGGACCAGTTCGGTTGGCAAAGGCGAGACTTATCCGAAAAATTGCTATGGAATTATGGTTGAGTTCGGTTGGTATTTCGCTACGTAACAAGCTCCTAGAGCCAAGACCTCCACCAATCGTTGAAGATGGAACATCATTGCCAATGCTTAAGGACGTTGATGAAGTCTCGAGGGCAAGTTCGCCTCCATTCTTCAATTCACAGATTCATTCTAGAGCAGTGGAGAATCCACAGTTTAGCCTACCCACTCCCGCTCCTTCAGTTATATCGGCTGCCACAGTCATTGAAGACCCTACCATTGCCCGACTTCGCCAATACGCGGTTAGGCTCGAGCCCAAAACCGAATTTGGTCCAGCAAAAATTTCATTGACTTCTCAATGGCCATCTGTTCCAGGTGCAGATCCTGCCAAATATTCTTGGGAGGCCGTTCAAAGAGCTGCAGCTGCACAAGAGAGTGGCGACGATGATCACCGTAGTCGACGAGAAAATGCTCGGCGCAAACGACGAGCAGAAAGATTCTTAAGCCGGGACCGTGCCAATGCAGCTGCATCTTCATCTCAAGTTGTTGCTCAACCTTTTGGCAGTCAACCAGCGATACACAACATTTATAGTTCACAACCTGTTAATGAACTGCCAATGACTCAACCAAGTAAAGGATCTTTTGGTAGCAGAGTTGCTACTCCTGCTACTCCTGGAAAGAAAAAATCGACAAGACGCAGGGCTGCAGGGTTTTAGAGATGGGAAGGTTGGCTGCATGTTTTGGTTATCCAAGTCACCTTTTTTTATTTGGCTTGTGTGTGGCGTAAGCTTGTTCGATCTGTAATGTGATGTTTGAGAGCAGCTCTAGAGACCTATTGTGTATTCAGTGTATGATAATGTAAAGTAGCTTATGTCAAGGTTACCAGTACTCCATATATCAAATGCGATTGTCCAAGCCTGGTTTAACACCATGGGAGCAACGTAATCAATTCATGATGGCTATATGTTGCCATCTATCGATGAAATTTTTCCATGGAACATTAGCAAATTGAAACAAAAATTAAAATAGAATGATTGGTGAATCTTTCCTTCTGTATCGGTGACCAAAAAGAGCAAATAGCCTTTCCAAACTCGAAATAGATTCTTCCCAATTCTCAAATTTTCAGCAAAGACTGAAAGACTCAGAAATTATGTCGAGTCACTGTCATGATGAGCATGACCACGGTCATGGCGGCCATTCTCACGAAGGGCACGATCATTCCGACGATATCACCCCCGCGCTTCAATACTCACTCTATCAACACATCAATTTCGACGACGTAACCACACTCAACGAAGCCTCATCTGGATCCGGAAAAGCCATCGTAAAGAAAACATGGGATGAGCGGCTGAACGAACAACCAGAACTCGAAAGCGATGCCGACGAGCAACTTTTGATGCATATTCCGTTTGTTTACCCCGCCTTTTTACCCCTCTAAACCATCTTTCACAGCAACCTATAGCTAACATATACATCCCAACCCAATAGCTTCACAGGCCAAGTAAAACTCCATTCTATTCTTCTCCGCACATCGAATTCCGATTCCTCTCCAAAGACCCTCAAAGTCTTCATCAACCGCGATGATCTTGATTTCAGCACCGCGTCGGATCTGCAACCCACGCAGGAATTCCAGTTGAGTCAGACGTCTGAGATACAGGATATTGGGGTTAAGAGGGCTTTGTTTGGGAAAGTACAGAATTTGACACTGTTTGTGGAGGATAATTATGGTGAGGATGTGAGTCGTATTTGTTACCTGGGCTTCAAGGGCGATTGGATGCAGTTGGGTAAGGCGCCGACGAATATTTTGTATGAGGCGGCTGCAAATCCGAGTGATCATAAGGTTAAGGGTACAAGTGCGAATCAGATGGGTAGTAATATTGCCCAGTGAGGGGGCAGGGATGGCGGTTTAGCTGTATGGGAGTGTGTCTCTCGGTGTTAGGTTTGGTGCGCCGTGGAGGTGGAGGCGGAAAGTAGAAAAGAGGTTTGGTTCAAGGCAACAGAATTAGGGATTTCAATGGACACAGATTCGAAGTCCCGAAAGAAGGTATTTAAAGTATGGGAAATGGAGAGTCCGTTTTCTATCATAAAAATTGTCACTAGAAGGTTGGAAATACCTCCTCCATCATGCAGGCTCAAATCCTTAATGATATCCATTACAACAAACTACATGAAATCATCCAAGAAATCCTCTCCTCTATCTTGATTATTTGCCTCTTCATCATCATCCTGAACAAATAAACCATCATATGCATGATCTTTCTGCCACTTCTTTTCCTTATACTCCTGAGCCTGTCTCGCCTCTTGTTTCCTCTGATTCCAAATTAGTAATATCCAAATATCCGGAAGACACCAATTACGTACCCGTTCCAAAAGAGCAGCTTGATCCTTCTTTCTCGCAGCCTTCAACTTCTCTTCCTTCTCCATCGCCAGATCTGGGAACTTTTCAACCTTGGTCTTGTTCAAACGGTTGACTATTGGATTTTCCCTCGCAGGAACCATGATCCTTTTAACCTAACACCAAAACATATCAACATCACATAATATAATACAATCAAATCATGGAATCGAACGAACTACTCACAGTTTTCTGATTCTTAAAACTAACTTGTCCAACAGCCATACTTCCATCCTTCTTCAAATTTGACCATGGAGTATAGATAACCGTGATGTTATCCTTCTTATTACCTATCTCAAATCATCAATTCACATATCCTCACTACACACTCCACTCCTGTTCCCCAAGTCTTCATCCTCACCCACCTTCAATAGAATTGGCTTTGGTAAGTTGAGCACAATCCATCAATAATTCCTCGGGAATAGTTTCCCATGATTCTCCCTCGTTCAGACGAAGATATATATGTGCACTCGACAACTTGTCTACGTGAAACCATACATCTTCTTCTAACCCATGCTTGATGAGATCTTCATCTGTGGGGTACCGATACGTTAACATGATGATTCTTTGAATTTAGGATTCGACGGAAGTGCTTCTTACTTTCAAATTTGTCTTTCCCAGCATAGATATATGCTGCTGGAGAAACAGTATTAGAGGTGTAATAATACACCATTTTGTTATATCGTAAATCTTTCCATAAAGTTGTGCTCGTCTACATTGTAACGTGAAGGCTAGTTGTGTCGTTTGATATTGACCGCACTCCGAGCCTGTCCCGGTCACCGTATAAAGATTTTCTCCCCTCTCCCCATCCATCACTAAATCCCCAATTAAGCTTCCACCGCAATCCAGACAGCATGGCACCCAAACTCCCCACCAGCTGGGCGCAAATCCCACCCTCGTTTCTCCTCCCCGAATCTCTCCTTCCCCTCATAACCAAACGTGGTGTAAAATATGGCTGGACGACTGCCCCTCCCCGCTCCCATCCCGAACGCTTCAACCAGCAAAGCGCTGGTTTACCCATTCTCTCCGCCTCCTCAACCGCTGCTCTCGCCCGCAAAGATTTCACCCTCCCATTACGCACCGGTGCCCTCGGTGTCAAAAAAGGAATGACCGCGCTCTACGATCCCGAAACCGGTGTCCGCACACCATGTACCGTTGTGCAACTAGATCGCGTACAAGTCGTTGCGCACAAGACACGAGAAAAGAACGGGTATTACGCAGTACAAGTAGGAGCTGGCTGGAAACATCCTAGCAATGTTTCGAGGCCCGAATTGGGACATTTTGAAGCGAGTGAAGTAGCGCCGAAGAGACACATGGCTGAATTTCGTGTGAAGAATGAGGAGGGCTTACTAGAGGTTGGGAGGAGTATTGGAGCGGAATGGTTTATAGAGGGACAGTTTGTGGATGCGAGGGCGAATAGTAGGGGTATGGGATTTGCGGGAGGAATGAAGAAATGGGGTTGGAGTGGTCAGCCGGCTAGTCATGGTAATTCGAAGAATCATAGGACGATGGGTAGTGCAGGTGCAAGTCAGGGAAGTGGTTCGAGAGTTCATCCAGGAAAGAGGATGGCGGGACGTATGGGAAATCACCAAGTTACGATTCAGAATGTAAAGGTGCTGAAGGTGGATGCCGAGAAGGGTTTGGTGATCTTGAATGGGTGTATTGCGGGCCCAGATGGATGTGTTGTGAAGATCCAAGATGCTATTAAGAAGCCTTGGCCAAAGGTACCATCGATACCTGCTTTGTTAGAAGGAGCTAAAGAGCCAGCGAAGATGGCTGCTACTACATGAGTTGAATGTTTTACTTTGTAATATTTGTATGAATACATGGCATATACAGGCGTTTTAGAGCAGAAACCCTTTGACGCCAAATCCATGGCCTTTTTCCTGCAACCATTTAAGTCTACTATCATCACTTGACACATTTACATGTGCTTATCCATGCGCCCCAGCCATGAGTGGTATCCATCATCGCCATTATGTAACCTACCCAGCTGATCATATTTCACTTGACTTATATAGCTAGTGCCTCGACCTCATTTCCGAACACGCCTTCCCAACCTATCCTATAGCCAACACTCTAGCTAGACAAATTGGGCGCATAACTTCCTCTACCTGGCTCCGCCGTCCTCTCTTCCACATCTTCAATTCCCTTAAACGGATCCTCCCCGTCCAACAAATCAATCTTGACCTTCTCATCCCCCTCCCCTCCCTCTAAACTCCACTCCGTCGTCTCAAACATTCCCTGTCTCGTAGGTCTAAAACTCGTAAACCTCATTGTCCCACTCCTCTTCGTCCCTTTAACCTCAAACTGTATATCAATCCTGCCATGCAATTGATTCATCTCGCCCCAAATCCAAGGCATTTTATGCGCAAAATATATCTCATCACCGAGGAATTCGCGCGCTTTGGGCGATGTGCGCAGCGCGTATAGTGTAGAGGATACGACGGAGGATGAAGATTTCTGGTAGTTGAAAATAGCGAGGGTGCTAGAGATTAGGACGGCGAGGAATATGGGAATTGAGCGAACCCATTTCATGCCATTTTCGGGAAGCTCTTGAGTCCTTGTTAGTATGTTGATATCATGATCTCATGTCTCCATTGTTGAAGTTGGAAAAGAAAAATTACCAGGTAATTCCCGATCTCCTCTCCTCTCCATCAAGGGACCATCTCCAGCTTTCGGTGCTGCAATTAAAGTTCTTCTCTGGACAAGGTTTCTCGCATTGTTTATGTAGTTTATTCTCAACCTAGGCAACACCCTCGAGCTTCGTAGTAATCGTGGTAGCATTTTGTTGTATGATATATGGCTTCAACAATTGCAAGCAAAGGTTACAGAATGGAGGGGGGCTAGAATTGATCATTCGATATGACCCGCTAAAAAGTTTCCTTGAAGTGTGGCGCACATGCGAGGCTGACAGCCCTGTGCAAGGCTTGAGCTCCAGCTTCATGTTTTGTTTCTATATATGTTTGCCAAAAATTATACATATTTGAGTTACAGCAAGTTTCGAAAATGGAACAAACTACCGCTCGTCTACGCAGAACATTTCACTATCCCACGGATAGTGACTCCGATGACTCGTTGTCAGAAGCTCTTGATGAAGAAGGTGCACACACCTGAACCCCGCTATCATCTCCATCACATCATGCCAAAACTAACCATTTCTCCCTCCAGAACAAGACAAGCTAATTCAACATCTCGCCACCCTCCACATAAAATATAACATCGTCTACGCTCAACTTCTCCTCTGCCTTCCCCTCATAAGCATCATTCCCTACCTACTCACCCTCTTCTCCCCAGCAACCTCTCTCCTCAGTATCCTCTCCATCACCTCACTCTTATCCACCGCCTTCCTGTTGTACTCTTTACCCCCCGAAAAAACATCGATAACTATCCTGGACAACTTTAATCAACCATCTCAAGATGCCCCTCTATCAAAAACAAGAGGGTTTCTAGGAGTCAACCCAGTCAACGACGGACCTCTTCTAAGCTATCTTCCAACACTCAATCTCCTTCTCAGTTTCATCCTCGGAGTTCTAGCAACTATCGTCAAATCTAAACACAGATCAAATTCTGTAATCACCAATGCGGAGATGGATATCTGGTGGACCGGATTCGAATGGTTACCCTTTGGAATTTACGCCGTGGTATTGCTAGCAAAAATCGTAATGGGGAGTGTAAATCCCGAAGGGGAGTTGGGAAGTTTGAGGTATGGATATAAGGGAGCATGAAGAGTGTTACATTACACCTACACTAGGAACCCAAAATTTTGGAACGTTTTTTTCCTTTTTTTTTTTGGAATTGTGATGTCAAATTGGAACATTCATCACCATCATCTAATCTCTTTTATTGTTAATGTTCAGTCTCTTGTTGCACCTCTAGAACGATCTCTGAGGATTTCCTATGAAAGCCCCCGAAGTCCCCAGTTCCCAATATCTGCCTCTATGTCTCTTCTTGTCCTTGTTATGGCTATCCAACATTTTATAGCTACAAAAATGACATCAATAGACTAGATGAATAATCAACGATGTTGATTTTGGAGTTGAAGATTAAATCCCCTACCTCATCAGAAATTAACTTTCCCTAACCCCCCTCGATTTAGCGAGCAGTAAACGAAGATAGCACATACAGTAGTGGTTTATTACCCTTTGTATGGTGTTTATCTTGATCTCGATCTTTTTCCTTTCCCCCGGGATATTATATCAATATCTTGCATCAATATCATGCTTGTATGGCGTTGTCTTTTAAGATTTATTGAATAACAGATGAGATGAGATATGATAGAATAGTGCTTTGCGGGGAATGGAATACAAATGGAATAGATAGATAGTAATTTGAGAAGCCAGGGAAAGCTGATATGGGAAAGGGTTTGGGATGAGGGGGAAGTGGGATGAGGGGGAAGAGGGAAGAGGGAAGATTGTGGATAGATGGACTGATAGATAGATAGACAAATAAATGAAAGGAAGAATGGAATGGTTAAAGAGTGGATAAGTGCTAGATTGAGAGGAGGTAGAGATTATCGATGGGACTGATGCTAGGAAGAAGACGATTGTTTCAGAAACTTCCTATTATGTAGGTCTCTCAACATACATTCGCAGCACCTACGACACCAATACAAACACTCAGATGAGATATCATAACCCGAATGTTTCAAAAAATAGTTTTTTGAATCCTTACATCTGGATTCCTCCAATTAGAACTAAACTTCCATCCATAAACCCCAGCAATCCCATCATCTAAGCTATTATTATACCTCGTTTTCTACATATCAATACTTTCATTGAATCTCAAGACACCATTTGCCTTTGAAACCCCATCTACTCCATCCGGTAATCGTGGGAACGGATCCTTATAGGATCTCTTGTCATCTACCGGCTCTGCGGATTTGTCAATCACAAGTACGAGTCCCTGTGATTTGATTGCTTCGATTAACGCTGGTACCATGTCCTATTATTTGTTAGTCGGTGAATTCAAACTTCAATGATAAAGCAAAGAAAGGTAGACAGTAAGATATGATGGATGTCCCAAGTTGCTGAAATAACTTACCAAAAGTCTAGAAGAACAAATCAAACCCATGAAATTGTTATTCTTCGCGACCCTGACCGATTCTTTAATAGAAGTGGTTCTCCTTCCACTAATTTCCACTCCAATATGCTGACTCGGCTCCCCTTCACGGCCTAGATCATTGCACAGGAACACTGGGTAGTTAGGTTGTTTCCAATTGAGGGTTGTGCAGACGGTAGGGTTATATGAACTAAAAACGATCGACCTCATTGCATCCGGGGATCTTTCTCGGATAGTTCTCGCATGGTCAAAAACCACTGTGAGGATGGAGTCACCAAACGCGTTGATGTTTACGGTGGGGCTCAATTGCATGCGTTTTTCTTCTTCCAAGGTTGGATACAAGATTTGGAGGTTAGCATGCATGCCTTTTGGGAGTAAAGAAAGTGCATCTTCGAGGGATACAGCAGATTCCGTGAGTATGACATGAATATCGGTAATATTCTCCAATGGCATCCCAGGTAAAGCAGATAGATCCTTAGCTAATCTACTTTGAGTTGAACCAGCACTTATGAATTGAGCATAAGTTAGACGACAAACTGGAAATTCAATATTGTTGTAGATAATGTTCCAACGTGGCCAAAGAACTGGGATTCCGTCACACGTGTGTTGGACAAAAAGTTGGATATAGTCTCCCGACAAACTTGATCCAGTAATAAAAGCACTGGGCCTAGAGTCGAATTGACTCGTAGCTTTCCAATAGGTTTCGAAATCTGTGATTTCCAGTGGTTTGCCTTGAAATGGTTTGATTACTTGGAAATTGAAGGTGATTTGCCCGATAGCTCTTAAGCGTGGATCGAACAAAGGTAAGCAACAACGACCGGAGCTGCTTTCTAGTGCTCGAAAGGTACTAGGTAATGCGACAGTCTTTGCAATGACTTTGGCACCATATGTGGGAAAAACATCGAAATCGATGGCGAAAGATTCTAAATTATCAATTTGAAATGAAACAAGTCGGGTATCTTCTTGAAATGGGAGTAGAATATTCTTGGGAATCAAGTCTGAAAGTTTGGAAGAAATGGTGAGGCGTGCTGCAGGATATTTGCTGTCATGGAAGAAGATCATCGGTTGCTCCCCGTTTTCCTCCACAAAGCTGATTTGAATGAAAGTTTTTGTGTCAAGGAAATTATGACCATATCGTCGTAATGGAATAATGGGAGGTGGTAATTCCAGATCCGGGATACCATCAGCATCAATGCTCATTGGCATAGGAGCACTACTTCCCATTGTGGGTGCAATAGTTGGAACTGAAATAGCCTTTCCATCTCTAGACGATTGTGGAATCAAGGACAAGAGTCTCATACACTCCAGGTATCCTTCCCATGCCGCATAGTACATAGCAGAAAGATCTTTTTCGTCACGAATGTGGGTCTCAGCTCCAACATCCAGTAAAGTTTGCATACATGGTACGTTTCCTTCACTGGCTGCGTGGAAGAGCGGCGTCCACGAGTAAAGTTTGTCGATTTGATTGAGATCGGCGCCATAACTTTTCAACAAAAGAAGGAGCTGTGGCGTCTGACCAGATCGTGCAACGAGATGTTGAGGATACAGTCCTTCAGCATCTGGAAGGATCTTGGCACCGTGTTGAAGAAGAAGTTCAACAATTGCGACAGAGCCATGTTCACAAGCTAAATTCAGAGGAACATGATCTGCATCGGATATCGGGTCAATTCTGGCAGATCGGTCAAGTAACCTCTGAGCACATTCTATATGACCGTGAATGATTGCATGGATAAGAGGAGTGTAGTTGTCGTGATCTATCAGATCAATTGTAGAGTGATCGGCTAGAGAAGCGAAGCTCATTAGCATCTACAAATTAAGCAATTCAGGTAAAATCATACCGTTCAGCAACTCCTCCATCATATCAAGTCGGCCATGCATACACGCATAATGCAATGGTACACGTCCATACACGTCAGTTCGGCTGACTGATACTCCCTTAGAAAGTCCGACGCTCAATACAAAACTGTTACCATAAATCGTAGCTTGATGAAGACAATTACGCTCATTTATATCATCTTCGGACTGTACATCAACCAAGGCAGTGTCCAAAAGTAGCTGCAATGACTGCTTGTGGCCTTCACCCACAGCTGCAAGGAATGTTCGAGTGATCCTTTCCATCAATGCGATATCCATGGTACCACTAGGATCAGTCGCGATCTTCATACGTTGAAGGAGATCTTTCAAAGAGTCTAGATTTCCGGAAATGACAGCTTCCAATAACAAGGTGTCGGCGTCACCTTCGTCGGTACCTAGTAAGTGTTGACTGCTCACGACATGTTCTTGGCTTCTGTCAAAACTAACATTGTCGCCTTCAGACCAAGCCCCAAGCTCTTGTAAGCTCATAGTGGCTTGGTCAGATAATTCACTGATAGCAGTCGCATCGAAGAATGGTTGTACCTCAACGGCTCTTGAAAGATACAGCTCCTTCGTTTTTGATTTGGAAGTTTTGTCCCATTTTTTCAGGATTTTGGAGAATGCTATACCATTTACCTCGACAAATTGTTGAAGCTTATTCAAATCATTACCGAACTGTTGGAAACCTTCTTCCAGTGTGGTGAATTTCGCAGATCGCCTTGAAGTAGTTTGGCTACGGGTCTGGAGAACTTTCTTCTTGTCCAGTAAAGTCCTCAGCCGAATTTTAAGCTATATTCCATCAGCAAGCGAGGTTTTGGTCGGGATTTGGTGAATAACGTACCTCAGCTTCTTTCTGAAGGTAGAAGGCATTGACCTTCTCAAGTTCACGTTCCTGTGGGATGATCAGCAAAACATGTGTTTCCCGAAGGAAGAAAAAAAGCAACGCACCAGTTGGAAGAAGAAGGTAGCTTTGTTTGCCTGCAAGGCGGCTTGGGAATCAAGGACCGGTGTCGAACGGTAAAGCTCATTTTGCGCGAGAATTATGGGTGTAGCAGAGAGCTTTTTGATGAGCTATAATGAAGTTAGTAAATGATGAATGTTGCCCCTTCATCAAGCTACTGCGAGATTCGAAACTTGAAGCTCGTTGCTTGGATACCTGGTTGCAGATTGAAAAATAGTTGAGACGAACCTTCTTTAGGGCTTTATAATTTACGAAACTAGCTGCATACTCGGGCACTTCGAGCTGCCTTTTCTGGATTTGCTTTCCAAACTTCCTGTGCAGGGATAGTTTAGTAATTATGGCTCCAAAGAGGGTGAATTGGCTTGAGTTAGGGGTAAAACGTACATGATAGACCGTCTACACTCTTGTAATCCGGGGGGGAATGAGTAACAGAACTGATAATGGAAGCAGTATGATATTTTTTGGATGAAGGAGTGCAGTTGGTGGACCTATCAGATCACATGCAAATCATGACTATAAATCATGCAAATGCTACATCCATAAGCCAACAGGAGTATGACGTCGAGAAGTACGAAAGAGTTCCTTTATGAGGTATGAGGTATGAGGTATGAAGACGACCAAAACCAGATGTTCTGTTGTGTAATACACGTGGACCTACACGAAGCTGTGGTGATCACTTGTGTCCGTATTATCGTTACCTTGATACGAAAGTAGAAGGTGATCGGATGAGGAGGAGGAATCCTAGTGGGTGAAGAGAGTAAGCAGTGAAAGAAAGAACTCAAGTACCATCAATCTATGAAGTTGATGCAATGAAAACACTCTTGGAGATTAAATAAATTGAAAATTGATGATGTTCAACTATTTTTTTCGTGGGTTCGCTCTAGAGCTCTCGAAACAGAGAGGTTTGGCCAAAAGAGGACTAGTGAGGGGCAACCGCAACGCCAGCAGCAAATGATTGTGCTTGATTTTCTTTGACTTGATACCTACTAGGCCGTGCAGCACTTTCCTAGTAAGATTACCTTTGTGACGTTTCGATAAATTTGTG
This sequence comes from Sclerotinia minor, assembly GCA_025389075.1. Classification (NCBI taxonomy): domain Eukaryota; kingdom Fungi; phylum Ascomycota; class Leotiomycetes; order Helotiales; family Sclerotiniaceae; genus Sclerotinia; species Sclerotinia minor. Next base: position 994,151 of record QRFH01000015.1, on the reverse strand, counting down.
TTACTTTATCTTCTATCTAGATTTCTGTGAGTCAATCGAAAAAAGGTTTGACCCAGCTACTTCAAGCAGGTTGACCAATGTGACCGTCGACCGTTGTCGCTTCTTGCCAGCTCCCACTTGCTTGCCCGTAAGACCCAGCAAGGAGACAAGGCGGCTTAAGGTTTTCATGCAGCATTCGTGCCTTCCAGAGCTATTCCTAGCAAATCATTACCCCACGTGCTAAAACACGAGGCTAGCAAGGCTGACAGCTGATAAAGGTGGGGTCCATGGGACGTTCAGACGTTCACACGTTCAGATGTTTTCAAGGTTGTTAAATTACATGTTCATAAGGACAGTTTACAAGTCATCCATCAGTGACGTTCATCGCCCCATCATCACAGAAACTTCAAAAGTGGGAGGTAGAAATTGATTAGGTGAAATGCGGATTGGATTTTTGCATTGAAAGACCGTAGTCACCATTGAATTTGATCCGTCTAGAGTTTCATGACCGTATTTTCACCAGTAAAGTGTCGCTAGCCTATGCTATCTATCAATCATCGAAAGGGGTTTGTGGATTTAGACATTGATGCGATAAGTAACTCATTTCTCAATGCTAATGGCTCACGCCATGTAGCCCTACCTCAAGTTCATAGTAGAATCAATTTGGATATCATGAAAAAGTACAAACAAGCTTATCCAGCGCCTCTTTAAAACAAAGTCCAGAACTGTAATTATGGATTCCCCGGCACTCAAGACTTGGTAGCCAGTTCGGCTGCGACTTTGTCCTTGGTACCAGACGTCTCAGCTGGTTCAGGCTTCTTCGCCGGCTCACCGATATTCTCGGACATTGCTTCGGCTGCTGCTTTCTTGAGCCTTTCCGCATCGTCGGTACGAATTTCTTTACCACCAACTCGATCTTTAGATTCCTTTTCGTCCTCGCTATCTCCAAGACTGAATGGATCATGGTCGTTGTCGGCGTCACCAATTGGACTTGGCTCCATGGTACTCAATGGTTGCCATTTACTCTGTTTAGTAGATGGTGTGTTTTCCTTTCCGCTAAGTTTTGGTGAAGTGCGATACAAATCATCTTCACCCGTGGCATTTTGGAATGATACCTTTCGGCCTTCAGGTTTTGAAGCAGTAGTGGTTGGTTTGAATAGGTCAGGATTTGCAAGTGGACGTGTAGATCGACGGGCTGCAGGGGCAGGTGCCTGGTAAGCATTTGCGGAATGACTTGCACGAGAGTCACTACCTTCATGTCTACTGCCATCCACATTCAGCTGAATCCCAGCGAAATCATCGCCGAGAACCTGGGGATCAGCGTCATATCGGTTATAGTCTCCGCTCTGCCTGCCTTCTCCACTTCTTCGAGAACGATATTGTGTGTATTGATTAGAATTGTAACCCTGAGTGGAAGATTCCTCCTCTGCGTCATCTCCATCGAGTTTCTTCTTCAAATTGGTAATCCAACTGTTGACTTTACTCTGTGTCTCAAGGAAACCCTTTCTGAGGTTTTCCTTGATGACTGGGAGATCGTCATCGAGGAAACTGCGTTCCTCCTCCTCCTCATACATTTCATGTGGCTTCAAGCCCGTTTGTTTTCGAGCCTGGGGATATGCACCCCTGGAACCACCTCTAGGTGCATGCGGTCCGTACGATGATGATCCTTCATAATGCTCAGCAAGCTGACGTGCATATTGTTCATCGGATTCGAGTTGTGATCGAGGAGTAGAGCCTACTCTTTGCGCTTGTGGACGTGGGGGTTGCGGAGGAGGAACTTCGATAGCGGCACTTGGATCTGACATGCCTATTGATTTTAAATATTAGGAATGTGATCCCTTGCGAAAAGGAATACAGACTTACCCAAGAGAGCATTGAAAGCAGGCTCAACACGACCCCCACTAGCGATCAAAACCGCCTTGACTACTGCGGCATCAATGCTTGGGAAGGCTTCTTTCAAAGTATTTTCCGCTTGCTGTTGAGGGCTCAAAGGGCGCGGAGGCTTCTGCGGAGGTTGCTCATCTGCGATCTTAGTCGACGCCGGTATATCACCGCTGGTAGTACCTTCTTGTACATCGTCGTCGTCCATATCAAACGGCGCTACAGTCGTTGGTGATTCTGGAGGAGGACTCCTATTCTGGAAAAAGGAGGTCAGTTAGCAATTAAATCTTTCATAATCCACGTTGAAATAACGCATAAAGCTGTGGAATCAAGGAATGCATCGACTTACGAGGCTCTCCGAGTTTTTTGTTGGTGCAGACATATTGGCAGTGTCTTTACCTTTGGGAAATGATTTTAGATATGATCAAGTGTAACGATGATAAATGAGTTTATGGGAATGTGTTCAGGCCTTGGGGTGGGTTCTTCTTTGCCTACCTAATTATTCTAGAAGCTGTCGTCACCCCACATGCGATTGTGGCACTGTCTCCGCTTTGTGGCTGGGCTACCTAGCGTATACACGTGATTTGATTCGAGCCACCCAATTAGCATGAGCTTTCGACCGACACATATCGAAATGGCATCGCTGTTGACTTTATCACCAGACCGAGCATTATAATAAAAGCTACGATTGTTGATACTAACATATTCCTCATTTAATTTTAGTATCAAGTCAACTAACTGACTGAAGATACAGATCACTGTAAATATATTTTTGTCTTTAGACTAGTCAAACCTTCAACAGCTTTGACATACCAATCGAGACTTCACGATGATTATAGGGCAGCTTAGCAGCCCTTTCAAATTCGGCTACCTAGTACCTGAGATGTTATGAGTGACATGTATCTCTAAGTATCTCTTGCAAGGGCAGAAAGAAGAGACAATGCGAAGAAGCAATAAGATCCAGGGAACAAGCAATTCTGCCCCTCCATTTGTCCGCAAGTCTATCCATTTGTGACGCAGATGCCCAGCAGCATAACACCATACTTCGTTGGGCCTTTAGCATGAAAGACGACCTGGACAATGTCAGTAATGTGATGCCTGAGCTGCCATATCTATTATACATGGAAACTTAAGATTCATGTGTAAGATTGATAAGTAGTCGTGTGGGCACCCGTGAGACGGTAGATAGCTGATTTACCATTGCTCGACACCAAATACAACATTTTAACGAAGTCGAGGTGCAAATTGTCCACATTCGCCCATTGCACATCGCTGGTCGAACTTGTCCCAAATATTGATTTAAACAGATATAAAATGACAGACATAACTGCCGTTCATGGATGCCAAACCATGTTGCACGCATGCGATGACCCAGAATTTACCTATAAATGCTGTGCAACTCAATCGTCCTAATGTGTAACTATGTGAAATCGCGATATGGAAAATCTGTCACACATAGCTTTATTCATGTCAAAACTATTTGACAGGCCCAGAACCACAAATCTCAAACCCATGATTATAATTAATCTTTAAGCTAAGCCTCTCAAAAGAGAATACTCACTGAAGCATCAGAACAATATCATCCTTCGTGGTTGCTGCAAGTTAACGGCTTGTCTTCATAACATTTATTAGAAGGTTCAAAGAGTTCCCTGTAAACACATCTCGCCGAGAGTAGACAAATTGCGAATTATTCTTTCGGTTTCAGGTGTGGCGGCAGATTTTGAATTTGAAAACACAAAAACACAAATCATCGTTTTAATTTCCATGTGACTTGAGAGATGCAAAAGGATGCATGCATCTGGGTTGTGATGTTGATGATCCGATAAAAATAATTGACCAGCCACTACAGTTCGATATCCAATATCCAGAGGAGAAAAGGGGTCACCCTCGTAATATCTTCGTCCAATGTCTGAAGATTAGTGGGTGTGATATTATGCACATTAAATTGTTGTTTTCGGGGGATTCATTGTATTGCAACACTCGTCTACTGTTGGTGAAAAGATCGAGCTGGGTTTCGAGCTTTCGCGCCGCTCTGTTTGCGTAGATAGGTATGCTTAGATATGCTAATGATCGAGAAGTACATACAATAGAAAGAGGGGTAGAAATGCTTGACTAAAGTTAAATGTCAATAGGTAGGTAGTAAAGGTAAGTGTATTAGTTACATCTAGTTTACGCTTATTGAATCGGCCACTTCTTGAAAAGTCCTTCCTACCAACGGTTGAACGATTGTCTTTCCCATGACGCGATATCGGTTTCTCTGATGGGAGGGGGGGATGGATGACTAGCAGACGGGTCCGGTGTACTTGGTGTCATGAAAGGTAAGTGAAAAAGATTAAAGATTTGATCATTACCAAGTATCTGGAGTGACTAGCAGGCTGATCGAGTTGAAAAGTTTGTTCATCATCCGTGTTTCCAAACCATTCGATGCCAGGGTTGTGGAAGGAATAATAAGGAGATTGATATTGAAAAGGCCTTACTGGAAATGGATGATAACGATAAAATGATACAGTACTCAAGGTCAGATAATCTCATGTACAGATTCATGATGAATATAGAACTTGGAACATAGAAAATAAATTTTCATCTTTTATTGAAAGAGATGGATTTTCACATAAAGAATTATTAAAGGGAAAATATGAGAAGAATAGTAAAAGAGAAAAGAAAAAAATAATAATGTTGATTTTCTTTATAGAAAAAAAAAAACACCACTTCGCGTACCAAAATTACTAGGTAAAGGTAATCTTCAACTTGATCTAATAATAATGTAATAAAGTGAAAGAAGCACCGCACCAACATTCTCAGCCTTCATTCAACGCGTATAGTAAAAAAACGAGACAAGTCCATTTGCTCTTAATCATGATTTTCCATACTACCCCCATAACCTTTCCTTCCAACTTATTTATTACTTTCCGTTCAAAAGAAAATATACTCACTCAACACCATAAAATATTTTCGAATCATGTTGAATATCATCAACTTTTGACCACCCAAATCAACCCTTCGCCGATACGATACTATTGATTGAGGGAACAATCAAATCAATCTATCATTCCTGACAATTTCAAGAACTCACCTACCCAATTTTGCGACCGACAGTTCAGAGTCTCCCACGTCTCGCAGCCTCAACGACACCTTCACGATGGCCTCCGCTAGCAAACCTACCTCCACTACCTCTGCACCACGGCGAAAGTCGTCGGGTCCAAAAGAGAAGAATACTCTGCTCATCATCCTCAAGTTATCTCCTGAGAAGTTAAGGAGTGTTGGTCAACCTTTGATCAAAGAAGACACTCCGTCAAAGGAATCTACATCAACAATTCCAACTACTCTACCCGTCGCAACGAGTCAAAATGGTGATGCTCCCGCCGAGTCAAATTCAAATACACCTGCACCGAATGACACTGCCACGCCCGTTCCTTCATCTATGCCTCCTCCTACGGAAGCAATCAAGAAGAAGGGTGGTGTGAAGAGAAGTTCTACTGCCGCCTTAGGATCAGATACAATTCCTAGGGTTAGAGGCAAGCCAGGCCCAAAGAAGAAAGCAAGATTGTAAGTACATTTCACCCCTTCTCTATCATGGATGTTCAATGTGATAGCTTTCCCCGTCGCCCTTGGGGCTTTTGTTTTGGAGAAACGTCTACATGTTCATACTTCTGATCAATTACATAAACTAACTTTAACAAAGGGATGATGGCACAATCGACCCGACAGGCAATACTCCAAGAGCAACCAATGCAAATGGCACTTCTCATAGGCTTGGACCCAAGGCCAACCAAGGCGCAATCAATGCTGGTTTACGTGCTCTCGATCGTTCTGGCAAACCCTGTCGCAAGTGGGAGAAGCGTTCTTTCATCATCAAGACATTCACGGGCATCCCTATCGAAATACCTCGATGGAGAGCTCCCCCTAAAGTATCCATCAATCACAGCACCGAATGTTCATCAACTAGTGATAGCAGCAAGGAGAACAAAGATAATAGCCAGGTTGAAAGTGAAAAGAGCAACAGCGCGATGGATGTTGATGCTAGCCATCTCGCCAGCTCTCCTGCTCCCGCTCCTCAAGCTGAAGCAAGAGTCCAGGCTCAAGATCAGCCCTCTGCGGTTATCACTGCTTCCGCCTAGAACGTTCCGCTTCTCTTAATCTTTCATCCTTTTGTATTAGAAGCCAGGTCCTGCCCGGCGGGCCTCCTTTTCTCTTTAATGGGCGATATCTTCATGGAGTCGAGTTCCAGAGGGACCCTACTGCTTCATCACCACAGCAGTATATTGTATAAGAATTTATTTTGCCTCAATCTGGTGGAATCAGGAAAATTTGGTGGGGGAGTTGAGGACGGCATAGGATGGAATGGAAATAAATCCCGCTTAAGGCAATGGTGTTTTCGGCGTTTCCTCGAAGAAGAGGGGGGCTCAATGTAGCATATTGTGTATGGCCTGTGGGCTCACGTACCATTCCCCAAACAATTCAAGACCATTAGTACTTTCTGATTTCACTATTCGGTCAAAGTCATCAAAGTTCGAGCTCTATGTTTTCTATCATTGCTTCCCAACCAGTTCAGAGTTGCTTCAATTGTGAAATCTGCCGCCAAAGTCTACCTGATCTCAGTACACTAATACACATCCTACTTTTTACCTGCTGTTCAAGTCCGGTCAGTATGATGCATGTGCTTTTCAAACCAAACCGATATTGCCTTTGTTAATCATCGATTCTTCGAGGAATGGTGTTCGAGAACACTTGAAAGCATTTGATTTTGTAAGGTACTAGGTAATTATCTTTATGCTTCCCCAAGATGAAGGCTCGAGCAAGTAAGTTATATATGGGAATTGAGGTGATTCGAGATGTGATATACTTGAGTTTAACAGATATGCTAATTCTTGATACAGTGTCCACCTAGTTCTATTATAATCCAATATTCCACTTGGATTTCGATTGAGTGATATGTATGTGATTGATATGATTAGTACATAGGTAGTATGTCAAGACTTTAATCGGATATCCTTTGGATCACTCTACTAAGAGGGAATTAATGGAAGGAAAGGGAAGGGTATCATTAACTCATGCACTCAGCCAAACACAATCACCTGGGTAGATAGTTCTCGTATCACTTTATCAATATCTATTATCTATCAAGTGCATTACCACTTTCTTTCATGGTAAATCAATGATAATTATGATGTTCATGATAAATGCTACTTCCTCGTGACGTTCACCTCACCCCGGGCTATCGGGGATTGTGCTATAACGGGGTTAGCTTACGTATGATGAAATCCGCATATGGCAACTTCCTTCCTCACCCAACTACCATGCAATTATCGAAGTATTTTGAAGTTTCGAAGTTTTGATAACAGCTTATTCATTCGTGTAAACCACAAACCGAACATTCACAGAGATAGAACTTATTGCAATATGTACTCGAATCGTACCCACCCGTATCAGCACATATAAGCTAGGATTGTTCAACTTCGCTACTTACCTCCTAGTCATGAAACCATCCAACCCAACTATCGGTACATAACGATCACACTTTGTCTCCACCACTGTCCAGTCCATTATTCACTACTGAATTGAGAGCTGTACGGAGGTAAATAACAAGTACGGCTTCAGCGCCTTGGAGGCTCGAGAACAAATCAAATCACATCAAACAAAATCAAGCCAAATCAAGCCAAATCAAACCAAATCAACTTTCATAACCTAACCTGAGATCTCTCGACTTACTTTTATATTTACAAACAGCAACGGGTCTCTTGCTCTTACTTTTATTACTCCCTACACACTTTCGAAAATGACAAATCCATATCCTTCGGGCTCGCCGGGGATACCAGACTCTGGCATGCCTACTGGAGCTCCCGGCTTTGTGCCTAGAAGATCTTCATACGCATCTGTTGTCTCTGGCATAGCTGCGGGTAACTCTCAACAATTTGGTCAACCTCCAAGATCCGGCGCTTTCGCAAACCTCCTAAATTCGAATACACACATGTTAAATCAACAACATGATTCCATCTACTATGATCCAAACTATAATTATGCCACTGGACGATATGGATATGGGGGCTTTCTTGGTTTTGATGAGGAAAATGGCAATGGCGGGGTCAATCATGGGCGATCAGCATCATGGGGTAAAGGAGGACAGCTTCCAAGCTTCTCAAGTGCTTTTGGTTCACTAGTAAATGGCCATGGGCACGGTGGGCCCAATGGGCATGCGGACCATTTCTTTGTGCCGTCGTATCTGAAGAGGTCAAAATATGTACAAAAGCTAGAGGAAGCGCACAGAGCAAAAGTTCTCGCGCATAGAGATGGATCATCGGCTCCACCATCACAACCGAATTCCCTTTCAACTAGTTCAAGCAGTGCCAATGTACATGCAAAGATGGTACCGTCGCATCGAGGTAGACCTTATGATCTTATCGAAAAATCCCCCCTCGTCGAAGACGAAACCTTATCGCCGTTACCGAGTAAATGGAGTACAAGTGACAAGTTTGGAGCACTCGATGTGTTGAGTGATGGGTTAGAAGTCAAATTGACAGGTCCGAAATCTATGAATGATCGAGATAACGAAGCGTCAGCCATTAGAACCGATTACCCTATGCCTCCTCAATGTGGAATTTATTACTTTGAGGTGACAATTTTGTCGCGGAAGCGAGAAGAGTATGTGCCTATTGGATTTCTACAATTGGAGAATTGTCTAACCTTCTCTTTAGTAGCTCTATTGGTATTGGATTTTCTACCAAACAAGTATCCATATCAAGATTACCGGGATGGGAACCCGATTCTTGGGCATATCACGGCGATGATGGTCATGGATATGCTGGTCAAAATACCGGAAAACCTTATGGACCATCATTTACTACCGATGATACAATAGGATGTGGTGTAAACTTTTCGACTGGTTCGGCCTTCTTCACAAAGAATGGGGATCATCTAGGTCAGTATTTTTGAATCCTTTCTCATCATGATTTGTTTCTCTACTATAGAGATGTGGTTGATTTATTCGGAATAATTACTGATATTGTTATTCAAGGTATCGCATTTCGAGACGTAAAAGGGAAGCTCTTTCCCTCTGTTGGTATGAAAAAACCCGGCGAGCATATTAGAGTAAATTTTGGGCAGAGTCCATTTGTCTACGACATAGATGGCATGATTTCGGTCAGTAAATACATTCCACATTCTAATGATGCCCTATCTTTCCGAAACACTTAAAGGGGCGTTAATCGACGTTCTAGCGCGTCTTAAATAACGGATGGGAGCATCCACAACCAGAAATTCTGGGAAACCTGAAGTATAGAACTTCGATGTGGAGAAGAGCTCGCAACAGCATCTGCCACCCTTAACTCACTTTTTCTTATGCTAACTGTTGATATAGGAGGAGGAAAGGCAAATCAAAAAAGAAATAATATCAACCAGGTACTTGGTTACAATCTTATGACATATTGATATGCTAAAATATCCATTAGTACTGCAAAGCTTCACCCGCCTTTAAGTGAAACAGAGTTAATTCAAGCTTTGGTATTTAAGGCTCTCAGAAGTTCCACAGTTTAATCGCTGATTATGATTAGGTTTTACAATTCCTAACACATGATGGCTATGTTGAAACGGCAAGAGCATTTGCGGACGAAGTTCATTCTGAGAAGAAAGCTTTGAATATGGATCCAAATGTTACAATACCAGGATTTGATATCAAGGACGATGAAGATGCTGCTCATAGGCAACGTGAGTTTTCCTAGTGAATGAGAGGCTCTCATACTGATATCAAACAGGGATACGCACAGCAATATTAGAAGGAGACATTGACCAGGCTCTCAAAAATACTAACGCATACTATCCTCAAGTTCTCAAGGATAATGAACATGTTTATTTTCGTTTGAGATGTCGCAAATTCGTTGAGATGGTTAGACAAATGGCAGAAATGCACAACTCCAATTCCACCAACGGATCAAAGAAGAACACGGCGCATAACGGAGATTGGTATGATGACATTATCAATCATGATATGGAGCTGGATGATCATCAAGCTCAAGCCAACAATTGGGATAGGATGGAAACGGACGGTGGAGTAAATATTGAAACGGAATATCAAAACCTACTTTCAGAGACTTTATCATATGGACAAGTTCTTCAAGCAGAATTTAAGGACGATCCAAGAAGAGAGGTTAGCAAGGCTTTGGAAGACGCTTTCTCGTTGATTGCGTATAAAGATCCTATTAACGAGAAAACCGTGTCACATCTTTTGGATCCAAGTGGAAGGCTTGCTGTGGCTGAGGAATTGAACTCTGCTATTCTTCGTAAGTTTTCCGTTAATTTTATTTGAAGATCAGTGGTCATCTTCTGTGTGCATGAATGGTTACTAACTATAAATAAAAGTTTCGCTTGGCAAATCATCCTCAGCGGCTCTCGAACGAGTCTACCAACAAACCACAGTACTTTTAGAAGATCTAAGGGAGTCAGGTGGTCCAGCGGCTTTTGTTAATATTGATAATTATACGAGACCAAAGAGAAATGATGATGCAAATGGAAATGAAAATGGAAATCATATTCTAGGTTGATGGTTGATGGTTGATGGGCAAATGTGGGTGTGGGTGTTGGTGTATGTATAGTATCCCTAAGATGCTTGGGAGAGGAAAACTTGAAAAATCGCAGACTGAAGTTGAGGTGTTGGACTTTATTTCTTCACATCATATCCTTATTGATTTGATTCGGTATGATGGTTATCGAGAGCAGGTCAGTTAACTGTGTGTATCGATGGGGATGGGTTTGTGAGGGGATAATAAGATTATATTGGTAGGTAGGTCACGAAGGCGAGGAATTGGGTGGTGGCTCGGTGGCTTTGTGGGATTTGGAATGGGAATGGTGGAAGATGGATGTGTGGTTTGTGGGTGGATGGATGGTGGAGTCTTTGACTGCATTCATTATAGGACATGATTTATGAATTACGTTGGTGATTGGTGATTGGTGATTAGTAATTAGCAATAGGGAATAGGGAATAAATGAATCAATGAATCCATGAATGAGTGGTATATTATGTTTTATGAATGGATGGATGAACTGTAATTCTTTTGTTGTGTTTATAGATATATATTAATTATGTTTATACTCGTATATATTCATCAATATCCCATATCCCATATCCCATATCCCATATCCCATACTCTCTCTCTCCTCTCTCATCCGTCTCTCAAACCCCGATAACAAGATTCAATCAATAATCGGATAATTATATTATCATCCCACCTCCTCTCTCCTGTCCCTGCCACTCCCTCCTACCACCCACCCAGTCAGTGAGTCAGTATACCCATTCTTCTACTGCTTTTCCCTCCCCCTTCTCCCTTCTCTTCTCCCTCCCCTCTAATATCCAGCCATCCAATCCATCCATCATCTACTCCCCCCTATTTATTCAATTCCTTCAATTCCTTCCCACCTAATTCTTTCATTCCTACCTACTCAATCCCCCCTCTCTAACCCTAAAACGCATATATGAATCTTCCCATCTCCTCATCTTCCCATCTCCTATCCTATCCCACAAACACCAAGAAAATCAAAATCACATCATATATATATATACCACCCCTTAACCCTCCTTCTCCTGCTACTATACCACAAATAGGGACGTGTAAGATATTAAAAAAAAAATAGGAATAACCAAGACCAGGATTTGAGATTTGAGATTTTAATTGTAATTGATTAAATGATTAATAACCCAAGTAATCAAATCAAATCAATAAATATACTAATTAAATTATCCAGATAAACTACGCCGGTTTATATAAACCACCATTTGTACCATTTGTATTTGGTATTGGTATGTATTTCCCCAAAAAGAATGCCACCCACCCCTAGCCCCCCTACCGCCCTAAAGAAAACGCCGTCTTGTGCTCGTGGGATTCGTTATTTGTGGGTTTGTTTTTTTTGTGTGGTGAGTGAGAAGGTGGGTGAGAGTTATGTGAAAGTTGTGTGAGTGAGAGGATGATGTGGTGAAAATGAGGAGATTGATGAATCGATCGATGGGAGCGAATCGAGAAGAAAGAAGATGCTGGCTGGTATTTGTAAAGCTGATGGGTGATATTCATCGCTTCTTCTCTCTTCTCTTCTCTTCTCTTCTCTTCTCTTCTCTTCTCTTCTCTTCTCTTCTCTCCTCTTTCCTTTCGTCCATATCATGGAGAAAATCATTTAAACTCCATATCCCTAGCTGATTGGAAAATATCCGCACAACCACATATGAATCATATTCAATCATATCCCCCATCCCCCATCCCTCATCTCCACACACCACAATTCCCCCCTCAATTCTCCCCATCTCTCAAAATCAAAATCCAAAATCTATATCCTACAACCCACATCCCTCCATATCCCTCATCAAACAAGCCATTTGAGCTCTTTTAGCAGCTTCAGCTACCAGATTAAAATCTTTTAGAAAGGGATTGGTTTCATCTTGACTTGAGGATCTTTTTGGGACTTGTTGTGCGGTGGGTTGGGGAGCGGAAGTTGGGGCGCTGGAGGAAGAAGAGGAGGTGGGAAAGGGTTGGAAGTAATTTGATGAGGAGGTGGTGGTGTGAGTGGGTGATGTGAGGGGTGCGTTCATTTTTGCGGGGTTTTTAGGTTGGATGTTGGATGTTGGATGTTGGATGTTGGATGTTGGATGTTGGATGTTGGATGTTGGATGTTGGATGTTGGATGTTGAAGGTTGGATGTTGAAGGTTGGATGTTGAAGGTTGGATGTTGAAGGTTGGATGTTGAAGGTTGGATGTTGAAGGTTGGATGTTGAATGTTGAATGTTGAATGTTGAATGTTGAATTTGGAATTTCGAGGTACAGTAGATACTCATAGATGATTTTCTCTATTATATCTTGAGCGAAGAGGAAGTGGAAGTTGCAACGTGAAGATTTGATGAAGAAACTTTCTTTAATTTTGCGGGAGAAGTAGTGTAGATATTGTAGTAAGTATTTGATCGATCGATCGACCACGTATGGATAAAATACTAATAACTACACTACTCGGTTTTCTCTTTAATTTTTTGGTACTGTAATTACGAAAATGCGTCTATCTCGGTGAAACTAAAAAAGATCAAAAATCTTTTCAAGTGGTTCTCATGCGTAATTTTAGTCTTCTTTTTAATTTAAACTTAAACCCCGGACTATGTAATAGTGGGATCGAAGGTTGGTGGTTGTTGATTAGGGTATGACGATCGGACTAGTTTTGGTGTTTTTTTTTCGAAAATTGATTCTAGCGGTGTTTTGAGAGGTGAAATATGGAAGTTTTCGATGTTAATACTAAGGAAGATCGATTTGGGTATTGGTTATGATGGATATTGAGTAGATGAGAAGAGATATTTCAGGTGTTGATCAGATAAATGGTGTGGAAGTTTGATCGAAGTTGTCAAGTTGGGTTGAGTTGAGTTGAAGAATGGGATGAGGGGTAAGAAGACTAGCTGAATACGACTGCACACAGTACAATAAAGTAACCTCGGATTTTTAGGTGGTATAGGTTGCTAGAGAAGAGAGATGGTAGCAGATTATTTGAGTACAGTACATACAGTTCTCGTTGTTGGAGAAAAGCGTACAAATAAGGCTCTTCAATAGGTTGGTTGCTTGAGGGGGCGCTGATGATGATGGTAATGACGATGATGATGATATCAAGCACTTGTTTCTTTGTTCCAAAATAAAATCCTTTGAGGCCAAGAAGGATTGTCAAGTATTTGCGTCAAGTGATCAATCTTTCTTTCTTTCATGCAATTTGGAATTTGAAAGGGTTCAATCTCTGCACCCGGGTCGTAAGTAAAGTGGGTTGTCAGTTGATATGATATTATTAGAATGAATGAATGGGTAAACGTATTTTCGACGATGAATGATCATTCATTGATGAAGAAGCATCAATCAAGCCATCATGATCATGATATTCAGGGTATCAATTAAGAGGATCGATCCTCTTTTATGCGGGCATATTGGAATTTGATTGGTTCATACTTTAATCTGCTAAATAAGGTTAGATACTCGAGTACTCCACATTTATTTGTTGTCGGCTATTAGATGCCGATTACCGTAGTTCTACTGTATTAAAATTCATCCATAACATGGGCTGTTTTTCTCCGCAATTACAGGGTAGTGGCATGTAACTTAAAGACAATCTAATCCACATTTAGCATTTCCCCATATCGCTAAGCATTTTTCTTTCATCGTTGTGTAACCAAGCGTTTATGTAATTTTGTAAGTTCCGAGGTTATTTATTTGATGAGTGTTGGAGTGTGCGAAGTCGGATATATTGTACGTATATAATTATTTATCTACACACCAGTAGGTACCTACCTAGATACAGTAGTAGGTAGTATGAAGGAGACTCAATGTTGTCTTCACTGGTCAATTGCTTCTTTTTAACCCTCATCTTCCATGTCTTCTGGAGTCTTTCCTATTTGCTCATACTAAATGTCTCGTTCAACATACATATACGCAAATGATAAGTATTGTATGCTACATTGCTATGCAACTTCATCCTGCATGTAAGAAAATACGGTATCGTGCATGCATCGTACCTGAAATCGCGACCCATTCAATTTCTTCCTCGGACTTTCTCAATCATACCTAGTAAGTTCATGCATTAAAGGCCGTTTAATAAGATTTAAAGTCACTTCATCCATCCAATACATATCGTTCCATTCTCACGCCAGAGATGCATTTTTGCCGTTTTTGCTTTCTACACCGTATGCTATTTTCGGTGGTAATATGGATCCCACATCTCTTTTAGTTTCCGATCATCAATTTATTTTCACCATCTCTTTAATTCTCACCGGTATCAATCCGATCCACTCCTTTCGAATACATTATCCGGTGGGCGTACTCGTAGAGTATGTAGTACGATAATAATAATTCATTTTCTCGGATAAATTCATTCATCCACTCTTATTATTGAAAAATGGGTAAGGCTAATGGTAATGTTTCGTCATTTATTGCTACCTTTTCCGCTCCACCACCACTTTTAAGTTTTGAACCCCCACCTCCCTTTAGAATTTGATATCTTATCTATCAATCTCCGTTATTGCCGTTCCTCGGCCCTTTTTTTCTAGAAAAAATTGTCGCGGTTAATTTGGAAGAAATTGAAAATTGAAAATTGGTCGGTGCGAATGAGGCCAGAATACAGCCTCACCATTTAATTTTATCTCCCAGAGAATCAGAGAAAAGGAAAATATCGGAAGGACGCGCCGAAACTACCTAGTCACGAATTCGTTTACGGATTAATTCTTGATTTGTGTTTTATCCTGGTCGGGTTTGGTCTGGTCTGGTCTGGTCTATCTGAAATCATTCGAGCTTTGCATGGAAAGCTATGTCTCCTCCTTCAAATGAATCAGTATCTTCTTCGAGATCTGTGAGGGATGAGAAAGATGCTTCAACTATCAAGAAAGATGCTTCACCTACCAAGAAAGATACTTCATATAATCAATCCAATTTTACTCGTCAAACAAATGCCGTAAAGGATTTCTTCAGTATACCTAAACCCGTCAAAAAATTATTCGATAAAGTACCCATCATTACATATCCAGCAAACGGATTACCAGAGAGGAGTCCAGGAGCGAAGAATACAAATAATGATAAAGATGCTAGATTACCTAGTTTACATATATTTTGTAAAGAGGGTGAAGATGAGAATGAAGGAAATCCGAGTTTCAATCCAGGATGTTTAAAATGGCAGGTTTGTTTACCTGTTGGAAGATTTATCTAGCAATATCATCTCAGTGGAAGAAACAAGGCTGACGCTATTCATAGACATTCCTAAAACTCGCAGGAGTTAATCATAAAATTGTCTCTTCAAATAATCATGCTTCACCTACTGGTGTATTACCTTTCCTCTTACCAGGTATCAAATCGAATTCCTCACCGGATAATCACCTACCCATACCAAGCAACGGATTGATCAAATACGCAAAAGAACAAGGGAAGAAGATTCCCGAAGCAAAGAATAGAAAGTTAGAAGCCTATCAAGCTCTCCTCGACAACAATATACGAAATGCATGGGTATGTTCTCTTCTCTCCACATCAAACCAAAACCCCCAAACTAACTAACAACCCAACCCATCCAGCTACACACCCTCTATCTCACCCCATCAAACTTCAACACAATCGCAACACCTCTCTACATAAACCCAACCTCATCCTCCCTCCTAGTCCGTCTCTATACAGCCTATCAATTACGAGAAGCAGCTACATCGGAATTACGCAAGAGTGCGGAGATTATCGATGAGGATTTGATATATATAGAGGCGGATAGGGCGTGGGAAGCTTTGAGTCTTTTGCTTGGTGAGGAGGAGGAATGGTTTGAGGGGGATACGCCGGGGGTTTTTGATGCGGCGGTTTTTGCTTACACGTGGTTATTGGGGGAGGAGGGATTAGGGTGGGGAAAGGCCGGAGAGGGTGATAGGAGGTTGGCGGATGGAGTGGAGAGGTGGGGGAATCTTGTGAGGCATCGAGAGAGGGTTTTTAGGAGGTGCTGGGGGGAAGGGGATGGTGTGTTGGTTTAGGAATGTTGTTTGGGTGTATGTGTGTATGGAAGGGAGGAGGAAATCCTCGCGATGGAGGATTGGGGTGAGACGTTTGTTTACTTACCTACCTACCTACCTACCTACCTACCTACCTACCTACCTACCTACCTACCTACCTACCTACCTACCTACCTATCAACCTACTACAAGCTGCTGTACAATTGAATATTAATAGTAAAGATCAAAAATATACAAATCTCCATGGTGATGTATATTTAGGTAGGTAGCTAGTAGCTATATGCTAGTTAGAGCACAGATAAAGCTAATGGAATAAAAAGATGAGATGAGATGAGATATGAATTCAAGTGTAACTATCTTAGATAATTAGAAAAATTACAAATAATAGGAGCTATATTAAATAAGAGGCAGCTATTTGTTACCAGGTATTCAAAGCTTTGGGAGTTAATAGTATTCGTACAGTACCTCAAGAGTCAACAATCAGTTCACCAGTTCTTCTCTAATGGTTAATTAGCAGGTTATTGGATATTTATATATGGGTGATGTAATATGATTACAATTAACGAGAAAACCAAAAGTTGTCAAAATTTTAAAGGGGTTAACCTTATTAACCGAAGGGAATTGATACTGGTGTTTTATCAACTAATTAGATCTGAAGACCTGGTGAATATTATTCTCATCTTAAGAATAATACAAATGCAGTATTATTAATTCCCCAAATCTCAGATTTGAAGTAAGATAGTATGAAGAAATCTCTCAATACATAAGGCATTTTCGATATCGATGCTAAAATGCTCATTATAATAATACGTAAATCCAGCGAAGTGATTCGGTTCGTGAACTAGAGACTTAATTATAATGTCTGATGCATTGCAAAAAATGACGGTACTATCCAAAGCCATCGTAGGACTCGTTAAGTATCAGACTCATCAATTCTAACCTGCTATATTAGTGCTATAGGATGATAGAATATTGCTCACTAGAATGCGTCAGAGATCTAGATGCCACTGGGAAGTTTCAAGTATCATTGTACTATTAATGAATAGTAAATACAAAATCCCTTGATTTAATCACTTTGCCATATATAGAGCAGACGATCATATACGTAGCAATAAGTACATGCATATTTCGCTTCGAAAGAGAAAGTAGGAGTGATAGTTATGTCTAAGATCGACAGTATGTTCCGATGATGATACACTATCATCGAGTGGACTGCACCGTGTTTACTGCGAGGTTACTGGATATTTATTGCGAGGTGATCAAAGCATGTGATTGGGAGATGAATATTTGATAGTTTTATCCTTAATCTCAATGACTACCTGGTAAGTATTACAGTGAAATGAGTAGACGAGGCGCATATTTTTGGACAGAAAAGTTGATTTTCAGCAGGTTTTATATATATAATAGTCTGGGTTAACACGGTGAGATCAGTCACTGTCTTAATCTGGCTTTCATAGCCGTTTTACAGACCCCCGGATCCTTTCATAACAACGCTGATCAAATCGCATATCACCCACCGTGCATTCGCCTTAAACCCTGGTACCTTTCTCAACATCAATATCAATTTGGGAAGCCGAATATGGCGTCCTAATTCATGTCTACCTATGTAGTATTTAACTCATTTGACAACACTGTTGCAAAGTATTCCTTGCGTATATTTTTTTTATCTTCCCCTGCACAGTAAAATACATACGTATAGGTGCCATAATCGTCAAAGGTAGGAAAACAATCACCTACTGCTCTCTATTTTCACTTGCACGAATCTAACGTAATTTAACACTGAGTATTGCTCGCTTGCAACAAAAATGATAAGTATCATTTATCATAGAATACAGTAGCTGCAATGTCATTCTTGCCGAGATCTTCTAGCTTCAAGAAAGCCGCATCAGAAATATATGGGAAGGGATTTGTCTCGGCGACGGGGAGTAAATTTTAACTCTCATCCCCGTCTGGATGTAATGTAGATATCATACGATATATGAATTCTCAACGAGGAGAATGTTTGGCTTTCTCAGCATTTCGATAGCCAAAGTAATTTCGTGTCAAGTGACGCGCGATGGCAGCATACTTTGATATCCGGAGCCTATCTGTGTGTCTGCAAACACTCCAATTGGAATGAGAATACCATCCACAATGTTAATACATCCAAATTCACTCGCCCATCAGCCGTGGTTTACGGGGGATAAAAGCTGGAGCAATAAGAACATTTTGTCCACTGACATTCTTCGGACAAAGCTGTCAGAAATATCATTTGTTATTATCCAAAGGAAGTTCATAGTTAACAATGACGTTCTCAGGCTCTATCGATTCAATCACAGACCTGCAAGAATCCCGCTACATGCCGCACTCTCGACTCAGCTTACGCTGAGGACATGTAGTGGAGAGGTTTTACCATAAGCGAAAATTTCAGAGGATTTGACGAATTCATTTGCAGTTGATACTGACACCTCAATCATTTCGCTGATGCTATCTGAGGTTTTTGTCTATCGGCTTGTGAAAGAAGACTTGGCTACCCGCTACCCAGTGCGATAATTCTCGTAGTCAAGGCAATCATAGAAGCACGTTCTTCATTATGCTGAAATATGTCGTCACAGAGTCTTCCTTGCGCCGTGGGCCAACATTGCTTGAGGGAGCAGCACGCATTCGTGAAGTATTCAGCCCGAAACTAGTCGCCGTTCTTCTTCTTCACGACTGCGGGTCGAGCGAGCCATTGATATTGCTTCAAAGCATTCTTTGGGATAGTAAGCTGAGACCTTTTTACTTTTGAGACAGCCAGAAGCAGAGCCTTTAGTGGAGTTCGTAAAATCCTAATATGTAGAATGGAGCTCACACGATGCTCTTCTTGGTGTTGCGATATTAGTACTCCCGGTGAGCTTTTTAGACTAAAAGTGGTAGGATTATACCTAGTGATCTACTTAGCTGTGTTTCAGCGATGGAGGGAGCGAACTAACACTTGATTCCCAATTCAAATATTCGTGCTTTGCATTTCTCAAGAGAGGACTAGTGATTCTCTAGCCAGTGTGACTATCCTGGGGAACACACATCCAGTCCCACCAAATATATCGAGGCCCAATTGCTTTCATAAGCTCCTTACCTCGATTAAGATCAAATCAAGTAATTTTTGAAACACTCCAAAGAAGACCATTTGGTATTTCTTCGTCTGGTTAGGGTATCTCGAGCTTTGCGGCATAATCCCAATTATAGGAGACAATACCATAGACTTCCAGCCCAATGCTACTGCTCCACCTTGAAAATGTAGAGCTGATTGATAGGAGCAAGTGTTGAAAGTTTTTTCGGCTTTGTAGGCAACGTTTCTCTGGAGAAGTAAATTTTATGAAGGCAAAAGCGAAAGATTATAAGCTAGTAGCTCTTTTTGGAAAGAATCTTCTCCGCCGCTCTGAAAATACCACCGACTCTGATCATTCTCCTGACATTTTCACCCTCACATGATTTCTTTCATATACGTTGTAACTACTTTGATGCGCATACCTTCTACTCGATAAAGTTAAAATCAAGGTCGGTCGACGCATCATGTTGTACTGTGTTGTAGTCGGTAGAGATGCAGCTTTCATTCGATGCAAGCTATTCTTCGCCGATGGCCGAAGTTGAGATCAGATAATACCCAAATGTCTCTTGGTCTTCTAGAATGCAAACAGTCTTAGTCTCGCATAGTCAAGATGATCCATGGCTGGCAAATGGGGATAGACTGGCTGTTAGTATGCACATTGGAGGTAATTTACTACATCAACTTCAATTTCGTTGATTTCACAGCATTTTGATATCATATGAGGAGTCGATGGCAAGAAAGCAGCTGGCTGAAACCACTTGAATAAAGGTACTCCTGAACGACCTTCGAATTCGTAACGGATCTACCGACCAAAGTTTGGAGAAGGGGGAGCGTAGCTGAGCCTGGGTATACGTACCGAATAGCAAGTTACTCATGGGGTTTTCAAGATTCTCAGAAATGAGAATCTCAGGCGTGATGGACGCAAGTGTCATTCCCAATGTGAGAGAAAACCAGAGCAAACCAACTGATCCAGGTCCGGTTGATTCATGGGAACATAACTTCCTGGATGTATCAGTCAATTCGGTATATAGTATTGATTGATAAGGTAAATCGCACGCTTAGGCTCCGTAGGCAGCAACACTGAGTTCATTCAATTTTTCCTTTTGTAGATTATGATTGGGAAGTTATTTATCAGGTTTCTGAAAGCTTGGATATGAGATACCAACACTCGTTTTGAGGAAGACGCATCCCGTTATTTCGTTGAATGCATACGGATATATGACTAAAGAAATTTAATATTTGGATGGGACACTCGACTAGATCAAGTAATAAGACTCCAAAAATGATTAATGTGGCTCATAGAAACAGATAACTGAAGCCCTTGACGAAGAGTGAGGACCATGTGAAAAAGTATCGTCACAAAAAACCGAAATAGTAGCTTTGAAGATATCCCGAGTAGAAAAGATTACCGCAATTATACTTACAATAATCTCCTTCTTAAAAATTCCTTACAATATAGACATAGGACTTCACCCACAGGCTACAGATGAAAATCTATCCAAGTAGTCCGAGGTAGATTCAAGATATATCAATCTTCCCCATGACAATAAAAAAATAAAAAATCATGAATAGCAAATTATATATCCCAACTTACAGGTTAGATGTATATTAAGCCTACAAGCCTTGACTCACGAATAAGAATATTTACATATATTTAGTTAATATCTCCAATACGGTGTATAATTATAAGATGATACTTTTAGCCTGTGAAATTACATACTCACATTTCATAACTTTATACACGAAGCTTATGGTTTTTGCGATGCCTGATGTTCAATGTCGAATCAGATCGGCGGTTGGGTTTGATATGATTGATTGAATTAACGTCTACACTGAGTCTAAGACTATCTAAGACGGCTAGAAGCTTTGCGAGCTTCTAACTAATAAGAAATGAGGGAAAGCTAGCCTAATTCGGCCGTAGCTAATACAGGTTGGGGAGATTGAGAGCCTCAATCTTCTGATGTTTGAATGGGGGAAGTGAAAACTAATACTAGGGAACCGAGCCCGCCTTACGAATACTCTCGTATACAAATAAGGAAAATAACAAATGAACTGTAATGAAATATGACCTTGGGGTGGTTGCCCAAAATGACTAAATTGACCAAAATTGATCAACTCAATCGAAACCTTCCAGTCCACCCCCTTCTTCTCCTCCTTCTTCCTCTTCTTCTTCTTGCATTCTGTTGAGATGCCATGATCTGGTGGCTATTTTTGTCGCCTCGATAAATTCGAGGGTCTTGATGATTCCTGCTTTAGTATGAAGCAGATATTGCATGGTAGGTCGGGTTGTGGGGTTATCCTTATTGAGGGTTTTCCTTGCCGTTTTGTATATAGGACAATTGAGCAGAAGATGATCAGGAGATTCCTTTCCCCCACATCTACAACTGTCATTAGAGGAGATTCCGAATCGTTTCAAATAAGATTTGAAGTATCCGTGTCCAATTTTGAGTTGGAACAGAGCACAGATTGTGCTTCTTTTGATGTTGCCTGGAACTCTGATTTTTGAGCTGATCTTCCAGGGGTAGTTTCTTGAATATGTTGACGATGGTTGATGAAAATTGTTAGTGTTAAGGATGGCTATCCAGTTCTGTGATTTCATTCTTTTTATATCCATTCCAATAAAGGCATAACTGGTTTCGTGAGATGAGGATGGTATTTTGGTTGCCTCTTTTGCAAGAGAATCAGCTAGCTCATTTCCTTGTACAGATGTATGTCCGGGGACCCAATTGAGAGAGATTTCGGCTCCTTTATTTTGAATAGCTTCCGCAGCTTTTATAGCTTTGATTTGGCATGATTGACCAGGTAAATCGGAGGGGGTTTTCAACCGGAATAATCCCGCTTGATTATCTGAGTATATCTTGAACTTGTTTCCTGGTTGGGCTATTGAATTTGCGTATTCGATCGCTTTAGTAACTCCTAGGAGCTCACCATTATAGACAAGCTGATTCACGCCTATATTGATAGTCTCCTGATGTGAAATTCGGCCATTTGGTAAGATGACCGCTATCCCGATCCCAATCCCTATTCCCTCTAAAGTGGGTGAGGCATCGGTGTATATTGTAATGGTATTTTTGCACCTATATTTGAAAGCCAGATTGTGGATCATCGCAGCTTCTTCTTTTCCTAATTTGCTGATATTGACTTTATATGGAACTTCTTTCTTCCAAGGAGGAAAGTAGAAATGATGGATTCCTTCCAAAGTGAGAGGATCGAAGTCTTTCTGAATTGAATTTTGATCTTTTCGAGTTGAGTAGGTTTTAATTGCTTTCTCTGAGGGGTTGCAACTACATCTTGATTATCCTTTTCTGTAGCCAGCTTTGTAGCTATTAAATTGACAGGATGAGAAGGGGAGATTTTCAATAATCTGAAGGCGTATTGTTTGATTCCAGCATTTAGCCTTACTTTTGGAGGGCACAATGCGGCTTCTATTTCCATTGGTTTTATTGGTGAGGTTTTGAATACTCCTAGGATTTTTCGAAGGGCGAGGTTTTGCAAGGATTGAAGGATTTTCTTGAATTGGGTTTGCCCTTTCCACCATAAAATTGAACCGTAGTCAGCTATGCTGGTGATGCATGCCATATAGAGCTGTCTCATTGCCTTGGGACTAAGGCCTTTTCAGAATTAGCAAGTCTAGCCATTCGGTAGAATGAGGTTTTAGCCTGGGTAGCTCGGATTGTGACATGTTGTTTGAAACTGAGGCCAGGGTCGAACCATATGCCTAGCCATCTGACTAATGTTGAGGGCTGAATTATCTCCTCGTTCGGAAGCTTGATTGAGGCTGTCTTCGTATCTTTGGATGTAGAGAAGTGTATTAGTTCCGTCTTCGCTAGATCAAATTGAATAGCATTTTCTTTGCCCAGAGCATATATCTGTTTAGTTGCTCTTTCGAGGGAGATGATGTTCTTTTTCCAGGATGTTGAAAATGTTGTTAAAGCTATATCATCTATATATGAGAGATATTTGATCGAATTTGCTGAGAATAGATCTCGAATATAAATTAAGAAGAGGATTGGCGAAATAGGGCTGCCTTGGGGGATCCCGGTATTGATCGGTTTGAAGGTTTCAGTTTGGCCATCGAATGAGAGCTTGAGTAGCCTTTCCTTCAAAAAAGATGAGATCCAGGCGATTAGGCTGGTTGGGAGGTTTAGATTTTTGCAGATATCTAATAATTTGTTCATAGATACATGATCAAAGGCGCCTTTAACATCCAGGAAGAGAGTTGAGGTCTTCTTCTTGGATCTTGAATTTCTTTCGATTTCGGTAGTGAGTAAGATTGCTGTATCGATGGCTGATTTCTTTTGTCTTCCACCCATTTGAGAGCAATGAAGTAATTGCGTAGTCTCCGCTAAGTAGCTAAGCCTTTGAGCCAGAATTCTTTCACTTATCTTGCCAAGGCAATTTAGTAGGGCGATAACTCTATAAGCTTTTGGGGCCGAGTAGTCTGGTTTCGAAGGTTTCTTGAGTATCGCTCCAGTGGCTTGTTTCCAGCAAGAAGGATGGTAACCGAGGTTGATAAGATGACTGAAGAGGGTGAAGAATGCTTTTGGTATTGCTTTGTACGCTTGAATAATGATATCTTGAGTAATCCCATCGGGGCCAGGGGTCTTTCCTTTGATTTTTGCAGAGCACGCGTTTAGGAGTTCGCTCTCTGTAAGATCAGGCCATTCCCATTTCTTAGATTGTTTATAGCTTTCCCAATTTGGCGGTGGGGTGAATGGAGGAGGAGGAAATAGGGTCGATCTAAATGCAGAGCATTTTCCCTCGAAAGAATTTTCTAGTTTAGAGGGATTGGATCGAATATTCGGGATTCGTTCGGTTTGCATATCTTTTGTGTATGACATTGCCTTGAATATGGATTGGGTATCCTCTTTTTCAAGGAACTCATTCCAGTGGTTTTTCTTTGCTGTTTTAATAACTTGGAAGTAATGATTCCTGGCTGACTGGTAGATTTTCTTGAACATATCGTCTTCCGGGTAAAGCTTGGCGTTCTCATATGCATTAGAGAGTCGTTTTCGAAGGGCTTTCAGCTCTGGAGACTACCAGGGTTTAGCTCTTTTTGTGGACTTGATTCTCGGTATACTAGTTTCAGCCGAATAAGTGATTATTCGGGTGAATTCTTTTGCAGCATCACCCAATACTTGTATGTATTGGCTCTTGTCGAGAAGGGAATCAAGAGAGTTGGATTCTGAGGTAGCGATATTAAGGTAATCACTTGAATTTAAGGTGGCTGATATCGATATTTTCGATTTGAGGGTATTCGCGAATTTTTCCCAATCCGCAAGTTTTGTGTTGAATCTTGCTGGCTGAGCTATGTGCGTTGTACGGGATGAAGTGCCCTTTACTTCAAAGAGAATGCTTAAGTGATCTGATCCAAGATCAGGGAGGACTTGCCAATCAGTGATATAGGGAGATACTGAATCTGTGGCTAAAGTAAGGTCTAAGACACTTGGATTTGTCATATTTGTTCGATAAAAGGTGCTCGTGCCTGGTTCGTTAAATAGAATGAGATTGTGATCCTCAAACCATTCGGTGAGTAGATCGGCATTTGAGCTTTTGTTAGAGAAGGGGTCCCACCAAGGGTGATGGGAGTTGAAATCTCCTACGAGGATGGTGTGATGAGTAAGAGGGGTATTGAAAAGGCATCTTTCGATGGTGTGGCCTTTTTCTTTGGCTTGGTCCGCTTCATTGTAGATATTGATGAGTTGTATTGTATGGTTTCCTTGAGTGATATCAATAATTTGAATATCTGGATCATTCGGGGAGTTGGGAGCTAGGGCTACTAGCGGTTTGAATCCTTTTGAAATGTAGATCATGGTTCGGGGACGCAGGTTCGAAGGATTATTTGGGAGGAGTTGAGAGAAGCTGGAGTGGGCAATAGATCTGGTTGAGGAGAAGTCTTTCTCAGGATTCGTGAGGATCCAGGGTTCTTGAATGACTATGAGATCAATTTTGAGTTCTAAAGCAAGTTGGAGAGCACTTTCGGTTGCTTGAGGGCTCTTGTTTAGATTGATTTGAAGAATGCGAGTATTGTTGCACAGCATTAGTTGGATTCCTTGATGGTTGATAGATATACTTCACATACTTTCGAGTTAGCTTTGTGTTCTCCTTTGCAATTAACACATTTGACACTTAGATGTTGGCATGGTTTGCCTTTTGCTTGGCAGATTATACAGAAATGACCGGCTGTAGCATGATTATTACCGCAAAGTCCGCAAGCTGGAGGTTTTTTGCAGTATGATTCATTATGGCCGAATCCCTGGCATCTGTTGCATTGAGATGAAGGAGTAGATGGATAGAATCTTTCTACTCTAACACTAATGCCTGCAATATATAGCCTTTTCTGGATAGCTATATCTGCTTCTTTTTGTGTAGCAAATGCAATGACTATTGCTCCATCTTGTTGTTTGGCTCTCTTGGAGGCATTAGTAAGCCAATAAGGAGTACCCATAATACTGAGCCCTGGGTTGAAGGTATTGACTTCCTCTTTGATTAAGTCCATACCTTTCAGACCTGAGAATTCCTGAATTAGGATTTTGTGAATGATGACTTTATGCCAGGGTTTATCGATTTGTATTCTTTCGGCATCAAGGATTTTGTCCCAGATCTCCTTCTTTTCGATCAGGAATTGTGCATTGAAAGGGCTGTTAGTGGTTAGTATAAAATTGCCGCTCCTTGTAGTAGTGATAGCTGAGATGATTGGTCCATTGATTCCTGCTTTCTTGAAGGCTTCGTTGACTTTATTCCTTGTATTTAATGGTGTAAAAGAGGGTGGCTGATAAATAAGGGGTTTGATGAGGATTAGTCGTTTGCTTGGGGCTTCTTCCTTTTGTTCTGTAGATTTCTGTTTTGTGGGTTTTCCCTTTGTAACTAGGTTCCATTCTCCTGAGGTTTTGGTGATAGTGGCATAGCTGGCTTTGGTTCCAGGGGTGTTTATTGTAGGGGGGGTTATGTGATTGGGGAGGTTTGAAAGGTGGTTGGCTTGCTTTTCGATCCGTTTGGTAGCATTTTCTAGATGGGAGATTTGTGATGTGATGATATTTGAGGCTTTTGTGAGTTTTCCTTTTTCAAGATATTCGCGAAATATTTCGATTAAGTCTAGGACTTTCGATTGTTCTTCGGTATCCTCTTCCAGGGAGGCAGCTAGAATTAGTAGACTTCTAGCTTTTTGGATAGCTTCTTTTGGTGAGTTGATATGGGGTTCTGAGTGGCTGGGTTGTCGTCTTCGTTTTTTATTGAATTGGAACGTTGGGCGATTGATTGGTGATTTGAATGGATCATCAGAGCTCAAGGTATTGCGTTGGGTTTGAACAGTGATAATATTATATTTGCAAATCTATGAGTCTTTTACAATATATCCAGTGAGACTACAAATATAAGTAAGAGTAACCAATTCTTACCATGCTTTCCCAGATACAAGATGTCAGTCTCAATATCCTTTGAGAAGGTTGCCCCCAGGCAAAAACAACCTTTCTACACCCATTATCCTGTTTGCTCCCTAAGCCTACCCGGTATCTCCATTGCCAGCTGCCTTGTACCCTATTGTAGACCGATACGCGCATCCGTCCTCTCGAGCCGTATAGACAGTGTCACTGTCGCTGCCATTATACGCTACGCCCCGCGGCTTGTGCACCGTTTCGCGTTACCTTGCCGGATCTCTCCTGCACAACAAGGCCGACCGTATCTTGCAAGCTTTGCTGTGTCTTAACCCCTAGCCAGGCAACTAAAAATACAACGTTTCCAGCTCACTAACCAAAGCGCAGCCTGCAAAGTCCATTCCCCCAATGTATAGTTTGTAATCGATAATGCGGAGGGTTGAGAACGTATCGGATATGTGTCTTATAAGGTGGCTTCTGCCAGAGCTCATCCGCTGCCGTGATGTCTGCCGAATGCTTCGCAGAAGAGTGAAACTTGCTAAAAGCATCCCCCTCGTTCGAGAGTTCCTCTGCCGCCATGATACCGCTCTTGTACATTCGTAGAGCAAAGTGCCAAAAGCGTCCCTCCATCCCTAATCTACCCATACCTCCGCTGGCCTCAATAAGACTCTATCACAACCTTTATACACTCTCGATTACTCCCCTTAACCACCTGTAAACTTCCAATCCGGTATACCCGCAGATTGTACGCATTGTTGGGTCGTGAAAATTCTGCACGCTAGCGCCCCAGAGGTGCCCTGTCAATCACCGGCACAACGCTTTCCTTCTCAGGCTCTGTTCCCACACAGATTCGTAAAGGCAGTCCGCTTTGAAATGCTCCTTAAAGCAATTCTCAGGCTCTGCATCCCACTGCAGATTCGTAAAGGTGGTTCCGCTTCGAAATCCGTCGTTGTTTCGTTGATTGTCGGGTAGTTTTCATCTCCGTTCGACTGATAGTCCTCTGTTCCGGGCCAAATTCACGATACCTTCACTCCCAGTACCGCTCCTTTTTAAAGCACGACCTTTGCCCAGCTTCAGCCTGATTCAATCTTGGCTCTGTAAGAAAAATTACAGGTTCGTAGGATGCACCACGTACAGGTGTTGAATCATCGCATCCCGTTGGGTTTGATATAACCTTATTTAGAAATCGAATTTTCTGCAGAAGAAATTAGTTGAAGAAAGTAATGAAAGTAGTTGATAATATGCATGTATATGTACATGTACATATGCATATACCATATGTACAGTTTCTTTTATCATTGTAAGATCTCAAATCTTACATACTCTGCATACGCAAAAGTGTAGTCATGGCCAGAGGATACAGGATGAAGGATGGTAGATGAAGAAAGTATTAGTGGAACGGGTTTGATGTGTGGTCGAGGGCTGGAGACGGTTGATGGGAATATTAATAGAAAGGATGGGCCGGGCCCGGGGCTGGGGTCTGTGTTTGGGTCGGAACAGGATGTAATGGGGTCATGTACTGGTTCTAAGTTAATGAGCTGCGCTCTAGATGGTGTGAAAGCTGTGTTTGATTAGAACAGAGTACCTATTTCTCATTTCATCTTCGCATTTGGAGTTTAATTGGGAATTGGTAATGCATCACCGCTTGAGCCTGAGGTGCTGTGTTGTGCTGGGGACAATGGACATGTGAAACACTAATAAGGCCAGAGGACGGAGACCAGTTACAATTAAATCACTCACAATCACAATACACAATACACAATCAAAAGAATCAAAAGTTGGTACGGAATAGATTCAATTGTCCTCTATCCCATCATCTATCACTTCGTTATCATGATCTGACACGTAATCATCATCATCATCCAATCTCTCATGTCAATATTTCTCATCATCATGAATCATGACCATCAAGTTTCATTCCCCATCAAAAGACCCATCATCTCTCATTTCATCATGAGCATGTGTCTATCGTTATCCTGTGCCTATCACTCTTCCCCCCAGGCCTATGGCAATTTTATCTTCCCCTTTTCCTCCTCTTCATGTGGTAACCTTTTTATTACTTCCCCAAGGTGAGGAAGTACAGAAAAGAGTTCCATGAAAACTTGTCGTGTGTAAAAGAAAGTGATTGATTTCCGGGTTTTTCCTTAGTAAAAACAGACCGAGTAAACAATACTCCATTAAAAAATGTACATGAAAGTCGTGAATAAATCATTCGTTTCGTTTTTGCGCCGAGGATTCGGCTTCCCATGAAACACACATCATGACAAGTACCAGACTTGACGTGATGTGTACACAGAGGGTGAAGATTTGTAGAGTGGCTAAATGGCACTACTCTCTCTTCGTGGCGCTGTGTGTGCATCCAGGTGTTGTGTTGGTGTTTCCAGTCCAGGAAAGTCATTAGGTGTTCATTCATCGACGGACAACGATTCCATTTCTGCGAGATGAGCGTGAGTACTCAACCTCATCTTCGGAGCTACATGACTCGGAATCGCTGTATCCACATCGAGATCCTCCGCAATCCAACTTAATTCTGTCTCCCTTTCTCGTAATTCCATATCGTTCACACGTGCAGGCTGAAGTGTTAGAACCTGATGAATAGTCGCTCATACTCGAAGCAGAAGATGGTGAGCTGGTACCACTGGTGTCGGAGATGGTAGAGCCGACGGACGAAGATGGTGATCCTGGAAGATCGTAATCGTAATCGTACTCTTCCATAGTGGCGGCACCAAAACGTGCGGTGAGTTCGTCGACAGTTGGGCCAGCATAGTCGGCTTCGAGAATGTGCTTGGTGGCGTGTGGAGACATGGGTTTAGGAGACTTGATTTGAGAAATGGAGAGGGGTCGACCTTTGGGAATGTCAACGCTAAGATGGGAGTCGCGGCGAGACTCTCTGCGGGAGGATGAGTGCGAGGAATGTTTGGATGATGAACTGGAAGAATGCTTGGAGCTTGATGAACTGGATTTGGATGATCTTGATGATTCAACTGGGATATCGAGGATGTTCAGGACGCGACCAGTAGTTGGTTCGGTAGTCGATGATATGGCAGGGTCGTGAGAGACATGGTATCCATCGATGATGTAGTAATACCAATATCTTTGACCAGGTTGAAGAGTGGTGCCTTGAAATCTGAAAGTACCTTTCCAGCTACCAGATTTGGAAGAAGTCTTGTCCTTAGCGAGCGGAAGTTGACCAGCATAGTTGTCCCAGCTACCAAGTAAATGAACGGTCTTAACACTGGAAGAAACGCGAAGAGAGAATGACAATTGAATAGCAGCCATTTTGAGATCCTTGATGCAAAATACTAAAAAGGGGAAATTTTCAATGTACTGAAATTGGCTGAGTTGAGCAAGAAGAGACTAGTCGTTAGGGGTATAATTCGGATTGTGTGTGGATTAGGGGATTTGTGAATAAAAAATTAATAAAAAGTTGACCGGCAACTTGATAGAATGATTAGAATGTAAAGATTTTGGTATGATATTACAGAGCACAGCTCTTTGGGTACGGGAAACAAAAACAAAAAGGTGAAAAAAAGAAGAAAAAAAGGGAGGAAAGGATGGAGACTAGCTCTTGAAAATAAATTGACTGCTTGCTGAAGAGAAAAGAAGATATTCTGAGAGGGGACACAGCGTCTCTTTATGGTCGCGGAGGAGGAGGCACCCATCATAGCCATTGTGATTGATCATTGGATCGACCCACCATAGGACTGCCTATGGCAAGGCTCAGAGGTGCAGAATTGTCTAAAATCCTAGGATCCCGCAAATCCCGTTCGCATACAATAATGCACAGCCAAAGACAATATTGGACAAGGGGGAAGCTGCAGCCATTGATGAGGGGAAATAAGTTAGTTTCGTTGATCAACTGTGTGCGCATGCAGTCCGGATAGATTAATAGATTACCATACATTTGGACTCCACGAATTATACGATCTAATTGATAGAATTCAAGGGAAAATCACTTGTAGACCCAATGTGATTCGATGGTCAAGGTTGAGCTGCAGTTATTGGGCGCCTAAGCAAGTGAATGGTGGATGGACGGGAACTAGAACCAATGCAGTGTTTTGGCGACTAAATCCTTGCTCTTTTCAACCATTTAGATTTAGGGAAAGGCTAAGAATAATTCTCGCTTAATTTGAGGTCGTAAAGTCATCCTGTCATCCTATCATCCTATCATAACAAAATCTCCATCACAACCTTTTTTAGATAATCCTTGAATGGTGACTCTTGTGATGGATGAGATACTTTTATCGATAATGGAGAGTGGATATATGTCTCTAGATCTAATCTACTATACTCCATATATTATAAATTCACCGAAGTGGATCAATTGCGCACAAGGGTTAACATAGTTATCAAAGGCGACCTCATCATGATCACAATAAGAAAGAATTCACTAGAGCCAATACAGCTCAACAGAAAGAAGAGTCGAGTTGGAATTGGCGGCATTGATGTTAAAATGAAGTGGGTACGTCAAGTGCGTCGAATAATTCTGCAGGCGTTCACATGGATAAAATCGAGTTTGCGTACCTCATTGCGTATATCGGATGAATTGATAGTCATAATATTGTCATTAACCATCAGCCACCACAAGCATTCGATGCAGTCAGCAAAGCAGTACGATATTGCAAGTTCGCACAAGTGTAATGGGAGAATACTCAGTTGCAGAACTGATCAGTAAATCATTTTATGATAAAGTGAATGACGGGGCAAGGGTTAGCGACGGTGTGGTGACGGATAGGTAGGCAGGGTCCAAATCCTGCTTATCGTACGGATACATACCTCGAGGTACTTTATGCCACTATCAGCCTTGTTAGCTTGGCCCATTTCCTCTTGTCTGTTCCCGCTCAGGTACAATCATGCTCATGCTCATTCTCATACCGAAGACATAGCATCTCCAAATCAATCTCCCAACTAGGCCTTCCCCGAACTACGACTGCAAAATCTAGATCTTTAACGGCTTTACTAGGAAATTAATTATCTTTACTACTTCCAGTCAATGTACAGATTGAGCATCGCAACTCGCAAGTCATTGACAACCGATGACAACGCCGATTATGTTGACAGCTCCATCACACTTTACCGTTACTCTTGTGTCCTTGTCTGCTTACACTCAATTACTCTGCCGTCCGTGCTATCATCTCCAATCTGCAAGTCGTCGCACAGACGCTCATCCAATGAATCAATTTCATCCCCTCCATAATACCGTCGCTAATGGCTAACTACCATGTAAAAGACGCATTTGGCCAAGGATCCTGCACGATCATTCTCCGCTTGCATGCTTTTGTTATTTGACCTTTCATTCTCTATTTAGAAACCTGGACATCAAGCTACCAAAATGCATGCACATCAATTTCGTCACGATGTAATGCATCCCCTTCAGCACAAGCCAATCCCAAATCAGCCCTAGTGTCGGCGGGTAAATAAAGTGCTGGTGGATCACGAAAAGATTACTCGCAGCAACAATTGATCCACTCAGAGTGCGTCCTGCCTGTTTGATTTTGTGCGTACAATGTGCATGTGCATATTGTACGTAAGCTCATGCCAATCTTAGCTGAATGCAAATTGTCACATGGATCTCACGTGCTATAATGTACTACTTTCCATGCGTATGGGAAGAAGAAATGCCCCATCTATACTCAACTCTCCATAGGAAAACATTCAGCTTAGACCTCCCAGTTCCACAATGTGAGGGGCATCTTAAATACTCGCTCACAGTCCTGCATTGGCGAATTGCTCATCTGCCATATCTCCTGACTCTGGAGTCTGGGCATCTTCCAATCCTTGTCCCATTTGCTCAACCTTTAAGCCGCTTCTTCAACTGCAACAGTTTGCACCTTACAAGGAAAGTTGAGGTGTGGGTGCAAAGCGTCGTTGCCACTTGTTGGTCACATTCCCAGATGATGTATGTGGGTTTAACGTACAAGGTGCTGGGAAATTAAACAAGAATTTTGCTGTTGGTGACGACGGCGTGGCACATGCCGCGTTGGACAGAGCCTCCTTGCTCCCCCTCTAAACATCCAAATACTTTTTCTTTTGTCTTCTTTCCTAATGATTTTCTCTTCCTCAGTGTTACTCTTGGAAGTTTACCCAACGCATAACATGGTTGACTGGCCCCGGCATGCCGTGTGCAACGGCGGATAGATATCTAAAGATCTATTGCCATGTGACTACTTTTCCATCTTGTCTTTTTCACACAAATAATTTTTGTTTTCATGCTAGATTATAGTAACTATTAATGTAGCATGCTACAGTGTATGTATAACTATTCTAGTCACGCGCTCGTCTCATACAACACTACCTCAATAAATTTGCGGCTTCACTACTTGACTCATCATGCTTCTCTCGATTATCGAACACTTCACTTCATTTTTCAGAGTTCTTTCAATCAACAAATATGAAAATGTATAATCATATCTCTGGTTCTTCATTTTTGGAAAATGTCTTCAATACTCATGCGAATTGAATCCCATCTGATAGATCTCTAGCGCGATTTCAGGGGGAAATCCTTATATCTCGATAAGCTTTTCCAGACATCAAAAATTCCTGGGATACATGTATTCAATTTCGATTTTCGTATTAGGTGGTATAGTATATTCATGATTTCCATTCTCTCCCTTTCACTGCTTCTAAACTTGACCTTGGATTGATATTTAACCAGTCATATATATCGTACTTATGGCATTGAGAATTATATGTTGTGCAAATAGATGAGAAGTCTACTGTATTTAAAGAGAAATCATAGGAATTGATGACGGGACGGAGAGAGGGAGGAAGCCTGTCCAGAGAATGAAAACATTTGAATAAAACCTGGCTGTCATTTGTAGAATAGTTCGTTAAAGTGTGAATAGAATGCCTCGTCTATTTTCCTATGCGCGGGCTCTAATAGATTATAATCACATAAGTTCGATTGTGTAGCTTTATGTAGTAATAAGCAAATTATAGCTATAGAATATACGTATATGCATGCGATATATGATTAGTAATTATAAAACGTAAATTAATGTTATATATCTCCTTAAGAATATTTTACGTGCTGCAACTCGTAGTATACCATGTCCTAATTAGATTAAGAAAAATGAATAAAAGAAAAGAAGCTATTATGAAGCTGCGCTACAACAAATACCAAGAAAACTCAAGTCATAAGAATAGCGATCCCAGCCATTTCCTCAAGTGAAAGTAAATCCATATCTCTCGAAGCATGCGCTCTTAAAAAGCGGCGCGCTTTCTCCACAACTAAACACCACACATTTTTCTCCTCTGGTATACAAATTTCCAAAAACCGAACCACCAGCATCGTGACCTAACATACTCATCTGCAACCTTTGACGACCCGGGTTTAGGCATCTTGAATTCTAGGATAGATGATAGGATCTCACTATGTTCATGCGCATCCCACGAACCGTTGAAGGAGTGCCGATTAAGCGAGCATTTTCGTCGTGTTAGGATTTGGAAAAACGACTGGTACATGTGGGTTTTCTCAACACGGGCGGATTCTATGACTGGCTAATGGAATAGGCTAACCCAGTGGCAGCAACATTGCGTTTGATCTACTCCAAATTGGGTGTCTGTCCATGTTTGGACGCCTAGTATAGATAGCGGATATAGGAGCTGGATTTGGGTTCATTTCCGGGGGTTTCAGGGGGCTTAGCGGTGGTATGATGATCGATGTTGACTTTGCGTCTGGTGGGTTTGGTGAAAATGCCTTTTGGTTGAGGGTTTCTTCATCGCTTGCTACGACTGCTACAAATGAACACCATTTGTTCATGACTTGGAATGTTTCGCCTAGTCGAACGGCTTCTTTCTCGGCTAAGGTTCGACTTTCCGAAGTTTTCTGGTTGTACATCCATCCTTAGGTGTCTTCAAGGCCTTCCATTGCCTTTCGGGCTACAAGCTGATGGATTGTGCTGCTTTTTTTGGGGGGGCACTTGAATTGGAATCTCGAGAATTGGTGGTTCGTCAGACGACGACCTCCATAGAGTGATATATTTTGGATGTCTTTGTAATCGTTCTTGGTCACATAAGAATATATACAGTTGTTCTAGCGCCTGTTCTAGCGCCTGCAAAAAGACCATGAATTTTACCTGGAGCTTGAATGATTGGTGGATAGCAAGTTTCTGATACATCGATGTCTTTATTCCTGGAGCCAGACATTGGTGAAGAAGTATTAAAATCTCTATGCTTGGAGTGCAGAATTTCCATTTGTCCGTAACCTTATCAACTAACTGGTAGTCGTCATCCTCTTCGTACTTGATCTCAAGTATGGCATCTCCGATGTGTTGATTAAGTGCTCCGTGAAGCATGTGAATGACACTTGGGCCTAATCGCTTTCCACTCTGTACTCGCTGAGAAAGCCCATTCCCTGCTCTTGAAATTCTTTCAATCATCGAAAGTGGGATGGCATGACCAACTGCAAGGCAAAAAAATTTGAATGTGTCTTTGTGCTTTCTCCATCTAATCGCTGACATAAGCAATAAGAGGTCTTTATCTACTGGTGTTCTCACCAGTAAGGAGAATAATTTCCAGTGATATCTCAGGTAATCGACTGTCAATAGTATCTTTAATCATCTTCAGTTTCCCCATCCCTCCATAACTTGCATCAAATGTCGCTATATACTGCATAGCCTCTTGGAGAGTCTCGCTACTGTAGTCCTTGTGCTGAGGCCATAAGAAGTCAATTTTTGATCTGTAAGAGCAAATATTAAATTTAAAATTAGTTGGGAGTGACTTGAAAAATACTTTCAAAGCCGAGATGAGCATTGGAACATCGTCTCTTATATTGTTGTTGCAGTCTGCAACAAAAACAATCTTGGATGGTGATGGCGAATCTGGAGAAGAGAACTGTGTGACAAACGGTATTATCAGGGCCCCGATAACTCGAAATCGTGGAGCGAGTTCCAGAAGGGCGTAAGATGTCCTTTTATCGTTCAGTTATGGTTAAGACGAAATCTTTCTCCAAACCAGCTTTTACGTTTGGCAAGGTCGTCGACGCCCTATTCGTCTTTGGAACTTCTTGACTAGCAGTTAAAATAGCCCCTATAGGTACTGCAATCATATGCGATGGTGAGTCAATCCTCGATAATTTGTCATTCTGGTAAAAATATATCCGCGACTATCTTGGTTCCGATGGTATGATCAATGGGACCTGCAGCTGACTCAGCGGCAGACGGATGCTTTGTGAGGCTTTTGCGACCATATCGGGGAACAATCCAAGTGGGAATCGTGAAGCGAATGCCATCGAAATCTTGCTTCAACTTCCCTATATAAGTGACCTCGACAGAAACACGTTCTCCCACATGAACAGTACCAATTGTTGTGGCAAAAATATTAGGGCCCAATGTACTCTGTGAGATAATGCCGGCGGTGTCGCCCTTGGCCACTGCAGCATCGGAAATGGCCTCTCCTTGCTTTTCCCCCTTTACAAGACCGTAGACATTTCGAGCCAACTTTACAATCAAAGCCAACAACACTAATACTGTCGTAAATAGGGAACAAGTATTCGAAATTTTGGCCACCTTCCAATGGTACAGAATTAACAAGGGTTTGCTTGACTACCGTTTTGAGAAATTATAGTTGTATGCACCTCGCTTTCGTGGAGCGGTAGCAATTTCAGCGATCTGCCAGGGGTCGTGCACACGCATAGCTCTGTTCCATTTAGGCAAAGGACGCCGTTCTTGAGCTGCAGAGGGAGGCAGATTCATGGTGTCCCGTTAGCGATAAGACCCTGTAGATATGTTCTTCGACAGTTGCAGATGCGTATGCAACGGTGATGGGAATAAGAGAATGGAACGGAAAATACAGACCATTTCTATTTCGATAATGGGCAGTGGACTTGCTAACTTGCCAGCAGTTTGTTACGATAATAGCACTTAAAAGAGTGGGGAGTCTGCATAAAAAGATAGAAGCACCTGCAAAGCGAATCACGTTTTTCCGTAACAAAATGTCCTCTCTTAACACGGCATTGCAGTTTGGGCCAGCGAAGTTCTCAACAGATGACCAACTGCCGATTTAGGGAGGATTATTCCCATTTGCTCTCACTCTACGTTGTGTCAACTTTTTCAAAATGTCAACATATGCAGAGAGGTGCATCGATTAACCAAATGAAGGATCGAAAAAGCGAGACGGCTTCATGGAAAAACAAACTGAGGCTTTTTCATGTACTAACTTCGGACCCAAAACTAAATATCATAATCGACTTCTTAGTATGAAGAATATACCAAGGTTCAACCATCTCGGAAAACTTCATTTTCGAAATAGAGTACTGCATCCCGACTTTGATAGTACTGGAGTAGTATCAACTATCCTCATAATATCATTGTTCGTTTTCGAGTCCACTAGACCGACGTCACCCAATTTTTTTCCCAGTCATTGTATTAAACATTAAATTATACCCGAGTACCCATGTATGGAAGGACCATTTGAGTTATCTGATCCGCGGCTAGATATAATTATACAAATTTGAGGCTCCAGTGTACCATGAGCTGGATTCATCTTCGAGCATTCTATGTCGATAGACCCAAGCTACTTGGTGATTCCACCCCTATTGGATGAATTTGAGGCAAACTTAGTTCACGACTTTGTGAAATACAAAAGACTCCCAACTATATACCTTGTATCATTGCTAGGGCTCAATCAGCCTTGCTCGGTAGAACTAACATTGCCTAACAACTCCGCACCCACAGGCTCTACAGCTGGTAATTCTGCGACTGGACCATTTGGCGATCCATCGATTTCTTCAGGTTCCTTGGGTCGTAGACATTCCGAATGCAATTGGGCCTTCTCGTGACCATTTTCATCACCGGCTGTGAACCCGACGTTCGATTTTCGCAACTTCTTGTGCCTCCAGAATCTCCAAAGGATCCAAAAACTAAAGGCAATACCCGATAGACCGCCAAAAATGGATCCAAAGAGTATACCATGAAACTGTGCATGGTCAGCTGATGATTTGGATTTCGAGTCCGTTGCGAAAGAGGATGGAGCTAAATGATAATGCAAATTAATGTTCCGCATTTTAAATGGTTAAGGACATCTACTAGTAGTTGGTTGATCATGTAAAGTTATCAAATTCGTCAGAGTGAGAGTCAATATGCTTCCATTAAATAATTGAATGAACTGCGTATTAATAGCTGTAGCGGTGGAATATGCAGACCCAGAAGGACTGTAATTAAGGCTAGAAAAGATGCTCGTAAAAGGCTGGAGCGAAGAAGGCAGCGAAGAGAATGACTGATCGCTTGGGGCAGTAGTTGTAATGTTCACTGTCAAAACTGGCACTGTCGTACTTGAAGCTTGCGACGCGCAATAGTCAAGAAATGGCGCAAACGGTTCCATATATCTCGCAGTATCCTGCTTGGCATTGCCGCTATTTGCTTCTATACATATCTGGCAAGAACTGTAGTCGTCCCTGAATTCTGATCCAGATGCGCATAATTCAGGCTCATTTCCAATTTTCAAGGCTGAGATGTATGCATTGTCTAAGATAAAGTGAGTTTTCTTTCGAGTTCGAGGAGAAGAGAGATGCTCATACTACACGTCGAATAACACACAGCTGGAGGTGGAGATGCAATAGCTGAACTGACAGGAGCAGGGACAGAGGTAGTCATTTCTGAATAAGAAAAAAATGAATAGGATTTGTGAAGGTATTAAGAAGCAGTATATAACTCATGAAACAAGCCAAGAAAGCCTTCTCTCAAAGTTGCCTCCATCAAATGTCGTTAAGCGATTGTTGTCCTCATAAGACCATCGGATTGGTAGAGACTTGGTTTTGCGTGGCCACAATCAAAGCCTCATCTATCTTCGTGCGTTTTAGCATTTCACAACAGCACGCTGCACCTCGAGTATATTGACTTCACGATCCATAATCGATAACAGCCGGTCTTGACCTTGAAAGATGGTAGACAATAGACCGTAAACCAGACGAATAATTCAGCTGGTTTCATAAGACCACTTGGCTTGAATTGAGCCAAGCTATTCGGCGACCGAGCAGTGATACATAAATGGCTACATTCATTAAACACTGAAGACAAAAACAGTAAATCCAAACATTTCTCCAATAAGTGGATGAATCATAGATAAAGATCACCTCCCTTGTACTCAGACATCGATCGGCCGCTGGGGGTTGAAGATGCTGTAGCCAGAGGGTTGAAAGGAGCATGCGATTGATGCCGGCAGATAGCCTCACGATCCTACCTACCGTCCCCACGTCACATCCTGCGATCTTGACTCCGGACGCGCTTACATAAACGCGGATTATAGAATTGCATTTAGCAAAACCGAGAGTAGGCAGAAAAGCAGAAAACCCCAGACAAGCACAGACCACAAATTCTTGAACGGAAAATCTCCATCCCCGGTGAACCCAAGGGGCAATTTTCCGCACTTGAAAATAAATCGATCCAAGTGATTTCAACCTTAAAGAACACTACCACTATTACACTACCGTATGTACGCTAATACTGACACTACTGTATGTACACTAATACTGAAGAAATATCGTCGTTTCATTCTCAAAAAGATCACCTGGTAGATGTGGGCAATGAATCATTAGAAATATATACAAGGAAGAAAGAAGCGCTACCTAGCTATGAAAAAGTCCCTCCCCAAAGTTCCAATAATTACATGAGCTCATTTCAGGGTATCAAAAAGTTATCGTCCATCCGAATATCGTCCCATCTAGTATCACCTAGACATGCCCTCCATGCCCTAAACCTAATAGTAATTTCCCTTTGGTAACGCAACAAACAGCGCCGTCAACGGCAGCGTGATAATAAAACTCCAAGCAATAGCCCCAATTACAATCCTATCTTGCAATAATCTTAAATTTTCATCTTGCGTCCAAGTCGTCTTATCAAAAACCTTCCTCAACAGACTCTTCTTCTTGTAGATACGTGCCCACTTCTCCTCAAATTCTTGTACATCGTTCTTCGGACCAAAACTCGACAGCGTCGACGATTGAGAAATTGCTGTGCCATCCATTTGCTTATCATGATCGTCACCAATGCGTATCGCCATGTGAATGCGCCGTTGTGATGAGTTTTCGAAAGAAGGTCGTTCATTTTCTTCATCGGCGTCATGCTGAAGAATCTCTTCCCAGGGTCGCAGATTGCGGTTGTGAGACTTGTGCATAATGAGGCATAGACCTTTGTAAGATGCTACTATTGTGGCGATACCCATAAACCATTGCAGGCCCGCAAAGAGTCTCCACCATCGACTAGCACTCGACAGAACCAATAGGATACCGATCAAAAAGCCCAACACTATAGTACTAACACCCGTAGTTCGAACAAAGAAAATTCGAGGTCGGTTTCCGTTACATATAGACCATCTGATAAAGTTCGGATGAGATTGGCCTCGAAGTGCAGCTTCGGTTATTATCACGGCTGGTGAGAATGCTGATGGATGAGTTGTGTGTTGAAGGGCGTGCAGACATAACGCGCGGTCTTTGTGGGATAGGTTAAGCTCTCGAGCTGAATTAAAAGCGAGGTAATGTCGCATTATACGGTTGACTTCTTCTCGCATAGGTTGAACTGTGACTGGGCAGATAGTTTAGCACTAGTATTGTTTTTGAAGAAATTTAGGACATACAAGGTTGCCATCTGAGACCGGCTTGGCCTAGTACTTCCCCGGAGCGCCTACCTATGTTACTTGATGGAACTGGAGAAACCATTGGGCTGCCAATAGCACTATCAGCCCTGGATGAAAAGGTGCGAGAAATGCCGTCTGTAGACTTAATGTCTGCGTTGAATTCGGACACAGCATTGTTATCTGGCAAATCTACCATTGGTTTCTTTTTCCTCCCTTCATTCCCCTCGGTATCTTTGGCAAGAGTGCGGAGCTCCGTTGGTTCTGGCAACCATTCAGGAGAAAGCTGCTTTTCACTATCGGACAGAGCCTCGAACCGACGCACATAGTCTTTGTACCAAAGATAGAACTGAAGATTCTCCGCGTCGTGCTCAATATAGACGAGATAGTCCATAAAGTCACTTAAAGAGCATGGCTGACACTATCAGTAATAATCGCATCATTGGGGAATATTTCAAACTTACCGGAAGCGATCGATTTTCCACCACGTTTTCGAATGATAGTCCCGGGGGGATTGCACGCTCAGAATCTGGTAAGTGTTAGTCAAATTAACCTGATTAAGGTAAGGCTTGCCAACTTTTTGCCCTTTCAGCATAACGTTGACATTCTGTAGCATTTATAGGACCATTTGCTTTGTTGGTATAATCCGGTCGTTTGTAAAATAGTACAGACATGGCTATGAACGTCTGTCTTTCAACAAGATGACCCGCGTACTGGATGATAGCATACGATAATAACTATCCTCGAGAATGAAATGTTCTTGGAGAAAACAAAGCAAAGACTGTAGAAACGAAGATGGTCCCGACTTAAGACAATGCATATTGCCTCGTGTGGGTGGAGGTACTATTGTATGCATGCTGGCAGCTACTGTTTCTGCCGGCTCCATCGAAGAAAAGCCAGGTAGATTATTCAAGTAATTCCCAAAACAGTCAAGATATGTCCTCTAGTTTTAACGGTATATTTTTTCTTTGTTTCAGGGCTTGCCGCCACTGGTAAAAATTGAAATATCACCTTGATTAATTTCCGCGGTGTCATACCCTAGCTTAACGAAGCCCACTAAAGCCAGGTACCAAAACGTTACGCGATACCAATACCAGTCTTAAACAGTGGATATATCTCGGTACGACCCTTATGAAAATCTTTTCCGAGGAGACAGGATGAGATAACAGGACAGAGCAGGATAGAAAGTCAATAAATCGACAAGGACTCCTGGCTCAAAAGAAGCTGGAGAGTTTTTTTGAAGACTCGAAACCAAAGGAACCAAAACTATGGTTGGATCTTTTTTGGCCATCTGCATTCTGTATGATGTAGGAGCCAAACGGCCATGGTCTGTCTAGTCGCACCGCATATGGTGTGAAAGCCGTACAAGCTGGTGGCATATCCTAGTTGACTCGTGGCAGCTCGATCTGTGAGTTGTTAGTCTCGGAGATGTGTGTATCCAGACATGCTGAAAGTTGAAGAAAGCGTCCATTGAGTTTGTCAATGTCTTCGCTAGTACTCGAAATGTACGTACAGTATGTACTTCCCGTCCTCACTGGTAAAATAGGCGCAATGTGCTGCTAACTGCTTTGGTGGCGTTCGAGAAAACAGCTAGTCATGCTTCTGGACTCATGTGGATGACGTCTAAATTCTAATTCTATAGTTATTGAAAATTCCAAAATTCCTAAGTCACCGGCTGTCAGTCTTTCCGTCAATTGCTACGCTATTACGAATCGAAATGCCCATGAACATTGCTTGGCGAGAAGATTGTGTCAATGGTTGAATGATAGAAGCAGAAAGCTGGACGCATAATTAATTATACAACTACCGCTTTTCGTACTCAGCTAGATCAGAGTCAGCCGTGAAAAGGAGATGAACGAAAATTAATAAAATAGTATCAACATCGAATTGATCACCATAATCTAATTATACAGGACCCTCATTTTTCGTGACCATGCCTCCATGGTGATATAATATCCTGTCTCGATTCTGTGCACCGCTGCGATGGTGACCAGAGCGCCGAAGTGCAGAGAGAAGAATTAGGACTAAGGTTAGTTAAAAGTTGAAGGATCTTTTCTTTTCCCCATCGAAAGGCCCATGCAGCGTTCTAGCTCAACAGTGACGACGGCCGTTTGCACGCTTTAGATGTAGCTCGACAGCGCCAAATTTCCGCGATCGCTTGTGGAGGTTTTGTGCCCATTATGTGTTAGGTGGATGGTTATTAGGCACTATTAAGCAGTTATGTGTAGAGAGGAAAAAGAGGCAATATGGGTTCGGCAGATAATATTTGTGCTTTTTTGTACGAGTAGATTTCTTTTAAGTTTTGCTTGTCCATTTGATGGTAGGCAAATGGGTCTTTCTAGCTTCAAAAGGCCTAGTGATTGCCTATTCCAATGAGATCTGCAATTTTCTAGCTTGTTGTAACTATATGTGATTCCAAAGTACTATAAAGTAATAATTGGATTTTCATTAAATTCTGAGAAACTAGACAACCCTGGTGTATTAAAGCTTTTAATTGATAATTGATGATTGATAATTGAAATCCGATTTGATCAAGACATCAATCAGGGGTATCCACCCGATCGTCCACTCCGTAAAACCTCTGGGGTCTGTATCCATTATTCATTATTATATGTAGTACTGTAGAATCTACAGGAGAGAAACTGACGAGCCTTCAAATATCATTGTAATAATATCTGCATCAATGCACCCAAGAAAACCCCGCAAAACCTTGAACTATGCAGATTAGGTTGGAACCATCGGCTACTAGTGCTCCACAAGTGGTTATTTCCTTTGTGTATCTAACCTTAGATGTTCGGTTGATGATCTCCGAAGGTAAACAACTGGGCTCTGTTCTTTCCAACACTCAAAACGTAGGTCTGTTGGAAGGCGTCTTTGACTCAGTTAAGCGTTCTTTAGGTACAAGAGATGACACACCGAAGCCTTGCGTCTTAGTTCTCATCGTCACACGATTCATATATTACTTGCCGTTCTTCTTTTGCGCGGAACAGTAAGATCCCTTTACTTGATTTTCCAACTACTGAGGTGACTAGACAATATATACGACCAACGTCATCAATAGTTCAATGTGTGATGATGTATCTAAACTTCTATCAGAGCATCCCCATCGCGGCACCCACGAAGATCAAGAATCCCAGTGCCAAAAAAGGATAGCCGGCAGACCAAAACTTCGATATTGTAAGCTGTGATCCTTGTGCTATTTCTCCTTCTCTTGGCACAGGAGCAGCGGGCCAAGGTGTCACTGTTGGTCCATTCGACGGCCGAACGGAAGGTGGTTGTTTCAATGCCGGAATACATTGATTCTTATAACAAGTCGTTGAATTAGGACAGCAACCTCCTCCCATATCTCCCGGGCATTCAAAGTGGTTAGGTCTGCACCGTGCGTGCGCCCTCAAGAGACGGCAATTTGAGTGTGACATCGTTCCATTGCAACAGTATGTGCCTGAAGTGGTGTGGGTTGTAGGTCGACAAATCATACCTTGAGGACAACAAATCTCCTGTAGCAAGCGGAAGAAATGATCAGCCATGGAAGGAAATTCAAAGATCGTACTGGAACTTACAGGACGGGCGTATGCTTCACAGCTGTTTTGCTGATCTCCGCAAGTATACCAAGGTACAGCGGCTGCTTTTCTTGGACCCAGACCAAACACGGGATTGTAGGGTCCCAGGCGTCTCATCGGCAGACATACTTGCGAAGTGTTCTGGACTTCTTCAAACGGCTCCTGACTTCTCTGCTTCAATTTGAGCCAGCCTTGGCCTCCCATATCATGATAATATACATGAGCGCTGCAGACGATCCCAATGATTATGATAAGTACCAGCAGACAGGCAAGATAAACAAGCCACCCACGCCAACTTAAAGACTCTACACAGGCCTCTAGACAGTATCTTGATGTCAAGCGTTGTGCGCAAGAGCTGTGTTCATTTGGGTCAGATGTCGATCGAGATTCTACCTGCTCCAATGACGATGGATCCGGACGGGGATCCAGGTGTGCCTGCTGCGGTTCCTGCGGAGGTGTTGGCATCGAAATGATAATGATTGAAATATACACGGATAACTTGAAATAGGAGCATTAAAGCGAACGTAGGTTGAATCCAGCGATGTAATAGAACTTGAGGTGACATTTGGATAGAGAATAGGAAGAATTATGGTTCTGTTGGTTTAGGATGAAAACGACGATAGAATTTGGTAACGAATGTATCAAAATCTTCGAAGCTCCCTAGTCAAGCAAGTGGAAACGGAAGGTGTAGAAAGTATGAAGGGTAACATTAAAGTAGAAGGAACGATGTAATCACTTACTTGCTAACCTGTTGACGACCTCCAGCAGTATTCGGCAAGACAGACCAGCAAGTATCTGGAAGCAAAGTAATCTCACAATCTCAAAATCATTGAAGATCAACACTGGGTCTGTAGATAATGTCATTACCTGTGTACTATCGTTTGGAGGATTTGGAAGATGTTCGGTTTGTGTTTTGCATTGTGATGTTCAAGCTCTAAGGTTACTTGAACAACAAACAACTAATTATAAGCTTAAGTTCAAACAATATACTATTCCTATCCGAACTATTTC
Source organism: Sclerotinia minor (assembly GCA_025389075.1). Classification (NCBI taxonomy): domain Eukaryota; kingdom Fungi; phylum Ascomycota; class Leotiomycetes; order Helotiales; family Sclerotiniaceae; genus Sclerotinia; species Sclerotinia minor. Next base: position 949,241 of record QRFH01000015.1, on the reverse strand, counting down.
AAATACAATCAGCTGGTTTTTGAGCTCTAATTGACCAATAGTAGGTGATCGATATAAAATTCGCATACCAACTCATTGGTATGGGATTTTGTGGTGTGGTCGATTTTAAGCTGTACAAACACACAAGGATTGAGACTCCAGCGAATAGGATAAAGTATTTGACGACAGTCCCGCAGTTTGAGTGTAACCATTATGTATTTAACCGTCTATTACTTATATATCACTCGGTGACTATATTTGAAGATATTCTTTTTTACCTCCAACTGGGGTCCAATATCACCACGATGTGTATCTTAAAATCATGGAGATGGAGATGGGGAATCCCATTTTACCCCCTATTTACTCCACAGAAAGTTTACCAATCACAAGTATGCATTTGTACCTCGGCATCGGTTCATTGCTTGGAAGCTCAAGCACTCATGAAATACCAACGCATATGTCAACGCCTCCCAAATCATCGTTGACCGAGGGCCGAATTCGTTGAACAAAAGGCACTCTTAAAAACGTTTGAATTCCCTCATCTACACCTTTTCCTCCATATCAATCATTCAAAATGTCGCCTCCACAATGGGTCAAAGACTTGAAGCCATCCGGTCCGCAAGGTACCGAGCTCATCAAGGCAGAGAGGGAGAAGTCTAATATAAATGTCGAGAAGCTCTCGAACTTTTTATTTACGAAAGAGGCACTCGAGCGTCAGGAGAGTATATTGAAGATTCTCCAAGCCGATAAAGTATTCGACAAATCAAATAATTATTTCGATGGTCGTGTGGATAGATTCAAGACTTCCCTCGCGAGGGCGAAAAGACTTCGTCAACTACAAGTCAAGCACAACTGGAGTGCAGATGAACTTTATGTTGCCAATGATCTCATCAGTGAGCCAACTCCTTATGGCCTTCATGAAACCATGTTTCTGGTGAGTTAATTCATGTTCCGAATGTTGTTGCTATGTTAACCAAGATCAAGACCACCCTGCGTGGTCAAGGTACTCCTGAACAACATAAATTATTCCTCGAACCTGCCGAGAACTACAAATATATTGGATGTTATGCGCAGACAGAATTGGGACACGGATCGAATGTGCGAGGTTTAGAGACAACTGCTACTTGGAATCCGGAAGACAAGACATTCATCCTTCACTCGCCACATCTCACTGCCTCGAAATGGTGGATTGGATCTTTAGGGAGAACTGCAAATCATGCTGTAGTCATGGCACAGCTTATTATTGCGGGAAAGCCATATGGTCCACATCCTTTCGTGTGCCAGATCAGAGATTTGGTGACCCATGAGCCTTTGGAGGGTATTCATGTTGGTGATATTGGACCAAAATTTGGCTACAACACCATGGATAACGGATTTCTGTTATTTAACCATGTAAAGATCCCACACATCAACATGCTGGCCAAGTTCTCCAGAGTTGATCCGGAAACCAACAAATACGTGAAGCCATCATCCCCATCCTTGATTTATGGTACTTTGACTTGGGTCCGATCAAACATTGTTCTTCAATCCGGCGGTGTCTTAGCTCGAGGTGTGACCATCGCAACAAGATATACCTCTGTCAGACGGCAATTCCAAGATCGTGATGCTGGACCTGATGCGTCTGGGGAGAACCAAGTTCTCAACTACACAATGGTACAATACCGATTATTGCCATTGCTTGCGGCGACCTTTGCTTTGCATTTCACCGGAAAGGCGATGATGGGGCTATACCAGGACAATCAAAAGAAAATGCAAGAAAATGCTGCAACTCCTTCTGATAGCAGCAGGGCCGCCGGTCCAGAGGAGCTCAACTCCGGAAGTGATTTATTGGCCGATCTCCATGCTACATCATGTGGTCTCAAAGCTCTTGGAAGCACCATCGCTGCCGAAGGTCTTGAAGTTTGTCGAAGAGCATGTGGTGGTCACGGATACTCAAGCTTCAGTGGTATCGGCAGTTGGTATGCTGATTACCTTCCAACTACAACATGGGAAGGAGATAACTACATGCTCACCCAGCAAGTAGCTCGATATCTTCTTAAATCCGCTCGCGCTGTATTGAAGGGAAATGCCCCTGATAACGACACCACCAGAATCTTCACAACTTTCCTCCAAAAGCAAGATATGGGTGCTGCGCACGATATTCTTGGCTCAGATTCTGATATCGTCGCCGCTTTCGCTTGGAGAACATCTTTCTTAGCATTCGAAGCCCTCAAACATCGTGATGCAGAAAAGGAATCGTGGAACTCTCTACTCGTGGATTTCTGGCGTCTCAGCACTGCGCACTCTCAATACTTGGTCGTGAAAAACTTCTACGATGCTCTTCAAAGCGAGTCGCTCCGCTACGAACTTGACCCAGAGACAATCGGTGTTCTTCACAAACTCTACCGTCTCTACGCTCTCAACACTCTCGAGAAAGAAGCATCGGAATTCTATTCCTCAGCTGCTGTCACCGTACGTCAAATCCAATTGGCGAGGACCAAGACTGTGATGAACTTACTTTCGGAGATAAGACCACATGCATTACGTCTTGTTGATGCATGGGCATTCCCTGATTGGCAGCTTGACTCCTCTCTCGGAAGAAAAGATGGAAAGGTTTACGAGGATATGTTCTACAGAGCAAGTCAGTTGAATCCTCTCAATGGATTGACGGTTGATCCTTATGCGGACAATGATAATATCGTCAAGAGGGACGAAATAGAGAGGTTCAGGAGTAAGTTGTGATAGGAGAGTGTTATGCATCTATATGTTTTGTATTATTTTATGGCATGGCTTTTCGGTTATGGATGGTTAGAAGGGGAGCGTCAAGCGTTTTATATATAGATATAGATAGAGGATTTTATACATAGAACAATAGACTCAAGGTTAGAAATACAAATTCTCATCACTCACTTGGATATCGGATATCTGTTCACGCACTTTTTTCTCAGTGTTAGTACTAGTGATAGTGATAGTGAAGATGGAAGAAATTTGTAGCTACTCACTCCATCTTAAAGATATACTCTTACAATATCTCATGTCCACAGGAGGGGGGTTGTTTTGCTATTTAAATGAACAAACAAACAAATAGATATCACAAGACCAACAGTTGTGCAATTTTCAAGTTTCAAATTGTTCTGATACCCAAGGTATCCAAAGGAAGGAAAAGTATGAAAAGGCAGGAAAGGAATAAACCTCGATTTTACAACAAGATAATGTTCGAATTTGAATTATCACACATGCAATTAGTTAAGACTATAAAGAAACAAGTAGTGAAGACTCATCTTAAAATCATGAGTGTATGTATATATGTATATTCCCAGTATATTATATATGTATAGTTCTCGATGATCTATCTAGGGGGTAAATTAATGAAAATTCCTGACAGATGGTGAAATGCAATCCAGATAGATTAGTGCTTTACTCTACACGTAGACAAGACTATCATTTCAGGGAAATGATATTAAATCAATCTAACACGCTGATGCTTAACGCCAGATCTGTGCAGACTTGCATATTGAAGCGGTCTTGGTATATGTGTAAACGGAAATCCCTTTGGTCCGGTGTGGAATCATCTATATATTTCGTTTTTTGGTCTTGACTGTGGATGCATAGTCTCATCACTGTATCAAATCACAACTTTAGATTTGCATTACCGAGGGAAAAGTTGATGCTCGGAAGAAAATTCGAGTTTTGAATAAAGTGTATGAAAAAGGAGGAGCCAAGGAAGCCAAGCCTTCACGATTTCAAAATGAGTTTCCCAGTAACGAATTTTTATTGTAACTTGTGATCATATCATGTTTACAAGCTTGATTTCTTTCCTATAGTTCAATGCAACCCATAGATTTTCTCCTCCCTATACCGATGCCAATCGCCATCACGCAGCTAAGGTGTAGCGCCAGCCAATGTATCCCCATCATTCAGAGCTTAGATTTGGAGTCTTTCGACCTTGTCCTTTAAGCTTCTGATTTGACCCATCAAGTCGGATGCCTCGTTAGTGGTAATGCTGGCAGCGATAACAGCTCTGCTAACACCGCATGCGCGTCCCAAAGCAGTCTTGGATGGTACGTAAACGTAAGGGGTGTTCTTGTCTTCGCAGAGAAGAGGGAGATGGAGGAGAATGGCCAATGGAGCAGTATCGGCCGCGAGGATAACAATTTCGCTGATTCCACGGTTGAGGGTCTTGGTGGTCTCGTTAGCCCCCTTCTTCAATTGACGGTAGTGTTGAGCTTGTTGAACGAGGTCGAGGATCTCTTGGGAGAGAGTGCTGTCGGCTGTAGAGTAAAATGTTAGTAAAAGCAATCAATTTGCAGAAATATCATAAAGTCTTACCGACGGGCCAGGCAGCGGATTCATTTTGTTCCTCAGCCATTGTAATTTTGGTTTGGAATTGAGTTAACTGTAAGAAAAAGTTAGAATCTGACTTTAGTAGATCGAAGACCTTGCGACCAGGACAATTCGATTGAGGGGATGCACATACGTTTTATTTAAGGATGTACTGGGAAAACTAAAAATTCCTTGAGAGATACTCTTTCAGGGTTCCTTGCGTTGGCTCGCCCTGCGGGTTGTATTGGGGAAAATGGTAGTTGATGAAGTAAAATCTTTTGGATTTTTTTTTGGAGATTAATCTTTATCGGAGACGGAAAAGCTTCGCTTACGTTACGCGCTAATCCATAACTTGATTGGTCGAAGAGCTAAGCTTGCCAGAGAAGCCTCATCAAACAACTCGTACAAACCACCTTGGATCACTGATTATCATCCATCCATCAACTCTACAAGCTCAACATCTCATCAACCAAACTCTTCAATCGTTCATTCAACAGCTTCCTTGAGCTTCAGATACCTTCATAAATCCAAGTAATACCATCTTCAACACCGCCAAAATGACTGATCTCTGGTATGTCGAACAACTATTCCTTGACGCCTCCCGACCCTACCTTCTTGCCTTGTTTTCGGGATAAGAATCTCCATGAGATTTGTATTCTTATACATAATCACAATTACTTCTATGCCTTGATCCAAGTACTGATAGCAATTATGATAGTCCCGTATATGCGGTTAGTTCCCCCGACTGCCACCTCCAACGTTCAACCCAACCAACCGTTGATTCGGCATCAACAACATCAACATCCATCCATATGAAAGCATGATACTAATTAATGTATAGCCATTTTTCGGCGCCATGGGCTGCACATCTGCCATCGTCTTCACTTGTTTCGGTGCTGCATATGGAACCGCTAAGTCTGGTGTTGGTATTTGCGCAATGGGTGTTCTCAGACCTGACTTGATCGTCAAGAGTGAGCTATGTTCATTAGGTATTCAAGAGCTCTACTAATATGCTTCACAGACATTGTCCCAGTTATTATGGCTGGTATTATTGGTATCTACGGTCTCGTTGTCTCGGTTTTGATTTCTGATGGGCTTAAACAAGAGCTCGCATTATATACTGGTTTCATTCAACTTGGTGCTGGTCTCAGTGTCGGTCTCGCTGGTTTGGCTGCTGGTTTCGCTATCGGTATTGTTGGTGATGCAGGTGTGAGAGGAACAGCTCAACAACCACGTCTCTTCGTCGGAATGATTCTTATTTTGATTTTCGCTGAAGTTTTGGGTAAGATTCGAAGTTCCCTTTTAGCTATGAATAGTGACTTACATGGTTGACAGGTCTTTACGGGTTGATTGTTGCTCTTCTCATGAACTCAAAAGCATCTCTGGATGTTTCTTGCTAAATGGATCACTTCCTACAGAGAGAGCCTCGAGACAATCTGAACGCACTTCTCTCTCCTGCGACAAACTGTGAATATATGAATGGGTTATAATGATGGCCTTCGAGGATGAATTCGGGTGGAAGCTGTGAGTAGAACAATCCATGGCTAAAATATATGTATTGTTGTTATTCTACAAATTTCGGCGTTTCCGACGATGCATTAGAAGTAGAGATGGAGGTGGAGGAGGTCAAATTGACCGTGTATGCTAGTAGTTCCTATTTTTGGTAGCAATCATATGATATTGGGTTTTTGATTTCGAAACAAAGGATCTGATACATGCATCCCGCATCCTGTTGAATCTTGCAAGTTGAGACATCTCGAAAGACGATGAATTTTGACATGACGCCGAATTTCCAGGGCGAGTCCCAACGATCAAGGCGCTTACGAAAAAGCTAACCTGATTGGTAGCTTATAATAACTATAAACACGATGCGCGTGTTACAAGTAGCAAAACCCCTACACTATTCAAATCCCAAGCTTCTGAGTAAATTCGACCAGAGTAGAGATCACAATGAAATACGGCACGTGTCGGCTCATCCTGTTGCATCGGGTACTATCCTTCTCCGTTTAGTGACTAAACTCTCGGTACATTTTTATATCCACACGGGAAGATCTACAGTATTGCAAAATACCCACCCACCAATGTTATGATATTAGTAGACTCATCCCAATGAGACAAAGCACATACATACGGCAACCATGTTGACGCGAAGGTATCCGTTGTCGGTATATATCATTTGCCTTTTCCAATTCCCGGGAAAGTATTCTCCCATGTCGGGACCCCACATCTATGAGGGGTACCGGAAGTATGATATAGTTCTATATACACAAGTTTGGAGCAGTCTGTAAGTTCTAATAAAATATCTGCAAGTTTGTTTCAATGGTATGAAGCATCGTAACGTCAATTCTATCTCCATACTCTCATTCTCTCAAATTACCAAGCAAAACCTTCCTCGATATCATCAGATTCCCCGAAACACACAAACTCACCTCATCCACCAAACCACACACACCAAAATGCGTCTTCCATACGCCGATCCCTCTTCTCCAACATTTTCTTCTCCCGCCGACCGCGCAATAATTGAACGTGTTGAAGCCCGCCGTGCACCACGTCCTCTTCAACCCTTAGACTTGACTTTATTGCATAGTCCCCCGGTTGCAGATGGCTGGAACTCTTTTCTTGGAGCAGTGAGAACGCAAACGGGGTTGGCGGATGATATTAGAGAGATAGCGATTTGTAGAGTGGCTATTTGTAATAGGGCTTGGTATGAATGGGGACATCATGCGCCGTTGGCGAGGAAGGGAGGGGTTAGTGATGAGGGGATGGAGGTGCTTAAGAGGGAGAAGTGCGAGAGAGAGGGAAACGGTGATGGGAATGGAGATGCGGAAGGTCTGAGTGGGAAGCAATGGGCAGTGGTTAAGTATACGGATGAGATGACTAGGAATGTTAGGGTGCCGGAAGAGGTTTTTGAGGAGTTGAAAAGGTGGTTTGACGAGAAGGAGATTGTTGAGTTGACGGCTACGGTAAGTCAACTTTCTTTTAAAGAGGTTAAAGATTTGGGATGATTGGAGATTTATAGACTCGAAACAGAGTGAAGTGATGGGCCTGAAAATTGTCATGTGCGTCTTGATGTTGAAAGTATAAGCTAATCATGCAATATAGATCGCAGCATACAATTGTGTGAGCAGATTCCTAGTGGCTTTAAATGGTAAGTCCTTTCATGCGTCTTCGATTGCATCATATCATGCTCCTCTTAATTGATCCCTCATCGATCAATTTTTGTACTCCTGTCTAACACCTACCTGATAGTTGGCGAAAGAAACAAACTTACTGGTCCCGATGATGTGGCTCATTAACCTTGCTTATTAAAGAGCATCGCAATACCGACATAAAAATGCGGAATGTACCCTCAAATCCCGAGATACATTTAGGTTATCTATCTAGAATTAATGTACCCTCTGTAACAAGGGTAAACTTCAAATTCCGTGTATGGTATCCAATCTCATCTTCAGTATCTCCGCCCACAGCTCTCCACGTTATGTTGAAAATAGAAAAATGTGCAAACATGGAGCAAAAGTTGCTAGATGCATAACATACAGTTGCTACCGCATATGAGACAACGCACTGCATCGCGCCCGTTATATCACCATTTTCATAACAGCTCAAGATCGACCTAGAATTCCAAATCATTCTTCAGCCCGCGCTAGAATTGTACAAAAACGCACTAGTTTTTCTTCCCGTCTTTTCAGGGCTTTTATTTTCCTCTAATTATTGAAACTCTGGTGCTCCATCTATTCGGATCCGAAGACACATTCCCGCCTCCAATAATATCACATCTCCTTAGTGTCAAGGAGTACTCCACAGATCCCTCATTTGAATGATATGATATCTATCTAGTACATATTTTACCATTTTACCATTCTACCATTCTACCATTCTACCCCTCATTCAGTCAGTATCCAGTATCCAGCAGTTAAACTCCTCTTGCAATTCGATGAGAAGTTCCTCCTGTGTTCAAGCTTTAGTGGTTGTCTTCTTAACTTGTCTCCATGGCCATTTCAACTCTCTGGAAATCATTCATACGTACAACTTTCTAAAACTCATTTATTATACCATAATTGTAGCTGTAGAAAAATGAGAGGGAGAAAGAGATAGAATTTCTTTCCATGCATCTATCTATCTTCTTGCATCTTTATACGCTGTAGATTAGATTTTAGATTTGTGGTAGGCTGAACTTGTATCTTGTATCTTATATCATGCAGTGTAACATAGGGATTATAGTTAGCGGACTACTGTACCTACTTGGAGTAATATTACCCAGTAGATTAGGACTAGTATGGCAGAACAGGAAATCAAGGGATTTTGTTTAGTGAGGTACACAGTTGTGATTCCCATAATCTGTAATATGGTATTTGGAAAATGGAAATGGAAATGGAAATGGGAATCGACACAAGGAAGCTTTCGAGGTGACTTTCGTCGTTGCTTTCCCGCCTTGTATCGGGGTGTATCTATCCTATTTCTGTGGTGAGTTTGCAAAAAGAGCAGTTGGTTCATAGGTATCAGTACTTAGATCTTAAACATTTTAAAATTTACTTTTTACTCTATCACCGAGCTCATTCATATTCACAGATGTTTCAAAGACCTCTATATTGTCATCGCCATTACTATTACCATTACCGTCGCGCGGATATCTCTCCCTCATGCAGGATCTTTACCCCTCCTTCGAAGACGCATATAATGGTCTGAGGAAACTGTATTTCAAGCAATATAGAACAACATATTTATCTCTACCTATTACACTCATCTTCCCATTTCTTCCCTGTAAGACTACATACATCTAGACGCTCTTCTCCGTACACATGTAGTTTCTAAGCCACCTTACCACTCTACCGCTTTACCATGGTACCGCGGTACTTCAATGTAGACGCAAGTTACATATTCCAAGTACTTTCTACGTATACAGAACATATGTATATGTGCGATTACAAGCAGACGAAAAGCCTTCCTGCTGATATCATACTAAGGTAACCTCAATCTTAGGTTGCATCGCATGGAAAATTCTCAACGAGTAGAAAATAGGTACCTCGGTATACAGAGTACATTTCTACACACACACACACATTGTAATCATATATCTCATATGTACATACAGAGCAATAATTGAGACTCAAAGTATGAGTAAACCTTACATAAACATCATCTCATCTCATCAAAGCAACGCTATCCATCGCCTCCACAAACAGAAACCCCTCTAAGCTTTACGAATGGGGCTGAGCGGACTTGCTCCTTTGGGAGATCGTATTTGTGATACTATACTCCGACACTTTTTAGTTTCTTTATCTTCTACCTGCTAGATAGGTACTCGTACTTGTAAATTTGGAATTAAAGATCTTGTACTCCGTATCCTTATGGAGTATATACAGTATAGTATCTATGTAAGCAAAACAGAAGTACTCCGTATAGCCGTGACAAATGGAATAATGAGACGGAAGACAAGAAGACGAGCCACTGGACAAGTTACAACTGATAAGAAAGTTTCGTTATCGATATGCATGTGTATCTGCAGGATGGGGAAACTAGTATGTATGTAGAAGTTTCTCGGGTTTTATTTGGGGGGATTTGAGGATTTGTTCAATTTCCATATCGATGGCGATACTGGATGCTGGATGGTGGATGATGCCAAGAGGAAATATATGAGGATGTATGTATGTACTATGTAGGTAGATAGTGAGTGATACGAAAAAAAAAAAACTGATCAGGGAGCCACGAAGCATCTAACTAAGTTACCATACTCCGTATTTACAGATATGGATTCAACTAGAACCAGAACTAGGTACGGAGTATAACTAGAATTAGCTCTGGTTAAAAATACATTTCTTGGCTCCTCTTTTCCCGATTCTATGGTTGCTACATGGTACTAATGAATGCAATTGGGGATTATTAGCATATATTAGAATTATTAGAATAACGGGCAATATTATCAAACCCCTCTGTATCCATCTTCTTCCCGCTCAAGAGTGGATATATTCGACGGGATGTACCTCCGTAATCAAACCATACCATTGAATGAATGGAAAAGGAAAGGAAAAAACTTTTTCCCTCATAATAATACATGATACCATTTATCGAACTAGGTACATACATACCATGCATAAGTAGCATCGACATCGTGTCAACCTTCCCAAAAACCACCCATCCAATAACAAGACCTACCATATCCGGCTCATACTTGTACTGATGTACACGCGGAAGAAGGAAACAATCTGCACGTTTCCATTCCTGTGGATTGCATATCCAGAACTGGACCCCTAAAGCTGCTACCACCGTGCTCTTGTACGGAGAGTCCCAGCCAGCGTGATATACGCACGGCATGTACCGGTGTTAGCGTTAAATACGGTTGCATATATCCGTATGTCCTTGTACATATTGACATTGTATTGTGAAATTATACGAGGATACTAGATTGGGTAAGGCGCCGGGAATTAGATGTGGTGATGGATGAGTTCTTGATGCCCCCTTGTAATTGTCTGCGAGCCCACTAGGTGGGCCACCGCCGCAAAGTGAGATTTGTACATACCATGCATGTTGAAGTAGAAACTTGGGGGCGTTGGATTTCCACGTTTTTTGTTTTTCACTTGGGTGGGGATTTTCTTGATGGATGGGATGGGAATCATGGGATGGGATGATGGGGTGGGTTGGGGTTGTGATGGCAGTGCAGTGCAGTGCTGGTCATATCATGTGAGATGATATTTGCGGGATTCTCCATGGATAGTCCGCCAAATGGGAATTCGGTATTCGGAAGGTCAGAGGTCTGGATGAAATGAATTGTGGCAGTGGTGTTATTTGGAGATATGACGGCCATGGTGTAGAATGAGAATCATTTTGATACCATTGAACTATCTACTCAGTATGCTACAATACAAACCAAACACATCATCATCCCCCGGTAGTTTCCTCCTGATAGCTCTAAGACGTTTTGCTCCATTCGGCATTGGATATGTATATAATCGACATGACAAAACGGCATGGAGAATCGAGGCTGAACAATCCCTTCTGACCCAGATAATAGATCATGCATTTCAACGTTACAACATCATATTAACCTTATCTCAGCCTCTCATCCGTTCTGCACTACACATGGCGAAAAATCTGCGAAATAGCGAAAAGCGAGAATTTGCCATCTCACCTCATGTCACATCATGTAGGTTATCCCGAGAAGGAAAAAAAAAAATCAACATGAAATGAGAAAAATAACCTTATTTCGTATGAAACACTCCCCGCTGATTCGTCCATGATGATAATTCCCGCTATCTTTTGTTTGAGTGAGATGTGAGATGATATGAAATGATGTGATAATGATACTATCTATGACACCCGAAGGAACTCCTCGAATCAGAACAGAGGAATCAGGGCCCACATGCACGGGGGACTAATTCGGAAGAGGAAAGAATTCGAAGAATCAGGGGCCATGCAGGTTACAAGTTAACAGGTTTAAGAAGCTGGGGGAAAATTGGAAATCCTTAGGATGATTTAGATGCTGACGACGTGATGGGTGAGGGAATCCTACGGTACCTATTATGGGAGTTGAGTTTTTCATGGGTTGAGATGAGATGGGAAGGGGGTACGAGGATGAGATCTACCAAGTGGGTTTTTGGCGTTGAGGGTTTTGGGTTTTGGGTTCTTGGGTTCTGGGTTTTGGGCTGGGTGTCTGGCTGGTTGGCGGGCTGCCCGTAGGTGATCTGCTAGGAATCCTACAGACGTTATTTTAATGTTTGGGCTAAGCTTCACTGAGCACCTCAGCGCGAGCTGCGTTAAAATACTCTAATTCCAATGTATGCGGCGAAAGAGGATGGGTAGGACGAGGCTAGATAAGATCATCCGCGCTGTGTAACAGTGTCCGGTTTATTGAGTATGGGTTGCTGGGGGTGGATCGATTTATTGTACTGGGATTGATGAAGCTTAAAACATTGTTGGTCTAGGTGCTGGGTAAATTGTAAATTGGGTACCTAGGTAGGTACGAATAGAGAATGATATTGAGTGAATTTGAATATTTGAATAATTGAATAATTGAATACAATAGAATGCACTAGATTTCGAGGCCAAAGATTCCTAGGTAACCTTATACATTGGAACTAACGGTCAAACATGTACATATCTTCAACTCGCTTCTCTATCCCATTCCATCCCCATGCCATCCAGCCACAAAGTCAAACTCATCTTGCCCCCATCCAGAAACCAAAAAAAAGAAAAAACACAATCATGGACACGCCAGCGGAAAAACCGACAAACGAATCTTGGCGTCAGCTCCGCATGAGAAAAGTTACGAGGTATTCGTACACGAGGATGAAAACAGCAAGAAGAGAAGTGTGTAAAAGTCTAGGATGGAGTGCACTAAGGGCGAGCTAGAGCACACTAGAGATCTTTACCGACGATGAAATTGTAATGTCAGCAAGACGACGACCAGGATCTCACTGACATCTCATAAAGTAAGCAGCGCAAATTTTTGGTGAGGAACCTTAGGTAATGAGGAATAAGTGATGAAGAAGACTCAGGAAGCATTGTAAGTGGATGAGGGAACCCCCACAAAGCCATGCTTGTTTCGTACCCTTAGCACGCAGTGCAACCTCGTAGTGAACCCCTACCTAACCTGACCTACCACATGAAAAAATATACCAGACCAGAAGAAAATTAGAATTTGCAGATCTTGACTGGTGGAAGCTGCTTGCGGAGGTCAGGATCGTGGATACAATTGATTGATTGCAGAGGAGGTCATGTACCTCCCTCCGTATGCCTCGTTATTCCCATGCAGAGTATGGTCTGGTCTGGTATGGTTTGGTTTGGTATGGTATGGTAGCCATCCCATTCCATGTCCATTTCCATTTCCATGTCCCATGAAAAGTGGTTACCGCTTCCTTTGAGTCTTTGGCCATCGATGATTGGATGCAGGCTTGCCTCGGGCTGTATTGTCTGTGATTAACAGCGGTATGCGAGTTGGGAGTGTTTGTTTTCTGATTCCGCGACAGCGATAGGGCTTATGCGTTTTGGAATTTGAGGTATCCACCTGGGATGCACCCATCCAGTGGCCAGTGGGATTATCTTTGCCCGAATCACGATCCTGAGGAGAGAGGATGGAGGATTTAAAGTTACTGAGACCCCCTTCGATTATACTTGCCCAAATATCATTTGATTAACCATCATACCCATACCCTCGCAAGACTCACGTCAGACTTGGACCTCCTTTTGATCTCATAAACATTCGCTGCTCCCTCTCAATAACATTACTCTCCTTCTCAATAATAACAAAACATATTCACATTTCGATATGGAGAGAGGTCTTTTTGTTCATCACGACGGTTCTACCGATTCATATTTGATGCACGGAGACATGAATCTATACGACACCTCGAGCGAGTCTTCAGCAAGCTCACCACTCAACAGCAATGTACGTTCACACTCTACCAAACGCTCCTTTCCAGAATCTCATGATTTCTTTAGACTTTCGATCACGTATATGGAGGCAACGATCACGTATACGGAGCACACACATTTATGGCATACCCAACATTTCCCATGCAATACCAACCAAATGGCGTACCGATGGGTTTGATACCGGTGGAGTTAGATATCGAAGGCATTTACGAAGATCATGATCGACGAAGGAGAAAGAATGGAAACGAGAAAATAGTCTCTCCACACGTGCATTCGGTAAGTGAACTTGCTCTTCTGCCGAGCGGACGGGATGCGATGCTAATTCTCCACATAGCGTCGCCGAGCGCAAAATCGAGCTTCTCAACGAGCTTTCAGGGATAGGAAAGAGAAACATATGCGGGAGCTTGAGCAGCGATTGGAAGAGCTTGAGGGTCGTCACAGTGATCTATCGCGATCATATGAGTCTCTAAAGGTGGAATATTCGGGCGTCAAACAGGAGCTGGATCGATTGCGTAAAGTGAAGACCAATCCCGAACGTTCGGCCTCGGCGTCACCGAGAGAATTCGCGCAATCCAATCTCAAAACTTGGGATGAATCGAAGGTGGAAATTATGGATCCCTTGCTATTCGATGTTTCTGCGTTCTGCTTCGATCAGGATGAGACTGGAGCGCAGCCCAAAGAGCAGGTTGTTTGATTCGGGTGTGGTTTCCGGCGTTGGTGGCTAGGAGCATGGGCATTGGATTGTAAAAGACGGATTAAGACTGGGCTCTTGGTGGACTTGGAGTGGAGGCACACATCTTTCTGCCGTTAGGAGTTTCTGTTTACTATCCGCATTTTATCATATGCTTCACTTGTATGTACGATATATACCCAATGATAATACTTTCTGGCGTTTTTATGATACCTGAGTTCTGAACGATAAGCCTTGATCCTAGTGAAGCTCTTCGGTTACGAAATTCCGAGTCTCCCATGATATGGTGACAGGACACAGCATGAGGTAATGGAGGTGCGGGTAGGAGGGTATGCATTTTATGTGGTGGTACAAGGGACTCTAGACGCAACGCCATTGATACCTTTTTATCATACGAGTTGGAAGATGTACGCAAGCCACAAATTTGGAGAGCAATCAGAATCAGATACCATAGCATTTCATGCATTGAACATACTTTATCTCTCGAAGTAAATTCCAATGACGCTATACGATAGATGTTGTGCTATCACCATCTCCATTTACTCCATACATGAACAGATACTTCTGCGAGGAGAGGGAATAGTCATGAGTTACTTACTGTGCCGTGATTCGTCTTTCGCTCTCAAGACTCGGATATCCTGGACGGTATGCTGTGGGAATGCCACAACATATGCTGGGTACATATATCTGTGCGATACCAACATAATACCAGGTGAGCAAGCAAACTCCTAGAAGTAAATCATTGATATGATTGGAAAAGATATATTCTTAAGCTTCAGGTCCCAACCATTAACTTACTAACGAATGATCGTAACGGTAGACTCGCATTGAATATCTATCCTTGATATTTTAGGAATGAATCTTTAAAGTTTTGAAGAAAAGAGAAGAGAAGAGAAGAGAAGAGAAGGCAAGACTCAATACTTTGAGTAAACTATTAATCGATAGCAGGGATTAAATTAATGACATTGGTCAGAAGATATTTCCAACACCAATATTGGACCTTCTACAACTCGGGGTAGCAAGCACAAGACTTTAAAATGTTGATGTAGGTAGTTATCTATCCCGAGTGCGGTACTGAGTAGAAGTAACAAAGTTGGCTGATATTTTTGTAAGATCTTATTTTTGGTTTCTTCATATACCTTGCCCTTCGTACCTAGGAAGGGTTTCAGGGACGAGTTAGATAAATGCTTGGGTGGTTGATGTCTTGGCTCTCCGAAGAATGCTTTTTCCTAAAACCGATGAAAGTGATGAAGTGAGGTAAGAATCACGATGTTTTCATTGCAAATTTTAAGAGATTGCTTGTCATTTTTCTTTGTATAATTAGGAAGGAAATGTATTGTGGGATGATGTATAGTCGGTCATGGAAGAATGAGTTCTAGAATAATAAGCATCTGGAGCTCATCTAGTAGGAAAATGGACGAAAATATCCTTTTATAGAGTCTGGTATGTTGATGTTGATGACAGAGCTGCAGGCAGGCCATTCGGAGCCGATTGAGAGCGATGGCCAGAACTAGAGGGCAGGGCCATTCTCCGTAGCTGGATGAATGGTTAGCTAGTAGTAGCACATAATACGTACGTATTTAAATACTAGTCCCTCCGCAGATATTGATATTCCCTTACTGCTCTTTCACCGGGAAATTCTTTCTGCTGAGTAAAGACCAATTCTAGATGGCAAAAACCACAATAAAGTGGATTCATTCACCGAGCTTCTATATTCTGTGACGCAAATTCACCCCACCATACCAAAACAGCCAATACGCTCAACAACCTTTGGGTCCGCCCCTCCTTTTTACTTTAAACATCTTTTCCAACTCACTCATCTCTTCCTTTCCCAACACCTTTCTTCAAAGAATTTCAATCCTCATTATACCCAATATACCCAGAAGAGTTTTCATATAATACAATCGCAATAATGGGTTTCACAGAAGTTGACAGCCTTGCCATCAACACCATCCGTGTCCTCGCTGTAAGTTTTTCCCTTTTCCCTGGGGAATTTGCCCCGCGATCGGATACTGGAAGCTTCCCTCCAAACCTACTCTGCATCGGCATCTTCAAAACAAATACTAACATCTTCATTTCAAGGCCGATGCTACAGCTAGATCTAACTCCGGTCACCCCGGAGCTCCTATGTGAGTTCTGCAGAGTGTTGGCACATTGATATCGGTTTGCTGATGGAGGTATTTAGGGGAATGGCACCAGTTGCCCACGTTCTTTTCAACAAGATTATGAACTTCAACCCAAAAAACTCAAGCTGGGTTAACCGTGATAGATTTGTTCTTTCGTAAGTCATAGCCATTTTCTTACTCAGTTGACTTCTTTGCGCATCGATGCCTTAGATACCTGATGCTTTCTTACTACCTACGCAATTGAAGAAGCAAAGTTCATTTGCAGGGTTACGATCATCATACTATATGGAAAATTCATATCTGGCATTGCTTGATTCTCAAATTTATGTCGTTTTCAAAACAATCTTGGGGAGAGTTTGAAATCTAGAAGCTAATTGTCCGCAAATCACAGTAACGGACATGCATGCATGCTCCAATATGCCCTTCTCCACCTTTACGGTTACAAGTTGTCCATGGATGATATTAAAGCTTTCAGAGTTAGTTACCCTTCATATGAAACACTGACATTCAGCTAATTTGTTCCCTATTCAGTCGATAGATAGTCATACTCCTGGTCACCCAGAATCTGCTGATACCGATGGTGTTGAGGTCACCACTGGCCCTCTGGGTCAAGGTATTGCTAACGCTGTTGGTCTTGCCATCGCACAACAGCACGCAGCTGGCGAGTTCAACAAGCCAGAATTCGAGCTCATCAACAACTACACATACTGTTTCCTCGGTGATGGATGTCTGATGGAGGGTGTTGCCAGTGAAGCCTGTTCAATGGCCGGTCACTTGCAATTGGGCAACCTTATTGCTATCTACGATGATAACCACATTTCCATTGATGGTGACACCAACGTTGCTTTCACTGAAGATGTCGTAAAGCGTTTTGAATCATATGGATGGCACGTCGAGACTGTCCCCGATGGTGACAACGATTTGGAGGCAATGGAGGCTGCTATCAAGAAGTGCCAAGCCGTTAAGGACAAGCCTTCCATGATTAAGCTCAGAACTATCATTGGTTACGGATCTAAGCAACAAGGCACCCACGGTGTTCACGGATCCCCTCTTAAGGCCGATGACATTAAGCAACTCAAGGAGAAATTCGGTTTTGACCCCGAACAATCTTTCGTTGTTCCACAAGAGGTTTACGATATTTGCCACCAACGCGCAGACCATGGTGCCGCTTTGGAGCAAAAATGGAACGAGTTGTTCGAGCAATACGGCCAAAAGTACTCTTCTGAGGCTGCCGATCTCAAGCGCCGCTTGAAGGGAGAGCTTCCAGAGGGATGGGAGAAGAACCTCCCAACTTACTCTCCATCCGATGACGCAGTCGCTTCAAGAAAATTGTCCGAGATCGTTCTCCAAAAGATTCACGAGGCTATCCCAGAACTTGTTGGTGGTTCAGCAGATTTGACTGGCTCCAACTTGACCAGATGGAAGGAGGCCGTTGATTTCCAAGCCCCCGCTACCGGTCTCGGTGATTGGTCCGGAAGATACATCAGATATGGTGTACGTGAGCATGCCATGGGTGCTGTCATGAACGGTTTGGCTGCATACGGAACCGTTATTCCATACGGTGGAACTTTCCTTAACTTCGTTTCATACGCCGCTGGTGCAATCCGTCTCTCTGCTTTGTCTCAAGAACGTGTTATCTGGGTTGCCACTCACGACTCAATCGGTCTTGGTGAGGATGGACCAACTCATCAACCTATTGAGACTTTGGCTCATTTCCGTGCTCTCCCTAACTGCATGGTCTGGCGCCCAGCTGATGGAAACGAGACCAGCGCAGCTTACTACGTCGCATTGACCTCCAAGCACACTCCTTCCATTATCGCCCTCTCCCGCCAAAACCTTCCTCAACTCGAGAACTCCACCATTGGTAACGCCGTCAAGGGTGGTTACGTTGTGCACGACGCTGAGAAGGCAGATATCACCCTTGTTTCCACTGGTTCCGAAGTTGGTATCTGTGTTGATGCTGTCAAATACCTCAAGGAGAAGCACAACCTCACAGCACGTGTTGTCTCTATCCCTTGTTTCGAGGTCTTCGATGCTCAACCCAACGAGTACAGACTCAGCGTATTGCCAGATGGTATCCCATCGTTGTCTGTTGAAGTTATGTCAACCATGGGCTGGGAACGTTATACCCACGAGCAATTCGGTCTCAACAGATTTGGTGCCTCTGGTGCTTACAAGGATGTTTACAAGGTATGTTCTTACATCCAAACAGATTTAGGTTTTACGAACAGTGCTAATTCCCATTTTAGAAGTTTGAATTCACACCAGAAGGCATCTCCAAGCGTGCTGTCGCCACTGTTGATTTCTGGAAGGACGTCCCCAACATCCGCTCTCCTCTCAACAGAGCTTTCAAGCAACTTATCTAAATATTTTGATAAAGTTTTGCGTTTGGGTATGGGGCATATATGAGTAATGCAGGTCATAGGTGTAGTCCGCCAAATAGACTATGAAAATAAGCAAATGATTTACGAATGAACCATTAAGGTTTTATATGTGCATCTGTGTTGCATTGGGCTTCTTTGAAAGATATTTGTGGTCCAAGCTCTACCGCCTCGGTGCCCCAGAATACCCCTCTTTTCGCATCTACATGATATCTAATCTCCCCATTTCGTTTTTTAAAATACCAATTGACTTCCGCCCAAAAGCTTTTGTTTATGTGCGATAAGTAAGCAGCTTCATCTCGCTGGTGTATGTTCAATTTTTTATCTTCACATCCAACCAAAAATTCGATCCCAAGTGTTCAAATGAGTCAACCATCCCCGGCTGTATCCTCGTCCGCTTCTTCCCTCTTTACTTCTGCCGTATCTTTCATCAACTCGTTTTGAAACCCATGCGCAACAATCTCAATCCTGTGTGCCGCCCTCCTCGCCTCCCCTATTTGCTCTGCCGATCTAGCCACAACCGTTCCCACCAGTAAAGGAGCCTGGACTCCCTCATCCTTCACATCATGATGTTCTTGTTCCGGCTGGCTCCCCTCAGTTGTACCACTCAACGGTCGCATATCTTCTCGGGCCGCAGATATGATTTCTAGACCTCGTATGCTCGACCCTCCATTGATATTTTCTAATCCATTCATTCGAGCGCCATGTGCGTGGTTGTTTATAGGTCGGTTGCGATGTCGACCGGAACTTGACTGCGCGGCCGATGACGTAGGTGCGATAAAGGAATGGAGAAGAATAGGACCTGAGGGAGCCGTCTCGACGATTATACGTTGTGGGGTCCCGAGGTTTAAATGCAGAGAGGAATTGTAGGCGGAGAGGGCGGTGGATGTTAGCGTGGTGAGTGATTGTATCTGCGCGGGATTACTGCGGGTGGTGGAGGAAGATGTGGACGAGGAGGATGAGGATGAGGATGTTGAGAGGAGCGGGGTAAGTGAGGAATCTGTTAGATGGAGAGCGATATTGGGGTTCGAGTTGGGATGGAGGTTGGAGGAGGTGGATGAAGACGTCATTTTTGGGTTTGTGCAAAGGCTGGTTTGGTTTGCTTGGACCGGCCGGGGATGATCCTGCGAATGATAGATTGGGTTGGTAGGTTGGTGGTGGTTTGTGTGTGTGTGTTTGTGTATGTGTTTGTGTATGTGTAACAGTAGGTAATAAGGTTAACGATATAATTGATAAACTAACAAATAACTGGTAAACTTAATTGATTGATTGATTTTTATTATAAAACCCCCATACGACGTAGGAATAAATAGGAGAAAATGAATCCTTAAATCTATCAAAAATATGATAGTAATTAGTTAATTAACTAAGTAATTTAATTAATTACTAGAAAAGAAGTCGAAGGAAATCAAAATGAAATCAGTTGGATAGATAGGAAATTGGAGATCACAACTGATAAAGGAAATAGCAGCTAGCTTAAGGGTGGATGTAGATGGAGGGATGGATTTGCTGTGGAAGAACATAAAGCTATAATCATAGCTAGTACAGTACAAGGAGAGCTTATCGCGCAAGGTGGGAGTGGTTAAACTTGACTTTAGGTACAAGCAAGTACTCCGTACTCCGTATCCTTGTCGGTAAGGTAAAAGGTAAAGCGGGAGCTAAAATTAGCGTCGTGGTGGTGGCATGTGCATTGTGAAGGGAAGGGAAGGGAAGGTTACGGAGGGGACAAGCTGGTCTGAACATTGATGATTTTGACTACTTCGCGCAATCTTTGAGGATTGAAAAGGATTTTTTAAAGACGATATTTTTTTGGTAAGGGAGAAGACGAGAAGAAAAGAAGAAGAAGGGTTTAGGAATCGCGAATTGAATTTATTTGATTTGATTGATTGCATTTGATTATATTTGAATACCCACATTCAATATGGCAGACGCGGAGGAAAAGGCAAAGGCGGAAAAATTGGCTGCGGCTAAGAAACGTGTATGTGTGTCCTGTCCTGTCTGGTTATAATTTATGAGAGATGAGAGATGAATGGTTTTACTGTTGGGGCTTGGGGATGTAGTTGGGGGGGTTTATATTTATTGAGGGGAGTTACTAATAAGTGATATATAGGTGGAGGAGATGAAAAAGAAGAAGGCGAAGAAGGCGGGAGTTAAGAAGGAAGAGAAGAGCGAAAATGCGGGGGAGAAGAGTGAAGAGACGATTGAGACGACTGAGACGACTGAGACGAGCGCTGCTGTACCATCCGAAGCTTCAATTGAAGCGTCAATCGATACTCCTGCCGAAACATCAATCGCTCCCGAGGAGATAAAGGTTGAGGAAGGAAGGAAAGAGGAGATGCCTCCAGCTCTGGAAGTTCTAGAAAATAAGGATGAGGATGAGAAGGTATCGGAACTTAGTTCTGCTGCGAGACATGGAAGGTCGCCCTCGTTGTCGGTACAATCTAAATTGAGGTCATCTTCTTTTAGACAGGCTTCGGGAGCTCTTTCGCCGGATATTGCTTTTAGTCCTAGTGGTGATACGGCGCCGGATATTTATAGGAAACAAGCTTTGAAGATTGAAGAATTGGAGAAGGAGAATAAGAAGTTGAGTAAAGAAGCGGTAGATGCAGAGAAGAGGTGGAAAAAGGCGGAAGAAGAATTGGAGGATTTGAGGGAGGCAGAAGGGGAGTCTGCTAAAGGGGAGAAAAGTACTGGTAGTGGGTCTTTGGAGGAGGTGGAGAAGTTGGTAAGTGCTGGAGGATATTGTGAGTGGTTTATAAAGCTAATATGAATTTCTGCAGAAATCAGAAATCGCGGCCCTCCAACGACAGAATACTCAACTTCAGGTTTCGTCCTCGCGAAAACATGTATCTTCGCCTTCGATGTCGGTACCTGTACCATCAGATTTGGAAGCCGAGCTGAGATCTAAGTCTTCAACTATCGAGTCGATGGAAATTGAAATTTCTAATCTTCGGGCTCAGCTTGAACGTGTCGCATCAGGATCATCTGTGGAAAAAGAACAAATTACCGCTCTTGAGGATAAGTTGGCAAGAAGTGAAAAGTTGGCTGCTAATGCGCAACGCGAATTGGGAGATTTGAAAAAGAACCTCGAAAGAACGACTGAGAAAGCTGTTAAAGAAGGTAGTGAACGCATATCCGCAGAAACAAAATTACGAACACTAGAAAGGGAAGCAGAGGAAGCTAAAGCACATAGTGATGAACTTCAGAAGAAAGTGGAGGCGCTTGAAAAGAAAGTATCTACACTTACGACACTTCATAAAGAGCATGATGCTCGATCGCAAGCTCAGAAGAAAGAACGTGAAAAGGTGGAAAAAGAAGCATCGGATCTCCGAATTCGATTTGCTAGTGTTGAGAATGAAAATTCACGTCTGAAGGAGGAAAGAGATAGGTTGAAGAAACGAGATGCACAAGGAATTGATGATGATGGGGTTGATGAACTAGAGAATGAGGAGAGACAACGTTTGGAAAGGAAAGTTAGGGATCTAGAAGCAGAGGTCCATGAATTAAGAAGAGGAGTATGGATAGATCGAAGAAGAGAAATGCAAGGTGAAGGAGATGATACGAGTCCAGGAGCAAGATTCACAGATGTCGATCTAGGCGGCAGCGGAAGTCCCCACGCGAGAAAGAGTGTTTCGCACCAAGGAAAAGGCATAGGCGATTATCTCACTAGTGGCTTTAATGCTATTACTGGTGCAGCGGCTCCCTTGGGTTTGGGTCATGCGCATGCGGGAGCGGGGGAAGATGATGATTTGTTGGATGATGATGATGAGTTACTTGAATTTGATGAGGAAGCTTTTAGGAAGGCGCAGCAGGAAGAGGCGATGAGGAGGATTGAGAGGGTTAAGGAGGTTAAGCGGGCGTTGAAGAATTGGGAGGGTTGGAGGTTGGATTTGGTGGAGAATAGGAGTGCGGGTGGTGAGGGGGTGGGGGAGATTTTTGAGATTTAGATGGGTTGTGGGGTGAGGGGTGAGGGGGGGGAGGGTTGGAAGATGGGAGATGGGAGATGGGTGATAGATAGGGATGAGAATTAGGAGCTGGGGATTGTGGGTTAGAGATATTGGGGTGTATATTCGAATGATGATGGGTGGATTGATTGACGGATTGGTTGATGGATTGTCGGTCAGTTGTGAATGTAAGATTAAAAATAAGAATAAGAATAAAAACAAAAATTAGCATTATGATTAAATGTAAAATTTAAATTTTAAAATTTAAAATTACAGCTCAAAATGGAGTATATAAATTGTATGGATAGTATATATATTTGATCCAGAATATATATGCCAGTTGATTTAAAGCTATATGATATAGTGTGGTGTGGTATATCATATTATAAATCTCAATTAGATGCGTAGGTAGGTAGGTAGGTAGGTAGGTAGGTAGGTAGGTGGTTTATCATATTATGAATTTATACTGTAATATTATACTGTTTATAATATTCAAGTTCAAATCCAAGTCCGTATCCATATCCATATCCAAAAAGTAAAGGTGCGCCACCAGCCAAAAAGGGGTATATCTCTGCTCCTGTTACCTGTATTGTTCCATCCCAAGCCATCCCATCCCAAACCATCCAACCACAAACCGTCCCATCCCAAACCGTCCCATCCCAAACCGTCCCATCCCAAACCGTCCCATCCCAAACCGTCCCATCCCAAACCGTCCCATCCCAAACCGTCCCATCCAATCCATAACATCCGATCCATTGACAATAGGTAGGTACTCGATATAACCAAAATTCCTTCCCATACAGTCCATGAGTTCCATCAATAGCTCATTTTATATCTTCTTTCTCTCTAACGCACCATCTTTGCATTCCCATTTTTTATGGACCCTTCTCCCATTCCTCCCATTCATAAGTTCGTTAAGATGCGCGTCAGTTCGTGGATAATGAATGTATGTATTCATTTCCCATTTCCCATTTCCATTTCTTATTTTCTGTTTTCAGTTTCTGATTCCAATTTCGTGCTTGATCTCTTATTGCGTCTGTTCGTCATTCCACTCCATTCCATTTCGTTTCGATTCGTTCATTTCATATAGTCGTAAAAAGTGCTGTCTATCTACCATTTATTTCGTAAAGATTCATCACAAAAGACTTCCTTCAATTGATATCCAGAGACACGTCGTCGCTCAATGAGACAATGATGTAATGGTTTATGTTCGTGATGTATCATATATGTGGATCGATACTCGAAAGCGTCTTGCAATTTCCACTTTCCCACTCATCCCAATTGAGAAATCCAGCAATTCCCTTTTGAGATTACTGAGTCAATTCTCCTCAGAGAGTCCAATTCATTACTCTTAAGGAAAATGAGCAAACTTCTCATTCCTTGAACTTCCCATTGAAGAACTTTGTTCCACCGATGCTCTCCTCTTATGCATCAAAGGACTACTCTGCAATTCATTCACAACCCCCATCCACCCACTCCTCTGTGGACTTCCCGTACCCTCATTATGACCTATAGCACCACTCGTAATCCTTCTCAACGGCGGCGTACATTTAATATTCTCACTCAAATTACCCGGAAGTGTTCTACCCCTAACAGTAGAAGCGAGCGATGCACCCCCCATCCCAGAAACTTTATCCGCATCTTCCCTCTCCCTCTCCTTCTCCTTAAGTACCACTTCCGTCTTCGCAGCCACCATCCCCAGATACACGACTAGAAATCGCATACGTAATAAATCTAATTTCCGCACTCGTTCTTCCAAATCCCGTCGCGTCGTTCCCCATAATATCCTCGAACCAAATTTTAACCTCTTGTGATCTTCTTTTCTAACCTGATTATCCAACAGCTCTCGTAGCTCATCAACGCTTTTTTGGATTTCTCGTACCATGCTTGCTAGGCGGAGTTTATCTTCTAGTTTGCTTATGCGACTGATGTCGTGATCGTAGGAGGCGTTTTCTAATACGCTGGATTCGAGCACGGAAAGGTAGGTGTTTAGGTCTTGGGGGGCGGTGTTGTAGGCTGAGAGGTGGGTGAGGAGGGTTTGGATGAGGAGGGGGAGGGAGACGGCGGTGGCGGCGCAGGTTAGGAGGAGGGAGGTTGGGAGACTTGGGTGGAGAGGTGACATTGGTGGGAGGGATGGGATTAATGGGTTGAGGGACATTTTGATTTGATATTTGATGATGATGATGATGGTGGTGGTGATGAGGTGGTTGAGTGAGTTGTGCACATATTCAATTTTGATATGAGTGTTGCTTCCGGTCGGGATTTAGATATGAGGGGTTACGATGAGGTAGAATGTGAGTGATGGAGATGGATATCTTAGATGTGAGACGAAGTAACCTCCCTCAACCGGATAGATGGATAATCAAGATGCAAAAAGAAAAGAAATACTTTGAACCTTGGGATACCTGGATGTATGCAGGCAGTGCTTAGGAAGTAATTTTCCCAGTACTACTTGCTCACATCTTACATGTATGGAAAGCAATAGATCAAAATGTAATAGATGGGTGGGAAAATGAACCCTTGTACTTGCAGAATCATCACATGTGGTCTTATTTTCCTTTTTCTTTTCCTTTTCCATTGCCATTTATCGGAGTAAGGATCCTTGATGTGATGTGTGAGTCTATGAGTTCTGTTGGGAGGAACTAAGGATAATTAGGGCTTATGATTTGAATAGGTGTTTGTGATATTTGTGATACTTGAGTTACTATCCCCATTGATTCATTGCTTGATGAGTTAATCGACTCACAGTATATTTCAAATGTTGCAAGCATTCACAATATGGCAGTGAGGTATGATTGATATATGATTGATATGATATGATATGCGATAAGATTAAGGATTTCCGCAGGGAAAAATAAACAATACGACGCAATCAAGAGCGGGGAGTTAGTTTTTAACTAAAGAGTAACCTAGCTAATCTTACCTAAATAGTATCTACCTACCTATTGTTAGCCAATTGAACCAATAATTGCATGTGTGCGTGGGGTACGTACATACAGTAAATCATGTACAGCACCATGACCTGCAGTAGAAAAAAACCCACCACTAAATCCGCATCCACAAATCCACCACCACGACAAATCTCTTCGCAATTCCTACCTACTGGTTCCAAACCCAAATAATAACCAGGTACCTACCTGAAATATCCCACAAACAAACCACCCCGCCAAAACCATGGATCCCTCCAAACCCGAAACCCTCCCGCCAACCCTCCCACACCTCTTCACATACCCCTCCTCCACCCCCCCCACCCTCATCACCCAAGGCGCCGAAGCCCTCCTCTACAAATCCACATACTTAACACCAACACTATCCTGCGCCTTAAAATGGCGCCCCTCAAAGCCCTACCGCCATCCAATTCTCGATCAGCGATTAACGAAAGCGCGGATATTAGCTGAGGCGAGGGTATTAGTTAAGTGTCGACGAGAGGGGGTAGTGGTGCCTGCTGTTTATGCTGTGGATGAGGGGAAGGGGTGTTTGATGGTTGAGTGGATTGAGGGGGAGGTGGTGAGGGTTAGGTTGAATGAGTGGCTTTTTGGGAGGGGGGGAGAGGGAGGGGAAGAGGGAGGTTACGGGCGAGGAGGAGGGGTGTGAGGGGGTGGTGGATCTTATGAGGAGGGTTGGGTGGGCGGTGGGGAGGATGCATGCGGTTGGGGTTGTGCATGGGGATTTGACGACGAGTAATTTGATGTTGCGGCCGAGGAGGGGGGGAGGGGAGGAGGAGGTGGGAAATGGGAAGGAGTTGGAGGGGGAGATTGTTATAATTGATTTTGGGTTGGCGAGTCAGAGTACGGCAGATGAGGATCGAGCTGTCGATTTATATGTGTTGGAAAGGGCATTTGGAAGTACACATCCGAGGGCGGAGGGTTTATTCAAGGAGGTTCTGAATGCCTATGGAACAAGCTATAAAGGCGCACAAGTAGTTTTGAAGAAATTAGAGGATGTGAGGATGAGAGGAAGAAAAAGGAGTATGTTAGGTTAAAGGTCTACAATCTAATTCTTATTCTATACTATATCCACTAGCGGCATTAGAATTATATACATCCAATTGTTTCCAAAGTTCTCTTCGACATCCACCAGGGCTATCAAAGCACTACAGTTTCTAAGTAGTCTTGCTATTTAAAGTCATCTTGCAATTTTCAACACGCTTTTGAAGAACCACTACTCCCGAGGCGCCAATGCGCCAAAATTCAAAAATCCAAATGCA
Source organism: Sclerotinia minor (assembly GCA_025389075.1). NCBI lineage: Eukaryota > Fungi > Ascomycota > Leotiomycetes > Helotiales > Sclerotiniaceae > Sclerotinia > Sclerotinia minor. The sequence continues at coordinate 922,242 of QRFH01000015.1, read as the reverse complement.
CTTTTTCAACGTTCATTCCCTCAACTCTGCTGAAGCGAAATATCCCTTATTTTCTATCACGCCACGATCCCGGACAATTGCGGTATACTTGACCACCCATTCCGGTTTCAAATCACCCTTCATACCATCAATCCCCCTCTTAGACTCCGATAAGACACCAGCACCGTTTATTCCTTGTCCCAATAGCTCTCGCAAAGTCCCACTAGGTAATATATTGGTGCAATCATTGTGAGTGAAAAGTTCGATGTTCTCTTGTTTGGCGATCTTGAGCAAAGGCTGTGGAACTCTGCAACAATCTTTAACATTTATCTGATCGACTTGTGGTCGTACCCTGACGTTGGTCAAAAGTTTAGCAAGTTTTGCGCTGCCGAATTCCGCCAGACCTAATTTCTTCACAATTCCTTGCTCATATAGGTCTTCCAATATAGGCCAGGTCGCAAGTTCATCGGCTTCATTTCCTTGTTCCGAGTTCTTTTTGTCTGCTTCCCATTCACAATCGCCTTCGAAGGACATTCCGGGAAATGAAACAATTAGGAGATCAATTGAATTAACACCCAATTCTTTCATTACCAAGTTTAGAGCATCTTTTGTGTATTTTGATCTGGATTCTACATCTGCACTTGCCAGATAGAATAATTTAACAGTGATTTCGTAGTTTTCGGGCTCTTCTGCGAGTCCAGATAGAGACCAGTCTATGGTCGGAATGTAAAAGTCGTTGTCTTGTCTTGTTGTCCAGATGGAAACTGGAGGCCGACTTAAAGTGCCATTTTCTTCATCGGATTCTTCATGTCCATTGACTCCATTTGCATATGAGGAAGTGGGTGAATAATCTTGTTGCGCAGCGACGAAATTGCTTCGGAGGGAATTTGTAAGTTCGAGATTTGAACCATCTGCGCCGGGTTTTCGGATGATGGAAGGACCTCCGATCATAATATTTCTATGAAGTCGGTCAGTCAATTGCTTCCTTAGTGATGGAGCGAAAGAAATCATACGAGGTGGAAAGTATTAGTCTCGTCATTTTTTGTTTATTTTTTTTTTTTGGCGATATTAAGAATGATGGCAAAGTGGGATGCGGAATAGATGGTAAAGATTATGATGGATACAGGTGAAATATAAATATATGTCTAATGATACCAAGGGAACACAATCGGCGAAGTGTAGGGGGAAGAAATCAAATCTAAAAGGTCTAAAGATGGAAAGTGAATAGGACCGAAAAAATGTACAAGAAAATAAAGGATAAAAAGGAAAATTATATTATTCTATCAATGCTGTCACAAGCCTTTGGAATTACTGGTACGATAGATCACTAATCTGCATGTTATGTTATCTGCCCCTCCATCATATCTTTGTAAGCTGGCTGGATGGAGATTTGAAAGCACGGCATTTCCCAGAACTTTATTTACAACCCCCGCAACCTGTTTGACACAAGGCTCCGCTCCTTCTTTTGCCTAGACACGACACCCTCAAGGCTGAGATATCTATCTATCAATCATTCTCAAAAGACAATCAGCATGGCCATTCAGTATGTATATAATTATTCAAGGGGATTACATAAAAGTCAGTTGATTGGACTAACCTTTCACAGCTATCTCATCTTGCTGTCGCGGCAGGGTAAAGTCGTATGTGCTTCTCCTTTATGAACAATAAGAATAAGCTCAAACATACACTGACTCCATAAAGAGACTCGCAAAGTGGTTCACAACATTATCACCCAAAGAAAAGGCCAAGATTATTAAAGATGTCTCTCAACTTGTGCTGGCACGAAGAACGAGGATGTGCAACTTCTTGGAGTACAAAGGTCGGATTGCTTCAGTAAAAGTATATCTAGAGCTTCATGCTGACTGCATTGATGGCAGATTCCAAAATAGTTTATCGACGATACGCCTCTCTTTTCTTTATCGCCGGATGTGCTTCAAGGGATAATGAACTCATTACTTTGGAAATTGTTCACCGCTATGTTGAGCAGATGGACAAATACTATGGAAATGTTTGCGAGCTGGTAATTCGAATTCCGCAAGGTGAAATCTGGCAGTTTAAACTAATATGGCCTCAGGATATCATCTTCAACTTTCAAAAGGCATACTTCATATTGGATGAGTTATTGCTAGCTGGGGAAATGCAAGAGAGTAGTAAGAAGAATGTGCTTAGGGTGATATCGGCACAAGACTCAATTGAGGATACAGAGGTGAGTGGTGAACATTACTTAGGGTCATACTGGTTATTCTAGCATGGTGCCATTTCCCATGTCTTTGGAACATTATTTCAACTCGAATTTCTTTCATGCTGATCGAAATTCCGCAACTCCAGGTCGACGAAGAGATTACCAAGCTTATGTGAATCGATGCTTTTATACATGTATTACAGAAATATATATGGGTGGATGGAGTCTGGCGCGAGAATATCACATATCGCTTTCAAGCAAATTTCAAGCGCGGTGCAAAATTTCGTGTGACGGGTTTGTTTGCTAACTAGGTGCTGGTTCGTTTTCTCTAGGCTGAAGAAGAGGTGGTCAGTGGGCTTAGGGAGATTGGTCTCGCTTGATACTCCTCCACAACTGCCGACATGAAAATTGCAGATTCGGATGAATGATACTGGCGTTCTCACACAGGTGTTTTTATGGATGGTAAGATACCCACGAGGAATTCAAGGTTGGGTACGGTTTACAAATCAAATCCGAGTTTGAAGTATGCAAAAAGGCGTTTGTACAACTTGAGTTATGAAATGGATGGAATTAATTGATGGATGATTTCTAACTTTGACATCATGTGTGCAGTATGCTAAATAGCTACCACTTATAACTTACTTGCACTGATTCTTGCTGACATGATTCCCTTCTTCCCCCTTTAACTTACTTTTAATACCTGGCTCTTGAGCCGGATCAGGATCCACGTTTACGATGAGATTTATAATTATTAACTCAAAATAGATACATTAGGAGCCATTCAGCCATTCAGCCATTCATATCTTCCAGAGTGACCGTTATTGTCGTAATGTGTACTGACATGTACAGTATGCATATCTTGTCATCCTAAACATGCTTCAGATATCCTGGTGTTCGAGAAGAACATTGATTACGTGATATCCAAGCCACAAACGTGCTCTATTCTTGCATATGGATTTGACGAGACAGCAGAGTTATAATTTGAAGATAATGTTAAAACGTGATTCACGATCATTCGATACTTCAAAGTATGAGTCTACTTGTATTTAATCCATTCTTCAAACACGAGAAACATTTATTGGTTGGTAAGAAGTTTGAAGTTGCTGATCTCCCCCGGAACCCTTATTCCTCCGTAGATTCAAACCTGACGATCCACTTTGTGCCACATCGTTTATCAAGAAACTAGTATATATGTAGACTAGCGTATTAATCATTCCGGTCGCAATCAAGGTTATCAAGATCAAGCGGGTGTCTCCACACCCTTCATCATCCGCTCACCTCCATTCCCCTTCTTTTAGTAAGAACAACAACACCACCACGCAACTCAACCACATTCACATTTGCTAATTAAAATGCCACTTACCTGCTAGACATTCAGTCTAGCTTGAGAACTTTCTTGGTATAACCTCCGCATCCAGCGCAGGAAGTATCAATCTTGCTTTCTCAGTTCACGCAGGTTCTACAAACACACCGATAACGGAACAAAGAGATAGCGAGCCACGTCTGGGACATACTTCGAATTCACCACCAACATAACAATCGATAATCATCCATTATCAACAACATACACAGTACACAATACAAATTGCCCATAAATACATGAGGTCTTAAGTACCTGGTTTTCAGTTCAACGAGTCTGAAGAGTCACCGAAAGGTTGTCTATCTCCACAGAATACTCGGGCTCCGTAGCCACATACTTCTCACTTCCTCCCAACACGCGCGCAACGTCATTACCCCTTTTCTCCAATTTATTCGCATCGTTATCCACGATAAGAACATATCTAAATCGATTTATTCATTCCAACACTTACCAAAATGAAGTTCCTTCCTCTGCGCGACTTCGACAGTATCACCAGTGCGTTGAATTTCAACACACCCGATTGCCACGTCATTGGTGGTTGTGATCTTTATACAACCAAAGCTGCTGGCTCGGATAAGAAACTATACCGCAATATTGAGAACTCACTAGAATCCCAATATGAATCTCTTCTCAAACTATCGGCCTCGGTATCACCTCCTCTTGATCCGAGCGAAGCCGGCGTAAACCTGTCTCGTTCAAGTCCTTTTGGACCTTTGAGCCAGGTATCGAGTCGCAGGACTTTCGCATATCTTATTGCAACACTTAATGCAAGTCATCCTGACTACGATTTCTCACATACTCTTAGACCTGCCGATTTCCACAAAGAACGGAGCTTAAAGACTGTCATCAATACCATTGATTCTACCCTCTATAATCTTAGACCAAGTTCGGGTATGACACTTCATGTCCCATCGCAGACATCATACAAGACGACCTCATCTGCTGGAGCTACAAGCCAGGCTTGGAGCCCACAGATGTGGGGTTTGATTGATGCGGAGATGACTCTCAAGGACTGTACAGTCTACTCTTGGGCCCCTCCTGATGAGCCATTTGATGGTGAATTGGGATCTATTTGGAGCCTCAACTACTTCTTCTTTAACAAAGAAAGGAAAAGAGTCGCGTATCTGTACGTTCGAGCTGTCCCTGTCATGAGCCATAGTCCAAGTCAAGCTCAGGGTATGATGAATCGAGAAGCCAACTACGATGATTATGATTCGGGCGCAAATAAACGGGCTAGATACTGGCTAGGTGATCGTGCTGATCTTGCGATCGATCAAGATGGTGATGATGACACTGACGTTAACATGTGGGATGAGGATGACCAAATCGATCCTGAAGAGGAATATTACGATGGATATGACGAAGTCGACGATGAATTCGATGACCAGAATTACAAGGCACCTATACGTGGTGTTAGTGAAGATATTGCTGCGTCGATGGATATTGATTGCTAAACGACTTTTTCTTTGAAGTCTCTCTGCATTTTCTGTTTTATCGAGTAAGCTGGCTGGCGTATTTGTGGAACTGATGGCGCAGCGACTTTTCTTTCTATTCCCTTTTCTTCTTTTTCGTTCGTGAACAAAATACCAACCTGTTAATGTTGTTTACTTCTGCTTTCTTGTTTGTACTTTTGGATTTTCGGTGGCCAGCCTGTAGGAACTATGGGATGGATGATGTGATGAACTATTTGGAATGGCGTTTGGCTACGGTTCGGTTCGGTGAGAGCGTACTGGGTTAGCTGGCGTTACACCTATAGTTTTCTTTCCTTTTGATAGGTAGCTCATGGGATGGATATCAGTGACGGGAGCGCATGCATGATGTTTGGATAGGTGATGGATTATGCGGGTGCAGCCGTATGCTTTTGCGTAAGCATAGCATAGTATGATATGATATGAGTAATTCTTCAACACTACAATAATTACTCTAATAATAGAGTAATATGAATGAATCAAAGCTTCCTCTTAAAATTTCCAAAAGAATGTGAGGAGTATCTTGTTGAAATGATCGAGAATATAATACTCGGAGTGAACTGGCCTTTGTTGTATACTTTTGAATATAGTGATTTGTGTAAATGATTCGGGGGGAAGTGAATGAATGAAGTGTGTTGAGTGTGTTGAGCGTGTTGAGTGTGTTGAGTGATTTATGAGTGAGGTCTCGGTGAGGTACTGACTGCTGTTTGTACTACAGATATAGATATAGATATAGATATAGAGATATCTAGAGTATTCTTGTGATAATTATGTCGTATAGATATAAATATATATATAAATACATATATATATATACTCCGCATGTACATTCATATGTATAACACATAATATAATACATAAATACCCTTTCTAGATCCTCCATCTCTATCTCCATCTCTATACTTGGCTTGATATACATAATACAGCTATACATAAAGTGCCTAGGTAGATGTACAGATACAGATACGAAATCTATTACATATATTCTCCTCATCTATCAAGAAAGCGAAATCTTCTAAAAAATGACAATGCAAAAAAAATGCAAAAAAAAATCCTGCAAAAATATCCCCCGCCCCCCCTTGAGAAAAACAACCCCGATAGCGCAAAACATTTTCGTGGTATTGTGACTCTTTTAGCTCCTAATACGCCTATGCATCCCAATGGTGGCGCAGCGGTACTTCCATTGTTTGATTTTGTTTTTTTGTTTTGTTGTTTTGTTATTTCTTTTCTTTTTGGGTAGAAAAGAGTTTGTAGGGTTGTGATGGATGCATGATGCGTCAAAGATGCTGAAAATGGGGTATCTTATGTGTTGTTTTTGTTCGTTTGCTGGAAATTCAAAAAAATGAATGGATGGATGGGAAATGGATGTGGAATATATGAAATATATGAGATGAAAATTGAAAGTGGAAAATTGAAATAGATGTGAATGATAGGATGGAGGGAAGAAGGATGATAAGATGAGGGTACCGACACTCAGACGGCCGGAGAGGTAGTAGAATGAGAGGTGTGATGAAGAGGTGTGATGAAGAGGTGAAGTGTGAGAGTGAAGTGAGGTTCGTCGAAGTGATGTTGTGTGAGAGTAAAGTGAAGTTCGTCGAAGTGATGTGTGTGTTAAATCGAAGGTTGAGTTGCCAATGCAGAGAAAATATAATCTAAGATGATCTAAGCTCTTAAACATCCTAAACTATTTATTCAATGATAGTGTCACCATATAGTAGAACATAGACAAAAACTACCTTCTCCACCACATCTTAGCGAATCCACGTTGTCGCTGCTCACGCTTCGCAGCACCATCTTGGAATTTATCGCTAGCCGAGCTGTCGCTACTTTGAATCTTGGTACTGCGTGGGTTACCAAAGATTTTAAGAAGAACAGTCATGATTATGCTGCTTAGGATACTCAAGCAGAGAATACCGATCATAACGAGATTACTCTTGCGGTAGCGATGAGGGCCTGCTTTGGCGTCTTCGGGCCATCCAGTATACAGTGCGTAGGTAGTTGTGATACTGCCTAGATTACCAAGACCCGACACTAGGGCTGATGCGGCGGCTACGCCGACCTCTCCGTGACGGTGTTGGAATATTTCGTTGGTCCATGTCATGCAGATGGGGACGGTTGGGCCAAGTCCATATCCGACCATGAGGAGGCCACCGTAGCGTGCCCATGGGTGAGAGACGGGGGCAAAAGTGGTGGTGAGGAGACCAGCGATTTGGATGAGTACTGCGGCGGAGAAGAAGAAAGCTCGATACTTATGGAAGCGGTCGGAGATTGGAGTTACCATGAGAATGGCAATAAGGTCCATCTGAAAGTTGTTAGTATGTCATCACATGTCATAGCTTCGAGGTACTTACAATCCAGATTGGCGCGGTGAGCAAGCTGAGTGTGATACCCGAGAACGAGGAATCAATACCTGATATAATGACAGTAGCGTAGAGTTGTGTACCAATACCAACACCAACAACACCAAAATACATCAAAGTAAGAGGCCAAAGACGCCAATCAATCAAGACATAAGCAAGATCTTTCCAGCCCCATGATCTTGGATGATAAACTCTTCTCAGATCTTGATAGTGAATCTCAGCATCTTCACCCGTCAACACTGGCGGAGTAGCAGGAAGCCATTTCGCAAGGCCTGTAGGAACTCGTTCTGTTCCAGGAGGAAGAGGACGATCTGGTAACCACCAAAGAAGTCCAATACCAAGCACAATAGCACAAAGCCCATACAACAAGAACATCCATTGAAATCCAACGAGTCCCTGAGTCCCATCCATTTTCTGGAATCCAGCAGAGACAAGACCTACAACAGCAGCGGAAAGCTGAGATGCTGTGAAGTACATGCCAATACGTTTACCAGTTCTTGAAGGTGGATAGAACAGAGTAAGATAATAAGCCATTCCGGGCCACATTCCGGCAGTTACTACACCAAGGAGAAAACGAAGGAGCCTTAATATCATTAGTTTAAAACTCATAATAATGAAAATAATTAACTCACATTAAACTCCAAGCCGCCTTAACCGCCGCAAAACAAGCTCCGATAATACCTACAGCGAGCACGATTCTACTCATCCAAACTCTGGGACTCAATTTCGTCATGACCAAGTTCGAAGGTAAATCAAAAACTACATAGGCAACATAGAATAAAGCCAAAGCCGTGGAAGTCTGCTTAGCCGTCAAGTTTAAAACTTGGGAGAGATCATGACTAGACGATGCATTCATAGTTTGAGCGAGACCGACATTAGATCGAATGGCCGAACAGAGGAAATATAAGACCCAAAATGCTAGATACATGTTAATTTGCTTCTTATAGCAAGATAAAATTAATTACCTGGAATAATGCGGCGATCGATTTTCCTATGACTTGATGTAAGTATATATTATATAACTTAGAAATTACCACGATTGTCAAGATCAGAGTTCATCATTACCTATACACCTTCTCAATTCTCTCAATACTGACATCCTCTTCATCAGACGTCCTCCCAGACTCATTAGCATAAATTTCATTTGCATTCAAACTTTTCGCATCAAGCCGCCGCTCATGTGTAGCTATAGTGGGGTCGTGAGCACCAAAACTTTGCTCCCCTGCTTGTGCCATAATCCCTGTGAAGCAATGGAAGTGCGTGCTAGCAGATCTTATGGTCTTCTGGAGATACTGCCCGCGACTGAGATCTATCGATTTCTCAATCGCTGCTTTGGTTGGAGGTTTGTGTGAGAAGGGAGTCGAGATAAGAGAAATTCGGAGCGATGGAAAGAAATATTTCGATTTTGATGTGTGCTGGAAGCTCCCGCGGTGGTGGGGTTCAACATTTCTTCATCGGGCTCTGGACCCGGTGCTAATACACATTCTGATTAGTTCCACATTAAATCATTGCTGCAGATCCAATTTTATATCAAGCAGCTATCTTAGTGTCTTGGTATCATGGGCAAAAGATGTTGTTGATGAGACGTGGATTTTCTCGGACCTTGTGTCAAAGCGAGTTTTTCTCAGAGTAACCTTTAAACATTAAACTCTTTTGTATATAATATCTTCGTTGGCGACTTCTAGGATTCCTCAATAAATATTCCGTATTTGTCCAAACTATACCACATACCCGTGTCTATGTACACATTTATTCGATGCTGAATTTAAGGATGATGTTCGGGTCCCGAATGTGGATATTGATACTAAAAGCCGATTTGGATATTGCTAGCCTCCCTACCACGTCCCAAATTTCATTCCAAGTCCCTCAAAATGTATCCTTTGCCTTCTCCAACTATTATTCCCGTGTGTTGATACATCCACTATTAAGCCCATACCAGTTTCTTTACTTGGTGCCCTAGCATATCGAATAGTCCCGTGTTCTTCTTGGCCTCAGCCAAGCTAATGATAGTACCCTCCTCTACGATGTTTTGTCTCTCCACCCCAGCCTCCCTTGTAGTTGCGGTCTCTACCATTCTTCTAATCTCTGAACAAACACTCTTCACTTGCTCAAGCTCGCTGACTCCTTCATCTGATACCGCTGATCTGGAGGGCAGAGCCTTGAATGCGAGGACCTTCATGGCATCTTTAGGTTCCGGCGCAGTTTGATTCTGTAGACCTGAAATCAAATTTGCGAAACCGGCCGCGATTGGAGCAACAACAGAGTTGGTGCTAGATGCGGACGCCGTTGTTGATGTCTTGTCTTCTAGAGACAATTGCGAGGAGGGGAATTCAGTAGCCATAGATCTCGTGTTCACACGAATAATGTCATTTGAGCCCGCCCTATAAGTGACTACAATGCCAACATTCCTCTTATCGTCCGCCTGAGCCTGTGACAATGTGCTTGTGATGTATGTTCCAAACTTAAGGCCGACCACTTGATTCAAGCCCACTCTCACGAATGATGATACTTTCTCGATATTCCAGTCAAAATGGCACATATATAAGGCCGCATCTGTCAACAAGAGTACAGATTCCTCAAAAGGGCTAGATTTGATCGTGTTTGGTACTTGCGGGGTGAGAAATGTCCAGCCTCCTATGAATTCTTCACCATCGTCCGCAACGACGAGTTTTTGAGATACATCGATAGCCTGTTGTCTCATCTTCTGCATAGAGATGCCAGGATCGCCACTCATCATATTTGCTTCAAAGTCCTCAAAAACAAGGTAGCTTACATTCCCAAGCAGGAAATCAATGGCCGCTTGACTGAAGTAATCATTTACAATACTAAAATTAGTTAGCATATAGGAATCCACGTTCAGGGAAGGCTAACTGGCCCGCTGTAGAATCTAGAGATAGAAAGTCCCATGTCTGTCAAAGCACCCTTGTAATCCCGCTTTCTAGTACGAGTGAAGTCTCCCTTTAATGCTGCTGTAGAGGCGTATTGCTTAGATATAGCATCGCCATTATCAGCCCACAAAGTGTTGAACCATTGTTGGGTTTGGTCGACTTGTAGAGTAATATCTAGTCCCTCATCCTTTAACTGCATTTCAAGTGCTCGCTTTGCCACTGCACTTTGGACAACATTTGTTCGGTCCAAGCAATCCATACAATTAGTCCTCAGGACACCAGTTTGCTTCGATACAAGCTTTCCATCGACTTCCGAAGTATCCGAGAACGAGTCAAGTTTTTCCCCCAAAATATCCATAAGAAGGCTGACGTTCTCAAATTTCATGCCTTTACATATAGCGTGAAAATCAAACCACTCAAACCCAATAGATTTTTTATTTTCGCCAGCTCGGGACACATTGAGGAGAGTCATCAACTTCTCATATTCTCCACCAACTATTGCCTCAGGTCCATGTTTCTCCACTAACGAAGCTACTTGGATGGCCCCGTAACGATCAGTTATATTATCAAAATGCTTCTTAAAAGCTTCATAATTTGTTTCCGTGGAATGATGAACCTGTGGCACGGGTTTAAAAGAGTAGGGTGACTGAGAGAAGAAGAGTGGGATGCTTCCACGTATCTGGACGAATGAATGGATTTTACTCGAAGGAGCCCAAGTAGAATCCGATAAAATTTGCTCCGTCTCCACACCATTGGCGGCGTTACCGTCCTCATCCACACCTCGACGAAGATATCTAAGTCCGGCACGCTTGACCGACCTTCTAGACACTAATGTCAATAGATATGGCTTATCTGTACTAACACGTGCTGTTAAGATTTGTTCATCGGAACTATCTGTCGTTATCCCATTCAGTTCCATGGAAGTCTCCCCAGTGTCCGAACCCACAGCAGGCTTTGGCGGATTGCTATCCATTACAAATGCTCGTTGTCCTACAAATCCCTGCATAAGAGGTAAGACAAATGAAGCTTGCCCAGCATCAATAAATGGTAACAGAAGGTGTCGATTCCAGAAGAAGAGTGGATCGACTTCCTTATGCAATGGCAATTCAGAGTTTGTGCTCCTTTTACTGGCCAAACTTCTTGTGATATCATGATCGTAGGAGAAATAGTAACTCCTCGAGGTTCCAAACAAAATTTGTGTCGTGCGAAGTAACTTTGGCAGCATGCTCTCAGCAATATCCTGGACGGTTTTAACCTTGTCAGACTTTCCAACATCTTTAATGTCCCTGACCTGATCGGCAATCAAAACCTCAGGTTCCACTTCAGCATCCTTTGTAACAGTAGCTGCTGCGTCGGCAGACCTGACATTTTGCTCTCGTGCAGCATACGGTTCAGCGCTCATCCCCAGGTTCCTCTTCTGGTCGACAGCCCATCCTTTCTTCGAAAACCATTTTTGGGCGAATCTTCCATACCCTCCCTTCTTCGAGATTACATCTTCCGCCACACTGCTCGTTTTTGTATGCGTTTCTGTCGCTGTATCGTCCTCTACTTCGTCACTAACATTGACTTCGTCATCCTCGCTATCACTGTCGTCTGATCCATGATCTCCAATACTACTCTTTAACAATCCCGTTTTTGTATTGTTAATTGAGTTCTCTGCTTCTACTCTGGACACTAGAGGTGTCAAAGCCACTTCAGTAATAACATATATAGGCTTTCCTTGTATTTGTGCGACTTGTTCCCTTTTCGTAATCGATATTAAGAAGGAGCTTTTAGAGACCGTCAAGAGACCTAAAGATGTCAGACAACCGGGGCAGTATCAATGTCGCAAATGCATACCGACAATCCCGAATGCTTCAAAACCTTTGGCAGACAACCCCTCAGCATCGTGAGAATCATAGGATGCTGGTCCGACATGCTTATCTTTATACGTGATCTTCGTTGCGGGGGCGGGGCGTTGGCCTTTTTGCGCCGTTGGCTGCAGAATCAAGCCATCGATGGCGGCAAAGATAAGAAGCTTTCGAACGAGGCCAGGCATACTGGCAGTTTCTATACAATTATCATTGAGGGTTATGTAAGGTAAAGTTGGTGTTGAAAGGTGGAATTTAAGCTTGGAAAAGAAGGATTGATTAGCAGTTTTAGCTCTCACTCACAAGATCAACACCACCAAATGGGAGGTGTCTCAATCACCATGGCATGTAATTATTTCGTCACCACGATAAGACTTGCCTTGAAAAGATCTGAACCATTGAACAGAACATTAATATATTGGCATTATTTAATAGTCCTAGAAACAAGTTTGGTTGTTAAACGTGAATGGTAACAATGAAAAAAGTCATTGTGGAAACTACGTGCTAAATTAACAAGCTCACCGGGGACATTTTCCTTCGTTCTTGCTGGAGGGGAATGAGATGAACGAATAACAAATTCGACATCGAAACATAATTGAGGAATTTCGCAATGCCTTTACTCAGTTCTATCAGGAGAAAACCAAATAGTTCCTCAATTAAATATGAATGTAATAAGTTTCTATCTCCATATAATAATTAAATCTGGGGGTATTCAAATCTCGCGCTAGTGTAAAATTCTCAAGCGAAAAGAATCTCTCCCACTGCAGAAGATTTCTTTTCAACTCCATCAACAAATCGATAAAACTTCTTATTCAACCAAAAATCCTGAATATAGCTTCATCATGGGTAAAAACGGAAAGTTTGGCAAGGACTATGGTAAAGTGGTTGGTAAAGACCATGCTGGACGTCCAGGATGGAAAGGTCCAGGATTTACCAAAAAAGCCGAACCAAAACCCAAGAAGGCAAAGCCAGAAGAGGAGAAAGATGTACCTAAAGAATCTCTTCTTCCTGTGAAATTACAGCAACTCCTATTGAATGTTTTCAGAGACACATATTCAGATGTCATCACTTTTGATGATTTTCATCAGCTGCTGCAGGACGTCAAGGGAGCTTTATACGACAGAGACTTTAGTCGTGCGTTTGGAAAAGAAGAATATCTTGAAGTCTATTCCGCAAGATGGTCACCTAGCAGATCATTATGTTACGCCTCGATTCTTTTGGATCTCCAAGAACATTTTGGGGAAATTATACCACGTGATGAGAGCCCTCAGATGGGAGTTGAATCCGAGGTAGCGAATGACACTCCATCCACGACTTCTTCTAGGTCAAAATTACGAGTTGTCTCCTTTGGTGGAGGAGCAGCAGAAGTCATCGCATTTGGAGGGTTTTTGAAGCATGGATTCAAAACTTCAATCACGGAAATGACCTCAGACACCACTGATGAAGCAATGGCTTCTCTCACTTTATCTGGCGTAAATGATAATATGGAATTACTACTCGTCGATACAGCATCTTGGGCAAATGTTGTCAACAAACTTCACACCAGCATTACAACACCTCCGCCAATATCCAAGTATGCGAGCGCATCTGCTAGAGAAGCAAACTCGGCTCTTGTTAAGGCCGAGGATTTCACGACAAAGTTTTTGGAGCATGATGTATTAGCAATGAGTAAAACCGATCTTGGCAATCTATTTGGCAAAAAGCAAGTTCTTGTTACTTTATTCTTTACCTTGAATGAACTATACACTGCATCAATTAGCAAGACAACTGCTTTCTTGCTGAATATGACGTCGGTTCTTCCAACAGGATCGCTTCTTCTAGTTGTAGATAGCCCGGGGTCATATTCAGAGACCAAAATTGGAACGGAAGAGAAAAAATATCCAATGAAGTTTCTGCTTGACCATTTTTTGATCGAGACACAAAAGTCTAGGGGAAAAGAAAGCATTCCTGACTGGGTGAAAATCCATTCCGAGGACTCTCAGTGGTTTAGATTGCCCGAAACCCTTCGGTACCCGATTCCATTGGAAAACATGCGGTACCAGGTACACCTCTACCGTCGCTCATAAAAATGGGGATTTCAATAGCAACAATCACAACATGGACATGAGTTTTGGGAATGATATCATGATTCATTAATCATAAAAGATCACGTCAAGGTAATCATAAAAAAGCCCCAGCCCTTTGGCTAGTACCGACTAAACATCAAAGGTACCAATGCGGTACTACTGTCATGACCGAAAAATCCTATGGACTTCTTTGGCGATGAGCACGAAGCTCCTAATTGCAAAGGATTGGGCCAGGCTGTTAATATCCGTTCTTTTTTATCTTGAGTCTTGCAAAATTCTTTGCCAAGTTGCTTTAGAACAGCTTCTCTTGCCTTCTTCAAAGCAATCACCCTCTTCTCAGGATCGTCAATTAATTCCTGTTGCGCATCCTCCTTTTCAAAGTTACGCTGAACGCCTTGTATGTTGGGATTGAAAGTCATTGGCTGTAACAAATCAACTGAAGGCGCAGCTATTGGTATTGGAGCTGAAACCTTTAGCTTTATCTCTTCGTCAGGGTCATCATCGTTCTCATTCCTTTCCTCCCCTTTTTGCTTATGCTTGCGTCTTCGTCTACGATGATGCGATCTCTTCTTCTTAAGCTTTGTACCAGTCGTCGACGACTCCTTCATATCAGCCAACGTCACCCCGGATAAAGTATCAATAACGTCAGGCGCCTCCTCAATGTCATATAAATCACTTCCACTTTGATATTGCAAACTTTCAACATCAGACCCACTCGGCTGAGACAACCATTCTTCACTTCCTCGACTATTTCTCGACGTTAGAGGTGCCAATGCCCGTTCCCAAGTCCCACCATTAATCAACGACGTATTCTCGAAATCGAATTCTCTCACTGTATGACGATGCTCATAGACAAAATCCGCGACTTGCTGTTCCGACATGGTAGCATTCCTCACTTGCATATATCGCAATTTTGGAAATACCATCGGCGGCCTTGGAGGGGCAGCCGGTAATGGCGACATTGGGGATGTCACTTCTCCAAATAACTTCACCGTTTTTCTTGGAGGTGCGAATAGTGGATCTCTTGATAAAGAGAATGGGCAAGGACCTTTCTTTCCATGCCATCCAAAACTCACTTTCTCCAAATGCGGTGCGAAGTTTCGAATATAATCATCAAGGATCTTCAAATGATCGCGACCAGGCAATAAACTCTGGAAATCCCATGAATCCATCGTGATACTGAGTTTCCGTATTTGTCTCCATCGTCGTCCTGCAGATGGCGTACATCCGAATCCCGGCATGTGGCGCAGATATTGAAGTCCAGATGGATGAATGTGAATAGACAATTTCTCCAACTTCACTAACGGTGCTCGCTCAATGGCAATGCGCAAGCTTATAAGTGCATAATCCACAATGTCTCTCCTATACCTCTGTGCCGGATCTTGATTTGGACATGAGATTGTCAAATGCCGTAGATTGGGTATGTGAGATAGCGCTTTAATAAACGCCGGGATATTCGTTGCGGCGTGGAAAGGTGGTGGATATTGCTGCGTTAATATCTCACCTAGTTCTGGACATCCATATTTCGGACGTCGATTACTAGGTCTTTCGTCATGAGAAGCCATGCTGGTATGAGGCGTATACAAAAAATTGATCTCCTGACCGGTGATGGGGCTTAATAAAGGAGGCAAAAATGTAGCATTGGTATGCGGCATGTAGAATATGAGATGTTGGATATATTTTCCGATCCGAGAGAGAGCTTCCAGACGGGATGGACGGTTGAGCGAGGTGGGAGTAAAGGTTACACGGGTTCGAAGAAAGATGTCACTGGTTATTAAAGTGCAGATTTCTTTGGATACAAGGCGAAGGGAACATTGCGAGGAGGTATCCAGGTGGGCGAGAATATTGCTGAGGATTCTGTGGGATCGCCAGAGGCGGTTGACTGTTCTGCTAGTGGTGGCCATAACTTCCGCATATCGTGGGAAGAGTTGAAGGAATAAGATGTCAAGTCCTGCTTGATGTTGATACTCAGATATCGTCGATAATTCTTTGACGTGGGCTAAATGTGAATTTGGTATTTGAAAGATCAATTGAGATGGGAAGTCCAATTGAGTCCAAATATCAAATAAATAGATAGACAGTGCCAAATACTCTCCCAAAAATGTAATATCCGTCAATTAAAGTGACAACGACAATAACAATAAAAAAGATCCCTCCTGGTCATCAACCACAACTGAATAAATAATGTAACCTTAGCACCTGCAAAATATTCAATCACGAATCACAAATCCCAAACTCAAACTCACCCAAAAATTTACAAAAACAAAAAGAAACAACCTCAGTCCCTCCCTCCCCCTCCTCTATATACTCCAAATACTCCCTCCACCTAACCCATCCCAAAGCCCCCTTTCCTCAACCTTTCTTCTCGTTGCCCCAAAAATCCCGCACATAAAAATCCATCGTAATCGTAAGATTACCTCTCATACATACCACAAACCTCTGACTCACACTCACATCTCTCATCCCGAAATCGATACACAACATCCTACATCCTGCACATGTATCAGGTATCAAATATCAAGTATTAACAATATATACGACGTATTTAATTTGTCGGCGCGAAAGTTAGCTTAAACGCGAAATTGTCGCGAAATGGATACGTATACGTGAGAGGGGCGCGATAGCCGCGGTGAGTGGATGGGATGGGACGGGATTTTTTTGTTGATATGCTGTGTATGTGTGTGTATGTGTAAGGATGGAAAGATGGAAAGGGACTAATGTGTACGTATGGATATCTGTGGATCTTGGCGAGAAGGGTTTCAAGGTTTTCGGAGCATAGGTTTTGGAGTTTTTGGGATACCGGCGTCTTGGGGGTGGTTGGACTGCGTGTGGGGAGGTTTTGTTATTGGATGTGTAGGTTTTGAGTTTATGTGTGTATGTATGTATGTATGTATGTAGATGCATATGGGCAGTGCAAATCCTACAGGGTGAAATGTTTTAAGAATAGTGAATGGAAGATAACCTAGGGCTTCTGGAGGATTTTCCGGGTCCGTTGGAACTTGGGGATACAATGTGAGTTGTATCGTTTGAGCTAAAAGACTCCGCAACTCCCGAGAATGAAGGCGCTGCATTAGATACCTAGGGTTGGATTGAACGTCTTCTTTCCATGCATACATGCATGTATTGTACCTTCTATGCACCTAATTTCCTTGCACCTTTTCCCACGGAAACTTTAACGCATCGAATCGAATGAGTTAGGTTAAGAATAACCCAGCGACCTTAACCTTATATCAACGAACGAAACTGATGAACGCGTGGGATAAACGCGAAAGAGACGCGCTTGTTTTGAACTTTAATTACTTGTGCTCTTTGATTATAATATAACTTTATAATGTTATTATATATCTACTTGGATATATTTTAAATAATAATTTATTTAATAAAATTAATCTCTACAACTATTAATCTGATTTTATAATAGATTATTATTAAATAAATTTAAAAAATAAACAACACACAATATATAATTTTAAATAATTTTTTAATTTTCTTTTTTTAATTATTTAATCACTTCATTTCAAAATACTCTATTATATTTATATCAATTACTTAATAATTATCCAAAATCAAAGAAGACTCGAGATGAACATTTGACGAATAATACATACTCACGGATTAATTAACCTACTTATATTTTTCTTCCTTGTTCAATGACCTCATCGCATTCGTTACTCTTTTTCTTTTTTTCCGCATGCACCACGCCCTTCATTCACACGTTCACGTATCTATCATCTCACATATCCACGCACCCATCCAAAAAAAACTACACAAGGGAAAAAAAACCAATGAGTAAGGAATCGACGTCATTGTTTATCTACATCAAAATTTCCTCCTCCAATCCTCCTCCTATGCTAAGATAATTATCCCCCAGTTATGCACTTCTTCAACATTGCGTATACTTTTCATAACATTAATTGTGTCCTATCATTTCTTAGATCCCTATTCAAATCAAACTAACTCCTTCTTTACTCCACGTGCCCATCATTCATCTATCCGTCCATTCATTCATTCACCTACCCACTATCTCATATCTCCTATCATCTTTCATCTTTCATTATTCTGTCATGCCGCTTTTCGAACTTCCCACTCCAGATTCCAATCAATTCACAAACTTTCCATCTGAAATGAAATTCTCCCCGACTGCTTCACAAATAAAAAGTTTAAATTAAAAAAAAAAAGGTCAAGCAATAATACCAAACAACACGCCCAGTGAACTTTTGTATGAAATCGTCTCTTTGGTCTTTCCGTGTTTCGCTCCCAACGCCATGATAAAGTATTTTTAATCAAATTATTGATGTGCCAAAGACCAATATTTTCCCTCGAGATATAATGTCAGGGATTTAGCTGAATAAAGAAAATTCGTGTCATTCGAATCGCGCTCGATAAATATTAAAATGCTTACTCGCGTATAGTGAGCGGGGTATCCTGATGAAAATACAAAGATGAGTAGAATGCAAAATTAAACGAATTATATTTGTGTTGTGACGTGGGTTATGTTGTAGAAGTGGAAGGTAAGGGCGGTGAAGGGGTTCTGTTGGTTTTGACGAGTTTAGTAATGGAACTTGAAGAGGGAGTAGACGTTGAAATAGAAGTTGGGCCTGTGCCTTGTTTCGAGGCTCGAGCTTTTTCGGGTGTACTTTTACGGGTGAGGGAGGAATCTTCCGTCTCTTCCGGAATAGTGGCAAACTTCTTCAGAACTTGCTTGAGAGCTGGTCGCCGAATGGGTTTACTGAGAATGATTAGTTTCTGGCTGTAGTAAAATTAGGTAAACTGAGAACAAACCTTAGGAAATGATCCATTCCCGACTCATAGCATTCTTTAACATTACTCTCTTCGGCGAAAGCAGTCAATGCTACAATCGGAGCAGAATAACCCATTTCTCTGATTAATCTTGTGCTTTGCAGTCCATCAAGATTCGGCATTTGTATGTCCATGAAAATCAAGTTGAAGAATTTGCCCTCTTCCATACTTTGCTTTACCATGTCGTATGCCTCTTGACCATCCTTGGCGATTACCACATCATAGACATCCTCAAGTTTAAGCATGCGAAGAACGACCTCTTGATTGACAAGATTGTCTTCGGCGACCAAAACTCTGATTTTCTTGACGCCCGATTTCTCTTTGGCTGCACGATCGAGTGCAGCAAGTTGAGTTTTTGCGCTATCCTCGCTAGGTGGGGGTGTAGGGGATGACGTAAAAAACGGTTGCCTTAGTCCAACCAATCGAGGTTGAGTATCCATGGAATAGCCAACGCCACTAGAACCCTTTCCAGGGGAGCCTACAGCAGTCGACGCATCAATAGAGCCTTTGGGGGTATGACGATCGAATTCTGGTTGTGAAACTACGCTTGCCGGTCGAGAGCCAATAACATCTGAACTAGAAGTACTTGGCGCTCGCTCCTTGATGAATCTCAATGGTATCTGAACATTGAATGTAGAACCTTCTCCAAGTGTACTGACGAGAGAAATAGAACCTCCCATAAGGCCAGCTAATTGAGAGCAGATACTCAACCCTAGACCTGTTCCTCCATATTTCCTATTTAATCCCAGATCAGCCTGTACGAAAGGTTCAAAGATTCGCTCCTGTAGATGCTCTGGAATGCCAGGCCCTGTATCCTCAACCTCTATTGAAAACCACAAAGTTCTAGAATTACTAGGTGGCGGAGTGGCCGACCTGTCGTTAAGTTGAATCCGAGCTCTTGGGTCCATAGGATTGATCACAAGTGCAGTACCGGATGGTTTGGCACCAGATGTCGTCCGTGATATTTGTCCGGATACATACGTTGAAGTGTGCCCTGAAGCATTCGAGCCAGAGCCATTGCGACCCCTAGCATTCCTTCTTTGTGAGCTCTGCTTCGAACCCATGGAGTTTCGACTAGTGATACCATCAGATGGTGATTCTATTTCACCCATACATCTGATTCTGACTTCCACTTTACCCCCTGGTGGTGTGAATTTGAGACTGTTGCTGACTAAATTGATTATGATTTGAAGAATCCTGTGCTGATCTCCCCACAAACACATGTCCTTCAATCTACCAATACCATTAGGGCCGAGAGCTGGTAAAGGCCTTCCAGTTGGGTTCTCAATCGCGGGTCCATCCGCACTTTCGGTTCCCAAAAAGTGAACTCCAAAGTTGATGCCGCCTTCGTCCACTTGTTTTCGGAATATGTTCTTGATTTGCTCTTTGACATCAGAGAGACGAAACTCTTTTTCTTCTAAGTTCAATTGTTGTCCAATTTGATTCTTACTGAAAGTCAAAAGGTCATTCAGCAAATTCAGCAAGAGATCGCCAGATTTATAAACCGTCTTTAGTGAACGTTTGATGCTTGGCAAATCATCTTCACCCATGCATACAGCACACAATCCTAAGATGCCGTTCAATGGAGTTTTCAACTCGTGAGAAATGTTGGCAATGAATAACGTCTTGCTCTCATTTGCGGCCTCTGCAGCCTTCTTCGAGTGTTCAAGTTCTTCCGTACGCTCAGCCACCTTGGATTCGAGACTCGTGTACTGTAACAACAACTCGTCGCTCATTTCGTTAAATTTCGAAGTTAAATCAGTAAGTTCGTCGTGTATCAAATGCTTTCGTTCTGGAACCTTCCCAGGAATCTTGAAATCTCTTCGTCTATCGGCCTCCGATTTTTCTGTCCTCGGCACGCGTCGACCTGACTGTGTTAATCTTCGCAACCGAACTAAAAACGCCGTCTTTTTAGATCCGCTCGAGTTGCCCTCGCTGGTTTCTAGGTCACCGTATGGCTCGTCATCTATACTTGGACGTGGAGTGTAGCCAGGTGGTTGAATGGATTGTTTCGTGGCGTCTCTCAGCCTTCTGATTGGACGGACACTGAAATGAGCCATTGGTATAACCTTGTCGTTGTTAGCAACCTTGAATGTAAATAACTCATCTAATTCGCTAGAATAAATGGCCGGTAAACAATAGTCGTTGCTAAAAGGTGAATTGTATGGAGAGAGCATTGAATCATGAGTTAATAACTTACCACAAGGAGAATCAATCCAAATGTACCAAAAACACATGCAAGTAAGATGTTCCTGAGCTTGATGATGGGTTCCCAGGCTTCAGAATGAGCTTGTTCTACTAACAAAAGCCAATCAACCAAATCACTCTGTGGTCTCGCCCAGCCTACAGCGACTTTTGCTCCTTGCTCATTTGTCGTTGTGATATAACTGCTGGCATTATTGACTTTCGGGTTCCGTTCTCCGAACCCATGTAAAATGGCCGGATATTGACCTTCGCTAAAGTTCGAGGTTCCGTATTTAGTTAAGTTCGAATTGTAGACCGAATGTCTATCGGTTTGCCCAGCAAGGGGATATGGGGGAAAGACATATTTGACAGTCGCTGTCGTCAAATTATGGAGGTGGGGCTTGTAGGTTGCTGTAGCTGGTCTCTTTGCGTATGAAAATTGGTTTTCTCGCCGATTAGTTCCCACTATCAACACTATTCCTGTGTTGTCTAAGCCCTCACGAGAGTAAACAACATCAATCAGCGAAGTTGCAGCTGCTACTACAGTCATATAACCTAATACGTCATCGGGGTTCGAGTTCTCAATGATGGGCAGTGTCAATGATACCAAAGCATAAGTACTGTTGATCTGCAGAGGCCCTAGGAGAAGGGCGGCACTTTTGTTGAGTGGGTAATCGGCAAATGCATATACGTCGGTAAAATTCGTCCCCGGATCATTTGGGTCTGAACTTGTGGTTGGGACATACGAAATGTTCGGGTACAAACTCGGTGGATAGCCCTGATCGGCATCGCCAAGAAAAGCGGGCTGATTATTTGAGTTATTATAGGGGAGTTGAATATCTGCAGCACCTCCGCGCGATCAGTATACGTTGTATCTATGAAGGAAGGTGATCTACCGGATGCAGTAGTTGTGACATTCAATATCCCACTTGCCGGACCCGTCTCATTCCTCGAGAAGATAATGACTTGAAGTAACGCAGATAGTCCACCAGAAGCTAAGCCGCTTTGAACATCGTCTCTTGCTTCATCCCAATTGGGCTTTCCTTGGTAAAAGTCCTTAATGGCTTGCTGAATAAGTATCCTAGTGACAATTGTTGAACATGTGGCCCGGATCAAGAGTAAATCGGAAGCAATTGAAGCAGCTTTGAGCGATGCGGTGAGACTGAGTGCATTCTCTTTGACGTTGACTGTGAAAGTGTAATTATTGAACCAAGTGGCTAGAGCAAGCACAATCAATGGAACAAGAGAAGCCAACAGGACGACCAGGCCAAGTTGCAACCTGATACTAATCCTCATCTCCAGACCGTTGTATACTTACTCGCACAGGGAATCGAGGAGTTGTGTCTAGGTGTTGATTTGAACCAAATATCCGTCCCCGTAATCGGATAATTCGGAATACCCCCAAACAATTCCGTCGATGGTATTATTTTCCTGTCGTACAATTACGATTTACCCTCTGTTCGATATTTCCAGTTCATCAAGAGTATTGTATCGGCCAAAAAAGTCGTCGAATTATTTTCCGGAACGTTGCCGCGCAAGCTCTACTAGCTTATGTCCTTCCTCCCAGGTTGCCGGAAACTCCAGCCCGCGTTGGTGCTCGAGTGGTTGAAATTTTCGTCAATGTATCCGTCGCATATTCAATATATGTGCATCGCGCTGGGGGGGGGGTAGATTTGGGTTGGATGGAGATGGAGATGAAGATGGTTGCTGAGAAGAAATAGGTTGAGTAAATGTTAAAAGTTATCGCGGGAGAAAAGACGTGGTGACAAATGTGGATTGATTAAAGAAAGACTTGCTTCTAGAGTCGCCTATGGCTGCGGCTGGTGGGCTGGCCTTTTAGACTTCACACTAGGATTATTATATAAAGCTTTTGATCACCGCGAACCCCACAAGGGAAAAGTCAAATAAACGATAAGGTTATGCTTCGTATACGTACAATGGAGTTACATGTATGGAGTACAGAGAAAAGTATGTATCTCCAGATTAATATGGATGGATCCCTATACAGAGTAGATGGAGCATTTAGAAACATTTATCAACAGCGCGGCGCCCTACGCTATTGAGATCCGTCCCACTTATTACTTATTGTTCTTTTCCATGCGATTGAATAGATCCATCCGGAAGTTCGGATGAATTGAATTAATAATACTACGAGTACCTACCTAATAAGTAAATACACCGTATAGAAAGTTGACGAGTGTGAAAAAGTCTAGAACTACGTACTCGGTAACCTAAAGAACTATCTACAGAGGACAGAAGAAGATCTGAAACATTATATACCTAAGAATTAGCCCTTCTTATTTAACAAGCATAAATTGTCTAAAATTTGGTCATCTTAAAAGCATAATACGTGTACCACTCCACCTAACCATCTTTTCCCATGCCAACAAAACATAAAGAAACTTCGAATCTGGGTGTGCACCTTGAAATTGATCTAATGCCGCCCTAGCTAAAATGTCCATATTCTTATAATTCAGCTGTCGTCTTGTTGTTGCCATGGTAACCAGAGCCTCTATTATCTCATCATTAAATTTTACTTCTAAATAACATCGACCTTATTCAGTCCCATCTCAACCCAAGTAGGTACTTTGCTATGAAATTATGGAATCGACTCAAAGCAATCCTTCCAGCTATGTTTATTCCTGGTTGGCAGCTACACCTGATTTGTTTGACCCCACCGACCTGCAGACCGAGCAAGCACCATCTTCCTCTTTCCCTTCACCATCTCCTCTTCCTCAGCTTTATTATATCACTCGGCATCGTTCAAAGTAAGGGAGCGAAAGCGGACAAGAAGTATGGACAACGAATCGGCCTCAGGTTCGAGCGGTCGAATGGCGGGTGCAAGAGCGCCAAGTATGTTTTCCGACGGGCCAATCTTACTCCCCACGCCCGCCATCAACTCGTCAGCGCCCTTCAAATCCAACCCGCCAGGTAGTAAGTAAATTAAAACTAGCAAAACCGCCAAGACTACTCTATCAGCCGGAAGTTAGAGTCCAAGAGCCGTCTGCAGCACATCGGCTGAGGACCACGCTCATGATGAAAGTATCGAGTAAAGTGATCCCACATAGTCTCCAGGTAGTGGTGTGTTCTTTCACTTTAATCCTTATATCTAGTTGATTAAAGGATCGACTTCGAGCAGCAGACCCTGGCCAGTTTGAAGTTTTCGAAGCATTAGGATCCGTTTGACCCTCTCTTCGAAGATCCTACTCTCGTGTATCCAGACTCATACATCAACGCCCTTTGGGAAGCACGATTATCTGCGTCGAGGGGTCAAGCTTTTGCTCAAGGATCTCGCAACCGAAATTGACTACATTAGAAGACATAAGATGGAAAGTATTTGAGGAAATTATTGTACGATATCACCAATTTTTTTGATAGATTCTTATATGTTCGGAATATGGAGGTTTAAATAAGAATTTTTCTGCGGTTAATTAAATATTTAGATCTATTAAATGACTGATACACCATCAGAAGCTGATTTTCTTCTTGATTACCAATCGGGCAATGTTTCGCTTTCATCTTTTACTTCTCCATTCCTCCAAGTTTTGCACATGCTCCAATGTAGGTCTTGGCCGCTTTTTTCTGTTGTACGAATTCACATCCTCCGAAAGAGGAAGTTCTAAGTTGATATCCTTCGAGGCTGAAAGAAGGATTCCCAGCCGACCAGAAGGGTCAAGGAAATTAAACCATATGGTCCGGTGTATCGCCATCTTGCCCATGATACGATCCCAGCCCTCGATGATTGACTTAATGTATAGTGGTGTTGTGGTCACAGTAACGAATTGCACCCAAGACGAGAACACTATCGCCACCCGCACCTATGAAAAGGTTAGCCCACAGCAAAGCTATTTATTGCATCAACGCACGTTGATAGTCTCAGTATCTTCTACTGGACAGTGCTCGCAGCCATAGCAAATGCGACGTAGAGCTCTGCAGAGCTAAGTTGTTGACCTCCTGGGATCTTGGCAGCATATGCATATATATTGCATGATGCATATAAGGAGCAAACAAAACTCAACTTTTAATTCATTCTTTCCTTTTTGGTATACTGTTTGTTTGCTTTCAATATTTTGATTTCAAAGCACTTTTAATTCCGAAGGCCGAATACCTAAGCCTATTCCTTCATTTTTTTGAATATATACTCGCAGCTTAACTGCTTAGCTAGATAATCAATCAATTCAATCTGATGCTCTTTCTGGTCTCAATAAACCCAATATAAGTAGATGATCTGGTCGATTTCGTTCCCGGACTACAATCGATAACAGAGGAACTATGCGTTTTGTCTTCTTATGTGGCGATGATAGGGTCAATAAGGTGCGGACGCCAGAAGAGTAACTGTCATTCTCAATTTGAAGTTTTGTGTTCCTAGAACTCGTGCTTCAGCATTACATAAACTATACAGATTAGAACATTCACCTAGCAATATCTAACTCATGTGAAGCTAGCTCTGCCATGGACCCAATCCAAGATGCTAATAGCGACGACACATATCGTGGGTAATACCGAGCTGTCTTAGCGCTAGGCAGTGAGACCCCCATACCATATACCTGTGACAACCAATCGTCGCCTGTTAAAAAATCCCACACAGGCTTGATATTATCTGATATCTGTTGATTGTCCATATCGATGTCGAGAACTTCCACATGTAATTGTTCCAGCTGCATCTCACTTGGGCTCGAGGTTTTGAACCGCCTCAGATCACGAAGAAATGTGCGAACACTCCTGAGCCATGACATTTTAGAGCAGGCAGGCTTTAGGTAACAAAGGTGGAATAAGTTGTTATTGTATTTGTTGCAGAGATAAATTGTTGCCTACAATGTAGGAAATACACGGTGACGCCTACTCGGGCTAGTCTTTAAAGAGTTAATGAGACATACTTTTACACCAAAAATCAACTATTTCAAATCCTTTTATTAATTCAGTAAATAAATGAATAAGTCTAGTACCCTACTTTCCGGACACTTTCCTCACCAAAAATGACGAAAATCGACTTTTGTAACTTTTTCATTTATTGATATAATTTAATGAAATTTGAATTATAGATTTAATTGTCAAGGTACGGGTAAAGACTTATATTGTACCATAAGGGTAGAAGAGCTATGGAGAGAGAGGCCCTACTTATAAGAAGTAGGGCACGCTAATGACCAATGCCTGAGGCACGAAGGCAACTACAGAGCATGTAGTTGGCGCCGTGACATTAATAGATTTAGTAGATTTAATAGATTTAATAGATTTAATAGATTTAATAGATTTAATAGATTTAATAGATTTAATAGATTTAATAGATTTAATAGATTTAATAGATTTAATAGATTTAATAGATTTAATAGATTTAATAGATTTAATAGATTTAATAGATTTAATAGATTTAATAGATAGATTTAGGTTGAATAGATCGAATAGGTCGAATAAGCCCAGGTCGAATAGATAAAAAAAAAAGCTCTAAGTCAAATATGCCTGAGGTATAACCTTATGTAGTGTATATGGCTTGTAATAATGCTAAGAGAAACCTTATTTTGAATTATTACCAATTAGAACGCTCAGATCGCGATTCATTTTCTCGATTAATTAGATCACAACCTTAACGAACCTCAATTTCGCAGTATATCCAATAACCCTTACAGACCATTGCTTCGCGGGTACATATGACAAGAATTTTAGGGAGGGCGAACCTCCAATGAATATGAACAATATATCACAAAATATATTTATCGCCTACGGCGCGCTTCGATGTTGTATCCCATTGATTACTTCTGAGAAAATTAATCGTCTTCATCCTCCGAACCCTCTTCCTTGTCTTCCTCGTTGTCCTTGTCGTCGTCTTACTCATCCTCATCCTCATCCTCATCGTCATCGTCATCCTCATCGTCCGACGGAAAATCCTTATCTTCGTCTTTCGCGTTTTGTTGACGCCTCGTCCTACTAGCAATTTCGTGTCTGCTCTCGACGACATTAATCACGCCGCATCCGCTAACCACATCGGGAACATAGAGCGAAATGTCCCTCACTCTCTTGATATATGAGGTAACAAACGCATCCATAACCATCACCTTTATGACAAGGTCTTTCCTCTTCCTAAAAATTGTTTTCAGCTTTTTGATGACCTTTTCCTCCCCATTTCCTCTGAGGTATGAGAGAGAATCAATAATAACAAAGACCATGTCGTCCTTTGGCAGTGACGAGAGTAGTGCATCCAGCAGCAAAAGTCCATCGATAAGATTCTTCTTCGCTTTCGAAAAGAGCTTCTGGTATTTCAATGGCGAGAGGTCTGTGAAGGGCCGGTGATCAACGATAAACTTAAGAAGTTGGTCGGTCAGACTCTTGACGAGAGCGACGGGGCTCGGGTTTTCCATAGAGGAAGACTCGAGGTTTCTATGTCTACAGAAGAAAGCGAGCACCGGGAATTGATTTGTGCTTCGGAGGGTTGTGGCGACCAGCGCACTGTTGAAGGAGACTGGGTTGTTCAGGGAAGTGGGAGGTGTCTGCAGTTCAATATCAAGAATGCTCGATTTCTCCCCTTAGAGCCACTGGGTATGTTCCTCCGAGTATAGGATCCACTGAGATATGTCCTTCTCGTCAGAGTCAAGCAACGCTATGTGCTCGAGACAGTCCTTCATATCCATCGTTGGGTCGTAAGCAGATCCATTGAATCCTTTGAGCCATTTTCGACGCTAAACTAGTGTTTTTTTGCTTAAAAAAATACATTAATATCGCATTTTGTTCTTGTTGGAGCTTTATTGCTTCATGATTCACTATCATCGATAATTATTAGCAGTGATGCTATTGCAACTGGATTGGACAGGAAACTTTACATCCACCACTCTTAGCATTGAAAATCGGATTGCTAGCGCATAGATGATAGAAGGCGTCTTTCACGGAGGACATGATTATCCTACGAGTCTTACTTTCATCCAAATCAAGTTCTGTTGCGATCTGCCTGCAGGATGTAGACATCATATCCTTTATCTCTATCAAGTCAGGGTTAGGGAAAATCGGAAACCGAAAGGATTGAAGGTAGGCAACTCACCTCTATTTTGGTCTGCGATAAACTTCACGCTATTATTTACACCACAAAGGTCCCTTTCGACCCTTCCTAACCTTTCTTGATCGCATATATTGACTTCCGCTTGGAAAGTTTTGATTTTTTCTTGCAATTGCTTTAATGCACTGGTTACGCCCAGCTTCTGCTCTTGATCCTCTTGGTTAGGGCGTGACAGTGGCAATTTCTGGACCACCCTTTCGGTTATCTTCGCTGCGATCTGTCAGTCATATCTCTGCGGACAAACCCACGAACGATTTACCCATCCATGACTTGGTGATCTTATCCAAAATACGCTCTAGAGCAGTGAATATAGCGACTATAATAGCATCTGCACATATATGTAATTGGATGGAGGCTTTATGTATTCCCGACAAGCGCTGGATATTTTCCAATCTCTCGGGAATTTCTGCCAGCCAGTTCTGAATTTCTTCGCGCTTTTTGACGTGTTTCTCGATGGCCTAATGCGATTGCATAGGTCAAATTTCAGATCATGCCTAGATACACGTATGGTAAATTATAGACTTACAGCTAAAATCAAAGTAAACCCTCCAGAGATCACCGACCCATAGATGTCATCAGGAATCATAGCAAGAAACCCTTCGATGACGCCTTTGTTGTCTTCTACTTTCCGGTAGCAACCCTTGATGAACTTCTTGCATGGCGTTGTCTTGGAGGGATGCTCACTGGATTTTCCTAGACTGTTAATAATCTCAAGTATGTAATCCATTGTGAACTCGCTTGGATCCTTCATGACAATGTTGAGTTTGGATCCTACATTTCTGTCCTTGAGCATAGCGGCAAAACTGGCAAGTGTAGAACGGAATTTTAACATGCTCTTTCTAGACTGATTATAGAGTTTGGCTGTACTGGATGGAAAATTCTGTTAAAAGAAGAAATTCTACGGGAAGTGAAGATAGAAACCTACTCTACGACGGTTCCTCTAGGAGCGAAACGGTCGATCTCAGGAATAAACTCGGGGTCATTCTGTAATTCATTGAACTCTTTTGTCGAATCGTCAAGTTGAGATAGTAGCTTCAAGTCTATCCGTCTCTCGACGAATTCAGCCGCAGAATCGGTGAGAGTTTTTCGGCGAATGACCACGGGGCTCAGAGGCTCCTAGGTTCGTCCTCGTCCACGTCCACGTCCACTTCCTCGTTCTTAGCCTTTAGACCGGACTCCAGTTGGTCCATCCGATCTTCCAAGACTCTCAGATAGTCGACAAGCCCTTTCACGAGATTTGAGCCCTGGTTCTTCCTATTTCGGGAGTTTATTCTCAATTTTCCTTTGTACGCATCGAATATTTGTGCATGCGTACTCCGCAACATACACGAGGAGACCGAAGAATTAGACTCTTGGCCGAATTCGTATTGTTTCTCGAATTCGGATTCTTTTTCTGATTCCCATTCTTTTTCGGATTCGTAGTCAGAAACAACTGAGAGGGCTTCCTCCTTCCGTCCTTCCCTGTCCTTGTCAGTCGTGGCTATATCTTCTTTTGCACCTTCTAGCTTCACAGTATTTGGTTCATTTTCCAAAATTTTGGGTTTCGAGCCAGATACATCATGGGCTTGTGGAGCTGAGGATGATTCAGTTATCAATTCGGAGATTTCTCCTGAACTTCGAGACATCTCTGGACTTTCCGGGTAGCTCTTGTTATCAGAAAATAGGGCACCTGAAGTTGTATCAGTTGCAATCAAACTTTGCGCGCTAATTGAAAATTAAACAATACCATTTTCGACTTCGATAGCTTCCATCTCACAAGAGCCCCCCGAGTGTGGTTGAGATTAGTCGAGAAAAAAGAGAAGAAATTATGAGCTTGAAATAGAAGGTAAATTAAAACTTTATAACGGCGGCAAAAGCGATGGTGCATTGGTGCGCCCTTTGGAGCCAAGTAAGAGTTTCCCACCAAGACGGCACTGGAAACGCTTTACGTGATTCCTGGGGGTGTCTGTACCTATCCTTTTTGCGTGAGGCTCTGGATGCTCTGTATCTAATAAGCACCCCCCACTTGATCCACCTCACCTAAGAATTACCACCACCCATCGAGAGATAGCACCGAAGAACTCAAGTAACCCGTTCAAGTAATTCTAAAGTCTTTTAGAATAAAGTTCTGAATATATCATTGAATGAATGAATAAAATAGATTAAAAAAATTAATCAATAAAATTTTTAGTTTTACTTTATAACAATTGTATTCAAAAAGTTTAAATTTAAAAGGATTATTAAACTGAAATAATAAATTTTTATAATTTATAATTTATAAAAATATCATTTTGTGTTACGACGGTATTTAGTTATGACTAGAAACCGCATCACATGACTAAACAAAGGGTCACGTGGTCCCACTCGTCCCACCGATTTAAATCGAGGGGAACGGTGGGAAAGGCTTCCCACTGATCCCACTGATTTATATCGAGGGGAACGGTGGGAAAGGCTTCCCACTGATCCCACTGATTTATATCGAGGGGAACGGTGGGACATACGGCACGAAGGTCTATATAATCAAGATGGATTTCCTTTATATAGAGCTTCGTGCTCAAGATCAATCATTTAGTATACCATACTATTAGTTACGAATTGCATCATATTATTGTCATTACTTTAAGTCCCTGCTTGACGCCTAGTTATAAACCACCTCGAGAGCCTAGAGCACTTCCACGTGATCTAGACGGCAAACCTCGTAACATATTTACAAGTAATTAATTTACATTTCAAATTTTAAAAAAACTGTTTTAAAAATATTAAAGTTTATACATTGATTTTTATAATTTTTGATAAAAGAGGATGACCAGAAACAAGAGTGGCGCTCTAGACTTATTCTACAAGGCTGTAAGATAAAGTGTGAATAAAGTAACGGAACTTGTGTAGTAATCCTCCGCAGTTCAAATCACTAGCATGTGAAATCAGTCATCGGCCAGTTGTTGTATTCATTATCTCAGGAATTGTTCTTTTTGGGGTGAAATCAGTCATGTAAGCTTACTGGATGGATCGAAGAAATAATCAGGTAAAAGTAACAGTTTTCTTCCACCGTAACCTATATATACCAAAGGCGGATAAATAGAGGCCATTCTGCAATAATATCACAATGTGTACGGTATTAGCTGAGGTTTATCCTTGAGAATAACACTTTCAACCTCGTGGTAGCTTCCCTCTTTTAACCTCCGCTTCCTATCTTCAACTCCATGCTCCGGAGAATCGCTAATTACCCGACTTTCTCTAGGAAATCGCAGAGAAATAGCAAGAGCCTGGTACCGTGATGAAAATTGTGCGGGCCTGAAAGAAGGCTTCTTATCTCTGCCACCGATTATCTACTCCAAAATAAAGAGTCGCTGCCGAGACACCGTCTCGATATACGTGATAGTCATGGATACCAACGACTGACATTCCGCCCTCCGAGATCGACGATTCCATGATTGAGATTTCTGTCAAGTCCTTCAATTCGGCAGCGTACCTGGAAGAGGATGGATCATATCTAAGACTTCACGATGAAGTCGAGAAGGGCACCTTCACGTGCGACCGCGACACTCAGCAACTCATCCGAGTGTTATATTCTAAAGTTAAAGGTAACATGACAGAGCCAACTAAACAGGCTGATTCCACGCCACCTAATGAAAACGATATCGATATCTTGACTTTTGGTGTCTCCTCGGAGGCCATTGCTCTATTCTTTCAGAAACAATTGGGTATTAGTGCGGAGGGTGACTCCCTGATCCGATTTGGAAAACCCTTCCGACCACTGATTAGAAATCTTGGTCCTGTTAGAGAACAGTTGAAGAGGCTGAAGAGTCTTTACGGGTAATTTGACATAAATGTGTGACCACCCCATTTGCTGACGATAGTATACAGTCGAGTGATGATCGGAGGTGTGGAAAAGACCGAGGGAGCGTTCGACAGCTCAACTGAGCCGCCAGCTACAACATTAAACCGCAAGGAAAGCGATCTTCTACCTTTTGCGCCCACAAAGAGCAGTGGGGATGACGACATTCCAGCCTATGACCGGCCTACAGCTCTTCTCCACTTTCAAGCCTTCTTATCCTTCGTCGATGAATATTTCGGCAAGAAAATCCAATTGTATGAGCGCCTTCGCAATGGCGAGGAGCATCATATAGCCTTTGAAAACCTCTGGATGTTATTCGACACCCATGATACCATATATTGTCCGCTTCGCGAAGCAACATCAGAGGAACATGCAAATTCCGAAGAAGCTGATGATCATACTCAAATTCGACGGTATACCCCTCAAGCTTATCGAGTGGTGGCTACTTCTGGAGGCATGCCTTTGCAGAGAACCATGGCTCCTGTACTGAAAGTAACGATTGAGGATGATGTCGTCGCTCCCGGCTTAAATAACAAATCCTCCATAAAGGCAAATGTCAAGAATCTCGCGGATATACTGACACAGACGGCCAAAATTTCAAGAAACATCAGAGGTAACTACTCAGACTTCGTCGTGTATTGTTTCTACATAGACTTCGACGGAGTTGAATTTGGTACGGTTCAGGATGTATTCATTTTCAACCCCTACGAGCGCGAAATGAATATTCATGATCTCGAAGCATATCCCGCAAACTATAAGTTGCGCGAGAAGCTGTTTCACAACGGTGAAAAGTTTATTGATGCCACGAGAGTCTCTCACCTGCAGTACGAAGGGCTGACTGTTGGACCAAGTCGCGAAGAGGTTAGTTTGACCACATCTATCTGCACAGGATAAAGTCACCAATCTGACATGCTGAGACATAGATTAATACTCCGGTTGTGATAGACATGAAATTGGCATTTGAAGGCGGGTCCCGTGGGGATAAAGCGTTTATTGAGGCCCCAGAATTTAAATCGCTCTCATCTCTCTGGTTGTACAATTCAAGAATGGAGACCTATGAGCTCTTTGGAAGATCGGATTACGATTGCTCTTATAAGTGGTGCTACAATCAGGACTGCACTTCAAATGTGTACATGGAATCACAGAAAATGCTGCGGAACAAGATCCAGTCAAAGATCGAGCTCGTACTCGAAGAGTACGAGAGCGAGAAGAAACAGCAGCACAAGGACGGCGTGGAATGGCTAAAAAAAACTTATAGCGGATAACGACCTCGTTACACTCTTACCAGGGGCAGTACCGGGCTTCGCTCTGAGAAATCGAAAATGGGGTTAGTACAATTTTCCCAACGCATCCAATTATAAAGTTGATCACTGACATAATTTCACATAGTTCTTCTCAACCTCGCTCAACTCAGGCCTGTTGAGCAGAGCGATAGTTGGGAGAATCTTGTCCTTCCCCGGGGACATCGAAAGATGGTTCAAGCCATGGTAGAGACCCACACACACAATACCAGCCCCAACAAGGACGTCAACGTCGGAATGGATTTGGTACAAGGTAAAGGTGAGTGACTTGATTTTCATTACAATATCCGTTAGCACTGCTGAGAATTTTGAAGGGAGAGGATGTGTTATCCTCTTGCACGGAGTGCCGGGAGTTGGCAAGACTTCTACGGCTGGTAAGTCCAGACAACTCCTTACTCTAGCAAATGAGCATACTGATAGATGAATCCATTTGTAGAATATGTCGCTGCTCATACTAAGAAGCCACTGTACCCTATCACCTGC
Source organism: Sclerotinia minor (assembly GCA_025389075.1). NCBI lineage: Eukaryota > Fungi > Ascomycota > Leotiomycetes > Helotiales > Sclerotiniaceae > Sclerotinia > Sclerotinia minor. Next base: position 888,464 of record QRFH01000015.1, on the reverse strand, counting down.
GGTGAGTCAAGCCGTTCTGTTCTTTTAGGAAATTTTATAATGACACAGCAAATACTGAGTCACTTGGAAAATAGGTGACATTGGCGTTGAGCCTCGAGAATTGGAAAGAAACATGGATAATCACTTCAAGCTTGCAAATAGATGGGGCTGTGTACTTTTGCTCGATGAAGCAGACGTGTTCCTTGCCAAACGTGATGTGCGTCAAACTCCCTTTTGCTATTTGAAAGACACAGATACTTACTCCATATAGCAAAGGGATATACAGAGAAATGGATTGGTTTCGGGTAAGTTTTCAAACAGACCATACACCTCCACGATCATTTATAGACTACGGTGCTGACATAAACCTAGTGTTTCTGCCCATGCTCGAGTACTACTCCGGAATTCTATTTCTCACGACGAACCGAGTCAGAGCCATTGACGACGCATTTCGTTCGCGTCTGCATCTAACTCTCTACTACCCTCAGCTCACAAAGAAGCAAACGAAACAGATTTTCGCGCATAATTTTCAACGAATCGCCGACATAAACGTCGACCGCAGGAACAGGAATCTGCCACCATTCGACTACGTAAACTCGGAAAAGAAAATCATACATTGGGCCGAGGATGCCTGGAAGGAGCTGAGATGGAATGGCCGCCAGATCCGCAATGCATTTCAAACTGTCCTCGCCCTATCCGAATTTCATGCTAAGAGTAGCGATGGCGAGTCAACAAGTCCGATCATAACCAAGAAAGATTTCAAAATCATTGCTAGTGCCTCTATCCAATTCAATCAGTATCTGTTAGCGACTCACGGTCAAGACGAAGACTCGATGGTAGGACGCGAGACCGTGAGAGCAAAGAATTACGTGCCCTCCTCTGAGATGGCCAAGTTATTTTACTCTGATTTCAGCTCGGAGGGGGAAGATAGCAGCGATGAGTCGAAGGCACCTACCGATTCAGATGAGTCAGATGAGTCTGACGCCAGAAGGAAGAAAAAGAGTAGCAAGAGAAAGAAGGAAAAGGAGTCGAAAAGTAGTAGTAAGAAAGGCAAGAAGATCTCGGATAAGGATGAAAAATCGGAAAAGAAGTCGAAAGAAAAGAAAAAGGAAAAGAAGAAGAAGAGGGAAGAGACTGAAGAAAGTGAAGATTCCGACTGAATTCGCTCATGAACTTCCAATTTCTAAACAGCTTTTTAGGCTTTTAACACTAGATGAGATAGCTATATTGATGAAACGCCCTTTTCCTCTTTTTCAGTTTTCCATTTTAGCGATCTACTCTCATACACTTCTATCTCTTTGAATAAATGAATAAATATAATCCGATATTAAAATCCACTTTTGTATCTCTTTTTGGATGTTTTGCCAAAGGTTTCTGTTACGAGGTTTGCCGTCTAGATCACGTGGAAGTGCTCTAGGCTCTCGAGATGGTTTATAACTAGGCGTCAAGCAGGGACTTAAAGTAATGACAATAATATGATGCAATTCGTAACTAATAGTATGGTATACTAAATGATTGATCTTGAGCACGAAGCTCTACATTGTAATGAAATCCATTCCTTTATATAGACCTTCGTTTCCTGGATCCCTTAGGAGCTGTACACTCCAGGAGCTCTTAGCTCTCTAAGGCTCCTTCACGTGACATATCAGTGTGCCATGATCATGTGATGTCTATCGTAACAGTTTCGTCTAACTTTCGGATGGGGATTGTATTTCTACACCCAATTTCATAACATGTGATCAAAAATAATCATCAAGCATTTTCACAACATCTTTTCGAACAAGAAAATGAAATTTTCAATTTACAATAATTGTGGGTGGCCCCACTATTAATTCCATCTAATTATTAAAGGTTTATCTCTTTAAAATTCTTGTTATATATACTTATAAAGCAGTGATTTGTATTGAATATCTTATAAAAATAGAATTCATTCAATAATATAATTTAATTAATCAAAAAATAAATTGCAATTCAAATCTTTTAATTGATAATAATTTAAAATATAATTTTTTTTGAGCATTATAAATTGTATATACTATATATAGTTGTTTACAATTTTAAATATATCTGATTTAAAACTTTTGATTTGTTCAATTTATTCAATCTATTAAACCTATTCAATCTATTAAACCTATTAAATCTATTAAATCTATTAAATCTATTAAATCTATTAAATCTATTAAATCTATTAAATCTATTAAATCTATTAAATCTATTAAATCTATTAAATCTATCTCTAAACAAAGGTATCGGTGTGATAAAGCAGCTGCATTAACCTAACCCCTGTTGGGGTGTGTTGACTCTCCTGGACGGTTTGCATAGCGCTGGTAACGACTGCTGTTTCTCGCATTTTGCTCTTTGCTGGAAAGTGGAGAAGAAGATTTGTGTTTTTATATGCAAATATTCTTACGCATGGATATAAATAGTTTTCCTCTTCCATACATTTAAGCCTCGCACCTCAATACTCACAGCCCATGATCTATCAACTGTTTCTCAACCCCCCTTTCAACCACCCCTGGCCCCGCCATCTCCATCTCATAGTCAACATCTGGTTGCATCTCAGCATACAACGCATTCTTTTCACTTGCCATTTTAAAATTATACGCTGCCTCCTCATCACTAATAACATGAACACCTTTCTTCAACTGTCCATTTTCATCTCTGGTTCCACCTACAGCTGCTTCAACTTGTAACTGTATCTGGCATCCCCTGTCCAATAATGTGAATAAGTATCCAGCTTCGTCAACTGTGGATCCGGTGCTTAATAATCCGTGGTTTAATAGGATTGCTACTTTATTGTGACTACCAAGGGCGCGGGCAATGTTGGCGCCTTCTTCGGCGGCGAATACGATGCCACCGTATGCGGCATATACAGCGATGCTGTTATGGAGGTTGCATATATCTTGGTTTAACATGTCGAGGGGACGACCGAAAACGGACCTGAATGCTGTTAGAAGTAATTTTTGAGACTGTTTTACAGGAAGGACTCACCATGCCCGCCCAGCATCTGTGTGGGCGTGACAAACAGCATGAACATCAGGACGTGCTTTATGGATGGCGGAATGAATCAAAAATCCAGCAGCATTAGCGGGACGAGACTATTTACGTCATTAGTAACAAGATTCTCTTTGAACTCGTCTTTGTTGCTGCCGAATGAAAACCACTACCTTATTACCTCCAACGACTTTCCCACTATCTAAGTCCAGACATATCATATCACCAGCAGTCATCAGACCAAAATGTCTTCCAAGAGGATTCATCCAGATGTAATTTTCAAACTCTGGGTCTCGAACAGAAATATGTCCGGCCATTCCTTCTGTGAAGCCACGACGAGAAAAGTCACGGAAGACGGCTGCCATGTGGATGAGAATGTGATGGCGGTGGGCCTCGTGAGTAGGAAACGTTGGGATACCTGGGGTTTGTTAATGGAGGGATATGAAACTGATAAGAGGTAAATGGAGAAGGAATCCTCGGAAACTCCGAGAGAGGAAGAGGCAGCATAGTCTGGTCGCGGAGAGGAATATTGGTGCTTGTCTGAGTGCTTCTGGTTACACAGAACACTACTATTCACGAGGATTGCTGTCTTGCACTTTCAAGACAAGTCACCATATTACAGCTTCAAACCATCTCTTCGTCCTTTCCATCCGAAGTCTCAACCCATCAATACAAAAGACACTCGGCTTCCGTATTTAGAACCCGCTCTGTTCATCACGACACCCAAAAATAAAAAATTCAATCTTATCTCACCAGACATAACCACACCCCCGTGGCTAATTGCTTCTAGCGGCGTTAAATCATCTCCACCATGAACATGTACAATTTTCTCATGGTCTTCGACCTGCACATCTCCTTCTCCCGACTTCTTTTGGATTGGAAGGCCAGATTCGGTTGTTGCTGATGGTGCCATTTTGACCTCGTTGTATTCGATTTTAATCTCGTTAATGATTAAATACTTTTGTAATAATAGATGATATTTGCAGATATAGATGTATATTATGTTCAAAAGCCGTGTATAGAGCCGATTGCGGAGTAAAATAGATATATATCACCTGCTAGAGAATAGCCAATTGGGAGTAAGATAAATGATGTGGTTCAAGATGGCGATGATCGGCCGGTTACACACGGTGTGTTTCTGAGTTTTCTGGATTCACTTATCATGTATGATAGGACAGTGGGAATATCGGATTAAACGATGATAGGATGATACTTAGGTTAATGTTTACCTATGTAGGAAAGTTGGATGATTAATATATGATGATAGATAAGTACTTACGGAGGTAAGATCTGCAATGATGTTATCGGAGGTTTTGATAAAGATTTGAAGTAATAGTGGGGAATGCAACCTTAGGGGATGTGGGGTAATTTAGTACACCAATTTTCTTAATGTATTTCCGGAAAAAATATCATATTTTTGCTCTATCAACAAAAACATTCATAATATATATCTAAAACTAATCTTCAAATATTATAATAATATTTTAGTAAATGTCACGGTGCCAGTCACGTGAGCAGTTGATCCTATCCGATAGGACCAAGATAGGCGCTCGCGCCGGTGCGCAAGTGAGCTAGTGCCCGATCGGGCTAGCTTACTTGCGAAAAGTCTGTATATCTTCAACCAGGAAGATCCTGTATCGTAGCTCTTCGAGCTACGTCTTAATCCTTAATCTGAACCTATTATCTGAATCAATATAACTTTGCCAAATTAGGGCAAGGTTACTAGAAGCCCTATTCTGCCTGCCTGCCCCGTGATAGTAAATATGAAATTATTATTATAAATATTCAATTTTAGAAAAATAAATTTAAATATATTTTCATTAATCAAATATCAAAAACATTTTTTTTTGAATATATAATATAAAATCCGTTGTATAAATAAACAAATGTCACGGGTTCAATTTATTCTGATTAGTATATAGAAGTGTATACAGCTTCCTCATTGTATATAATTGTTACGCCCAAGACTCCACAGTGCCTCCAATCAGGAATCACGTCATGGATCTTAGGATCGAATGGAGCGAAGAGTTTAATCGTCGCTCCAATCGATCCAATACCCACGAAGGTCTATATAATCAAGATGGATTTCCTTTGTATAGAGCTTCGTGCTCAAGATCAATCATTTAGTATACCATACTATTAGTTACGAATTGCATCATATTATTGTCATTACTTTAAGTCCCTGCTTGACGCCTAGTTATAAACCACCTCGAGAGCCTAGAGCACTTCCACGTGATCTAGACGGCAAACCTCGTAACATTAAGTAATATTAATAACAATATAATCTATTGAATATGTTTTATATATTCAAGTATCTTATTTAAACAATCTCAGAATCTTAAAACTAATTATTTGGTAACTTGAAATATTCTAGAGAATAATCCATTATTGGTTTTGGATATTAAATGATTTATTTATAATATGATTTTATACTATTGTAGTATGTACAATTGTATTTAGATCCAGATTATGAGGATACCTAACTTCTAGCACTAGGTCTTGTCATGATGAGCCTCCATCGGATAATCTTAGAGAAGAGGATTGATTCTTCATTCCACAGCCACAAACTCACCTTCTATCTTCCTACTCAGATAATTTGGTTTTGGGTACCAATAGTTAACCTACAAGTCTTTCTTCCCAATCCATACCAGTGTAATCAAAATAGATACTTTTAGCAAAAGTATATCAAACTTCTTATTGGTGATCTAACCTTATATATTCTAAATTAAAATTCACATATATAGCTCAAAATCTCCATACAATACAAACAGCATACTTGCAATCACATGTATAGTCAAAATCCAAGTCACAGAAAAAATCATAATTTGAGGTTCAAGTATGGAATTAGTTATGTGCACATAAATAAATCCCTTTAATCCTCAAAATCGAGCCGCGCCTACTCATCCCGGCTCATCCCCTTCAACCCCAAACGCCCAGCCCTTCACTCCTCCCCCTCTTCCCCATCCCATAACACCCCAACCCATAACACCAGCCCCATAACACCCGCCCCATAACACCCGCCCCATAACACCCGCCCCATAACACCCGCCCCATAACACCCGCCCCATAACACCCCGTCCACAATGCCGTGAAATGATTCCCATCCGGATAATGTCATCAATGTAGTCGACAACAGCTGAATCAATTGTACATGCTGAGGTAGAGCGCGTATGTCCTGACTTCCTACGGAGCATTTTGCAGCGAGTGTCTGTGTTCATTGATCTATCAAGCAAGGTAGATCTTGAAGAGAGTGTGTACTCTGATTTCAAACTGACCAAGCCTGAATAGAATGTATACCCGAGTACCCCAAACACCTTTCCTATGTGCCGAAACTCCCTGTCCCAAACTTCCACCGCCAATATATTTCCATTCCCAAAACACCTTTCCATATACCCAAAACCGAGCTCCTATCCCCAATATTCCCACCCAAATTCCCGTTCCCCGAACACCTTTCCATATACCCCAAAACCCCCCATCCCGAGCTCCTATCCCAAACACCTTTCCCGAACTTCCCATCCCGAACTCCCACAGCTCTCCTCACGCACCAAAATAATCTGATAGCGCGCCAATGAGCTTTACGAGATTACCTCGCTTCTCTCATCTTCTCCCTATAACGGTAGGAGGATCTTGTCAGTAGCCGTCCCTCTACTGCAAGGTGTAAAGATATTCCTAATAGAATATGGCTTGCCACAAATCATAATCAGATATGATGAGGATGATGAAGAGGGATCTGTTTGCACTTGCCAGGCTATTACCCTGCATGAAAGCATGTGATACAATGATTGATATATGAGCCTGCTTCCGTGCATCAGATTTCGAGAATCGAGAATCCAACTCCTTTTGCACCTTCCATGAAACGCCTCCTGAACTTTTTGAATGATACCCAAGATGAACTCCAATTTTTTCCCCAAACGCCTTCCCACCCAAGCACGTGCCCATCCGGAAACTTTTCTGTCTCCGAACACCTTCCCATCCGAACACCTTCCATCCGAACACCTTCCATCCGAACACCTTCCCATCAAAATACCTTTCCATCCGAAAACCTTTCTACCTAAGCGCCTTTACCCAGGCGCCTTCCTACCCAAGTATCCTATCCCCCAAATGCCCATTCCCAAGCCTAAACCCCTTCTATCCCAAACTCCTAGGAACCCCAGCTCCAAACCACCTCTCTCTGACCTATTACTCCCGGGTACTATGGAATGATATACAGACATATCAAACACGACACCCATATTCCGGGGATTAGTGAAATTGGACGAGAGAGTGCGAAGTACAACCACCACAAAAAAATCAAACACTATAAATTGTCAGCTTTCTATCCTGGAAAAACAAAACATCTCCATCGACAGATCCATTCTTTGTGGAATACTCGCCACCACGATGTAGACAATTCTCGCTTATCCCAGGGGTAAGAACATGGATGATACTTATACCTTTCCGACAACTCAATTGTCAAATACCCAGGTAAAAGGTGTAAGGGAAACTTGTGAAAACTTTTTTGTATTCTTTTTAATTGACATCTCCTTTTTTTTCTCCTTGAAACATTTTCCTTATCTCTTTTTTCATATGTAAAAACGCGCATGTGCCACTTTGGTAAACTTTTCCAACCCTGCTGCTGCGTCGCTATTAAGATTAGGGCCGTAGAGATGATGCTGGCCAAATCTGTGGGTAAGGAGTACAGCGCATCATTTAGGGTATTAATGGAGATACTTGCAAACAACAGCAGGGTTTCAAAAAAAAAAAAAAAAACACTTTTCCATATACGCTGCCCAGCACTGCCCGAGTCATCAACACCCTGGAAAGTACACTTCATCGCTGATGAGGTTGTGAAGAAGAGAGGTGCTTAAAAAGCCAATGCCAGAGCAGCAACAGCAAGAGCTGCGATGGAGCTGGCACCAATACCAGAGGCAGCACCCTCGAAAAGCTTGGGGGTGTAGGTGGTATACCTGGTTGGAGCTGTTGCTGATCCATTGTTGTTGATGGCTGGAGTTGAGACACTAGATGAGCTGGAGGTTAGTGCTTCGGTTGGAACACTGACTGGAGTATGGGTTGAGACTTCAACCGAGCTGCTAGTCATGGTCTCAGTTGGGATAACAATTGGAGTATAGACTGGGGCAACAGTCAAGCTGCTAGTTGGGACAACAGCTGGAGTATGGATTGAAATAGTAGTCGAGTTGCTAAATGGGGCCTCAGTTGGATCAACAACAGGAGCATGAGTTGAGGCTTCAGCAGCAGTAGAGGTAGTCTGAACGACTGATGTAGTGAGGTAAGTAACAATAACCGAAGAAGTTTCAGGGGTAGAAGCAACGTGGGTTTCACTAGAGACCACATCCGATGTCGTGATAACAGCTGGAACTGTAGTGGAAGTGGTGGAGTTACTGTCGTATGGGATGTGGAATGAAGGTACATGTGTGGGTTCGGGGGTTGAGGAATAGGGGATTATGGAGTCGGTGGCGGAGGAAGTTGTAGACTCCGCAACCGAAAAAGAGTAATTCGTAGATGTAGGCTCTGCGATTGAAGAAGAGTGACTCGTCGACGTTTCAATTGTAGAAGAGTAACTAGTAGACTCCTCAACCGAAGAGGAGTAACTCGTAGTCGTCGCAACCGAGTAAGCAGGAGCCATAGTCTCATGGACAACAACATGTTCAACAACAACATCAGTTGGCGAAGGCGGAGTATTAAGCTAATTAACAATCGTGCAACCAGCAGGACAAGCAGTTATAGTGTGCCATCCTCCAGCAGTGATAGTCTTAACAATGTGTTTTTGGGTGACGACGGTTGCGGATGGACAGTAGCTGGCGTGGGCATTGACGACTTGGGTAATGTATACGGTGTTGTCGTGGTTGATGATGACATTGCCTTTGTTTGTGTTGCCTGGTAAGGTTAGATTTGTTTGTTACTTGGTAACCTTCACAGGATGTGAAGAGAAACAGAGGTCAGAGGTGGATGACATACCTTGAAGAATATTGCTGTCATGGCTTGCAACATCTTGCTGCAGAGTGTTATGTTGTCCATCGACTTGAGCGTTGGCAGTGATGTCACGTTCGACGATGGACTCTGCAACAGCGTAGTTACAGAATGCGAGTATCGCAGCTATTTGCGAAAGGGTAAGCTTCATGAGTACGACTGGGAAGGCAGTATTGTAAGGTGAAAATTTTGGGCTTATGTGGGATTGAATAAGAGATGCAAAGCTTGGGAATACGTGGTGGAAGGGTGGGAGACGCCGAATATATACGTATCAATTATGTGCTAAGATTTAGTGTCTTCACTTTCCTTCATCAACGCGTCATACTTAGAAGTCAGTATGAAAATGGTGAAGTTGCCGATCAAAGGCTCTGTTCATCGGTTTTCTGGCAATTGATCTATTCACAATACCTAATGAGGGAAACTGTGTAGATGGAAACGGACCTTTGACTATATACTGACTCGTACGCGTACTCGACGCGACCTATTTCATGGTGGAGCGCGAACGAGATCAATCAAGAATACAATCGACCATGCTTGTGCGGAAGTAAAGCTTGAATATAATAAGTAAGTTCCCCAAGAAGCAACTAGACATCCGTCTGGAACTCTCAGAATGGTCGTCTTAAACCATAAGTCTAGTACCCTACTTTTGGAACACCCCTAATGTGGATTACCTTTTTATATCAAAGATCACCATTTTCAGCTATTAATAATTTTACAATTAACAAATAGAATTTGATAAAACTTGAATTGTAGATTTCTAATATAATTGTAATTCAATTCTGAAAATTTCAGATTCTTTGCGATTTTATTGATTGAAATATAAATGATTGAATTTATAATTTTTTTATTTGTATAGGATTTATGTGTACACAAATCTGAAAATCTTGAAAACTGTGACGAAAGTCGGGCACAACTCTGGAAATCAACACTTAGAATTAAAAGCTACGGAATGAAGGAGGAGCTACAGGAGAGCTATATATATAGGCACCGAGCGGAGCGCCGCGCTAGCCGACTCGGGCGTCGATTCATGTGATCGGCCGAACCGTGACAAAAACCTTTAATAATTTTTCAATAAAAATAATTGAAAATAAATTATAATTTTCTCAAAATCTTGAAATCAAATATTATATAATATAAGTCTAGTACCCTACTTTCCGACCATCTCTATTTTCCGACCATCTTTAAAACAAATCTCTAATTAAAATTTCAAATAATTTGATTCATTAATCATTAAAATACTAATATAACGTAACTTATGGTAAACCGGGTCATATGGGGAACCGGGTCACATTTAGCCCACCACTGACTTCAAACCCTAATAGATTTTGCTATGCATATCGAATCACCTCTTACACCTTCTCAAATTGAAGAGAAGATACAGAATGCTATTATTGCACTTCAATTGAAGGAATTTAAATCAATTAGAAAGGCTGCAGAGCATTTTGAAGTTCCTAAGTCAACTCTTATAGCTAGGGTCGCTGGAAGGAAATCACGTACCCAATCCCACGAAATGGCTCAAATTCTATCAAACGCAGAAGAAAATACTCTTGTACGATGGATTTCACGACTTACCATCACTGGATTCCCTGCTACACCTATGTTGGTGAAGGAAATGGCTGACGAAATTCGTCTTCGACGCGTTCAAGTCGCGTCATCTCAAACCCCAACCTTGACAGATATTCCACCTATAGGCCACGAATGGATCTATAGATTCCAAAACCGACATCCAGAACTTAAAAGCAACTCCGGAGAATATTCAGGCTTGGTTTGACGCGTTTCGCACGCGTCTCATTGAGCGAAAGTATGAATTAGATGATATGTATAATATGGACGAAACCGGATTTGGAGTTGGAAGTACTCAAAGTACGCGTATTATAGTTGACTCTACTCAGAAATCGAATTGGAAAGTTACAGCTGGCAAGCAAGAATGGATAACTGCATTTGAATGTGTCAATGCAGCTGGAAAGGCTCTATCACCTATGGTCATTTTCAAGGCCCAAAATACGAATACTGCATGGATTCCAAAGGATACACCTCAAAGCTGGCAGTTCTCTACTAGCACGAATGGATGGACCTCAAATAGTCATGGATTAGAATGGCTAAAAGGGTTTTCGAGCCAGAATCCAAGAAAGTGTCAGGTGACCGGCCTCGACTTTTAATCATGGATGGTCATTCAAGTCATATTACAGGCAATTTTATTGCTTTTTGTATAGAGAAGATATCGATTTACTTATACTACCTCCTCATTGCTCCCACTTGCTTCAGCCTCTTGATATTGGGGTGTATGGGCCAATGAAACGATATCATTCTTTAGAGGGTGGATCGATATTCTCGAGCTGGTGTAAAGCGAATTCAAAGAGCTGAATGGGTAGAACTCTATCAAAAGATCAGGAAAAAGGCACTGAATTCTTCTAATATTAAAGCTGGCTGGAGAGGAGCTGGTTTGGTACCTTTTTCCCCACGAAAAGTACTTGAGACATTACCATTTAACTCCTCCCAGCAACCTTCTACTCCACAAATGAGAACTACCAATCAAGACCTAGACTTATCTATACTCAGAAGCTCTCCTCCAGATGGGACAGAGCTAAGGCAAGCAAATCAGACCTTTAATACAGCTCTAGCAAGCAATGGTTCTTGTTGGTACGAGAAGGATACGGAAGACGTAGCACCCACGGATTGCGTAGGTCCTGTATGTCTAATTGTATTCTGTCTAAAGAGCTAGCTACATATTGAAAGTAGTAAGTCTTATATAGACTTACTGAAAGAGCTAGTCTCTTTCGCATTCGCTTAGGGCTTTATTACAGTAGCTATATTACAGTGGTAATTGAATTGAAATCATTCACTTCGTTCACACACTGGGAACTCTCTCTTATGATCTTCAATTCATACGAAATGAAATTCGAAAATCAGTAAAACTCCTTCTGCCGGTGAAGTTCCTGACCTCTTGCCGACAGATTCCGTGCCCCCCTCCCTACTCTCTCTCTACCCATTACCAGTGTCTATCATAATGCCCATGAACTCTTCTGAATTATATCTTTCTTGCTCCGCGACGCATATCTCTGCCGTCATCATGTGTACACTGGCAGCATTGTTTAATGCGATTGCTACTTTCTGTGCGTCATATGATCCCATAGACGTAAAGAATGTCCTTGAAATCTCTTCGACATCATCGTCCTGATCAATAAAATATTGATCGATGAGCTGATCTCCGACATCATCATCATCGCTATCGTCATTGTCGCTTCCTTGTCCTGTGTCGGTGATGAAATGATCGTAGCGTGTCTTAAAGCTCTTGTCGTCGAGGTTGTTGTACTTGTTGCGGTATTCTCCCTTAACACGATCTTTCTCTTCCTGAGTGTGCTTGTAATATCTACATCCCTTTATCTTGCAGCCAGGGAAGTAGCAGTCGTCTTTGCTTCGACTGGGTGGTGCAGTAAATGTCTGCCTTGGCTTTCTGTCGTACCTACTGTACTTATCATATGGCTTTCGAGTAGGGTTGCTGGGGTTGTTGTAGAAGCGTCGATCTGTAAGGAAGGCTTCGGTAGGTACAGTTCTCCTCGGGAATGTCTTCTGGTAGGAGTCGATGGTCTGCTTGATCTGGTTAATCAGCTCTGTTGCTGTACTGCGGGGGTTACAGATTGCAGAATAGCACTCGGGAACACCATCGCACGCCGTCATAATTCTCATATGATATACGTCGGGATTACGCATGGTAACTGGGATGGTGTGCTGAAGTAGTCGGATATCCATGACCATGTTGTTGAATACTACTTGGAGGTCTTCAGTAGGATCTTTCTGAATATAAGATTTGAACGAAATATTAGTCCATTTTACAAGCATGTTGCGTTGATGCTCAAGCCCTTCGAAATTCAGTGTCATCATTCTGCACAAACCTTCGTAAGAGTCAGGAAGGCTGGTGATATTGGCTTGATAATGTTCAAGAGCTGCACCCGAAAGCATAGTGGGAAATGCTTTATAGCGTAGACGATCTGGTAGAGAAACCCGTTGGCAGTGCTCATCGAAGATTGAAACTTTGAGGTCCCATGAATCGTCATACCCCTTATACATATCGTTGTCCCTGTATATCTTTGAAAGGTCGATGAGTAAACGACTGTCTTGTTGTACTTGATACCTAGCATCACTTCGATCGTTGTTTCGATTGCCAGGTCTCTCGCGTCTTGGTGCTCTGTTGCCTCTGCCGTGACCGTTGCCGTTGTTGGGGTGATCCGAATCATCGGGATCACTGGAGTCGCCGCCGTCGGATGGAGGTGGTCCGGCTTGTCTATGTAGGCCGTCTCGTCGGTATCTGGGTTCGGGTAGTTCCCTCGTTGCAGTTGCTGTAAGTGCTTCAGGTACTTCAGGCGCTGTACTGGTTTCAGGTGCTACAGGTGCTGTAGATGCTTGTCGATCATTAGGATGGTCGCTGCTGCGTTCACCAGATCGAGTTTGATCGAATGTCTTGCTGCCTATGCCGACCGGAACATTAGCCCATTTTGCAGATATAAAAGGTTGTGATTCATCTCTCTGATATTCTCTAAGTTGATGGTATGTCCATTCGTGATGCTCAGTGCGAGAAAGAACCTCTATGATCGCACTCTCGACCTCCGTCTTGATATTGACGTATACACCATATCGGCGGAGTAGTTTGCGAAAACGAAGTAATATTCTCTTTTGTACGTAGTTTAGATGCTCCCTATTGAGGTGAACGAAATCATCGTAAACAAGCTCTTGTAAGTCAGCATCCGTAAGTCCATCGTTTTCGTACTCAGCGATCTTGTATTGAAAAAAGGTATCAATGTGCTTCTCATAGCCGTCACGAGGCTTGAATCTATCGTATATCTCCCTGGCTCTCAATAAGTCCTTTGGAAACGTGAACAGTGGGGGTTCATGAGTAGGAAGATTTCTGATTGGAGTTGGAGTTCTTTCTCCAAGTTCGTCTTTGGAATCGTCTTCTACGAATGCATCGTCGTGACTGGCTAAGGTCGATGATTCGTATGCGCCGGGGGTCTTTGGTCTCTCTGGCGGCTTGGAACTCTCTCCTTTTTCGAAGATACTGGGTCTCTTCGACATGATTGGTGAAATGTGATGGGTAGAATAAGATATTCTTAGAATGGTGGCATTAACTTTGCTGAAAATTGGCAAAGCTATTGATTGTGTAAAGAAAAATAGTAAATCGATTAATTTGTGATATCACTAATTAGTGTTGGTACGAGAAGGATACGGAAGACGTAGCACCCACGGATTGCGTAGGTCCTGTATGTCTAATTGTATTCTGTCTAAAGAGCTAGCTACATATTGAAAGTAGTAAGTCTTATATAGACTTACTGAAAGAGCTAGTCTCTTTCGCATTCGCTTAGGGCTTTATTACAGTAGCTATATTACAGTGGTAATTGAATTGAAATCATTCACTTCGTTCACACAGTTCTCTTGCATCACCAACTCGTCGATATGCCAAGAGAATGACTAGACTTGTAGAATCTCAAAATGCTGAGATAACCCTACTTCGGAAACAGCTTGCTGATGCTCAGGAGGTAATTGAGACTCGAAAAAAGAGAACTAAAGGCAGGAGAGTCAAATTACAAGGTCAATTTGTCTTTAGTACTGAGGAAGTACTGAAAATTGTACGTAAGGCAGAGGAAAAACCTAAGGAGAAAAAGCCACGTGGACGGCCACGCAAACGCCCAATTGAAGAATTAGAGGAAGAGATTGAAGAAGAAGAGCTAGAGAGTAGTTCAAGTGATTTAGAGTTGGAATTGGATGAATGTGTAGCTCGTAGAACAAGATCACATAGAGAAAATTGAATTTTGTGACCCGGTTCCCCATATGACCCGGTTCACCATAAGTTACGTTATAAAAAAATAATCTACATTAGAGGGGGTCCGAGCGTAGAGTCCAAAACTTATAGCCCAGCCACCTTTTTGCATTAACAATACTTCTATGGAGAAATCACTATCCAAGAAAAATACTCAACCTTGAATTCGCACATCACAGTACTCAAGAGCACCAAGAGAATACTATTGAGAAGCACATCAAGATCTGAGTATACTTAAGAGGTGAAATCTCTTCAAACTAGCCCTCTTTGCTCCTAATCTAGTATTAACTATTGAAACTTAATGAAGAAACCGTTTATAAATACTAATTCAAGATTAATATTTAATAATATACCAATTGATAAATGCCGTACAAAGTTATAAGGCTTCCCATCCAAATACACTAACACCATATTAAAAAACGACAACCTGACTATACTTAAAAGACAAAATCTCTCCAAACTAGCCCTCTTAGCTTCTAATCTAATATTATCCGTTAAAACTTAATAGAGAAACCGTTTCTAAATACCAATTCAAGATTACAATTTAGTGGTATATCAATTGATAGATGCCATACAAAATTATGAGGCTTCCCATCCAGGTACACTGACCTTATATTGACAAATAACAACCTGAATATACTTTTAAGAGACGAAATCTCTTCAAAATAGCCCACTTGGCTTCTAATCTAGCATTGCCCGTTGAAATTCAATAGGGAAGTCGCCCACGAATATCAATTCAAGATTAGCATTTAGTGATATGCCAATTGATAAATGCCATACAATTATGAGGCTTCCCATCCAGTTATGCCGATTCTATATTGATAACGAATAACAACCTGAATATACTTTAGAGATGAAATCCCTTCAAAATAGCCTATTTGGCCTCTAATCTAGCATTACCCGTGGAAACTCCATAGGGAAGTCACCATGCATACCTATTCAAGATTGGCATTTAGTGGTATGGCAGTTGATAAATGCTATACAAAGTTGTGAGGCTTCCCATCCAGCTAGGCCGATTCTATATTGACATCTTCAACATCAGACATGATATCAGGGAACAGGTTTCTTTTTCTGAGAAGTTCCCGCTAGGAGATCTAGACTGATCCGTACCAGGGAGCTGAAGTGGTTGGAATACAGTCATGAGGGGCGAAACACAGACCTGTGAGAAAATTGGATCAATGCGAAGGTATGTATGACGAATTGAACAATAAACTTTGGGAGCTTATTGAGGCAGATCTTTGAAAACTTTTCCCTTCGCTCGAAAAGAGGCAAACACCGGCTTATATTGTTAAAGATAGGCGTGACTGGATTGAGCAGAATCAGTAGTGTCTATGGTAGCTTGTTGAGCTCAACCTGTAAACCACTTATAGGTACCTAAGTTGTCATTCGAGCCGAATGTGTAGCATCAGGTCAATAGATTGTGATGTAGAAAGCTTACCAAGGAGGAATAGTTTACCAATCCCCTGGATAATTCAAGTGTCACGTAGGATTTTTTCAAACTGTTAATCCAGACACGTTTTCTTTCATTGCCATGCGGGTGTCCAGCGACGGTACCAGGGACTAGTGTAGAGCTTACGACTCATGTTGATGATTTAATAAGGCTTGGGTTGGGGGGGAGAGGGTTGTCTCGGCACCACCGGATTTTAAGTGGGTCTTTTGATGGATAACGGGCAAGCTTTTGCAATGGTTTCTGGAGCTTGGAGAGCTTTTGCATTAGTACATGTTTAGTTCAGTAGTTGATCATCATGGTGATATCCAGTATCCAGTAGCCTCCAGATGGATCGCACAGACATCTTCGTCGTAAGTGTATTGGTATTTCTCGGATGAACTCTCCCGGACCTGGATCTTCAGAGGTTTCGCTTCCCGTGAAGGGTGATGGCCGGGATAAGAATGAATTTTGGTTTTGTCCCCCAAGAAAAGTTTGGTTCCCAAGAATTCAGAATTATGATAACTTCAAGAATCCGACTTGGAAAACATCGAATAACCAATACCAATCAATGGCCGGCTCATCAAACAAACACACCCTCACCGCTGAAAAAGAAGGGGAATAAAGACAAATCCATATTAGAACAATTGTGAAATAGCCAAGAATTGTAAAGTGTACCTAAACTCCATCCCTATTTCTAGATACAGTTCTCCGGGATCCGGGATTCTTTTGTGTTAACCAGTGTATTCTCATCATCATCTGAAATTAAAAGTGCAGCCTCGAGATATCGTAC
This sequence comes from Sclerotinia minor, assembly GCA_025389075.1. Classification (NCBI taxonomy): domain Eukaryota; kingdom Fungi; phylum Ascomycota; class Leotiomycetes; order Helotiales; family Sclerotiniaceae; genus Sclerotinia; species Sclerotinia minor. The sequence continues at coordinate 871,493 of QRFH01000015.1, read as the reverse complement.
AAACGCCTAATTGCATGCAATGATGTACTTTCAAAATATCATATCATCTGTAACTTTCCTCTGGTGCTCCGGAAAATAAACCAACTCTAGTTCGGTGACTCTAATAAATGTGTATTAATATCTGATACTCGAAACAATTCTTCAAATTTTGATTTTTTGAGGAAAACTTACGCCGGGTAATTTTGGTATCACGACTCCAAGAACTGCGAGAAAGTTGATAATAAAATAAGTGAGGTCGTAATGGGTATAATGTGTGCTAATCAGGAATAAGACGATCGGCACACTCATGAGGAATTTCTTCGCAGGAGTGTATTGAGCTCCATTATCAATTTGTTCCCACATGTTCAAATTGTCGTAGGCTCCAGCGTTGAATTCGAACGGTACACCACGGACCCAGTGAAACATGAGAAAGGAACCAAACATGTACGATATATTCGTTAATGTCCAAGAAGTCTCTTGAGAAACACCAGGGATTATATCAAAAAGAATCTTGAGACACGCAATTAGAACCAAATGTATTGTCCAGGCACCTATTAAATGAAGTGGTTAGCATGACGGGAATCAAGGTACTTCATATCCATGTAGAGATCATGTAACAGATATATGCTGTCCAACTCTACACAGCCAAATCCAGGAATCGCTGACCTTTTGCATTGACCCAATTGGCGTTGAGATTGGGCAACGCTGCTTGATCACTCATATGTTCAATAGTCTCTGGTGGCTCTTGATATAACAAACTGCTCGACCGCCTCCTTCGTCCAACCTTTTGATCGCTCATTGCTCTATATGGACCACTCGAACGGGGTGGATTTGAACTCGCGTCGTAAGAGACGGTGCGAGGGAGGAGGAGTGGAGAAGACAGCTTGGCGGTGGTCGCGGAAGAAATTTTGAAGCTTGGAAAACGCCTACGAGAGAGCGTTTTATCGTAACGTTCAAAGATGGATACTTGGGCTTTGGGACAAGATATAAAAGGTTTGATGACCGCTGTCGAAGCTCCTAGCTTTGAAGAGATGTCAGCGATGAACTCATTGAATATTTATGATGTTTAATGCAATAAGCAAAGTGAGGGATGTGGATATCCGAAAGGATCCAGTTATCTAGGTCGGCATAAATTTGAAGAAACTTAGGGGCTTACCTCTGAGTAATCGCTAGGTACTTTAAGATGATGACAAAACGAAAGACTTTAGATATAAAGAATACAAAGATGATTGAGGTTTGGATTTGATGAATCGAATTGTCAACGATCAGAAGGCTCAACCGGGAATTGAGAATGAAGCTGGAGTTTCTGAAAGATAGGCGGCGTGAGGTGTGAGGGGCGAGGCTGAATGAGGAAGGAGAACGAAGAGATGAGTAGTATGAAGTATAGAAAAGAAGATAAAATAAAAGGCAGCGGTTTGGGGTTATTGTATAGAATGAAAAGACGTGCGGTGAACGATGAAAATGGGGGAGGGGGCGAACGGGCAGAAATTGGTGATATTGGGTATTTGGTGTTGTTGTTCTGATTTAAGTCGTCTATTTCGGTCTTTTGGTTTAGTTTGGGGTCCTTAGTGTCTTTGGATCCTTGGGTCTTTTGGGGGGGAGGATGGGTTAATGCTCGGGGAATCGGATGGATCTAACTTTTTCCGTATAATTATGTACCTAGGGGTAAGGTAGGGTTATGGGAATAGGGTAGTCTTTTGCTGTATGTGTTTGAATTTGAGATTTTGAATTCTGTATCTACACATGTTCCCTATTCAAAGTGGAGTTGTTTGTGATCTACGATTACATAGCTAGATGTTCATTCTGATACAACCAACTTGACCTGACTTTGTGTTTATTGTTTATTAATTAATTAATATCTACCTACTACCGAGAGCTGTCATTTGATAGGAGTCATATCATTTAATAAGTATCATATCTAGATTTATATATCAAGGGCAAATATATATATATAAGACAAAGGTCATTCGAGAATGTTTAGAATATTCTCTGAAAAGTAACCAATCAACAACTCATCTTCATGGGTAATTCGCTTTTATGGTTAGTCTAGCCGAAATGAATTACGCACTGTCGACCCATCAGCCAATCAAGCTTCTTTGCCGAGGCAGAACGTCAATTTCCAGAAAAAGATTGTTTTCACGATAACGGAGCCTGGAAACCTCTTGTTATTTAATTTTCGAGACACAATCTATTTATCTAATACATCGCAAATTCTGCCAAAGTCTCTTACTTATCATTTACATGAAAGAGTTCAAGCTTCAGGAGTTCTCTTGATACGTTGAATTTGCTCTCATGTTTACAGAAGACAAGGCAATCAGTATCAACTTTCACTAATTCTTCTAGGAATCCGCCCCAAAAGTCCACGAGTCATTCATACCCGTACTTGAGTCCATCTACGGAGATTCGTGCATGTCGCAGTCTAATCTGCTGAGTTGTTTTGATCTTTGTTTGCCACGGGAGCATTATCAAAAATGGATTCGCCAGCGGAAGATGTGGTTGATTCGCGATCGAGTGTGGTTGGAAGGAAACGCACTTTACACACATCCTCAGACCAAGGTAGAGAAATCGTCTCAATTGATTCTTCCTCCGACGAATCTGAGGGACAACCTCGAAAGAGGGCAAAGCAATCCGCCACCGAATCCGCCAGAGTTGAGATCGATCTCACATCTTCGCCGATGCAAAAGGACTTGGCAGCAGGAACTGTTAAGCCTGGAGCAAATATAGCACAACCAGTGGCTTGGAATCAAGGAGTACAGAGCGGGTTACGAACATCCTTCAAGAACAAGAAACCAGCGTTGCCCCAGAACACCACTTTGAAAGAGACAGAACAAGACCCAAATAATAATGGACAAGGTCTTGTCAGCGCACAGGGTACCGAGGGTAATCCTAACACTGTTGGAAAACCCAAAGGAAAAGCCAACCAGAAGCCAATATTGTCCAGGAAACAACTAAGTAAGCTATCAGAAGAAAGACAGCTGGATTTGATGACAGCTTATACCCAGGATGTTTCTGCTCTAATAGATCGTCATGGCTGGCCAGTGCCGGAAGCATCTCAAGAGAGCTGCTTGAAGTACATTGAAGACGGATTGACTTTTTATCCCACTCCAATAAAGAAAAATCAGCCTGTAGGATACTACTCGTACGGTGGTGGTGATGTCCAGCTGCAACAATTGCTTAATGCAGAAGGCAAACCAATCATGATTGAAAATATCACTTATTCTGATGTCCTTTGTGCGCTCGTGGCGAACAACGAGTTCTTCAAAAGTGGATTGTCAGACAAACGTGCCAAGGCCGCCTTCAAAGCTTATATGAGACATTTCTACAGTCATGTTCCGCAAGGGGAACTTTTTACAACTTCTCTCGTGGAGAAAGCCCCCTTTTTCATGGATGTCCTCAAAATCTCTAGACCGTCTCCAAAAGGAAATGTCAAGCCCATGACCGAAGAACTCTCCAAGAGTGGCGATTCAAGCAACCAGAAAGCTACCCAGGCCCCAGCAGCTCAGGTTCCTGTGATTGTCGATTCTGAGCCAAGCACTGCTCCGGCTAAAACTTTCAGCAGAGTTACTCCACCCCACTTAACCCGCGCGGTTGATCATTATGACGCGAATGCCGCTCCTGCAACTACCAATAAAGATATAGTCGAAGATGAGGCTCCCATGGAACAAAATAATACCTTGGTCACCCATCCTACAATAGAATCTAATGGCAAGTTGACCGCGCGGATTACTCCGACCCTGGTAACAGACGTTATCGACTCGACCCGAGACCGCGGGATTCCTACTGAAGCTGACACAGTTCAGATGGATCATGATTTCCCTGATTCTATAGTTGAAAGTGATATGGAACTCTCTCTAGTCGACCGTTCCGTTGAGATTGATCATGACCAGGACTTTAGTGCCTCGCGCGAAATGGTGTCAAGTCCAAAGCTAACTCCAGAAGACCGTGCTGCAACTCTGAAATACTTTCCAACCACTGATGGTATTATTCTCAGAAGATGTTTGATCTGCGGCTCCAGTGGCCACAATCGAGCTCTATGCCCTGACAGCGCGTGTTCCTCCTGTGGCAGCACGGGTGATCATCTGACTCCAGCTTGCCCTCGTACTTCGGTATGTGGTAAGTGTCGCGGAGTGGGTCATCAGACGTCGCATTGCCCTGAAAAACTGCGTGCTGCCAAGGAAGATGTCAAATGTGTAATGTGTCAATCCTCAAGCCATCTTGAAAATCAGTGCCATTTAATTTGGAGAAGTTTTCTTCCTGGCCCCGAGGAAATCAAGAAGGTTCGAAGCATATCAGTATATTGCTACTTTTGTGGTCGTACAGGTCACTTTGGTCCTGAATGTGGACTACATCGTGGAGAACCCGCTTCTGGTGGAATATCTTGGTCAAGTAGTAACTTGGAAAAGTATCTCGATGATGCTGCTAGTCATGATTCTACGTCTTTAGGAGGTAACGATCATTCAATTCCGAATCGTGGGAAGAAGGGCTTCACCATCAAAGGAAAAGCCAATGATCCTATCGAGCTGGACGATAGTGATGATGATGAACGTTTCATCCATCCTAAAGTCAACATGGGTTCCAAAAAGGGTCAGATTCAATTCTCTCAAGTTGGCGCAATGCAATCTTTCAATCAAGAGCCCCCTTTCCAGTTCCAGGGTAATACTCGTGGCACCCCAAATAGTAGAGCATCTGGTGGAAACCGGGGTGGACGTGGTGGCCGTGGAGGCGGTGGTAGTAGTGGAGACAAAAACAAGTCGAAGCAAAAATCTGGAAATAGCCCTCCCAGAGGTGGTGGTTCAGATCGTAAAAAAGCCCATCGCGGTAGAGGTGGAGGCGGAGCTACTCGAGGAGCTCCTCGTGGTCGTCGCTGATGATCTCTTGGGGAGCCGTTGCTAAGACGTCAACCTGGTGTCAATCTGGAATGTCTTTACAAAGCATGTGGTGCTACTATGATAAAGCTCATGCTACATTTTAGGATCGCATGTACATTGTAATACATCTCAGCTGGACATCTTTTGACACCTACACCGACATCCTCAAGATCTATCTCACCGTCATGGTCCTTGACGCCACTATCGTAAAATAAATGACATTTTGCTATCGTATTTTGGTTTTTTTTAAAAAGCATAATTTGCCTGGCGCTGGGGAGCTTAGACTAGAAAAGTCGAATGTGTGAATAGCTCGTCCCCTGCATATTATGGGTTCACCGTTAAAAGCATTTTATAATTAAACGTAATGATTAGCGTGGTTTTATGGATGAAAGATGAAAGATTTATTTTTGCAGTTGGTGTGGCGTGGCGTGCTTTTTGGAGGGGAAATGACTTGTAGAAGTTGGGGTGATTGATTGATTGATGGATTGATTGATGGATTGTATGATGGATGGATTGTATGATGGATTGTATGATGGATTGTATGATGGATGGATTGTATGATGGATTGTATGATTATGATTGTGATTTAGATATATTCTGTAGATATTATTTTTGTGTTTATGAGATGAGATGAGATGAGATGTATATGATATGATATGATGTTGTAATATAGGTACTGTTATTTGTTATTTTTATATGATGAATAATGAATGATGAGATGATGGGAATGATATACAAGATAGGTTAATGAGTATCTTTTCCGTGCTGTATGTGATATAGGTATACATGTGGTGATGTGATAATCGTAAATATTATTTATTCAACTATATAAAATTATAATTAATAGTGTTGTGAATGAAGTTATTATTAAGTGTAGAATAACTATGGTACAGTAGAATACAATATATACAGAGCTAAGGTAGCTAGCTGTAGTAGCATGTTGTAGAAGTGAATATGCATACACGTGATTCCAACAAATAGATAACTAATCTTAAATCTTTAACTCCCTAGATACATTAAAGTCGATACAATTCAAACTCGGATTCAAATTCAAATTCAAATCCAACGGTGCAAGCAAGATAAGATTTAAATCCATCCTAACTTTTCATAATTATCGCTGATTGAATTTTAACCAATTACCTTCCACCAACCACCTACTAGCTACTACCTGGTAGCTAAATACTTTCTTTACCAATTACTAATTTATTCCCTACTCTTCCATATCTTCTCTACTTCTCTTCGAACCCGCAGATACAGATACAGATACCGGGATCCTCTCATCTTTGCCCTGTTGTTCATTTTCCATATTATTTTCTTCTTCCTTCTTATCATTTCCATCCTTTCCATCCTTTCCATCCTTTCCATCATAACCTGCCTCCTTTATCCACTTTCCCGCCTTCCCAAGCGCATTTACATGTTCAGGGGGTTCAAAAACGCCATTTTTCAATTTCCACCCCGCTCTCTGCATCCTTTCCCATTCCTTCCCAATACGGAATCTAACCAAATCACCCGCCGCATTAGCATCTTCTTCACTATCATGACCATCGACCTTCCCTTCCGTATAGGTAACCATTTGAATATTTCGATTTAGTAAAGTTTGCATGAGCATTTTCAGACCATTACGAAAAGGTAAACCTGCTTTATGAGGGAAGAGTAGAGCTGTGTCTATGATAGTGGAATGAATGAAACGGGTAGCGTTGAGATCGTTTTCTAGACCGTGACCGATGATTGGGGTGGAGGGGGTGAGGAAGGAAAAGAGGAGACTGCGTGCTATGGCGGGGGAATCGACGATTCGAAGTTTGCCTTTGCTTTCGGCGAGGAGTTTGGAGCCGGGGAATGAGTAGGGGATTGCGGAGGTGATGTCTTGAGGGTAGATGCCTGAATAGCGTGAATTGAGATCGAGAATTTCGCCGTAGGGACGGACGAGGATGTCGAGGAGAGAGGAGCCTGAGGGCCAGGAAGTGGCGGTTAAACGAATGAGTTCGAGACCGTGGACTGTGTAACCCATTTCGCAATCGATACAGATGGGTTGGGTTGGAATAGAAGAATCTGCGTCATTTTCGGGGGTTTTTTCGAAATTTAATACCGTAGCCAAACGTTTCGCTTCGCTCACTTTAAAGACGTGATGTTCAGCTGTGGTACATCCGGATGTTTCTCCAATATTCTGATCACAACAACGCCATTTCTTTTCCCGTTTTGCTTTGGGATCGAGCGAAGAACGATCTTTCCAGTAGGGTTTTCCGAAGTGATAAGTGCAGCAACCACCAGATGCGAGTATACCATCTTCTTCACGGCGACCAGGAAATACCTGGAAACGGGTTTTACAACGATCGCAAACTTCCCAACCTTTGGATGCCTCTATACCTATCTTTGCCTTTTCAATTTCTGCAGCCGTGGGAATATCCGTGACATATCCGTGTTGTGACAACCCATGTACGGGGGTATACAGTCTTGGAAGTAGGGCCAATTCTTCTTCTGGGCTAAGACCTGTCTCAATTGGTTTCGGTGGTTCGTCAGGTTTAGTCACCGGTGAGTCTGACACAGGTACCCTTGAAGCTTTCTCTTTGGCAACCTCTCTGGCTCTCTCTTCTTTCCATTGCGCAACAGTCATTCTTTTGTACACCATGATTTTGTTCTTGACAACATTAGAATAAATGCTAGGTGTTTCACAGGCAGCTTCTTCCAGATCTAATGCCCTTGTGATCAATCCTTGATCTGAAAAGACAAGTTCCTCCTCTTCATCGTTTGCATCTTTAGATAACTCGGAATTGAGACGTTTCAACTGCTCATGTAGAGCTTGTACAAGTCTGAGCCTAATATTATGAACCGCCGGTGCAGTCTTGCGTGCACGTGGATTAAGAGGTTCATTCTTCTCGGGTTTCTTGACTGAAGTTGATGTCACGTTTTGGACTTTTGGTGCGACTGACGCGGCTTGCTTTTGGACTGCATCCTTGTGAATAGAGGAGGGTGCTGTTGATATAGAAATTTCGTTCTGAGACTTGCGACGTAATGGTGGAGGAGAAATTTCACGTCGAGCTGTTGACCTGGGCTTTGATGCTTGTGGTGGAGGGGTTTTGCTTTCTACCGCTTTCTGTGCTGTGGTAAGCGGCTTCAGACTTGGAAATGAAGATGGTGGCTCAGTTGTTGGCGTCGTACTTCGTTCCCCATAATCAATCTTTTGGCGCTTTCGTTGCCCATCTTGATCTCCATAATTTTCATCGACTTGCTGGGCAGTGTTTACTTGTGCTGTTCCGTTTGATAATGTTTGGACGTTGAGATGGTCATGTGAGAATATGCATCTGGGTATTAAACATTTTTCGCGATTTGGGCATTTCGTTTTCGAGAAAAGGCTCTTAGTGGTAAACATCTTAACGTTTCCTCCGTGTGGAAAGTAGAATATGATCCAAAGAGAAGCAGGAGCGTGAGTTGGCAAGAGACGGAGCTGATATTTGGTGGATATGTGAGTTAAGTATCACTCTAGCCTTCTTTCATTATGATAACAAAACGTAACTTTTTGAATGATCCTTTCGTAAAGTTGAGCTTCTGATGAAATATCCCAGAGCTGTATCCAATCCTTGATGGCTCTTTTGCTTCCAAACACGGCTGTTTTGTTGACGAGTACCACGTGAATATTAAGGTTGTTGTTAGTTTCTCAATTGAAGGGGGGTTGTCGTGCGCCAATTGATCGATAGGTTGAATCTTCAGGTGAAGGTACTTGCTGAGTCAGTCGGATCATCCAGGTCTTGCAGAAAACAAGTATACCGTAGTGTCCGGATAATCGAAGCTAGTGCGGCTCGGTCCTTGCAAGTTTCTACGGTACGTAGTTGGAATGATGGATGTAGATAATAACCTTATTAATGGTGTAACATCACACTCACTTCACTCTTTTCACTCTTCACTTCAGGCTTTCAAGCTTCAGATTTTAAGGCTTCAGGCACGGGTACATACTACTCGAGTACATACTTCGTAATTTTTGAACTTTAACAAAATAAAATAAAAAACATCTACGATAGGAAACTGATGGACGATGTGATAAGAGATTATTTTCGTCTTATCTAACTACCTACCTACCTACCTACCTATCTTTTGATGCTCTTTGATGCTCTTATATCTATCTATCTATCTATCTATCGACCGATCGATCTGTTGGTGATGCAAAGGCCAACCTATAAGCAATCGTTATCATATCTCATTACATATTGCACGCACATATGATGGTAATATGAATGGTAAGGTAAATAAAGCCTGCTTGCTGCTTTCTGTTTCTTTCCTTTCCTTGTCTTTTTCTTCCCTTCCATTCACTCTCGCACTTAGTCTCGTTTCCATATTCATTTTGATTTTCATATTCATACCCTTACCTACCTACCTAAGTATTTATAAGTAGAATTTCTATTCTTTGAGAATTTCTTTTTCATATCCTTCCCTTCCCCCCAGGATAACCCAAGGCATGTACAACCCCTGAAAGCGCATTCCTAGGCTGCAGATTCCATACGTCACCCCTGCGAACCCCATAAGAACGCATCATACATACATTCAAACCGAAACGGACATCAAAAAGCCCGAGCACGCGACAGCAGTGCTTATTGTTTGTTAGTGGTTAGAAAGTGTCTTCAGAGACACTTTCTTACTACTAACATTCCAAACTTCCATCGCCACATTGTTACCTTTCTCCTTTTCTTCTTTGGACCGGGCCTTCTTCAGTAACGAAGTTATGGATTATACCGGTAGCAGCCGTGATGCTCAGCATCTATGCGTGCTTGTTCATGGGTGAGCTCTTCTCGCTCCTTGCTCTGCGAACCGTTGTATGTTGACGAGATAGACTTTGGGGTAACCCGGCCCATTTGGAATCAGTGGCGAAATCTCTACGAGCGAAACACTCCGATGAACACCTCCATATATTGGTCGCGAAGCGTAACAGCGGTAGCTTTACATATGACGGTATTGAGTTGGGTGGTGAGAGAGTGACGGCAGAGATAGAGGAAGAGGTCGAGAAACTTGCGAGAGAGGGTCAAGTTATCACTAGGTTCTCTATCGTTGGGTATTCCTTGGGTGGTCTTGTAGCCCGTTACTCTATTGGCTTACTTGATAGTAAGGGTTTCTTCGATAAAATCAAACCAGTGGTACGTGGATCTGATCAATGCAGGAACTCACATGAGACATTCTAACCTTTTTTCATTTTTCATAGAACATGACGACTTTTGCTAGTCCTCATCTTGGAGTACGCACACCTCTCAAAGGATCTCTTAATCATGTTTGGAATGTTTTGGGAGCAAGGACCCTATCAACTTCCGGTCGACAATTATTTACAATAGACAAATTTAGAGATACGGGAAGGCCGCTATTAGAAATTCTAGCAGATCCAGAATCAATCTTTATAAAAGGATTGGCCAAATTCGAGAGAAGAACTCTATATGCAAATATTGTCAACGATCGAAGCGCTGTTTACTATACCACTGGAATAGCAAGCACCGATCCATTCACGAATTTGGACAAGATCAAGATAAATTACGTGCCAGGTTTCGAAGATGTTATTCTCGACAGACACAATCCAGTTTCTCCTTTAGATAAGACTAGTCTGAATGCTAGCACGAGCTTGATGGCTAGCACACGGAAGACGTTGGGCAACCTTCCTTTAATAGCCGCACTAGTTGTATTCATCCCATTTGGTGTTGTCGCCTTTCTTCTGAATTCTGCTGTTCAGACTGTCCGCAGCAGTAAACGTATCCGTCTCCACGAACAAGGTCTAGCCGGGATTCAACCTAAAGACTACCGATTTCCTCTTCTTATCAATGGTATGCGTGAAGCTGTTGAAGATGTTTACGAGAATCTCAATGCTACTCAAAGTAACGAATATCTCAACACGCCTTCGGATTCGGACTCTGAAGAGACATCCGACACATCTCCTTTGATTAGAGAACGGACAAAATCCTTCCATAGCGAAGTTGCCGATCCAGAGAAATCCGATGTCATTGCTCCTACCTTGGCATTAGCACCATATCAATTTAAAATGATAGAAGCATTAGATAAGGTAGGTTGGCGAAAGTATCCGGTTTTTATTCACAAGGTTAGGCATAGTCATGCAGCTATTGTTGTTAGGGTTGACAAACCAAGTTTCGATGAAGGACGAATTGTGTTGAAGCATTGGCTGGATGAGGAGTTTATTTTGTAATGGAAAGCGAGGTTTGATTTTTGGGAGGTAAGCTGTCAAGATGTCGACATTGTCATGTTATTTTAGAAGATACCTAGCAGTCTTGGTTCGAGCATGGCGTTTGAGATTTTAGCATTAGAGCGTATAACACAGAGAAGGATTTGGAGGGGTTTTTTGAGCTTAGAACTAGTTGTAGAATTAGAATTTTTGACTTTTAAATGTGTTTCCAACTACTTGTGTGGTCCTTTTGATTTCCAATATTCTTTACGTTTTACCTCGAAGTTAGATGAGAGCATCACAAAATTAATACGGGTTCGATATATCAACTGACTCTAAATTCTTGTCCCTGGTGAGCTCTTGCTGAGCTTCCAAAGAGCTTCATTCCCGTGGATCCCCGCAAAACAGCTTTACGCGAAAACGCGAACGCGTCTCCGCAACATTTTCAAATCACAATCCACAACTCTAAAATCATTCACCACAATAATAAATCAGTTCAAAATGGCTCTCATAGTAGATAAACATCGTCCTCGATCTCTGGATCAACTTACCTATCATGATGATTTATCAAATCGTTTAAGATCTCTCGTATGTTTTCCCATTTCTCCAAATATGAACAAAACAACTCTCTCATACACAAAATCAACATACTCCCTATGTACCTCACACTCACTCACAATAATCCTACCATCTAGGCACAATCCGGCGATTTTCCCCATCTCCTTCTCTACGGGCCCTCTGGCGCCGGCAAAAAAACTCGCATCGTATGCACACTCAAAGAACTCTACGGGCCCTCTGTCGAAAAAATCAAAATCGATTCCCGCATCTTCCAACTCTCGTCTTCATCTCGCAAACTCGAATTTAATATCGTTTCCTCTTTGTATCATTTAGAAATTACGCCTTCGGATGTGGGAAATTATGATCGCGTGGTGATTTCGGAGTTGCTGAAGGAAGTGGCGCAGACGCAGCAGGTGGATCAGAGTGCGAGGCAGAAATTTAAGGTCGTGGTTATTAATGAGGCGGATGGGTTAAGTAGGGATGCGCAGGCCGCGTTGAGGAGGACCATGGAGAAGTATAGTGGGAATGTTAGGTTGATTCTTGTGGCTAATAGTACGGCGGGGATTATTGGGCCGATTAAGAGTAGGACGTTGTTGGTTAGGGTGGGGGCGCCGACGGAGGGGGATATTGTGAAGGTGCTTGAGAAGAGTGGGAAGAGGGAGGGGTGGGGGGTTAGTAGAGGGTTCTTGGAGAGAGTTGCGAAGGAGAGTGGAAGGAATTTAAGGAGGGCGCTTTTAATGTATGAGGCAGCGCATGCGCAGAAGTAAGTTTTATTCCTTTTTTTCCCTTCTGAGATGATTTATACTTTACTACTACGTACTCTTATGAAAAATATCATACTAACCTCCCTCAGCGAAACAATAAACGACACCACATCCATTCCACCACCCGACTGGGAAGCACTCCTCTCAACCATCGCACACAGCATGTCCATTGAACACACCCCCGCCCAAATCCTCAAAATCCGCGCGCAGCTCTACGATCTCCTCACACATTGTATCCCCGCCACCACCATTCTCAAAACCCTAACGTGGAAACTCATGCCATTAGTAGATGATGCATTGAAAAGCGATATAGTCAAATGGGCTGCGTTTTATGAACATAGGTGTAAGACGGGTACGAAGGTTATATTTCATCTAGAAGCTTTTGTGGCGAAGTTTATGAGGGTTAGTGAGGAGTGGTTGATGGCTATGGAGGTTGAGTAGGGAACGGGAGGACGGGGAAAAGGGGGGCTAAACATGAGGTTGGGTGAGAGTGAGCGGTAGCTTATGGGAAGGAGATCTAGAGATTATGGATGATGTGCAGAGTTATTAGTATGTATCCTTAGGTAAATAGGCGTTTAAGGTGTGAATGATTTCGATATGGAAAATGGTAGGCGGATACACACGTTATCGATGATTCGATGGCCATATGGTGGTTTGAGATATTTATCGATTGGTGTACGTACTCGAGTAGATAGTTATAGTGGGTTACCTATCTAGTTATGGTATAATGATTAGATCAAATAAATATAGTGTAGAAAATCAGAAAATGATAGTGATACCTATCTATGTATATTATATTCGTATAACTCGATGCTATAGATCTCTGTATAGAAATATATAAGTAACAGTTTAGCCTCAGCCACAGTTACAACCACAGCCACAACCACTAAGTGTTCGTCTTCCCCGCGCAGAAAGAAGTCCTGATAGTGGTAATAATAATATCAGGGCCCGAGTCTTCATTTCCTATTTTCCATTTCCTATACTTAATTTTCCATTTTTTGTTAGATTTGTTATTTCAAAGACATTTTTAGATTTATATCTATCTAGATTTAGAATAAATAAATTTTTAAAAAGTAAAATTATTTAAAAAACTTAAAAAATTATATGTTACGACAGACACCACATGATCATGGCACACTGATATGTCACGTGAAGGAGCCTTAGAGAGCTAAGAGCTCCTGGAGCGTACAGCTCCTAAGGGATCCAGGAAACGAAGGTCTATATAAAGGAATGGATTTCATTACAATGTAGAGCTTCGTGCTCAAGATCAATCATTTAGTATACCATACTATTAGTTACGAATTGCATCATATTATTGTCATTACTTTAAGTCCCTGCTTGACGCCTAGTTATAAACCACCTCGAGAGCCTAGAGCACTTCCACGTGATCTAGACGGCAAACCTCGTAACAAAAAGGGGAGTCTTTTGGGTGGGTGGGTATACCAGTAGGAAAGATACAGTAGGTAGGTAGGCAGGTAGATAGGTAGATGCTCGGATATTAAGTTAAATAAGTGATGGATCGAGATATCAGATGCAATCAATCAATCAATCAGATCAAAACAATAAATCCATCCATCCTTTATCTATAGTGGTATTTTTGCTCCGCTGTACTAATACTAATACATCCATCCATATCTTATTATATAACAAGTTTACGCTACGCGTACGAGAGAGAGTTAGCATTGAGGAACTCCAAGTTGAAAAACCTGCTCCTTACTACCCGGTACTAGCAGATGATTGGTAATCAAAACAAACTCATCGGTACGTCCGTCCATCCCGTCCTTCTTCATCAGAACACAAAATCTCGTAAGAACGCCAAAATAAAGTGCCGTGACTACATCCATTGAACTCCTCCAAATGCCCCTTCCCTCCCCAACCATGCAAGCAACCAAGCAGGCAAGCAAACATTCGTCCTTGCCTAGAGAGACAATTGTTTCCATGCATAAAAAAGAACATTTCTCATCTCCTCGACTTTCTTCTCAACAGATCCATCCTTCTCGGATATTTACATGTTAGCTTGTGGTGCATTCATCCGCGGATGTTGCAATGTTGCCAAATTTTGCAATTCAACGAGTTGGCGCATAACTTCTGCAGTTTGTGCTTGCTGGGCCTGTGATTGTCTTTTCAGTTCATCATTTTCCGCCTTCATTTTCTTAATCTCCTCACGGAGATTCTCAAGTTCACTTGTATCTCCCTTGCTATTTCCCCGTTTTCTCTTCATGCCCGTTATGACAGCTTGATTAGGATCTTCTTCAGCCTCTTCCATAGTGGCCATAGTTAGTTGCGACATTCCTGCATCTGCTGTATGCACACGTCGTAAATGTTCGTTGAGATTTTCTTGACGGGAAAATCCTTTTCCAGTATGACGTTTACAGTTGGGATGAGGACAATTCAGTTGTTTTTTGGGCCCACCATGTTTTCCATGTACTTCTCTTTCGTGTCGAAGGAGGCCCCCAGAGTATGTAAATCCAGGAAGCTTTTCGCAACCAGTTTCCTTACATCTATAAGGGCGATCGTGTTTGTCCATATGTTTGCTATTTTGATGTCAATGATGTCACTTATAAATAAGGGAAATCTAACGTTACCTCCACTCGCATTTTCTGTTGAAATCTTTAGTCTCTTCGGTACATCCGGGCCAAGTACAGTAAAACCTTCCATTCGCATCCTTTGTGATCTCCCTGTCAGGTTTTGGTACTGGCTTTGATCGCCCGGGCGATGGCGCTTCCTCCTCATCCTTTGGTAATTCTGGTAACTCTAATGATGTGTGATCTGGAGTTTCTGTCATAGGTTGTGCTGTGTAAGGGTTTTCGGACATTGGAGGCGGCGGACTTGGGTAATGTGGTTCATCGTGCGGTTTGAACTCGTCTTGTTCCTGAGTTTCATGCGCCATTTGCATCGGGTACTGCGTATCAGGCATAAATGTTCTGGACTCGTAGCTTAAGCTCATGTTGTTGTTTGGACGGGAAGAATCGTAATTTTGAAAGAAGTTTGATCCTTGACTCTGAGGGTAATGGTGAGGAAAATACGTATTATTGCGATTAGGAGAGGGATGTAGATTTAGTTGATATTCGTCAGGAAGATGATTGCCACGCTCGCACAGTCCGCCTTGGTTGTTTTGAGGATGATTATTGGATTCTTGATAATGGAGTTGCTGGTATCCTTGAACTTGAAAAGCGGCGGCTTGAAATTGCTGTTTGTCTTGTGCGCTAAGGCGATGTGGCGAAGTATCAGCCACGCTTATTAGTAATCCATCTCTTTTACCACGTCCATTAATTTCATTTTCATTTTCTTCATTAAGGTTAATTATAACATTCCGACCTTCAGCTCGATCGGGGGAGCCAATGCTTGTTATATTTGGCTGAAGGTTTAAAAGTTGAGGCGCGACAATAGAGGCAACAGGCACAACAGGCACGACAGTCACGAGTCCCTTGACGCCATGGCTCGAATTTAAATTATGACTCGTTCTAATATTGTCGGTATCGGTTATTCCTTCGGTGCTGTCGGAGCCTTGACGCATTTGAAGAGAGGCTGGCGACTTTGATAATCTATCTGGTCGATTGTCCGATGTACTCGTATGCGACATGGTTAAAAGATCTGTGTATAGAAGAGAATGCCCATCAGTCATATCACATGCAAAAAACTGATGACTACCTAGTAGACATTCGTATAACCGTACGTGGTTCCGGGGCTAGGTATGTGGAACAAAAACCAATGCAAAAATCGTGACTCACCTTGTTGCATTCTCGGCGCAGCTGCCTGCGCGTAATTTCGAATAGTAGTATACCGAAGCTGATTTGACCTTTGTATTGGCTGAAAGATTTCTCCATTTACAGTATTGTGCTTGTAAAGCCTTGTTTGGTTCAAATGCGAATGCGAATCAGGTTGTGGATGCCCGTCGGTGTCACCCGGACGTTGTAAATGGTTGCCCTGAATATAGTTGCCCTGATGTTGGCCGAAGATAAATGGATCGTAGTCGTAAGGTTCTTGTTTGATGACGGATCCTGATTGTTGATCTCAAAAGTATTCAAATAGTCAGAAAGGGGAAATTTATTTAACAACAAATACTATTGTAGTGACCAGAGTAAAACTGCATCCTCGATCCTCGATCCTCGAATCCTGGCTTATGTATTGGATCTTCAATACACTTGGATTATACCCAGAGATTTCCATGGACTATAAATTGTGATTCTTGATGCCGGTGGGCCTTTTTTACTCCTCTCTATAACAAGTATTCTAGTAGTAAACAAATGGGAATGGTGATCCCAATTAACAAGTGGTGGTTACCTCGAAAATAGTTATTTGGACTTGTCCATTTATCATTCGCATCGGTACCTTGGAAATATCTAGAAGACGACAATTCCCTAACGTGTACCATAACAAACAATAAGAACCGTATGGAAACAACCACCCGAGAAAATCTCATTTAGCACAAAGGATTCGCAGGTGATGTTCTGCATACAGCCATGCATCATGAATCATCCAGGCCGACTACGGTAGAAAGAAGGTTGAGAGTGCAATTCGCCCTTGATCTGTGCTGAATCGAGATATTCCAGTGTTCATCCAAAATTGATGGCTTCCTGGTTGGAAGAGGGCTATCACACCCCGGCAACTTCTCATCTTTGGATCAGTCAAACATTAAGGAAAGCCATGCTGCTCACCGACTGGTAAATAATTGTTCGTCACCAGGGAAGAGTTAAACGCCGAGGGCCTGGGAGCCTCGCAAGACAATGACTGCAGAAGGCTACGAGATGCGTACGGCTGTGCTTGCTGCCAATAATCGACTCGCATATAAAACATCCAACATACACCCCACAATACCAGGATTGAGAGTCTCACCCCAACCCATGGCCATGTCGAATTAAGAGGACGTTGGCCTCCTGGCACTCGAGGAACCATCCAAAACCAAACATATGCCCACGGTCGCAAGAGCATGTACCAGGACGAACATAAGGATAACGTGGAATGTGATAAATGCTTTGACAGGGCTGCACTAGCTCGAGCGTCGTACTCAGGGAGATCAAAAGCAGGTAAGAGCAGTAGAGAACAAGAAATACAATAGACCCTTCTGCGCGGTGAGAAATGCAGATACCCAACCTGTTGGGCGTATCATGCCAAAGATTTGGGCTTGTTCTCTTTCGACTTCATCATAGTTAGTTGGAGTAAATTATTAAGATCAGCTATGAATAATTCCATGGAGAACTAGAAAGAAATTTGGACCCATTCAAGCTAGCGCGAAGATCTAAAGTCTTATGTGGTCGAGGCCGTCGGCGCAACCACTCCCACCACTCCCCGCAAAACTTTTCGATGCTCGAACTACTGTCAACGGGCCGGGGGATACTCCACAAAGATAGAAAATCACTCCGTACGTGAATATCCGACCTATTATGGGCAATAAGACAGGAAAGAAAGCACAATTGGGCCAAAGAAAAAAAAAAGAGTACACCGTAAAGGAAGAATAGAGACTTACTAGGCCCCGAATACCCATTTGCCTGTCCTTGGCTTCTATTCGAACAATTCACATATATGTTTCCTATATTTTGATGCATGTTGAATATTGCGAAGAGACTGCATGTTCTCCATGCGGAGCTGAGCTTGAGCTGATGTGTGCATAATAATAGGAGAAAAGGTAGACATCATACTTGCATTGGCGAAGTCTTTCCAATCTTCTATTCCAACTAGAGCATTAAAAAGGACAGAAAAAAATGTATAAAAGAACCATAGAGACATGTCATCCACCTGAAATCCGCAAAAAGATGAGATCAGATCCATATTAATAAGACTAGCCATGCACTTACTTGTTAAGAAGGGGATTGAAATTTCATCTTCGTCATTCCCTCATGACAATTCTAAAGAAATCAGCATTTCCACCAAGTGTACACCGACACTCACTTCTTCCGACCAGGGCCTAAAACCTCCATGTATCAAGTATTCGGGGACCTCAATAGGATGGGGATAGATCTAAGCTCTAAGGGATGCTTATTTTGATCGGTGAACAGGTTCCTGGCTGCGACGGGTAATCTGACATTGGCGTCACATTATGCAGCCCTATAGGGCAAGATTCAATCAAATGTGGTGGTGGCTTTCTTAACTTAAATGCGCAGCCTCAATCGAAGGTTCTCGGAAGGTTCGAAATTCATGGTGATTTGCTTAACCGCGTGGAGTGAGGTATTTACCTAATGTTACGCCGCTGATATACATATCTGAGATCTTTCTGAAAGGTTGGGAATGTTGCAATTGATGTTGAAGATTGAATTCTCCTTTTCATTGTTTTTCAAAGATCCCAAGTCTTTTTGTTACTCATTTATTATCTATCACTCAGGCACTTATTCACGCCAGGCTCATGTTATTAACACCTGAGGCGGAAAAGAGATTCTATTCCAATCGATATATCCGCAGGTACGAAGCTGAACCTCCTACAAAGGACATTTCTTCCCCATCATTATTTTTACGATACTCAAAATATCTTCAGAAAGTCCTCGTGGTACATTAATCAGTCCAAATACTGATTATGCGTCGTAAAAGTACCAAAGAGGTTATCGGAAACGAGATTTTCCATGTTGTTTCCAGGATTGGGGAAACCTCTAGTCGGTCTGAATATATTTTGAGGTTAAGAAGGCTCATTGTAACTGTATCACTGTGATACCACGGATGTTACTCTGGGTGAATTCCTATTGGAGCATTGCACAGCTGCACCTCCTCACCCCTCGTGATAATAAGTCATTCAGAGTATCAACCAGTCGACAATTAAGAGAAGACAACGAAACATTACTTGTTTTCGCATTCGCCAAAGTATTCAATAGTGTCTCCTTTCTCGCTTTATTTCCTCCTGTTAAAATACGTCATTTGCTAAGATCTTCACGTTCAGCCCCGGCGGGCACAAAACAAATATTCTTCTGCATGATGAGGGATTTGATAATGCTTCAGAATCTCTTAATGTCGTTTGTTAGGAAGTGCCTTCCAACTTCAATCGGACCGTTCCTTGCTATTTGTCTGTGGAAAAGCCACTCGACAATGAATATTTTCGACCCGAGGTACAATACGAAGGTATCGTTATGTCAATTTTAGCTGCGTAGCCTTCACCAACAGCATGAGTTGCAAAATGTGAAGTTAACCTGCTATACGACCTTCGCCGCAACATGCCAGTGAGTCATCTCAGGCAGTAATGTGACAAATCAGGACAATTGCATAGTTTGCGAGCCCCTTGACCTCAGATTTCACATCTTTTCGTTACCTTACCTCAGCTTCAAGCACCAACTCGAAGTTGTTCAAGAAAAGAGTAACGCTCATAGGTCAATCTTTGAAAGCGAGACCACCTCGTGCTCTGTACCGACGAGAAAGAAAGAGGCTGGAGTTTGATCAGAGCATACCTGAATTATCAAGTATCGTTCGACTCACCGACCTTTTGCATGAAAATCACATTTGTATTTCGTTCTTTGCTACCTTTACGCTCCACAATCCCAATGTTTCTCATTCAAAACACCAAGATAACACATGCGAATTATCAACCATTACTATGTGTATGTTCCTTTAGAAAGGCGCAGAATCAATTACCTCTAAATGTTTGGTTTCAAAATAATAATGATGAGTCATGGATACATATACAAGGGGAAAACGATTCTCAAGAAGCACTTCTGCATTTGCATTTAGGAATCTCCAATGTATTACCAATTAAACTCACGCCTTCGAGCCACCACTTCACAGTCCTAATCCCAAAGATTATATTGATACGGTCTAGAGTAACACCTTGGGGATTTGCATTACCTGTTAAACAATAGATGAACGTCTGCATTTGCAAACACAGCCAGAAGTTCTTCGAAACTATACGTACTCTTTGCAGATCTGAAGGCGGGGTACTTACATTGAAAAAACCTCTAGCTTGATAGCATCTTCAATACACAAAAGCCGTAGAGCGAGATTCCGCGGTTAGCCTTTGTCGAAAAGTTTAATATCATGGGAATGGTGTTACTATCGAGTATTTACCGCGCAGGCGTTTATACTTTCGGAGATTCTTCGACCTCTGGTACCAAAAACTCCTATGATGTGGTAAATGGAAAATTGACAGGATGACCCCGCTATACCAGACACTACCCCTCCCACGAGCCGTCACTGGCTAAAGGGGCCGACTTTACCAACGCCGATAATAGCACACGGGATTGATTGGTCAGCTTTTCGGTCCCGAATTAGGCATGTTTGCTGATCCACTTGAGAATGACATCTTTGATTGTTGTCTTATTTGTGCACGTGCGATAACAACCGTGCCGTTCTTACCGGGATACCAATCTACAGAGTACTCGGTTGGCCGTCGCGGACTTTGATGGCTTTCTTTTTTGTTTCCCAGATCATCGTTCAAAGTCTATTGGTGGTAGGTATATATGGAAGAATTTGACTACATATATCATTGGGTTAACCAATTGGATGTAAATAAGTTCTTTGATGTGTTCAGATGGTTATACAGAGAATATTAATATTATAGGAATATTTTAGGTTCAGAAATTTCTAACTACAGAATTCTATCAATCCAACGGAAACGTCAATGTGTACAACCCGTCTGTCGATTCGGGAATTTGAGGAATTTTCCGCCAGCTGAAGGGATCGTCGAAGCAAAGCGGAACAAATTGATAATTTCCGCGCTCAACTGGCGACATCCATCCCCTAGATTGAAGTAGGAATTTTTTTAATTTCCTTTTCGCTCTTTGCTTTATAAATCGGTGATTAAGCAATTATGGAGACAAATCACCGCAATGGTCAAAAGGAAAAATATACTTAAATTTTTGACCCTTTACCATTGTACGTTGCAGCGGTGCTTAGCTCCCCGATCCGTGTCACCCTCGACGAAGCTTATATCATGTTATACTTTGTACCTTTACAAGTGAGTCGACAGTACTGATACCCACCATAAACATTTGATTTGTAAGCTTGGGATTTGCGATTTGCGATTACTATACCGGTATGGAGTTAAGGTTACTCCGATAACAGACTGACAAGTGATTGACAAGTGTTGAGCACTCAGGTCCTTTGAAAGCGGGAGGAAATATGTCGGATTTTACAAAAATATATACAGTATTCATCCCCATGTCAATAGCCTGACGGCCGTTGTCCCATCAAGCCGATCTATCCGCTGATTGTCCGTGGGAGCCGTCAACGACTAGTGGCATCTTAGCGATGCAGAGATTCCTAGCGAAGATTCTCCACCCGTCCACTGACTATTGGCATGGGCATGAGAATTTGTCACCTATTTGCCTTATCGATCCACTTCACCCCTCAAGTTGAATGAAACATCCCCCTAAATTGAAACTTGCAAAGTTGCGAGCTCTTACCGGCTTAGAACCTTCCATAAATTCTATGGCTAGCTCTCAAGTCGGGGTTCTTTACCGCCTGCATATCCGCTGCTGTCAAAAATAATGGGTCTCCCAAATTCCGCTTTGCAATCGGCTCAATGCTACTACGCTCATGTTATTTGGAGTTAATACGAGAAATTGCAATATTGCCGGGACACGCCCTTCAAGTGATCATTTCCAACCCAAAGAAGCAACTTTCGGTCCCGAATTTTTTACTTTCCCCTCCACGATTTCGCTGTTCGTGCTGTCAAAACTATAAAAATTACCGAACCTTAGGAAGTGATGGTTGTTATTGGTCAAAGTGCCCCATTTTCCAGATTTCCCTCCCTTTCTTATTATTGATTTAGCGTTCGTTCGGACTTTTGAACTTTCCCGCTGCACGAGTAGTTCATGGATAATTTTCATCATCATTTGTGGAGTTGGGAACAAGCAATACAAGTGTTAAATTTTGCGTAGTACTTCGAAGGATTTTCGAGACTTATATATATATACCATCTTACAATATCTACTTGCCTTATCTACATCCCCAAGTTTGAATTCCCACATCTCTCTGCATACACCTTCCATCCACAGACCATCCCAGCTCTCACTACCCACACATTCCCAAAGTTGAGGCAGGCAGACCCTTAAAAATCATTCGAGAACCAAGTTTACGAGACACTCCTTGGTAATCGTATCCACTTCCCGATCTCCTGGAATAATTATTTTCGAAAGTTACAGAAAGGAATCCATATATTTGTGCACACACCCAATACACTTCCTCCAGGACCCGCATACCAGCCTTCCGCTCAAGATTCCTACAAATCATAAATAGACATACTTCCCCCGGGGCGCAAGATATCCCCTTTTCCAGTTAGAGGAGCATCGCAGCACGAGGATTCAGTTTGGTGCAGGGTTTGAAGATAATTCTAGTCAAATTTCGGAAAGACTTTTGAATAGGGCTGTCGGTACGAACTCGGATACTGAAGCCGATATATCTATTCCGAATTCAAGATGGATACTGCGGCTAGTACAATGTCTAATGAGCATGAACATGTGAAGGAGGAGAGGTGGAATGATACCGCTAGTATCGACACGGAACCTTTTCCCGGTCAAGGTAGCGAAGAAGAACCATCAGGAGGACGTAGTCAAACTACAACATTAGCGAAAGAGGACATCGACGTGGAAGCACAAGGCGAGAAGGAAAAGGAAGCTGCGTTGAGTTTGAAAAGAGAAAAGGAAGAACAGGACCCGAATCTGGTAACTTGGGATGGACCGGATGATCCCGATAATCCGATGAATTGGCCTGCGAAGAAGAAATGGGGTATCACTGTCATTTTGGGTTTCATGACTTTCGTCGTTACTTTCGCGTCCAGTGTTTTCAGTACGGCCACAGCGAATGTTGCGGAATTATATCATGTTTCCGAGGAAGTAGCTGTATTAGGTACTTCATTGTTTGTTATGGGTTTCGCAGTTGGTCCTTTGGTATGTTCTCATTCTCTGTTCTGGAAGCTCCAAGAACAATGTAACTAACAAAATATAGATATGGGGTCCGGGATCCGAACTCTTCGGCAGAAAACTCCCTCTATTCATCGGCTACACCGGTTTCGCTATCTTCCAGATTCCCGTTGCTGTCGCTCAAAACCTGGCCACAATCATGGTTTGCCGATTCATTGGCGGCGCCTTTGCTTCTGCCCCATTAGCAATTAACGGAGGAGCATTAGCAGATTTCTTCGGTCCGGTAGATCGTGGTATTGCGGTTTGCGTCTTCTCCGCAGCAACATTTATTGGTCCGATTGCGGGACCTATTGGAGGTAATTTTATCACGCAGTCGTATTTGGGCTGGAGATGGACAGCTTGGCTTACCTTGATTTTGGCTGCCGGCTTCGGAACATTTGGTCTGATTTTTGTGCCTGAGAGTTCTCATCCTAAGATTCTTCAACAGAGGGCTGCAAGATTGAGATTTGAAACCAAA
The DNA here is from genome assembly GCA_025389075.1 of Sclerotinia minor. Classification (NCBI taxonomy): domain Eukaryota; kingdom Fungi; phylum Ascomycota; class Leotiomycetes; order Helotiales; family Sclerotiniaceae; genus Sclerotinia; species Sclerotinia minor. The sequence continues at coordinate 847,887 of QRFH01000015.1, read as the reverse complement.
AATTGGGCTCTTCATAGTAAAGCTGATGAAGTAAGTTAACCCCTCCACATACCTTTTTCCATCCTTTTTTCAAATTTCCACAGCCCACAAACCAAATCAAATGACTAACAGTACCACCCAGATCAAACTCGACGCCCACACAATCATCCAAACCTACTTCTTCCGCCCCTTCATCATGCTCGTCCAAGAACCCATTCTCCTCCTCATAACCCTCTACATGGCCCTCATCTACGGAATCCTCTACCTATTCTTCGAAGCCTACCCCATCTCCTTCCAACAAAAGCGCGGCTGGGCCCCCGGTCTCGCCGCCCTCCCCTTCATCGGCATCCTCATCGGCGTCCTCATCGGCGCCTGCACCATCGCCTTCATAACCAAAACCCGCTTTGCGCGCAAACTCCAAAAACACGGCAAAGTAATCCCCGAAGAACGTCTCCCCCCAATGATCCTCGGTTCCTTCATCCTCCCCGTCGGCCTCTTCTGGTTCGCATGGACCTCCTCTCCACATATCACATGGGTACCACAAGTCATCTCGGGCGTCTTCATCGGATGGGGTATCCTGATGATTTTCCTCCAGGGTTTAAATTACATCATCGATGTGTACAAATGGCATGCCAATTCCGCCATTGCGGCGAATACTTTCCTGCGGAGTTTTGCGGGTGCCGGGTTCCCCCTCTTCGCGCAGTATATGTTTAAAGGTCTGGGCGTGTCGTGGGCGACTAGCGTGCTGGCTTTTGCGTGCGTGGCTATGATTCCGGCACCGATACTTTTCTTCGTGTATGGATCGAAGGTGAGGGCGTTGTCGAGATTTAGTCCGAATGTTTAAATAAATAAGCAAGGGATGGAAGGGGAAGACGACTCAAGTCGAAAACCTGCGTGGGGAGCGAGAGCTTGGGAATCCCAGCAAATCGCGTCGTGAAAATTCAGAGTTGCATGTGCGGAAGATTAGCGGGGTATTGTAAAGATGTTTGTGTGTATACACATTTACATATACATCTATGACATCTATTCAGACGAGACCACGTTTCCATCGCGGCTATGAAAGATTTGGGAATTTTGGAATTTTGGAATTTTGGGTTTTGCATAGCGAGGAGTTCATCATTTTTATCATTTAATTATCGAATCATCGATCGATCGATAGTTTCAAAGTAATCTTACTTTATATTCCCCGGTGTAAAGATCACCAGATCAGTCAGATAGATAGCTAGCTAATTGTCTAGCTATTATATATATATATAGAAATAGAAATAATTAAATAAAAATACACAAGTATTTAAATATCTAAATAGCTACCTATACTTGAGTATAATCGGATTTTTTATAATTTTTTTTTTGGGGGGGTTTTTGGGGGGAAATAATATTGATTATAGATATTATGAATAAAATAACAAATATAAATATTCATCTGATTTATTTCTAACCTTATTACCAGCTCCTTATATTCTTTTTTGATTTGTTCCATCTATTTACTCAACTTAATACACTCATCACTTGATCAACTCTTCTACTCCCCTAATACACAGTAACATTTTTCGTTAATTATTCTTAAATCTTCATTCTTACATTCATGCTTCAAATTGATCATTCTCAATCTCAATCCTATAGATATTGATAAAATATGTAATATTAACGTAACTTGACTAGAAGTGGGTCATGTCATGATATGGGTCAGGTACCTTTACACCAAATTTTGTATATAAAGGTACTTAGAACGACTTTTTATATCTCTAGAAACACTAGAGATATAGTTTCAATATTTTGCAGTATGATATATTCAATATAAATATTTAATATGATAAAGTATTATATAGAGATGAAATTGTTTAATAAAGATATTAAAGTTTCTTTTAAATTTTCAATTTTGCCTAACAAAAATTACTATGGGAATTTTTAAAATCGTATTAATTCAAGAACAAGATTCTCAACAATTGTTTTATAACTTGAATACTATATTTCTATTAGATATTAAACCACATTATCAAAGGTTTAAATTTTATCTTTAATATTTGTAGAGTTATAAAAAGTCGCTCTAAGTACCTTTATATACAAAATTTGGTGTAAAGGTACCTGACCCATATCATGACATGACCCACTTCTAGTCAAGTTACGTTATAATATAATCTTAAAATAAAGATATCACTTCACTATAACCACATATCAACTCACTTCAGAAATCCCGCTCAATTTAATTCAACTCATCATTTCATAAGAAATATTCCATTTATTCCATTAATCAATTTACTCAATCAATCTACTCTATTCCTTTCCCCCAAAACCTACTACACCCAACTTCCTACTCTTCGAATTCTGTATGTCGTATTCTGTATTCTAACCCGACAACTTAGTGACTCTAATCCTATTTCCTCCATCCATCCATCGATCATTTCATCAAGTCCCCAATAACATCACCTCTACTGCCAACCACAGTGCCCCTTCTCAATCTCGGATCATAACCTTCTCTATCTCTATCCCTAGCACTAATCCCTGTTTCCCCTCTACTTCTAGGTTCAGCACTCCTACCACCCCTACTCCGTTGACCCTGCTCCTGCAAATCACTTCCTCCTTCCGGAACTCTCAAATCAATTTCCGTCAGCCCAACTAAATCCCCTTGTGAAATTCCCCTGCTTCTTTGAGTCGTCGTCACCTCTTTTTCCTGCACCACTCTCTCCCTCACATCCCCATCTCTACTCTCTCTTCCACTATTGCCCATAACCCTTCCCATCCTATCCTCTCTAAAATCCATCCTCTCATCTCCATATCCACTACGTCCACCATCAGGCACCAGTTTACTCGTAGTAACCCTCTCCTCAAAACTATACTCCCTAACATCGTCACCACCATCCCTACTTCCACTTAAACTTCTTCTCACCGACTCCACAGCATGCTTTCGCTTCTCCTTTAACTTCTTCTCCACTTGAACCAAAGTATTTAAATTTGCATGTCTAGCTTCTAAACTCTTTTCATCTACCAACCTGTTTTTGTTCCGGATGTCACTCCACCTCGTCATACTGCCCATCTCTAACACACTCATTCTGCGCATGATATGCGTGGGATTTCCAATAATGATCGGCCTAAATTCTTGATCCACATCATTACCTGTATTTCCTTGTATATACTGTTCCCTCTCCATCGCCTGATAGCGTTCCAACTCGCCTGTTTTTGATTCCGGAATAATTTGTACATCTTGGAAACGTGCGAGCACACCGATGAGAAGAAGAGAGAGGATAAGTAAAACACCGCACATCACGCCCGTGGCGGCCTGCTGGCCCAGATGTCTCTGAGCAACTCCCCCAATTCCACTCGCCATTGCCGCAATACAGAATCCCATGCCTTGTGTAATACCAAAGGCGGCACACACGCGCGGGAAACAAGAGTAATTTGTCACTTTGCCGGATTTACTGCCACTCCTCGGACGTCCCGTCATACCAGGCTGGAGATCTGAAGTATCGAAAGTCTCCATGATAATACCATTACACTCAGCAACAGCGAGGTTCGAAAGGAACCCAATGGCAGCAGCGAAAATGATAGGTAACATGAATGGAACTGGTGGCCCGGTGGACGAGAGTGTATAAGCTAGGCCCATGAATGGAAGAAGAATAACAAAAATTGAGCGTCGAACAAAATGGGACGATAGAGAGATCTTCTTCTTCTTCAATGTATCGTCGTCACTTTGCATCCCTTCTTTCCGCTCTCGGCTGAAGATTCCTGCCTTTTGAAATGGAACTGAGAGAAGTGCACCAAGTGGAATCGATGCCACGCTTGCGCCAACATATGGAGATTTGAATTTGTAGTATTTTGAAGTCAAAGAACCGAGAAGCTAGCCACCGTTAGAAAAGGCTTTCACTTAAGAAAAAATCGAAGTAACTTACAATCATAATCAAAATAATCTGACCATAAATCCAAGCCTGATAAAATGCTAAAACAAGAAAGCCCGGCTGACGCATCATGCTCTGCGTTAGCAGCAAACCATGATGAAATTCCTCACCCCACCATTTTGGTCCGGTATGTACTCTATGCATTTTAACCTCACCCTTTGCCAACCTTCTAGACACTTGATCATCTTTTCTAACTTCAGCAACGGATCGTCTAAAAGCAGATCGTCGAACTTCAGGACCAACCACATTCAGAACTAATACCAGCGCAAGAATGGCAATACTAATATAGAAGCCCCAAGCAGGCGTCAAGAAGTTGATAATAATTGCACCAAGCAAGAATCCAACTCCAATAGATCCAAGGTAACACCAGGTCCATATACCCAGCCAAAGACCCATGCCACCACCATGGCGTCTAACATCACTTTCATCGACATATTCTTGGTGGGGATTAGCACTTTGAAGTGAAGCACCAAAGAGATCCATCAAAGTAGATAAGAAGTTCATGTTAGCAAAACCAAGTGCAAAACCCATGAATGACCGAGACAAAAGCAGACCAATTCTCCAACCATCCAAGTTAGGATTTCGTGTTGCACCAACAGCCAAAGCTTGAGGGAAAAGCAGTGGCATGGCAAGTGACATTGAACCTAGAATATATGGCTTGCGGCCGTGTAAAAGTGGGAGTGGCCAAAAGAGAGTAGTTGGAATGGCAAGGCCTATGAAAAAGAAGACGTTCCCTAGAACTGTGAAATGGTGCAAGTCCACAATCGAATATTGGATCGAAGGAACCTCGCCTGCATAGATACCAATTACAAGGCCAACAAGAAACGTACTGAGACACGTTATGGTGGCCGTGAATCTCTTGCGCGAAGGAGACCAATCTCTGGCAATAGGTTTTCGTTTGTGAGTTCTTGCCAGGCTGAACCCTTTGTGATCTTTTAGGCTGATATGTCTTTTGCCTTTAAGATTGAAGAAATGATGACTCATGTTCGTGTTCACCTTCAATGAACGGATCGAGCCATCTCGGTTTATAGGCGGGCGTTGTTCTCGTAGTTCCACTAATTTATCTCTGTCCTCCTCATCCCCTCCACCTCCACTACGCTCGCCACCTTGTGCGGCTTGTCGAAATTGTGATTGAGCTCGACTTCTGAGTCGACTCCGTGGCTGGCTTCGAGCTGTTCCTCCTCTCCCTTCAACATGTTGCATTATGTATTCATGATGAAATCCTGTTTGAAAATCAACTGTCTCGGAAGGATGTGAACCATCAAGACTGTTTGACACCGAGGTTTTACCACGAATTGCAGTGACGGGAAGTCTGGCTAGTGTGGCTTCATCCTCTTCATAAAGTTGCTTTCCTGGTCGTGTCTCATCGTCACTTTGGGAACGCAAAAGACTAGGAGACTGGTAGACCGTATGACGCTCAGATATGTCTTGCCAGCCAAAACCGCCAGATGTGGTGGTTCTCGACGGTTTCTGTTTCTATTAGCACGCTTAGATAAAATATTTTTGATGAGGGGGAATTTCGGACACTTTAGTTTATCCTCTTTTTGACATACCTCAATGTTGCCCTTACTTATGACAAAATCAATCCTATTGGACTCGGATGATGGCGAGACCCCTGCGGTGCTTTGCCTTGGCATAGTGAGACGCTGTGTTAACGGCTGCGATTTTTTTGAGATGCTTGCATGATCCAAAGCATGTAAAGCTCTAGAACTGTCCCAAGTAGCACTTCTTTCACGCTTTCTAAAAGATTGATCTGGTATGTTAAGGTTTGTGCCGAGTGCTTCTTTCTCTTCCTGCATTTCCTGCCTTTCCAGCGGCTCTTGAATCGTAACTTCGGCAGCTGGTGCTGGACTTATGGTTTCATCCTCGGTAAACTCATCATCGTCAGTATTGCCTTCGGTACTCGTTCCAGAATAACTACGAGCACTTTCATGCGCACTTGGAATACTTTCAACGCTTGATAATGCTTCGATTCTGGGTCTTCTTCGGCTTTTCTGTGGGACAGATGATGTCCCGTTGTCCATGTATTTGCGACCACCCTTCAAAATTGCGGCTGCATTACTGAGAAGATTTGGCACACTGTTATCATCGTCTTTTTCTGCAGCTTGTCTTGCAATCAAGAGTGCTTCGTTAAGCAGTTTTTCGAGGTCATTAATAGTCCTTGTGAAAGTTGCTGCAACAGCTGCTCCTTTGTCTTTCGGATCAGCGAAGGTGATCTTTGGCTTGGTGTCGAGGGGGCTTGGCGTAGCCCCAAGAAAAAGCTCCTGTACCGGTACTGTTGGTGCTGTAAAGGACCTTTGGCGGCCACTAGACTCACTCTGAGCTTCGGCACGTCGAGATCGTGGAGGTAAAGCGGTCAGTCTAGGTGCATATGCATCGTTACTGCTTAATAGCTCTTTAAGCCAATGAACAGTGTTTTTCCTATTCGTCGTTCTGTCCTCTGAAGTAGTGTTCGTGGTAGAATCTGCAACAGACATCAAGCCTTCCTTCGATCCACGACGCTTAGGAGTGTCTTTTTGGGAAGGCACAGCAGAGGAGTTCCCGTTCCTATTCATGGGCTTCAAAACGCGGTTTTTCGAAGAATCTCGTGGAGGAATAGCATCATATATAGTGGTGGTAGCTTTTGAGGATTCCTGTCTCCTATTTCCGCTAGTCGAAGTAAGAGGTATCTCTTCCATCTCCCCGGAGTTTGGTGAAGGACTCCGAGATTTGGGGTTCTCTTCCTTGGTAGGAGAAAGGCCGATTATTGATGACTCAGCCGCCCGCTCATCAAAGTAAGACTCAGGGGCGGAATCTGGTGCCTGAGTCCACAAAGAGTCCCGCCGCAAATATTCGTCGGCAGTTTTAGCTGCTTCGGCTAGAGAATCAGCAACAAGCATTCTATATGCATCACTTGCCTCGGCTTTCTCAATTCCAGGGGGCACGACCATGTCCTGCACAGCATTGCAAACAGCCGTCTTGACTGCATCTTGAACGGCATCTTTTACTGCAGGAACAAAGCCCCAATAGGATGCATTCAGAGGATCAAACGGTGGAAAGGCTTCTGGGGCATCTTGCTGCTCCATTTCTTCTACAGACTTCTGGTCGGTAAAAGTTTTTGTACGTGCTTTGTTACGTTCAGGAATACTCGGCTTCCTATCAGAAGAATCGCTGGGGTTTTCCGTTGGTTGTGGCTTTTTTGGAACGGTCACAACCGCAGTGAGTAAAGGTACTGATGGACTTGACTTGTCGATATAGCCCAGCTTGATACACGTAGGCGATATTTCTTCTACGACAAGCTTGTCTGGTGATAAAGTACCAGATTGATGGGCAAATTCGTCTCCCCCCTTCACAGCATTCAATGCAGAGAGCTCTGCTGCTGCCGCAATATCGGCCAATATTGGGTCTATGGGTATTTGGGTGCCTGAACTTGGCGTGGCAACTTGGATTGGAATAGTAGCCTTCTCTGTCGGACCTTTAGATGATGATGTTACGGTTGTTAAGACAGGCGGAACCGGTAGCCCAGTGTCTACTGGTGTACCTGTGGCTATAGGAGACTTGAGTAAAGAGTGGCGGACAGAGGTCCTTGATGCTCCGGAAAGTAATGATGGCGTTTTTGCTTTAGCTCGAATAGATCCAGTCGAAGGAGATTGACCTAATTCAGGTATTTTAGCTTTTTGAGCCTCATCTTTGGATATTGAGATAGTAGGTTTAGTTTTAGGCCCTGGTAGGCTAAAATTTGTGACGACCGCAGAAGAAAGAGGTCGAGGAATGAGGTCATCGACAGCCATCTGGCTGGTCAATACATGAGGGAAAGTGTCAACCGAGCTGACACTGCTTCCTCGAGTGGGAGGTGGAGATCCTTCCGTATTTCGTGGGTTTGTTACGGTTGCTGTTGTGAAGGAAGATTCTGACTTCGCATTATCTTGGGCACGAGAACCTTTGGGCTCAGGCTTGTAGCTTAAGGACCGCACCAAGGTTCGTTGGTCTCTAATATTGTTGAGTGCAAAGTCAAGGTTTGCCACACCCTCAGGGACCATCGTTGCATCAACTTTGAGAAGATCATTTTTTGGCGATAGAGTATTGGATGGCAAAGGATGATAAATATAGTGTTCTTTGCAATTTGGAGGACAAGTCGGGGGACAAGCTATTTCTGGCTGACCCTTAACTTCCTCTGGGGGAGACTGTGGAAGTTTAGAGAATCTGGATAACTCCGCATCGGCTGCAGCAAGGGCTGCACATTCCTTACTGGTTGGTTGTTCACAGTGCGGGCAAAGTTGATCGATATCTTGGGCGGAAGTATCTTCGGTAGGTACTTTTTGATATATATTCTTGATCGGCGGAAGGCAGGATCCAACCGCGATCTTAGAGCTGCTGGGCTTAGCCGGCTTTTCAATATCTCGTACTACCAACTTAGGGAGCCGAAAATAGCCCGTCTTTGTCGTAGATTTGGATTCAGGCAATTTCGAATCAATGGAAGGATCAATGTCAGCAGCACCACCATCGATACGAAGATCGTTTGCCGAACTCGAGCCCCTTAATCTGGCTGTGCGTTTGTTCGTAGATACACTAGGGATGGAGTTTTGTCGAGATCTTTGAATGTGTGGAACCTCGATATCCATGCTACCGTCAGAGCTCTGAAAGTTACGGGCCTGTGGCTCCACGCCGAGGAATGCAGAATCCGAGCGTGTACCTTTTGCAGCCTTCTGGGGAGTTACGTAGTCGTCGAGACTTCCAAAGGCTCTGGCCTCGTGTCGCGGCGGGTTGCGTTCGTCGGATGGATTTGGGGTTCGAGGTGGACGACTTGTGTTGCGGGATAAAACGAGTGCACGAATTCGCGAGAGGATATCCTCCTCAACACGGCAGTTAGTAGTGTGATCAAAGCCAGTACTCTGTGCAGAAGATGTCCTTCTGCGGCCAATGATGGGTGCTTCAGCCGGCCCAACGGACAGAGAGTCCATTGGTCGTCGAAAAAGCGTGCGATAGTCTTAAATGTACATAAGGTAACGGATATTATAGGATAATCTTGATAAATGAATGTAACAAAACGAGTGTTATTTTTTATGTTTACTGTTTAGAAAAGATGGTAAAGCTGTGTGATTGAGCTTTAGATCTCAGGTCCCAAAAGTGACGATACAAAAGGAAAGAGCATTCGAGGTGTTGCTATCAAACAGAATTGCACATCCTCGAGCACCCATAAACTGAGGTCACCTTGCACCTTCCGTTTAACTGTCGCAACGCTAGTTACTCACTCGGCATCAACATTTATAGCATTGAATCGGGAACACTTTAGAGTTCAAAAGTAATTGCTTCGAATGAAGGCTTATACTGTATCGAATTGCTAGCTTATGACGTGTGGCATTTTGGACCTTACACATTACCGCATACAAAATGGAAATGCCCGGTCATTTGTACGTGTTACTTGTAGTGGAAATACAAGTTACGAAAAAAAACCCATACCCATAAATCATATTTTTCATCGTAATGACTTTTGCGGTTGTAAGATTCGTACGTGGTGTGTCCAACGAGTGTGACATATATTGACGCCTTATCCCAGTCACATCACTCTTCATCCCCGTTCTTAAAGTCTTCACTGACATCTTTATATATATCAAACCTTCTCTGGGTCTGAATTGGTATTCCTTTTCTCGTCTCTTCAATCTTCTCTCCGTTCAACTCAGCAAAAACAATTTCTTCTTGCTCCGCGGCCTCAACAAGCACTTGTGCCATTGGGTCGACGACCAAGCTATGTCCCCAGGCATGATAACTGGCAGTTTCATCTCTAGCAGGGCTGCACAAGGCCACATATATCTGATTGTCCATAGCTCTTGCTTGTCCCTGTAATCTCCAATGAAGAGGACCTGTTGTAGTATTGAATGCGCCAGGATAAATCAAGGCAAAACATCCCTTTCGGGCCGCAATCATAGCTAACTCTGGGAATCGGACATCATAGCAAATTGCCACTGCTATCTTACCGTATTCTGGCAGATTAACCATAGTAATATGATTGCCTGGGGAGAGAACCTCTGATTCCCTGAATGTAATCTTTCCCGGTATATCGATGTCAAACAGATGAACTTTTCGATGTGTAGCCAATAATTCACCAGATGGAGAAAATGTTAACGAAGTATTGTAATGATTTTTGGTGGCGGGTGAGTATTCTGGAATGCTACCGCCTACCAGGTAAGTCTCCGTCTCTGCAGCCATGGCGCTGAGGGCGTGAAATGAGGGCGATTGCTCAGAAGTGGGGGGAGAAGGTAAGAGAGTTTCCGCATATTTGGGGAAATATTGGGTACCATAGGGAGAGTTGAAACATTCGGGAAGTACAATGATTTTTGCACCGGCTGATGCAGCTTCACGGACCTTTTCGCGGGCGTGCAGTAGATTGTGAGATTTGTCCGCTCCTGTCGTGATTTATTAGCCTCCTATGGTGTATCATGATGAAGCTCTTGATAGTTCCCAGAGAGACGAACCACTAGCCAGCTGTATCAAGGCGATTTTTACTGGTTTCTTGAGTAACTGAGACATGTTGCGACGGGTGGCCTGTCTTGAAAATGAAATTGATCGTGCGGTAAGCTTGGGTAGAATTCGTGAGGTAGCCTTAAGCATCATACCACGGATATGCATTTGATGATGCCTTGAAGCTTACAAGATCTGATGGAGCTCAAAGTGGGTTCTTTTCGCTTGAATGACAAATACCGGCTAAGGGACGTGCACCAGCAACTTCCGATGTCTCACGGCTTATTTAAAGAACTGTATCTAAATGAATTTCAGGGGAATGAAATCTACAAACAAGGTATGTGCAATTTACAAGGTGAAGATCGATCGGATATTAGAGTATATTACTAGCATTGGAAGGGACGCTGGTTTTATGCGTCATGAATTCTTTATAAGCGGTCTCAAATCTTGAAGACGAAAAAACATGGTGTTGTGTCATCATTCATTTAATTTTCGTTTTTGGCTACAATAACCTTATCTCCTGGCTGGAGTTATGGAGTGAAGCCCGCAGATACGACGATCTGGGATAGCCAGTAGCTAGCTACGAGCAGGGCACTCCCATACATATCTATGCTCTATGCCCAAAGTTGTGTATTCACAACGCCACGAAAGTTAAGTGGGATCAATACCCTACTTCAATGCAGCACGGGCGAAAGTTGGCAAGACGAAGCTTGCTTCGTGGATAGCAGCGTTGTAGTAGCGGCACAACTTCTCTTCCTCTTCTGGGGACCATTTGCGGACTGGCTTGCTAAGATCGCGATCGGCGTCCTTGCAGCATACCATGAATCCAATTTGGCCAGATGGGTATGTAGGAATGGTGGTATAGGCGTATTCGACGTTGGGGAATACTTCCTTGCAGTCCTTCTTAAGCTTAGTGATCATTGGGAGGTGGAGCCATTGGTTCTCGGCTATGACACAGAGCGTTAGCATTCATGTCCCGTGAAACGGGGAAATTGGAAGGGGTGTGTATATATATATATATATATATATATATATGGGATGATGAGGAAAAAGCGAATGTCATTTGCCCACCGCTACTACACACAGCACTAGAAGTGTAAGCATAGAAAAATGAAACATACAACCTTGTGTGGTAATGACGCCACCCTCCTTGAGAGCACCAAATAGCAACTCAAAGTATGGCTTCTGGAACAAACTTTCGGCAGGTCCCTCTGGGTCGGAAGAATCGGTGATGATAACATCAAATTCGTTCTTGTAGTCGTCCAAGAATTTGAATCCGTCACCGATGTGAGTCTTGACCTTAGGATGTTGATAGCTGATAGCCATGCCAGGAAGGTATTTCTTGGAAAGGCGAATGACGGCCTGTTATATAATGTCAGTATAAAAAGTAAGTCATGAACTTTAGATATCTGCTACCAACCTCATCAATGTCGCAGAGGATGGCCTCCTCTACACAGTCGTGTTTGACCACCTCACGCAAGACACCTCCATCCCCTCCACCAATGACCAAGACCTTCTTTGGGTTGGGGTGGGAGTTCATAGCCAAGTGAGTGATCATCTCCTGGTATGAGAATTCATCGCGCTCAGTGCATTGAATGACATTGTCGAGGACCAAGACGGTGCCATAATCGGTGGACTCGAAGATCAAAACATCTTGAAATTTGCTCTTCTCGTGGTGGAGGACGTTCTTAACCTTGAGGGTCATTGCCTGGCCAGGCCACATCTCGGAAATTTCGCGGAACCAGCCATCTGTATATCATCTAATCAGCTCCGGGTACTTTTCTTGCATATTGCCGCATGTAGCACGTTCGCGCAATGCTGAATTGCGCAACGCCAGATGCAAGCCGAAAGGCGTAGCAATCACTCAGGCAATTTCATTGAACCCTGACCAGAACATACATGCTGGCCCAGGGAATGTCTCACTTGAAAACAATATTTGATTATGTTCTCGCAAGACCCAATGCAGTGATGTAGAGCAGGAGAAGAAAAAGAAGATTTCTCGGACATACCCTTGATAGTGGGGTGAGTGATCTCTGACATCTTTATGATAGATTTGGAAAAGAACCGGTTTGAAAGGTTGTGTCGTGGAGAGAAAATGAGGGGTCTGAAGAAACGATTACGGGATATGTTGAGAGAAGGGAAAGATGAAGTTGTTACTTGATGGAGGCTTGGAGTGAGGGATTGAGGTTGGGTATCTAGTTAAAAACGCGCAAGGAAGATTGTAAATACAAGTGATTCTTGCAATAATAAGTGAAGTAAAAAAAGAAGTGGAAATTGTCAAAAAAAAGACCTTGCAATTGGTTCCCTGCTGTCAAAAATACTCAGAAGAGGTTTTTTTTTTTTTTTTTTTGATATGACTTCTGCTCCCAAGCACTTTCCTACCCCACCTTACACCTTATTTGATGTGAGACCCACGAAACTACTGTGATTGGTTTGGTTTTCATAATTCTCGAACAACTCCCCCGAAGGAGTTAGTTTTTTGACATTTATCTGAATGTTATGATGTTATAGGCTAAATTAGAAGCTTGTCGCTCTATATATGCTAGCTTTAATTGTTCAGGAGTCAAAATGATGACTATTTTCTCACCACCTCGACCGAATGTTTATTATACAGTGTACATACCTACTCCCAGCCTAGGCAGTGTATGTCATTTATTAGTTCGAGGGGTACCATCAAATTCAAGATGATCCTTAAAATCTCACTAACGAGGGTGGGGCGAAAATTGAAATGGAAAAATGTACGGAGGAGAAGGGAAAAGAAAGAAGTGAGCATCATTGGGGAAATACCGGTAGGTAGAAAAGGTAAGGTTATGGGCCACTTTGGTGTGGGTTCATCCTTGGTTAATGGAATATGCACTTGGTCAAATCGGATCTACTGGAGAAAGGGACGAATCAAAGTGTCCAACCGGATTACTTGTTAAGCTGCCTACTACGTACGTACAGAGAGAGCCCTTGCTTATTTGTTTGGCCCTTGAGAGATTTCCGTCGATAATAAATGGTTCGTTTCAGATGTATCTAGGTGTATCTAGAGGAGGGGAACTTGGTGGACGGGTCCGTAGCTACTGCATTATTTCTGCATGGCATACTAGGATAGGCAGTCTAACTTGCGGCTCGTCCAGTACCGGAGTAGAGTTGGCCTTTAGATGGAAGCAGGCAAGTTCAAATCTACGGCCCGCAATATAGTACATATACTTTAAACTTATGTATGTGCCCCGTATGACGAATATGAGATTACCCGCGAGATTGGGTTTTCTTTTGAAATGTTACACTTATGAGTTATGCCAAAGTTTTCAATGCTTACCTACCTAGTATTTGTATTTGTGATAGAGTTATTGGCAGACGAAGACCTACTTCTCATAGGTTGGAATAACCTAGTCCCTTTTGAACCCCGTGCTGTTGATGGTGATGCACCTATTTTCTCACCACGCCGACGATGATTTCCTTCCCTCTCTCTCTCTGTCTATTCCTGCAGCTGGACCAGGTAAGATTCATCCTTGTGTTTAATGCGGTAGGTAGTATTAATGGGGCTGCGCCATCCAGCCATTTTCTCACCCATCCTGCTTGCCACCCCTGAATGACCGACGTTTAATGCATATATAAATACATTTGCCATTACTCTGTACATATTTGAGAGTACCACAACTCCCGTATGCACGAAGAAAAGATACTACATGAAAACACGTTGTTCAAAGTACCTCTCCAGATGATGGTTACACTACATATACCGACATGTCCATCGAACATTTCAAATCTGTGACTGGTCGTAACACTGCCCCTCTGACCTTTAATCCTGGAGACAGATTTATCATTCGACGGGTTTAAATGTCCATTTGTCCGTTCTAGCCATCTTTCTAGCTTTCCAGCTTTTCATCATTTTCATCTTTCCATTTTTTCTTAAACAGACCACCAACATTTTTTTATATCAATTATCCACATCTTGCGCCGTGTTCACTGGTTGCCGACACCAAGGTGTGGACCTCTTGGTGCCCCTTTCTCCTCATGTGTACCAAAGTTTAAGGAGTCGGAACTGATTTGACAGCCTCCCAATCTACATTTCCACGTTGCTTCCCTGTACATGCCTTAGTTTACATGCATCTATGCCATATGGAGTACCATTTCCATGTGGTTATACTCTTAAGCCCTGATACCCTTGGTATCCTTGTGCGAAGATTTTGAGACCTTACATACTAAAACGGCCGTCTGAGGTTACAATGGATAATGATGGGTGTTGCTCACTCATACCGTCAGCATCTACCACACACCTTGGGTGCATCTTTTGTATTCTAAATCTCTTGGAGACAACACGATGCGGTACCACCTACCACACGGAATAGAGGACGAGTTGTTTAGAATGCTTTGAATATCCCTGGATGCACATGATAGAAAAGGTCGCCGAAGCCGATCAAACAAGTATCAATGATTCATTATCAATATTGAAACTAAAATAGAAGGGGACCATCGCGTGCGAATAAATGGAGAATCTATTGAGTAAATAAGCAAGTATTCATATTGATAACTCAAACCTCGTCCCAATGTTGCATGTTGCATATTACCTTCCCTTTCCCTCCTTTTTTCCTTTACCTTTTGAATAGGTACATTTTGGGATTAGAAATACACATCCAAGTCGGTACCTACCGATACATGTAGATAGAGTACGAGTGAGTACACGCGGGATAAAAAAGCCGGAAATATTATTCATCTTTCTTTTTTGTCTCTTTTCCTCTCTTTATGCTTCCCGTACGCCAGCGTCAGTGCGTGCACCTACCTAGCAAGCCAATCTGTTTTTCATGCCCATTAAAGGATAGCAGACGATAGCGAACCTGACCCTGAGGGTCCTTGAACAACTTCGGCATCAAAAAATTCAGGATCAAATCCCTCTTCTCGCTTTTCCCCTTCACTCTCTTCACTTCTTCCGAGTTCCTTCACTTCCACTTCCATTTCCATTTCCATTTCCATTTCCATCTCCATCTCCATCTCCATCTCCATCTCCTCTTCCTCTTCCTTTCTCCAAAATCCCTTCGCCCCACGCACTTCGATCCATCCATCAATCACCCAAACGGTCAAGCACCCACCATAAACGAGTACAACCATACGGTCCCATACCTACCTACTCAGGTACTGATATATCGCGACCCATCCAATCGAAAACGTAAGAGAATAGTCCGGTTACATTTACAGTTACAATTCTGTTTATTAAGCAGTCACCTTCAGGACTTTTTTTATTTTTATTTTTTATTGTTCAATTCACTCAATATACCAAAAATAACTCGGCATAATAATTTAGAGGAGGGAGAGATATTGTAGTCTAGTCAGTCTTACTACCTACCTACCTACCTACCTACCTACCTACCTACCTACCTATATACAGTACCTGCCTACTCGTAAGAGATATTACGATTCAAATCAAAGACTCACTCGCCCCCCCAAACCCCCAAGCACCTAACCAAACAAACACCGACCTCAAAATCAAAACCAAAATCAAATCTCAGCAAAAATCCATCATCAATTATTTGCCTGCTGAAAGGCTCCGGAAGAAAAGAATCATCAATCCAAAAGAGTTAACTACACCCTACTAGGTATTATTTTATTTTATTTCACATTCCGAATTCATCACCATTTGATTCCTTCTGCCGGTCTACCTAAATTAGAGTTGCCTCTGCTCACTCACTCCCTAGTAGCTACTCCGTACTTTTCGATCCTCTTAAATTACTAGCTCCCCCAGCGAGTCCAGATCCGTCGCCCATCTTGGTTTGCATATCTACCCACTAATCCACCCATCAAAGCCGCCCGCCGTCTTATCAACAGCAACTATCCCCGAATAATTTTAAAATTTGACAACCCAGACCCGAAATCTCTCATCCGTTGAAGAAAGAGACGCTTCCCAAAGTCCCAGTTCCTTGGAAGCTTTGCGATTCGACGCTACTATTTGACACTACCGTACGCCGTACTTGAGTGGTTCTTCAACAATAGCTACGATAAACAACAAGAAACATACTCCGTACACCAATACCTACTACATACTACCTAGTGGCCAAATCAAATTACACAGGTACCTGCCTGACCTTGCTTCAAGGTTATTCTTGGCTTACCTACCCTACCCTACACTCACTCAGTCACTACCTCCTACTGGTACTCTCTATCTAACGACGAATTTTAATTCTCGTTAAACGTTATCATATTTCACCTATCCTAGGTAATAATCTCAAGAAACATACTTCCGTACCTCAGATCCTTATCCAAATCTTCTTCAATTACTACACCATCGCCTTTGGCGATTAGAAAACATCATTCAAAATTGCTCCTTCAGTTTGGCCCTTGATGATGTGTTTCGGCAGCAGGGAGGATGTCGAGGCTAAGAGGTCTAAAGAGATAGACGCTCTTATCCACAAAGATGAGAAGGTTATGCAAAAACAAGTCAAGTTGTTACTATTGGGTAAGTTGTCGCATCCTCCACAACTCGGTAGGACCACAATCGAATCAGAGCATTCGAACTCTTCCGAACCTCACGATCTAAGGATGAGAATGATACATGCTAATGATTACTATCGGCAGGCGCCGGAGAGTCTGGAAAATCTACTATTCTGAAGCAGATGAGAATTATTTATACTAAAGAAGGTTTCTCGAAAAACGAGAAAGAAGAATGGCGCATTATCATCTTTCACAACATCTTAGATGGATTGAGGATGACAGTAGAGGCGATGACCGACTTCAACATTCCTTTCGAAGACGAAAATACCAGTGTAAGTTTATGCGCCAACCCTCTTTCATGTTCGCAATCAAATATCAAAAAACTACGGCTAATCATTTCACTCGCAGCAATATGTCCCCATGATCACAGAAGAAAAGGACCTCCGACCACTCGAGCCAATCCCCTACGAATATCTTAAAGCATTCAAAGATATGTGGGCGGATCCAGGTATACAAAAGGCCGTCGATAGAGGGAATGAGTTTGCTCTACACGATAACTTGGGCTAGTAAGTGTCCCTCCAGCTCTGCGAAACCTACATTCCTAACTTGTGTTTCCAGTTTCTTCGAGGATTTAGACCGTCTCTTCAGCAAGGAGTTCGTCCCGACGGATCAAGATGTTCTTCGCGCGAGATTAAGAACCACGGGTATAACGGAAACAAACTTCGATCTCGGATCCTTGCAATACAGAATGTTCGATGTTGGAGGACAGAGGTCGGAACGAAAGAAATGGATACATTGCTTCGAGAATGTCAACGCCTTACTCTTTCTGGTTGCTATCAGTGGTTACGATCAATGTCTAGCTGAAGACAAGGATGGAGTAGGTTACATATCAGCTCCGCTTATCATTTTACACCAGTGGCGACTAACACTATTCCAGAATCAAATGCAGGAAGCTTTAATGCTTTGGGAGTCAATTGCCAACTCTCATTGGTTCAAACACTCTGCATTGATCCTTTTCTTGAACAAGATTGACTTGTTTAAAGCGAAGCTTAGTCACAGTCCAATTACCAAGTTCGGCTTCTCCGATTTCCAAGGAGATACTACAAGCTGGCAACAGACATCGAAATATTTCATGGACAAATTTGTCGCCTTGAACCGAAGCCCTGGACGTGAAGTTTATGGCCATTTCACGAACGCTACCGATACCGACCTCCTCAAGGTCACTATGAGTTCCGTGCAGGACATGATCATACAGAGAAATCTTCAAAAGTTGATCCTTTGATAATTAACCTCTGTCTGTTCGGAGCCAAGCCTTTAAGATTTCCCCTTCCAGTACAAGCACGACCCTCCCCCATCTGAGCAGCACAGAACCCCGTTATATAAATATGGCCATTCGCTGCGGTCGTTATTACTTCATCTTGAAAATATCGCATCGCATTCGCTTTTGGTCTTTATACAAAACGTCCCAGCGACGTTGGTCAAAAGTTCCATCTTACACCATATATGGAGCCAAAATTTCTCTTCACCAAAATACCCACAATTCTTTTCACGTGTTTTATTCCTTTCTTTTTTAATTTATTTTCTTTTCATTTGGAGCAGAAGAGAGATTTTTCCGAGCATTTTCGAATATCAAAAACGGTTTGTATAATAAATTAACAAACCCAAATTTCTTCGTTCACACAATTCCTCTGTTGATCAGATAATCGGCGGAGTGGCATTTTACTTTTACATCTCACCTGAGGATGCACGGTACATACAACTCGCAGCTAGGCTTTTGTTTAATTTGTGACGAGTGGTGGTGAAGGGAGTTTCAACTGCATGGCAGGGAGGGAATGAGAACGAAGGTTTCGATCTACTATTTTAAGGATGGATATTGATTGATTGGAATGAATAAAATGAATTTGGGGATGGGATCTCTTTCCGGGTGTTTCACGCTGTTAATGGATTGGTCAATCTTTCTCTGGTGGTCGTTAGCCTGTTTATAGATTCAAGGAAGCAGAGAGAATAGGTGATAGCGGGATGAAGGCTATGGTGCATAAGTGCCACTACATATTGAGGAAAATTATATGGAGGAGTGGTGGTCAAAAACTAGGAGTGAGCAGTGGTGGTGGTGGATCAAAATACGATTTGTAGCTAGTGATTGATTGATTGGTTGATAGATAGAGAAATGAATTATATACCAATTCAACTTGTATGCGAGCAGCTCTTGATAAATCTCTCTTTTTCTTTTTTTCAATTTCATTTTAGTTAATTTATAATCTATTCTAAATCTAATATCTTTATGTTACGAGGTTTGCCGTCTAGATCACGTGGAAGTGCTCTAGGCTCTCGAGGTGGTTTATAACTAGGCGTCAAGCAGGGACTTAAAGTAATGACAATAATATGATGCAATTCGTAACTAATAGTATGGTATACTAAATGATTGATCTTGAGCACGAAGCTCTATACAAAGGAAATCCATCTTGATTATATAGACCTTCGTGCCGTATGTCCCACCGTTCCCCTCGATATAAATCAGTGGGATCAGTGGGAAGCCTTTTCCCACCGTTCCCCTCGATTTAAATCGGTGGGACGAGTGGTACCACGTGACCCCTTGTTTAGTCATGTGATGCGGTTTCTAGTCATAACTAAATACCGTCGTAACACTGACCCGGTTCCCCATATGACCCGGTTCACCATAAGTTACGTTAATATAATTACATATGAAAAAAAAATGACTTTTTATATTTAATAAACAACAAAAACATCTCCAAAATCTTTTTTTTTCTCAAAATTAAATTTTTAATAACTATTTTAGAGTTTATCAAATTTAATTATAATATGAATTGATTCATTTGTTATCATTTGATATAAATTTCATTTAATGAAAGTATTATTATAAGTTGAAATTTTAATATTCTTGATTGAAATTATTATTATAATAAACGTAACTTATGGTGAACCGGGTCATATGGGGAACCGGGTCACATTTAGCCCACCACTGACTTCAAACCCTAATAAATTTTGCTATGCATATCGAATCACCTCTTACACCTTCTCAAATTGAAGAGAAGATACAGAATGCTATTATTGCACTTCAATTGAAGGAATTTAAATCAATTAGAAAGGCTGCAGAGCATTTTGAAGTTCCTAAGTCAACTCTTATAGCTAGGGTCGCTGGAAGGAAATCACGTACCCAATCCCACGAAATGGCTCAAATTCTATCAAACGCAGAAGAAAATACTCTTGTACGATGGATTTCACGACTTACCATCACTGGATTCCCTGCTACACCTATGTTGGTGAAGGAAATGGCTGACGAAATTCGTCTTCGACGCGTTCAAGTCGCGTCATCTCAAACCCCAACCTTGACAGATATTCCACCTATAGGCCACGAATGGATCTATAGATTCCAAAACCGACATCCAGAACTTAAAAGCAACTCCGGAGAATATTCAGGCTTGGTTTGACGCGTTTCGCACGCGTCTCATTGAGCGAAAGTATGAATTAGATGATATGTATAATATGGACGAAACCGGATTTGGAGTTGGAAGTACTCAAAGTACGCGTATTATAGTTGACTCTACTCAGAAATCGAATTGGAAAGTTACAGCTGGCAAGCAAGAATGGATAACTGCATTTGAATGTGTCAATGCAGCTGGAAAGGCTCTATCACCTATGGTCATTTTCAAGGCCCAAAATACGAATACTGCATGGATTCCAAAGGATACACCTCAAAGCTGGCAGTTCTCTACTAGCACGAATGGATGGACCTCAAATAGTCATGGATTAGAATGGCTAAAAAGGGTTTTCGAGCCAGAATCCAAGAAAGTGTCAGGTGACCGGCCTCGACTTTTAATCATGGATGGTCATTCAAGTCATATTACAGGCAATTTTATTGCTTTTTGTATAGAGAAGATATCGATTTACTTATACTACCTCCTCATTGCTCCCACTTGCTTCAGCCTCTTGATATTGGGGTGTATGGGCCAATGAAACGATATCATTCTTTAGAGGGTGGATCGATATTCTCGAGCTGGTGTAAAGCGAATTCAAAGAGCTGAATGGGTAGAACTCTATCAAAAGATCAGGAAAAAGGCACTGAATTCTTCTAATATTAAAGCTGGCTGGAGAGGAGCTGGTTTGGTACCTTTTTCCCCACGAAAAGTACTTGAGACATTACCATTTAACTCCTCCCAGCAACCTTCTACTCCACAAATGAGAACTACCAATCAAGACCTAGACTTATCTATACTCAGAAGCTCTCCTCCAGATGGGACAGAGCTAAGGCAAGCAAATCAGACCTTTAATACAGCTCTAGCAAGCAATGGTTCTCTTGCATCACCAACTCGTCGATATGCCAAGAGAATGACTAGACTTGTAGAATCTCAAAATGCTGAGATAACCCTACTTCGGAAACAGCTTGCTGATGCTCAGGAGGTAATTGAGACTCGAAAAAAGAGAACTAAAGGCAGGAGAGTCAAATTACAAGGTCAATTTGTCTTTAGTACTGAGGAAGTACTGAAAATTGTACGTAAGGCAGAGGAAAAACCTAAGGAGAAAAAGCCACGTGGACGGCCACGCAAACGCCCAATTGAAGAATTAGAGGAAGAGATTGAAGAAGAAGAGCTAGAGAGTAGTTCAAGTGATTTAGAGTTGGAATTGGATGAATGTGTAGCTCGTAGAACAAGATCACATAGAGAAAATTGAATTTTGTGACCCGGTTCCCCATATGATCCGGTTCACCATAAGTTACGTTATTAAAGATTAGCTTTGAATATACTTTATAAAATTGAGTGTATACTTAATTATCTTATTCTATATAATCAAGTAATGAATTATTTAATATAAATTGAAAATAACAGATCAAAAATACACATTTTTTAGGGCTTGATATATGTATCCCAATAGAAGATTAATTATCCTTTTCTGCATGATCATAACGAAGCCTTGCAACCCATACCATTTTCACAGCTAGCTAGCTATCAATCCACCTATTCATCCATTCATACATCTCTTCTACCACAATCACATACCATTTGACAGCATCACCAGTTTCTAATTCAGAGTAAACAGAGAAGAATAGGTCAGATATGCACTATTCATGGCGCTTGATATGTGTATCCTGATAAAAGATTAATCATTTTTCTCTGCATAATCAAATCGTTATTAACTTAATTAAGTTGAAAAGAATATGTGTCGTGTATCCTAATAAAAGATTAGCCATTTCTGCGGAAATTTGTAAGTGTAACCAAGGTGCGGCATCTCAGCGGTAAAATTGATCCATGATAACGAGAAAGTTCTCATTTTCGAGGCGCATAATGAGAAATGAGTCGGCATGCTTTTTATTAGGATTAATATGCAGTTTATGTGCTTCTTTTCATATTTTGTACGCCGATACTGAAGACTGTATTCGTCTAGATAGAACAACAGAGGCAATACCCCAATCGAATTTTCGAAGCGAGGAACAAGAGTGGGTTACTAGCTAGATAGTTATGTTCATGTACATGCCGTAGTTACACATCTAGAATTGAGCTAGAGTATAGTATTGAATAACAAATAATATTGAAATGGTACTAGACTAGGGAAAAGAGTCGAAGGGATAAATCCACATCAGAATTTCATCACTGATATTCACAACTTATTGGAAGATTGACCTAATGAGCATTAAAATGTGCACTACCCTCCCATACAATCTCAAACCCATAAAGTCCGTCAAATCGAAGTCCTGTGATTGAGTATCTTCACTGTCCACTGCGCAAATGGGGTAGGATCGACATAGTCCTGACTTTTGATAATCGAATCCTTGATTGGTGGAAGACTAGCTGTACCGTCACGCACCATTAGATACTCGAAAGGTCGATTGAGGGCCTTTATCGTAAAGCCATACACATTTTCGTCCTTCACATCGGCATATACGCCGGATGTGGAGATAGTGAGCCGCACAAGAGCTGTATTATTAGTCTAGTTTTCACATCGACCTTCATCCAGAATCGATATTTTTTGATTGGATATTTAAGCGAAACCGCCAAAACCACGGAAGTAAGCGACAAATATGATGAATATGAACAAGGTGAGTCTCAGCCTATTCCAGACATCATACAAAAGGAAAATGACGAACAGGTATTAGACATTGTAACTGCTGTAACAACCGCCGCTCATGCCTCCGTGTAAGTTCTATTGCTTGAACTCCCTCTGTCACTCAAGAATGCCTCATCTGATTAAAGAACCGTACAGATTTCCTGTTGGTACCATTTGTGCAGCGATTGTTCTTGGTGTTTACACAGAGAGAGCAGTCTTGATGAATCAAAAATTGATACCTTGGGGACAATTCTTCAGAACGACCAGAACGAACTGAATGCTGACAACATGCTGGTGGCTGGTCTCAAACTTATGGATGTAATTATGAAGCTCCATCAACCGTCAATTTTCTTTCTCATTCACTAAACTCTCTCGTCTGTTTAGAAAGATTTGTCTTCTTTGATAGCCCTGATAGGCCCAGCCATCACTGTCATTGATGAAATGATCGGAGCTTGGAGCAACATCGCTGCGGGTCAAGGAGGCTGTAGCCGAGAACTCCGAAGAGACCGATTTGCCAGAACTGCAGGAAATCTCACAGGAGGGTATTATTAGCGCATGGAATGACCTTAAGGTTGAGGGGTATGTCCTGGAAACTTCCATTCCTCCCCTTCTACCATGTGTTTTCTCTTTTACAACAGCTTACCATCTTTCCAATATAGTGGACAACTTCCGCCAGGCCGCGTACATTACCGATCCCGAGCAAGTCACTCTTGACGAGTATTCCAGACAGCTACAAGCTTCAATTGATGGTGCTGGAAACTAGGGTTTGTGGAGATTTTAGCGAGATGTTTATTTTCTGGGTACTCGTTTTGTAACACTCGATGCCCCCTAGTTTTACAATGACGTAACCTTGTAACACGTCATTAAGGATTGGAAGTTCCTCAACTTCTATATCTTCCGTTAGCTTCAAATATCATTCATTGACTTTATAAATATACTGAAACTTGTTTTTATATAGATAATATGTGACTCTCATACTCAAGTTCGAGGAAGAAAATCCTCCTAGATGAAGACCCTATAACTACAATTCCCCTGGAAACAACTATACAAGATGATCGATACTCAGAAGATAACCAAATAAGTCTAGTATCCTAATTTCTAATCATCTCTGATTCCAGTTACTATTTTGTATCAAAAACCATGATTTTTATTTAATAATAATTTTATAATTGATCAATGTAATTTAATAGAATTTGAATTATGTATTTATTATATAATTATATTAGAGTCTTGAAAATTTCTGATTTTTTAAAATTGATTTTTTTATTAAGACTTTTGAGTTTAGATTTTTTGATTTTTTGATTTATATGAAATTTATATATAAATTCGAAAAATAAAGTAATTAGATTTAGTAAATTAATATAATTAAATAATAAAAAAACGTTATATTATGTTAAAGTGAATGGTTCCTGCGTAGCACGTGCACAGGGCACTAGTCCTATTAGGACTAGATTGAGAAGCTCTCTGTAGGAGAGCTTCGCACTTCCGTAGAACTTAGAAGAGTGATTAACATACTAGACCAATATTACCTCAGTTCTGCCCTATCAGCTTCCCACTATTCCCTGTGTAAGGTCATTGTCACAAACCACGACCATAGTATACAATAAAAACAAGTACGGGGGTCCTTATCGATAAGGAATCCTAGGACAAGTGTCCTAGGATAAAATGTGCCCCAGGATAATAATTATCCTAGGAGCTATATTGTCCCAGGAGACGAATCGTCCCAGGATTAGTGTCCTGAGGCAAATAGTTGGATCACGTGATGGAGCCCTGGGAGCCTTCAGAGCTCCTAAAGCTCCAGGAGCCTTGAGGAGCCAGGAAGCTCCTAGAGGCTCCCTCTACGGATTAGTATATAGTTAGAATAGTTTCATAGTTTAAGAGCTTCGTGCTCAACTTAATTATTAATTAGTTTACCTACATTCTACTTGATCTAGTAACGACTTCACTTCCAAGTGAATACCAGTGATAGAGCCTTAACCCATAACTACCAACCGACGAAACCTCAGGCAGCCGCTGCCTCCAGTACAGCATCGTTACAGTCATTCCTTTTAACATATTATTACTTTTATTGAATTTGAAAGTTTGTATTTTATATATATATATTATATTTTATATTTCAAGAATTTGATTTTTTAATAAATATTATTTAACAAATCTCTCTCTCTCTCTATATATATATAATATATTTTATTTATAAATTATAAATCATAAATTTAAAAAAATAGTAAAATACAATATAATCTTGTGATTGGATTATCTGGACATTGTTTTAAAATCTGAGATTAATGAGCACTGATAAGGTTCAAAAGGCACTTCAAGACAGTAAGACGAGACTATATATATGAAATATCACGGATCAAGATGTAGAATAGATGCTATTTTGGGGACATTCTAGAAAGCAGAGAGATTATCGATACAACCAAAAACACTCTATTGCTCTTCCCATTACTCAAACCCGAATCAGCCATCCATGGATCCTCGGACTTAGAATTGACCCATTAACTACCGACTCCTCACCAAAAGCAAAAACTCGCATCCATCAGGCAACTCTCCAAAAGGCCAAACAATCCCCCTCTCCCGCAATACCTTCAAAGCCTCAAGTGGCTCCTCATGATCCACCCAAAATTGCGTATCAGCACACGCTACCGTCCCATCTAGATCCGTACTTTCATCTCCCTCATTAAATAACGCTCCTCGAATCTTAGCATCCCTAACATATTCCACAGGACATGATTCCATAAGTTCTCTCACATAGCCCTTTTTACTCATCATACTCAAATCCTCATCGATACCTCTTAATCCGTTTCCGAAAACGCTCAGAACGGCCATTAGAGCAGAAGGGTGAGGACTGAGAATTCCTACTATATCTTCTCCTGCTTCTACTTGTTCTCCTCGTTTTCTTGCTTTCTCTTCTTCATCTCTTTTCTTTTCGCTCTCACCTATTCTAAGAGCTTCAAGCATTTGTTTTGCAACCCCTTGATTTCGGTATTGACGATGTACGCATAATTGGGTTATCCATAGCATATTATTTCCCTGGTATTTCCACCGCGTAGCGAAGAGGTGGCCGATAGGTGAGGAGGAAGAGAGGGGCTCCAGAAGAGACGAACATGAATATGTTTGTGTAGCTTGTTCGGTAAGCGGGGTAGAAGCTGGGAGCGAAGTTTTCGAGGGGTAATTTTCACATGAGTTCCTGGTTCATATTTTTAGAATTGGGGAAATGCGGGGGTTGAAAGATGAATGAGTTAAGATGAGGTGGTGAGATGAGGAAAGTTGGAGGGTTGAATAGTTCAAGGAGTTCAAATCATCTGAGATCTTAAATCTATTCAAAAGATCTATCCAGTTCATTTAAGAGAGTGAACCGACCAGTTTGAAAGATATAGTTCGCTTGAAAGATCTATCCAATAATTCACTTGAAAATTTTGGAATTCCCTCCCTTCCAACCATTAAATCTGATCTAGACAATCCATCCATCCACCAAAATCACACAAGGCAAACCCTTTTCAAAATTCAAATTCAAATTCAAACACAAACACAAATCCAACAACCTCCTCCACCTTACAAACCACAAACCCCCCCCCCCCCCCCCCCTTCAAACCCCCAAGGAAACAAAACAAAAGAAAATCAACTCACCAAATTCCCCATCCATCATATTCTCCCTGGCCATCGAACACCAAACCCCATAATTTTCACTAAAAAGCGTTGCCGCCTCTCCTATCAACTTCTCGCTAAATGAAGATACTCCCCTGAATTCTTCGATTATGATGGTTGGTGGAGAAGTAGAAGGATCGGGGGGAAACATTTTTTTGTATTTATTTATTTGTTTCGTATGTGATGTTATGTGATGTGTATATGAAGTTGAATTGTATAAAGTGGGTGGTTTGGTATTTGAGAGGAAGTGGTTGGAGAGAAGAGAAGAGAGTGAAAGAGAGGAAGTTAGAGAGGAGGAAAAAGTAAAAGTAAAAGAGAGGGAAGCCGGGTCATATATAGTATCTAGTAAATACCTAGTACCTACTAGTGACGTACCATCTAGACGATCCTGAGACTATTCAGTAATTAGGTACGACTAAGAAAACCTAATGGCTAACTGTCTGAGTCGCTAGTACAAGTATAAAAGTATAAATTATAGCATTGTTAGGCTGAATAAGGAAAGTACGATATGATTGTGGGTCTATCTAATCATGAATCGTAGCTTAATAATAAGACAACCCTCTTCACACCTATCAATATAATACCTTCAGCATCGATAACGCGCACAAAGAAAAAAACAATAATGATGAAAAAGTAAATTGAATGATTGAATACTTGGTAACCATTTAAATCTTCAGAATCTCTATCTTTGTGATTGTGATTGATATTATTCACTCCCCCAAACCTTCCTTCATCACCCTGTTATCCTATATATAACTACCTACCTAGGTAAAGAGTCCAATACCAAAATACCAATTCCAACTAACACCACACTAACTATAAAATTCACAATCCACACATCCATCCCATATATCCATCCAAACCATCCCACCCGCTACACTAACATAAACCTCTCATTCGCAAGTCATCGTACGACTTACCTTACCTTAAAATACGAGCTAAAAAGGAGAAAAAGAAGTAAACCTGCTATGTGGAGATCCTACTATCCTACTATGCTGCTATGCAGCTATATTACGCTTCCATCCATTCACAGCAGACCAAGAAATCCCTACAAAAAAAATTCAAAAAATCCCGAAAAAGAAGGCAAAAATAAAATAAAATAAAAAACGTGACAAAAGTCGCTTATCATCATTCATTCATTTAACGTTCTCCCTCTCTCTATTCATTTCCCATCGTATCCCATCTCGCGCAATTCCTCTTTTCCTAGGTATCAGGACATTACACCTGATACCTTTATCAAGCCTTCGATGATCTAATTGAGCAGGAAGGGGACCGACCCAACATAGTTATGGAATCTTTCATTCACCACAACGTGTAATAACCCATGATTACATTGATGAACACAGGTAAAACTACCTCGCACTACTCTCGGGTAAAATCCTACTTAAACTCCTCAGTACCTCCACCATTGGCACATCCCTCGTGCCTACTGATTCCCTCTCCCTCCTCTCCCTTTCATCCAGTCTCACTGCACTCAACGCCAATATCTTGTCCGCTACTCTTCCTACTGTTTCCCCATATCTTTCGATTTTGTGAATTCCGTCTACGAAGCGATCCACTTTTCCTTCAATTTCTTGATGGGTGGTTTTTAATCTTTCCGAGACATTTTCGCGTAGAGATAAGGAGGATGAGGAATTTATTAAAGATAGAATGTCAGATTGTTCGGGATCGAGAAGAGTGGCATCGATTTGAGAAGGGGAGAGAGGATTTGTGTCTGCATCTGTATCGGGAAAGAGGGGTGGAAGTGGCGCTGGGGGCTTTTTGAAGGATATCCATTGCGCTTTTTCGATTTCTAGTCTGGGATTTGTTAGCACATTGTTCAAGTTTTAGATAGATAGAACCATACTGTTTTACCCGAGCTTCTAACGCTTGTATGTTTTCTTCAGCCTCGATATTTTTCGGATTGGGCTTTTTGACCACTTTCGTTATCCTGGTTGGTTGTTTTTCTTCCCGATCAAACCAGTTCGAAAAGGTAGAATTGGTACCCAAATCTTTGAGAAGGGCTTCCGATATTGCCCTCGCTGTACCTAATTAGTCCTCCCCCCAGACTTCCTATGTGACTAAAGTACTCACCTGCCAATTTCGCACCACTATCCGAATCGCCATGCGCGGGTTTTTCTGGTAAAGCTCTTTCGCCAGTCCATGTCAAAAGTTGTTTCATTCTTCTCGGTTCAGGTAATCCATCCTCAATATGCTTATAGAATTGCGAGGTCTCGACCTCTTTGTGAGGTATCGCACTATATCCACTGTCGATGAGTGAACTTGCCCTCCTCCCACGCATACCTAAACTACTCCTCCTCTGACCTGTCCCGCCCTTCTTTCGTAATTCCTTATTCCGGTTTATAATTGGTGTATCGCTAAATGGTAAGGCGATGACCGTAGAGTGTGTATTATTTGGGGCTTCTATAGTCGACTTATTTGATTCCTCTGGTACCGGTGCACCACCATTCATGTCGATACTATTGTCATAATCCCTGCTTCCATTCGCGGTATTTCCATTTCCATTCTGAAGTTTCTCCGTCGACAAACGCGTACTTTTCCTAGTCCCTCGTTTCGGTTCGACTTCACTCCTGGGTTTCTGTGCCTTCTCCACCCTCGATTCTTTCGGCGTAGAAAGGGTCGTTTTGGGTGCACTTCTCGTTTTCTTAACAGGTGGCGATGACGCTGATGTAACACCATGGGTTTCGCGCTCATGAACTACCTTCTTAGTCCTCCTAGGTACTGTCGTTGTTACAGGCGGTACTGCCTCCGGTATTGGAGCCGGCACAGACGCCGTAGTCTTCGCCTTTTTTGATACACGCGTGAATTGAAAATCTCCATCTTCTTCCTCATATCCTATTCTTTCTGTCAGTAACTTCCTGGCCAATGCGCAAAAAATCCCTCCTTCTCCATTCCCCCGCCCATTACCACAAATTCAAACAGTAAGAGATATCGAAACCCACCAGCTAATCGTTTACTCCTTCTTCGTCCCGCCGGTTGTTGGTTCATTCTCAACGTTTCTAGAGGATTTCGAGCTCGTACAAGGGTAGTCATTGATGTTTAGCAGCGCATCCGTTTTCTTAGATTGCTCGTTGTCGGGGCGATAGTTGCTTTGAAACTGGTGAATTAGGTATATTTCGCGCGATAATTTCGTGTGTCGTCGCGTCAATCGGTAGATGTCAGTATTCGAGCTTAGATAAATCTAGGTGTGAATTCGTGGGGGATCGTGGGTTGCTGGGTTTGAACGGTTGATTACTGTTAGCTGGTAATGTCATGGGGATTCAATGTTTACATTTCGCTAGTGCCGGAATAAATCGATCATGTGACATGACCAATGCCGAGAAATAGTAAGTTTCGTGGGATTTCTCTTTTAGGTGTGTGTAAATTTATATGAACTTAATATTCTGAATCTATGAGTAACCTATAAAAACAATACTTCTATAAACCTTACCATTTATTCCATTAAAAACAAAAATCTAATCAAATAGTAATCTCTTCCCTTGTAAGAAAGGGTTTGATGCCCAAAGAAGTCAAATCATTTGCGGTATAATTATCTCTCTTGCGAGAATAGATCTTCCTTTCCATCCTTTTCTTAACGTAATAATCTTTCATCTAAGCTCTCCCGTCTCCATCTCCATTTCATTATTGCAACAACACTCTAAGTTTTCCCCAAAAAACTCCAGTTGAAAGAATCATATATATCGGATGATAGTGCAAGTATTCGAAGAGAAGTGTTCGAGGATAAAGCGTTCGAGGATAAAGCGTTCGAGGATAAAGCGTTCGAGGATAAAGTGTTCAGTGGTTTTCATTATGTATCGACATCGTCTGCCATAAAATCGGTGAAAAATAAGCTCACTATAGCCCCCAATGAGTACGTAACCAGTGCCAAAATGAAATTGGTTGAAAATTGACTAAAGCGTTTAAATTGACCCGAGAAAAGTCGTATCTCCTCTGCTCAGTCGCTATCAACTCTTGCATGCGACTGACTCTAGCATGATCTTGGTAATAAGCCGCTTCTTGAATATTTGCCACTAGTGCTGGAGCTGCGAATATCATTGTTGTGAATGGCTCTACCCAGTCCATGGGTTAGTTTTGTTTTGATTCATCAAGAATACCGATCAATACTTACGTCCTTTGACGGCCTCAGCATACTGCACAATCTCCATCACGGTTTTTCGGTCACCTTGCATCCTAAACTCTGTAGGCCACATGTTGTGGTCTAAATCAAGAGCTGCTGCGATGAACCTTGCCACATCATATACAGACGTCATGGAAACTGACACTTGCTGTCCTGCACTATCATATTCCACAATTTCTGCAGTATTGGTCTCCATATTCATTAGAAAAGAGCTAGGATAGCCAATTGCACTTGACGTGCTGATACCCATTGAGGCTAGACCTCCTCGGGCAAATCGTTCATAAAAAACTCCGCAACAAAAAACAGTGTATTGCATTCGATGACGACGATGCTGAGCCCAATGTCGAAGCCTTTCGATACTCGCAGCTCTTCCACGATCTGAATGGTCATTTGTTGGTCGCCCCTCAAGCTTGTCTTGGTATTCTGCCGGGACGAAACGTTGGACACGGGAATGGGCGGCGGCATCAATAAGGTTGATCTGAGGGGTCCCAAATACCGTTGAAATGACAATGTCTACTCCTCGAAGATGAAAACGGAGATCATCCTGATTGTCGTAGTCGACTACAGTCACTTGGTAGCCCAGTGACTCTAGATCTGGTCGAGTCTAAAGACATGGTCAAATTCCGTTCCAAAAGCAGAGAGCTCAAGTCCACTAACCTGTCTTGACAAAATGATGAGTGGATGTACCGTCTCGTTGATGTAATGAGCGAAAACTTGGGCTAGGCCCCCTGAGCCTGCTATTGCAATGCGCATCATGCTGTTGCCATCCCATTGTTGATTACTACCATGTTTGCATATTTAATAGAACACCAAAAGAGTCCAATGGGATTTTGATTCCTCCAAGTTTGTTAGAAGCGGAAAAAAATAGAAGGCCGGGCAATCCTGTAGCCACGAGGGGTAAGTAGCCATCAAGACAGAGGAGGTCAAATCATTTCATGAATTAACGAAATTTCTAAAAATGTAACTGGATAGAACGGTGATATTTGCAGAGTTCACCCTGGGTATTTATCATGGCTTGATGTCTATTTACTACAAAATTAGCACAGGATGAGAGAAGGGCGATGCAATTCGACCACTAGAATGATGCAGGGTGGGAGCCGCGATCCTGGGTAAGTTAGCCATCTAGGGCGGCAGCGAAAGTTAAATTTAGAAAGTCGATTTCAAGACTGAGAGGAACTCTTCCATATAAATTGTTCCCAAGCCTTGTTATGTAGCTCTCCAAGACATGCGGGTGGTGAGACGCCGCAGCCACCTATGACCAAATAATCAACAACAGCCGGAAAATTTGATGAGGGTGACACATAAACATAGAAACTACCTGGCAGAGTTTTATATGATGGATGGATATTGCCAACGTTGTGGCCGCTGACCGCAGGCCGCAGTCGTCCCATTCCGCACGAATTGCGATTTATAGCAAGATTACATCTGGTACCTACGTAAAAAAATTCCCAGAGATCTTGATTCCTGATCCTTATCCGCATTACTGGCAAGCAAAAAAGCAGGAGAATACCGGCTGCGAAACGCTGGACGATGCAGTGTCACCCATGCTTCCATGGTGTGGAAGACCTGCTTCGCCAAAGAAGCGTGGACGTCAATAATAGAGATCGTCTTGGAATGTGGAGTGTTCAGGGCCTTAGCCGGAGTAGCAATCTGATGAAAGCCTACAGAAAGTTCGATAATAGAAAGCCAGCTTGCGACAGTAAGAAGTTGATCTGGATCACCATGGATCATGATCATTGGCTCACTGAAATCCGAATGTCTTGTGGGATGTCCAAACCTCAAACCGGGACTAATCCCGTATTATCATAGGCCGCCCATGACCACAGGAAATGAGAGATATGCAACGATCCCATCCGATCTGCCATTAAGCATACTTATGGGGCTTGCGGAGGCATTTACGAGGGACATATGCAGGTCAGACACACCCCCAAGTACAGGTAGAACGTGAACGGAAACACAGCACTGGACAACCACAAAGATAGCTCATCCTCGGATAACAAAAGAGGGAGATCCTAAGGACCCCAGAGGATTTAATAATACTCAATGTATTTTGTTTAAGAAAGAGCCCTACAATTTTGATGTGGTTGAATACACTAGGGGCCATGGAGGTAACAATAAGGGGTCTTGAGACATAATGATGGAAACAGTCTAAAAATACCGAGTTCCCAATCAATTCAGAAGATTTCCAATCACACATGATGAAATGGAGATTTGTAGATTTTGGAGATGCATAATCGATTGGATGGTTTGCGAGCAGTTTGTGGCCGCTGTTGTGTTTGAGAATTTCTCTGTAAGGCTGAAGAGATGAAGTTTTGATCGCTCATGCAAGTCGCCACATGGAGGTGGTTGTTGAAGAAGCTAGGTTATTTATTGGTGAATGTGAGATGAGATAGATTTGGCCGGTGTATTATGTCAGATTTACTTGGTCATTGAAGATGTCTACTTACCTGTATAGGCAAGTAAACGAGGTCGAGGCCTTGTACGAGTAGTCAAGGAAGAATTGTTGAGCTGGTCAAAAAATAGTCCGAGACACATGAAGCTTGTAAGTACTGGGTAGGTTAAGGTCAGATGGTTCTGAACGCAAGGAAGGCTAAAATACTGGAGGCACATGTGTTGTAGATTCGAAAATATAATTAATGCCGTACAGTTGATTTCTAGAAGTTTCAATGATCAGGATCAGGATCAGGTTGAAAGTCGAGACATCGTTCTCGTGTTCAGTTCATACGTTCAAACTGTAGTAGGAAGGTTAAGGTTAGCGTAGATTCTGCCACCGCCAAAGAGGGGTAAGAATCCATCCATGCCTTCCTTCCACGAAATGCTTCCAGTATTTACATCAAAATAATAAATCCCACAAAGTTCGTAAACATCAACAAATACAATGATTCTATAGGTTCTTTGAATCCATCCAGAACATAGATAAAATCTCTTAAAACCGAGTGAACTTCAAGTTACACCACCTTGGCTTTATTTTCTAGGAGATTTCGCTGCTTAAAATCTACTTGCTTCCCGCAATTGTATCACCCTCGACTTGACCAACTAACAACAGCTTTGCCATTGGTAGTAGAAGAAGACTGATTATTACCTGGATTCAATCACAATGGGCAAAGTAAACAAAATGCCAGGTCTTAACGCCAATATGAAGCCTCTTGGTTCCCGGGCGAAAAATTCATCTTACAGCTCTAGCTCAGGTAAACAGGAGCATGATAGCGAGCACCGTCCTCGCTCTCGGTCACGATCAAGAAGCTGTCAAACTTCTCGTCGCGTCAGCTCTATTTCCAAAAGCCCTAGTAGCCACTATCGTCGGCATGCTGAAGCCTTTCAGTTTTCGAGTCACTATCGACTACGCTCCCGAAGTCCCAAGTATTCCCGCGACGCTCATGTCCGTTCCCGAAGTCCACACAGCTTCCGTAACTCCAAACACTCTGACTCATATCAAGAGGTCTCAAGCTTCAGTTCCTATACGTATAAATATCCTCAACATAAAGGTTCCCTTAGTGATCGGGATGTTTCAAATAGTTCTTATAACAGGCCATCATATGCCGTCCGACATACAAGCATACCGTCTAAGTTCATAAGCCAACCTCTTCCCTTTGTGTCGAGTGACAATCTTGGGGAGTCTCTAGATAACGAAAAGGTTTGTTTTTACGCGTCCCGATATGTAAGCTACTGATAGATCCTGCTTCTAACTTTTAAAGGCAATAGTTACAGAGTCTTGGGTTGAACTTGCTGGTTCCAAGCACAAAGAATTTATGGCTCCTGCTCTTAATACTAATTTACCAAGTCCCATGGAAGAATCATGGGTGGAGATTGCCAGTCGCAAGCATAAAGAGCTGATGGCAATTCCAGCAGCTAACATAACCACTTCCATTCAAACTTCACTTGCCGCCTCCGCAGCAGGATCACAACTTTTGGATCAATCGATGGTTTCTGAACGACCAAGACCGACGGTCAACACTGGTTCTGTTGCTTCTGTTGGGGATTCAAGGTACTCGTTGAGCGAGAGAACAAAGCCAAGAAAAGCGGAAGGTTCAGATATCCAACGCCAAATATCATCTCTTTTATATCCTCGCAAACCAAAGAATCGACCCTCATCATCAGTCAAACCCAAGGTAGGTACTGAAATTAATGTCAAGAGAGAAGAAACCAGCCCTTTCACTTTTGTTGAATTATCTGCCAAGCATCCAAGAAGTTCTTCAATCGAGTCCATGCCTACGCCGGTGCAAGAGATACATCCAAGAAGCGACTTTCTTATGTCTTCATCAAACCAAGGCATACATCCATCGAGGCGAATGCTTCTCACTTTTCCCCTCCACCGCCAATCAGGTCCCCAGAAAACTTATACATACAGGCTGACTCCCGCGTTACTATTTCGCCTCCAAAAATTAGAATTAACACAGAGACTCTCCAAACGAAGATTCAAGAGCTTCGTCGCGCATCTTTTACAAGTGAGCCACTAGGCTTCTACAGCGCCATTTCTACTCAACAACTAATACCAAGCCTTGGTATAGGCAAAAAGCCTAGACCGATCCCAAGCATCATGGACGAATCATTTTTGACCAATGGCCCTTTCCAATCAGACCCCTATGTAAGCACAAACTCAAGTAGACGAAGACAAGATGGATAGATAGGCTAATAACATATTGAGAGAGGTAGCCTAATGAGCCAGTGATCCCAACTCACTGGCAGGATTAAGTCATCTACCATGCAATCTTAATCAAACCTCTGTTATTTCCTCCACATAATATACAGACGCAGTTCAAGTATGTGCTGAAGTTTCCTTCCATTTCACATAATTGCCGGTTGTTATATAAGGGGAGTTGGTGTCTTAAGCAAATGCAAAGGAAGCTGGGGTGGTAAGACGGATGTGCTGACTTTACGGAACCTCGAGATACCCAGGTACGGATGGCGTAGCGATTGGGATGCACTGATGTTCCTTGTTACTCGGATCTGTGAATTTGTTTCCTCTATGAGAACATCTTCGGAGTTGAGGTGAAGATGTTACTCTTTAATTCCCGATTATGTTTCCTTCACTCTAAGTTTTCTACGGGCCGTGGCCAGATTAATTTTCATTTTGTCACTTTTCACTTCATGTCTTCACTCAGATTTTCGCTTCGAGCTACAATTTGCATTAAAATCCTCGACAATTACATAGTGCTATCATGACCCTTTTAAAATCAATTTATAAATATCCACTTATACATTAAAACCCATCCACGTACCCCAAATGCGCATAACCTAACTTCCGATTCCGATTCCGATTTGAATGCATGCAAGCATGTGAAAGAATCCACAGGATCTTTCTGCAAACACCACTGTAACCTTAACGACAATTTCAAACGCCCTCGCTTAATCCCCGTACTAATTATTTCAATAGTAATAATAATAATAAAACTCCTACAATGCTTCTTTAACTCCGTAATTATCATATCTTTCCTTGTAACTTCAGATTCGGGGTATCTTTCTTTTCTTCGCTTCTTCTCTTCTTTTCAATAATAAGAACAACAACAACAAAAGAAAACATAGAGAGCGCGAGATCTGACTAACTAACTAATATTTAACCTAATCCCATCCTGTCCCATCACGTCATATGATATTCATTCCTCGACTCATAACTTCGTACTCGTCCTCGTCCTCATACTCATACTCATACTCATACTCATACAAAATCACAAAGGAAAAAGAGAGAGAAAAAAAGGGGGCTTAAAGCTCGAACGTTAAAAGTCAAAAAGTTGAAAAGAAAAACAGGTAAGAAGGGAAGTAAGAAACGAAGGAAAGAAAACGGAATAAAATGAATATGTACTAATATATCCCGAATGAATTGCCCAGTCCGATCCAGTGCAAACCAACCTGACCTAGATCCAAGCCAAATTCTTTTCTCATCCTTTAATCCTTCATTTCGTTCCTAGAAGCCTATTTCTACATACTATTTCTACATATCTTCTCTGTTCCCGAGTAGCCCTTATTAATTATCCATTATCAAGAAATAGAAAAAGAAAATTCGCACTATACGAATACTGTTTATTGCACATTGAGAAATAAATCATTTCCCCTTCTCGTGGGGGTTAATTTTGGTACCCAGCCTGGTGTCTTTGGTAGACTTGGATTGTCTGCATTGGTATTTATAGTGATCACTTGGCTGGATCCATCCTCGTCGGTGTGTGTGGTTGATTTTCCATTTGTGTTTGTGTTTGTATGGGTATTGGTGCCGGTGCTGGGATCTTGGTTGAAATTAAAATCCGAATTGATTATGGATATAGCAAGGGAATCAGCAGCTTGACCTTGACCTTGGGCTTTGATGTTGGATATTGTGGTCATTTGTGTAAGCCGTGGATCGTAGGTGAAATTGCGGGTTTCTTGACTGTAAATGGAGGATACTTCGGGTTCTTGGATGGATGGGTTTGGGGGTATGGATTGGGATTGAAGGTGGTTCTCGGCTTGGTTGTCGGGGTTGACGGTGTTTTTGTTGTGTAACGATTGAACGCTGTCTTTTCGCAAAATACCTGTGAGGATTTGTGGGCGCCAGTGAGGCGACGGGATGGTGGGCGAGGTTTGTTGTGGAGGAGTGATAGTGTTGCTGTTCATGCTGGTGTCCTCGTTGTTATCGGGAAGAACTCTCCATTTACTTTGTGATCGATTGGTATTTGAGCTTGAAGCAGAAGCAAGGTTTAATGGGGGAGGTGGTGCGTGTCTTTTACCGCTACCTCCACTCATACTTCCTGGACTTATATCTCTCTGTCTAGTATTTGGAGGCAAGGGTAATGGGATCGGGGCCGGAGGACTCCTTGACGCTAAAACAGTGGGGCTGAAGAAATCCTTGCTTTTGCGAATCGTGATAGATGAATTGTGAGAGCCGGGAGCGAGATGTTTGCCGGGTGACAGGCCAAGAGATGTCATTCGTAGTTTCTGGGCGGCGATCTCGGCTTCTTGCCATGGCTTTTTACTGTACATTGTGGGGGGACAGACGGGTGACTCGATGGAGATGGGTGGTGGAGCCGGGAAATCGGTTATTATTGACGTACGAGTGCGGGCGCGGTTGCGAGAATGTCGTTGGTTGCCTTTGATTTTAGGGTACTTGACGGGAGATTTACCAGTAGCTTTTAGGCTGCCCGATGGAGATTCGACGACAGGACTAAGGTTAATGTCGCCAGATAGTTCTTGGAGCTCCGGATTGATAGAATCTATGGTTTCGAATGATGTCATCGAACCAATAGATGTTCTGGAGGTGCGGTTTTGATCGTATGGTCCGGCGGGATTGTGCGCGGATTTTCGAAGGACGCGGCGAAATGAGGGATTGGATTGCATGAGGGAGTTTAGCTTCTCGACTTCGTTTGACGAGGGCTGACGAGTGTGTGATCTTGCCGAGTATACAGACGATGTTGCTGTGAGAGGATCCTTGACAGATGGATTGCGGCTGAGAGGTTTCAGTGTATTTTCAGGCCGGCGAAGTTGTGAGAAGTTCCTCTGGAGATTAAGGGGAGGTACGTAAAAATCAGGTTCACCCAAAGGATCCTTGTAGGAATTGATGATAGTTTCGGTTTCATTTGGCGAAAGTTCGCCTTGGAGGCGAGATGATTGATAATGTGCAGGGTCAGGCTGCCGGGGAACCGTTTCTTTAGACACGGAGCCATAGGAGGCAGCATTCCATGGTGCCTCAGATGCTACAACTGTGCTGCATGTATCTTCATCCTCGAATTGCGTAGCCGCAGATTGCCGATTATTAGCGACGAAGGTTGATGGTTGCTGATAGGTAGCAGTGTGAATGTTGGTGGAATTTTGCTGGGAAGGAACTTGTAGGGTGAGGGTGGGTCTTTCGGGTAAAAGTGGGGAGGGTCCACGTTGGAATACGTCTTCGGCATAACCCATAGGAGTTAAAGAATTGTTTTGGGGGCTTTCGGAAGTCATGGCGAGGCCAATGTTTTCCGGGATGCCATTCCTTTGGGAGAAAGGATCGGGGCTCGGTTGGCCCCCTCTTGGATGCATTCGAGCCCCCAAAAACGGCCCTATTGGTGTTGGTCCTCGGGTCGAAACGGAAGCCGGCGATGGTGCTATTGGTTTTGTTATTCTGAAGTGTGATTGAGATTTAATGCTCATTGTAGGCTCTTGTTGAAATGGAAGGTATCCACTATCACGATTTGCCTGCCTCCTCCGCCTCATACAGGCAAACAACAATATGACTACAACTGCCAAGACCACCCCACCAACTCCTGCTACCACAATCCCAGCTATTTGACCGATCGATAAAACTGGTTTGCTCTTCTCTTGTGATGAAGTGACACTCGTAGCAGCTGCTGGTTGTGGTATCCCCGTCGACGATTTCACATCCGTAGTTGAACTTGGAGTAGTTGGCGATGCAATTGTGCTTAGAGTTGTGGCCGTTAGACCACTAGCACTTGTTGTTGCTACCGGAGCAATTTGTACTATGCTTGCGGAGCCGGATTGTAGAACTAGAGTTGCTGTGAGAGTGCTGTGTGTATTTGGTAGAGCACTACTGTCGGAATTGCACATCTCGTATGCTTTTAATACTGTATCATCTGCGAGACAAATCAGAAAGATCCATTATAGCCAACTCGACAATCACTCACTAGAAGAATCATCTCCATTACAAAAGCCAACACTAGCCTCTGACATTATACATTGTACCGCTCCCTCTCCCACAGTATATGTAGACTTGCTGCCATTTTCACATAGGCAATCTAACGTAGGGGTTTCGCCACAAACATTGGTTGGATAGTTGTCTTGTACAAATGACTCAAAGCAGACTTGTGCGCAAGAAGGTATAAAACTTGTTACTTGAGATGTTAAAGAAAATTCCGCATTAACACAAGTCGACAATGCGTATATGAGTAGGAGGAGACTCGATGGTAACATTGCCATTCTCGGAAACACTGTAGGAGGGTGAATGTCAGCATTGTCTGTGTATATACATCTGCTAAATGCTTCTGAATATTTCTAGATTTTCATGGGCTTGTAATCATCGATGTTGTTGAGGTCATAGTTCTTCGAATCACTCAATTTGTTGGACACAAAAGCTCCAAGGCGTGGTCTCGAACCAGGTGGCATATGTATAAGAAGTAGGAGAGCCAGAAATAGATTCTACTGACCTCAAAGATGGGAAATATAGCACTTTTGGAGTCGTCCAGCGTCTCATCCATAATTACAATACGAATCTAACTTCAAAAAAATTCATGGCAGTGATGATACTAGTAGAAGAAAGGAAACAGGGAAATCAAGAAAAATCCGACAGTAAGGAGTTACGTGAGAAACAGAAGGAAAATATGAAATGATGATGTAGAAAATTTCCATCAGGAGATATCAGCAATATGCTCGCAGAATACCGAATACACCCCGCAAAACACTACCTCGAAAGCCAATAAGAACTTTTCCAACAGCCGGCTTATGGGCCATACACATGGCGTCACGATTCTCGAGGTACGAATCGTGGAACTGCATGATGCTACCGCTGGACTCAGGATACATAGCCGCTGCCATAATAGGTGACCCCATGTTTGATGTGGTGATAAGCCTCATTACATGTATGGTGGATGTTGTCTAGTTCTGCAAGTAAGCGCTGAAGAATGGCCCTGGCGGTTACAAGGTTGTATTGACACGTGACCTAACTTGAACCGAGTTGAAAACGATACTGTGACTGTATTTGATATCGATGGTTGCACTGATTGCAATGGTTATGCAAAATATAAGTGCAAACGTAGGCCAAGTGTGTTCCATCGTCGTCTATATTTTTCTACGCTCTGTATAGAATGAGCAAAGCTGTTTTGAATGAGGTGTAAATAAACATGTTGATGATTTAAAATAAAGAAATTAAAAATCGAGATTCCCGAACCATTTACCCACTTATCAGATGCGGGGCGGGTATGACTGGAGACCACATGTAGCTCCAGAGTTCAACAATCCTATGGCTCTTTATTAGACTCCAGGATACGGAGTACTACTACACCAGTATTACTTATTGTTCAACCATCCATTGCATTTGCTACGTGTCAAAATTTGATTTTGATTTTGGAATTTTTTTCTTTTTTCTAAATCTTCCCGCAGTTTGCTAGATACCTATCTCCACTGCGATTCCCTATGCGTCACGTTGCAGCTATTTTAGATTAAA
Source organism: Sclerotinia minor (assembly GCA_025389075.1). Lineage (NCBI taxonomy): Eukaryota > Fungi > Ascomycota > Leotiomycetes > Helotiales > Sclerotiniaceae > Sclerotinia > Sclerotinia minor. Next base: position 807,227 of record QRFH01000015.1, on the reverse strand, counting down.
TCATTCGTTATGGTCATTTCCTCGTAATTCATCCACGGTTAGAATCTCAAAAAGGCACATCTCGCGGCTGTGTCTGCAGCCCAGAACAATCCCAGCTTGAGTGAATCCATTGTTAAAAAAATATCCTCGTAAGCAAACTGAGCCTCTCGGTCTAACATGAGCTTATGCACATATGCAAACGCCCGCTTTTCCCCCAATTTTGTGTGTAAAAGCAAGCAAGTGCAGGAAGAGATATGGATGAACGAAGGACCCATATATAGGATCCATATAAAAATAATCAAGCCCGTAAATTGGTACCAGCACGGCTTGATTTAATGACTTTCTTCACGATTTCCTCCGTCTCATCCCAATCATCCTGGTTGAGCTTGATAAGATCAATGTTATAATGATGTGCGATTTGGTTAAGTGCATCATAACTCTTTCTGTCGAAAACAAAGCTGATACTGACACCGACACGTCCGAATCTTCCGGTTCGACCAATACGGTGCAGATAGGTCTCTGGATCGGGCTCTGAATCAGATCGACCCTTCATAGGGATATCGTAGTTGATGACCATGGAGACAGATTGAACATCGATACCTCGGGAAAGAACATTTGTAGTGATAAGGACCTTGGCCTTTCCCTGTCGGAAATCCTCAAGTACTGTGTCTCGCTCCGTACCTTCATAGGCTCCGTGAATGGCGGCAACTTTGTGTCCTTCTGCTGTCAACCGCTCGGCGATATTACTGGCAGTATCTCTTCGCTGTAATTTCAATTAGTGTGACTATCGTGGAAGTGTGTTATTCGTCACATACCTTCACAAAAATGATTGAGGAGCCAATTGTCATCAAACCATATAGCTTGACCAAAATCTCATACTTTCCGACCTCATTTGGACAATCCATAAACATCTGCTTGATGCCGGACACAGTAAGTTCATCGCGCTTTAACTTAATCTCATTTGCACGCGGCGAAAATTGCTGAGCGAAGCCATAGACCTCATCAGGAAAGGTCGCAGAAAAGAGTAAAATCTGCTCGACTTTAATCATCCTAAAATGAATTAGAAGGCGGTACTCAAAGGGGAAGACATCGAACCTACGACTTAACTCGCAAGCACTGATCTCCGAGACCTTGCTGATCCAACATGTTGTCCGCCTCATCCAAGCATAGAACCTTCATCTGAGATGCGTCGATAGATCTCCTCTTGATCAAATCCATCACGGTACCAGGTGTTCCCACAATAACCATCGCATTTACTCGAGCATTTCGTTCCACAGCACCTGGAACGGCTGCCTGTACAGACAAGCCCTCAACAAATTGTCCAATACTTCTAACAACACCTTCGATTTGACGAGCAAGTTCACGACTTGGTGCCAGACATAAAGCTTGTGGTGTAGTTGGCTTTGAAAAGTCGAGACGAGATAAGATGGTGATAACGAATGCGGCAGTCTTTCCAGTGCCGGATTGTGATTGCGCGATCATATTTGTTGGTGGGTTGCCAAGTAAGAGTGGTAGAGCTTTTTCCTGAATCTTAGAAGGCTTTTTAAAATTCATCGCATAAAGTCCCTTAAGAATCGAAGCGTCACTGGTAGGATTGATCAGCTTAGCTTCTGCAAAAGTGAAGCTGGTACTTACATCCCCAACTGTTCGAATGTGTCTACAGAGTATAAAGGACTGCTTTGATCGCCCTGAATGTCGCTGAGCTTAACCTCAACTTCATATTGACCGTCTTGCAGGGTACTACCTCCTAAAGGCTCAGTAGCTCCATCGACTTGCGCGTCCTCCAGAGAGCTTCCCTCGTTTTTTTCAGTAGATGGTGATGCAACCTCATCTGCCCAAGATGTGCTCTGGGACTCGGACATTTTGAGGGTGTAGGATTGATGTTAAACGTAAAAAGTGCTGTTTCTTTCTTACAAATAACGAGGCTTTGGAGGGGTAGATTGTGTGATTATTGCAAAGGATTGATTGAGATTGAGACATTGTGTAAACGATAAGAGCTGAGCTAACTTATAACTGCCTAGCGTTCCTTGTGTGGTTTGCCAATCTACACGTGATTGTATCGTACATCGAACCACAGCCTTACTTACCTAATTTCGCCGCTTTAGAAAACATTTGGTCGCCGCCCTTTGGATGGCTCAATTCAATGTAATCTGATCGGCCTGAATCTGAATCCAACCTGCCCAGCCAACCCAACTAATAATAATTAGGTACTAATACCTACTAATAATAAATAACAATAACTCCGTAATTTTGGCGGGGCATTTATGCGTACGAGTTATTATTCATTACGGTTATTGTCCTGATGACATATGCCCAAGCCCAAGACCGACCTTCATATCTTTCATTCTTTACTTCTCTAATCTAATATGAATCTCTTCGCTCTCTCACGTTGCCCATGATCCAACAGATCCCCAGATTACTGACCTATAATTGTGCTATACATTATGGCGGAGGTTGATATTGCCCCCCAGTTTGGCCTTGAGCTGAAGGTTAGTGGACGGCGCATGCTCATATGTTCTTTTGACCGTTGTCTTATCTGACTTTTGATATGTTCGTTTTTAGGATGGGTTCAAAGCGACGAATAATTGGGTGTCCAATGGTATCGACTGGTTGGACGACATCCAAGCATTCTATCGCGAAAGAAGTGTAATTGAGAAGGAATACAGCGCAAAGCTCAATGCTTTAGCAAAGAAGTATTATGAGAAGAAGACAAAGAAGTCAAGCAGTTTAAGTGTCGGTGATACACCTGCTATGACCCCTGGGTCGCTGGAGAGGTTAGGGATATTCTATTCTTACCAGAACTAGTCGTGCAACGGTTGACTAACCTTATTGCATGTAGTGCGTCATTAACAACATGGACAACGCAACTTACCACGCTCGAATCTCGCGCAGCGGAACATGATCGTTATGGAGGGGAATTGATTACCCAGGTTGCGGAGCCACTGAAAGTACTTGGAGGGCGTTACGAAGAGTTAAGGAAACGCCACGTGGAATATGCGGACAAATTGGAGAAGGAGAGAGATTCTACATACGCGGATCTGCGGAAAATGAAAGGGAAATACGATGCCGCATGTCAGGAAGTCGAGAACAAGCGCAAGAAGGCGGAGTCATCGTTTGATTATTCAAAGACGAAAGCACAAAATGCATACCAACAACAGATTCTTGAAATGCATAACGTCAAAAATAGCTACTTAATCGCTATAAATGTCACTAATAAACAAAAAGAGAAATACTATCATGAGTATATCCCGGACCTTCTCGATAGCTTACAGGACCTGTTCGAATCGCGCACAATTAAACTTAATGGTATATGGTCACTGGCGGCGCAATTGGAGAAAGGAATGCTAGAACGTAGCACGGAGTTTACCAATCACTTATTAACAGAGATTCCAAGAAATCAGCCTTCTCTAGATTGTATGATGTTTGTCAGACATAATGTGGGACCTTGGCAAGAGCCTCCAGACAAGCCATTTGAGCCAAGTCCTGTATGGCACGACGACGATGCGATGATGGTGGGAGATACAGCAAAGGTTTTCCTACGGAACGTTCTTAGTAAATCTAAGAATCAACTTGGAGATTTAAGGAGAGAGGTGGATAAGAAGCGACGTGAGGTTGAAAGTATCAAACGTGTGAAGCAACAAATCAGAGAGGGTAAAGATAAGCGGGACGAAGTCGAAGTTGTTAGGGCTATTTTCGCTTTGCAAGAAGAGCTACATCTCGTTGATCACAAAAGGCTCACTGCAGAGGTTGAAACATCCACGATTACGGCGGCTGTTGGCGATGTTACGTTAGGCTCAAAGAGTCACAACTTCAAATCTCAAACTTTCAAAATACCCACTAATTGCGATTTATGTGGTGAACGTATATGGGGACTTTCAGCAAAGGGATTCGATTGTAGGGATTGTGGATACACATGTCACAGCAAATGTGAAATGAAAGTTCCAGCCGAATGTCCAGGAGAACAAACCAAAGATGAGAAGAAGAAACTGAAGGCAGAACGTCAAGAAGCAGCAAATGCCCTGAGAGCTCCAGGCACAGGCCTGGCAGATAGTGTTGCAGAGCTGCCAACTATGAGTCGATCCAATACTATGAATTCCTTAAGCTCCGGGTACGCTGCTAGTGCAAACAGGTCTCTCTCAGGAAAATCGGCAACTGAGGACACACCGCCTGAGACGACAGTGGATCGAAGGCAGAGTGTAAGTTCGAGTCTTAAGCCGGGAATCCTGAAGAAAAACAGGGTTGTGGCTCCTCCACCTGCAGCGTATATTAGCGAATTGCCGGGAAGCGGTGTGATCAATGGATCTGCATCAAATGAACAGAAAGGAAAGATGCTATATGCCTATGACGCTAATGGTAGCGAAGAGGTCACCTTAGCTGAGGGCAATGAAGTCATAATCCTCGAACCAGATGGTTAGTCACCCTAAACTCCTATCTTTAGAGAACCAACCTGCTGACTCCACCCAGACGGTGGCTGGACCAAAATCAAACACGGCTCTAAAGAAGGTCTAGTGCCAACCGCCTATCTCGAAATTCTTCCTCCATCTTCTTCCCACAATTCCACCAATCGGCCCGTTTCGATAATCTCTACTTCCGGCTCCTCAATCTCTGCAAGCAAGAAGCAAGGCCCAGCCGTCGCACCTAAAAGGGGTGCGAAAGTTTTGAAATATGTAGAAGCGCTTTACGAATATACAGCGCAGAGTGAAGCGGAACATAGCATGGTGGAGGGTGAAAGGTTTGTACTTATTAAGGAGGATCCTGGGGATGGATGGGCAGAGGTTGAGAAAGGGGGGCATGTGAAGAGTGTGCCGGCAAACTATGTACAGATTGTTTGAAAGGCTGAGTTGGATTCATTGTTTGATGTCGATGGGATGGGATTGATCAGCGTGAATTTGAATTTGAATTGCAGGACGTCGGTTTGCAGATGCGGATTGCGGATTGCGTTTCATGGGTAGAAAGGGGGATAGAGAAATTCCGATTGAGTTGTTAAATGATGCATAAGAGATGAGGATGAGGATGTGTCTCAAAACCTGTAAATTCTTTACCTTCCTAGTACCTAGTAACTATTACCTATGAAGAAAATACACATACAACAAACCCAAACACAAATCTTCTGTTGTCAAAGAGAAGACAATAGTAACATGAGCACCGATAAGTATCGAATGTCTCTTATACGAGCATAACAGCTAATATATGGCCATACTACAGATTCCGAAAGAAAGAATCGGCGGAGTTACATCTCATCAACTCATCAATTGAAGAAAGTACCAAAACCCCTGTTAAAATAGGGTCTGATATGATGAGAGATAAAATCAGATGAGATAGAGAAAGGTATATGTTGCCTCATCGGAAAATTTCCCAAGGATAGTTATGGATTAATTACTCAATATGTCATCTATACATCACAAAAGCAAAACTGAAACGTTTTTTCGATGTGTGGGGGGAAAGGGCAAAGGGGAGAGGAGAAAATAGAGCGAGCTTTTTTTAGGCGAATATCCCCCTTTATTTGGAAAGTGGAGATTTGTGAGTTGTAGATGGTTTGTCTGTGATTCTGGGTAGAGTTGGGGGATTTTCTGGTTTCCTTGAGGCTTGAGTTTGAAGATGTTGAGCTGGTTGGGATTACTGTTATTAGTTGTCTAATGCGAGTGTATTGTTAGATGATAATCATTTAAGCGGTTTTTTGGGGTTTGGAAACGGGGATGAGAGGGGTTTATTGTGAGAGTAATATCGTCTGATGTTTCTGAGGTCAAATGGAAGCAACAGAATTTGGCAGATGGGTAAAATAGGACTAAGACAAGGTGGGCATGTGATTTGTATTATCAATAGGCTTTGAGCAACTAAAGAGCTTCATTGGCATAGACTTTCCTCGAATCAACTTCCTAGCGCTCTGATCTGTTCAAGGTGTTGAAAAGGACATGAAGCCATTATCCTTCAGAATCCATTGAAACACGGGAGCCGAAAGATCCAGCCAGATGTATATCTATATGAAACCCTTAAGCTTTCAAGACAGACGTTGGAATGAAGAAAACTAATCAGCGAATCAATCATCAGCCGAAGGTTCAGCTTTCCCTTCTGTCGGAGGCTCCGCTTGACTCTGCGTCTGTGGTGCATCCTGACTTGCATCCTGAAATATCTTTTTAAAGTAATGTTAGTCAAACAATAGATAGCTGATGGATTTACTCAATTTGGAGAGTAAGTCTCACCTTCATAATAGCCTCATCGCCAGTACCCGGCCATTTCTCAAGCTCTTCCATACGCTTCTGTAAATCATCTACTGTTTTCTAAACATTTGCTTTCTCGAGTTCTTCGATGCGTTTTTGTTGGTCTTGTACTATTTTCTTGAGCTCTGTGACTAGTGCTTCTAGTTTCTTTACTCGGTCCTCGGTATTGCTTCCGGTGGCAATGCCATCAATTGTTCGAAACTGATTGGGATGGGATAAGCTGGGCGGTTCATGTGGTGAAGAGGGTATGTGGAGAGAAATATACGAACCATGGTTATTGATCTGTTCTTTCTTTCTTAAAATGCTTTGGCGAGTGTATAGAAGGTGCGGTAGAAGTAGGATGAGCAACTTTGGTGCACAGGCGAGTCAATTGCATATATAGCTGAATGGTAGCATGGAGATAGTGGGATTATTCTTCCAAGTATACACAATCATAATACGAGGAGTGTACACAAGACCCAGAAGCTATTATCGAGCCTAACAAGAAATTGCCAAGATGTTTAGGCACGAGGAACACCAGAACTAAATCTGAAAATCGAGTGATCATCAGACACGAGAATAAACCTGATTGAGTGGCAACTCAGGATTGCAAATATGCTCTCTGCGTCAAGATAAAACATATATTTGTGGTGCTGAAAACACTATATACATGTATGACTTTCCGGATGTGGAAAATGAGGTAACATGATATTTCGCCAGCACTCGCGGTACTACGTAGTCGCACGACGTCATTCATTCTCATGATCTGCATTGTTACCAATACAAGTGATTACACTGCACAAGCTGTGATTCTGCATAGATAATAATTATGCCCGAGTAGCTGAATTGATTAAAGTTTCAGCTCTGTCTTTGACACCTGTGTATCCAATAGTTGTAGTCGGACTGGCAGGTTAGATGTGAATGCTTTCAATCTTCGTCAAAGTTTTGTACATTTGAGCACTCTGAGTTCCTAATAGTTCGTATTTTTCAAATCTTTTGCATGTTTCAGATGATCTGATATGCGAAGTGTTAACATCATATTCAAAGGATTTGGTGGCTCAAAAGATCCTGATGTATAAATCGATCGAGAAGAGAACTTCAAGAATCTTTTGTTACCAGACCATAGTGCAGAGTATTAAAAGCCCTGGTCCTTGAAACACCAATATCGGGCAATACTTGAAATGTTCCAAGCAACTGGTTGGCACCTAACTCAATTTGTCTATAAGAATTCGTCTGAACACACCAGCTTCCCCGACGAGCATTTCAATTGAAACATGAACTTGAATACTTAGGCAGTATTCACAATTGTACTACATATATTAATCGTATATCAAATAATGCTGTGTCAAGTGAGAACGCAGCTTCAGCACAGATATTCCTGAGCGGAAAAACACCTGTCAAACCTCACATAGCAGCTGATCCAAAATCTGCTACCGAAAAATGTTGCACCAAATAGAAGTAACAGTATCAACCACTACAGTGTGATATTCCTTCTGGTATTGGGCACGAAAATGATGATATTTTTTGTTACTCTGGCGGTGACCGAAATTGACACCGCATTCATATATGGACTCCTAGTTGCGGTCTCTTATATCGTAAATATTTCCTGTCAAAGTTAATTATATTACCTTTAAAATACAACTTACTTTCCTTTTACTTTTAGTTTCACTTCATTCAATTCCACTCTCAGTTGAGAAAGCAAAATGGCAGCAGCGGCACGTGAAGGCCAAGCATGGTTTTTGAAATCGAGTCTCAAGAGCCCAGGTTACGATGGCTCAAAGCAGGAAGACTTTTATTCGTGGATGCTTCTCGAAGTCGTTTACAATGCCACTGAAGACGAGGCCTATCTCTTCCCTCCACCATTAAAATATCCAGGCCACCCAAGAACAGGCCAACAGGAATTCGTCGGCACCGCCTTCAGTTGCGGATACGGCCGCTATCAGTATATGACAGTCATGTACGGCCCCAGCGCCGAGGACATCAAGCGCACATATCGCATCAGCAGCAATATTTATCGCGGTCAACTATGGCGTCAGACAGGCTCTGCCGCTGTTTGCTATATTGCAGTTCCGCTGCCCACTGCGAAGGAACGTTTTATCTGGATCGATCTGACATATCCTGTCAGAGTCTTTTACATCCCATGCGCATTTACTGCTCATCCCCAATATAAGGGACATGCAATTTTCTCTCGCCTTGATATCCGTGGTCGTAAGGGCATGCCACCATCATATGTCATAAAAGGCCTTGCCGCCAGTGACATCGCGGCTGGCAAGAAAGTGGTCGATGATTGGGACGCAATGTATCCCCATAACTTCAGGTGGAGGAGAGAAGCTAGAAATATCGATGAAGTATATGATAAGCTAGTGAAACAAGTCAATGATCTAGAGGCCGGGCCTGATCGTGAAGGTCCGGCATTACAGGAACCTGGACTCACATCAGGGTATGTGAAACCTGATGGAAAAGCACCAAGTCAAGTGTACGCCAAGATTGACTATGGCAAAGACGCGGTGGCGGATGATACAACCGGTTGGGGAATGCGGGCTCAATGGACTGTTCGAATTGATATTTTTGCATTAGCATGCCAACTTTTGATTCCATACTCCCAGCGTACAGATGAGTACCGAAACGCTTATGCTTGTTTCACTCTATTTGAAAGGCGCGTTGTCCATGAATCGAAGGTTACTGCGGAGATTGACATGGCTCACGCCATCGACCTCGCTCAAGCGTAATCGAAAGAGCTAGGGGTCAGATTGCAATACGAGAAGGATGAGCCAGACGATAAGTTTATCAAAGATCTGTTTGTGGGTTTTGTCGCTGTGGGTCTTGGTTTGATTCCCGTGATTGGGCCTCTAGTGGCATTTGGCTGGAGTCTCGGCTACGAGATACTCTCAGATTCAGAAAAGTTCACCAAGGCTGCCGGTGTTGGAGGAAAGGCACCTGCTTTTACACAGGCTGTGGTTGACTCTCGCGAGAAACTGTTACCTATGATAAAGAAAGGTGTCTCTAGTATGCTGAAGATGCATATGCAAGCAGGGCCCAAGAGAATTATTCGTGTCGATACTAGCGAGAAGAGTAATAATGCCGATGAGAGTTCCCAACAGCAGTCCGAGAAGGTCGAGGATGGCGAGGAAAAGCCGGAGCAGCAAGAAGATGATGCTGGAGATGGGACCAGCGCGAATGACAATGAAGGAACACAGCAACAGCAAACCGAGAATGGTGAGGGTGATGGTAAGCAGCCAGATACTGAAGAGAAGTCACAACCACCACCGGAAAGCGGAAATGAAGCTAACGTAGATGACGGGGAAAAAGCACAAGAACAACCTGAGAGCGGAGATGATGACAAAAAGCCAGACGATGATGAGGAACCGGATGGTGAGGAAAATCCAGGTGGTGATGAAAAGCCACAAGAACAACAGCCCAATAGTGGAGATGACGGCGACGAGAAGCCGGACGACGAAGAAAAGCCAGCCGCTGAAGATAAACCAGGTAGCGACGAGAAGTCAGAGACTGGCGACAAGCTAGATGCTGCAGAAAATGCAGATGATGACGAGAGACCAGCTGAGAGTGGCGAGAAACCAGAGAGCGATGAGAAACCAGACGCGGAAGAAAAAGCAGATGACGACGAAAATTCAACACCTCAAGAACAGTCAAGGAACGATGGAAAAGAAACCAGCGCGTCCCAAACTAAAACAACTCAGGAAGACAAAAAAAGTGATGAAAACAACAAGACTGATTCAGATCCTCCCAATGAAAAAGAAGAATCCGATTTATTCCGGTTCATTATTGAAGCCGGAGAGGCAGAGGTTGTGGGCTGAAGTGGGAAGGCATGGAAATTTAGTTGAATAGCTTTTGGGCCTGTCTAGATTGTAAGGGAATGGAATCTTTTTTGCTGGATTTTGATGTTTTCCTAATATGTGAGCGAGTATAATAATATGCCCGCAGCTCGATACACCCGTGATACGTGATTAGATTGTTGAATTCCGAGCAAAATGTAAAATAGAAGGAATCCAACACAACATCAGTCTATATAAAACTTCTGAAATTTTCAGCGCAACATCTTCCTGTCTCTAATTTTTTTTTTATGAGATGAGTGTGGAAATAATCACAAAACTCTCATGGGCAAGTGAACCATGATGGGCACTCGTCGCCCTCCAAAACTTAGCTTCGACCAAAAGAATGCCAAAAACAATAAAATAAAAAACACATACAACAGTGGGGATTCGCTGGTGGTCACCCACCCAACTACTAATCCACCGATCTGAAGCTTGTGTATGGCAGAGCGGACGGGATGCCCAATTCTCTTCAGTCTATGGTCGTATGTGGTAAGAAGTGTGTGGTTTATATTGATATTGAAACCATCTGATTGAAAATATGTTGATTGACAGGGATTGACTTAAACATTTCAGAAAATAATCGACGAATAAAGAGCTTACAGTAAAAATCTTAGTTACACGTTGTGGAAAAGAATAACAAGACACATTACGTAATTTATTACGAAGATGTTAGACGAAAAGTCACTGTTGCACTACTAACACTGTCATGAAATAGCAGGTTCTAGGCTCCGAAAATGCCGTGCGGGAAATGGGAAATTATTTTGGTCTGTGTTTCTTGTAAGAGTAAAGAGAAAAGTATATAATTTGACCTGTAACCGATTTCCCCACTATATGCACGTCCCTACTACGTGCACGACTTTGAAAATGTCAACATTATGGCTTCAAACATCGATGATATGCCTTTAGAGGCTCGTATAGAGCTTGCATTAGATCATTTGAAAGGGGTTCAAGCTCCTAAATACACTCAGACAGCTAATTTCTTCAAAATTGATCGATCCACGCTCTCCCGGCGGCATAGAGGTAAAACCACCTCGAGAAAACAGTTCCTCTCCGATACGAAACAAGCGCTTTCTAGTGATCAGGAGGAGGTTTTAGTTGATCAAATCAACAAGCTGACACAGAGATCTATCCCTCCTACAAGCCGCATAGTCAGAAACCTTGCAGAAGAGATCCTAGGCAGAGAGGTGGGAAAGAACTGGACTAGCAATTTTGTCAAGAGGCATTCAACACGTCTTAAAAGTCGGTATCTCCGTTGCATTGATAATTTGCGTGTGAAAGCCGATAATGTTGCTATATTTGATTACTTTTATGATCTGGTTTGAGCTATTTTCTATTGTTGTTGATCTTTATTACCTAAAACGCTCTTGCTAATGCCCCTCTTTTTTTAATTTAGTTGATAAAAGTGACCATAAAATACGATATACGGCCGAGAGATATATACAATTGGGACGAGAAGGGCTTTATGATCGGTATGGGGAGGACTATGAAGAGGATAATGAGTGCTAGCGCCTATAATAGAGGCAGAGTGACAAAAGCTAGGCAAGATGGATCAAGAGAGTTTATCACCCTATTGGCAGCTATATGCGCTGATGGGACAGCTCTCCCTCCCGCTCTTATTTATAAAGGAGACTCAGAGGATCTACAAGATACATGGGTTCAGGATGTAGGGGAGAAAGATAAAGCCTATTTTGGAGCCTCAAGCAATGGGTGGTCGTCGAATGCTTTTGGCCTATATTGGCTTATAAACGTATTCGACCCTGCTACACGTCGAAAAGCAGGTGGAAGATATCGTCTACTTATTGTCGATGGTCATTCTAGTCATGTCAATATGGAATTCCTTTCAAAATGCGATGAATTAAAGATTATTGTCTTAATTCTCCCCCCTCATTCTACACATCGACTACAGCCTCTCGACGTTGGAACCTTCGGTGCCCTTTCGACGAATTACAGTACATTATTGAATGATTTGATGCACAATAGCGGGGGGATTGTTGGTATAACAAAGCGTATGTTTTGGGGCATATTTAAAAAGGCTTGGGAGCTCACTTGTACGAAGCATAATATCTTACGATCCTTCGAAAAACGGGCATATATCCTATGAATAGGAGTCTTACGATCGACTGTATTGCTCCGGAAGCCCCTCCTACGCCACCTACATCATTTAAAACTCGCAGGGATGCTCTTGCTACACCATATACGTCAAAAGCGATGCGTAGAATGAAATTAGAATTTCGTCGCGCTCCCACCCATGAGATCACTTTAAAGCTTTTTAAGGCTGCAACTACATTAGGAGCTGAAGCTTCTATACAGGGGCATAGATCTAAAGGTTTAGAAGAGGCTCTAAAGCTTGAAAAAAGGAAAAGAGCTCGTTCAAAGCGTTTAAATCTCATTGGAGAAGAGGGGAATGGTGCGTTTTTATGGTCACCTTCTGCTATTATTAAAGCTAGAGCGTATCAAGAAGATAAAGCACTTAAAGAGGAGCAAGAGAAGGAAGCTAAGCTTCAGATAAAAGCTGAAAAGAAAGCTGAGAAGGAACGGAAGGAGATTGAGACGAAAGAGAGGGTATTGCAGAGGGAGGTTGATCGTCAGATTGCACGTGATGCGAAAGAGGAGGTTAAAAGACTCTAAAATCAACAAAATCTCCAATCAAAAGAGATAAAAAGTTCCCCAAAGCTTCTTCTACTATAGATCTAACATCGACAAAGACTATAGAGCTCTCTGATGCTGTAGAGGCTGATAATTCGAAGGGGAAGGAGGAGGAGGTCATATTGCGATCTAGTAGAGGGCGAGCACTACGAGTTCCATCGAAATTCAAAATCTGAAGATTTTATTATGTTTTTAGATAGTATTATATCTTGTCATCTATCAATTAAATTGCTAGCTCTTTATCTTATAAATTGGAATTGTTATTAATTTTTAAAGTTATTCAAAATGGGTGATCGAGATCGTGCATATAGCAGGGACGTGCACGTAGTAGGGAAATCGGTTAAGTGCAAAGAAACTTATCATGAACTATCAAGGCTAATCTAATGGCAGCAAGAGCAACCTCAGCCATTTCCAGGATTTCATGCTTGCAAACAACCAAGCCTGCAGTAAATTTATCGTCTCAGTATTCAAGTGAATAAACAGACTTTGAGATGATTAAGCAAGTACTGGAAGCATTTCAAGGTGCAAAAGCAACGAAGAGAAACGAGGAAGAGGTAATAAGACTTTTAACAGTGGCAGTGCTAGTATTTTGTACGGCTTGATGCATGCAACCTTAATCCATTAAAATGGTTCGCTGGTTTTTGATAATCATATACCGCAGCAGAAGCACATGAGAAAGCTAAGCAGCGGCTGCAACTACTACTCCTTTCCAGCTTTCTCTAGCTTGAAGTTCTTCCCACCACCTCTTCACGTGAGGATACTTTTCAAGTATGTCTTGGAGTCCCCACGTCAATGCCTGCGTACCATGTGGCAAATGGTACAAATCAGCCAAAGTGAGTTCATCTCCCGCGAGATATTTTTGCTTCGAGAGTATTTGGTCGTATACAGCGAGAGTCCTGTCGAGCCCCTGGAGATGTTGTTGAACAGCTTCCGGGTTGGTGGCTCCCAATCCTTTCGCTCTGCCTTGGTCAGTACTCGTCTTCCCTGCATGAAATTGGACTATAAAAAGCTTACTGCTTGATGACATGTTCAAACCAGACTCCAAAGCTACCAGGTTCGAAGTAAGAGTGTTCCATTGAGCAAGCCTAGTAAGTTGTTAGTTCGCTTTGTTGAAGGGCACCCACGTATCCAACCAGAAAAACCTACTTGTTCGAATAGCCCATAGGCTTTTAAATCTCCATCGGCGGGAATAAGCTTCGTACCCTTATCAGCGTACTTTCGTGCAAGATATTTGCATATGGCTCTGCTCTCATAAATCAAGAAACCATCATCGTCGAGCAAGGGGATCTTCCCGAAAGGGTGTTTCTCAATAAATGAAGGCTGCTTCTGCTCTCCCTGGAAGATATTCACAGAGATGAGCTCGTAGTCGATGTTTTTCTCGACGAGTACAGTGAGCACTCGCTGAGTGCAAGTTGCTCGAGTCATACCATAGAGTTTGAGAACCATTTTGTGAGTTTTGATTGGTAATTCCGAAGAGATTGGCGTGTTGAGATACTGGAGGTAATGATGTTTGAATGCTTGTGAGAGTTTGAATTAACACCTACTTGCTCGAGCAGCATGCTTTTTATATATAATACTTCATGGCTGTTGGCCTGAAGATTGTGCATAATTAATTGGAATAATAATTCCAATTTTATGCATGAGCATGCTTACCACTCCATCTGCACATTCGATTATCTAATTGAATAAGTAAAGCGATTAATTTGATAAATCGTTTGAGATTTAGGTCGATTTGTTTGATAATCAAAGCGGTTCAATTCCATAAATGAGGGTTTAACGACGGGATACTTCCACAAGATGCGTGCATTTATAAGCCGGTGGTTGTTTTGGTGGCCGGCGGTTGTTTGGTGCGCCGCACATGGGTACATGTAGTAGCCTGATTGGGTCAGCATTTGGTGCTGCGGAATACAGTGTGTTACAAATTCACAGTCTTGATTACCAAATAACACAGTCTCAACTATGTAGTCCTTGCGAACGAGGACAGTTGCATCATGATTAGAACCCCGCTATACCTGTCAAAATAATGATCACGTGATATTTCCCTAACATCGACGCTAGTAGAATCCTACTACATATATACGCTTCGGTAATTTCGTGGTTCTGGTTGTCTAAGCAAAAGCAACACGAATATTAATGATAAATTTGTTGCAGCTTTGCTTTCTACACGTTTTTGAGTTAGAAAGTTAAATTAATTGTGTTGCAAGAAGTGACAACAAGGTAACAGTCATTAGCGCTAGCAATTGCATACAGCTAGTAAATAGACTTATGTAAACTACATGGTTCTGAGGCTGGATCCAGCATCTCGAAAAAGAGAAACATACACTCAAAAATAAGTAGTAGGCTGCGCAACGAATAGTCCGCAACCCGCGGACATCTATGGGTAGTCCGCCCCGGGGATTATCCATGACGCTTCACCCCGCCCTGTAGATATTCCGCAGAGCTTTGTGGATAACCTGTGGGGCGGATTATTTACGGATATCTATAGGTTGCAGATAATCTACAAATTATCTCCAGAGTACGAATTGTTCGCAACTTATCTATCTGCCCATTTCATAGATGAATCATTTGAGTTTTCCTATAATCCGCCTCCTAAGCAGATCATTCGTGGATTATCTACCTAAGCAATAATTCGCCCCGCGGGGCCCGCTGCGGAGCTTAAAAATAAGAAAGAGATCGCTTGCAACTGCTTACATCAGAGACGAAAAGGGGGGCACGGAAGGGCGCGACAGCCTCATATTTTATTCTATGATCATGCAAGAGGTAGTGGTAATTAGAATAAACGTGTTTTCACTTTAGTGATGAATTCGAAATAGTAACTGGGGTTTGCCGCGAAAGCCAATCGGACTATGGCAAGGAGTAAGTGCTCCGCACGTTAGAAATTACGTATAAACAATCATATAAGTGATGGTTGTATCACATAAATCAAGATGAGCTAACTTGGTTGTTGAAGGAGACTTCCAACAAAGGAATACCGTCACATTCGTCGAATAGATTGTGGATTTGCTGGCCGCTTCAGACTTTCCGTCAAGCAAAGGGACAAACTTTCGCTACGATATCCTAAGACGGGTTTATGGCTCCTACAATCGGACGACTTTAACAAATCCAAGACTATCCGATCACAGTCTATTTTTTGCCCAGCCGTCTTTGACGTGGGCAAGACCACTATTATGGTTATCATCGACCACTTGAGTGAGTTGGCCTATAGTTCAAATACAGTCGCCTTTGCCTATGCATACTGTGAAACAGGCTTAGAAGAAGTGCAAATGCTGAGCGCCTACTCGGAAGCTTATTAAAACAATTGCTTTGAGCTTGCTATAATCCTCCTGGTGAATTATTCTCCATGTTCTATAAGCTGAAACCTCATTGGAGAGCCAAAGCTGGAAGATACTTCAGGGCTATTTGGAGCATCACAAGAATTTATCCAAAAGTCTTCATTGTTACTGGAGCCCTAGACGAGTGTGACAAACGCAATGGGAAGAAGCTTGTTGGGAGTTATTCAAGCTTCAAAAGGAATCGGGCGTTGCTATGTCTGCAACTTCAGGATTTGACCTCAAGATTCAAGAAGAGCTTGCGGATAGCTTGCATATTGAGATCCATGACAATAACAACGGTATAGAGGCAGATGGGTGTTTTTGCATTGATGAAACAATAGACCTCATCGCCCCATTCATTCAGAGTGTAAAACCAACAACCACAAAAGAGAATCTAGATAACTCGGGTGGAATATTAGCTTTCCATTCAAAAGTATGAAGATTTGACTGATTCCTCGCAGATATCAATCTCCTCATTTGTATCTCGACTTGCTGGAAGATGGAAAGAAAGCGCACGACACTATCACAGCGTTGGAGGGTTTTAACACAACACATGAGACTGGAAAGATAGGATCAAGATTGACCTAGTAGAAACGGGCCTCATATTCCAAGACTTTGCAAAGAATCAATAACCGACAAATCAGGTTTTCGCAAAGATAGAAAGACTATATTTACCTTGCTTACATTTGCTGGAACCAAAATAGCCTGCCGCGAGCTCAAAATGGCTCTTACAACCTCAATTGGTTCTTCTGCTTTTGGAAGCACGCGAGGATAAACTATAAACTGTTGAAGGAATTGTTATCATGATCTATGGGCTTGTGACCCCTGAACGCGAGGGTGAAGACAACACGGTTTGGTTTGCCCACCGCGCAGCTAAAGGATTCGTCAAGACACATCTTTGTGGTTCAAAACTAATAAAGAATGCCAGTGTATGTCGGAGGAAGACAAATGATTGCCCTGTCTGAGCAGAAGTCCATAAAAATCCATGGGCTCCGACGAGTTTCAAGAAGGCCCATGCCGTCTAACGGACAAGTTGTTACAAAGGTTCGAAGACCCGCCTTTATACCAGCTCGCGGCAAGAAATTGGGAATATCATGCTCGTATACCGTTACTTAACACGGAAAAAGAGACATTGCGTTACCTCCAAACGTTCTTTTAAAGGCTGTTGAATGTTGCGGCTGCGAGCCAAGGTCTGAGTTATTCGAGCACATTCGATGTGCACAAAGATGCTTCACTTGCCGAGCCCCCATGTTCTGTGCTTGTATCTCGAGTGTTACTTGTCTAACTCCAGATAGAGGATCTTGATGATATGGCACGGGACAATAAATGGAGCCTTGGATATGTAACAGGGAATTCGACATCTCCTGGGATAGGTAAGCTTGACCTGAGTGTGATGGTGGTAGTCTTGTACCAAAACTAGAATAGTAGGTTAATGGATCAGACAATGCCAACCTCTTCACAACCTAACCGATGCAGCTTGTGTTGCTTTACGAGGCTTTCATTCAGTATGTGAAGGTAATTATCCCACAAAGCAACGACATTAACCTTGACCTTCCACGTGATTCCGCGCAATTCCCTTATCGCATCACGTAACGGTCACGTCCAAGCTGGAATAGGTTAAACACACACTTAAAAGGGCTTGCTTGCGATCATCAACTTTCCAAACCTTTGCCCCTTCCACCTTTCCACCTTTATATATTGGGTAGGTACCATACGTACACAAACACTTAAGACACAATCCTCATTCTTCTATGTTCCTCCCGTCTTCATTAATTAAGTTTTAAGCTTGTAACCTGACATCAGCAGAAAGTGTCCTAATTTGAGCTTCAATGGAATCCTCAATCGTAAGATTAACTTCCTCAACCATGGATCCTGCACCTTCGGAAAGGTGTTTGCGATATCTTAAACTTTCCAGGCCTTACGCGCCTTCCACCTTCATACAAATATGTATATCATCAAAAGATTTCTCATCAGTTTCCGGAACTTCATACGCCATTCATCTTTCCATACACAAATCAGAAATCTCTCTATTTCTTTCTCTTTAATGAGATGGTAACATGGTTTAAGTTGAGTACCCCACTTTCGGACCACCCCTCTTTTGGACCACCTAGAAAAATATATATATATGAATTTTAAACTTTAATAACTCAACCACTATTCAACTTCAATGCAATCCCCTGTAGCATCAGTTTCATAAATACTATCAGAGTCTTCTATATCAATTTTCCGATCACCAGCTTCAATTTGAGCTTGATATATAGCTTCTATCCCTGCAAACCTCGAATTTGGACTAGTTTTTACCATCCTTCTTTTTTTAGGTATAATCTCTTCTAATTTTTGCTCCAATTGCTTTATTCGTTTCTTAGACTGTACAAGTTCATAGTCCTTAGCATCAAATCCTTTTGGATCTTTCGAAAAGCAGCCGGCGAGTTGGAATATCGGTCTCATCAACTTTCTCCATTATATCGGCATATTTTCGAATATCACTTCCTTTTTGAGGGGTTTTCCATGCAATAAAAGATGAATGTATATTCCACTGAAGCTCAGGATCATCATCTGAAACAGGATTTTGATATAAAACCTCTTGATTACTGTTTTCGAGCAATAATCTGGACAAAAGAGGTTTAGCGCGGTTTTGAGGCCATAAACCTGAAGCCTTCCACCCAGAAGTGATATTTCGAAGTGTTAAAGCTTTTAATCTAGCTTTCTGATAACAGGCAAGAAAGTTTCTTTTGCCAATGGGAGTAGAATCCGTCAACGAATCTAGAGTATTGAGGTGGTATCGATATTCTTTTTCAGAGGTGAAAATATTGATAAATCAAGAGGTTGTAGTACATGCGATGTATGGGGTGGTAAAAATAAGAGGTGTATATTATTCTTGAAGCATTCAAGCATAAATTGAGTGGTTTCATGGCTTCCATGCCCATCCAAAACAAGAAGTCTTGCTTCTTCCGGTCGAGTTGGTGCTGATTGTGGTATGAACACTTCTTTTAGCCATTCCAAACCTGTAGAATCTGTAGTCCACCCATTATCTGTAGCAGTGAACTCCCACCCTTTATAGGTATCAAGTTTAATGGGAAACCACTGCTGTTGAAGTGTTTTACCTTTGAATATAACTAAAGGTAAAAGTGCTTTCCCTGTAGCTGAGATACACTCAATAAAAGAGGTCCACGTTCTTGAACCGGGTTGCTTTTTTTTGAATAAAACGTCGCTTTGAACTCCCAAGAACCATACCATTGAGACCCTGGCCTTCCATTATACCAGCTTCATCCATATTCCATCTGTTTTCGGGCTTAATATGCTTAATTGCTGGTAAATCCAACTTTTCGAAGAACTTGCTTATAATTTCGGTAGTTGCACCATTGATACGGGCATTATCGATTTTATATTGCCTTTTAGTCTTAATCTCTGGGTTTCTTTTCAAAAAACCATATATCCATCGCTTGCCAAGAGATAAATCACCTCCTTCGAGGTTGAGAATGGACTCTCCTAATTCTCGCATTTGACGATGGGTATGGCTAGTTCCTAGGGCTTCCTGTACTAAAATCCAATCTGCTAGAGCTCTCTCCCGCACAGGAGCTATCTTCTATAGGTTTTGTGCACCTTTTTTATGTGAAAGGTGGCCATTTATACGGTTGTGTAAATGTTGACCTCCTGGATCTTGGCAGCATATGCATATATATTGCATGATGCATATAAGGAGCAAACACAACTCAGCTTTTAATTCATTCTTTCCTTTTTGGTATACTGTTTGTTTGCTTTCAATATTTTGATTTCAAAGCACTTTAATTCCGAAGGCCGAATACCTAAGCCTATTCCTTCATTTTTTGAATATATACTCGCAGCTTAACTGCTCAGCTAGATAATCAATCAATTCAATCTGATGCTCTTTCTGGTCTCAATAAACCCAATAGTAAAGTAGTGCGGGGAATACCATATTCTGAGCAAGCCTTACGCATAGACATGCCTCCTGCAATCGCAAAAAGTGCTGTAGCAATATCATTTTCAGTATAAGACTTTGTCATAGCTTAATTGATGATGTATTAAAATCTTATATCAATTGAATATGTGGTTGTCGATTTATTAAAGATGAAGTTGGGAGGTAGTGCTTAAAATGGGGTAAGATTTTAGGTGGTCCAAAAGAGGGGTGGTCCGAAAGTGGGGTACCCAACTTATTAGGAATAAGTATATTATTGACTTCCCAAACTTTTATACTCCTCATATCTTTACAGGCACAGATCAAAAGATTTATCTATCCTTCTCTTGCTTCGAGAGCGTGGTAGGTGAGCTTATTTATCATTGAAAAGTGTTGTATTTCAACGATTCCATTGTAACTGACCGCTTCAGATTCTACACAGTTAAACAGTATTTTCGATATCAACGTACCACACAAATATTTACACTTCTTCGCCTTTACAACGTTACACAAATATACATGCGACTCCGATTCAAAAGTCCTTCTCTCTTCTGGAAGAATCTCTAAGCTTGCACGATTTCTTCAATTCGGCAATTTTCCAAACCTCCACAGGCGGCTCAGTTCTGCCCCCTGACCTGTTCCATTCTTTTTTATTGACCAACGGCTCTCCTCCCTGTTGTGTCCACATCTATCCAATTAGAGCTTCTCTATCCGAACCAAACACTCTCTCATCATGATGGAGCCAACCATGTATACCGGCGAGTCCATGCCTACGGAACTTCTTGCTATAATCTGCGAGTACCTTGCTCGAAAAGACCTGGTTTGTTTTCGATTGGTAAGCAACTCATGTGCATATCTTGCGTCAAAATGTCTTTTCCGCGATCTGCATGTCATGTTTACACGGAAGAGCTTTGAAAACCTGTTGAATGTATCAGAGCGACGAGATCTTTCGAAGTACGTCCGAAACTTATATTACGAGCCGCGCACGCTACGCGATGTTGAGGAATCTGTGTTTAAGTCCAGTGTGATGACTTCTGTAACAGGAGATGATGCGACAAGACAAGAAGCTTTTGAAGAAGAGTGGAAGGCATACCGGTGTATCATTGACAGCACGTCATCCATAAAGGCTGCTAAGTATGATTACTTTGCTCTTGCGAAAGCCCTACACAACTTTCAAAATCTCGAATGTGTTAATGTGAATAGTGAGGGGCCTGATTCTCATTCAGTTTTTCATGAACACTTTTCGGCCAAAGGCATTTATTTCAAAATACCCGCTTCTGCAGATATGCAAGGGGACGTTAGGGCTCGAGCTTTAAGGAATATTATGTTTGCTGTTTGCCTGGCAGGCATAAAATTGAACAGTCTCACTTCTACACTTATTCCTCTAAACTATTTCACCCGGACCTTTGACCGTTTCCACCAGTTTACTATTAAAGTAGCTCAGCACCTCAAGCACATGGACATAACACTTGTCCCTCACTTCTGGGGGGAACATCCTCCTCGTGTCATTGCACGCATGCGGAATTTTTCAGTTCCGCTGTGAATCTTGAGAAACTTCGAGTCGCCCTGGATTCAGATTATTTCTACGCATATACTATTCCCACAATAACTTGGGATTGCATACTTGCATCGTTGAAATTGCCGAAATTAAAATTCTTCGAGCTCTGTAACATATCAGGCACCCATGAACATCTCTCTAACTTTCTCAAGGATCACACATCAACGCTTCGGCATTTATACTTGGGTGACTTGAGACTGGATGAAAACGTGTCTAGGTGGGAGCATGTCTTCACTACAATGCAGAGCCTACCTCTCCGGACCTGCCAGCTCAGAGGTTATTGGGGCGGAAGATATGAATCGGAAAATATCAATATGTTTGTCATCATGATGAACAATCGGTATGATATGTGCTTAGATTCATATCCAGAACTATCCTTGCTACTAATGTCTTGCAGCAAAGACGGGCTCGAACCACCATGTCTGAGTACGTTGCTAGAAGTTCTGATCAAAGATGCTCTTGAACATCCAGAACTCTCAACGCTTTTATTGAGCAGGCTTTGCGAGATTATGATGTATCAAATGAAATATCTTTACGATAAACGTTCGGAAAGCAATGCTAGCGCAGACGAACCAGATCCTTCTGCAGTATTTGATGCTGATGAGGTACGGGATAGTTCAACCTCAAGAGGAACGGTAAATCAGACAATTTGGGATGCTTGGAGCATACCGGAGAATAAAATGGAGCCTGAGGGGAAGCTAGACGATGCGTCTGATCTCGATTCAGTTAGACCCGGCACAGATTGATATGATTCTGCTTGATTACATGGTATCACTGGGCAGCACAGGATAATCTTGATCACTGATTAGCTTTTGCCGAATTTCACGGCATGGACGCGGAGGAGAACATGCAGTTTGTCGTGGAAGATAGCTAGCTCTGGTATGAATCTTCGCCTCTGCATTTTTGTTATTCAAGACCCGTTGTTCGCTTTCCATACTCTCAAGCTACGAAGAAAAGGTCAATATGGACCCCAGAATGGATAGTAATTACACACGTCTATTGATGACTTTCAACGGCAGGCTAAGATTAAAATGTATTAAATAATCAATCAATGAGTAAATTTACTTCACATCCGCTTTCCTGTTAGGACTTTGTGTGTTACTAGTTACGCAGGTCATTATTTCTTTAAAATGCCGGTATTAATTGAGCATTTTTCAACCTCGATGCGTAATCGAAGACTCCCTTTAGTCCTCATCCGATCTTTATATGTATATCTTCATTTCAACGCTTATTTACTTACCTACCTATCTATTAACCTTCATTCCATCTTTTTGATTACCCGTCCTCTCTTACTCTCTTAATTTCTCTATCTACTTTCCATTTACACTTCAAAAATCAACACAAACTCTCATCAACTCACTCTCCACTCACACTAATTATTCTCACATATACAGAAACAAACAAATGAACAAAAGAATGAGATATAAAATAAGGGGTATCATAAAATATATTTTTGAATACTCGACTCAGTTCAGTTCAGTCCAATCCAGTTCAGGTCAAGAACCCACAAAAAAAAGACGTACAATACAATCAAGTCCAATGCACTATAATAAAGTGAGTGGCAGGAGGAAACGAGGAAGAAGTATCTATCTAGAGCATTGAATCATCTTACTAACGCCAGTCCGATGAGTTCAAGGATCCTTGATCAACCATCAGTTCAATTCCCATTCTGTGAATTAAAGGTATCGAAAAGTCATTATCAGCATCACCCATAACTTTATTTCATGCCATAACCTTCTGGATATCATCACGAACCCGCTTTATCTCCCTCATGTCCCTCTGGTACATAATTGGTCTCTCCTAACATCCCACTCGGTTGACTTGTCATTGCTGTTTGAGTTCCCGGTTGCGGTTGTGTCGCTACCGATGGACCTGTAGGCGCAGGCGGTGAAACATTCTTAGTTGTCGCGGCATGTAATCTCTGATCTAGCGCTTTAAGCGCCAAAGCTCTCCTTCTTTCTGCCTCTGCTCTTGCTCCTCCTGGTGTACCTCTTTGTTGTATGAAAGAAGATTCTCCTCTACTAGCTGAGACATCTGCTGCGGAAAATGGGGTGCATATTTTGATTGCTACCAAAGTATTGAAGACAGTGTCTGAGAAAGAGGCGAGGAGGGGTTTGAAAGGACCAGGGAAAAATTCTGCGAATGCGAATGTCTCGCTTGCATCGCCGCGAAGGGTAGGTGTTTGATGGGAATCTAGATCTGGGAAGGCGGATTTATAGAAGCGGAGGTAGGTCCAGGAAGTGAGGAATGCCCATGAAACGAGGAAGACAGAAGAGATGCTTAGGAGCTGGAGGAGAGATAGAGTAAGGATAGTAGAGAAGTGGAGGAGAGGGAATCGAGGAACGCGAAGGGAGAGAATTCCTTTAAATAAGGTGACGGTATGTGTAGGTATGAGTTGAGAGAAGGCGATTAGGAATGAGATTTGAAGAGGAATGGTTCCATTGATTGAGCTGAGACTTTGGTAGGTGTTAGTAATTTGTAGAATAGACAAGCTTTAGGAGAGAAACGGCAGGATTTAATTAACTCACGTCCAGTTCACATCACCAGTAACAGCAAAGAAAAGAACCAATGTCCCGAATGTGAAAAGGTTAGGAAGAAGAGATGCGACTATAATAAACTTTGCGAATTCTTTGGATGTCCATGCTCGTTCCAAATATCTTCCTCCATAGAATAACGTCAATCCAGCTATAGCCAAGGTAAACACATTATTCTCCACCAATGTAGTTGTCAGGAAGGTCCAAGGGTATATGAAGGATAATTGAGGTACGAGCGACAGGTATGGAACTACTATATGGAGATCTGCTGCGGTTTCCTTGTCCCATCGTTTGTATCGAATTGCGGCACTCAAAATGGATTCAGATCCTAATGCGATAAGTAGTATCCTCGTCACCGGAGGAATATTTAATCTTGGTGGCATGATTATGGATATGTAGAAGTACCTTGGAAGGAGTGGTAAATCCTTCCTCCTTGGTAAAGAAATTTGGTAGCAGTGTAAGTAAGTATATCTTCAATAATGAAGCTTTGGGATTTTCATCAAGCTTTCCCTAAATAAAAATTAAAGCTGTCATCAAAATTAGTAAGTGTTCGAGACACAGACCATTGAAATTCTTTTCGGCCTTGTGAGCAAGAACTTTTTAGCCTCAAACATAAGGCTGAAGTATGGAAAATTGTAAGCCACGTGAGGTGTGAGGCTGTGGAGACGAACTAAGCTTAATTTGGAGTTAGTCCCAAAGACTTAGGTGGTTAGAAACATGCCGGGTGGAAATTCCGAAAATGTGGGAGAGAAAGCACGATTGGCAGGACAGTTCATCAAGATTTAGATTTTTCGATATTTTTTAAATTATTCATGCGTGTGATACATACTAGGGTAGGGGTAGGTATAAAGGTCTTAGCAACTAATAAACATTCGATGAGACTCATGAGAGGAGGCGGTACCGGAAAATGCAATTAAAATGGAAAAATTCGTTAATCGTATATGCACAAGTAATATAGCAGGAAGTTCCACGTACCTGAATTAAGCAAGATATGCCAACGTCTGAATAGATACGCGGTGTGGTATTTGTGATATGGTGATATTGGTGATAATATGACTGTATGAGTGTATGAGCATTGAGTATTGTAATATTTGAACCCCCGGCATGAAGTGAGTGAACTACCTACTGCCGTGCATCATCGTCGTCATCATCCTCATCACCATCATGCCTAGGCATCAGCATTTGGGACAAGTATCTCGATAGTACCTAAGTAAAGTGTGTACTATGTATTCCACTGAATCGTTCATCGTCTGTCATCTAGTACTATATACTTACCTACCTAATACATTGCGCTCGATTCGTGCTTCCGTCCGCCGTCCCTAGTTTGTTAGTCAAAGGTGGTGGAGATAAACCCTGAAGATACCTACTATGTACTACAGTCTACAGACTACCATATAGTGGTAAGACCATAGAAATTCTATCGAGTTACAAGCTTCATCACTGGAAAATCTAATCATTGAATTGGGCCCTGAAAATTAAGTAGATGAATGTGAATCTTACCTACTCGGGGATGAGACGTTGATCAACAACGGGAACAGGAACAAACTGCTTCTTGTATCCCATGGACCTTTCATCCGAGCTTTCTCACGATGTTAGAATATTAACTACTGTATCCATCCATCCTCGTACCTTCCTTACCTTACTTGGTAGCATTTCTCTTCGGAAAACTAAAACTAAAATCCTTTGATAGACAATAATGGATAAAATATTTATCTAAAATTAAAATATTGACAGGCATTCATTTCTCTGCTTACACACATCTAGCTCGCACATCACTCTTTTACTAAGTACCGTGTATCTAAACCCTACTTGCCTCAACAGGACAGGACATCACCAAATACTACATATCGCCGTCATCCACAGCTTTATCGAGACAAGCAAGCATTTACCATCACGTACCGTACGCCCGTTGTACACCTGGGCACTTAGGCACATTATTCCAGCTCGCCTATCAATTCATGCATCATCAAAAGTTGGGATGCACGGGGGTATGTATGTTCAGCCAATATTTTAAGCCATGAATCCGGTAATGGTCTAGAAGAAACACCAACTTTAGCCAGATCTCCAACCTCTTTCAGTAACAAGTCGACTGACTCCAGGAAATTCCCTGAAAGGTCAAAGAGTTGGATTTAGTGAAAGCCAAGTGTGAAAGTATGAAAGTATGATCCAAAATCTGGTACATGCCGAATCCGTCATTTTTTCATCCTCAAGTTCGAATAATAAATGTATAATTATCAAGTTACCGACCAATCAACGCCCATGGCAATCAATCTTGCGATTTGCTTTGTCACTTATCCATCTTCCTCACACAATCAACAAAGCGTCGGAGATATTAACAAAGAAGGTAAGACCTGTCAAGGGAATGGGAATCTCTAGTTTCATCCATGAACATCGAATGAAGGGTTCTCTTTCTCTGCCACTCTTTCCCTCCATTGATTTGATAATCCTTCCATTCTTTTAACCGGGTTCAAGCATCACACGCATCTCGATTCTCGATAGGGCAGGACGATCACACTTGACTCTTGTCCAACTGTAATTATACCTTGTCATTTGTTTCGGCTTGGCTTCTTCTTTTTTCTGTCCGGCCACTTCCCTCGTCCCCTTGAATCCCCGTGTATGACCCCCTGTTAATTTCTTGTAGTAACGGGTGGGTGGTACTAATGCTTGATCGAAAAATTGACATGGGCGAGGGGTGTGGTTTTTTCTTAAAAAATAAGTCTTGGAACGAGTAAGGTTAATATGGGCAGAGTACAACAACAGTACTCCGTAGATGGATGTGGATGCTCATGTGGGTGGATTGAAAATGTTCCCTTCTCATTCTCTCGACTTTCCCATGCCATGGGCCATGGGCCATGACTTTCGTTGGTTGTTTTCTGTTTTCCTGCTTGTCATGCACTAATAAGATCAATCACTACTAATACTAGGTATTACTCCGTAGGTATTTCTTCCACATCCATGCCACCGCTTCTTGTTACATACCACCACCTTTAACCTTTTTCCTCTTCCATCTCAAACATTCTTGCCTTGGGCTTTGCTTTTCTTTTTTGCCTTTGTGAATCGTGGTAAAACAGACGCAATGCTACAGCCGATGAAATTCTGTCTTTTACGGATAAACACATTCACTCACGTATAAACACAGAGTTTGGACCTTGCATTGATTGAATGTACCTAGTATCTTCACACACCTAGCATGTACCGAGTACCAAGTACCAATTACCAAGTACCACCGACTACTCTACTTATTAATCATCAAAAAGAACAGAGTCGAGATACAAGTAAAGTACGGGCACTTGGTTTCACAGTTTCACACCATTTAGCATTTTTTTGAATTTTTGCAGATGAGATGGATGAAATGGATGAAATGGATGAAATGGAGGAAATGGAACAAATGGAAGAAATACTACCTACCTAGTACTTTTAGTACTAATTTGGTATTAGTATTCTTTAAATAAGATCGTCCCTGTTACGCTTTCACTTCACCACTCACTTTACCTTTTATCCAATGATTCTGCCTCCCCTGCTTTAATTCTTTTGGATCTCTCTCCACTTTGCAGCCAATCAAGATTCGTCTATGGTTTTAATATCGTCCTTAGCTTCTAGCTGCAACGAACAAGTCTCTTTTCTACCCATTCCTCAATCTCGAATTCAACACAGCCCGCAAAAAAACATAACTACAACAACAACAATAAACCTAACCTACCTACCTGCAACCCATCTACATCAACAACTTCAGCACTCCCACGTTACCATCGCTGCCGCCACCACTTTCACTCCCACTACCACCGCCATCATCACCATCATCACCACCACACCACCACCACCACCATCACCTCCTTAACAATCGCAACTCACCGTCCTTACAACATAGCATCGAGCGCGCAATCATAATCTAACCCCCCACTCAACCACACAATACCATTTGGTTTGATTTGATTTCGATACCCAATACGATAGGTACCCCGTACGCAAATCGCTTTTTACTGCACTACATCTACATCTACGTTCAACATACATCAATCAATCAATCAATCAATCAATCAACCAACCAACGTGACGCTACACAATCACGAATCAGAGATTTTCCAATCACCCAAGGATAGGATCGATTTGAAGCAGCAATATCTACACCATCTGGCCATCCTCGAATACCAAAATAGCAATGACGAAGGAAACTTTAACCTCGGACAAGGTGAATTATTTGATCTGGAAGTACGTGTTTCCTCGTGATCCGTTCATTCGGTTTTTTTCTTATAGGTACGGAATGATATTTGAGATTACATTTCGCTAACGGCAATTATTGGTATTGCATTACAGATATTTTTTAGAATCAGGTATGTATAGTTACAATCAGTGCAGCAGTTACCCACAGGGAAAAAGAAGATGAGGGAGAAGAAGAAAAAAAGATGAGGATATACTCAATCCTCATTCATTTTTATTTTTCCTTTTTCTTCTTCTTCTTCTTCTTCATCTTCTTCATCTTCTTCTCCTTCTCCCTCTTCCTTTTTACCTCGGGTATTGAGCCTGAGGTAACAAAAATGGTACTCGTATTTTCATTGTATGGAGAATCATTGGACTGATCAAATTCTTTCTTTCCTTTCTATTCAGGTTACGAAGAAGCGGCTCGTCACCTTTCAAAAGAGTGGGACGTTAAACAGCCAGAACTATTACCATTTGCGCCCCATGTCGGAAAACATGCACTAGTCTCCGTTCTAAACAAAGGTCTTCTTTATGATGCATACAATAGAGAAGCATCAAGGGTATGTGTCTATTCTACATTCATATGTTTCAAATCCTCAACTCCTGTACGATTTCTGTTGGATTTAATGCATTTCACAAATCATTCGGGTTTTGTGATTGATGTTTATTTATTTTTACATGTTACATCCATCTTAACCTTACTTCACACTTCATTTCACTGCACTTCTTCATTTCACCTCGTTCATTTACCTACTCACTCACTTCCTTCTCATCATTCAATTGATTGATTGAAATCGAGAATTCAATGGAACCTTTTAATTAACACACGTCTTCTTTTAGGCATTTCGACAACACCAAGGATTACCTCAAAATGTCTCAGAATTGCCGATGGGGGTTTTTGGTCCCTTAGAAACAGCAAACAGAACCATACCAATCATTGCTTCGCCTCAAGAAGCCCCCAACAGTTATGAAGACCCAGAAATTGCCCGAAAACATCAACTAGAAGAGGAATCAAGTTCAATCTCAAATGGTCCACCGGGAAAGAAACCTCGACTTACCAATGGTTACGAAAATGGCATTTCAAATGGAAGTTCGAATGGAATGTCGAATGGGAATGGAAGCGGGAATGGAAGTGTAAATTATTACGAATCAGCTTCAACACCCATGGAAATTGATGGTGATCAAAATGGAGATGGTCATGCTTATCCATCACCAGAGCAATTACCATCACCAATTACTGCCACCAATGGGCCGGAAAAAGGTACTCAATACGATAAAGTTTCAAACCTCAAAACCGAAACAATATATCTAGATTTATTGGACGATAATGCATCGAAATCGACTATTTTATATCGTTGCGAATGGAATCCAAGAATACCACATTTCTTGGCTGCGGGAGGTACTGATTCATTAGCTCGAATGTGGGACCTTTCACGTACGGTTACTGATCAAAGTAATGGAAGCAATACTCTTTCTAATGCGTCAGATATGAATGGGAATGGAAGCTTTCCGCCATGTACTCATCTCCTCGAACCTCTAGCGCCCCGAATGACAGTTGTTAATGAGCTTAGCTGGTCATCGGATGGGAACCATATTCTTGTTGCTAGTGAGCAGTCTGAAGGAACAGCAAATGTTGCTGTTTGGTCTCTCAAGGGTCAACTCTTGCATACCTCTGCTCCAATGGAATCTCCAGTCATCTCAGTGCGATGGAATTTCTCGAATACATTGTTTTTGTCTGTCTCTCCCATTACAGTCACGCCAAATACTATTGGAACAGCTGTTACCATCACTTCAATGAACGATTTTCGAACTATAAAATTTACCCTGCCGGGGGTACCTCTTCTAGAGTACCCATTAGAGGCCTTATGGATGAGTGATGAAGATTTCATCGTGTACGGGGGCGAATTCCTAGAGATATTTCGAATTGTCGATGGAATTGTTGAACATGTAATGAAACTTGAGCATCGCGATCAGCACCGATTGTCTCATGCCACTTTCGACAGGGTTTCAAAATTACTTGCTACTGGAAGTGAAAGCGGTATGATTGATGTATGTATCTTCATTGTTGATTTACTCGATTACTAATCTAATTTCTTTAGATATGGGACGAGCACGGTCGTTCTCGAACATTCAATGCGCACACTGGACCCATTACCTCTCTCGTGTGGCAACCATTACCTTCTAACACGTTGAATGAAAATGGTGAAAGATTGCTAGCCTCATCGAGTGAAGACGGCGCCATTAGCATTTGGAACGCGATATCCTCGGAGCCAAAGCAAAAATGCTCAATGACGATTGATTCAACTAGTATTTTTACAGTTAAATTCACTCCAGATGGTGCATTTATAGCTGGTGCCACTAGTGATCGAGTTTTCATTTGGAAAGTTGACGATACCTATATACCCCGAGCAACTTGGAATAGACCACCTGGAAATGGTTGGCAAACACCACAATCAAATGAATCCAATGGAGAAGATGAGTATGTCCTAAGTTGGGATGCAAATGGTCAAAAGTTGGCTTATGGTTGCAGTAGTGTGGTATGTATTTCATGTGTGGTCATTGTTGGAATTAATGCTAATGATGTGTATAGTTGGCAATCATCAACTTCAGTCGATGATTCTGTAACAAGATCGTCGTAGAATCAAAATAAAGATCAAAGTCGATTGTTGACATTTTCCTCCGTCACTTTGAAAGTAACGAGAAATGATGAAAAGGACGTCAAGTAAGACTACTTAATATTAGCATGATGAAGTCGAAGAGATATTTGTCCTCCACAGAATGCGTTATTTAAAATGGCCATCGATAGATCATACATCTCGTCCTATCTACTATAGTAGAGAATCATCAAGTCGAACATATGGTGTTGCAGGGAATAAATGTAAGGGAGGAGTCTGGAGATTGGCAAATAAGGGTAAAATAAGAAAAGGTGCATCCGGCATAAATTAATGATTGGCACATACACACAGAGCCATTCGATATTGACGGATATGTAGTGGATGGACATAGGGACGCATCATGGTACGATTGATGATTATATATGTGTATGATAGATATGTTAGAGAATTGGAGGGGGGCGCATTGTGATACGTAATTTTGACGTACGGCGGAATGATTGGATAGGAGAAATTTTGGGGGATAAGATGGTAAAAGGATGGGGTTGGTGAAGTGCTTATTCATAGATATAATGGATGCATCTTGGAGATGGGAAGATGAGATAGGGTGGAGAGAAGGAGATGGATTCGGTATCACGATCTTGCCATTATAGTCGTGAAGGTGGAAGAGCAAGAGATCGGAGCGGAGAGAGATGGGAGTGAAGAAAGACTAGATGGGGGTGGAAAATCAAAATCAAATAAAATGAAATAAAGCAAAACTCAAAAATGGAAATTGAAATGAATAAATAGATTTTGAGATGTTTGTGTGGTTTGAGAGTGATTGTGGTGGTTATGGTTGTAGTGATGGTTGTGATGAGTTGTCATTCAATTATCAGCTAATGAGCCAATCAATCGATAGATACATAGATCTGGAATGGGATGCCTAATTAAATAGCATACAATACCTAGGTACTAGGTAGAGAGGTAGATAGCATTAGAGATAGAGTGAATAAAAAAAATACAGTGAAATAAAATAAAAAATAGAAAATAGAAAATAGAAAATAGAAAATAGAAAATAGAAAATAGAAAATTGTTACGCCCAAGACTCCACAGTTGTCTCCAATCAGGAATCACGTGATGGATCTTAGGATCGAATGGAGCGAAGAGTTTAATCGTCGCTCCAATCGATCCAATCGATCCAATACCCACGAAGGTCTATATAATCAAGATGGATTTCCTTTGTATAGAGCTTCGTGCTCAAGATCAATCATTTAGTATACCATACTATTAGTTACGAATTGCATCATATTATTGTCATTACTTTAAGTCCCTGCTTGACGCCTAGTTATAAACCACCTCGAGAGCCTAGAGCACTTCCACGTGATCTAGACGACAAACCTCGTAACATCTAGACGGCAACCCTCGTAACACAGAGAGGGTTTATTATTCATTTGTTTGTTTGTTTGTATGTTTGTATATTTATATAGATTGAGCTGGGAAATAGAGATTAAGGAATGAATATGTAACGATGCTGTACTGGAGGCAGCGGCTGCCTGAGGTTTCGTCGATTGGTAGTTAGGGTTAAGGCTTTATCACTGGTATTCACTTGGAAGTGAAGTCGTTACTAGATCAAGTAGAATGTAGGTAAACTAATTGATAATTAAGTTGAGCACGAAGCTCTTAAACTATGAAACTATTCTAACTATATACTAATCCGTAGAGGGAGCCTTTAGGAGCTCTGAAGTCTCCCAGAGCTCCATCACGTGATCCAACTATTTGCCTCAGGACACTAATCCTGGGACGATTCGTCCCCTGGGACAATATAGCTCCTAGGATAATTATTATCCTGGGGCACATTTTATCCTAGGACACTTGTCCTAGGATTCCTTATCGATAAGGACCCCCGTACTTGTTTTTATTGTATACTATTGGTCGTGGTTTGTGACAGAATATATAGAAATAAAACAATAAAATAATAATAAAATAATAATAAAATAATAATAATATCAAAAATTGAATTTTAAATATAATTTTATTTATTTTTTTATATTAAAAAATATAATGCATTTATTATAGTTAAATAAATAAATAAAAGGATTATAAATATCAAAAAAAATTATTTTTAATATAAAATCATATTATATAAGTTAATTAAAAAGTTTATCTTTTAATAAAAAAAAATTTTATAATATAATCTTTGATATTTAGATTTTATTATATATATTTTAAAACTAATGTCATTATCAGAATTGAATAACTTATAGTTGTTTTTTAATAGATAATAAAAATTGTGAATAATTATTATACAAAATATTTCTCTCAATGCAAAAGTTTGTTACGAGGTTTGCCGTCTAGATCACGTGGAAGTGCTCTAGGCTCTCGAGGTGGTTTATAACTAGGCGTCAAGCAGGGACTTAAAGTAATGACAATAATATGATGCAATTCGTAACTAATAGTATGGTATACTAAATGATTGATCTTGAGCACGAAGCTCTATACAAAGGAAATCCGTCTTGATTATATAGACCCTCGTATTCCAACATTGGAGCGACGGAGCTGGGGAGCGAGATTCGAATCTCGCTCCTTCGCTCCCTCGCTCCCTTCACAAGACTATTCATGTGATCCTATAACACGTGATAATAATTATAATGTTACAACGTAACAAAGTTGAAAGAAGAGTGCATCTGATGTGTTACGTAGTAACAGTCAACCTGTCCATAGGAGCTCAGACCCCGTGGAAAAGCAAACCGATTCACATACAAAATTGTATGGTAATCGGTTCGTAGGATCTTCCCACCCTTAGCAAGCTTGGACATATAGTCTGATCCAAGTCACGTGATGAACCCTGCATATTCAGGGATACGAATCGTAGGTCCATACGAATCGAAGGTCCACAAACTCTCAGGATCCAAGAGATCCAGTAAAGGGCGAAGGTCTATATAATCAGGATGGTTTCCTTTGTGTAGAGCTTCGTGCTCAAGATCAATCATTCAGTATACTACTATTAGTTACGAATTGCATACCATTATTGTCATTACTTAAAGTCCCTGCTTGACGCCTAGTTATAAACCACCTCGAGAGCCTAGAACACTTCCACGTGATCTAGACGGCAACCCTCGTAACATGATGGCGATAAGAACAAGACGTGACTATGATATCGAGACACATGATCATCAGAAGATATTATCAAGTATCGTATCCTCATATTCCGTCTACTCATCTTCATTTCAAAGACTTACTAGACATCTACCCATCTTATACATATACAATACAATAAAAACCTTCAACAAATACCCAACCACAAATCACATGATCCCCCATAATAAAAATCAACCCAGGCGAAATATCCGCCCTATAAATCCCACAAATAAGTCCCTCCTTCTCTAAGGAGTACAAAGGAAGATACAAAAATCACGATTAACCGCACAAAACTCACCTAACCCATCGCCCCCACTTCTGGGGATACTCCTGGGGACACAGCAGGCAAAAGCAAAAGCAAAAAACGGAGCCATGTCTCACCTATCGTACCGGCATGTCCAACCATTCTTTCCGATAATTCCGATCGTATGATCGTAATCTTGATGTGTTGTGTATGTGTGTATGTATGTGCGCTTGGGAGCTAGCTGTGCTGGATTTTTGGTGTTTATGTTGTTGTTGTTGTTGTTGTTGTTGTTGTTGGAGGGTTTGGGGTGTTTGGTGTTTGGGGTTTGGAGTTTAGATTTTAGGGGTTTATGGTGTTTGAAAAGAGAGAGCAGAGAGGGAAAAGGGAGTGGGTGGTTTTTGTACCGGGCTGAGCTGGGCTGGCTGGGGTGGGACGTAATTTTAGATGAAGATTGAGATTGTGAGATTGTGAGATTGGGGATGGGGATTGGGGATTGATTGGAATTGGGATTTGCTAGCGCAATTTAGGGATGAGCGAGTATTGAGGATGGTGATGATGGATGGATGGATGGATGGATGGATGGACCTGAGTTAAGAGAGAAATGAAAAAGATCTTAACTTCAATCAGATATACGTACCTTAAGGAAACTTACCAGGTAGGAAGGAGGAATGTCCAAGATACGATAACCGAGTCAGGAAAGAAATGAGATATTTATGGGGCTACGGAAGCACGAAGAGCCAAGGCTAGACTGGTGGACTGAACGCTATTGTAAGAAAGTTTAGCCACATAAGCCACTTTCCGTTTTTTGGGCATTAATTGGTACTTGTGGCTGGTAAATGACGGGAATATGCGTGCGATGGGAAAAGCCACGTACATTGATGATTGGGGGCCAAGTGGCATGTGATGATTGAGATCCGATGAGATTGAGGCGATGGTTGATTCTTGCAGTGTAGCCTGTACGAGTATGTAGGTTGTGGTTATCGGTGTACAGAGGACGTAGAAAGGTGGAAGGGGTTTTCAAGGGGATATAACGGGAATCTTTGGATTTGCAAGGGTTTCTTGTGGATTCAATGTGTGGTTGAATCGAATGAGATGAACATATAGAAATTCAATCGTTGGTGATTGCGGGGGATAAATTGGAAATGCAGGACTGGAGTTGGTCTTGCTTGCATGACATGGCATGACATTACAGACTATGTACATTACATGACATATAGGTGTAGCTAGCAAATTAAAATGACGAAAAGGAAGCATGATGGAGAGTTTGTTAGAGGAAAGTTTATTTTATTGATTGATGAGGAGGATACATGTGAGAGGTCGTAAGAATCGAAGAAGGAAAGTAGTGATGGTGAAGCAAGCACACGAGATATGTACGTAGATGTAGCATGTTTGTGACCTGGACTGGGTATGCAATATAATGGATGGATATGCAGATGGGCTGCGCTTCTGTAAGAGATGCATATGCGTCGGGTTAGTGCAGGGGAGGCAATTACTGTGCTGTAACGTACACTGAACATGTGTGAGGCGATTTGAATTGTAGGTAGCAATTAGTAAATGATGAGGGATATGATGTGCGGAAAAAAGAGAATGAGATGGTTGGATGGATAGATAAGTAGAAGATATTCATATGATTGGAAAATAAACAACGATTGAGTTGTCAAAGGCATTCAAGCTGATAATTAACACCACGCGAACGGGTTTCAAGAGTGGATATTGTAATAAATATCAAGCTTCTACTGCATATCGAATTTCATATAACGCCGATGCGGGGAGAAAGGTAATAATAAAGCTTGGAAGAGAATTTTAGAATGTTCTCGAGTTGAAGCGATCGAAGGAAAGGAATGAAATGAATGGAATGCGCAAGCCTTCATTCGAAACCACCCTTTGAACCCCGATAAAATATAAAACATCCAAGTAACTCGGAAAACATAGGGCGGGTCAGCAAGGAAATAGGGATCCTGACTCATGGGACATGTTTGGATGATGGATGGATGTTGTTATTTATTAGTGTGCTTAAGTGAGCGTGCGAGATGAAAAGAGCATTTGACGCTCCGTGTACCTTGTATGTACCGCCCGGAATAATAAGGTAATAATGCCGGTTGGGGCTGCCCGCACACGGCCGCACTGCGGTTGACGGCTGTCAGATGTATTTTCCAATTGCTTAATTGAGATGGTGAGCCGAAGTCGACCGAGCAAGGGAATAGGGGGTGTGATATGATGTGGCTTTTGGGAGTTTCGGGTGATGGGTTACCTAGGTGGGAATCCGACTTGTGTGGTGGATGGATTTGGGTTTATTTAGGAGATGGGATGATGTAGCACATGTATGTTTGAGAATGGATATGAAAATACCTGAATCTGCTCTAGGATGTTTGATA
This sequence comes from Sclerotinia minor, assembly GCA_025389075.1. Classification (NCBI taxonomy): domain Eukaryota; kingdom Fungi; phylum Ascomycota; class Leotiomycetes; order Helotiales; family Sclerotiniaceae; genus Sclerotinia; species Sclerotinia minor. The sequence goes on along the minus strand of QRFH01000015.1, from coordinate 770,708 downwards.
TCGGGTGAGAATGTTCAAATTCAGATGATTGTTTAGATTTACTTGATGAAATAACCTCTCTATTACTCGTATAGGTGAAAATATGGTCAAATGAGATCTGTGTTACTTTTTCAATCCAACAGTGATCCTTCATGAACCTATCAAATACGATAGGACTAAACTACGAAAAGGAATGTTCACCGTTTATGATAACTACCCGGGATTTCGATGGTGGTGTGCATGCTTTAGATACACTTGGGAGATTTCCTGCACAAGCGAAAGATGCACAAGAGTGTGGGTGGTGGTACATGTCTTAATAGGTTAATTCGTAATATACCTAACATCTGCCAGATGAACATGGGCTTAATTAATTCCGAGAGGTATGATTGAGGCTGTGATACATACATGTCCACAGTGTACACAAATATCTTAGCTACCGTGCGCAATGCATGACCATAACCATGACCATGATCATGACCATTTTATGGCGGATTGTGGTTAATAAGACCGCCGCACCACCCTCCCATATGTTGTATGAACGGATGGAGAAACATGTTCTTCCTCTTTCTTTTCCAAAATCATAAACCAAGAGAATATTTATTGAACGCCTTTTGCAGTCAGTCATAAAATGTTTGGATACGATGTCCTAAAGTTAGTTTGCATCAGCGGCTCGTGGAACATTCACCATCAACTCAAACAATGCGTTCATCCATTCATTCATCCATTCATTCATCTATACTAATCCATCTATCCATCCATGGATCCATCCAGCCTTCCACCCAACCAACCATTCTTCTAGTCAATAGAATGCGTCGACACTAATAAGCCTTGAGTAATTCAGAGCCGAACCGGCTGAAGAAACAACCTTCAGTACCAGCACATTTTAATCCCCTAAAGACCCCTGACGCTGACACCACACGACTTACAAGTGCCTGTGCAGTTGAGCATTGTCATCCATTTCGCGATCCCCCATTTCCGAATGCAACTGTAACCCTCCATCACCGTAGTGCACACCATCCTCAACTGGCGCAACTGGGCTTACCAGTGGGCACCCACACCTTTTTTTATATTTTGGCGATTTTCAAGCCTCCACCACGCCGAACAGAAACTCCACTTATTTTCACAAGGGGAGGTTAGGGAACAGTGAACACACGCAAAACCCCCACAATATTCCCCAAGCGACTTTACCCACATTGAATCGCCCTTGAAAATTAAGACAATCAGTGGATGTATATGTAGTAATATTTCTAGCAGGGTCCTCTATTACGGAGTACGTGGTAGATTCCATCGAAAGGCTTGTTCGGCTCTCAACTAATAATAAATGGTCTTTTGCTGGCTGTTCTGCTTCTGAGGCTCACGATTAGATTCGAACAAATACCTGAAAAGGTCAAGGCTAACATCAATTGAATCGAGTTTGCCATTGGAATATTTTAATTGGATCACACAACAACTTCCCTTTTCTTTTCTTTTCTTTTCTTTCCTATGGCTTTTCTTGGCGAATAGTTAAATTCGGCGGCTGCAAAAGCCCTGCAACAAGAAGCGGAGGAAACTAATTTAAGTCGAGGATAATAATCTGTTATCTAATATTTTTTTAATTATGATCGGAGTTTAATTATCAATGGAGATTCCCTCTTTTAGCTCTGTCGGTCTTTGGGACAGCTTCCCTAGAGAGTTTAAGACTTACGAATTTCAATCTAATCTTCCGGCGCTAGTGCTAGTGGAAGTCTATAATATATCCAGCCTTGAGCCATCAGCTAAAAAATCACGTGCTATGTGACCGTGCATGAGATTTGTTATTTCCAAGTCATGCTAGTAGGGGAAAGAGAGATGGGGCTGTGAGAAACTTATCTTGATTAGGTACTAGTTTACACGCGTTTCACGTTAGCATTGCAGTCTTTATTTAAAGTGGGCCAGTCAAGCCGACAGAGCTAGTCCCGCCATTCGTGTGGTTTCCGTGCCCTTAGTAGTTTAGCTTTCTCACTAGTCATCTCCAAACGTTTTTAGTCCACTTGCTATTATCTCATGCTCCACATTTGAAAAGTTTATTTGGGACTAGCTCTGGGTTAGGGTTATTGTGAAAAGTGGGTCCCCATTTTCTGTTCCAAAACCAAGTTGTCCCTCGTCATCCCAGATGTAGAAGAATCTTTTCATTTTCGACTGTGCAAAAGTGCGAAACGAAGAGGACGATACAACTCTCAACCACGACGGCAACTTCACAATCTATCTTTCGATATCTCAAAGGACGGTATAGACTGTGGTACATAGATAGCTTCGAATTAGCCTTCACACTATATTCACTAAAGCTCGAATTCCCATTATTTAACCCTGCACGCCACGAGGTCCATCGTCAAACGAAAGCTTTTCGGTCGCATTTACCTCCGATTACCACTTCAGTTCTACGGCTACTACGTACGGGCTTCACGATAGAGAATATCAATCTTTTTGAAAGGCAATTGTTGTTATTGCTCTTCAGGATTAATCGATAAGAGAGACCTCTCGCCAAGCCATTTTCATTGAGGTGGTTGGCGCGTAATCGCCAGCACATAATTCCGACGTACAGTCATCCAATATTTGCGATCGCATGCTATAATTACAGATGGCAGCGCATCATCCATCACCCCCAGCGGGCATGCAATTGCACCATCCTCCTCATAATGGTCCTGCTCCACCTGTAATGGCTCAACAACCACCGAACTGGCAGCCTGCTGCACCAACACCAATGCAGCAGCTCACTGCCATGAACGAGACAGTATGGCTTCAAATAGGTAAGATCACTTCTTTTACTCTTGACATAAATCGCTAATGTGTATGACAGGAAGTCTAGCGGAGCTGCTAGGCAATCTAGACGAGGCTATGGGCGCATATGAACATGTACTTCGCACGAATCCAAGATCTATACCGGCGATGAATGCCATCAGTTCTATCCTTCGCGCGCAAGAACAATTTGCTAAAGCTGTTGAATATTTACAAAATATCCTTAAGTTTGATCAGAACAATGGAGATGTTTGGGGTAGTTTAGGTACTGTGGCCTCTTTGGTGATGCGCAATGGATGAATGATCAAATTTCTAACATGTTTTAGGTCACTGCTTTTTAATGATGGATGATTTGCAACAAGCATACTCGGCTTATCAACAAGCTCTGTATCATCTCCGGGATCCTAAGGTTAGTGAATTAGTGCGCCATTTGCATCTCACGTCTAACCATTCACTCTAGGAGCCTAAACTTTGGTATGGTATTGGAATACTATATGATAGATATGGTTCTCTGGAACACGCCGAGGAGGCATTTTCGCAAGTGATGAGAATGCAGCCAGATTTTGAAAAGGCAAACGAGATCTATTTTCGCTTGGGGATAATTTATAAACAACAGCAGAAATACCAACAGAGTTTGGAAGTAAGTCATCTGATTAAAAGGTTATGACATGTGTTCCTAACTATTTGCAGTGTTTCCGATACATTGTCGCTGTACCACCAACTCCGTTGACAGAAGAAGACATTTGGTTTCAGATTGGACATGTTCATGAGCAACAAAAAGATGTAAGTTTGAAAGTCGGAATGTGATTGGATGATTTTGACAGATCGGTTGTAGTACGACAGTGCCAAAGTTGCCTACAAGCGTGTTCTCGATCGGGATCCAAAACATGCAAAGGTCCTTCAACAACTTGGATGGCTGCATCACCAACAGAGTACTAGCTTTCAAAGTCAAGAGCAGGCCATTGAGTATTTGGAACAATCTGTCGGTTCTGGTAAGACTCGTCAAATATGATCGGTCTCACATTTCACACGCTAACACGTGGCAGATCAAAGCGATGCACAGAGTTGGTACCTCCTCGGTCGGTGCTACATGTCACAGCAGAAGTACCCCAAGGCATACGAGGCCTATCAGCAAGCTGTTTATCGAGACGGACGGAATCCGACTTTCTGGTGCTCGATTGGCGTTTTGTACTACCAAATTAACCAGTACCGAGATGCGCTTGATGCATATTCCCGCGCGATACGCTTGAACCCGTACATCTCCGAGGTCTGGTACGACTTGGGTACACTGGTAAGTTTGCTTCATCTTAAGCCGGTCGTGTTTGAGACAGTGCTAATCGTTTTTATAGTATGAATCATGTAACAACCAGATCAACGACGCTTTGGATGCTTACCAACGTGCTGCCGAACTTGATCCTAACAATGTCCACATCAAAGCTCGTTTGCAATTATTGCGCAGTGGACAGACTAATGGTATGCCAGGCCAGGCAGCTGCTCCTTTACCACAAGATGTGCACCCTCAAGCTTATCAAGTGTCCGGTGCTGTTGGGCCTCCTGGGCCTCAATGGGGGAACTCTGCTCCCCAAGCACAAGCTCAAGGGCCACCTGCGGTCAACGGATGGGGAAGCAGACTTGCTGAAATTAATCCTCCTCCTCAGCCACCTAACCCTTATGAACAACGCCCAGCTGATCGTGGTCCAATTCCACCTGCACCACGAGTCCCAAGTCCCAGGCAAGATCAACAAATGAGGCCATATCCTGGTGCTGATGCGCGTCAGGCACTCCCGCCACGTCCTCGCTCACCTCCACGAGCTCCCATAGATATGAGAGAGGCTAGAGATCCCAGAGACTCAAGGGATCCAAGAGACTTAAGAGATCTTAGAGATCCAAGAGATTCTAGAGACGTTAGAGACCCAAGAGAATTCAAATCAGAATTCAAAGACCCTCGCGCTGACCCTCGCGCTGACCCTCGAGTCGCGGAACCTCAACCTCGTGACCCCAGAGATCAAAGGGACCCAAGAGATCCTAGGGATTCTAGAGATCCCAGAGATGCCAGAGACCCTAGAGACCCAAGAGAGCAAAGAGATCCCAGAGATCCAAGAGATCCCAGAGATCCAAGAGATCCAAGAGATCCCCGTGACCCACGTGAATCCCGTGATCAAAGAGATACTCGTGACCATCACCCCCTAGGTCCTTATCCGGGTCCCGGAGCGGGAGCGGGATCAGGAGCACAGCCGCCTCCACCTTCTCATCCACAACAGCCACAAGGACCTCCTTCTCAGCCACAAAGAGTTGCGAATACAAACTACGCTCCTCCACCTCCAGGTCCTCCATCCGTGATACCACCAGCTCAAAATGGAATGAATGGTGCTGGTCCTGGTCCTTTACCCCCTTTCGGCCGTGTTAATAGTCCTCGACCAGAAGTTCGACCAATAATGAGTGCAACCATGCCATCACCCAAGACCACTTATCCCAACCAACCACCATATCCACACCATACTGATATCCCTGAAAGAAGTGTAATTGAAGGAGGTCCCTTACCACCGGTACCCGGCTTAGCTGCGCCAGAGCCCGTTGCATCCGCCGATCGCGGTGATAATAGACCACCTTCCGTAGGTCCAAAGCGACTGCGTGAGTGGGAAGACGAACCTTCCGTGAAGAAGCCTGCTTCAGATGAAAATCGTGCTCGACTGGAAGACATGCATCACCGAAGACCTTCTACCCCACCAAGGGATCGAGAACAGTTCCACCGTAGCTCCTCCGAAGCTCGTCGTGCTGAAGACCAAAGAAGGATTGAGGAACAACGCCTTGCCGAAGAGCAAAGACAAGCAGATACTCAAAGAAGAGTTGAAGACCAGCGCCGTGCAGCTGAACAACGTGCAGCTGAGCAACGTCGCGCGAACGAGAACTATCATCCCTCAGAAGCTGCACATCACCCACCAACCCATGGTATGCAAGGCCATCCAGCAATGCAACAAGATTCACGTCCGCCACCTCCGCACACATACGAAGTAGGCCCACCGCCCTCTCTGCCTCGGCAAGCTACTCCAATCAAGGAAGCTCCGGTAGATGATCGTGATCGCCAACAAGTACCAGTATCGCAACAGCCGTCTCTCGCTCAACGAATGGAACAACCTCCACCTGCTCCAACACAGCCCGCACCAATTAGCGAGCCTGAAAGAGCCGCACGAAAGATGGACGTAGATGAGAATTATGATGATGATGGGGATGAAGATAAAAAAGGAGGAATCGTTTCAGCACAAGCTTCAGGGCCTCCATCTGCAAGTGGCGATCCGAAAACTACTAGCCCACCAGGAGTTAATGGACACTCTGCAAATGGATTACCTAATGGACAGCCAAAGGTTGAGGCGACTGTTTAGAATAGTTTGAAACATACTGCATTTAACGCTTCGCAATATGTACATGGTTTTGTTTTCTTGTTCTTTTAACTCATTTTGGGGCCGAGGGAGGTATGGAGATGGTGGTGGTGGTAGGCGGAAAATTCAAAACTCCCTTTGCCTCTTTTCTGTTCCTGTTTATGATTTGATACTTAAAGGAAACTATTGTTTTCCGGAGGCAAGAGGGGAATTTCATCATGGTTGAGCTGGCCTGGGCATATCATGGGAGATGGGGGATTCATCTCTGAAATTGTGGGGGCCGGGAAAGAGGACTGACTGACTAGGGGGAAAGTGATGTGAATGGCTTGTGTTGATCAAATGCATGCATGCATGGGATACTGGCAGTTTGCTCGAATTTCTTTTGTGTGTAATGTTTTGTATGTGTGTACAGTGGTGGGGATGAGGTGGATCTATACATAGCATTATTGATTAATGTCAATAGGAGTGAGATGAGGCTTGATTTTATGATGATGTTTTTATGTGATGTGTATGATGTGATGTGTGTGTCGTGTGATTTGATGCGTAGGATGTATATGATATCAAAATTTTGAATAGGGGTTTTAAAGAATATTTATTATATTTCTAAAGAAAAATATCTCAAAATTGACTTGGGTATAGATAGATAGATGGATAGATAGATACAACAAAGACAAGTAAGTCTTCAAGGAATAAAAAAATCATCATCGAGATGGAAAAACTCCCTCCCCCCATATATCACTCCGCCGAGATAATAGAATAATCCTCGAAAATTTACAGACCATAACTCCATGCCACTTTGCCTTAACTTATAATATATAAATACAGTAAGTAATACACTTTAACCTAAGCCCCTCGATATCAGTAAGCAGTAGACAGGCATCACCATTACACGTGCTTCTCACTACTCATTGTTCTCCTACTGTGCATACTCCCACCATCTTCACTCATCCCGTCAAGTTTCAAGCTCGTTCCTCTGGTACTTCGAGCACGGATACTCATCGCGGTGCCCTTTCTCTCGCTCAACGCTTTCGACCATCTCTTTTGATTCTTGCCTCCGTCGCCAATCTCGTCGTATCCGAGGATTTCCTTCAGCTCCGGGATTTCGGCGTGGTCGCGTGTGTTTTTCATTCGGTGACACCATGTTATCATCTTCTCCTCATATCCTTCATTTTCGCCTATCTTATCACCATTGCCTAATATACCGCCATTGGCATGCATCTCGGGATGTTCGTCTGTGGGTGAGGAAATCGGCGTGGCCATTCGGACGGGCTCGAATAGGAATTCTCCGCCTACTTGTTGGTAATCGCCTCCTTGGAATAATTTGCCTCCTTTGATGTGTTTTAGACTTTGGACTACGCTCTGTGCCATTCCTAGGATGGTGGATCGGCGTTGGTATTCTGGTCTGCTGCCTAGATTCAACGTGCGCATCATTCCTAGCTCGTCGTAGAGTTTTCGGGTAGGGTCTGCGTAGATGGGGAATGGACATTTGGTGGCTTCTTGGTACATGGGGATGAGAGATGGGCTGCCGCATCCAACTACTGCGATGAAGGTCGGAGTGTGGAGTTGGAGGAGGGAATCTTCGGTTATGGATGCTGCCAGGGTTCGAAGGAATTCCTGACAGTTCTGGTTGAGAGCACAAATGTTAGGTATAAGGTATATTATGCAACTGGAGAAGGAAGCTTACCCCGCAGAAGAAGTGCCGGATGAAGATTATTAGGACTCTTCTTGCTACATTCGGGCCTGAGTATAAACTTTTGAACGGTCGAGTCTTCCCATCTCTGTCTAACACAATCATGCTTTCGATCTTTTTCAGGACCTCTTGCGAGGGTATTTCATTATCCGTATTGACGTCTCCCACAAACTCAAACTCGGGATCGATGCCATCGAAGGAAGAAGTATCTATTGAGGTCTTTGGAGGTGTAGCTCTTGACGACTCCATGGTTGTTGTATGTGAAGAAGCTTCGAAAGATTTTTCATTCATGATGCCTTTCTCTGTGGTAGAATAATTATTATTATTAATGATGGCAAATCGATTTGCAACGGGTGAATCGGACAATATAACCATAATTTCGTTCGTTCGTATGAAAGTGGTCGGTTCTTTGGTTTTATCTGCGTCACTGATTCACAATCGTTTATTCTTATCGAGGCTTAGACAATTTGCTTCTGAGTTTGAGTTTGTTTGAGTTCTGGATTATTATAAGAAGTTGATGGAGTAAATATATAAATTTGTATGTGTGTATATATTTTCGTGAGTTCGTAAAGAAAGTAGTTTGTATACATAGATATTCTCTCTCGTGAAATCCTGAATCCTGCCTCCCGAGTACATATACGATACCTATAATTAATAAAAAGGTTTCCTATTGTCAGTTATAAATCCTCTTACGTGTCAGAGTATCTATATCAGGTCTCAGCCTGGTTTCAAGGACAGCCATGGATAACATTTTTGCCAGTCCTCGTTGAAGCTTCATTTTTGATCAAATTTAATTGGAGAACGAGACGTATTTTGTGGGATGAAAGGGTAAAAAGCGTGTATTTACTCTCCTGTTGCTGACGAATAAGGTTATCATATCAAAAACAAGTTGAATCTTGAAGCGCCTTTAAAAGATGCTTAAGAGAAATATGAACAAAAATTAAAATAAATATTGGATCTGCTCAAACGTGCTTGGACGCGCTCATCCGAAGTTTTATGTTTTGCTTTGGATTTATCAGATCAAACAAGTTCGATTGGTGATCACTGGGTGGATAGACCTCGGATGGTGACAAATCTCCTGTGCGTATATGGCCAGTTAGACGATGGATATTCCAATGTTTGAGCAACTTCTGCAACTAGCCTGCGTGTACTCCATCCAGATTCCACACAATCTTTTCTCCGTATCTAGGATTTGTATGGGGCGTAGAAATGCAACAGCTGAAGAGGCATCATGTACGGCAAATATGGTGTGAGAAGAGGATCTACGAGTCTACGGATCAGATGGAAGGGAAGGAGCAAATAAGCAGAAAACAGAAGCAGAAGCAAAGAAATCAGGAAAAAGCATAGCTCGTAAAGCATTACTGTTACTGTGTTACACACCCTTTTCTTGTCTGAAAACATTTCGCATCACTTTGTACTACGCTACTACGTGGAACGTCGGTGAGTAAGGTAGGGCGTCGAATAGGCAGGCTTGTAGAGGATGATCCGACCGGTGAGCTTTTGCGGTGTTGAGTACGGGCTGTACAGCACACAAGTTAGCTACTAGACGCTTACCACATGAGTTGAGTGGGATCACAAGTTACAACCAAGTAAACAACTAGATATCGTGTTAGTGTTCGATATTTTCTCTCTTCAGTTCTGGATAGCAAAGCCTTGTGAAATAAAGAATAAAGTGTGAAAAGTTTCACAATGTCTTGCTGGAAACCTACATTTGTCGTGGAAACCCAAAATGAAGGGGTTGATAGAATGAGGGTGATAAAGTCGATTGGGGGAGATTTTCCCACCCATCCATCTCTCTTATCATAAAGGATGAGTCTCCATCTCTTTCCCAATTGGTCGTACCTGCATTTATTAAAAATATCCCGATGAGTGGCTGTGCTTCCAGCTGTGTACCCATGCAATCTGCATCTTCTGCCTAATATTGATTTTCGGATATCAATCGAAAAGATCCAATCCATCCGATCCCATAATTCCATTTGATCTCGTCATCCAAATTCCTCTTTCCCTAAGCTTCCTTGGTCAAACTTTAATTGGGGCCGCTGTTTGGGCCACTTCTTGGGCCACTTCCTTTAGACATCATGTCCGACAGTCCACTGTCAATTGCTGCTAGTATCACTGGCTTGCTCACGTTCGTTGCAGCTGTAGTTGCTGGTTTCTATGCACATGCTCTTGGTCTTCGCGATGCCATTGATACACAAGCCGAGATATCTAGTGCATTGGACAAAATATACCTCCTCGAAACAGAGACTGATATGTTGAATAATGCATATCTAGCTTCGCTCATTCGTCAACCTGATCGAAAATATGGGACGGGCGATTTCAAGTATTTCCAAGGACTTTATGTACGCTCTTTAGAACGAATGCGAGTGATGGATAGAGAATTGAGAACGAGTGCTGAACTGGTAACCAAAGGGGATGGATATGGTAGGATATCTAGAGTAAAGAGAAAGGCTGCTTGGATGGCTTCGAGAACACGCATTCAGAGAGACATCGATGAGAGGAAAACCGAGAGCATAAGAATCTTTCAAATACAACTTGCCATGTTATCAGCGTGCGTATAGACCAATCGCCCCATTCCTACGATTGTTGGGAACTAGCTCAAGGATACTTGCAGGAAAATTGATGAGCTATCTTATCATCAAAACAATCATAACGCCACCTGCAATGCCATGCTAGCTGATACGAGAGACTTGTCAAAGTATGTGCTGTTAACGTTCGGCGCATCCCAAAATTAACATTTGCTAATTCAATCAATAGTGGCATCATGAAAATGCCTCCAACACCCCCGTCCCCTACACTTTCTACTGTTACTCCTGACCGGGAAAAGATAAATAATCATGCACAATTATTAGCCACGCCAAGTCAATACTACACGCCTCCAAAAACGTCGGAGTTAGCTCCACTTATGTCACTTCCATTGAGGGTGTGAGAGTATGAGAGTATAAGATTCGGTTTCGTTCCAGATAGTCAAAATTCAAAAAGAGTTCTTCCTAATACCACGTCAAAGCTTCCGCTTCATTTCACCACGTTGATTGTAACCTGGTTACCGGATGGGAAAGATCTGTTCAGCTCTTTAAAGAACCTTGTCCCGAAAAGACTAGTTTACGCCTCGCCACGCACATGCTAGGCGGGGCATCTTATTCCTGTTGCACCATTAGTTCTTCGGATTCTTATCTCAAATTTCAGCTCCGAATTTAGTAGTTTCGATTTAGGATATATGAAAGACAACTCATAGGCTTCACCGTTGCATGCGGCGTCAACTTATACTGGTCATCCCCTTGATTAACCGGATGATGAAGTACACCATTCTTATCAACAAGACCGTTGTGGGCGAACGCAGTTTACGATAATTGTTATCGACGCATCAAAGAAAAAGTCAATAGTATCGAAAAACATTGAAAGTTACCCCTTGCAGTTGGACACATGAAGTACCTTAAGTGGATATCCTTTGGCAGGAAGGAAAAGTACGTGGCTGATTCTCAGTACTGTCCGCTTAGTCCCACAGTTGATACTAACATCTAAAAGGGCGGAGGATGATACAGCCAGCGTCGACAATATCAAAAATGGCAGTAAGCTCGGAAAACGTAGGAGTTCAATCCTAAGGAGGAGGTCTTTCTCGCCAATGACAACATCATCGCAAGATGCTGTTGATACTTGCAAGGATGTCGCCATTGGATCCACATTGGAGATATCTGGGGCGAAGACATCCATAGCACCACCAAATGGAGCAAATCTCCCAAACAAAAGAAAGTCTTGGTATGGTAAATCAAGCAAAAAGTCCGAAGGATGCAAACCTAGCTCCACAAATCGGGGCGGTCCCCGCGATCAAACTGGAGCCTTTAAAGATCTGAAGGTTACCACCCGACAATCAACGAAACATACACCGAAGGAAATACAGGTACCTAAGACCTCTTCAGAAAATCCTATCACAATCATCGTCACATCACCAACATCACCAGCACCAGATTGCGATGGTCGATCACAGGACTGGAGTTCTACCTCCAACCGTGCATCATTACTCTCATTATCATCACTATCCAGCACCTCCAGTCTTGACACCACTCGTCTCATGCCCCCCTCAACATCCACACCTATTTCTACCCCACAAAGATCCCCAAAATCCAATGAAGCACCTGAGGTGAAAAAATGGCTTATCGGATGCATGAACCGCAAAGCCGATACACTCCCTCGAAAACTCATCTATCGCATGATGGATATTTATAATATTAAAGAAAACGAGCTTGACCCGAAGATGCTGGAAAAGCTTAGGGAAGGCATTGAAGATGAGGGGGTAGTATTTCAAGTCGACGTAGAAAACGAATCTCGTAGTAATGAAAAGGAGGAATTTGATGGAGTGGAAGCTTTACAATCATTACGGACTTCTTTCCGTTCTCAGGTTCAGGCTGGGGGAAAGGAAAAAAAGACGGGGAAGAATATCTCAGGACATCTCAGCGATACGATCACGACTAAACGAAATTCCAAAAGCAGTAGCAACAATAATCACAACAACATCAACAACATAAAACCAACCCAATCCAAAGTAGTCCCAGGCACAAACCCAAGAGTCTGGCAAAACCCCTCATCGCGCTCCAGAAATTGGCCCACGACCAATATCGACACTTCTCGCGGTGTTTCATTTCCCTTCCCGCCATATACACATTCAAATACACATCCATCTACGCTCTCGAAACAACGCGGTCATTCGTCGAAAAATAACTCCGCTTATTTACATAGTGTGAATGGTTATTCGAAGAGAGGAAAGAGGGGTTCGTCGATTTCTTTGAGTAGTATTCCGGAACATGGTGTTAGTGTGGGGTTTGATGTTTATGGGTTTGATGTGAAGGGGAAGGGGAGGGGGAATGGGAATGGGAATGGTAGATGGGAACAGAGGGCTGGGAGATCGAGGAGGGCTTCTTGGGATGTGGGCAGTGCGGGTATGGGTGCAGGGGGAGGCAGGAGTGCGAGGAGATGATGGGACTCTTTAGTAAGATGGATGGATGGTAGGGGTTAATTTAATTGGGTGAGGGGTATAGATATTGGAACGAATATTGATCTGGGAATGGGAAGAGAAGGATGGATATGGATGAATAAACGGATCGGAAACGATAGGAACGTGCTCTTGAAACCAAGCAAGCAAGAAAGGAACAAAGGAACGAAGGAAGATTATCTAATCAGGCTGGCTACATTATATATTCTTCGCTGACTGCGCAGGCGTATGGTATTGATGCATATATATATATATGCCCAAGTAGGTGTATGTAACTAAGGATTTGGTATTTAATATATACACACACATCTAGTTTTTATCTATTTATCTACGTCTTTATTTATTTATTTATTTATATATATACTGTAATACAAGATGATATCATTATATACATGTGTATTATATCTACTCGAGTATATTTTATTAAATAATTTGATATTATAAAGTTATTTATAATTAATTACTTTTTATTATCAAGATTTAAAGTGTTTGTACAGTAGGATTGATTAGTGAAGTGAAATAAATGGATTTCCTATATGTAATAAAAAAAATCATAAAAGTACAGATAAAACTTTGTATATTTTTCATGAGTAAGGTTAAGTAATTGTTTATTCGTTTTTCTTCATCTTCATCTTCATCTTCATCTACTTCGTCTTTCCCCTCTATCATTTATATATAATTACATAATTCCTCATTCTCGAATACTAGGAAATATATATTCATATTGATAATAAACAAAATATCATTGATTAAATTGATTTTGACTAATCATATGAATGGCAGGTAGGTAATGAATTAATAAAATTTTATTTGTTTCAACTGAAAACTAGCTCATGCCAAACAGAAAGATACGCTGTGACAAGTAACACGTACGTACCGCCTCTCCTAATAATGACACAAACCCCCAACCTCCTCATCCAAAGTCCAGGTTCCAGCCAATCCACCCAACTCCAATCCCCCATCAGTTCGTTCATCTAATTTTCCCACGAAGAAATTTCCCGTGCCCTTCGTATCCAAATCTCTATTCATGACTCTCCTCGCCCAAGAATCAATTGTCGGCTCTCCGGTTTCATCTCTTGCTTGTTTTAAGAAAGGGATAAGTGCTGTACCACCTGTGCCTTTCAATTTTCTCTTCTTCTCTTCATCATCGCCTTTTCCGCGAGAAGCCGTGGCAATATCTACCTTTCGGCTACGATGAGCTTCTGGACTCATGGAGCGGGAATGAGAGCGCGATTCGCGTGATTTGATGACAATGTAACGAGTGACAATTGCGATGTGTTTGTCGCGGAAAGTGCGCAACATGGCGAGACAGGCATCGTATGCGAGACATAATTCATGATTGTCGGTATGCGCTTCGACATAATCACGGATGTTGGCCACCGCAGTCATATCTTCGAGGAATCGTCGATGAGCTCCTGGCATGTATTTTCTCATCTCGAAAAGAAAATTATGTTTGGTTCGTGGAGCGCTACCTTCGTGTTCACTTTCGGATGCGGCGTCCTTTTTCTCACCTGTAGGACGATGTTCTATGCCTAGAACAATGTCGAAGAATTGAAGAATGGAGCTCTGAGCATTGCTACCTCCAGAGAGCTTGCGATATTGACCAACTCCATTACCTTCATCGTAGAAAACCCCATTTGGTAGCCCTGCTTCTTCCATATTCTTACTACCAGCGAGAAAAGGACGAATTCGATGGTAAAACACATGAGGATCGCAGCTTTCATGCATGCGCTGAAGAAGTGTTCCAAGATCATCGAGCCTTTCCGCAAAAGTCTGAAGACAAGATGTAACAGTCCTGCTATCATTCTTACGAGCCGCCTCAATTGCTGTAAGCATGAGGGGAAGAACGGGAGCAGCCCGAGCCTCGATCGCCACCGAGACCAAATAAAACCAAGACTCATCAATAGAGCCCGTAAATGTGGTTAAAGTGGCGAGATTCTCCAAATTGTCGACATGCTCATCTGCGAACAATGGTTTGAAGTTCCAAAGACAGACAGCAGCATATGTGGCGACTGGTGGTACCTCCAAGTGGTTCGAAATATGTAAAAGGGGGACCGTAATGGATGACGGCAAGTGCTGTAGGTTCAAAACAATTAGCACAAGGCTCTGACGCTCAAAAACCGCGGAAAGGGAGTACAAACCTCTTCAGGGCTATCACCACCCCATATATAGCTATGCGCCATGAAACATAACAACGAATATGCTCTTCGCCATTCCGAATCATGTTCCAGGCCGGCGGTGGAAAGAACAGGAAGACGATCAATGACGCCGCGCAAGCGTTTGCTCAAGATCAAACCTTGAAGGTTCGCAATGATCGCCTCCCATTTGTTGTAATATGGATCGGGAAGTCGTTCAAGAGGTAAATCAGCCGGAAGAAATCCATATTCTGGAGATATTCCATATTTGCTGAGTTTGGGAAGTGGAGGAAGCATGGTCTGTTGGGCAAAAGAGATATAGGTTTAAAGTATCTGACCTGACGCAAGGAGTATAGGATCTTTTATCCAATACTCCTCAGCCTTTTCGATAATCTTTGTAGGTGCTTTGCATATGAACTGCAAAGTTGTTGTGCGCAAAAGGCAGTGGAAATATGTTGGGTTGAGAAATGTTTGGAAAGTTTACCAGAAATCTTTTGGAGGAGACCGCGCCCCTCATATATAATAAAGAATGATGCGAAAAAAATAGACTTTCCGCTTAGAAAGCATCTTTTTCTCGGATTTTGCGGCATCGGCCCATTGACATTAATCATTTTTCCTTTAAGGTTGTTTTGGTAATTGTCAAAGAGTTTAAATTTAACTCTTATTTCCCTGATGGCTTCCTTACCTAGGGTAGGCAAAAAGTAGGCTGAATTAGTTGGATGAAAATATGATTGACGGTTAATATATAAATAAGACAATTAGATTCATGATCACAACAACATACATAATATAGCAACACAGAATATGGTTTGATTCTCTCTCAGATCATTGAATATATGGTCCAATATATTTATTATAGCGAAAGTTGTCGGATCAGATTAGTGATATGATTGATAAAAAATTGATAACATTTGATATGACATGCGACATGCGACATGCGACAATGCGCATGCCACCATTAATTAATAAATTTAGGGCCCGAGTTGAAGTACTGTCTGTACTACGTACTAGGTAATGTTTCAGATCAACATCCTACCAATATCCTAGCACATTTTGATGCTGCACAACGTTTAGTCGCTTTATCACATGATAGGTTCCAGCCAAGCTCCACCCCTCACCCATCCCCCATCAATCAATCAATCACCCACGGTCTGAAGTTTGAACAGCTTCATTAGCGACCTAGCTAGAGCTCACCTATTAATATAATGGCTGGTGTTCAACAGCGAGTTTTGAATTGGTTATACAGTGTTCTTACAAGTGTATGTAAATCTGCTTAGGATGCATTGCATGTATGTATCAGTTTACTCATACTAACTCACAACATAGGAATATCGAGATGTGAATCGTACATATAATGACGTCGCCCAGACACTTTCACAATATGCTTCATTATCCCCACGAACAGATGTCTACAGTATGTGCTCGACCTACAGACTGCATAACAAGCTCAAACACTGATGTGCAAGTTGGATAGCATACGAAAATGGCGCATCTGCCCTTCTCCTTCATCTCTCTGGTACCCTACCTGTGAATTTCCGTGGCACAATCTACAGATTCCCCATCGCACTATGGATTCCTCATGCATATCCGCATGAAGCCCCGTTAGTATATGTGACACCGGTGGAGGGAATGGTAGTAAGAGCAGGTCAACATGTAGATCCACAAGGGAAGGTCTATCATCCATATTTAATGAGGTGGCCAGACTATTGGGATGTGAGTCGCATAACTTGACATTTTGAAACCTTGATTGCTTCGCAGATATGCTGATGAATTGAAATATACAGAAATCCAATGTACTTGATTTTCTAGCGATTCTTAGAGATATATTTGCCAAAGAGCCCCCTGTCATATCGAAACAACAACAAAATCCCCCGCCACGCCCACAATCGACAGCTCTACCTCCTCCGATACCTCCACTTCCTCCCAATGTAGCTCGACCAATACCAAGCCCAGCTTCCCCGCGTCCATTGAATGACGATCGACCTCCTCCTCCCCCGCCCAAACCTACAAACAATGCCATACCATACTCTCCCTCAGGTTCCTCACGGCGAGATGCTGGGCCACCATTACCCCCCTTACCTACACAAGCTGGATATGATAATAGCAAATATGGACCACCAATGCCACAATCGCCAAACAGACAATCGCATACTCCGCAAAGGGGCAGTAGTCTACGTTATGAGAGTGCTCCTCCATTACCGCCTCAACAATCCAGGCAAAACTTACGGGAACCATCATATAGTCCTGTGAGTCCGATAACTCCACCAGAAGATCCATATAGACAGTCCTCATATACTCAATCATACCAGCAACCCCCGCAATCCCAACAACCTCAGCAAGCTCCATCACAACAACCACACAACTCAAATTTCATTCAACAACCTGCCCCTCAAAATGGTAGGCCTCAACCACCGCCTCAATATATGCATCCACAGCATCAGCAGCCGCAACAACCATACCCTGGACATCCACCCCAACAGTCATGGCCTCAACATCAGCAACAGCAATATCAACAGCCCCCACCACCACAACCCCAGGCTAAACCTCCACCACCAACCGACCTTCTCGATGCCCCCTTAACTCTATCCATTCCCGACGCTTCATCCGCCAACCTTCCCGCTCCACCCGTTCCACCGAACCCGGAAAAGGACATGCTCCTACACAAACTCGCCAGCGCCTTACACTCCCAACGCCTTCATCACACCACCCAAACCACCTCTTCACTTCCAGGTCTTCAGTCGCAACAAAAATCCATGCTCAGCACCCTCAATGCTATGCAATCTGAACTCAGCGCTCTAGAATCTCTCTCGGCCCTTCTCACCAATAACACAACCATCCTACACAACTCACTACAAACTGCTGATCAACTTCTCCAGTCCTCTCAACATCGTACGCCACCCTCCATTGATGAACTACTCGTCGCCCCAACAGTTGTAGGAAACCAACTTTATGAATTAGTATGTGAAGAAAGAAGTTTAGGGGATGCAATAGATGTGTTAGGCAGAGCGGTTGAAAGAGGAAGGATTAGTGGACCGACTTTTGCAAAGATGACGAGAGGATTGGCCAGGGAGTGGTATTTGAAAAAGGCATTGGTGAAGAAGATTGGAAAGGGAATGGGGTTAAGTGGAGTGGCTGGAGGGGGCTGGTATTGATATTTCTGTTGAAGAAATAAGGGAGATACAATCAATGACAATAACTAGCCTTACTTGGAAGAGTGCATACATAGTATGACACTACGCATACACATGCAATACTGGCCACACGAGAGCTAGTAGCCACTTGATGTGTGATAAGATGAATGGATATTCAAGAATACTTCCAGTTCCACTTGAATATCCCAGATGATGATTCGCCAGTAAGTATTTCATAGGTCCTTGATGGTATCGAGGGAGAAAGATTGAAAGACTTTTATACTGGCAGGCACATAATTATATACTCGTATCCTAATACAAAAGGCATCCCTCTCCCATAGATCAATCGACACCATATATATGCAGAAGGTTTTACACACATATTTAAATTTCTACCTTCCCATATCTGAACTCCCCCCATTCCCATTCCTCACTTCCAAAATCTACCACAAATTCCAGCTACAAACAGAAATTTAGTATCGAGATGGATGTCTCTTATTTGTTTATTTATTACCTTTTAATAAATACCAAGTAGGTAGGTAACTTAACACTAAATCATATCATATCATATCATATCAAATCAAATGATACCATATCATACAATTCCCAGAAGTCTTGGGTGCGGGAAGTTTCGCATCTGGGTTCTTTCTCTCTTGTTCGTTTTGGTTTTGTTTTTGTTTTATTGTGTAGTACTTGTATATTTCCAAGAGTACTTTATCAATACCTCTCTGGTGATCCTACCCAAGCTCATCCATCACTGGACAATTTCATGATAAGTTCTGAAGTATATTATGTGACTGCATTTTAAGGTTACTGTTGTGATCACAGTTTCTCTAATCATAGTCTTACTTTTACTTTTTATTTATTTTTTTATTTTTTATTTCATCTATTTCTACGAATTTGATAATCATCATTAGCTAAGTAGCTATACAACCCCTCCACTCCACTCCACTCCACCTATTCTCTATCTCTATCTATTTTTTTAATTTCCAATCCAACCAATTACAACACCAACAGAGCAAAAGAATATCCTACAGAGAAGACAGGCCTCCGACTTCCAGACCTTCAAACCTTCAACCTACTATTCTCCTCCAACTCACAAGTCCTAAAGCACTCAAAAAAAGATTCCTCTTTTTCTCCTCCCTCCCAACTCCAAAACACCTAATAGCATTTCCCCAATTTATCCATCTTCTCTCCCCTCAAGCTCCATCCCTCATTCCCTCATTTCCTCCTCTCCATTTTCCCCCCTCTACTCCGCTCCCTCTCATCAACCTTCTCTTTATCCCTACAAATCTCCACCATCCTCTTCATTTCAACCGCCCTCAAAGGTTTAGGTTCTTTCAACCCACATTCCGCCTCTTTAACCACCATTTTCAGAGCTCTATTCAAACTACCATCTCTTCCCCTATCAATACTTCCATCGTTCTCCCTTTTTAAACTCTCATCCCTTCTCCTTCCCTTTCCCTTCCATCCCTCCATTCCCTCACCTCTCCCCTCTCCCATTCCCCGACCAACCAACCCATCCAAGTCCGACTCCCCATCAATCAACCCCTCATTCCTCTCAATCTCCCTCGCTACCTCATCCCAATCAATACTATGACTTCCATCCCTACCCATATGCATCCTCGCATCTCTTAGTCCTCTTTTAATCGGTAAATGGCCCAATACATCACTCTCACCTTGGTTCAAGGCTAGGACTTCATTCCGTCGTCCAACCACATGTTGTCTATTTCCGAGTCTGGGTCCCCGACTTTGCGATCTCGTTTTCGTCGGTGGGAAGACTGGGTTAATTACTTCGATGATGGTCACAGCATGCTCTTCAACTTTATCCTCTTCTTTTCCCTTCCCCTTCCCCTTCCCCTCCCCCTTCTCCTTCTCCTTTCCTTTCCACTTTTCTCGCGCTATAATTGCATTTGGGAATACAGGATTTATATTCCTCTCGTCTCCATCCCGAGCAGGACTCATCTCAAAACATTCTTTCCTACCATCCACCAACGTCCTCGCAATCCTACCATTCGCAACGTGGCCACTACTCCCACTATCTTTCTTTTTTTCCTTCCTAGGACTAACAAAGTCATCATTTTTCCTCGAAATCTCTTCAAAAATCTTCAATCGTTCTGCAATCAAACCATTCCTTATTTGTTTCAGTTTCTTAATACCCGATCGCGGCCATGTCTTAACTGCAGATTTCTCAAGCTGTGATGATATCGGAGAGGCATCTACATCTATCATCTGAGGTTTTCCCTTAGGTGTTTGTAAACGTCCTGGTATCACTATTTTCTTAGGTGTTTCCAATGGTAAAGTAGATACTCTCTGCACCAGCGTTTCCGATAGAGTCTGTTTCCTCGGAGATGGAGATTTAGGAGTTGTAGTGCGTGGAATGGAAGCAGGAAGAAGATGCTTGGGAGTAATAATCCCCTTCCTACAAAGACGCGATGAGAAAATAGGAGGAGGTGGTGCCGGCGGAGGAGTAGGTATAACCGAAGAAACTCCCCCATCTTTAAACGCAGAACCCGGCAATACGGTAGAAGCAAAAGATGCACCACCATCAAATCGCAATCTCATATCGGCGACTTTCGATTTCGATCGAAAAGAGGTAGTATCCTTGATCCGCTGAGGTTTCCGAACATCATCTTCTTTTCCGTCATTTTTGGGCATAGGAGATACCTCGTAGCATTCTTGCAAGGTGATCTTCTCTTGATTTTGAGCTTTTCGTGCTTCAGCCTTGGCTTGGTATATGGCTTCGATTTTCTCATTGATTTGGTTGCGGCGACTATCAATATCTTTCTGAATGCCCGTCTTGGTATCTTTGCGACCGGGAATAGTTCTTCCTCTTGGTCTTGCGATTTTCGGACCGTCGAAATTTCGCGTCGGTGTAGTGTTTACCTCGTATCGAGCTAATGAACTACCCCGAGGACTTAGGTCAACTAGAGATGATAGTCAGCATTGCTTTCGAAAAAGTTAAATCATTGGTAGGATAAATAGTTGTGTAAACAAGGATATTGGTTAACTTTTGCGAAACCCAATCAAGACATAATACACATACCTTTCGTCTCCGAATTAAGTCTACAAAATAGGTGTGGCCTCGTCGGTAAAGTGTGAGGTGAAATAGTAATCGAAAATCTCGTCTTTTCCGACGATTCTTGAGATGCTAGAAAGGGATTTTGAATTGCCTCGCCAAAAACCTTTCTTTGCCTCCTCGATGCCGGAGGCGAATATTGCGATCTAGTAGGTGTTGAAAATATACTTTTCTCTCTAGTCAATTTTGATGTTCTCGAGAAGTTTACCGAGCCCGCGACTGCTCCCTTGTACGCTGGAGTTTGTGTTTCGATGCCTGTTGTGTAAGAAGTTGAGGAAGATTCAACATTTTGATGATGCAAATCATGATTTGGAACAAATTTAGATGGCCCAGTCTTTTCAGGACTTGTCTTCAGAGAAATCGAGGGAAATTTCTCGTCGGGACTTCCGTCGAAAAAGCGTATTCGGTCTTTAATCATGTTTCCTATCTTCTTATTTGGAGACTTCTTCGATGACGCATACGCTGGAGTTTCGACTTTTGTGGCATTCCTATGTTTAGACGTAGATCTCGAGGAAATCTTTCTATTTTCGCTCTTCGACGGGGTCTTAATAGCTTTAACCAACTGCTGTGGTGTCCTCAATCTTCGTGATTGAAATTGTCTATTTTGCGATCTGAGCATCATCGATTTCGTATTACTAGGAGTATCACCCCACGTATTATTCCTCAGATATTCCTCAAGAAAAACACTCTCATCCTTCGATAAACTCCTACTATCCGGGCTCAAAATCGTCGATAATCGTTTCTGGGAAGAATCCCGTGTTCTGCTTCTCTTTCGGGGAGAAGTGCGCGCGGAATGTAATGGTGCTGGTTGAAGCGCGGGATCTTGAATCGGAAGACTCATTGCATCTATTGCTTCGAATTTCCCAACTAGACATCGAAGAGCGGATGTTACTATGGGTTTTGACCTATGAAAATCACATAGTAACAGTTAGTAAACATGCTATGGAACGTACAAATTTGACGTCGTTAGTCAATCGAGACGGGGAATGGGCTCACCGGTTAAAAGTTCTATGATTACTATTACTCCGCCCACGAGTAGGAGTAGAAGAACCATCAGTAGAAGAAGGCTTCGATCTCGCTGTTCTCGCGGGGGAAAGTCGACCATGGGTGCAATGAGCAGTACGATCATTATTGCTATGACCCCGTGAGCCATGATAGGACATGTTTGGTTTTGGAGAATTGCATCCACTGGCTGCTTGTGTAGATACTTGGAGGGAAAAATCAAAATAGCAGGAATACTATTATATGCGTACTGGAGCTGAGAAGTGAAATAGTTATGTTGTGCGGACAGCTGAACGAATGACGATATGGAGTTGGGGTTTGGGTTTGATGTATGGTTACTATTTTCATGATGTGATATTTGAGATGCCGAATGCTCTTTCAGTTTAAGATGGAATTTATTAGGTGCTAGGAAGTTGCGAATGGCACTTGCCAAATATGTGAAGAATGGAAGCACGTCATCGTATCTAAAAGGGGTCTTGACATGTAAAATGGATCTCTTTTGATCAAGAGATCTGTTAAATTATACTATGTATTTCCATGGTTAAATACATTTGAAGAACTAAAACTTGTATCTGATTCGCTTCGCACTTGTGCGAATATTCCCAACGCTGCCAATGCTCATAACTGCCCTTTTCCTGAATATCCACCGTTGCAATTTGACTAACCAACCTATTCTCATTATCAACTCAAGGGTATCTCATACGTAGCTGTAATCAAATCCACTTATGCCTTCACAACACCATACGACCTATCAATACGCACACCCATCGCCTCAAGATCCAACTCCGTGCTATCTCGCGGAACATATCTAGCCTGACCATCCACCACGGATTCAATTGCAGTAACCTGTTCCATAGCATTACTTCCTTTTCTGGATTGGAAATCGAGGCGGGATGATTGTGTTGTGACTTCACTAGCACATGTCTTTCCTGAATAGTTTCCGGACTGTGAGTTATAGGTGCTGCCGGAACCGGTAAGATTGGCCATATCGATAGAGGACATTTCTGCATCAGTTGCCATGCTGGCCCAGAGCGCGGAAAGGGGAAGTAAGAGCGCGACCATGGTGAGAGCGAGTGTGCCTGCTTCTGGGAATGATACAGGGGTTATGTATTCGAGGATGGCAAATATGGCTATTTGAAATTAGTTCATGTTCAAAATAGATGGGGAGATAGAATCTTACAAGGAATCACCATCGTGCAGCCACCCATAGCAGCGAGAATTCGCACAGCGCTCCATTGTCTCCATCCATTCCTTTGACGATTGTAGAGAGTCCATACCAGTTTCCCCGTAAACACGAGGGAGAAGAACCAAATGGAAATTGTCTCGGTAATCAATGTCCCTCTCGCCAACCACTGCATCGGCATAGAAGTAGCAGCTGTTGCCAAAATGGCCCTGGTGTTGACGACTGTTGTAGCAAATCTAAAGCCAGTTGCCAGTAGAGCAATAATACCAGAGAGACAAGTGAGGGTAATTCGATGTATATTGTTTAGGCCCTTGCATACTGTATAGGCTTGAAGATATAAAGACATGTTGACAGTGATTGTCATGCAAAGAGGAATTATACTACCAGTAACACTAGAAGCATAAGCTGACCTCGGTACTCTGCTAAAATCCATTGTAAAAGCGGCATAAAATTCATTAAAGGCCTGGACAAAATAAACGGCGAAGAGCATTGCGCGGAGGAAGCCGAAAATGAGTGAGAGGATGTTGAGCACGAATAGGATGGATCTACGCTTGGCGGCTTTAGTGAGAACGACGACGACGAAGAACATCAACAAGCAAGCTCCGGCTTGAGCACCAAAGTTGATACAACTAGCCACATTGTAGTAGTAGAAAACGTCGATGTCGACAGGGGTGATAGACACATTTGTGACGCCATCGGCCATGAGAATGTTAATGGTCTGATTGAACGGATCAAAGCTGGAATTACTGGAAGCCATCTTGGTTTTACCGTTTCCGTAGTTGTGGTAAGTCGTAAGTATGGTTAGGGTAGCAAAGTAGCAGACGTTTCGAAGGAGAAAATGTAAAAAGTAAATGCAAAAATCGCTATGATAGAATAATTGAAGTATTGTTACTGGTAAGGAAGGCTTGAAAGCTTGAGCGCGTTAAAGTTGTGTGTAGCTGTGTTGATTGTAGGAGGAAAAGGGGATTTATATTCAGGCGGTTCCAGGAGCCTTGAAATAAATACGGCACCACAAGTCGTACTCCCAACGACAGTGTCTTGAGATAATAGCAAGGGCATTACTCTGCCATAGTATTGTGGATATTATAGTGAATTGCGAGGATCATGGTCTCGATATTATCATCGTAATATCACAGCTAAGAACAATGAAAGTCTCCTTGGTACTGTTCGAATTTACCGAAATGGTCCAGGTTGACACCAAATCTTGAGTACGAAAGAATAATAGGAAACTTTGGTAGGATAAAAATTAAAGAATAAGTAATGTATTGCTAATTTTAACCTAGACTACTTGGTCAAGATCAAATTGGAAACAGAGTTGGGATTGAAAGCACTAGTATTTCACGGAAGTTCAGAAATATGAGCACATATTGTTTGTGACAGGCGTCCTTAGTATTGTTCGTGATACCTTCATATTGTTCTTGTAGGCGAGGCACATGGAGCCACATGGAGCCACATTGAAACTTTGAACGAAAGCAGTGAATTTCCTGCATGCCATGAAAGAGAAAGTAGAACGATCGTTACTGTGCGACCAAAGAACCCGCATCATTACAAACCTTGTGTTACAAATGAATCAATATGGTGATAATGTATTTTGATGCGTTTAACTTCCAAGCGGTACCGGTGAGGTCATTGACAGTTGAAAAGCTCTCGCACAACACCACAATGTGCCAAGACTTAAAATTTGGCTTGAGGTTGGTGGCTCACGTGCTTGAAGGGTACTTGCCGCTCACGAACAACTCTTTTACGGCCCGTTTCCATGCATCGGCTCGTCACGAGTGTAATGTATGCTCAAGTTGATGTTGTGTATTGACCAATCGATCGATATGTGTCGATAACGCTTCTGCAACTTGCCGTTGTTGATATATCGTGCGTGTCCTATCAAAAGCTTCAGCTAAAATTCAATGCTCAATATCTCGAGCTAATTTCCATATCATGGACCGGAAAGGTTCCGAACAGGACTGAAAAAAGAGGTGATATGCAGAGCAAAGATGGGGCAATAATTTTGTGTCGAAAGGATTTCCGTTTCTCTTTTAGGAGAGAAAGACTCCGAGCTCGCGCTGAGATTGGCCTTAGTATTTCGTCCCCATTGATACCAAGTAGCCAAGCCTGGATACTTACCTATGGACGGTCAAATTTACAATAGGGTCGATTTCACACAAAGACGCTAATCGTTGTACTCAGATACAATGTATAGTTGCCAATAAGAGTCGGAACTTGTAAGCAGTGTCTTCTTACCGATCGCGACTATTTGACCTCCCTCCAAATTTATTTCCATACCAGATACCTCTTCCCCGAATATGAGACAAAACTTAGAAGTAGCAAACCTTAACTCCAATTAAGAGCAATAAATCATTACAATATCTCAATACTAAGCCCGGTTCCACGATACAAAAATCTTACTTATTCAAAAATACCATGCCACTTCTGTAAATAGGGTCTCTCTAGTAAGATCCTACATAGAATAAAATCTGATAAACTAAATTCATATCCAACAATAGATCCATTACGAATTTTAGAACGGACCTATTTTAGCCTACCCAGATCTAGACAATGTAGACAATATCTACCTACACCATATTTGCAACCCGCGTTTCTACTCATGCTGCAACTGTCAGTACTCTTGAATAGGCACCCTTCCATACCAAGATCTTCTTATGTTGGTTTGACGAGGTTTGAAGACCCAGGGGATGTTGTGAAATAGAAGGATTTGTCTTGTACGTCATTATTGCCAATGTGAGCAAAGTAGAAGCTCGGAACTCATTTGCTATTTTTTTTTTAAAAAAAAAGAAAAGAACCAATTCAAAATCACAATCACAATCACAATCACAATAGAAACCAAATAAGAGAGCCAGTTTTGTCATCAGCATAAATTAAGATTTAGGTACCCTGCCCAGCATCTACTGAAAAGACTTGTATGTATTGAACGAAAGTGCAAGCCAATTCATCTTCACAGTATCTATAGGACCACCCCCTCTCCCAGCTCAAGAGATGAAATCGCAGATCTCATTCCCCATCGCCAGATAGAGTTCACTGTCCGATGTAAGAGAAAAAATCTAACAAAAGGGAATATCCGAGCATTCTTCAATCTTCAATAATAACCATTAATCGTGAACCTGTTCCATCCAGAAACTTCATCGGCGCTGTCCGCTTCGAACATCGCCAGCGTGCTGAAGATATTTACTCAGAGTTGGCAGCAAGAGCACGGGCGAAGCGGCGCTTGCTGAGGTTGTACTCGATAGCACGCTTCTTGGCACCGGCGGACTGGGTGAAAGCGACGGATCCACCGAAAGGTCCAGCGAGAGCACTGTTCTGAACCTTGGCGATACAGACACCGGTGGCGCCACCGACAGAGCCGGAGCAAGTCATACCAGCTGGCATTTGAATCTCGACTGGGAAATCCATGGTTTGAGCGGCAGAGAGACCACCGATACCAATACCTGGAACGTTCTGGGTAACTACAGCTTTCTTGAAGGCAGCTGGGTCGGTTCCACCGGAGGTGCTGTCAACCATTGCGGTCAAGGGTCCAGCACCATCTTGGTTGACTTGATGGAAGGTCATCTTGACAGTTCCGTCATCGGCGCAAGTTGGCATGCCAGATGCGGCACCGGCACCTTCAGCAGCCTTGACACCGGTCTCTGATGTACCCTTTGGTGTCTTGGCACCACCGTTGGCGGCGCGGACGACGAGGGAGCGACGATGCATGGCTGCGGCGTGAATCTTACGGGCTTCAATTGCGGAGGTGCTGTTGGCATTGCCACCCATGAACATGGAGATCATCTTGGAAGCGTCGACTGGGCCAGTGGAAGTACGACCAAGAGCGCTAGCTTTGTTGGTACCAAGCTCGTTAGCTCTGATGATGGAGGTATCAGCCTCGGCACCGCATCCTGGACTTGGGCAATCACGAGGAGTTCCGTCGGCGACTATATTAACATGTTAATGGGATGAGACTAAAGAAGAGAGGCGAGGAAGCTATAAGTAACTCCAAGAGATGAGGAAACTTACCCGAAAGAGCAGGCATGACAACCTTGTTGGCACCCTGAACATCAGTGAGGAGACCGTGGGCAAAGACGTTGGTGGCACCGAAGGCCAAGAGGAGGATGGTTGAAGTGTATTGCATTTTGAAGGTAGTTGGGTTGTTTTGAAGTTGAAAAGCTTTGGAAATTATTGAAGGAAAGTTTGTGAGATTAAATTTAAAGCGACCGGCGCAAAGATGGAAAGATTGTAAAATAAAGTGAAGAAGATGCTGAAGATGCTGATGATGAGAAAAAAAATATCACACTGGGAGAATGAACCTTCTTTATACAAAATCCAACTACCGCCAGCTTGGTTGGATGGAAAGACTGGATGCCGAGCACGGAAGTGCATTGATGTGCTTGACCAACCATGTCTCTATGAAATTTTCGAAAACATACATCTAGACAGTGAGGTTTACTCCGCGACATCAAAGATCCGACCACGTTGCTGTGGGAATCAGGCAAGGATCTAGATTCTTTGAGCCTTGACCTGTGATTTGTCCACACCCAGAGAGTCAGACTAATGATGGAGATGTCTCTCACAAAAGAATTGACATCTCCATGATAACAAATATCAAAACAGGATGTTTCCTGGTCGATCATGCAATACTGGGATGTGAGATTACCCGGAGATAATCAAATCTCATCTGGGATCTTTCATCTTTGCTTCTCCAACCTTAAGGCTGATGCTCTAAGTGTTTGGACTTCGCTACTCTATACCATTAGGCAGCTAATACTGGTCATCGGATGTTGCTATCGGCTACTTGCCTGTTTCAAGCAGAGATAGTCAAAGAGTTAAGCTTGTTTCGACATCATGACCAGCTCTAGGACATGAATAATGCCCTATTTCCATCTGAGAAACACAGCCACAGAATCGCAGCAATAGCCTCAAAGGCTTTAGCTGTTGCAGATCATCAATATAGTCAAAGTCCCCTGGCGACCGTGCGGTTGTCTGGGAAAATGCAGCTTTAAACTTCAACGACCGTGTGTCTGCGAAGCGGGATGGATTTAGTGGCGAAGCCCATTTGTGAACCTAGCCTAGAGTAGCATTGTTGGTGCAAAATGGAAGTTTAGAAACACTCCTATGTAGCAAAATTTTAATTCGGCCACATTAGTTTGAACTTCAATTGCTTCACCATCACAATTTCTTACAAGAATCCGGCTCTCTAACGATGTCATCAATGTAGCCGCCAGTTCCCGAGTACGAATGACATTTATGCATGACGCAGAGTACCAATCGTCCAGACTCCAACGTCACAAGTATTCGTTTTCAATGCCCTCCATTGATGACTTCCTGTATCTCCTACGAGTTTAAAACATTTTCGTTCATGCCCACCAAACCGCTAGAATTTCCTTTCCTTTCAGTTTAGGGTTGATATTGGTATGAAATTACTTCTGATGACGTTGACTTGACAATTAAAAATGACAAAAAACAATACAAACAATGCAAACAAAGAGCTTTGCAGATTTTTTTGAGGATCTCCGATTTTGGCGGTGTGGTGGTGTTTCGCCGTGAATTCCATGAAACGTGGAAAAGAAATTAAAACCGAGCTGGAGTCTGTGGTGACATTAGCTCGGCACGTGATCCGTTATTTCCCGCCATCGCATTACTGCAAAATCAACGACATTTACCGGAGAGCATAACCTTAATAAAAAGAAACCATCGTGCCCATATCTCGCTTTGAGGCCGGAGACCTTCGAATACAATATCATGTTGTTCATCCGAATTCCTTCTTCTGATTTTTTTCTTCTTTGCTTCATACACGTTCTATGATATGGAGCGACTTCAATTAGGCCTTTAGAAATAGCTTGTCTACTTGTGTATTGCAATGGCCCCTCCAAATTAAATGAGCTCCTTAAAGGAGACTTGAATGGATACAGCCAGAATTACTACAGTTCTATTTCCTCCACCTAAGCCCTCGCTATTCATGTTCTCTGCTATTACGCATTCGACAGCAACCAACATTTTCGTTTTGCATCGGAGGTACTTATATCGGCCACGATATGACCTGATGGATAACCACCACACTTTTCCATTTATATGGAGAGGCGGGCGGTCAATCCATAATGTAGAACGAAGTATGTAGCTCGACACGTCCCAACCATATTAATGAGAATTAAACAACATTGTCTCTCTTGATACGAGATCCCTGCCACTGTCTATGCTGTTCTCAGCATCCATCTAACGTTATAGACAATTCATTTCCATCTGCGCAGCTGCCGTATTGCTACTCCAAACGATATTGCGTCTCCCTCTCGCATCATTCTATCAGCATCATGGTCCATGTAGTGTCCATAGATGGAGACAACTTCTATAGGGCAGCCATAGAGGAAGATCGGAATGTCCCGTCATCCCTAGGTTGATAAGATTTCCTCGATTTGGCAAGGATACATCAAAATAGCTTCTGTTCGGTGTAGTTGGAATTCATACGGACGGGGACAGCATGTGCGTTTGCTGACGGTAATCTGTCAACGGAACTTCCGGACCATAGAGGGAAGCGATGATAAGTATATTGTTCATTCACCATCGGTGTTTTCATGATATGTCGTAGCGATTCCCATAAGTCTTGGTAATCAGTGAGAGACAAGCCGCAAAGGATTATTGTTCAAGGATGGCTTCACGTGATCGAATTCCTTCGATTCCGGGATGACTCGCTGGGAGGCAAATTATGATGAAACAGATGGCGAATTCGAGATCATGAGCGTCTCAGCCATTGAATGCTTATAATGACAACTGACAATTGTGGTGCTACGAAATACGTACGTATACGAGGTACGAAGACGGTTGGTATGAATCAGGGTTGATTGATCCTCCGAGATAGCATCTCTCTTCAGAGACTTCACCGATGACGGTCCGATCCAACCGCATTAACAACCCGTTTGTTATATTGCACATGGATGAACTACAGCAAGTGACATATGCAATATGTAGGTTCGTGAAGAGAGCCGCATGACATGATCGGCTAACTTGAATGAAAAAGTTCCTAATCTGTCGATCTTTGCAGAATACCTCGACGATCAAACTTGAAGATCTTTTAGATCATTTGAATTGGCTTCTATCGAGGTGGTTCTGTTGATGCCGAGATGTTGGCTCAATATGCCTCCATACCAACGTTGAAGAAAAGTTCCATCAGAAGTAACAAATTCATCGGTATCAAACTTTAACGTGCCTGAGTTCATTAAAGGTCGTATTCCCTGCAATCTATGGCTAAGATTCGTTTGTCGACACCAACCCCTTCATCCATCCATTCGCGTATTGTTTACCAGCCATCAATGCCATCTCAACGAAATTTGAGCCAGATATACTGACCCATATTGCTGCTTTGACTCTTGAGGCTGCCTCATCGAACGATTATGATGACTATGGCTGATTCTAACATTTCAGAGAACATTTACTTCCCGCCTTTCCACTTTTTCATTTACAGGGTAAGTCCCTACTGCATTATTCTAGATGGTAAATAAACTTGTTCTGTCGGCTCCAAATTCTTAAATACGAATATTAAGGACAGAAACAGCATTCATCAAGAAAAGTCCGCCATGTGTATTCAGCTGAAAGATATCCACAAGTAATTAAAGCATCCAATCACTGACCCCTAGCTGCAATTATCCGAAGCGCTATCCGAGAGGCGTCGCAGAAATTAAAGATAGTGTTGACTGCCGAAGCTGATGTGAGCTGAACTCAAGAACATTTTGTTTTTAACTTCACCAACAACTGGCTGTTACGAGTAAGGGAACCGTGAGTAATGGTAACTTGGTGTATGAGTTACGAATTAGTCGATTTAGATACACTAATCTAATGTATCCAATGTGTATGTCTGTCACGTCCCCGTCCTCACACGATCTTTTCCTTCTCTCTGCATCCACCGAGCATTCCCGTGGGCGAGGATCAAAGAGGGCTTTCGTATGCTGCGTACAACATGAAAATTGTATTGGTTCCTAGATTACCAGATCCTTCGGACCTTGATCCATCTCATCTATCTATGATCAACAATGGATACCTGCTGTACCAGTACCACAAGTACTACGTAGTGTACCGCGCTCTACAGGGTAAGTAATGGATAAGAAGAATTCATAGATAGGCTTGGCATAGGCTTTCCAGCAAGGCCTACTTCCAAACTCATCAACCTGCGGACATTCACCAAGACATATACGACAATTCATCGTTTTACCATCATATCTCGTTCCATTAAATTACTACAACGTATACAGCAAAACACCTACCGATCCATAAAATCCCATTCCCAAGACAACATCACCAACCTTTCGATTGTTGGTCCTGACTCCTAACACTGGGCTTACGTTTTGTACGTACAACAATAACCCTATGGGCCAGCATAACATTATCAGCCCAGCAAAATTAAGACTACGGAGTACAATCCAGCAACCACCGCCTCCTTCATCCATCTCATCCCACCATTGACATGAGATTGGTGCGAAATACGGCGGCACAATCGGCCGCGTTTGTTGATGTTTAATTCCTACCTCAACCGGGTCCTCTCCTAGAATGATGAACAAATGGATGGTATGCTATGTATGTTATGCGACAGCACAGTGGTACATCAGGTAGGCATGAAACGTACAGGTCAATAAAGTACCACGCCTCGTGCTATTGATGCCCCAAGCCTATTTATTCCCGCTAAGTACCGTACCATACAGCATTTACACGAATCTAAGACCAGGAAGTGCCCGAAGTAGCCAGATCTTGCCAGCTTGGTTATTGTGACGCCTCCATCGTGAGATGAGGAGAGCTGTACAGACGCTTGCCATTACCTTAATCAGAAGTCTCACGATGGAAATGTTGGAAACTAAGCGGGAGATTGCTCCCGCGGGATTCTTTGAGGGATTCGAGAGACATCTAGCCTTGTATCTGTAGTACCTTCGTGCAGCCTTACGAGTGGAACCCGTTTTATTACACAATTCGATTGACCTGGAGCCCTCGTCCCGTATGACTTTTTGGACGATGATTAATGGAGGGCTCTGGGTCAGAAGATTGGAAAGATGGGGAATACGGATTAGATACGAGTAGATAGAATGATATGTTTATCAAGCAGGCATATTGAGATACATGCAGTTAATTACCGAGAATAGATTAGATGATCAAGGGCCATGAATCCATGTTCAACTGTTTCAACCCTGTCGAGAATCAGAACAAGAGGAGAAATTAAAAATAAAAAAACACATGGGAATCGCAACGTGGTAGCAAAACTAATCTACTGATCTACAACTATCGAGCAACACCGGCCACAATCCCCTCTTTACCACTATATTCCCTACCCAGGTTGGCTGAACCAAGACCTTCTGTCTGTACCATACCAGGATTATAGTGGGGTGTTTTGCATAACCCGGAAACAGGGTTGAGAGGTCTCGACATACAACTTTAAGCCTGACAAGGATTCTTGGGGAGACTTAATTCCATCCACCGAAAAATGCTCATCCACAACGCCCCTAGTTTGGCTTTGATGGGAGTAATATCGCCTTCGCCTACTTTCCTTCGTTGCCATGCAAACTCGAAAAGAGATGGCAAAAGAAATTTTGGCCCGCCTAGCTCGCTCTTACTTGCATGGCCCTGACAGACGAGTTTCTTTCACATGGATTGGGAGGGTATGCCTACCTACCTTACATACATTTACATGCATGCGAGTGAGATCACTTGCTGACAGTAGTCTCGGGTTGTCTTGGTTAATTGCCCTCGAGTCTACCAAGTATCCTTCCATCCTTCCTTAGCGAAGGACTTCCATAATCCATTATTCCGTATTGGGGCACCCGGCTCAGATCTCTACTTAAGTCTTCAGCTCCCAAGTGAGTTTGTGTAGATACATGCTTGATCTACTTCAAATATATATAGTTCTCCAATCCGCATCTTTACCTCCTTCCTTCCACTCCTTGCTCTCAGTCTGCGCCCTTCAATCGATACCACGATATCAGATAATCTAAAGACAGGTCACGATACTCAGCTCATCATCTGCCATTCGTCATGCCTGTTGTCTCTGAACCGACCATGGGACTACATCATGCATATATACATGGATTCTTCTCCAGAGTATCCACGCCCTACCTATCCCTAGGCATATTCTTCTTTCTATGCATCACAATCTTCATATGGAGGAAACGAAGCACCTCCACAAAAGTACAATATCACTTCCCACCAAGTCGCCCCTCTACCCCTCTCCCCGAAAAATCCAATATGAACATCTTCCCCTACATGAACGAAAAAGTAAATCTAGACCCCAGCAACCCATCACACCCCAGATCCACCAACCAATCCTCCACATCCTCCACCGATTTCATCACCTCCGCACCCTCACTTTCAAGCTCCCAGCAAACATTCTCCCGACCTCCCCCACCACCCCCTTTCACCCCACCCTCACCTCTAGAACCTCACCCCTACTCTCCCATCCCCATAGGAAACTCCGCATCTCCATCCACCGAAACCATCCCTCCACGTCGTCGCTCCTACACCAAGCCACCCAACTCACTCATCAACACGCCCGCCGTAAGCGGCGAGATAATTTCCGGCGACGGCTGGCGCCGTCACACGCGGGTTTTCGGGGGAGGAGTCTGTGAGGCGTGTGCGGAGAGTGAGAGGAGGATGAGTGCTTGACTATATGAGCGGGGAATAGAGAATTCGAATTCGAATGTGAAGATTTTGAAAGGGGGTGAGGTGGTGTTTGGATAGGGAGGGCTCTATTGTTATTGATGTGTTTGCTAGTAGAAAAGATATGACGGAACCGAGGGAAATTTTGCAGGAGAAAAAAGTGAAGAGATGCAGTGGTAGAATGAAAATGATGGATCAGAGTGAGGACATGGTGAAAATCAATCATAGGATTGCATATGCATTATTATTCAACAAGACGGAATGAAACATGGGATTCTATTCTAGAAATTAGACACAAACGCGAGCTGAGAATTCACGCTTGCAAAATACCTACCTTATCTACTTACCAAGTCAAAGGGGGTAAATTTCACGTGATAACCTACGTTGAAATCAACGAGATGAGATGAGATGAGATGAGATGAGATGAGATGTATATGTAGGTATCTATTCATTACATTACATTACACTGCGAAGCCATGGATGGGAAAGACAGCCAAAGAAAAAGAAAAAGTAAGAAATCGCTAACTAAGTACCAAGCTTGAAAGAAGACTCGAGATAGTAGCTAGTGGTAGGTAGGCAACGTGTATTTAGCATTAGCATCTAGTATCTCCAAGGTATTTTACAGGCGTTAATTGGCTTGACAGGTCACCTAGGAAGGAGGTTTAGATTGGATTGGATTTATTTTGCTCTTTTTATGGATGCAAGGAAAAAAGGGAGGAAGGAAATGAAGAAAGAAAATGTTTATAGATGTATGGCGAAACCTATTGTTGATGTCTAGATCATCGTGGAACCTGGATGGATAAAAAGAATCATGAAGTTAATGAATATAGTTTCTCTCTTACCAGCTGTCATTTCACGTATATACACACGTACGTATATTGAGAGTGGTGGTTGCTTACTCTGAAGTGCTATAGGGTATATATTCTTGTCTTATGGGGTGAAGGTGTGAGTAAAGCTATACGTGAATCTTAGAATTTTGGTATACACCAATCTAAAATCACAATTCTTTTTTCCTATTCTCTGCTCGTACAATCATTCATTCCAAGATTTTGTACCACGACTGATCCCCATGTTCAACGCCACAAGACTTGCTAAAAGTAAATTTCCCCCTTAGTAATACACATTTTCCGTCGAAGTATCCAATAGAGAAAAAGTTATGTAAGAGGTGTACTGTAGCAAGTAACACCGAAGCCCGCTATGCTAAAACAAAACATAAAAATAATTTCAAATCCCAATCTACAGGGGACGAGAAGCTCATTCGATAGCACTCTCAGACATATTCCCACTTGAGCCAATGTTCGCCACACTTGAGTTTCTCTGCATAGCTTCTTGGCTTTCTTTAAATTTTTGCCAGCCTTCAGGATCATTCTCAATAAGTCCCCGTCGGAGAATACTAGCTTCGTTATTCAGCTCGGCTATTACAGCATCTGGGCCAAGAGTCTCTAGCTTGTTTCTGATTTCCTCGCCATGGAGGTCTTCAACCATGGATCTCAAAAATTGCATATGTGCTGGCTGAATTTCGAGTCCAGTTGTCCCGTGGAGATGATCCTCAGCTTCAGGTTTGAGGATATTACGACGGATTTTCTGTCCAAAGCGATGCATTCTGCCTTCTTCCTGCGAAAGTGCTTTTGAGGCCAACGAGACATCAGAATTGTGACGAGATAGAGTGGGTCGTATTCCTCTGTCGTCGTGTCCTCCCTCTTCATCCGATGGTTGATTCTCCGCGAATATTGGATCGGGTTCAACGTCTGATTCTTGGTAATTAGTTTGAGGTGGGTATGCATCGCCCATCGTTGCTGTTCGCTCCGTATCAGGTTGTGAGGGTAATAAGCGGGTCTCTGGAAATTCATCCTCGAATCTTTTAATCATATTTTGTAATGTATGATCAAGAAATAGTAATCGGTCTGATTTGTAGTCAGCGTTTGTCGAGTCACACCTACATACTGATGGATAATTCTTACTGTAATTGTAATGATCACCAGCCTTCAACTCTTTGACTAGCGCAGGTTGTAATCGAGCCCGAATCTTCCTCGCACTTCCCAATAAATTCTTCGACATATCCTTGGCTTTGCCACCCTTAACAGCAGGGTTCGGAGTAGCCGAGCTGCTGCTCGGCCTAGATAAATCAGAGAAAGCTAGATCAGCTGATGGTCTCCTAGAGTCGTTCCCTTTGTTTCGTAAACAGATACCCAAAGCTTTAACAACGCCTGTCCCACCAATTACATAATCTTCGTCTGGTGCTGGTTCATCATCATCATGGTTCTCTTGGACCCCTTCTACATGTCCCACAATGTGTAACAGTACTTCAGGGACTGCAACATCTTTCTCACTTGCAGTGCCATGGGGATCAGCCATTGCAGGAACGGCTTCGCTGATCTCTGCAACGGCGCCACGTTCCATGTTCCATAGACAATAAGCGACAACTTGCTTAGCCAAAGCCTTTACGATTTCGGACGAATCGCTTGATGGAACTTCAATATCAATACATATGATTGATTGAGAGACTCGGACCGCGGCCATCAGTGAGGCATATAATGCACAAGCTTCTTCCTGACTTGCTTCGTCTTTCGCATTCGCAAGAGCAGCTAGTTGCCTATTTTCCATAATAGTCACATGCGCAAGACTGGGGCTCTCTGGTAAGATTTCCGCAAGGGCGATAGCTTGTTCCGGTGTCATGGATACATTTGTCAAATGTATGCGCTTGAGCTGAGTCAAACGTGGTAGATATCTGTTATACGTCAGCCAATAATATTCTCTGTGATAGTAATTGAAAC
The DNA here is from genome assembly GCA_025389075.1 of Sclerotinia minor. Taxonomy (NCBI): domain Eukaryota; kingdom Fungi; phylum Ascomycota; class Leotiomycetes; order Helotiales; family Sclerotiniaceae; genus Sclerotinia; species Sclerotinia minor. The sequence goes on along the minus strand of QRFH01000015.1, from coordinate 734,009 downwards.
ATAACGAGAGTAGATTTAGCAGAGCTGAGAAAATCCTCAATTGAAGCCTTGCAGTGCGAGTCGCTGACATAAATGAAGCAAATTACTGTTCGCAGTACGAGAGCGTCAAAATGCCGCAGCAATAGTACATGAAGTGTTCCATGGATTCGGTGACGTCTCCGTGAACATAATTGCCATCAAGTTTGATGATATTCTGACATTCGCCTTGCCAGAACACTCGATCGCTTCTTGAAAAATAAGGCCGGGGGGAAACATAGGGCCAGTTACGACAAGGATGATATCACAGATCGTCATGTCCAACCATGCAGAGAGGACTAATCTCCACATGTATGTTGTCACAAAAAAGGCAATGGTAGAGAATATAAACGTACCTGCGCAGGAGAGAAAGTGCACTGGGATTCGAATCGAACAAATTATGGTTCTGTGATAGGTCGATGAACTTGAAGTTCTTCAGCTTTGCCAGGGCTGGGAAAAGGTGCCACAACGAGTCCGGATTGAGATTGCAGTCCGCCAAGCTCAAGGCATAAATTTTGTTGTTCTCGTCAAGGGCAATCGCAATGGTCTCCAGAGAATCTTTCAGATCATTACCACCAAGATCAAGGCCTTCGCAGTTGCCGCATCTAATCCATCTAGCAACATGCTCCACCCCTACCGATGTGATTCCATTGCCCGCGAGACCAAGACGCCGCAGACCAGATTTTATAATTCCATCGACTAATTCATTTAGCTGATCGCTATTGAGGCCACAGTGACCTAGATTCAATAGTTCGAATTCTGCCCCAGCTAGTCGATCTCCAATAGCCTTAGAAAATAAGCAAGACACTGTGTTGCTCGTACTACTCGTATTACTATGGGTTTTCTTCAGATGCCCAGAGCCACTCACAGGTGGTGTAGTGACGCCTTGGGGGAAAGGAATTCTTGAGAGATCAAGGGTTTTCAATGACCGGCACATATTAATGAATAGGGAGATATGACGCCAACCATCTTTACCAATTTTGTTGTTGTTTTTCAGAACCAAGCGTTCGATGATGCCACCTTGAGGATACTGACTCACTTTGCGGGCGCGCGATTTTCTGCCGTATATTGGTAACTTGGCGGCCAAAAGACCAGCCAAAATGACACGCACACCTTCATCAGTAAGTCCGCAATTTTCCATTATTAATTCTTTCACCGGAACTACAGCTAAGTAATCCCCTAACGTAACAAGGTCTGGTAGTTGTAGCCAATAGCCTGAGAGATCTAATTTGCCAACAAGGCCAGGAAGTGTAGCTGTTACCACCGATGCTGTGAGTTGCTCGACGATTCTCTTTAAAATTGGCGTGTCTCTCAATTGGCAGCATCTTCTATATATTCGAGCAGGGTCCGTGGTAGGTGAAGCATGAGTTTTAGGAGTTGCGGCAATCGGAGGGGTTGAAAGTGAACTGTCACTCTCATCAATCTTCAACTCGACTGGAATTGTACCGTTCGCCTCAGCAAGTCGTCGTTTCTTCTCCTTCCTTGCTTTTCGTTCCTCTTCGCTGCGCTTTTTCTTCTCTTTCTTTTTTGTATTGTCCTTCTCAGCTGGTGGCGACGATTCCTTAGTTTCTGATAGATTTTTGGAGTCTTTTGGCTGGGCACTCTCGGAAGGCTTCTCGCCGGGGTTGCTAACATCTGTATTGGAGACATTTTCTTGTTCCGTGTCAGTATTAGAATTGTTCGGATTCCTCAACGCAGCCCCTTCTCCCTTTTCTTGGGACTGCTTCATCCTTTCTCTATTTTTATTTTCGGTCTCGTCAGATTCTTCCTCATCCGTATACCTAGGACCACTTGCTATTTCAACATCGACACAAAAAGCCACTCGTCGCAATTTTGACTGCTCAAGTCCGAATATGGGACACCTCTCCCGATGAGGATCGACGTTCAGAACCTTTCTTTCGCATAATCCACTATGGCCTTTTGCCGATCCGGACAGTTGACCACCAGAGTTTGACAACCTGCGCAGAGCACTTTGTAAGAAGCTGGGACCGTTTCGCGGCGGTGCTGGGACATAAGGTGCATCGCCATCCTCCTTTACCCCATGTACTAATACAGCATTCTTGGGTGCAGTCGGTCCTGCAGGTCTATGTATCAGAGGCTCTGTAGATGAAGCCGCCGCTGAAGCACCGGAAGATGCGCTCGTATGGTTGGGGGATTGTGACCCAGTGAACTTTGAGGATATACTCGATAGCCATGAATTTCTGCGGGACATGTTGGGCGATGTAGAGGCTTTTGGTGGTGTGCCATTTGCCGTGACTATTCTTTCCGAAGAGACACTTCTAGACACACCGGGTCGAGTTGGGATCGGCTGTGAAGGTGTTGTAACCTGTTGCTCGTTCTCGTCCTTAGGAGGGGTAGAGCCATTTGGTGGGGGCGGACTTGATTTTCCTTGCGAGCCAGGCGTATTCGGAACCATTCGAGGTCGTTTTACGTCTAAAGTACATAACTCCAGTTAGTCGCACATACGTAAGAGATAGATTTCCATGTAAATTTCCTTAATACATATGACTACTGCATCCACTGACCTTTATTGCTTGAGCTGTGTGTCATCCAACTGACATCCACACCAGTCATTTGTTCCATTGTGTAAAGATATCTTAAAACGGATCTTCTCCAGTCTGCGACTTGTCAAAAGATATCTCCTAATTGGTCTGCAAAAGAGGTTTTTTATTTCGTGGTTCTCGCAATAAAGATTTGTTATCGCTTCCAGGATTCTCTATGTCTCGTAATATGTCTCGTTGCTGATGTGAGCAGTCCTATTGGTACAAATCCATGATTGCGTTTATGCCACCATGAATGTGACTGACGGTGAATAAATCAATTTGTGAATGGAGTCTAAACAGGATACCACAAAATTACCAACCAAGTTAACTATGTTGGTTCGCAATAGTGATCAGACATCGACTCGTACAATGAAGCAACGAAGTGGAACAGTCGAAGAATATCGTCATGTGTCGAGGGTCTGGTCGGAATTCCGGGGTCAATGCAAGTGGGCTAAGTCCGCTCGGTGATTCGATGTGATTCGATAATTCGGCAGGAGGAATCCACAAGTCTCCTGAGCAAATGGTGCGAAAAGCACATAAAACAAGTTGCGAGAAATTGAATCTTACGATGGACACCTGCGATCAAGAAACGGTGGTGTCACTGGTGTGATATCATGGGAAGAGGGTCATGATAATTATAGGGTGGGTAAAATGAATTACCATTTTGATATTTGCGATGGACTTACAATCATTTTGCTGAAAGGAGTTGTGGAAATTACCGAGTAAGCAAGCCGTTTACACCTACCACCAGTATCTACCCAGTGCAAGTAGGCTCGAGAGGAAAAGGAGAAAAGGTACCAGGTCATCAAACAACACTTTGAAGATACTATCAAGTAGCAATCCAAGTCAAAACATAATCACCCATCGTCATCTGTTCTTGAACATATAAATACTTTGGTTCATTATTCATCAAGATATTTTATGTTCTAGTATCAAGGGAGTATCATTTTTTATCGCCTAGCTAGAAAACCCATATCCGAAATATTATTTTGGAAATTGATCTGCTTATTCTCTCAATTCGGCGATCTTGGCCTTGACTCTCTCGCGCTTCTCGTCCTTAGTCAACTTGCGTCCCTTGTACTTCAAAGACTCCTGCTTGTACTCGTCCTTTGATTTCTTCTCTCCCTCAACCTTCTTGAATGGATCCTCACGGATAGCCTTGTGGGCCTCTTGGTACAACTCCTCCAATCCATCGGCCTCGATCTCATCATCGATATAACCTTGGAATTGGGACTTGTAACGCTCCTCATCATCATCTGCGAGGGTCTCCATGTACTCAGCGACGTGTCCACCGAAAATGTATTTACGGAGAGTCTCAGCATCGAGCTCCTTGGTCTCCATGTCGTAACCTGGGAAACGGTTCTCGGAGTGAGGAACGAGGATACCACCATCGGATGCACCCTTCATGGCTCCAAAGATACGGGCACCAGTGGAAGTACGGTGGAGACCGACATCAAGGAAGGCCTTGAATGGACGTCTCTCCTCATCACCAGCAGCCTCGGTGAGTTGGTACTCTCCATCAGCTTCTTCAACACCAGTGAAATCCTTGTCCATACCGAGCTTCTTCAAGACACGACGGGCGATAAGGAGACCAGTGCAGTATGCGGCGGCCCAGTTGGTAAGACCGTGCTCAATACCGTAGGCCTTGAGCTCGTGGGAGTATGCCGCGCAGAAAACCTTGTCACCAGTGATTTCGGAGGTAACGATTTGCATGACAATGTCGCGGTTGGTGAATCGGACAACGAGACGGTATTTTGGCGCATTGTACTTGTTCTTGGCTTGGGTGATGAGACGCTTTCTGGCGTAGTAATCGGTCTTTCCGGAACGACGGCGCTTGTACTTAGTCTGGTAGCGACTGATTTGTTGTTAGAATGCGATGTTTGCCCTGTAAAGGATGTATTGAGCTCACCTATAGTACGCGGAGTTCTTGACCAGCTTGGTGAAAGGCTGTAAAGATTCCAAAAGTCAGCAACCTTCAATTTCTCGAAGCATTTTGCTATTTGACTTTTCAAGGATTCAAAGACATGGAATATTAAATGCCAATAATCACAGATTTACTGCAATCAGAGTATTTCGATTTCAACTCACCATCTTGTTCGATTGACCGCACTACTGGAATATGAATTGTCGTTGAAGGTGGAAAGGAATTTCAAGAAGGGAAATTTCGAATATCAATTCAAAAATCAATCCTGTGCGAGACCCACTTTAAAGCTTAAGCGAATAGAGGAGGAGCGCAATGAGGTGGGGGACGAAAGCTGATCTCGTGATCGTGCACGGACCATCTGACTGGAGGTGAGGGGTGATAGTTACGGAGTATGTAGTCAAATGTCTCTAACTTTCTCCTTAGTCTACAGAGCTAGTGTTTCTTCCACCTTTCAAGTATCTCATTCCCCCTCTAGGTAGGTAGATTTTCATACGAAAGTCCTAGACAAGCAAGAAAGCAATCAATTGCTGATTCTGTCTGTACAGCGCCGAAATGACGTCTTCTAAATCTTGTTACTAAACTCATGATGTTCGGTGCAGTGTATCCTATATTAGAGTTCGAAGCTTCGAAATATTATCATTCATCTACAATGTGTTATTATCTCAACCGGTTGAATCGTTTAATTAGTTTCAAACTTTCAATGTTCGAAGTGACGCGAGCATTCCAAGAGATTCGACGTATGAAAACAATTAAAATATCATGAGTGTTTCATTGTTGAACTGCAATCCAGGCTACTGGAAACTCAGGTTGGGTCTCATTTACGTTCATCACATGCTTCTCTCATGTACTTCTGTTCCCATTCGAGCGCTTCGTGGAGAGGGGTGTTTGGTTTATATCAATGGGAAATCTTTGAAGTAAGATTACTGTCGATACTGCACAGCTTGCACCGATCATGATAGCTACGCTGAGGCAGTTGCGTTATATTTGCCATCCATACCTTGGGCTGAACTTGTACTTGTGAATAGCTGCGCTTATTGCTACGAGTAAAAGGCACGGATTGCTATCAGAATGATGGTTTTGATACTCGAGGTGTAGGGTTCAAAAGTGGATATTCATGATCCAATTGAGATCGGTGTTGAGCTGAAATGGTGCTTTGGCGTTGATGATCGAGCTTGTTCGATGCATAGAGCTCGTTGAAGTAGGACTTAACGGGGCATTTGCTGGAGAGGCATTTGCTGGAGGGGCATTTGCTGGAGGGGCATTTGCTGGAGGTATGGTTGTAAGGGGATTGCTAATGATTATTTAATCACTGGCACGCGCTGTGAGCGACTTTGTTAGGAACTTTAAATGCCTTATTTCGAATGTTCATGGCCGTTGGCGACAAATGTTCGAGGATGGGAACTGACGAATTATGAGGTTACTTCAGAAAAATCGAGAAAATGGCAGTCAACATGACATAAGGTTGTGGAAAGACGTTAGAAATTGACAAATGATGTGACATGAGGAAAATTGCAAGGTTCAAGTGATAATAACTTAGCCAGCGATGATTTAACAGAGAGATCTTTGGGATACGAGAGCAAGAATGATTGATACTTTCCTATCACCCCGAAGAAAGAGACTTGATTGCGATGGATAAAATGAATCACATATCAAAGGATAAAACATCCACACGTGAGAGACGCATTGGACTGTCAACTCTTGATTGGCAGCTGAAAGAATCTAAGCCCTGAAGTCCTCTGACTGCCCTTCGAAAAGTCGTATGGGGCAGATATATACGATATCTTTCGTGCATCACGATTCGCATGCATGGGGTGGGGGGGTTAAGTTAGACACTTGCGAGAAATCCGTAATTTGACCCGCGTATAGGATATCTTATAGTGATAGGACAATTGCGGGAATAATTCGATATGATAATGATTTGTATCACAATTATTGCATAGTCTGCAGAAAAGAAAAAGCAAGAAAACATATAAGCGCACGTGATCACGAGAACGTTTTGCTTGCATTGACCCTTGCTCGGTTATCCTTGCAACCTGTATTGTTTGTTTACATGACAACACAGAAGCTATATGTGATGAAAAACATATAAAATTACTTAATTCGACATCAATTCCGCATGAATACAATTTTGAGTATTTCTAAAGGCTCATATCAAACAACTGCAATCTGAGCCAGCAAAAATGGACGCAGATAACCTGCGCACCGCGTCTCTATACATCAACAACCAGCTTCTTTCTCGAGGATTACTGCGAAATGGGCAAACAATTGACTTTGTACGCCCGCATAAATCGGAAGAGGGATTAGATGTGACCATGGGAAAGATAATGAGTGTGGTGAACGATCTGATTTTGAGGAGAGATGTAAGTATCACAAGCGCATCTCAGCCTTAATCCATCAAACAGAAAAAAAATCAAAATTGACGGAAGGTTAACAGCGCGATTCTCAACAACGAGAAAATCTCTCTCAAACAATTCGAGCTTTACGCGCAGATGCTTTGCGATCGACGACCGATATGGAAAGGATCACGACGAAAAACACCGAATTACAACGAAAAGTTGGAATAGCGGATGCGACGGAACGGGCTTTGAAAACGCAGTTGAGGAGTGCGGAACAGGCTGTTAAGGGCTTGAAAGAGGATATAGCAAGGATGAAAGTCTTGGTTGGGCAGACAAGGGCGCAGTGTGCTAATGAAGTTAGAAAGAAGGAAAGAATTATCGAAGGAATGAAGAAACATGTCGCTGAAGGTGGGAGACCAAGGGGCAGTGGGAAAGCTGTGGGTGTTGCGACTATTAATGTAGTCCCTGGAGTTGGGGGTGAAAATGGAAGCGGGGCAGGAATCGGCACGGATGACGAGGCGTATGATTTGAGAATGGAGACGAATGAGTTTCTGACGGAATTGGCCAGGGGATTAAGTGACGAAAATGAATCATTAGGGGGATTGGTGAGAAGGACAATTGAGACACTGAGGACAGTTTCTGGTTGCGAGAAAGAGGAGGAGCAAGAAGGGAATATGATGATGCAAATGGAGGGCTCTTATGAGCATCTTGCTTCTGAAATGGAATTTGTAATTGAACATCTACGAACGATCCTGACAAATCCATCATTTGTCCCGCTAGAAGAAGTGGAGGTTAGAGAGGAAGAAATCATAAGATTACGAGAAGGTTGGGAGAAAATGGAGTCTAGATGGAAGGATGCGGTGCAGATGATGGATGGGTGGCGCCATCGAATGGCTAGAAGTGGTCAAACCGTCAATATTGAGGAATTAAAGATGGGTTTGAGCCTGAGTCCGTTCAAGCCTACGGCAGAACCCAATTATGAGGTTCTTCAATTATCGATAGTGCAGGAAGAGGACGAGGAAGAGGACCGGGAAGAAGATGAGGACGAAGGTGACACACAGGCAGATATTGATGCCATGGATGATTCTGGCATCGGTGGTCATGCAGAGCCTGAATTCCACGACGAGGAAGAATTGAGTGACGCGGAGTCTAGCATTTTTGAAGAAGAGCCGGAGCAGACAAGAGAAGAGGAATTTGAAGCTGAGGAGGAAGACGGGGAGGACGAAGTGGAAGAAGAAGAAGATTATGATGAAGTTGGTGAGGAACAACAACAAACTGCAGATATGACGTTGGATACAGTATCATCTCTGCCTGGGACACCACCTCAAATGTCTACTCTTCGCGAAACAACCAAAGGAAACAGAGGTAGTCCCACAAAGCCAAGTCCTAAGGGATTCACTACTATTATCGAAGAAAATACTTGGGATCTCTTACAACTCGAGCAATCCTCATATAATCACAAATCTATTTCAACCCCAACACCTAAGCCTGTCTCCCGAAAAGAAAAGAAAGAGGAAGCAAAACAGCTCTTCCTTGCATCCACTGACGAAACTTCCGTTCCAAAAACACCAGCCCCGGAACTCTCCACCCATTCATCAACTAGGTCTTCACCCAGATCCTCCGTCGTAAGAGAAACCAGATCTTCAGCCGCAAGAGCAGCTTCAGCTAAGAAGCCTGTCCATCAAACACCTAAAGCAAAAGCCACTCCCAAAGTTCAACTCCAAACCATTACTTCCGCAAGCCGTTTGCCTCGACCACCCCATATCCCACCCCAGCAGAGTCCTCTCACCATGGCTAGCATAGCCGCCAAACTCGCCGCATCCGAACGTGAAGCAGATGCTGCAAGAGTAAAGGCTAAGTTGAAAGCTGCAAAGTTAGCACGCAGTGCTGCCTCTACTACCAGCACGATTGCCCCACGATCCAAAAGCCCAGTTAAAAAAAGAGAGCAAATCACGAAGCTGATGCCTTTGCCTTCCTCGCCTGTTAGAGAGGAGCCAATAAAAAGTGAAAGTACCAGTAGCAGAATGATGAGAAGTCCCGAAAAAGACTTGAGTGCTGTATCAAATAGGAAGAGAAAGGTCAGAGCAAGTAGAGACAAAGAGCATGGAAGAGCTGCAAGGAGAAGAAGTACATTGAGTCCGTGGGAACTGGAGAGTTTAATTTTAGGCGGGATGGGATCACCGAGGAAGGAGGAATGATGTGCATAGATATCCATAGTGCGGCGTCACGGATTGGAGCTTTTTCTTATTCCTTATTCATGAAGTTATGACTGTTGATTTTATAAAGAGACATGGGTGGTCTTTCCCCTAATACCAATTTTTATTTTGTATGTAGTATTTCTGCATACATGGGAGGCGTTTTCTCTTTCTCCTTTTTCCTTCTAAGGAGGTCGAATGCCTAGTTTACCTTCATTCTCCTGTGCTTACTTCACTTCATAGTGTGTCATCGCATGTATCTATCTATCTATCTTTAAATCTCCAATCTATCTTAGTCATTCTTCTTCTCCTGGTGTTCTTCCCTCACCATCTCCCTACAATTTAACATCCCTCCCCTTCCCCTTAACCCCCAACTTAATCGGTATCTTAGGATGTTCCCCAGTCAAATCTAACCCGGTAATCCTCTCTAACTCATCAACAGCCTCATACGCACGTCCTAATTCTACCTTTAAAGTACGAAAACCGGCTGTCTTGGCAGCTTTAAGATTCTCTCCAATATCGTCTAGAAAGAGAATATCGGATGGGGATAGAGAAGGAGAAGAGGGATTCTTTGAGGAATAATGATCGCTAAGAGTTTGCAGTGCTAAAGAGTAGATTTCCGGGGACGGTTTGCGGAGGTGCACGTGTGCTGAGGACATAAATACGTCGAAGATTTCCGAGATGAAGGGAAGTGACTTGGAATATGGATGATCGGATGGAAAGATTACGGTGTTGGAGAGCCCGGCTAGGATGTATTTATTGGATGCTTTTAGTTTTTGGAGACAGGGGTACATCCTATTGTGGTTATATTAGCATTTGATTAACGAATTCCTGAGATTAGAAATGCCGGGGAGAAAGGAGAACGTACCAGGGATCAACCTCTCTTGAGTTATCCATCATCGACCAAAATAGTGCTTCGCCGTCTATTTGTGGTACGGGCGGGACTTCAGACGGAAGGGAATATTTCTCTCGCACGGAATTGTAGAATAAGGTCCAGAAAGAGGGGTTGCGGAGGTCAGAGGTGAAACCAGCGTACCAAGAATCGTTGAGTTCTAGTTCGCCACGTTCAAGACGATGCCTAGATGAGAGATTAGTAGAGTACTTTTTGAATATGTAGATCGCTTACCAGAATCCGTTGGGCTTGTTTTTGGAGATGGCATAGTTAATCCAGCCGGGTGGGATGTTGTTGGATATTTCGAAATCGAGGATTCCTTGCATGGGAGAGAGCACCTGGGATGTGTTAGCAGTTGTTCAGGGTTACTATTGCTGGTTATATGTAGGATAATATGCATGGTTGCTAAAGAAAGATGATGGACCTCACTAGAGCCGCATCATTCTCCCGCTCAATACATACTACAATAACGAACAGACACCACGAAACTTTCCGTGAATATCTTGCCGTATATGTATACAAAGCTCCTGCTTGCCCTACAAATCCATACTTCTCAAAAATACCAAACTTGTAACTCCAAGCTGAATATCTATCAATCATGAGATTGACCGCTAATTGTAACTTCAAATGCTGCGGCATGAAACACAAGGAAGAATTAATTACTAACGCAAACACCCCCAATATCAAACAAGATAACTTTCGGTTGCTTTTCTGAAGCCATTATACTCTCTATACTCTCCAAAACAAATTCTACAGGAAAATCTTCTTGTGACATTTGGAATTCGAATGAGATGTTCTGGTGGTAACATCGAATTCAATTATACTCCGTGAACCTCGGCGTCGGGGTAATCATTTATGCCGAAGAATATCCATAACATTACCCAATCATTGCTGTCTTTGTTCATTCAGAATATCAGATATCAATTCGCGTTCATCAAAGCGCGACTTTCATGAACAACTTATTATCGACAACTACATAATTTTCATTCATAATTGTGGCAAATAAATGAACAATATGCCTCCTGCTCATGATGATGAAGAGGAAGGAATGGGTCCTTTGGAGAAAGGACGACGTCGTTACCGGAAAAAGGATTATCAAGGAGCTTTGATGGCATTCACAGAGGTATTTCATTTATGTCTCGTTAGCACGTGCCAGCCCATGATCTTCTTCTCTAGAAGATAATCAACATCGCATCCTTCAAATACTGACTTTTATATGCAGGCTGTGAAAATTAGTACTAGTCATCTATTACTCACTGCTTTAGATCATCGTGCTGCTACATTTGAGAAGTTGGATCAATTACAGTCAGCTCTTAAAGATGCGAAGGAAATGCTTGAATTAAAACCAGAACATGCGAAAGTGAGTTATTGTCATCACTGGGAAATGATTCGTTGTCATTGATCGAATCTCTAGGGTTATCTTCGATGTGGGAAAGTTCTACAACTCAAAGGAGAGCATGAACTCGCCTTGAAAATCTACGAGCGTGGTCTCAGGAAGGTCAAAGTTGACACTGACAAAGACCGTGTGGTAAGCTCTGGTGTTCTTGATGGATTTCTATTGCTTCGTTGACACTCAATTCAAGACTCTCCAAGCCATGTTCAACAAATTGCAAATATCACAAGCCCCGAGTAAAACACTAGATCCGCTCGCGTATCTACCCCTGGAATTGGTAGAAATGGTAGCCCAACAACTTACCATCCGAGAACGAGTGTATGTCAAGAATAACTCCTTTGTGGATTTTGGCTAACGGTCATTAGGATGTGTTTGACTGTCAGCAAGTCATGGAAGCGCGTGTTAGAATCTTCTCATAAACTCTGGACCATCCTTGACACGACTGATGTCGGAAGGGATATCTCTCATAAAGCTTTGATGGCATTCCTTAAAAGATCAAATTATACCTTACGTGAAGCTGGTATTTTAAATGGTACATACGCTGGACCAAAATTGCGATATATCACTGCAAGTTGTAAGAAATTGCAACGCCTTACATTATACGGCAATCATCCCATTGGAGAATCCTTAGTATCGGCACTTCCCAAAGCCAAGTCATTGCAATATCTGAACTTGCGTGGCTGTGAAATTTCGTTTCGGAGTCTCCTGGAAGCGTTACGGCTGGTGCAAGCAAGTATTGAGGAAGCCAGATTTTTGCAGGTAAATTGTCTTTCTTCGGACTCCTCATGCATGTGGCCAAGGCTAGAAAACCTGCGGGTTTTGTATGTGAGGAGATACCATAATATTGACATACCGTTGGTAAGAATTCTAGAGCTTTTTCTTTTCCACGCCGCTAGTATCTTGATCCTGATTTCTTCTACAGAAAAACTTAATCCAATCAGTCCCCAATATACAAACCTTAGCCTTGGAAGGATTTCACTCGCCAAGTTCCGCACTACTGAATTTCAGCGAGCTCAAAAGTCTGAGAGATCTTGAACTCAAAGATTGCAATTTGACAAGACTTCCATTACTGCCCTCGACGCTCAAGAGCCTTTCTCTAAATGACAACATGCGACTATTAAATGAGAAAGATGATACGCTTCTTCTCCCACTTCTGGAAAGCTTCAACTGTGAGACGACCCGTCTTACCGAAGGCCTCATTGTTTCCACCATCAAAAACGCGCCAAATCTAAAGTGTCTCCTCATAGGAAGTCGACTCGTCAGAAATTATGCTGTCGCTCAGCATGATTTTCCCTCATGCGATAATATCCAAGAATTACACCTAAGCTATCTCCAATACGATGAACAAAACCTCATAAATATCGTAAAAAAATGTCACAATCTCCGAAAGCTGGATGTTAGATATACGAATATCACTGGTGTGGCTGTGAAACAATTCGTGCAGCAGGGTATCCAGTCGCTCGATGTAAGAGGTTGCGATAAGGTGAGTCCGGACGCGCTTGACTTTGCTCGTGGGATGGATGTCAATGTTACTTTTCACTCTGCTAGGGATATCGCTAGGAGATCGATGTTTAGAGATCGTTATGTTGGAATTTGAGAGGTGATCTGCGGACCCCAGGTGGATCAATGGCTGGGGTTTTTGTAAGATTATTTTAGTTTTATGTGTTTATGAACGTAAGGGGGGGATTTTAAGGCGGGCTATCAAAATTCTGAATACTCATTCATTCATTCATTCATTCATTCATTTTGTTGTTTAATTAGACTTTGATTACCCAAATTGTATAATTATAAAAGTATAAACCCGAGTATATTCTATTTTCAAGATTAGATCTTATTATCAACCAATTGTTTTAGATTATAATAATTTAAAAATTACATACAATTAATTATCTCAGAAGAAAATCCCAAAAAATCATCTGTTTTTCATTCTAGTATTATTTTTTAGATTTTTAAGAATATTTTATTTATTTATTTTTTTTTAACTTTTATTTTTAATATAAAAATATAATCTTGTTTTTAATTAATTAACTTATATAAAAAAAAAATTTAATAAAAATAAATATCGAATTAAATTTTTGAGTGTATAGAGTAGGAGTTAGATTATATATATTTTATAAATATTTTGTTTCAATATAAAGGGATATAGATAGATATAAATATTTCCATCGTATAAGAGATGAGATAAAAGATCTCAATATACCTATCGAAGCTACTGAATTGAACCAATACTTATTCTTCATCTATCTATTATTACAATCCCATCCATCCCATCCCATCCCACCATCTCATCCATCCCACCATCTCATCCATCCCACCATCTCATCCATCCCACCATCTCATCCATCCCACCCCATCCAACCCCACTCACTGCAAATTAACAAACAACCCCCCATCCACCAAAAGTCCACTCCCATTCACATAACCACTCAACTCCTCCGACGCCAAAAAAACCGCCGGTCCCGCCAAATCCCCCGGAACCCCTGTTCGTCCCAACGGAATCCGTCCTTCCATATATTTCCTCTTCTGCTCATCTTTCAAATCCTCCTCGTTTAACTGCGTCCTAATCGTCCCCGGTAAGAGCGCATTACAACGAATGCCATATTTACCTAATGCGCACGCCATGCTTTGCATGAGGGATAAGACGCCGGCTTTGGTGGGTGTGTAGTGGGTTTGTTGGGCGCCGCCTACGAGGGCGGAGATGGATGAGATGGCGATTATGGAGCCGCCCGGGGGGGATTGGGTGGACATTTGGCGGGCGGCGGCTTGGGAGGTGTAGAAGGCGCCGTCGAGGTTGGTGCGGACTGTGTGGGTGAAGAGATCGGGTTCTAGTCTTTTTTTTTTTTTTAGTTTTATTTCTTTTCGTCTCCAATTACTCTATTCTCATCCCCTCTATCCCTTTTCATCTCAAAACAAACAACCAAATAACTTAAAAAATCCAAGAGAAAACTCACTCCAAAAACTCCGCAAACCGACAAACCCCCGCATTACTAACAAAAATATCCAACCTTCCCCATCTCCCCACCGCCCTCTCCACCAACTCCCTCCCCGTCTCCGGTTTCCCAACATCTCCCGGTACATCCAACAAACTCCCCGCGAGCGGATCTTCCTCCAAGAGAGCTTTCGCCTCTTTATGAAGAGATTCTAGATGCGGAATATCGGACTCGAGACCGAGATGATTAACTGCTACATTACAGCCTTGACGGAGATACAGAAGGGTAATTGCGCGACCGACTGATGAGAGAGGTGTGTTAGTTCATGAGAGAGAGATATGGAAGGGGTGTTTGGAAATGAGGGGACGAACTTCCTGTTGTTCCGCCGGTTATGGCGGCCGTTTTGCCGGCGAGGAGGTGGATGTCTTTTAGACTCATTGTTTGGGTGTGTGTATGTATGTATGTATGTGTGAAGAGATGCGTAGATGTGGATATTCTGTAGATTTTAGATATAAATCTTATTTGAGGATGAAACGAGTGTTATGCTGTTTACTGGAATGGCGGGGGTTATCTTGCGCTTGAAGCTCTGATGAGTATGTGAAGTGATTGTTTTTTTTTTTTGGTAAGAATTGTAGATTATGTGAAATCAAAGTAAGAAGGTAGATGAAGTTATACAGAGAATTGAAATACGCATATGTTACAATTAACAAGTATATTCGAGTAAATTCGCGTCCTGTGGTAAATGAATTGATAGCTCAAGAAATTAGACCCTTGTCGATAGTAAAAGGACCCCGCGATTCGGTTTCTCGATATAAAGACCACCGAAGCCAAATGGGATTCCCAAACGTGGGGTAAATTGTTCATCCACATGTTCTCACCTTGGGCCCATCATGTTATACACTACTCATTTGACGATATTTCTATCACTAGTGACCTTAAAATGGGATTTTGGAAAAGTTTGAATTATGCTAAGATAGATGATATTGTATTCAAAGAAAGAGAATTAAATGACTAATATAACAATTGACTATAATCCAACCTATGAAGTTGACAAATTCTTAATCTCTTCCACCACTCCATTTACAATACCTTGATCTGCAGATTTCTTTTGCTCCACTGCTGGTTGACCAAGAGGTCTCTCTGGGTTTGGTGTTAAGAGATATTGAGCTGGAATAAGTCGTGCAGCTGGGTTAAGTGTCAAACCAAAACCTGGCTTGTCGAGTTGTGAAACATCAAGATATCCTTTTACTGGAATTGGTTCATCCAAGAATAAATCTCCAAAGACTGGTAGAACACTCTTCCCATCTGGTGAATTTGCAAGGTACTCTTGGAAGGGACAATTTGTCTGAGAAACCACGAAATGATAACTGTAAGGTCCACTAGCATGTGGTACCACTGGAATGTCATAAGCGGCTGCCATAGCTGCAACTTTGAGTAATTCCGTCATTCCTCCAAGCCACATAACATCGGGTTGAATGATATCCAGATTGCGACCTTCGATAAGCTTTCTGAAACCATATCTCGAGTACTCATGTTCACCAGTGGTGAACTTAAGTTGTGGATGAGCTTGTTTGATTTGTGCGAAGCCATCAGTGTCATCTGGAGATAGACACTCTTCCCACCAATTGATATTTAAATCCTTGCAAGCTGCAGCAATTTGAATAGTATAGGGAACGTTGAGACTCATGTAGCAATCCACCATGAGTGGAAAATCGGGGCCCACACTTTCTCTGTGTTTCTTGAGGAATTCAACGTTCTTCTGAAGCCCCTTATGACCCTCCTCCGGGCAATATGGCAGTGGAACTTTAGCACCCCAAAATCCCATGGCCTTTGCGGCAGTAGGTTCTGGTCCTGTGCAATAAAAGTCCAATCTGTCTCTTGTAGCCCCTCCAATCATCTTGTATACTGGCTCTCCCCTGATCTTTCCAAGTAAATCCCAGATCGCTAAATCAATAACTGAGATAACGGCAACTGGAAGACCCTTTCGACCATAAAACATTGAACCTCTGTACATTTGTTCGAATAAGTGATTGGTATCTCTTGGATCGGCACCGATGAGGAATCTTTCGAAATGTTGGTGAACTAACCAACATGCTGGTGGGCCTGCGGATATGTAATGAGCTTCAGCCCAAGTGATGGGATACTTTTTGACAATTACCTCCAAATCCTGTCGCAAATCCAACTGTGCCATCTGAACCTTCCACCTCAACACAAAATGAACCTAGCACATTGATACCCCAACTTGTTCTTGATGCTCGATAGTTTTCCCATCTTGACATAGGGGTGGAAATTGGTGTATCAATCAGCCTGATATGAATTAGTACAAGCCATAAGATAATTGCTTGATGAACTTACCAATGACCACCTTTGACATTGTGATAATCTCCCCCAGATCCGACGCCGTCCACAACAAATGTTCGGACGGCTTTGATAGATGGAAAGCTGCGAGCTGATGAAGAAGCCATTATGATGTGGAAGGAAGGAATAAATAAATGTACTGACTCACTGGAAGGGGGAACAAATGGAAGTAAATAGTCAAAAGAAGAGGCAGGATTGTATTGACCGTTTACTCATGATTGAGGATAGACAGGTTACTTTGTACCTCAATCCAAAGAAACACCTTGGCGGGGGGATTATTGTTTCCAAACCCAACCGGGAGAATATCGACCGAGCTATTGTTGATGCGGAATCCAAGCCAACCTCATAAATCTTGAGTGTGATTATAATAAGTCTGTGCCTAGAAAGTATTTGTTATGACTTGGCATGTGAGATATTGATGTGGGTGATGTTTGGAGATGTTCTCTTCGGTTATTGCGTGTAATGAATATACATACTGTACTCTTTGGGTGGTAATAATTGAAGAGTTTGATTTTCTCTGATTGCGACGCGAATGCAGTAGGATTTGTTTTTGTTTGCATCTGTATGATTAGATGTAGAAACAAATCTTTCTATGACTCTTCATAACCCCCAAATACTTCACTCCTCAGCTCAACTGGTCGTTATCAGATCTTACATTGAAGCAAATATATTCTTCCTCTTGTCTTTCCTTCCCAGGTACCAGGTCCAGATGGTACTTGAGGTACATATGTGCACAGTGCATTTCTCTCACATGCATGTCAACGGCTGGAATAAATGAAGAAAACTGACCATACATACGAGTACATCCATCCATCCATCCGTGGCCGTTGCATAGCAGTAAAAGCATGCATGAATGGTATGATTACGATTGGGAATTGATCGAGTCAGCTGCTGATGGGTGCATCAATAGGTATAGTACGTACCTCGTTACCGTTACCCCACAAGACAAGACGTAATCGAGAACCCCCTTGTCCATTATGGACCAACTTCAAACCAGATCGTTTTAGGGCATATTTGGAGGTTGAATTGATCAATCAGATGTTGCAAAATTGAATCGATCTTAATATTAAATCGGAATTCCCTTCCTTTATCCTCTTCAATTGGCTGATGACCCTTATGTTTTAAGTTTTTTACCTTGGTTTTTGATGCTAAGAGTATGAGTACTAATAGAGTAGATATTTTACTGCCCAGTGATACGTACGTCAAGTACGTAGAAGTGGTTGATTCTCGGACTCACGGAAGCACCAAAGGTTACTACCTACCTACAGATGTTCATCCCAATGCTTCAAAGGATTCATGGATTCATGGATAATAATCATAATCATAATCATAATAATAAATTATTAATATTTCACACCCATCATTGATTTGTTCATTTTCATCCTCAACACGTGCCACCCTCCCACATACTCACATTAGGTTATTTTATTTTTTATTTTCTCTTTTCCCAGCTTTTTTTCTTGCACTTGCCATTCTGACTGACTACAAGACTAAAAAAGAGACCCACCTCCTCGCCCATTTAACACCGAGTTTGCCCTTCCCTTTCGTTCCCATTTTCACCGAGAACTCCAATTCGAGACAAGGTTACTTGTCAATCCCTATTATCATTTTCCTATCGGAATCTGCTTTCGGCTTCGTTCTTCTATGGATAATCAGCAATCACCTGGAACGTCCTTACGTTCAGGTGCAACTCAGCCCGAGAGTGATGGAGACAATGATCAATCTTACAGCGGGGAGGAGGACAGTATTGATGCAAATGGAGACGGTCCTCGCAAGAGGCAACGTCGACCAATGTCTGTTTCGTAAGGAATTATGTTTCATTCTTTTACTTATCTTCCTAAATTTAACGCCAATCAATGGATATCCACGCTGATTCCTCCATTACCCTTCCGATCAAGGAATCGGAAGATGATCCCCCAACCAATGATACAAAAATTGCCGGGCATGATTGGCTGACAATTCGTCGAAGGTGTGAGCTATGTAAGCAAAGAAAGGTACGATATATCAAATCACAATTTATTAAAACTTTTTTGATGGAAGATCGTCAAACTTTGATTTCCTACACCCCAGTCATAGTTTGATCAAACGTACAAATGTTGATTGATGGAATCATATGCGTTATGCGGAAGAAGTATCTTCTATGTGTCTCGGCATGGGTTTGATGATTCACCAAAGTCTACAAATTGACTTTTGAATGTCTGAATACGTATCAATCTAACACGAATAGGTCAAATGTGATCGCGGTCAACCATCATGCGGATGGTGTAGCCGCAATGGTGCTGTATGTGAATACAAGGAGCGAAAGAAACCCGGATTGAGAGCTGGGTATGGCCGAGAACTGGAGCAAAGATTAGATCGACTCGAGGATATTCTACGCTCGCATGCTCAGATCTTGGAATCGTCTTTTGGTCATAACAGCAATAGAGTCCCCAACAGTGCTTCAAGCGATCACGGTACACCGCAAAGTATTAACAGCTTCAAACCAAATGAGGCACTCTCTAGTCACCGTGTAGGACCTGTTGCTAGAGCCGAGACAGCCCTCTTTCTTCAGAAACCTTCCACTTTTGGACAACGAAGTACATCAATGGATTTTGGACATTCGATACCTCCGAATCCCACGATGCCATCTATTCACAGTGATATCTTTCATCAGCAACACACCCCGGGATCACAGGCATCTCATCTATCCATGGACTTGCAACAGCATAATCACTCAATACCAGCCAGTCAAGCACCAGATTTTTATAGCACGAACCAGCCACCCCTACAATCACCAAGCTTGAACATAACTCAGAACTCAAGCGACGTCTCTTCCGACCATGCTCTTCCTCCATATGATCTTTTGTATGCACTAGTTGATCTTTATTTTAAGTATGTCAATACTTGGTGTCCAATATTACATCGAAGGTCGACGCTGGACTCTTTATTCGGTCCATCTGCTTTGGATGAATCAGATAAAATACTTCTACATGCTATTGTAGCCACGACTTTGAGATTTTCCACGGATCAACGGCTGACGGAGGAGAGGAGGCGACATTATCATGATATATCTAAGCAAAAGGTATTATTATATGGATTAGAAAACTCCTCGGTCAAGGCATTACAAGCTCTGGTAATTCTGGCCTTGGATCTGGTGGGCAGTAGTAACGGCCCACCTGGATGGAATTTATTAGCTCTAATCACGCGATCGGTAGTTCAATTGGGACTTTCTGTGGAGACTACCTCCTTCTCTGTGTCACCGAACTATCCTTCAATCTATACACTTCGAGCAATGGTATTGCCAGAGCCTGAGAACTGGATTGAGGAGGAATCTCGAAGACGACTCTTTTGGATGGTATATCTCTTGGATCGATATGCCACAATTGCGACCGCTTTCGAATTTGCCTTGGATGAAAAAGAAATTGACCGAACTTTACCGTGCCGAGACGATCTCTGGAATAAGAATCAAAATGTGGAAACAAGGTGGTTTCGCACGAGCGAAAGGACGGAATACGATATTGACAAACCCGAGAATCTTGGCGCATTCTCATACTACATCGAAATCCTTGGTATTCTTTCCAGAATTCACAAATTTTTGAAAAAGCCAGTGGATATCAGTGCCTTGTCCGACGTTGAACAATGGCAAGGCGAATATCGAGAACTAGACAATATGCTCACTTCATGGAAATTCAATCTGCCTGGTGATTATGGAAACATGGCAAAGCTTTTTCAACCAGGAAGCAGTAAATCCATCAACTGTGGCTGGGTCATGTTACACGCGACATATCACACGGCAGTAATACGACTTCATTCATCGGCTGCTTACCCTACCACTAGATCGCCTATTTTTACTCCTTCGTATAGTGCAAGTCAACGTTGTCATGGTGCGGTTGAAAATATTGCAGCCTTGGGAGAGTACGTACTTTTTTCTTTATATAATCTTACCACTGAGCCGGCGCCAGAGGCCAATATGAGTCAATTCTCTTGGAAACCTGGGCTTTACAAAACTTTTTCTTTTCTTTTCACGTACTGACACATGCTATAGATATGTCGTTCAAAATAGCATGCTTCCAAAATTAGGACCACCATTTGCGTTCACGCTTTGGGTAGCCGCTCGATTACTTCTCGTACATGGCTCAACCATCGAACACAAACTCAGCCCCCAGATTCAATTCTTCGTCGACACCCTTCGAGAAATGGGTAGTTACTGGCTCGTAGCGGAACGTTACACGACCATTCTCCAACGCGTGCTTGACGAACATCGTGATAGTGAACATGCCGCCAGTACAAACGGTGAACGTGTCACTCCTTCCTCGGTCAAAATCCTAGCAGATATGAGAAGATGTGCATATGATTTAGATTTTCTAATTTCTAGACAACCTAAATATGTAGGACTTTCTCGAATGCCTAGTATTACACCGGCGAGAACACCGGCTCCTAATGAATTGGAGTATTTGGATGTTTTTGATTTTTTTAATGTTCCTAGATTACCTGTTATTCCGGGAGATCCTTCTAATTCTGCTCAAGGGAATGGGAACGGAAATGGGAATGGGAATGGAAATGGGAACGGGAATGGTGGGAATGGTGGGAATAGAATGGGTGATGTCCAAATGCCGGAGATGGGAAATGGATCGAATGAATTTAATATCACGAATTTTATGGTGGATGCTAATTCTGATTGGTTTATTAAGAATTTGAAACATGGGATTGAGGGTGGTCAAAGTAATACTTGAGGTGTGGCTGGCGTGTTTGAGCATGGATTTGGTCTGTCTGTTTTTTTGGGGGGGGAAAGTAGGTAGATGAAGATGGAGTTGTTGAGAGGGGGGAGAAGAAAGAAGAAAGAAGAAAAAGAAAAGGAGAGGAAGAAGAAAGAGAGAAAGAGAAAGAGAAAGAGAAAGATTTCTTTCACTACCTACCTAGGTAGCTGAAGCTATTGGCTTTTTTTTTGCTTTTTTTTTGTACATAAATGTATGACGTGTAGTATATACCCTCTGGAAATGGGATGAGTATGATGTTTATTAGGATGATATGCGGATGGATGATGGATGATTTTTAAAATGGAGTTTGGAATGGCATGACATGGAATGGGATGAATGGGATAATCATAAGTGATGGATTATATAGGAAATTCGGAAAAGGACTGGAAGGGATTGAAGAAAATATATTTGGGAATGAGAGATGAGGTGAGAGGTGAGGAATGAGAGGTGAGAAAAGGGATGGGAGAAGGAATAAAATGGAATATAAAAGGGTAATTATGAAATGAAATAACATGAAATGGAAAAGGATGTTGAGTGATCAGTATCTTTTTGATGAGTTGAATGAAGTATAATTGCTTGGAGGTTGGAGGTTAGAGGTTGGAGGTTGGAGGTTGGAGGTTGGAGGTTGGAGATTTGGAAGTTTGTTTGAGGGGATCACCAGGTGACAAGATGGGTGGATTGATAGGTGGGTGTTTTGATGGTAGATAGGTTTAATTTGTTTTGATTTGGGTTGAGGTTGAATTGTTGTAAGATCTTATGTGTTGTATGTTGTTTGCTGGGTATCTATTAGGTGTTTAGTAGATAGGTATTAGGTGGTAAGATATTGGGATAAGTGGTGGGATTGCGATTGAGATATTGAGAAGAGCGGTAGGATGGAGGTTAAGGTTGAGGCTATGTGATGGTAGAGTATAGTTAATTATTAGTTTCTTTGGCTCTGTTTGAATACATAGTAGATACCTACCTACCTTACCTACATCAAAATCACTCTCCAACTCACCGGCTACTACTGGTGTACGACATACTCATATCAGAACGTTTCCAAGGTAAGCAAGCAAGCAGATAGCTACCTAAATTGATAGAAACTCGAATATTTAACTCCATCCATAGATATCATAGGATATATAGTATGATACCTATAATATGAAATAATATGATCCGTAAACCAGTAAACCGGTTCAATATTTAATAAGTAGCTAAACTTAGGTATGGGTATAAACCGTTTAGTTTCGTGCACTCGACCACCAGGACCTCGACCTCGACCAGGTACTCGAGAGTAATCGGTCTCGAATTCCTACAGGGATGTTTTCAGGGATCTGTGAGGATCCTGGTTGAGAGTGTGGCTGAATGTCGGTAGGCCGTTGGTTGTCATCATGGTGGATGATGTGGATGATGTGGATGATGTGGATGATGTGGATGATGTGGATTTGTAGATGATGTATGTATGTATGGGTGGATGAAATGAAATGCATGATTATGGGTTCCGATGGTACTAGTGGAGGATGAGGTTCGTCGGTAAGAGAATCAATCGTTGCTTACCTAGGTACCTGCCTAGTTAGTATTAACAACACTATCAACAATTGCAAATTGATATCTCATATTCACTTAGGAATCGATTGATCACTAGATAATCTATCTACATACCAGTATCGATATCTAGAAATCTAGAAATCTAGAATCTCTCCAGCATCACCCCGAAGTAATTCCCAAGATTCCGTTCCGTATCCAAAGCATAACCTTATACCTACCATGATCTAACTCATCTTCGCATTTCTCAACGTCCGAGGTTTAGTTAACCTTTCTATTTCATCCCATGCAAACGCACGCGCGCACGCACGCACGATGGAATTAAAATTCCGCAAAAGCCATCAATCCACCGTGCTATTCATATTTACAAGCCATGTATGGAATTATCTATAAATTTCCCTCGTGGTGGTTCTCGGAGTCCCCGTGATACATACATACATACATACATACATACATACATATATACATGTAATGCACATACATACCTAGATAGATACAGCATACTAGGATAGGAGATATAATACTGGTGTACTGCGTACATACGGAGCGCGTAGTGTATTACTCCATCCATACATACATATTACATACCCATATACTAAAGCTTCGTGATCAAATGACATAAGGGTAACTATGAATACCTACTAATACTAATACTAGTAACCTACCTACTTTAATGCATGTTCTACTGTACGGTGACGAGATCGCGTAGATACTCGAGGAAACTCGGTAGTGTGAGGAATTGGAGGTGAGTGAGGAAATGTAATGTACAGTAATGTCATAGGTGAGCCACAATGAGGCAGTGCTTTGCTCTGCTTGCTGGGGCTTGCTGAGTGGATGGGTAGTGGGGATACATGTGGGTGGGGGTTTTGTTCGGAATTCAGATAGGTCGCCTTACGAGTTCCGGTTTTAGGGCGAGGCTGAATGGATTGGTGCGTGCTAGATGGGTGGGTACGAGGCAGATTTTCGGAGTTGAATGTTGGATTTTGGGATTTTGGGATTTTTGATGAGGGGTTTTTTGGGTTGAGAGGGAGGTAGAAGAGGGATGGAGAGAGAGAGAGAGATGGTTGGAAGTGAGGGAGTTTGTTATGATTGTGTAGATTATGCATATCGCGAGTTTGATCTGGAGGAAAAGGGGGAGAGTACCGCAAGCAATTGTTGAGGTTATTGTTTACATATGAACATGAATATACCAAACTATGAGTATGAGCAATTGAAAACAACATCAAAAATTGTACAGCATCAAGAATCTACTAAATCTAGAATATGTTTCAGAAACAAGAAGATCGAAGCTTGGTGTTTTGTTTGTGATTGTTTCATTTCAATACGTACCCCACAAATCTCTTCCTAGGTAGATGATACCTTGTAGCCAAATTCTCCTATTCTAGATTTGAAAAGTTTTTATGACTCTTTCCCCGAAATCAGAATCTGTAGCCGGACACGAAGTTTCTTGGAAGTGTGCACATGATTTGTTCCTTGGGATTGTGGTCAGTGTGTATGCCTGATTCAGCTGAGTATATTTGCTTTGTATGGGTTGGGGAGGATAAGGTATGGATGGTATGGGTATGGGAGATGGGAGATGGGCTGGTTCCAGCTTGTTCGTTCCGAGGAATCCTTCGGTGTCTGTTTGGGGTTATTGATTATTAATGTTTATATGTATGATTGTAAAGGTTTCTACAACTTTCATAATGGGCTTTGATAAGTTCTTAGCAGTCAATTATGGGTGGTTGTATAGGGATGATTGCGATTGGGACGAAGTACAATTTACGGATATGGAAATGTACGGAGTAGATTTGTACGGAAAAGGATTGGAAAGCTCGAAATAGATCGGATAACTAACTATAGTTACCTCCCTAGCACAGATCTCTCCGAGTTCTAAAAAGAGATGGAAATCGATCAAAGTGCGTCCCGTTGACAATAAACTACTATATTTACCACTGAAATCAGTTGTTTTACAGTACGAGCCATCTGTCTAGGCGGCTGAATACCATTTCTCTTGTGGATTACGTACAGATGTTAAAGATGTCTAGTCTTAGCAGTCTAGTAAAACGATCATCGTCAAGGTGCAGAATAAGGATGTCTCATTTTCATTTGTCCGGTACTTGGGATGATGAAAGATTTGTTGGATCTGACGGATATTTTATGAATTTGATCATGTATTGTGTATGTATGTATTATGTATGTATTATATATGTATTATGTTCTCTTCAACGGCTTTTATTAAAGCTCCCATTTGATAAAATCCGGACATTCAATCTTCTTTGGGAATATTAAACATTATTAAATTGAAGAGGGTCTTTATTCATCCAATCATAATATTTCTTTTCCTTCTAAACGAGACATTCATTGCCCTTGTTATAAAAATTAAATCAAGTCAAATCAAGGCTAATGATTTGAGTGGGGAAAAAAGCTGAATTTAGATTTTTATTTGCTGACAACATTTTTTTTTTCCCATCTTCTTTTTCCCTTTTCCGTCATGATCACTTCATCACAAACACAAACCTTGAAACGATACTGCAACCGCATCGCATCGCACCGCACAACCAAATCTCTATCAAACTTTCTTGGCTGACCGACAAATTCATCCAAGGATTCACATCTGGCAGCTCGTACCTTACTTACGGTAGTATAACTCTACATCCCATCATCTTGAACTTATCCTTGTCAAACATTCATGGTTCTCAACATGGGGATCGTAATGAGTCTCGCGGCAATTTGTTACCTTTACGCGCGATCCCAATTAAGGTCCTCTCAGTCTTCTTACTCCGTACTATTATTACTGCACTAGCGCTATCCTCTACTTGGGTACCTTCATTACTATGAATCTATTTCCAAACTTGTCCACCGACCTGAGGCTGACTAAACTATACCTACTCCCGCATACTTCACTTATTATCCTAGCAATGCTTACCGACTATTCAATGATGCTACAAACATTCCTTCCCGACTCCTCCACCTTCGTTCCCGTCCCCATACCCATTGCACTTCTATTTCTGACTGTTCACTCCCGTCACTGACTATTAGTCTGCCCCCCCGGCAAACTATTATGCTTTCGCATGATACTAATCCACCCTGCTCGTTATTCTTATAGCTATCCTTTCTCTAAACCGAGATTATCCAGAGAGCCTACATGGTCCTTGCCTTTGTAGAGGACTCTCGACCAAACTATAGTGGGTATCTGTCAACAATGGGTGCTCTTTTTTTCCTGCACAGCCAAGGCTTGAGTACACACGTTCCACCATCTTATTCCTTCTTTAGCAACCTACTGCCATATCCCGGCTCACCCGTCTTTACCTAAATCGATCTTGCGTAGATCAATAATCCCGACCTCTCGGAACTATCTCAGAACAAGTACGGAGTACTTGTTACTTAGTCGAGGCTGAGGCTTTACTCAGCGCTTTCAAGGTTTCTATTTCAGCCCATCCATGAGAGACCTAGTTTCCTTCCACATACCATGTCTCCATCAAGGTGATGGTCAGCCACCTCGTGGTGAAAGACCATCCATTTGGGACTTGGTTCGACGTGTGAACAGGCATGGCTTTCCCTTCCTGCAAGAATGTCTGTACTGAGGCAGATATACTTCCAATTCCCCACTGCGCCTACGACTCATCGTCTCATCCCATGTATAGGTTTCCTGCATGTTTGTTGACCTGCATATCCTAGATGCAGGTTCACTCACCAGCCCATACCCACTGTTGCCTTATTTTGCATCACGGGAAGACTCACTCATTCAAGTGGCAGAGATTATAAGGCAGTCATATTCCTTCCATCAATGACTCCTACCTTTACATCACAAGCTTCATCATCTGTCAAGTTTAGACTTCCTTTGTCCAGGCATCATCTCCTTTCAGTCTGCTCGTTAATATATTTCATTGCCTCATCTCTCCTTGATCTCATACTTTTCATTGTCTCTTTACTCATCTTAGTTACCCCTCTATCACTGCGACCAACCCCATTGAGCTATATACAACATACGAAATCGACAACTACCAGCCTCATACTCAAATTATCATTCAATATGTGCTACCTCGTGGTCGAAAGATACTCAGTTTGCCGCTGCCTCTACTACCAACACAGCGTTGATATGTGCGCGGCATATGGAACACAAGGCCATGGAATTCAAGAGAGAACGGTACTAGTCGGATATGCTTGCGAAAAACACTCAACACACCAATCATACCAAGATCCATATGCGCGAGAAGACTACTCAGACTCTGGATATCACACAGCCAGTCAAAGTTCGCATGCGCACTCATCTAGACAATATCGCAGATGAAATATATTGCCTTCCGTAACTGGCTTTTCATGGCAATTGCGACCTCTTGTGCGCTTCGAATTCAACCATTGGATCGCATATCTCTTCTCATTCCGTCGCAGAACTTCTTCCGCTCCACTATCTGAACTCACACTCCTTTTCATCGGTCACGATCGAGCAACCTCTACCTGTAAACTATAATCCGAACCGCGCGCGGCAATCTCTACACTTAATACCTCCCCGCTCAAGCATTACAACAATTACGATCGAAGAATGAAAACGCGCGATATTCCGATTTAGGGATGTGGTTATTTATGCACAAAGAAGTTCACCTCCATTGTTTATAATCGGGGAACATAATCATTGAAGCCTTTGGCATTGTATAGCGGGTTTCATACGGCATAGCGCGCTGAATATTCGGTAGATTGGACATGGCAAATCTGTCTAGGCACATTTTTTTGTCTATGATTGTTTTTTCTTTCCTTTTGTTGTTTACACTTGTTTTTGCGGAGCATAGGGGAGTGGGAAATATACCTGGTGTTTGGGAGGGAGTATCAAATTGGGTTGGTTTTTGGGTGGGGAGTACTTTGAGGCATCACTGAGTACTTGGATCTGTGATCCATACATTGGTTGATTTGTCGAACAATTCCTTTTGTTCTCTATACCTAGGGGCTAGACTCCAGGCTCAGGTAGCAATCTTGTTCTAATAGGTCGGACGAGGAGGATTTGGTCTCAGAGGCAGCGCCTCATCTATTTACTTTTGGGGGGGAGGGGACAATTTGTTTGGTTCTGATTTTTTGAAATTTTGTTTTAGAGAGCACACGTTGAGCATGTGCTAGAATTGTGTAGCCTACTCACAGCTCAATCCCGGGATGGACTATTCAATGCTGGATATTGGAGTATGAATTTGAAGGGAGGCATAGATAACACAGGATGTTATAGTGTAGAAGAGGATAGTAAACGGGTTTTACAAGTTCTTGGAGGTTAGGTTACGGATTTATGGATTATGGCTAATGTGGATTATAATATCAAATTGAGGAGGGAAGGTAAAGGACGAGAAATGATTTGAAATTTGTCTTTTTATTTATTTGGTAGAAATTCAAAATTTCAAATTTATCATCATATCATTGATCCTTTCATTTGAATATTCGTCAGTTACATTTTGTATGCATTCTATGCATGGTATGCATGGTTTGAAGCTCATGTGATTGATTTTATATGCACGGCGGGGTGGGCTATATGCAAATGGAGTGAATGACGGGATGGGGGTTTGGGGGCTGTGGATGGAAAGGCAGGGATTAAATTGTATGACGGAGTGTTGAGGTTGATGGATTGTGAATTGTGGATTGTAGATTGTGGATAGTGGATTATTTATTATTATTATTATTGTGATTAACGTCTACTCTGACCTCCCGAGGGGTATTTAGACGTGCTAAGCTAAGGGGATTAACTACAGACAGCTGTTGACCTCCTTAATTAACAATTTAGCATCTGAGAAGGGGACTGTTCGTCCCTTTGCGTGAACGCCCTGTCCACTCAGTTGTGGCGAGTGTGTGTGTGACTGTTATTTTATAAGTGCGTGTGGAAGGGCTCGCAAGGCCTATCTTTATACATTCCCATTCTGTAGCTAGAGGGTGGGGAGTGAGGGGGGGCGCCATTTGGTTAGCTAGGCGTCAGTGTTTGCACACCAGTGTGTGTGGATAGTGGATTATGAATAGATAGTTTTTATAGATGTAGATAGTAGATAGTAATTTAGATGATATAATTAATAAATAAATAAATAAATAAGTAAATAAATAAGTAAATAAGTAAGTAAATAAATAAATAAATAAATAAATAATAAAACTTATTAGATATTATAAATTTGATATTTTATATAACTATTAGATATATATCAAACTTTAAATTATATAATAAAATATTTGGATTAATTAAATTAATTAATTAATGATTGTATAACTATAGTATTTTGTTTTATGAAATAACTTATATTTCATTATATAGCATATCAAATTATAATATATATACTCGTAGATGGATTTGAGGTAACCAGGATATCGAGTCAGGTTTTACTTTATTATAAAATAACATTAATTAAAGAAGTATTCTCGTTGTATGGGTATTGGGGAATTGTTATCGATATCCTGATCTTGATGGTTATATGTATGTATGTAGAGTCATATTAGTAGCTATAATATAATATCTAAAATTTGTAGACTTGATTGGGATTTACGTTATGCTCTAGATCTTTGGATCTTTACATTGTGATTTTGATTGAGGTTATTGGGATGGGAATGAGGATGGGCCGGTGGGGTTGAGTAATTCATGGAGTATGTATGTATAGAGTAATTATTGGATATATATCAGGATATACCTTACATTTATAACTCTTGGATCATAGTGATCACGATAGTGTCTTTTCGATCTATATTCTCGTTTAAACTGCTGAGTATTGTACGTGTAAAGAATATAAAGGCATCTCTGTTTCAGAATCGCGAAAGATATCTTCCACTAAATGATAGGCTTTACATTGGATGGCGAGATTTCTAATCTAGTTTTAACCTGGCATATAAGTGCTTTGATGTGTGTCATGTGGTCGTATATGCATTTGGTAGTAGCGAGGGTATTGCAGCCTCCGTAGCTAGGTAGTGCTGCCCCCCAAGCTCGGCTCGCAGTCACTTCCATTATGTTAACGGGACTCCCTGATTATGGGTCAAAGATAGAGGTGAAGAGCATCGTAGATAGGAGAAGCTTTGAGTTTAGGCACGTACCATTGAGCAGTGAATGGGAAAGCTCGATGTATGTCGGATTTTCTGCAAAGGTATTCTAGACCTTTCGACCGCAAACTTCATACAAACAAGGTGAGTGGGTTAAGTATTGATTTGTGGCCGGGTGTTAGTAGCTATGTGCGACGCAGCTGGATTGCTTCATGATGTGTGATGCCTAAATAACCAGAAGCTTTGAAACCGATTTCGAAATAAGAAGAACAGATTTCTCTAATCCCTATATAACTGTGCGAAATACATGCATATAACCACATTAAAAATAATTGGTAGGAGTTTCTTTGGTATACCTTTTATCACATATCCTCCGAAGCACAAAACAATTTATATTTCAATTTCAATTTCAATTTCTATTTCCAGTAGCTACTATATTTATCTCCATCAGCTAAAACGTTATCCAAGTATCAAAATTACTTCCGTCATCGATTTTCATGCAGATACTACGGCCTTAGAAGTTGCGACGAACAAATCCGTGGCAAGAATGGTAAGTAGTCTTAGTCTTAATTTTCACAGCGCATTGGTCATATATACTTAAGCAAGTCATGTACTAATACTGTATTGAACCTCATGTAGTACTGTTACTGGTACAAGTTAAACCTTCGAGGATCGGGAGCTAGCTGCTACAGCTTGCGCTGTTGCTTTTGAAGGCAGTCCTAGCACTCCTTATTCTTGTATACCGCACTAACTATAGAGAGAAAGTAGATGAAGTAGCAGCAGAACTCAAAGCAACGGATGTTCTAGATGTGAAAGTTCAATCGCTAGCTAGCTACAGCTTGATCTTGCACCAATACTAATAGAATCTGTTCCGGCTAGGTGCAGCAAAGGAATCGAATTGAACCCGACACATAATCTCGAGATGCACCTAGATATTTGATCAACAATGCTCGGGCCATGTCAGTTCAGGAATTGACCTTGATGAAAAAGGGAATGGAGATGCATGTTCCAAGTAACCACATGTACATTGGCCACTTCTTGCAATTGTTCACCAACTTGATCTTTGGTAAGCTTGTGGCTACTCCAGGAAAGTAAGACCAGGAGCCGCCAGAATCGTGATCTTATCTGGAGGATGTCATGCATCAATTCAGTCCGTATCAGTTTGACGGCTTGAATTTCGAAGGGAAATCTACTCCGCAAGAACAAGAGCCAGATAATTGTAAAGACTATTTGGGCTTAATTTGGTTACACGACTAATTACAACTCTTTAATTATATCCCAGATGTGGCCTATATATGCACATCAAAGACTGGAAACATTTTTTCTTCCACCTAGATCTTTGACCGAGCACTTGTATTTCTAAATATGACATCTTAAGCTTGTCATTTTCCTCCAATCCCGGAGGTAGGAACGTTACTAATGAAGTCACCCATCAAGCTTCTGCTAATACTTTTAAATTTCCTTGTAGTTATGCATTAACATTCACCGAAATCGCCAGGCACTAGCCACAGACTCCAATTAACCATCTACCCAACATGAACGTGGTAGATATATACAAGACAGAAGATTCAGGATGATCAACCACCATGACGCAGCTTTGGGTCCAAACCTCACATGTACGTACATACGTACTTCCCGTCTTGCCCCTCCGCCAGATTATCCCAGCTGGATATTAACACTACAGTATTGCAGCAGAACCCGAGCTCTATCTTCATAATTGCAACTCTATCGCGCCTGAAGAGTTCGCTAAGGATATATAAAAACCTGGTAACTGCCGAGAAGCTTTGGGTAGATACGTACTTGGTGAACAAATAATTTGAGAGAAGCTCCTGCTCGAGTTTTGATACAATTACTGATATATACTGTGTATTTTGCATAGGTGGTAAATTTTATAATCATTTGTAGTAAACTTGTGGATCAGGAGCCTGCAGATTATTTACCTGAGTAGATGGTGATAGGATAGGTACCTAGATGACCGGCAAATTTTGGTAAGATCTTAGCCTATAATAAGCTAGGACTAGCTCGGGTAAACTTGAGCGTTATTAGCCCTAGGTAGTCGTCTAAAAACTCACGTACATCTACCGTATAATTGAACCAATCCGGGTTATCAGTTTAGCGTTGCTATATCATGCGCTCCACGTCCCTGGATTGCTAGCGTCATGTTTAGGTAGACTTTCACATGTAAGCTTATATATCAAAAGCAGGTGTGGATGTCATTGTTTTTTAATAAAATGAACGATTGAATGGTAGGTGAGCATGATTTGTCATGTCCAGAGAACTGCGCCTTACACATGCAGGACGTAGCCACAGGTAGGCAGTAAATGGCTATAGTAACCAACGACCCAGCATCATATGAAATAAGATCAACAGTGGCATCGACTTCAACACCCCATTTTCCGCAGTTTATTTTCAAAACCCAGTCTCCATTTTCAAGTCAATCAAAATGATTACAACACAAGTTGAGATCAATGCTTCTCCAGAAACCGTACGGAAAGTAGTCAGTTAAAACAGTCCTACCACAAATCATAATCAACACTAACTCTCAGAATCTTAGCTTTTGGACTTCCCTACCGTCAGTGAATGGCATAAAGGACTCATCAAGAGTATTACACCATTAGATTCTGTAGATCCCCTTGTCGTAGGAAAGAAACTTCATTGTGAAATGGAAGATTTTGAATTTGATTCCATCATCACCTTAAGTAAATTAGGTGATCGTGACATTTTGATTGTATATACACTGTATTGCAGTATCAGATATAGCAACATAGTCGAATTCTAGACTAATCATTCTTTTCGGTATAGGAAAATTCCCCAAATAAGTTTGCATGGCAAGGTCCGCCTGTCATGACAGTCTCTGGTCTCCATTCCTTCCTCATTGAACCGAGTGAGAGTAACACTGGCGACACGACATTTACACAGATGGAGGCGTATTCTGGAGGTGTTTCGTTCTTGATGCAGCCTTGGCTTATGGGAAAACCTATCAAAGGCCAGTTTGAAAAGTACAATGCGGATTTGAAGGAAAAGTGCGAGAGTCTTTGAGATCAATAGGGATATCAAGATTATATCAAAACTATGGCAACCTAATTGAATTTATGTATAGATTGTTGGATATGGGATGCAGCCGGGAGTAGTCATGATGCTTTGGAGTGAGAATCATGTACTATCCAAGTCAAGTGCTTTTACAATGCTGTTGTACTTTGTTTGGGAATTACAAAATGGACTCTCTTGCACATTTGGAGGCTCACGGCACATTTAACGACAGATTTAATCCGGCAAACACTCATTATACTAATGCTATTATTGTGCATTGTCTTATCATGCGCTTTTCCCCCCTTGGGGATCCTGTTCTTTTCGCTCCCCTGCACTGATTCCTTTTGTTGATATAATTGAAACAAAAAGCCACAAGATGAGCAGTCAGTCAGCGAGCAATGAGCTTCTTGCTCTCAACTGATGGGCTGATATCGCCAACTTCTTCTGGTCTGTTCTATACCCCATACTTGTTTGGTGGTAGAACATTCTTTATAATATTAAAGTTTATTTGAATTGATTTTCTGAAATATTAGAAATATTGAATATAGTAAAAAATATTAGATCTAATATATAGTTGAGTATATTTAAGTAAGATTAATACATTGAGGTAAATGTGGTCAAATATTAAAAGAAAACAAAAAACGATCCGAACGTGCCCTTACTGTAAAAGACCATGTAAAGAACCAGTACCTGGTGTACTATCAAGATATACAGCACTTTACTGCAGAGACCAGAGGCCAGGGACATTTACCACTTTCAGCTGGAAATTCCGAGTACACAGGGAGACTTGTAGAAACCAACAGTCTTTCTGGAATGTCCAGAGCAACCGTCTTGACAATTGTTAATAATTTATTGATTTATCCGTAGGAGTGTCGCTGTCCTAATGCCCCTCTGAAAGTAGGAATATTTAAATGTTGTTGCAAGAGCCCTGATTATGCAAATCTAAAAGATTTTCAAGGTCAACAATGCGGAGTTGCAACCACTAAACTGTCACCGGGAATTTTGGGCAAGGGACTTTTTGAAACCTCATGGTTAAAAACTAATTGCGCATGGGGTGGATAGAACTCGCTTGCCAGTGATGAAACCGCTTCTGGTCTTCTAATACTGAGGTCATACATGCTCGTGTCAACAGTGGTCGTCGCATTTCACATCAAATTAGCAATTGACTGGGCCGAAAAGTCTTGCTTCCTCGACGTCCATATTAGATGGAGATATAATGCTTGTGTATTTAGAAGATCAACTATCGCTCCCAAATCACCACAATCAATTATTTATTGGTTGCCTTGAGCCAGTGTAAAGCAAAATTTCTGTCGAGCCAAAACACTTGACGAGAAGGCATGACAAACGTTACTGGTTTTTATTACTGTGTTCCGGCTCCTGCCAATGAACCCGCTTGGAGAATAGAAGCCTGGCTTGTCGAGAGTTAAGCGTTCTCTTACGAAGCTACAGAGACCCAGACTTGAAATCTTCTAGCCAACAAGAATGGCGGAAGATAAATATGTGCAATGTATCCCTTCAATCCGGACCATAATTAACAGCCTCTCACAGAGGGATGATCTGGAAAAAGTAATACATCAAATAGGTTAGTACACGGAAAACAGTTGAAAGTATCTTACCAGTGACTTGGCTTCTGTTATATGCCTCACAAGTCGTCTGTGTCGAAAATCTAACGCTACCACGGAGGCCAGCTTTTCCAAGCACCAGAAAGACACTCGTCTTCAAAGTTACGAACAAAGAGATGAAATCACCCATTCAAATAGGTGTAAACCAGAATGACAGTATATGCAATTGTGAAAATAACGAGAATGATCGTGGTGTTCAACATGAAAAGCAACAGAATCGCAATTGTACTCTTGGGACTGTTGCTCTCTTCTAGGTTGCAGGGATAGCGGCAGCCGATATCGTAACAGTGAATGGAGTTTATAAAGCAAAAGGCTGAGAGATACCCGGACGGGAGATGGTGAGGAAAACGGAAAGCACCAGAATAAAAACATCATAAAAGACAAAAAAGCAGTTGAGCAAATTCACCACACACGCAAAGGATAAAATGGACCAGAGCAACAACAGAACCTCAACTAGGTAGTTTTGCTGTGCCAACAAGTCTTTGAAGGGAAAACAACCCTGAGCCATTTCATCAGCTTCATTGTGCAATATCCTAAGTAACATCTTCATCGCCCTGCTTCTTTGACATAAGATAGATGTTTCTTCTTGCTCGTGCCACTCAGGAAGAAGATAGGTAAATTTCCGCTGCAATAATGCCCGCATCGATATCGGGTCAGTAATCTCCACTATGCAAATGAATGGGCACAAATCGTTCAGCCAAATGCCCGTACCTCCACTAAGGTTATCGATATCATTGGATCCCCAGTGATGCAGCTGATCGATCTCATGCCAGTTGTCCGTACTCGTTTTGTACGGAGTATGTTTCTATTGCCTCAATGGGTGTACGTTGAGGACAGTCCTGTGGTAATTAGGGTTAGGTTATTATTGTGGCAGAATCTTCGTGCATCTGTATCGTACGTGTCATTCATTGGATCCGGTTAACCTTATTGACTGCATCGTCGCGTGACTTTGTTATTGATGCCTGATGGTTCAGGAATTGAAACATTTCTCTTGCCGTACACCTCAACCACTTTCAGTAAATTTATTTATCTATTGACCCCATTCTCTTTCCAGCTCGTGTATCTTCTGTTCCATTCCCATCCCATCAGCAAACATTTCGATCATTACTATAAAAGCTCGACCATAAAGAGGTTCTTCCCATATAAGGTTCGAACAATATCAAAAGCTAGACAAATTACTTCAAGTCTTTGCAGTTGACTCCATACTTTTCTCTCCAACATCCCTAAATACCCATTTTGATTTCGACTTCTTCATCTCGAATTTGCGCGCATTGATATGACATCCATTTCCATGATCTTGTTTCCCTAGTGATCAAGGTTCATCGACTTCATCTGAGGGGACGCGACAATCATTGTAATCTTTGATCTCGGTCCTGTCAGCCACCAAGTCGCGTCATTTAGACACACAACAGCTAGCCATACCATCGCGATGGATTCACCGAAACAAGCAAACGCTGCTCAGCTGGCGGCCCGAAGTATCAAAGCAAAACCTAAAGGCAGGTTGAATAACCAGAAAGCTGGCTTCGCGCCCGTGCAAAATAACAACCCTAATATTAATGCTGCCGTTGGTGGAGGGGGTGGCGGCGGTCTATTCGGCGGAAGTATATCTGCTCCTGGTTCATTCAACTTCGCAGCGCCATCCGGAACACCGACTTTCACTCCTTCGTTTGGAAACTCAACATCCAATCAATTTGCTGCGTCCACCAACGAAGACCCCAGGGCAGATACTACAGGTGAAGAAGCATTGCGAAAGGGAAAGGTGTTCAGCACCGGATTCAGATCGGGTGTTGGAAATGAAGAGGCCTTGTTTGCTTCTCATTCCCCATACCATCGTAACCAACAACCGTCAAATACCCTAGACGCGTTGAATAATACACAAGCATCAAGTATGTTCGGGGCAGCAAACGCGACACAGCCAAATGGAGGTGGATTACAATTTGGATCGTCAGCATCGCAGAATCAAACATTCGGTGGCTTCAACTTTACACCTACATCACAAGCAACAAGTAACAGTAGTAATTCTACATTTGCGTTCGGTTTCTCATCACAAACCCCAACGAACAATAGCACTCCAGCTTTCAATTTTGGTACGACGAATTCTGGACAGACAGAAAATTCTCTTGGTTTTGGTGCAAATTCAACTTTGAAAACGCAAAATCCTTTCACCAATGAAAACAAAAAAGCAAGTAATTTTAATTGCGAGCGTTCTTCGTCTTTTCGCGTTCTTGATAACTCCAGTTTCGACTTTGCTCCTTCTTCCGTCCCTGTTAATTCCAATTTCTCTTCAAAAACTTTTTCTACTAATAACTTCGACCATTCAATTTTTGACCAACAGTTCTTTCACACAGACGGAGATAGCTCAAACATGTTTGGAGACTCCAAAGTCGAATATCCCGGAGATGCTTGGCAAGCGCCAGCACAAAGTACCCATATTCAGTACCCAATAGGTCAATTAGCATTGGCCGCCAATATCAGCTACCCTGAAGGTCAACTAGTCACAACAGCAAATAGCTCCATCTTTGGCAACACATTTGCTAGCGGCCGATCGTGCTAACCCACTTCATTTTGTGCAGGACGATTCAAATACCTCTTTCGGACAGAATAATACCAACCATTCTTTCGGTGCTCAAAACAACGCCTTTGGTGGTTCCTTTGGCGGTTCCTTTGCAAACCAATCCAACACCAGCTTTACTGGTGTTAATTCTACCAATGCTGCCCCTCAGAACTCCCAGAGCATGTTCGGAAACATGACGGCAGCGACATCTGCCCCGCCTTCCTCGAATGTTTTCACCTCGTCGTTCCCCGCAACCACATCCGATCCAAGCGACACGAACATGTTTGGAAGTGTCGCTTCTTCATTCCCTACTGCATCTGCACCAAGCAATACAAATTTTTTTAGCAATGCTAATTCATCATTCCCTCCTGCCACTACTTCAACCACTCAACTTTTTGGTGCTGCTAAGCCTGCCGAATCTACTACACATGCTGTGACTGCTCCACTTTTTGGTAGCCTTAGTAAGCCTGCCGATTCAACTCTATCGGCTCCAAGCACTCCACGATTCGGTGGTTTCAAGCCTACAGAATCGACTCCTTCTGCTGCAAGCAATTCACTTTTTGGCGGTCCTAAGCCTGTTGAGCCGGCGCCACCCGCATCGGACAAGCCCCTTTTTGGTGGCCCCAAGCCTACTGACCCAACTCCAGCTTCCTCAAGCACATCAAATATATTCGCCAAACCCGCATCAGCAGCTACTCCTGCATCAACTTTCACTGGCTTCAGCAAACCTGCGGAATCAACTGCAGATCTTTTTAACCGTAACAAGCAGAGCAATAGCCAAAGCAATAATTTGTTTGGATCAAAATCTGCAGAAGAACCAAAGGACAAGCAAACTCTCAATCTTTTCAACAAACCCGTCGGGCAACAACACTCTGAGCAGAATGCAATGGAAAATACGATGGAAAAGACTACAGCAAAAACCCCAAATGCTCTTTTCGCAGGCTTTGGTAAGGCAAATTCGTCGGCAGAATATCAGCTCGGCGGTGCCATCAAGGAACAATCTGTAAGTGACTTTTCCGACTTCCCATTTCATGATAAGAAAAATGCTAATCTGTCAAAGTCCGCCGCTCCATCCGACGGCCAAGCTGCGCCTTCATTCAAAATTCGTGGTAGTGCTGAGGCATCTGGTCAAAATAACGCTTCTTCCATTTTTAAGCCAATCGGTGCTTCTGCAGACTCGGCACACCTACCGAAAAACGCGCTTGGTAGCTTTCCTTCTCAAGCCCAAGGCACGCAAGCTTCGGACGAATCGCCGGACAACACTTCTGTTAGCAACTCGCTCGTTCTAAGTGCCCCTACGAATGCATCCTCGCAACTCCAGCCTCCTGTTAATAAAGCACTCGCTCCTGGTAGATTGTCCGATTTTGAGTTTCAAGTTTCTGAACCTACGGACTTGGAGATGGAGAGAAACATGCCTCCCAGCTTTAATACAGTGCAAAGAAACGAATTCAAGGCACTTTGGCGTATCGCATCTGTGCAGAGAGCAATGGCAGCCTACTTCCATCACCTACCGCCTGGCGCGGATCCATCGAAGGGACTGGCGTGGATGGATTCTAAAAAGAGACAGATTCTCGCAGATCATAAGATTGATTACATTTCAAACAAGCGAGGTAGAGCGCAAGCTGGTCTTGAGAACGACGAGAACCAAGAAAACATGAGTCCTCAGAAGAGAATCAGACAAAATAAAGAACGTCCACATCGTGTACCGAGCCCTGAAAAGCGCCCGCGAAGTACTCGGAGCCCTGAGAAACGCTCACGTGCAACAACTGAGCCCGAGTCTGACCTCAATGGCAACTCGGTGCTAAGAGCACCAAAACTTCAACCTGGCCGTCCGTCCAGCCGAAGTAGATCACCTTCCAGAAGCGCGGCTTCAGAACCAACTTCAAATAAGAAGAGAAAGAATGAGACTCAACTGGAATCGGCTGATGGTGAAAGTGTGGGACATAAGAAGAGAAAGTCTGAGCAGCAAAGTCAAAACGAGGTAGCTGAAAGTGGTAGCAGCAAGAAGAGAAAGCCCGAGGTTTATTTGACTCAAAATGATCCTGAGGGAATTGAAGATGGCAAGAACAGCAACAAGAGAATAGTTAATGGTTCTAGTTCAAGCACTTCTAACATGTTCAAGAATATTTTGGACACCCCAGAGAGAAAGACGCGGGCATTGCCTGGAGCTCCTAAGGAAGCCGTGTCTGTTCCAGCAGAGGCACCTACTGTCAATCCATTTGGAAATCTAGCAGGTGCTTCTCCCATCAAATCTAATATCGGCACGACCTCTACTACACTCAGCAAACCTCCAGTCTTCAAATTTACGCCTACCTCCGCCACACCTACCACGTCTCCAACCAAACCACCTATCTTTGCTGGTACGAGCGGTATTAAGCCGCCTGCCTTTTCTGGTGCTCCAACTGATGTTATCAAACCGCCCACCTTTTCTGGTGCTCCAACTGATGTTATCAAACCGCCCACATTTTCTGGTGCTCCAAATGGTGGTATTAAACCGCCTACTTTCGCTAGTGCTCCTACTAGTGGTGTTAAGCCGC
The DNA here is from genome assembly GCA_025389075.1 of Sclerotinia minor. Classification (NCBI taxonomy): domain Eukaryota; kingdom Fungi; phylum Ascomycota; class Leotiomycetes; order Helotiales; family Sclerotiniaceae; genus Sclerotinia; species Sclerotinia minor. The sequence goes on along the minus strand of QRFH01000015.1, from coordinate 694,451 downwards.
CAACTTTCGGAAGCGGGGCTGTCAACTTCATGGCCCAATTTGGCCAAAAAGCAGCTGAAAGTGCAGAAGATAACGAGAAGATGTTAATGCAAAAAGCTAAGGATGCCGACTTTGATTCCGAGGATGACGACGAGGCTGAATGGGAGGCCAATTACAAAAAGAAGAGAGCTGCGCAACTCAAAGAATTGGAGGAGCTTGCAAAGAACAAGGTCCCTAATTTCCTCGTCAAATCTACTGTAAATACAAAGTCGGTTGAAGCAAAAGAAAATGCGAAGCCAGCAGCTACAAATATCTTTGCATCAGGCGCCAGTACTACTTCTACGCCATTGTTTGGACAAGCTAAATCTACTACCGGAGCTGCTGAGAGTATCTTCAATTCAGCAAACGCATCAGGAGTATCCACTCCCAACTTGTTCTCTGGCGGTGGATCCGTCCTTGGCGGTGCTACAAAGACATCTTCATTTGTCGGCAACCCCTTTGCACATCTTTCCGATGCGGACTCAAATAATCAAAATGATGGACATGATGAAAGTTCCAATGATGGCTCTGACGGCGACAGTGAAAAGAAGGATCCAAGCTATAAACCAAATACAAGCGATGGCACTTTGAGTACGCCTAGTGCCCCCGTTGACCAGTCTGCTTCTAGCATTGCCTCCAAAAAGGCAGTTACTGAGCCACCAAAGCTAAATTTGTTCGGCTCAACTGCTAGCTCTGGTGCAACGACGCCGACTCCTGGCGCTGGTGGAAGTCTTCTTAGCCGTATAACTAGAGATCCTGTATCAGACGAGAACGAGAAGTCGGCACCAAAACCATCGACGAATATGTTTAGTAGCTCTTTCGGGGCAACTTCTGGTACTCCAGCAGATAAAACTTGGAAGCCAGATACACCTATTAAGTTTGGTAGTACTCCACCTTCTGCCCCTGCTGCCCCAACATTTAACTTCATTGCTTCTACACCAACAAAGCCCGCAAACAGCCCATTCGGCGGATTGTCTGGTAATTCTGGAGCATCGACTCCTGTTCTTTCTAATGGACCTACCACTACTACAGGATTTCAGTTTGGTGGTCCTCCGTCTGCTACATCTTCTCTATTCCCTTCCGTGGCAGCTTCCGCAAATACTTCTCGAGCTACTTCACCCGGTGCAACCACCGATTGTGCCACTGATGCCGATGACAATGATCCGGAAAAAGTCCATGCTCAGGTGAACCTCTTGGAATCTAATCCAGGCGAGGAAAATGAGGATGTCATCCACTCTGTTCGGACTAGGGCTTTGAAGTTCACTCCAAAGGAGGAAGGCGACGAGAAATCTCCGTGGGACACTAAAGGTGTGGGGCCATTGAAGGTACTTCGTCACAAAGAAACGAAAGCTACTCGAATTCTTCTGCGGAGTGATCCATCTGGATCTATTATACTCAACAAATCACTTCTTTCGCAGGTCAAATATGAAGCTAGTGGTAAGACCATCAAGCTTATGACAGTCGGTGATGATGGGAAGGGTTTGCAAACTTGGGTTCTTCAAGTAAAGGGAAATGAATTAGCAGAAGAGCTGGCTAAGTGTTTGGAGGATAACAAGGTCAACAACAATTGATGATCAACTCATTTCACCTTATATCATACTTTTTTGTGCAAGAAATGATGGCATGTTCATGGAAATAAGTTTGGCGTTTGCGTTGCATAGCGTGGACTGGGAAAAAGAAGTTTATGATTGTTTTTTATATCGCAATTTCACTTTTGCTGTTTTTCACTTTCTCAAAATTGATGGAGAGGAGGGCGGAGTACTCATAGGCATATTATTGATTGGCATCGGCCTCTCCAAGTTGCTTTGCGCATTTCATCGATTGATAACATCACTTTGTGGGTGGGGAACTACGACTGTGAGATTTTGATCAGGGTTGTACAATGGGCTGTGACCCCTTCTCTCATCAAAGTCTCATGGGGCATGTAGAACCTTGATATTGCTGAGATTGTCGTTTTTGTAACTGGAATTTGGCCGGAGGCGATTGTAAATAGCATAGGGGAAATACTTCAGCGCATTGATATGAGCACTTAATGGAACGAACGTTAAAATTACTTCTTTGCTATATTCGCTGGTGATTATGTGATTGCAGTCCGTTACTGAGTTATGAGTATAGGTCACCCGGTAGATTACACATGGTTGTTTAGTGAGCTTCTCTCCGTTCCTTTGAGACATGGAGAAAATACTAGCCAATGTTGCCCATGGAACAGACAGATTAATGTTGGTATCAACTTGGTGGCGTTAAATTGTATTCTATTCGTATTGATGATTGTTCTTGACTGATCCTACCTACTCTATATATACTGAAACTCGAACTTATAAATAAGAGCTTCGAGGCCTAGCATCTCGCTAGCCAAGTACAGCTCCGTTCGTGGTCACATGATCGATGTCCCAATGGTTATGTTTCTGTCGAGGCTGTTTCTTTCCTTCTTTTCACATCCTTATATTTGAAATTTCATTGCCCAGGTCTTGACTTGGGCAATAGGGGAGTCCAAATGGTTCACTGGCGATGATGAAGTTTAAAATCATTATACAGTTATCAATAACCACGCCTTTAAATGAAATTCGGTGGGTCAAACCACGTGCGGTATGGTTACAAATACACACCAAACTTGCTCATAAGTCCTCACCGTCCGATCAAAACAATCTTCCCAGTATTTTCTGATAAGCCATTACCATCTTCCTTGGAAATGCATGATTCCAACTGTGTATACGGAGTATTACGGAGTATAAGACCATTATTGCATTGTGGCTTACAATTATTTCATGGAGGCGCATGCGCAACGACGTCGATGTTTTTCGTCCCTGCGTAGAAATTTCTCGAAATCGCGCGAAAGTTGTTCCATCAGGTTTTCTTCCCCACATCACGAGCTTCATCTGCTCGTTCGACGATGATGTCTATATCTCTCCTTCTATATATACAACGACATGGTTCGCTGGAATTATAATTTAGTCTGCTATTTTATCGGCATTCAAGTTTTTAGCTTGGGTTTTTTAAGTTTAGCCTTATTTAAGGTTTTGCGCGACCCGGATTGATAAATAAATCTTTTTGGTGGTTGTTTGGTTATTAATTCTTCGGGTGTTATTAACCTAACCTTATTGGAAGTGGTAATTTTATACTCTGTGTCGTTATTATCATCATTTATCTTTTACATGCTATTTTTTCCAGTTATATCCTTATATTGTTATATTTGTTGAATAGCGGATACCATTTTTTAGTTCTTTTTTTTTCCTTTTTCGGAGATTCAACAACAATGTCTTCTGCACCTTCGGATCTTTCGCTCAGTCCAGATCAAAGATACGATAATGATCAGATTATCATGGCTTGGATCGCGGCTTTGGTAGCAGAGGGATGTCCTCCTTTTTCTGTGACGTACAAGACAAACTCTTCCCCATGCGACCCGAAATCTACAGATTGCAAGCCTTCATAATTCTAGAAGTTTTCTTGTGTGGAATATATGCTGGGTCTTTGAGTTAAGCTTGTACTGTTATGCCAAGTTTACTTGGGTTATGTAATCGGAGCCGTTGTCGGGACTTTCTTCATCAGTCTTGAATACCCTGGCTACTACAAGTATCGCAGATTCTCTCCGTATTTTCAGATCTAAGGGGGTTCTTATACACGCAGTGGGGCTGGTCGTTTGTGCGCTTCATTTTCTCCTATTGTCTCGGCTCTGGCGTACGCGGCTCTGCTCTGCTCTGCATCATATTTGGATAGCACCAACGCACATTCGTTAAGTCTTGTCATTTTATACCCCTATTCTCGACATCTATATTTTGGAAGAGAGACTTTTTGCACGGAATTGTTTCTCCTTGCTATACTACCCACTCGGAAATTCACAAATGGAGGAAATGAGAAGGACTAGGATTTCGAGTTCAGACTGATTCTCGGTGTTGTTAATGGTGAACGTGGAGGGTTAGAATGATCACGAAGCGCATAGTATGATTTTATGGGGCTGCATGGAAAGAGTTTGATAATTATGTCACTTTGAATACTTGTCTATGAGCCATTAGCACTAAAGAACTCAGTAGGGCATTTGGATCTCATCCCGAGAGATAGAAGATGACAGGATTCACTACTTGGGGGAACTACATGGACTCCCGACTTAGTTCCTACCAAGCACGCTCGAGATAGCTAAGCTTAGCTTTCAAACCGGTGCACCTGGACTCTTTACTCTCTGGGAAATAACATCTTCTATTCTGAGTACGATGAATCAATCCCCAGCAATGGCCACGCAACCGAGAATTGTGATCCTAATGATGGATATAGAATAACTCTGATGAGGAAATATGGAAAAATTGGATTTCCTGATATTTATTACAATTCATGTTTTTGTCAATGTACTTAACTCTATTACACATAATATCTCTCAATAATTACAAGGAATTATAACCAAATATCTACCTATCTGCCTCTACTCACGAAAGCAAAGAAGAAAGAAAGAAAGGGTGAATGCTAGTGTTTGTTTATAGGTTTGGGTGGATGATATATTATTTTATGTATAATTATATGTAATGAGTATGATACGGATATGGACATGAATACTAATGTTATGTAAATCCCTTTAAGTTGGGGTATGCTACATATATCTTTCATGATTCTCGTACACACGAGACTAGATGTGTTTTATCTCGGGGTTCATTTCTAGCGCGATGTGTGATATAATTGGGGATTTTAGTCTACGGTAGTATACTTAATGGATTGTAATTAGCTGTTGTTTCTGGAAAGATGCTCGAGTACTCTCTCTGTTGACTGGTGAGAAATTATAGAGAGGAGCGACTATTGATGTTGTGCTTGATGAATATGTAGGACTTGGAGAAACGCGAGTTTTTGGCGAATAGTAAAAGATCAGATGTGTTGATGTGTTGATTATATTTATTCATTTGCTCTTTGGATGGATTTGGATACATGGATACATTATTGTGATTTCAACCGTTTATGTAACAGGTAGTAAGTCCAAGTAGTATTTTCAATCATTCAGCTTATACACAAGTCCGATCGTTACTTCAAGATTGGACTCCTTTTGTTGACCGTTATGCGCACTGTACCACAAGTATTCCATCATTTCTCAAACCCTAAGCACCTTTCTATTCACACACACATAACATTAGCCAACATTCCCACTCTCACATATTCCCACATCCCCCCACGCCCTCCTGCATCCACCATCCCTGCCCATCCCCCCCATCATGGACATCATAAACATCAACAAGAAAACAAAAAGAAACAACTCACCCCACCCCTCTCATCCTCCATCCCAATAATAGGACCCTGTTTCGCCGCCTTCGGAAACTCCACTTTGACCTTCTTCTTCGCCTCCTTCGTCTGATCCACCGGTTTCCCTTCTAATCCCGCACTCCCACTATCCCCTTTTGCTTTTTCCTGCTGCGCTTTCTGCGACTCGTCGTGTTCGACTTGGTATTTTTCGGTAGGTTTTTCTGTGCCTGCGTTTTCGGAGGGGGGAGTGCCGGGCCAGGGGGTTCGGTAGTGCGTGCTAGTTGAGAAGGAGCGGGGTCGTGAGGGGATGGGTGCTTGGGTGTTTTGGTGGGTTTGTTGTGCGAGTTGGGGTTGGTGGGTTTGGGAGGGCATGCGGTGGAATTGGAGGTGGAGGCGTGGGTTGGGTGTTAGGTGGCGGATGCGGGAGCAGGGAGAGGTAGATAGGGCTGGAGCCATGGTTTTGGATGTTGGTTGCATGAGGTTAGATGTTTGATAGATGTGATGTGGTGGTGATGAAGTGTTGAAAAACTAGGAATAATGAATTGAGGTGTATGTGTTGATATATGTGTCTGCAAATATGAAATAATTTGATAGTTGTAAAGTATTAAAGAATTGTAGAGGAAGAAGTAGGGTAGAAAACAAGAAAAGAGAAATAGGATTGTGCGATAAATAGGTAGCGAGAACAACTAAGTAATAGCTTGTAATAGCTCTGGAACGCTCAGGTCAAGAGTTCTCCCCCTTAGCTAATCGTTCATTTGTGCATTAGTGGCTACTTGGCACACGGTAATGGAGACGTCAACTAGTATTCGATGGCGTCACAATTTTAGGGGGATCGACAACGTGGGGTAAGTGCTAGTCCTCGTTTTAGGGGATGAACTGTGGCAAATGTGGCTGATGATTTCATTCAGGTATTTCAGGAATTGTTAGTGGCTGACCATTGGGAGATAAAAATAAGTAAGTTAGAGAGGATGCTGCTATTATGTCGTGGAAAATAGACCATTGGAGCATTGGCCTTAGCCGAGATGAGTGGATATCACTGTAAAGGGGGGTTGGTGTAAAAGCCGACCGCAATGATCAGTGATATATACAAGGAATAAAAGAGAAATGTGATGCACGTGTTGACCAGAAATGACTCGAGTAAATCTCCCAATGTATTTAAGGTTTTATAGTACCTCACGAACGCCATTTGCTATGCTGATTCCTTCTACCTAAACGCCAGACCCGTATCATACATACATTTTGAGATGAAAGCAGTGAGCTTCATGCTCTGCCGACTCTGAAGGAAAGGATCTGATAATCATTAGTATCAATTTTTGAATACAAAAAGAAAAGGAAGTATACGCACATCATTATGACCAACAGAAACAATAGCATCTTCCGAAACTCTCACTCCACCAGCTCCTTCAACATAAGCTAAAGGAGCATCCCCCATAACTTTCCTTGCACACTCCGCGACTGTAGTGTTTTTCTTAACCAATACGCAATCCCTAAACACCTTCTCACTTCCAGAACCACCACTCCCCGCTATTAGACTTCCTACGTTCCTTACAGGGAATACTGGTACTAAACCTAGTAATTCTGCTGCTCGAGAAAGTACTTGAACTACTCCGGTACTTCCAAACCTGTAAAGAACCATGTCCTTTAGATTCTCAATCCTCGTTTTGAGTTTCTCGTCCAATTCTTTTAGACCTCCACCGGTCTCATCACCGTCGGCAATCAAATCATCCCTCGTATCCACAAACTCACTTCCCTCTGTATACTTGACAAAACCCTGTTTAGCTAACTTCCTTAAGAAAACCTCCGAAATGGCACTACACAACACAATACTCTTCGGATCCTGCATCTTCGCAATCTTGCTAATATTCTTGTCCGCATCCGCATGATCGATTTTATTAAGAGCAATAACCGTCGGGAATTTTTCGTCCGTAAAAGCATTCACCACCAAATCAATCGTCTCATCAGACCAATGTTCCAACGGTTCTTTCAACCCCAATTTATCCAACGTCCTAGCAACCACCGAACTCGTACTTCCATATCCGGAAAACTGCCCCTGTAATGTTTCGACAGCTGTAGCTTTTACAGCTACATGTCTCCGTTTAATCGATCCCCATTTCTGCATCAAGTTTCCTCGAATCCATGCTACAATCTCCGAACGCAGCCACACAATATCATAACTAGGATCATAACCTCTTGTTGCTTTGCCTTCTGCGTCAGTAGTACCACTTACGTCGACGACGTGAATGAGTGCATCTGCATGGCGCAAGTCATCGAGAAACTTATTTCCAAGACCCTTTCCTTCATGGGCGCCTGGAACGAGCCCGGCAACATCGAGGAGTTCGATGGGAACAGAGCGACGCCCGTCTATACAGGAACCGTAGTTGGGTTTGCAGCGCGATTGAAGATTGTAGCGGGCGCAGGCGCAGTCGATTTGAAGGTAGCCGATTGCACGTTGAGGATCGATGGTTGTGAATCTGGAAATGGCTCAGTATTTTGTCTTCTTGTTTTACTTTTGTGCGATTTTCACAGCGTTATAATCGTGATCCTGGGAATCCGCGCATCTGATTCATGGAGGGAGTGCTTACGGAAAATTACCTATACGAGAGAGAGGATGTGAGTGAATGGAGGGGTAATTTGAGGTCAGATAGAATAGCATGGAGAATATTTACGCACCAACTTTCGACGACGCATCAGTAAGACTATTTAGAGTTGTACTTTTGCCTGAAGAGGGCTTGCCTACTAGGCCGATCAGAGGATCTCGTGGCATGTCGGGCGGTGGTTAAAGAGATGTGTTGAAGAAACTGATCTTGCATAAACATAAAACTTGTGTAGGCGCGGGTTGATACCTGAGGCAGAAAACTGTAATTATCCTTAAAGTGGAAGTCTCAAGATCATTGTCACTCAGCTCTGAAAAGCATGCACATATTTCTGGTATAACTAGGCTTGCAGCAATTATTTGCTCGATTTACACAATGGCACATCTTGACGGATTCATAGGTATTCGTGTCTAGCAATCTACACTTAGAAAGTAATTGCCTTATAGACCGTCAATGTTCAATAGACTATATCAATGTTCCACGAACAGTGAGTTTGATGAACAGGGACACGCTCATTATTTACCCTCTTCTGAATCTAGTGCGGTTCCCAAACCGTGTAAGGTTATAGCTTCCATGATCCTCCGCATTGACATCGGTATGCAGTTTCTGCCCTAGGAATCCAGGCCTAGTACGTAGCTATTCTCTCATGAGAAACTTTGCTTAAATCGTAACTAAAAACACATCCTGAAGCTCATTCACGTATTCTCTTTTTTTTGAATTTTTGAATTTTTGAATTTTTCAGCCAATTGTCCTTCTTGGCGTGCAATTTGATGCTCTGAGGTACCCACCTTCTGCAACGCTTTCTTATATCAACCCTGACCTGGTAACTCTCCATCTCTTCCACTTGTAGCGAAGAAAGCTTTTTTTATTCAAAAACTCAAGCTTCGGCAGATGGGAACCCACATTGGTGTGCAAAATACCGTCTCGCCTTAAGACGACTTGGCCCTAAGCTGGAAACCAGTCGAAGTACTGGGACTCCATAAACGCACTCGCGCATAGACATCTAGGCAATCGAGGTCTGTCTAGGATGTCAACAATGTTGACATTCGTCGCTATTATGGGGGAAAGTATTTTTTAAGGGTGTGTAGGTGCCCGATTCACATTGATTGTGAATCAACATATCCTAAAATTCTCACAAAAGCATTGTGATTTCAAGTGCAACTCCATGGGTAGCTGTACCGTTTATATGAACGCCCAACCCCAGGGTAAATGCAGTGTCTGAATATCCTTTCCAATACCTTTCATCAAACTCGCCTTAACTCATACACCAAGTATGCGTTTGCCAAGAAAGATATTCTTTGCATTGCACAACCCAAAAGCCCCAACCTCGTCATTTCTAAGTGGCTTTGAATCGAAGAACCCTGGAATCAAAATAGCGAGGTAATCACAAGATAAAGTCGACAGCCTCTCGCAGCTGAGACAATCGAATCTTCAGCGGCTTAGCAAAGTGCAAATTAAAGAAAGACGAATGAGATATAGAATATTGAATCACATGAAGAAATGTCCCGGAAACGCCACAACACCGCCACGCTCAAGAGTCCCCGCCAAAATAAGTGAAATGAAGAAAACCAATCGGATGTATGCGGCAGCAAAGGAGACGGCAGCAAAAAGAAGAGTCAATTTCCGATCATAATGGTACCCAAAATAAATTTGTTGAATCGTCTCAAAATTGGGAAAGAAGATACATAAGCAGGACATCTATTCGTTGATTAAGTAATTGTAACAATATGCAGGTTCATAGATATGTACGTACCGTAAGTACATACGCACTGAATCACTGATAACCAATAATTCCAATTTTGATTTTCTATAAGCAGGATTGGCTGATAAATTATCAATTTATCATCACCTATGATGTTCGTTTTATGGCTAAAAAAGCAGGTGAAAGAAAGAGAAGAAAAAAAGATGGCTATGACGTAACGTGGTTATTAATGTACTGACCAGAGGGGTTTGGTCTTTTCTGACTCCTTCATTTCTTGGTTGGGCCACACTTCACCACAATCACAATTCCAAAGTGATCTAATCTATTTTCAGTAATCGCCAAGTCTTTCTTGCTGGTTAATAACTGGTGAAATAATGATTAAGCTTGGCTAGATTGGTGACGTTGTACCTCCAACTCAAGCAAAATCGGGAAGTCGTACCATTCAGAATTCCCGGTTCCCGAAAAGTCCTACTCATACATAAAGGTCCACTCTCCCATTGCGAGTTACACTTTGCAAACAGACATTCCAATCCTCTCTGCAACAAAACAAAGAACTCTCTGCTTTTTTAGAGATCCTCATCCGACAAGATACACATCGACTTTTCAATTCGATACCTTTTTACCAGTCAAATCCAACATCATGCCTTTCACAGCAAGGTAAGAATCATTCTCCCACTTCCTTTTCGGCTCTGTCGGATATCATACACACCACAGTCCCCTCGGATCATTTCAAACAGAATCAAATACTGACATTCTATGACAGCGATATCTGCAAGATCATTCTCGCCATCATCCTACCTCCTGTTGGTGTTTTCCTTGAGAGAGGATGCGGTGCCGATTTTCTCATTAACAGTAAGCCTATCCAGATGGTTTTTCCTTGGGATACGCTCAAAAATACTAACACGGCTCAGTCCTTCTCACCATTCTTGGATATATCCCCGGTATTATCCACGCATTATATATTATTCTGAAGTATTAAGCTTCACCTCATGATGGCGCCTTTCCTCAACTCAACAACGAACAATAAATCTTTACTCTACTCGACCAACGATACTCCAATCTATCTTCCGTCTCTTTCCACACCTTCTCGAAATCAGATGTTACCCTCACGGTTCATGCTCAGACATATTTGATGAATAAATTAATCTCTTGGCATTGGAAGTTTCGGCTGCAGAATATTTCTCGGCTTGAAAACAGGATGGCTTGGGAGTTTTTTGGACATGGGGCATGCGTGGGCAAGAACCATTTAGGGATGGTCATGATTTTCTGATTATACTTATCTTTTGCGCATTTCATAAAATGGGGTTTTAATGGAATAGGGTTTTTTTTTTCTCATTGGGTCTTCTGGCAGCATGTCTACGGATTTGCGGTGCAATACGGGTTTCGCGGGTGAATCGTACAGAGGGATCAATGGGTGGATAATATACTGAATTTAAAACGATGACAATTTTTTCAAAATGCCCAGAAGTATTTATGTTGTGATTGATGTGTGCTGTGTTGTGAACTTGTCGTATTTGTGTATTATACGACCGCCAAGTAAAGAAGTAAGAACATACAACAATGGGTTGAAGATTTTGTCTTACCTTCACCGACGTGTAGAATGAATTTGGTCAAGCGTTATTGCAATAGAAACTTCCAGCTCTTTAAGTAGACGGATTTGGCTATTCATGGATTCTCATTCATGCCGAGTGATAAACTTCTGGTCCTTCTCCACTTACATCCACTTCAGCCCTTTCATTAGATGCCTTCTTTTTGAGGCAATAATAAAAAACTCTAGCTTATCCATATTTAGCTTACCTCATTAACATTAAGCGATCCAAACCCTTGGCAGCCCACAGAGGAAAATTTCCTTTTCAAAGTTCCTACTTCAATCATCAACAACAGCTCAATTCGGCGTAGGATAACCATTTCTTTGCGACCTCATCCAAAATCAAACAAGATGCCTCCAAAAGTACGTCCATGAATAAGAACCGCTTTGCTGTTGGCCTGCTTTCTTTTGGAGAGTTATGGCGTGATACAGTAGGCTAACTTATTATTTTTTATCCAATAGGCCAACAAGAAGGGACCCTCTGTCAAGAGAAAGTTCGTTATCGACTGCAAGCAACCTGCCAATGACAAGATCTTCGATACCGCTGCTTTCGAGAAGTTTCTTCAAGACAACCTCAAGGTTGATGGATTGAAGGGTAACTTCGGTGACAAGGTCACTGTTACCAAGGATGGAGAGAGCATCAAGGTCGAGACCTCTGTTAACTCTGGTCACTACCTCAAGTACTTGTATGTTTTACCCGGGGAATTGTTCTTACTGAAATGTAGTTTTCTCTTTTTGGGAATACTTGCTAATGTGCAATTGCAATAATAGGACCAAGAAGTTCCTCAAGAAAAACCAATTGAGAGATTGGCTTCGTGTGGTTTCTACCTCCAAGGGCGTCTACGAATTGAGATTCTTCAACGTTGTTGGTGATGATGCTGAGGAGGATGATGAATAGGTGGTTACATATCACATCTAGGATTTAAGAAATGATACCATGATGTCTGGTCTATGGACTGGAATATCATGAGGAGGGTTGGGATTTGGCAATGATAGAAATAATCAATGCTACATTACTGCTCTCTCAAAATGCTTCACTCTGAATATTGATGTGTGGTTGTGCTATGAAATTATTTGGCCGTACTTCTGAAGCTGCTGTGTTTATTGACTGTTTGATCGCAATGTTCGCGCAGCTGCGGAGCAATGTTGCATTTCTTGCCATATCCCTCTCTCCAAATACCTCTGGCCCTTCACTTCAACCTTTCACACCGGTGGAAAGTTCCATTCCCATACTCTACACAGCAAACTAAAAGCAACACACCCTTCAACAATTAAAAGAAGCACCTTTCATGCTCACCAGCAAATGCTCGCCCCTACCAAACAACGAGGAAGGGAAGTCATTTACTTCTCCCTCTACCATGCCAATACTGCATTGTTCTTGAGATCATAGTTTGATTAATCGGGATTGTATTGAGTGGACTTGAGTGGGGACTGAGTGGGCTTTATTGTTGTTGGTATGGAGTTTGGTGTGATGATGGGTGTGATGATGAATGCTTGTTTCTTGTGCTATAGGAGTAGGCAGAAGAGAGAGAGAGAGATAGAGGGGAAAGGTAGAGAGATATCATACTATGTTTGAACGAACACATTTCGGAAATACGTGGTATTTGTCTCGAAGATGGATAGGTGTAGTGACTGGTGCCTTTTTTTTTAGAAAAAAAGGACGATAATTATATTGGTATCTTTAAATGACTTTGACAGTGTTTATTGAAGCAGGGGATAGGGGGCGAGGGCTTTGCCAATAACTGTTGAATGGTAGGATAAGATTAGGAGGTGTTAGATGTACATGGGTAGGTAATAATAGTTTGGCTTTTCGAGAATTGCTTGGATTTTTGAGGGATAGTGTGTGAAGATAATAAAGTTTGGAATATATCTAGACTTTGTATGTATGGTGTACTTGCACAAGTAATGTAATGCTAGAAGCAAACACCTCACTTCCTACCCAACAAAATTGTGAATGATGGCATACTATGCTTCTCAGTGAAAGAAGTGAAGCTGTTTCATGTTTCATGGAGGTTTACGATGATTGAAAACTTGAAAAAGTTAGAGATAGAGAGACCATGCTCTTTGATATACTCAAAGTATTCATAGAGTTCAACTGCATACTCACTCTTCTCAAGTGTACCGTCTCATGGATCAGCTATGATTGGCGCACAAATATGAGTCTTCGAATATTTTCTCATGCAGTTTCTAATCTACTCTTTGGTTCTATCACTCGTCGACAGTGAACTCTTTCTCATTGCCTCTAAGATATCGCCAGCATGATATACCTCTGTAACGATGACCCGATAGCTTTCTAGAGAAAAATAGCCATCAAAATTTCTTCTTACCTCCAAATTGTTCACGATGTCCCTCTCCTCTTTCATAAATCGACAAACAAAACAACTTTCACGTCCACGGAGAAGCTTTCACATATCAATTATGATACTCTCATGACCCCAGTTAACTTTTCATTGCATACTGGGATAAGGTATTCAGTACATAAACCACAAGAACAAGATCGAAGGTTTTGTTCTGCACAAGGCATCATCTTTCCCGCTCAATCTACCTCTTCCTTCATTCATATTTATATAATCATATCATTATCCCCTGATGTATATACAGTCAAGGGTACCACCAACATCAATAATGGTTCTCGCATTCTGTTTGTAATTAGCTGAAGCACTAAACAAAAAATACAATTAATTACATCCTGTTGGTACGAGAAGGATACGGAAGACGTAGCACCCACGGATTGCGTAGGTCCTGTATGTCTAATTGTATTCTGTCTAAAGAGCTAGCTACATATTGAAAGTAGTAAGTCTTATATAGACTTACTGAAAGAGCTAGTCTCTTTCGCATTCGCTTAGGGCTTTATTACAGTAGCTATATTACAGTGGTAATTGAATTGAAGTCATTCACTTCGTTCACACACATCCATTATTCTTCGGCGCAGCCAGCCGTTCCACCAGTTCCGATTCATGCAGGATTTTTTTTATTAATTATGTTTGTATGTCTCTCAAGGTCTTCTTTGTCACTGCTATATAGATCTAAGTTGGATATAATTTACAGCATTACTGTGAAGATTAGTTGCACCGCTGTGTGATCTGGTGCTGGAGAGGATACCTGGTAATTATGCCATATTTCAGGCACTTTTCATCACTGCCGCGGGAATGAAGTTATATAACTCTATATTTGGATAATATATATACTATTTTACATAATAAGTTTGCATAAATATTCATAGAACCAACATTCAAAATAATTATGACTGATAATAATATCTAGCTCGCTGCTTCAACTCTATTATCTTCCGAGATTCAGAGGACTAGTTTCGTGTTGATGGCCGCGGATATTAAGCTCTAGCTCCTGCTTCTGCAAAGAGTATGAAGTTTGTTGTCTGATCTTCTTCTGTCTATTGAGATTGGAGATCATGGTTAGCTAGTTGTATAGTATGTATGTAAATAGTAAGTAGGGCTTAGAGAAATCTCATGGTAATGTGAGCTGTATACTAGATTATCAACTGTAATTTTTTGCTATTAATTGTGTGGGTAGAAAGAAGTAGGTGTGGTATGGGAGCAGGAAGGGTTTTGATATGAGAAGAACTAGATGTGTGGAAATGTAATGAGGATTGGTGTCTTAAAGAGCTAGTTTATGATGTGCTATTGGTATTGTAATAGTAGAATATCCAGACTAATGGGTACTGGTTCTGTGATCTCAGGGATGAATCGGGTTCTATACATATATGAGTCCTTTCAATGATCAACAAAAAGACGGTGAAATTAATCTGTAATGTTGAAAGAAAACAAGGACAAGTATAAATATTGCTTTTGGTTGTCTAGATAAGTTTAAATTTTTATTTATATCTATAATCTTTATAAGGTATTAAAATTATTGTTAACAGTTAATAAAATTATTTATTTACAAAAAATCTTAAATAAATAAAAGCCGGGCTTATAAGTTATATATAAATCTTTATAAAAAATAGTAAAAACTCAACATTTGACAATCTCAATTCTGTATTATAGATTATGGAAGAGAATTACAAATATATAACTCTCTATTACAGATTACTCCTCCCCCACAAATCAAGATTCCTCTCTTCATTCAATCAATCAAAACCTTATTTGATGACATCCCCGAAATCCGAAGCCGAAACAAGAAATCTCCTCATGAACAAACTCACCGGCACATAGATGCGCACGTGCACCCCCGGATTTCCCGAGAGAAGAATAGCGCCGTTTCAAGCGAACCTCGGTCATTATCACATGCAGCTCTGAATTGCTTGCGGGCGGTTTCACTTACTCCGTACATTTGAAGTATATATCAACTACTTGTACCTACCAACCTACTTTGAAGTACTTGAATTCGATTGCTCATCTATACTTTTTGGACTAAGATATTAACTCTACGCTTGTGATTATTATCCGAAGAAACGTTCGGAAATCATTCTTTGGATTCGATAGATACTGTATTATCTGTCGCACGTAATCGAGTTGGATTAATCGATATACTGAAGCTTTTCACCCTTTAATCGTTGATCTTTCATCAATCATAATCATGTCTCTCAAAAACGGTAAGCTGTCATCACATCCTATCCCATCCCCTCCCCGAACAAACAAACAAACTCCGCCCATCTATCCATTCCATCCGCCGCATCATCCATCCGCCGCATCATCCATCCACACCATCCACGCAACCCACTAACCAACCTCCATAGACGCATTTCCCTCCTCCGCCGCCTTCGACCTAATCTCTCAATCCCTCCAAAACTCCCCCGCAGACCGCACCTCCGCCATAAAACAAGTCAACGCAATCTTCGCCTTCGTATTAAAAAACAGCTCAGGCGAAACCGCCAGCTGGCACATCGATCTCAAAAACGCAGGCACAGTCGGAACCGGACCTGGAGAGAAACCCACTGTGACCCTAAGTCTCAGTGATGAGGATTTTGGCAAATTGGTTAATGGAAAGGCGAATGCGCAGAGACTTTTTATGGCCGGGAAGTTGAAGGTTAAGGGGGATGTGATGAAGGCCACGAAGATGGAACCGATTTTGAAGAAGGCACAGGCGGGGGCTGTTAAGGCGAAGTTGTAGGTGTGGATTGGGGGCTGGGATGATGGTTCGGGGTTAAGGGGGGAGCTTGGTGGAGGGGAGATAAAGGAGATGTACTTGCTTTGAGGGTTTGTGTGTCTATCCCTGATAGATGTGAGTAGCATTAAACCAGAGAACATGAGGAATAGGTGAAATAGGATAGTTTTAGGATTCGGTGTTAAGCTAGAGGGCGAGTCTCATGGATGAGAATACTAGTTAGTTCAATCGTATTTTTTTATCGCCCTTAGATGGAATTGAGAAATGCATTATTATTGCTGTTATTTTTATTATTTTGATTGTCTAAGATTGTGCATGATATAATCTTGCTTCGGGCTTGAGAGAACAGTATCGAAAGAAAGTAGACGAAGCGAATCTTGCATGACTTGTTTTGAAAGTAAAATTGTATAAATGTAAATACGCTAAACTAAGTTTCTTCTAAAGAAAAATTTTATAAATGCAAAAAAATGAGCACACTAAAGTTCGCACGCTAAAAGCTCGACAACGAGGAGAATACATAAATCCTCATATCTAAGTGTCACCATTCTAAGCCCAACCCAATCCAACCCAGCCTGAACATACTAGGTACTGTCAAACTGTACTGATACGCTTCCTACATATCTGAACGCCAATATCCAACATATATGGGTATCTCTAAGATACAAGCAAACCCAATACAAGCAAACCCAACCCACGCCGAAGCAGGCTCTCGGAAAACCCGGAGCGAAACAAAAATAAATAAATGACGCTAAGAACATTAATAAAAACGAGGTACTTCGTCCATCATATGACGAAGATAATCATCACAGGATTGTGTCTGGTCGGGTAAAAAGTGCATATTCCCGCTCATTCCCAGATCACTATTGGATAGTTCCTCAGCGGAACTATGGCTCTCGCCACTAAAACTAAATACGCTCTGTGCAGGTCCAGAACCTGATGAGGAGTCATGATGAGTTGAAGAGGTCATGTCGTCCCACATAGAATATGATGACCAATCACCATAAGGTGAATTCGAGCTAGCAGCTTGATTGGCTTGATTTGTTTGATTTGTTTCTGGAAGAGTAGGTGCTGGCCCACCATAGATCGCACTGTGTATGTTGCTCTGACCGTTTTCTAAAGAACCGAGTAGCAACCCTAAGCTGCTTAATTCATTTGCATGGTTATCTGTTTTGTTGAACATGAAATGAGTGTTGTGAGAACTTGCGCTTGGAGGGGCTGTACGTGATAGTGTTGGGGAAGATTGTTGTGAAGAAATTGGCGTATTACTCAATGATAAATAATCCAAATTCGGAGGTTTTGAGCCCGAGTTATATCGAGGTTTCGATAGCGAGGATAGTTGCGAAAGCGAGCTACGATTTCCGCGTTTATTCATCGGAGAATCTTTTCTTGCACCTTCGTAAGACGATGCAGACGAAGAGGTTTGATTTTGTGAAGTGTGATTGAAAATATTTGGCAACGTAGCTCGTCGAAGCTTTTCTTGCTGTGCTAATATGTCATTCTCGCTCATGCTGGCGCTTATGTGCTTATATGGGTGTGGTTGGCTCTTCTTCCTTGGACCAAGACACAAGGCCGTTGCTGGTTTCGTGACTTTTGGAGCAGACATGGCGGAAGCGGTGCGTAAAAATGCAGATTGAGTTTTATCGTGCAGGTTTTGGCTGTCTAAGTAATTTAAGGAGGAAGTGACTTTCTTGAAGTCAGCTGCACAAGAAGCATTGCTCTTTTCCAGGGACCTGATAACAGTAATGACAAGCCGTTGACTCTCTTGCATCAACTTGCCTTCCTGTTTGAGATCAAGACCTTGATATAAAAGACTGAGACCACATAGCGTAAGCATGCTGTTTCTGTTGAGGCAAAAAGAAAATGACATGTTTCTCTCTTGAAGGAGCAGCATGATCTGGATAAGATGTTTGCTGGAATCTGCCAAGGAGATGATGGATGGTGAAGCTTTAGCTCCAAGTGTGGAACCAACAGCAGGACGGTGAATTAACGATCGAATATAATAATATGCAAGAGACTGTTGCTAGGTCAGAAACAAAAGTAAAATCCATAGGCTATTGTTTGACTTACTAGTAAAGCTGATCGATTACCTGTGACATCTGTTGATGGCTTACCCTGCGCAAATGCAAGCTTCAGATGAGCAGGTAGATTATCAGACCATTCATTTAGTTCCGTCTCCAGAGCAGAGAGTGACTGCAAGGATAAATCGTGAGTGGCGGCTGAGGGATAATTTTGCTCCAAAACTTTGGAAAGAATACGCGAGCATCGGAAAAGAGCCAGAGCGCTGGATATTCTGGTGGGTTCCCCTGGAAGCATGGATTCATAACCATTCTCGGTCACATGTTCATCATCTGCGTCTAAAGGATACTCGGCATAAATGTCATCTTCCTTCAGTAACTTGGGTAGGCCAACGAGGGAGGCAGAAAAGCTACAAAAGGTTAGCTTTAAGATACAAGCGCCGGCATAGTTCTTACCAATCAACAGTATATAAAGTCCAGAAGATCCTCTTCCTTGCCTCTGTAGTCAGTGCATCAAAACAGAACCGCTTCTGACTTTGATGTAAACCAAGTCGATGAGAAAGCCCTACAGCAATTCCTTTATAATGCTGTAAACGATTATAGTCTCCCTTTTGGATGCAGTAAAGAAGGGCCAAAATTAGGCATTGGAGTGTGGACATCGTATTTTCCATCAATATAGAATCGAGAGCTGTACGCCATTGGCTTTCACACAGTGATATTTGTTCCATATCAGGGCAGTCGGCGGAGAGTCCAGCAATAGCAAAGACAAGGTGTAATTGTGCCAATTTATCTTGATCTTTCACTTGTTCCGGATGCGACGAATATTCTTCATATAGAGGCAAGAAGGTATGTTTACGTATGACGGGAAATAATGGTGCCCATTCTTGGAAAAATACATGTACGCATTTGTCTGAGAATAGGCGCGGGGGCGCCCAATTTGGGGCCGGTGTGACCACGCGTGATGAAGTTGAATCGTTTTGAGGGTTCAAAAATGCTTCCGTCTGAAATCCTACGATTGCTTTGCCACTTTCTTGAACTTTACGCTTGAAGAGGTCTGGGAGATGTTAACGGTGTTGAATAAAATGTTTCTCATGACGCCTTACCAATATAAGCTCTACCACTCGATGCTCCCATGAAATATGAGTCTGAATCTCCACCTTCCAGCAAATGTGATGAAGTTTGGACCCTAAACGTATCTTCTTTTTGAGGTGATGACTCTCTTCGACTTTCGGCTAGAGGTGAAGTCGCCGTCGATGATATTGAAGGACCTCGATTTGAGTGCATCTTCGAAAGAATATCTATTTTCTCATCCTTCTCATCAACTAAATCCTTTAAATCCCTGACCTCCGCCTCTAATGTACGAACTCTTTCCTCTAATGACTCAGTACTGGAAGAACAGGGAGTCAGTAATTGCCCGTAGCAGGAAAATGTTCTGGGGAATACCAAGAAGCCGAGGCTATGACAGAACATAAACGCCAAATAAAAGATTTGGGCATCGAGGTGTTTGGGACGAAAGAGTCATTATACTCACTATCCTCGAGGAAATGCTCGTCGACTCAGCTTATCGCTCGTCTTACATTCAAATCCAACACCAGAGCATTGTGAACAGCATGGCCGAATACCATCGCATCGTATCTTTTTGCTTCGACATCTATCGCAAGCTTGTGCAATGCGACTTTGTGAGTTCGACGACCCCACCTTAATCATCTTCATAGGTAGAATTCCCGGCATTTTGGATATAATTTGCCTTTTCCTTCTTTCTATGTTGTCTTGCTCAAGGAGACGAGGAAAATGCAATCTTCGTCTTCAAGAATATATTTTCCGTCTTGTATCGGCGACGCCGCTCTGTTTAACGTTGAGTCTTTCTCAGCTTATCTTTCTTGATTTGCAATGGGCGAATCAATTCGTTTTGTGTAACACTGATTGGGTTGGTGATGAGCTATATAGCTATATCACATTAATTGATAAGAGCTGATTGATTTGCCAATGGCGAATGGAGTGGATATTGTGGAGAATGCTAGGCGTGCGTGATGTGCCAGGTATATTCTATTTTTCTATGTTCTATGTCGTTCGACGAAGAAATGTTCGCTTGGATAATGAGAAAGAGGTTTGGTGGGCGAAGGGGGTGCATATAACGGTTGTGATGGTGGTGGTGGTTATGTATGTGTGCGAGTGAGAGCAAGTGAAATGGCGGAATCCCTATACAGTGTAGCTAATAGGCGTGGAGATGGAGTCTGGGCCAAGGGTATATCATCGGGGCCGTTACATGATTGATTCTTCCAGCCAATAGCAAGCATCTATTTTCCATGTCGAATGGGTATGATTGGAGGGTAAAATGAAGGTTTAGCTTAAGGTTAGCTAGCTTAGCTGGCTTAACCTTATCCATAAATCCCACGGAACAAAAAACCCTCACACTAAAAGAACCTTTTTTAGCGGGGATGATCTGAAGGGAGCACGCACGGTACCTACAGCTTTGTACAGATTAGACAGATTTGCTCATCTTGGTCTATAACCAAAGTGGCCAAACGAGCATGGCCCTTTCCTTGGAGCTGGGAAGACAGATCAATCTTTGGGATGTTATGCCTATGTCAGTCTTGCATGATTTCATTTAGCCGAATTTAAACCTTTTATGTTCTACATTAGCTAACAGCTAGTATGTATACATTTATACATTGTAAGTCTACATTACCTACCTACACATTACACACTTTATATCTTACAACCTTTTCATATCCGCCCCCTAGATCTAAACAACAAACCTGTATATCATCAAAGCTCACTCATTTGTCGATCATTGCGCTATCACGGCTGTAAGCCAGGTCACCACTTTTTAAACTCAATCTCAACCGGCTCGGCAGCAAAATGCATACCGAGCGGAGATAAGAAAAGGACTTGACCTTGAACTTCGAATCAGCACGGAATAAAATGTAGAAATGATCAATTTCCAAGACTACTTAAGGATAGGGTAGACGGTTACCCCAGGAAAAGTTACTCGGTTAAGGTTAGCGTTATCGCTCTTTCCACTCTTTCTCGTAAATTTTTCTTCCAAGACCGAAGTTAACAATTAGGTCTTACTCACCAATACAACCTCAGATGTCGATGGCTCAGATTTTGGGCCTCCTTCATCTGTCTTATACTCCGTACATTGCATATCAAGAAGCGGCTGAGTTTTCTTGACATAAGAAATATTATAGAATATTATAATAGGACTATTAATGTATTTTTTTCATAACTTTTGATCAGCCTAATTGCTACGCAATTGCTACACAACTCAAGCTCCGAGGATTGGTCACTTAACTTGACAGACAGTGGAGCAACATCATGTGAACAATTTGACCCTTCATCTGAAGTTAAACCTTCTAAACCTTCACTTTGATAGCTTGCATGAAAAGATTAGGTTAGGTCTAAGGTGATGCCCGCATCCTTGGGAACATCATTCAACTAAGTACGGGAGACTGGCTGTAAATGGTTAAACATTCGGCAGGTTGAATGCGATAGTCGCACATACACGCTTATGGCGCCCCCTTATGGTTTTTATGTGGCACTGTACAAGTACATACTGGGTCTGGCTGTGGTGATTACACAAGACTGCATATACTTTCTTCATCGAGTTATTTCATGCTGCCCAGTGGATGTGAAATGCCAGCGCGAAATTGAGTTTTTCTTTGAAATGTTCCCGCAGTTGATGGTCAAGGCTTGACTCGCGCTCATGTTGCTTTCGCCTCGGTGATGGACGGAATTTATTGCGCGTAATTCTCCACTAGTATTGCTAATTAATACAGTGCAGAGTAGTATTTAAGCCCAAGTCAAACTGATGCTTGTCAATTAAAGTTTGGGAATTTTCTCTAATGATTGGTGAAGGGCGTGGTGTCTTCTCCGTTTTTTAAACTTTCTAGGGTACTCGTACACATGAATGTTTGACCTGCCGGTATATTAATCCTTACGCACGTTTCATTCCTCTTAAATATTACGCTCCACAAAGTTGTTGACAGCTAATCATATTTTCCATATGATAGAAAACGTCTTATCTTATGTTTTGTACTGGGACTAACGGTTCGTATCTTCGGGATAATTCTTAAGCGTACTAGGGAGCTTGTATTCTTCGGGGCAATATTACTTCAACTGAAATCGTCCTCTTCGTTGCTTTCGGGGCCGAGATCATCACTATCGACATGCACTGATTGCAGAAGTTGAGTAACATCAACGATTTTGGATAGCTCCGATATCTAAGCATTGTTAGCGATAAACGAGATATGCGAAAGAATATAACAGACTTCTTCAATGAGAGACCCATAAACCGCCTCTAGCACGACGCTCTCTATCCGTTTCAATTCCAATGAACTGAGTCGAGTGTGCTGGTCGATCATCTCATCCCTCAAAGATTCCGTTATTGGTATGCTTTCAAGAAGACGGTTTAATTGCAGTTCGACCCTGTCTCGAACTAAATCTGTAGCTCGAAGCTTGAAAACGTCTTCCAGTCTATGACCACTGATCAATGTCTCAAATTGATCAACAGATTCCGTGACATCTGTCCCTTGCCAGAAAACTTCCAATGAATGCTCGCCATCAACTTGTTGCACGGTTTTGAGCTCCAAGCCGTCTTCCTCGTTCAAGCAAGCAAAGTAAAGGAATGGGCAATCCCATGAAGTTTGCCCATCCGAATGGCCCATGATACGAATGGTCGGGCGTTTTTTAAATGCAGCAACTTTTGCTGTGCGCAAAGGGTCAGTCACCATTGGCTCCACAGCTAATACTAATGATGCAAATGGAATCTTTTCATCGATAAAACCATAGTTGAAGAGATTCTCGGCATCACTTCTTGCTCCATAATTAATGGTAACCTCGCTTCCTGCGTCCAATTGTATACCCTGCTCAAGAACAAGTACGGCATTGCCATTGGATGCCTGTTTCCAGAATGCGGTGTGTTGGAATGAATGATTGGCCATGTCAAGAACAGGTACCATCACCTCACCAGCATTTCCAAGTACTAAATACCTTGATCTGTACAAAGCATCGAGTCGCATCCAGTCTGAGAGTAGTAATGGTTGAAATGGTCCATCCTCTTCCCACCAGCACGAGCGACACCAAGGTACTTGAATGGTCTTCTCACGCAGATCTTCAAACTCTCGTGATAGTACAACCATCTTACTAATGACAGAATCCTGAGTGAGAATTAGCAAGTATTACAGCCGAACTGTTGTTTCTTTCTACCATACTTCTAAAGACGTCCCAATCAAAAGCATTCTCTCTTCGTCATTCCACATCGTAGGTGATGGAACCTTCTCCGGTAGAAACCTTACGTAGTCTGACCACGGATTCCTCACGCCAATGTTAGAGGCTCTTTCCAGTTGTGGTACCGCCGTGGACAAAATGCATTCTTGTCCGGAACCGTCACAGTTGTGGCAATTGCCACTTTCAGTCTCCCCAAATCCGTGACAATCCAACTATGAAGTGGGTCAGCATGGCTTCGATTAACTTACAGCATGACCAGGTCCCGAGCGGATTTTCAACATTACCTGTTGCTGATAACAAGATGTACATATTGTAGTCGTATCGTTTCTTGCAATAGTCATCTGTAGTAACAAAAATAACATAGTGTCTTCTCTAAGCGACTTTCCCCCTACCAACTCTCTTAATTGCTTGAAATGGTGATCTACCTTCTCTATTTCCAATAGAAAGTCTTTACCCAGTACAAGATCACTAGGAATGTCGAGTACGGTGGGAATGTCGCAAGTATTCACTGTGGTCAGTGCTCTTGTAGTAATGATGCCGTTTTGAGGACTGGCATTGTCTCCGTGTCGACATATTTCAGATGAGCGAACAACAGTGTCGAGGAATTCTACATTATTCGACCTGCACCAGAGAGGTAGAGCAGAAAGAGGAAGAGGTATAACGCGCATTTTGTTCAGAGTGTATGTAGGATAATTGAGTTTGTACAGTAGTAAATTAACTTGCTGCTTGATTGTTTGTCTGTTTGAAGTTGTATGTAATTCAAATCATGACCGAGTGAAAGAAGTGATCTGGGTTTGTTTACAGCATTTTCGATATCAAAATGTTCCTGCCGCCAAACGAATGTTCACCGCTTTAATGGCAGAAATAATTACTGCCAAAAGCTTTTTTACTTCCCTTTAATTTGAGGTAAATTCATCGACTGAGAATATAAACTCTTTTGACTTGTTTTTTTCGGTGGACCTACCTCACCGAAATAGAGAGTTATCGAAGCTGTATAGACTATCAACTACAACACGGCGTAAGCCTTTAATGAAACCTCTAATGTGTTGGATGAATGATCTAGACAAGAATTTTGTGTTGAAGATAGTTCAACATCTAACACCCTTCTTGATAATCTCGAATGGTAAAAAGTCATTTACGGGTTAAGCTCGAAGCATTATACACCAAGTGATTCAGCGTATGATACTATAGCTTTTCTTTTTTATCCATCTCGATAATTCGGGAAAGGAGAAGGTCCATCGTCATCTGCACCGCTTCAATGTACTCCGGGTAGTTTCCCGAAAGTATCGACGTCTGTAGATTTCCACAGTGGTGTTTGTATCAAAATTATTCCTGTCTCTATCTTGATGTTAGATTTATACGTTTCATCCACACGTCCAAAAATAAACAAAATCACCCCTACCTAAAAAGTATTTATAATCCGCTCAAACTAGCTCAAGTTCCAATCATCCCAACACTTACACCCGAAGAGAAGGAAAAATAATGGTTTTATTATTCCGGAATGTGTAGGTCTACTCTCTTCCTCACCTGGACTGACTCGTACCAGGACAGTCGCGCTCTGCATTATGCATACCTCAAGCACAGCCGTACGTAATCTCCTCTTTCCCATATCAAGTTATTCTTCGATCTCCTCTTTTTCCTGTTGCCATCCATTTCATCCCATGCACCCTGCACTTTCCTCATTCATTTCCTCTTCAAGGCAATTCAGCTTCATCCATAACATTATATACTTCAAACTCCCTCCACAGCAATCGCAAAGTAGTTGGCTTTCCCTAAAGAAGAGCTGCTCATCTCCTCAAAATGATGGCCTCCCTTTCTTTCGGAGAATATGTTCTCACTATAGCTTCTCATCAAAGTTTCACCTCCTATACCCTCCATTGTTTTAATCGAGGTGCAGTAGCCCAGCATAGATGAGGAATAATAAAATAGATCGAAGCAAACCGAGTAGAGCACTTCAATATAGACATTCGGGGATATTTCACTTCCAAGCCACTTTTGATAAATTTCCTATGAGGAATTTATGAGGTTGGACGGTTCAAGAGTGACATGAGTAAACATATAGTTATTTCTCGATATCCCATTCCTCTTTAATTCCATCCTCTCAACCATACCATCCCATCCCACCATCTTCCATCTACCATGCAATCTAAACACCCTTCTTCCATATTCAAAACCCAATATCAATAATCCCCCTCTCCCTCTCCATCTCCCTCTCCATCTCCTTTTCATCTTCAAACTCCCTAAAAAAAAAAGTACACAACCGCCTCCATCCCCAAAATCAAGCAGGAAAACCACCGTGAAGAACTGGGAAGTAGAAAGAGGGAGAAAAAGAGAAAGACCATCAATAAAACAAAACACAAGTCAATCTAGAACTTTCTCCAAAAGAAACCGATGAGAAGAAAGTATAAAGTACTCTGCACATAAAGCGTAACAGATATTTGATGAGGAAATAACACTAATGAGATAGCTGTACTTGTGTTCAGCGTAGAAATAAAATATAATTATATATAAAACATAACTTTCAAAAAGTAAAATATACCCTCCGTAGACAAATACAAACCAAATACAGAAACAAAATCATTTCAAAATCCTGTTAATCGCTTACTTCACTCTAGAATTACCTCTTCCGGTTATCCTGTCTTTCTCTCTTCTTAACATCCTCGTTCTCCGCACAATCTCAAGACCAAACTAGAACTAGAGGCAATAAAACACCTTCAGTATGAGTATCAGCATCAACATCAACATCTCCATCAACATCTCCATCAACATAGGCCTAAAAACAACCACTTCATCCCCTTCACCCCCTTCATCCCCCTTCATCCCCTACCCCAATCCCAGGCACAACAGCCAACTATATCATCCAACCTCCTAAACTCCTAAACACCCAACCCCAAAAATCTCCTCAGCACCTGCAACCCAGCGCAGCACTCTAAATCAGCATCTAATAATATCTCATCTCATCTCCCTTTTAAAATTCTACTTTACTTTACTTTGCTTTGTCTGACTCTTATACATATATAATGTATTACACCACATATCCACACATACAAATACACGATTTTCATCTTCCTCTTCCTCTTTCTCTACACTGTAATATCAAGAAGTATCAAGAAATACAACAAACATAACGAAATATAACCTAAAGACAAAAAAACTACAAGATCTTATTGGTGATGAAGAGAGATGAATAATGAATGATGAATGATAGATGATGAATGATGAATAGAGAAGTAAGAACGATAGGATTTAGATTTAGATCTAGGGTTGAATATCTAATATACTATTTAGAAGAAGAAGAAGAAGATGATGATGAGGAGGTGGTTGTAGAAAGCTAAAATGAGATAGATAGAAAAAAGATAAAAAGATGAAATGATTGATGAGATATAAATCGAATTTGATTATATAATTATATAATTATACATATATATATATCCTTATAAATAAATATCTAATATCTAATATACAGGAGATAATAGTAACGAAATAAGTAGAAAGGATATAAGTTAGTAAGTATATTTTCTGGGAAGATCAAGTATGAATGCTATATTAAGCATTTGTAATATCTAATGAATGAATGAATGGTGTACTGAGCATGGGAAACAAGTGTGAACCACTCGAAATGAACGTAACGACAATTATCAAAGTCGGACTCACATTGATCGAGCCAGATCTCCCGCTAAGAAGACATGAAATTTCACATTTCCATTCATTCCTTTACTTTTCTATCCCATACATACGCCCTCCATATAAAAGCAACAAGGTCCAAAACCTCTCTATACATCTCGTAAATCCCAAGCGCCACATCTCCCATACCACATTAAACCAAACACAATACACATAACACGCCCCCCACCCCCTCCAATCTACTCAAGCTCAATCCTCTTCCCCCTCACCCCCGCAAACCCCCCCACAAACTTCCCAACCACATACCCCCCAAACGCACCCGTAACCACCGTAATCGGCCATTTCTGCCACTCCCTATCCCAATCCAACGGGATCGGTACCGCGCCCAACCAAGCACCCAATGCACATCCCAGCGCCGCACCAAACACCTCATCAACGGGTGCATATAACGAAGCTATTTCGAGCCATCTAACCGAATCCACGCCATGGATATAAAAGAGTGGAAAGAGCGCTAGGAGAGAAATATGCGCCGAGGAAAGAAGTGTATGTTCCATATGCGTTGTAAAGGGTGCACCGAAGAGGATTTGGAGTGCGGTGATTGCGGGGATTGTAGTAGCTGTTAGGATGAGAGCGAATATTGTTGTCTATTCGAGAGAGGAAGTATTAGCTGTGATTCTTTTATATCTAGGTATTTCAAGATCCTGAGCGCTAGAGGAGATATTCATAAATAGATTGACATACGAATATTTTATGATTGACCTCTCCACCCTCCACACCTTTCCTTTTCTCTCCGGGCTTTAATTTCTTGGCCATATTTGATCCGGCGGCTGGTAAACATGTTACTGCATACACTACCTGCAATAAAGCGACAGGTAATAAGGAATGTATAAGTGTGTGGGTTGGATCTGCGACCAAGGCAGAGAATCGAAAATAATACGCTGAGAGAAGGATAGCTGGTTGGACGTGAGTGACAATACGAGCGATATTGGAAGGAAGAAATTCGACAGGAAATGATTTGGGTTTGGAGGAGGTCTCTCCAGATACAGGACTGATTCCGGACATGGTGATGGGATCGATCAATGGCATGTTTTGTGTGTTGCTTAATTGAACGATATAATTTTTTGGAATTCTGAGCTTCGTGTTATTATTGGAACTCCGTCACTTAGCGTCGGCATTTATCGGCAACGGTGCCGATAAAGTAGTTTTAATGTTGGTGAGTGGGAGTTATCATGAAGCAGCTATAGAGACATCATTGTGAAGATATGTCCAAATGCGCTTTTGTCATTTTGAAGCCATATACCATGCAATATTAAACAACCCTCTACTTTTTTTTTTTGGCTATAGCTCATAATATTTGTAAGAGCGTCCAGACCCCTTCTCATGACATCACACAATCTCGAGTAATCCTTCAGCACTTCTTTCTACCCTTGAAACATACCTATATCAAGACCAGGTTTAGCTTTATAACAGCCTTCAATCATGATATCGAAGTATCTTCCTGCAGTATTTCAACTCTATCATCCAGCCCTCAAGATGTAGATTCCGGTCTAGCCACCAAGTTTCTCAATGAAAGATCATACACAATGTCTTCGATCTTTTTCACATTATATTTAATACCATCACTTCTTCTCCTCAAAACATCATTCTTCAAATTCAAGATCTGGAATCCCGCATGTAAATCCTTAACGAATTGACTGATTTGTAGAGGTCTCTGATAATCTCCAAGAGTAACGGAATTGATAGCTAGTCGTGAAAGCTCTTCGATCAAGGAGATGAGGGAGAGGAGATATTCTTCGATGCTGATGTGGAAAGCGTCTCGATCTTTGAGATTGACTGGGACTATTGTATTGTTAGATGTGCCATTCGCATGAAAAATGTATGCCAAGTAATTACCTTGAAGAATCTCTCCTACTTCCTCAATTGTGAGAAGTCTTCCTGACTCGACAGGCTTTCCGTCCTTGGTCAATCCACCAAGCCATCCGCAGAGGAGAATGGCAAAGATCACATTCTGCACATCTCTGGTCCAGATTCCATTATATCTATACTCATTAGCTAGGTTTTATCATCATAGAACCCAGAGCGCATACTTGTAATATGGATAATTTGAAGCAACGCTTGCAAGCTTTTGAATACTCTCAGCTTCCTCTTTTATTGCTTTCTCTGCAGACTCGAGAACTGGCTGCACTATAAAATATTAGACGGCGGAAGCTAGAAAGCAGCTTGGGAAGACTCGACTCACAGTGAGAAGCTGGTGTTGAATGCGCTCGAGATAAAACTGATTGGGCATTTCTACATTGTCTCTCCAAGGTTTGCAGAATAGCTCTGATTTGATCTCTTACTTCGGCATCTTCATCAATCTTGGTTTGTAGATCTTCAAAGATCTTTGGGTCTACCATTCCATTGAGGTCGGACATTTTGCTTGAAATTTTTGGAGGGGTATTGTGGTGGGGTTTGACTTTGCAAGTTTGCTTTGAAGATTATGCAGGAGATTCTGAATGATAGATCTCGAGAGTCGCATAAACACAGTACTTTATCACCAATTTGAAAATTATATATAATTCACGACGCGTTTTGGTGTCAATCTCGCGCATGTGGTTTTCAATATATATCAATGGGAAGTCCAGAAACACTTTTTATTATGATTGTTTTTATGGCGGTTCGTAGGATCGGCATCACATAAAAATTATGTAGCTCTCAAGTAGACATAGGATACGAGTGTTATCCAGGTATTTCAATTTCCAAACCAAGGCAAATTGCCGCGATAACAGAGCCTTCCTTCCCGTCAATGATTCTTACCAAAACTAGCCAACTTCATACTAATCAATTCCATGGCTCAATCAAAATCAAAGACACAAACAGAGAGACCCTTCTTCACAATCCAGGCAAGCCCAGAATTTGCAATGAAAAGAATGTTCGCTTCGCCTGGAGGCAGTGTAATACCAGGGAAACTGTGGGAATGATCATGCGCAAGCACAGCGGACCATCCCCGAAGGACAAAAATAAGTATAATCAATGTGACCGTCTGTGACGATCTTTCAGAGATTAAACTGAAAAGAACAGATACTACACTTGATCTAAGCCTGTACGTGGAAAATTTGTTAGCAAAGGATCAAATGATGATGAGAGAGGAGTGTGAAAATGTAGGGGGTATCTTACCAATAGGCAAAGAGAGCTAAGGAGAAAAGATAAGAGGGGGAGAAGGGACTATTATATAGATATTTGGAAGTGGCCTGTGCGCGCTAGGAGAGAGGCCAGTTGGTGCAAACGTAACAAACTGCTTTGACCGGAGTTCTCCCGATTAATAAAAAATAAAAGAGTTTTTTTCAGTCACCTTAGGTAATCAACCGTCTCCACTACACTCGAGCTCCACTCGGTAACCTACTTTAGAATTGTGCTTAGGATAAATTGTGCTCAAGGAAATTTCTACGTGGAAACTGAATTGTCACACATATTTCTCGATGTCTCGAATTTGGCAGCCTGCTTACTAGCTCTATCTTTGCACTACATATCAACTAGTTAAGTTCTCACAGGTTTAGAAGGCCTTGAGCCTCGAGAACACAATCATCATCACTGGGATTCAATAATACTCAGTTGAGGCCGTCGTGGTTGGAGAGATGGCTAGGAACAGATACTAGTGATCACTGTCCCTATCCCACTCTAGAACTCCGTCCCAATAAAAGCCTGGAAAAACAAAAGGGCAGGCGTATATGCTTTTAAGTAGCATTTCGTCCATGAGACTGTCCTACAGTTCCGCATACGACATGTCGTCAATCACGCTGCTGTCGTATTTCATTGTACATATTGCTAGAAGGGATGTTGTGGGCGTCACATCTGAATTTTGACCTTAATTTCGATCCTTTATGATTGCCGTGGCAACCTTTTTTGAAACTTTTGTGCTTTTGTCCTTTTCATTTTCATTCCTCAATTCTTTCTTATCCTACACGTGAAATACATTAGGACCGGTTGACACGTTCCTTGGGAGCTCTCAAGGCTTCTGTCAAATTAGGTCTCCTCTCCTTTGAGCTGATATTAGGGCGTAGCGTCCATTCGAGGAATTGCATTTGTGGTTTTTTTCTCGGACCAGTGCCAGGCCTCAACATCAAATTATTTTTTACAATGAATGCTTCTACTCTGTTTCCTTCTCATGGTTTTTCTTGTCAAATCTCCTCCATTCTGCACAAACAGTATATACAACGTTACTATCATCCCGAAACTCAAGACAATGAATATTAATTTACCTTTCATTTCTAATCTTATTCTCAAGTAAGGTTATTTAGCAAGGTCAATTAATAACAAAAAAAAATTAAAAAAAAAAAAGGATAGCAATCTCGCTTCTGTGCTTTACCCCTGTCTTGCTCCCTCTAGCAATGATAATATTTTCAAGCATTGCAAATAATAGTAATTCACTTCCCGTCTTGTCTTCCTATGTATATATACCAAACAAAGCCTCAAAACCAATACTCAACATCGGGGCCTTAGATTATCACAATCGCCTATTTCCAGAGATTGGTGAACAGTTTCCTGAGGTGATAATGCAAGGCTCCGCAGTATACGTACAGTCATTAGTGGGAAACTCTCTTCTTTGTACTCCCCCCCCCCAAAAAAAAATTCTAAGATCGAGGTCATGCTAAATAGCACTCGGATCAGATTGCGTTGGCAGCGAGCCCGAAGCCTTCGCCATTCCCGGATGATTAGACTTCTCATGTCTATCACGATCCCACCTCCTCACAAAGGCCATTCCACAGCCCAGAGATCCGCACTTAAATGGCCTTTCATTGCTGTGTGTTCTCTGATGTATCCTCAAACTGGATGATCTTGTGAATGAGCTTGAGCACTGATCACATTGATGTTCGATTGGTTCTTTCCTGATCTTTGGAAATTTTCCTTCAAAAGCTGCGGGATCGGGATGTTCTAGCATCATATGCCTTTTGAGCTCCTTTTCGGTACTGTATCCCCAGTGTTTCCTTAGAAGTTTAAATCTGTACACAAGAAGGACTTTTCATGTCGGAGAAGATGCTTGTCACGAGTAGGTTCATCGGAGAATCCCTCATGGAAATAGAAACATGCATGGCGAGGGCATTTGATCCATTTTGGTCCATAGTACGTGGTGAGTTTTTGCTTCTCCGTCACCGTCAAAGCATTTGATTTGGAAAGCTCGGCTAGATGGGATCGTACTTTGTCAAGGATTATTTTTAAGTCCTTTGGCTCGGTAAGCTCATCCTGCGCAGCTCGGACTTTTCTAGTATGGCTCAGCAGAAGAAGAAATGTGTCCAGCTGGTCAGATCCAACAAGGTGGGTACATCGATCCTCCAGAGAGGAAGGAACATCCGACCTTTTTGTGTTTTGTACCCCGAACACCTCATAGAACTCTGCGATGGCAGATCTAAGGTGGCATTGTTCCGAGTTCTCAAGATCCGAGGGTACTAGATGCTCGATTAGGGATTCCAGATGATCAACCCAATGCACAATGGCATATTCTTGGAATGCATAATATCTATGGTTGACGTAGTAGTGGATTTGATTCTCATGTGTGGTCGGGTCAAAGCATTTGAAAAGTAGATAGCGCAGACAAATTGTTGCCAGTTTCTGTTCTTCTAGAATGATCCGAACATGACTGTTTTTGACTAAATAGCTATTCCTCAAATTTATCAATAATTTGGACAATCATAAGCTGTCATATGGCGTTGTATATGTTTAACTTACGATTTTGCGGTGCTATGTACGAGTTGTACTCGGTCTCCAGGCAGAATCTCCACAGGTGAGCCGCAAATATCGGTAATGTGGGCTCGTAGCTGGCGATCTGAAAAACTAGGTCAACTCGGTCATCGTAAACAAATAAAAGCAATCGTGAAGGGCTGACTCCCTGTTTTTTTTTTACATAATTCGGCAAAGGACTTATGAATGGGTTGTAAGTTAATCAAGACCTACCATCAAAATACACCTCTTCATCAGTTAAATCAATAGATACTGCAGCCTGTATTTCATGCCACCTCATAGGCCGCTTAGCACACGAGATCCAACCCAATAATCTTTCTGCTATGGCTCGCTCCGAAAGGTTGGTATTCTGATATACTCGAGTAACAATACGCGAGTACCTGAATTGTTAGCGATAACAAGAATGATCGATATTTTTCTACGAGATGTTCCCCTTACGCTTGTTCAAACCCGATTGGAAATGTGCCCGGCTGAAGTTCCTCATATACTTTTCCACGGGATGTTTGGTTATAGAGATTTATAAGGATCAACTTTGCATATAGGAACATCCCTGACGGCGGTTAAACCAAGATACGGAGGAGTGGAGGCCACTTACCATCTGCCCCTTCAGACACAGCCTTTATAATATATGTCTTCGTATAGTCTGGCACAGCAAACTTTTGCTGTATTTTTTCCGACCAAACACGAGAATACATCTCAATATCAGATCTATTACAAGAGCTTGACAAGCGTAAGTCCGAGCTTTGCCGAAGACATCTCTTTATGTCAGGCTCGTTTTGACTTACAATCAATATGCGGAGCATTCCTGGATGCCAAGACTTTTGGACAGTTGAGACTAGAGTAGAGAGCAAGAGTTTTCGCTGAGTTTGCTCGCATTCGTCCATACCATCAATTACCAAGTACGTCCTTCGGGATTTTGATACAGTTTCAAGCATACTTCGAGTAACTTCGTACACATCTCATGCGATACGAGTGATACGGAATGACTGCTGATGCACTCACTATACAGGTAAGGCAGAAGAATTTCGTTCTGCTTCAGAAGTTGATAATTATAGCCCTAGAGATAGCTACAAAGGTGTTTCTTTGGCTATCTTCGTACTTACAGTAAAAGAAGATCGTCGATGATGAGCTGTCCTTCATACATTCCTCAATGATCACGGAGCTCAACATAGTTTTTCCTCAAATTCAATTAGTCCACAAATCGTAAATAGAGTAACTTGTTGCGCCCGCCTGCTCCGGGAATTCAACATATACCATGGTCGTGGACGCGAGACAAATCGCGAGGTCCTAGCCAACGCGGACATTGTACTAAGTACATATGGTACAGTCTCTGCCGAGTATCTGGATCCGGAGAGTCCGGTGTACGGCATCAAATGGTTCTGTCTTGTCCTTGATGAAGGTAGTTCACTATAATTCGGCAAGCCATGCTAAAACTTTCGCTCACTTACTATGCCTTAGCTCATAAGATTTGCAACATGAAGACGAACCTCTTCCGAGCCATGAGCCAGATCTCCGCAAATATACGATGGTGTCTAACCGGTACGCCAATTCAGAACAGTTTAGATGATCTTGGTGCTTTGATTTCATTCATAGGTTCTTATTCCTTAGATGATCTCTCCGTGTTTCGAAAACATATCATAAACCCGCTTTTGAGAGAGGAAGAGGAAGGGGTCAATAATCTTCAAACATTGCTAGACTCAGTATGTTTACGGCGTACCAAAAAGTTACTCAATCTACCAACTGTAGAAGACATATATCGGCCAGTATACTTCTCGTTCGAGGAGAAGTTGCTCTACGAATCAACGCGACAGGAGGAGATACAAGCCATAAAACAGCGAGATAGTCAAGCGAGAAACAAAAAAAGGTTACTTTGGAATCTTCCAATTGCAACTGCAATTACGGTGACTTTGTAATCATGGCACATTTTTTTAAAAGGTGCTCTTCAATTTCTCAGAATGACATCAAGTTTGATCCTGAGCAGGCACTTGGACTTCTACGTGGTGTGACGGTTGCATGTGATTAGCTTGAGTGTTTGTTGAGTAGAAGATCATATGACATTCACATGATGTGATCGTACATCACATCAATAAAACAAGTTTGCTCGAATGACTACTATGGTTATGGTGCATTCCCCTCATAAACCTGTCTCGAATATCCACTGCAAGGTGGAAATATGAATAAGCTCCAAACACTCTGAGTAGGTACCATTGAAACTCACCATCATGATAAATAGGCTCTAGACTCATTCTTGTCTGAATCATCAGCAAAAGAATCTATGTGGCCCCTAACTCCTATATTTGGAAGAGCGATCGATGATCATATGCATCTAGCCTTTGCGTTACAGGAGAAGATAAGGCTCCTTCATTGAGCAGATATCGCTTGATTCTCCAATAAATTTGCTTCGAGACAGGCTTGTAGATATCGCTTGATTCCTCGATGAACTCGATCATAACAGAAGTACACTTAATATGGCCCTTTCTGAAACGTGAGGCTATCTTGTATGGCGTCTTAAAGATATTCTTTTCGTGTACGGCTCACGCTTGACTAAACACGTGAAATATACCTAGGACATAAAGCAATAACGTATCAACTAAGATACAAAAACAATAACTCTGACATAAATATCGAAGAGTATGAAAAATCACCCAGATTTTCCAACATTTCAAAAACTTTATGTCGTTGACAAGATCTGAAGTCACGAGACCTCACGCAATAAGAACTTAAGCTACGCACGGACCACAATTCAATTTCTTCCTCTCCCCTCCACCACTCCACATCATGTGAAAACCCTCTTCATAAATAAGTATTTTCACAACCGGTATTTTACCACTAAGCTTCCAAGTTATCATTAGAATCCCGGACTACGTACTGGATTCTTCACTTGGCCTGGCCTCAAACCAATAACTTAGCCCGTCACTGCCGAGCCCGACTGCAAAATGGTATGTCTATCTGTCTGCGCTTACTGGAAGCAAGCAGGTAACATGCTAAACCAAATACAAAAATAGGTACATGCCGATGCATCAACCTTCAAAGCTAATATAAGTAAAGAGGAAGCTTATGCGCAGGTATTAGAGGAAGCGAGGGGATTATTTGATGGACAGAGGAATTGGGTATGTTTTTTTAGTTTCGTTTTTTTCTTGCCCAGTCTATTGAGCTAGAAATAGAGATTGAGATGAGTAAATAAGTATATATACTAATGAAGCTTAGGTGTGGTAAATATTCCAGGTTCTCTTGTTGTTATATCAAGTGATATATATGATGGATGATAGTAATCAAGGATCCTGAATAACGAAAAGAAAATAGTAATTTATCAAATACAGCCTCATTACTATGGCACGCATATAAATCACTTCCGTCGCCCTCCTCGGAAGTAAACTGGGCTGGTTCGTCTCCCTTCTCTCTCCCACTTTCTTTCCCCAATCCACCAACTCACTTCCCCAGGTTTCTACACCCTAGACCCCTCATCCACCAAACCCTCCTTAATCCTCGGACCCTTCCAAGGAAAAGTCGCTTGTCAAACTATCGCCTTTTCTCGAGGTGTATGCGGAACAGCTGCTTCTACTCAGACTACGCAGCTTGTTCCCGATGTCGAGAGATTTCCGGGTCATATTGCATGTGATGCAGCTAGTCAGAGTGAGATTGTTGTGCCGATTATTGTGGATGGGGTTGTGAAGGCGATTATTGATGTTGATTGTGGGGTTAAGGAGGGGTTTGATGAGGTGGATCGGAAGTGGTTGGAGGAATTGGCGGGGGTTTTGGCGGTGGGATGTGATTGGTAGCTTTTATGAGAAAGTAGAGGATTTGTGAGGTTGTGGTATGAATTGGTGGAGTTTTTTGTGCATCAATACTGTATGTGTGATGATGCTATGCATGTCATTGTACTGTATATAGATATAGACTTAGATGGACAAATGTAGAGCACTTGCTTGAACATATCAATCCACTTGACAAGCATGATTCTTTACTTAGAATATGAGATATTAATAGAGAAGAAGTGAAAAATTAAGCGCCTAAAGGTTGAAAATGACCGGATTCACTGCTCTTTCCAGAACATGGTCGGTCAAAAAACAAATAACATCATGACATCCACCCCCTCTCCCCGACAATCCAGACTATAGCAGAAGTCAAGCTGACTTGAATCAGCAAGAAGTATATCAGCCCTCCGACTTCCTAGAGATATTTCGAAAAATATTCCCCCAGCCCTTTACCTAGAATCACAACATTAGCTCGATACCAAGGGGAAGGCTAATGTAGGTCAAAATTAAGACTTACCAAACGGTCTTGGAGGAATGGGTGTTTGTAACCTGGTGAATTGATGTATGTAATATAGTGAGTGAGGTAAAATATAAGAATTTTTTTTTATAATTATTTAATATTTATTTAATCAAAAAGAAAATCCTTTTATTTATTTAAAAAGATTATATATTACATACAGTATATCTATCTACCTATCTAGATATTATATATAAACTTCTAAAACAAAAAAAATCTTCATCTTTCTTTTATATCATCTATTCTTATACTCATCTATCTATTTAATAATCAATACAACCTCGGAATCTTCTATTCTCCGAAGACAGAGTTTTTCTTACTTCTATCTACCTATTATATCTAAAGCTCCGGATGAAATATAAATATATAAAATATATAAAATATACGGAGTGAGTGTGTGATGTACCGACTCATCAGTAATTATCTGGAACGAGTTTCATCCTTGTTAGATGTATTCGAGTAGGTATATAGATATATAGTAATATTGTAATTCACCAATCCGATTATGGAAGTTGTGAGGGGAGTAGGGATGCTTAGGGATAGATTGTTAGGGCGGATTTGGGGAAATAAGGAGATGCGTTATGTGTTCTAGGCTTTAGGGCGTAGTTGGTGGATTTTTAAAGGGGGGGTGTTCGGGTTGTGGTTAGGATGAACTGCGTTAACTTGCATGAGTAATGCGAGTATGTTTCTTTGAGGTGGTCGTACTAAAGGTTTTCTTGGGCTGTAGGAGTAGGTTGGTTGTTGGTTTTTGGGGTCGAGAAGGTCGAGTATAGAGGACGGAGGAATGAGGGATGTGAGGTGTTGGATGTTGATGTTAATGTTGATGCTAATGTTGATGCTAATGTTGATGTTAATGTTGATGTTAATGTTGATGTTAATGTTGATGTTAATGTTGAAAGGCTTGGTTCATAATTTCACATTGGGATGATCGTGATTTTGAATAGATGGTTGTTTGAGAAGTGGATATTTTTGTTTGGTACGGAGGTTTGACGTTAGTGAAGATGCGCGGGTTTTTGGGGGAATTGTGGAGATGAGGAATGGAGTTGTTTTATAATTAGAAGAGTTTGAGATTGATTGATGGATCATGGATGGATTGATTGATTGGGTCATTTGTTTGGTTAGGTATGATGATGATGATGAGATGATGATCATCATCATGTTCATGTTCATGCCCTTGATTGATTCTCGATGGTGTCATGAATTTAAAGTTCGATATGGGGTGACTTGATTGACTTGACTGACATGATGGATTTGATGGATTTGATGAATGGTATGAAGTTTGATGGATTTAATAGATGGATGACACGAGCATGAGAACACGAAGGTACAGCTATGAGAAGACTGATTGGATTTTATTTTTACTTTTACGAGATGTATAGAGATTATCGATGAGCAAGAATCTAAAAGAGAAAAGACCAAATACCAATAACCATTTAAGATTTAAGCTTCAATTCAAGATTGAATATTGAGGCAGTGTTTTATGCAATGACAGAGAGAAAGATTGAATAAAATAAATAAATTCATTTCCAATTCTTCCAAGCATTTATTACTTCCATTCAATTTCTTTTCCAAGCTTCACTTTAAACAGACTAGTCCTCCCTCGTAAGGAAACTTAGGAAAGGAATGCAAGACACCGATCTCTTAAAATAAAACTCAACACGAGCCTTTCCCGAACCTCTTCCTAGTTAAACACCAACCAAATCAATGAATGTGGTGGCTTGATTGAATTTTAATCGGTTGTTGTTTATTCATCCTGGTTCATCCTAAAGTCTCTTGACCCACTTAAATAACTCTAAAACTCTAAAACCTTGATTGCCAAGATCTAACTCCTGATTATCCTCAAAGATCTATACCCAAAGTAGATTAGCCTCTCCAAAACTATGGGCGGCATGGCGTTCGAATTGGAACGAGAAGGCATGGATTGACCTTCTGTTACAGCAATTAGCTTGTCTTGGCGATTATTGCAGATAATCTGGATGCATCCCTTTTTTATTCACTTCTCCTCTGCCTCTTCCTCTTTCTCTCTTCTTCCTTTCTATTAAATCAAAACTTCTTTCGCAATATTCGAAACTTCTTCATTTACTTTTTATCAAATTCCTTTGGCACTCTCATTCGTTGTAGTTGCCATTTATTAACAAACTTCTAATTAGATCCTTCTTGAATCGTCTCTCACTCACTTCGAGACATTCACCAAATCTTTTTACAATCGTACCTCTTTTTTCCCCTTAAGATCGACAATTTCTACTACCATCAACTTCTTTCATATACTCTGAATTCTGAAACCGAATCAACCAGACAATCGAAATCAAAATGAAGACTTTCAACACAATTGCCGTTTTGGCCGTTGCAGGTTCTGCTATGGCTACTCCATCTCCAGTTGGCAATTTGGCAGCAAGAGCTTCATCTACATCTCTCCCTGCTGTTTCGACCAAGGGAAATGGTACGAATACTTAAATTGATGGATTCTTCTAACAATTGCTAACCTACCATAGCTTTCTTCGTCGGTGACAACAGATTTTATATCCGTGGAGTCGATTATCAACCAGGAGGATCGTCCAAACTCGTCGACCCTATCGCCGACAAAGACACTTGCACGCGTGATATTGCAAAGTTCAAGGAGCTTGGAATCAACACTGTTCGTGTTTACTCCGTGGACAACACTGCGAACCACGATGATTGCATGAACGCTTTGGCTGCCGCAGGAATTTACTTGGTTCTCGATGTCAACACACCATTGTACTCACTCAACCGTGCTACCCCAGCACCTTCTTACAACGCCGTTTACCTTCAAAACATCTTTGCTACCATTGATGCCTTTGCCAACTACACAAACACTTTGGCATTCTTCTCCGGAAACGAAGTTATCAATGATGACTCCACCACTAGTGCTGCCCCATACGTCAAGGCAGTCACTCGTGATATGAGACAATATATCGGAAGCCGTGGATATCGTTCAATCCCAGTCGGATATTCCGCAGCTGATGTTGACTCCAACCGTTTGGAGATGGCTCAATACATGAACTGCGGTACCGATGACGAACGTAGTGATTTCTTCGCTTTCAACGATTACTCTTGGTGTGATCCATCTTCATTCACCATCTCTGGATGGGATCAAAAGGTTAAGAATTTCACCGATTACGGAATCCCTATCTTGTAAGTTTTTTTTTTCGCCCTGGTATAAAATACCTCAACTAATGAGTTATAGCCTTTCCGAATATGGTTGCAACATCAACACCCGTAAATTCGAAGAAGTCAAGTCTCTTTACAGCACTGATATGACTGCGGTTTACTCTGGTGGTCTTGTCTATGAGTACTCTGAGGAAGGATCTAAGTACGGTCTCGTCACCATCAATGGCGATTCAGTCACCGAAGGAGCTGATTTCACCGCTCTCAAGGCCGCTTTCGAGGGAACCACTAACCCAACTGGAGATGGTGGATACAGCTCTACCAACAAAGCCTCTGATTGCCCAGCTCAATCTTCTACCTGGAACGTTACCAGCAATGCTCTCCCAGCTATTCCATCTGCTGCTGCTGCTCTCATGAAGACTGGTGCTGGCGCTGGTGCAGGATTGACCGGTAAAGGATCCCAAAACGCTGGAGGAACCTCTACCGGAACCGCCTCTGCTGGATCTGGATCAGTTACAGCTGTTGCAACCGGCACGAGCAGTGCTACCAGTACTTCCAAAGCCAGTGCTGGAAACGCATTGACTCCAATGGATAAGTCACCAATGGTTCTCGGTGCATTGATTGCTAGTTTGACATTTGTTGGTGCAGCACTTTTGTAGATTTAGTGAATGGGTTGTATAATTTAATTGTTTGTGATGGATTGATTGAGAGGAACATGAATTGGATTGTATGTTTCATATCAAGAATTAAGTCTAGAAAAGTCAATAAATTGAGAAATGATGCATATGGACAATGGTAGTGGTATGATACCTTTATTCTTGTTTTGCTGGATGGATGGGATAGAATTAGAATATAAATCAAATTTCAAAAGTTATATCTATATGTTTCTCTTTGTTTATTTTTGATTTCTTTCTTGATTTATATAAAAGAGATATTTCTTTTATCAATTATAAAAAATAATAATTAAATCTAATAACAGTTACTTTATCTTCAAATTATTTTTATTATAGATTTATTTTTTTATATCAAAAATTGTTAATTTTCAATTAATAAAATTATAAAAAAAATCTAAAATTTTCAAAATGGAATTATTATAATAAATTCACGATTCAAATTTCAATTGATTTGATTCATTTATTATTGAAATATATATTAATAATTGAAAATGATGATTTTTGATATAAAAAGATAGTTTGATATAAAAAGGTAATCCGGAAGGAGGGTATTTGATTTAATTCTCAGTTGATAAATATAAGATGTGGAAAGAAAGGCTTCTGGAATAGAAATTTAGTGTGCTAAATTTAATTTATTAGATTATATATTCCTTTGTGGAGTTACTCCCAATAATACTTACACCTTCAATAGTCTTGATGCCTCGAAGTATCGATGGAGGGATTATATAAATAGATTCAACACGTTTAGGTATTGATTTTATCACTCTCGTGTCATTTGCTTGGAATATGGATATGGACAATATGGTCCATCTACTGTATATCCCGAGCCAAAGTGTCAAGATGCTTAGGAACGAAATTGATAATTATCACTAGCGATCATCAGCATAATCAGTCCAAATGGGAATTCGATAATGTATCAACGCCAATTTATCAACTAAGTCTAGTACCCTACTTTCGGACCACGCCCCTTTTTGGACCACCTTTTTACACCAAAAATCGTCATTTTCAGCTATTCATAACTTTATAATTAATAAGTAGAATTTAATGAAATTTGAATTATAGATTTATTATATAATTATAATTCAATTTTGAAGATTTCATATTTTTAGCAATTTTATTGATTGAAATTTGAATAGTTGAAATCATGATTTTCTATTTATATAAAATTTATATATAAATCTGAAAATTATTAAAATTTAAAATAACTTTTCAATAAAAATAATTAAAAATAAGTATAAATTATTTTCGGTTATTTGAATTTTAATTAATCATTTTTATAAATTTCATTGAAAAATGATTAGTAAATATAGTTTTATTATTGATTGAATATTTTTTAATATAAAATTTTGTATAAGGAAATCTTCAATCAATAATAAAACAATAACTATTAATTATTTCT
Source organism: Sclerotinia minor (assembly GCA_025389075.1). NCBI lineage: Eukaryota > Fungi > Ascomycota > Leotiomycetes > Helotiales > Sclerotiniaceae > Sclerotinia > Sclerotinia minor. The sequence continues at coordinate 652,214 of QRFH01000015.1, read as the reverse complement.
TAAAAACAAATTAATCCAATCGATCGATTTAGATATTAGGATTTTAAAAAATTTTATAATTTATTTTTAGTTATTTTTATTCGAAAGTTATTGAAGATTTTCAAGATTTTTAAATTTGTATATAAATCCTATACAAATGAAAAATCGTAATATCAATCATTCAAATTTCAATCAATAAAATTGTGAAAAATCTGAAATTTTCAGAATTGAATTATAACTATACTAGAAATATATGATTCAAATTTAAATTGATTTAATTCATTGATTATTGAAATATTAATAGCTGAAAATGACGATTTTTGGTGTAAAAAGGTGGTCCAAAAGGGGGTCGGTCCGAAAGTGGGCTACTAGACTTATCCATAAACTATCATCAAACACTTGCAACTCAATACTTTCACCATCTTAATAACCTTGACTTATCGCCGACAATAATAGGCATGAGTAATCAGAAATATTAAATACATGAAAATTCCCCAGAATATCTTTAACCAATCACTTATAACAAGTATTAAACGCCATTGAGCTGACCCCATCTATTCTATATCGAATCCTGCTCCGGGATGCGGCAGCTCCTCGATGACCTTGGATATATCAAGCTGAATGGCGATGTTCTTGAACATCTGAAAGGCAATGCCGCGAAGTTGTATAACAGAATCCATCGGGAAGGTGTAAGATCATCCAAAACAGTCACGATAGTATCACCTATCATCCATCCTTACTGACTCTACTTGCAAAAAGGAGTTGGAGCTATGAGCAATTTAGGTATACTAGTGCTATGCAACACATAGACTTAATTTGACCGCAGTGAAAATGATTGAAAAATCGGGATTTTGATATTTTTGAATCTCAAGTATTCTTAAAGATCATGAGCAACAAAAACTTTCAGGTCCGAATTTCAGTCTAAGCCATTGAAAGCTCCCTCTATGTATCATTAGCATATCTTCTCTCTGATCAAAATCTGCAGAAAAATTGAGCAGCTCAAGGGCGTAAAGCTCTGAGCATGATTCTAGACTCCGACGGGGGGTACAGGCTTTTTCTAGTTCTTGATCTTTCAGAGCAAAGAATTACTCAATATCAAACTGCAAATGTCCCCAAAATTAACAAATTGCTCTCGAAATCCTGATAGCAGTACATAGTGATTTATTTCCCTGCTTCAAACACAGCCTATCAACAAACCCATAGCACCAAAAGCCTTCATAATATCCCACAACTTCACCTCTGTGTTCAATTCCTTCTCATAAGTATCGCCAAACGCCTTTCTTATAAATTTCACCTCATCTTCGAACCACTGTCTTCCATACATAGTCTTTTCAAATTTTCAATATTCCGGCATGAATCCCGCATACACCCAATCGATCATCCCAAACAACTTTCCTTGATCTATCAAAATATTCGACCAATGAAAATCCGAGTAAGTGAACACAGAACCGATGATTTTTAGATACATTTTATTCCCCCAGGGCTCTCTCTAGCGGGTGTGGAATCGATATGGCTGACGAGGAAATTGTTAAATTCGTCTTCAGTATGGAAAGGGCCTCTGAATCCATTATTGGGTATTCGATGATCATTTACTGAACCTCCTAATGTATCAGAGATCATGTATTCCGTTAGATTGAGAATCTTTCTTAATTGAGCAATATAGCCAGCCAAATCACCTGCAAGGTGATTACGTTCTGTATAAGATATCAAGTGATAAACATGTCGGGAGCTACTGGCTAGCAACCCGCGTGATGATGATATAAGTTTCATTCCCATGATTTCCAATATCGACGAGACGTGGTGCTGAGATAGATGTATACTTCTCAATTAATTTGAGAGCGTTAGGCTCGTTCTGCCAAGAACCTCTAGTTCGCTGATGTAAAGCCAAAAGGCACTCGGTCGACTAATTGTGCCCCACTTTGTCTATATAGCCATCAACCGAATCTTACTAAGTGGCGATAGCAGTATACACATGTTGCAGAAGGTGAACAGAGCCATAAGCTATGAAATAACCGCCTCATTGGCGGGGAATGGAATCCGACAGTAACCCTAAGCGACGAGGCTTTTGTCAACCTTTGGCAATCTTGTCGTCGAAATAAAAACGATGTAATGCAGCGGCGAATCGAGAACGAATTTCAAAAAGATGAGGACTGGGCAGGAGAAGTCGTTCCTCGTCGGGTGTGGATATTCGTGTAACAGTATATTGTCTCGCCACTCTTTTCCATCTCCAAGGTAAAGAGTGTACCAGTCTTCGAGAAAAAGCCTATATATGCCATACTATCCGATACGTTTCAATAAAGAACTAGGTTTTGCCAGTATTGTTACTCATTATGTCCTCTTCTTCGATTCGCTTCATAATCTTGTAGGTTTGCAATTTCATTGAAACATGATCTCCACGAAAAGCCTTATGCATACTGGGTTTAAGAAGCCATAAATTTTTGAGATAGGTTTCATCATTTTTCACTTCGCCTGAAGGTGAGCACGCAGCTCTGCGACATAGTAAGGTGTCAGAAATGCCTCTAAGATTCGAAGAAGGCGTCCCTATTCGTTATTAAAGGGTACCTGGCAGATCATAATATGAGATAGTAACTGTAGCTCACTTCGTTGGCTAATTCAATACCATCAAGCATAGTGGGTGGGATCACGTGAGTTGGCTCCACAGAAACAATCGAGTCTTTGTGTCGCATATTAGTCAAGGAACTGCGGGGACCATCTCTGTCATGGAGGAGTCCATAGTAATGCTTAGATATCGGATCGAATGCCGTCGCTATATATTGTTAGGCAGATCAAACTGGACAGGCAATTGCCCTCAGTTGGGGCACTTACACCTCTCCGCAAGCTTTCTCCAATCTAGTAAGAATCGAATGAGTCGAGGTTCAACGTCTTGCTTGAGGTGCAGTATAGAAGTCAAGTAATTTGCAGCGAAATCCGAATCTACTGCGCCTTCAATAAAGTACTTTAAAGCAAATGCTTATTTGGCGATGGGTCGCTCAATAATATTATTTTAAGTGCATGGTCTATAGCCATTTAGTGAGATCAGAGATATATAAATATATTGATCTTCCACATATTTAAAACAAAGACAATGGTACGTGAGGTTACAGAGAGATTGGAAGATTTCTTCTTAAGTATTATAATTGGTATTGGTGCTTGTAATGCAATTGACCAATAGGAGTCGAGAGCAATCAGCCGTCTACTTATAACAATTTGTCTGGAAACACATATAATAGTAACTGCCATGCATCCACCTGAAAAATGGACACCCACACACAATCAAATCTGTCACCGCTTCTTTGTGCTGCACACGATTCACTAGCCTTCAATCCACTGGAAAGTTGTGTCACAACACCATGCCGCCGTATGCAGATAAATCACTGAAAAGTCACCCCCACCGAGCACCAACCGAAATTATCTTGCCCCCATTCGCTCGGAATGGAGTGCCAAACCCTCGTATGACGAATCATGAAATAATTCGGAAGGCCATTATCAACATCTGATCTTAGTGTTAAGCAGATTAATGGGTTCATGGAAAGAATGAAGCTGGCCTCGGATTTAATAATGCACAAGAACGATAAAAGCGTACGCCACACTCTAGATATAGAGGATACAGTGCTGACCTCCAACGTCTTTTCCATCTATCTTATGGCCCTGGATCGAATCAACGCCTTGGGAGATGTAGAAGGATTTGCATCCTTAGCTTTTGCCTCGTGGTTTTGCATTGGTAGTAGTGAGGTAGTCAATTCTTGCGATAGTCTTCCTAGGCTTTAAGAACCTCCCTTCCGGAGCGTAAACTTAAAGCAATGTTAGAAAATTTCATTCTTTGATGTCTCCACTTGGTGCCACATGCTTTACTCTAAAGGCGATCGGGGCGCTGGCGAGCCACATCAATATATTCCGGATATCTTTTTTTCTCTTTCAGAACAGGATCTGCGTAAGTAGACACAAAACCTTGTGATGCGACTTTTTCAGAGCTCTTGTTCCACTTTGCAGAAATCCACATGACCCCGGAGAGGTTTTCAATAACGAAACATAAGGGTCGATGTAAAAAGCCAAAGTTCGATGTTGTTTAAGACTGCATTGGCTTTTCAAGGCAGTACAGTTGCCACTGAGCAAAATTATGAACGTGCTGTATATTCACCCAGAACGCCAGTAGTTAAAGCTCTACCAGCTGTTGAAAATCTTGCTGCACCAGAAAAGCCAGAGAAAATGCTGGTTTGCGAAGCTTGGAAACAAATCTTTGTACGTTTATGAAGTAAAACCCTCCTCAGAAAAGGGCGATCTCACGGATGCTGTGGCTAAACAAGAATCTTCATCTGGCCAAAAAAAAAGATACGCCGGAGAAGAGAAGTTAGCCCCAAAGGGCAACGTTAATGGCCTTTACTATTATTTGGGAGAAATCGTAAACTAAAAATTTGATGTCATCAGTATGGCAACAGTTGCCAGGATTTTTGCAGAGTCTAGGCCCTTAAAAAAGATCGACGGGGCTAAATGCTGAAGAAATCTAGCTTCCGAAGTTAAAAACGCTATATTTTGGGTTGGAACGAGGTACAGCTCCTTGCACGGAAAAAGGAGAATATTCACAACACCTCTACGGCTGGCATGTTGAAATCGAGATTAGCAAACCCGAAGCCCTCAAGCTGTTGAAAGAATAAGACGGCATTTATATCTAGTGAAAACCTCTGGAAACAGGGCAAAACTAAAGGTATAGTAGAGCTACCGTAATACACCATCGCTAACCAACAACCACGGTTTGCAAAGGATGTTCTAAATGAAAAAATTGGGTTGCAATGAGGAACGACCATGCATGTTTGCACTAAACAGAAATTTGCAAATCCAGACTGTGGTCAAACAGCCGTCACCGAGTCCAATGGGACTGGCGAGTATGAGGCACTCGCTGCAACCAAGCAAGTGAGTAATGGTCCTTTGAATAATCCCAAGATTGAGAGTCTGGAAATATCGATAGTAAAGAACTTATTTGCTCAGTGATACAAATCCCTTCTCATGAACGTGACAAATATTTTTCAATCCAGATAAGATTGAAGTGACATCTGATATAGTCGGAGACCAGAGACCAGTTTGATAATTCCTTGGCTATCAAACTTGATGCATAAGGCTGGTTTCAAAAAATTGGATGAAACTTCAACAAAGCCATGTCAGTTCCCAATTTAAAATTAGGGATTTTGAATTGTGAGCGCAATATTGAGAAATGTGCAGTTAGACAGATGATGTTCAATATATAATAATTATACGGATTGTAGTAAAGGTACCTAGTAGTTGTCTTGTGTAATGTAAGTAAGATAGAAAGATGTGAATGCAAGTGTCGAGTTGAAGTTGCAGAAATGATTTAAGCTTACCGCTTCCGATGAGATGACGCTTATCTTAAAGTGGTAAGGTCATGGTGGTGAAGCTGTTGGTTGATTTCTTGAAGAAAGCTGCTCTCCGTGCGTAGGCGGAATATTTCACCTATCAAATTAATTAACTACCTAGATTTAAATCGATTTATTGAGAGATTGATTGGGTCAAATGAATGAGAGGAAAGTCTCAGACATTTTGCATATATTTTGCACATCCCTTGCATGTAGCTTACCATCTTACTCCGTACATATAATTTATCTTGCATAATTTTATCCTTCAGATACGAACAAAGTAAGATCTCAGTAACCACCTACCGTCGTACGTCACATTGTGTGAACTCTTCCGAGGTCATTTATGGGTCAATACCAGCTATTCAAACCCGACTCCCTTGCGCCCAACCCTCAATAATGCCGGCAATTTCGACATGCGACGCTATCCCACGTCACATACGGAGTATGAACCCCAGAAACAATCGAAGCTAGATATATTCTTTTGCTTTACTTTTACGTCCCTGAGAAGTTTGGAGCTGGGCTACACATTGACTGAATCATTCGCATTTCATCCTTACACCTATCGCGATCAGACAAGTCAACAACATATGTATATACGGCTTCCGTGCCTGCAGCTATATCTGCAGATCTTATCCTGTATTTACTAGGTAGGTACTTTCTGATCAATTGTTGGACTAGCTGCTGCCTCAAACAGAACTCCAAGCTTTCTCCTTTGCTTTCTTCTTGATCACAGCTGCCCCGTCTCCCAGCCCAGTTCTGGCGTTTGGAAAAATGAAAGCATTTGGGAACTGCTTATAAACATCAACAAACAATTCATTCTGGAAGTGTGCCAAAGGAAAAAATTACTCAATAAGTGATAGTCTTGTGGAGTTCGTATATACGTTCATATATAAATCCATTCACATTGGTTGCCGAAATTCAAGCACGTCTCCTAGCTTCCTCCAGGATCAAGGTTTCTGACTTCATACATTGATCGAAAGCGGCCCGCGGTTAGCACTTGTACGGCATTTGTCATTCATCTCACGAATTGTATATATCGCGACCAACATCTTCACGGAATTGTAATGGCAGAGGCAGAACCTTTATTGCAAGAGAAAATGGAGGTCCCTCATTGTGAGTCTTCAGTAGAACCTCCTCAGAGTCATGGCTAATATTGCTCAAGCAACTTTCACATTAGCCAAACCGGATCGGCGAGGTCGAATACTTCCGCAGGCTATTGCGCATCGAGGATACAAAGCTGCGAATCCCGAGAATACGATGGGCGCATTTAGAGGTGCTGTTGAAGTGGGAGCGCATGCGTTAGAAACCGACTTGCACATCACCAGGGACGGGGTTTTGGTTATTTCACATGTGTGTTGTAACCTTAAGAAGTACATTTCCGGCGAGAACGATGGCTGACGCTCCTCAAGGATCCAAGCCTTAAGAGATGTTTTGGAGAAGATAAAAAAGTCATAGATTGCGACTGGTCATACATATCTACCCTTCGCACCCTCCAGGCGCCCCACGAACCAATGCCACGCCTGCGAGATCTCTTAGAATACCTCACTACACCTGGACTAGAAGACATATGGATATTATTAGACATCAAGGTACCTTTACCATGTGCCCTGTTATTTTGGAAAGGTATCGAGTTGACGAGAACAAAAAGCTTGATAATAATGCAGATGAGATAATGAGTTTAATCGCTTCGACCATTGAAGGGGTGCAACCAACGAGACCTTGGAATCAGAGAATTTTATTAGGCTGCTGGGCAGTACGTTGTTTGCTCCTCACCTAAATTCTTATCCATCGACTATCGTTCTACGATTTACTGACGAAAACCAACTTAGGCCAAGTATCTTCCTCTTTGCGCCATTTACTTGCCCGATTTTCCCATAACGCACATCGGATTCTCTATAGCGTATGCGAGGGAGTTTCTATCTGTACCTAATATCAACTTCAACATGCTACGACAGATTTTAGCCGGGCCTCGTGGTACTAAATTTATGGCTGATACCAGAGCTGCAAAACGATCCATCTTTGTATGGACTGTTAATGAAGAGCAGTGGATGAGATGGTGTATCAAGAAAGAGGTGGACGGAGTTATTACTGATGATCCAAAGCTGTATCTGAAAGTATGTGAAGAATATGATTCTGCAGATTCGAACAAGGTTGGCTTTGGATTCAAGGATTGGATGTGGATTATATGGTTCAATGTGTTGGCCATGTTATTTTCGTGGCTGGTCAGGTGCAGATTTGGCTTTAAAATAGACAAGGAGAAGGTTAAAGAAGGTTATGAGACGTCGAGGCGCAAACGAGGTTTGTCTTCATGACACATTGGGACTAGAGTACTATGACAATTAGCGAATACCCATCAGCTCTCCCGAGTTTTTATATCACAAATTCGCATGATTCACGGTAAAAGCTTGAAGGCGCTCCAATTTTCGAAAATATGATAGTGGAGAAATTGGGAAAACTTATTGACTACGGTGGTATGTTAAAGAGGTTCTTATTGAAGCCATTGGAGACGCTAATTGTGATTCAATAATTACCAACAGGCGTACATTACTTTCCATTGTTTACGGAGTCAAGTGTTCTTGACTTTATTACAGTAAATGACCTTTTCCCCCTGAATCAACAACTCCCTCTAGCAAAGAATCACACTGTTATTTTAATCATGCAATTTTGCATATCCACGTTAACTATGGCCTCAAAATTTCTCTTCTTCTTTGATATATGCAAGAATAAAAAATGTGCAACACATATACAATAATACTAAATTGCACCCACAAACAAACTTATACATATCGTTGCTCCTTATATCTTGGGAACCCACGACAAAAGTGCTTGAAAGCTCCCCGAATATTGCTCATTACCTTGCGGACTGTCGAAAGTGTCGAGGTCAGGATAAAGATAACTTTGTCGTGGTCTGGGTAGAAAAGAACATCAACGGTAGTGCAGTTGACGCAGAGGAAAGGAATAGGAACTACATGTTGGGCATAGGTGGGTTTGATATCGTGGCGAATGGAGACAAGAGGGGAAGAGAGAGAGGTGTTAGGGTATACCAGGACCGAACGGAAGAGGCACGACGCGAGAAGAAAGGGGTGAAGACTGTCTCTCCAAACATCTCCGCTACTGATATGGCTAGATTCGACGCAAAAGTCGAAGACGACATGTATAGCCAGACCAGTGAGAGCGCAAAAGGCATCAGTCCTGACACTCCCAGAACCAAAAGTCTTCCATCAAAGGTTACATCCAAAAAGCCTAGTGTATTTGGAAGTCTGCGGAAAATGATCGTCCGACCTAAAAGTGAGCAGGACACGACCGCAACAGGTGAGCATAAACCTCCTAAAAAGGGTAAAGTCAAACATGGGCTCGACCGATTTGATACAACCGCAGGCAGTTTCCGAAGGAGCAAAAATACTGAAGGATCAGAAGGACGTAGTTCTCTGTCTGGACCGTCAGAGGAACGAAGGATAGATGATGCTACGGGATATGAATATCTTACACCCAAAGAATTTCTAGACCTTCATTTTCAGGGTGTGATTGCTGGTACTGGTAGTTCACACGCAACAGTATCGAACGCAACGTCGGCGCCTATTGATATACCTCAAAGAAGTCGAGTTAAAGCATCACAGGAGTGGACTGCCCAGAGACATGCTGCAGAATATATGAATGAAATTGGTGGGAGCCCCTTCACGGATAAACCTGCAATTGTGGACTCGTTTACTGATGGTTCTGAAATTCCTGATTTCACAAATAGTTACCAAGGAACGACATCAGCGCGACGGAGCAATGACACAAACTCGACCAGGCCGGGAAGAATAAACCAAGACACACAGTTCTCGCAGTCTGACGAGGAGCGAACGGATATCATTGGCCATGCTAAAGATGGTGAAACAATCAATATAACGCCGCAGAATATCGACAATGTACTTGCGGTTTGGAAAGGAAGTTTGGGTACATCATCTTCATCGTCGCATAGCATTGATGCTTTGCCAGTATCTCTCCGGTCTCAAAGATTAAATGGTGCAGGTCACAGCACAAGTCTACCTATACATTGCGGTGTTCAAGAGGTAGTTGCAAGAGCTCAGTCGGCGCAAGGAAATGTTTCGGAGAAGGTTTCTTCTGTACCTTCTGCGGCTTTACAGCATGCCATACACTTTGTCGAGCCTAGGAATTATAGAGATATACCAAAGAAGAATAACACGACTAAAGGACCTACTCGAGGGTTTGCTTTACCGAGGAGGAGCAATACAGGAGCCATACCACATCCTCGACATCCTCTAGCTAACGAAATAACTCGAAGCAACACTGTCACTAAGAACTCCCAGACACAGAAAAAGAAAGAAGTCGCATCACCAGATATTCCAGAGCCGGTACAGGAAACTATTCCCGGTACTCGATACTCTTCTTTCCCCTCCTCACCCAGTATTTCTCCATCTGTGAGAATCAAAAATAATGAACAAGATCGACAATCACCTCGACTCTGGAACCGAAAAGATATCCCCGTATCAAAACCCGAACTTCGCAGCAATTTATCACTGCAGCATCGAGCTGCTGTTGCTAATGATAGATCGTCTATCATAACGACTTTCTCGCAATTTATACCTTCGCATAACAGGGAGCTTGATACGGAAATCGACGCGGATATTTCTTCTGCGAAAATATCCACGAAGTTACCTCGACGTCGAATAGGTGCTTCGAATACGCAGATTCGTACGAGACATGATGAGATACCTGTCCCTGAAGTCCCGGCAATTCCAAATTCTTATGTAAAGCAAGTGACTATTCTTCCGAAAATTGGTAGAGATGCCACGGGAAGGTTTTCCATGGAGAAGATTGAAAGGGAAAAATCTGGAAGTGGAGTATCTAGTTTAGATATGGGAATGTCGGGAAAAGTGTCAGGAGAAGTGAATATAGAAGAATCGGAAGATATTTACACGAATCATACGATTGGTACTTGGGATGCAGTTTTACGGAATGGAATGGATGATGTGAGTCCGGTTAGTTCTGTAGCGGATACGGATGTGAATAGGGATGTGAGTCCGGTGAGTTGTTTTGGGGAGAAAGGTGCTAGGAGTTCCGATGGGGTTTGGGATACGTATTGGTATGAGGATGAGAATGTATGTTTGAGTCCGGATTCTTATCGAGATACGTCGGATTCATTACCACTACTACAAGGTTATTCATTGGTACCTTCACCTCCGCTTCTTCCTTCTACTTTTTCAATTCCATTTCAGGTGGCAAATACGGGTTGTATGGATATTCAGTCGGAAACTGCACATTCTCCTCTTTTATCTCGCGTTTCGCGTGAAGCTCAACTTTCTACGCATATGCCAGATGTTCAATCTCAATCTCAATTACATTCTCAAATCATTCCGCAGAGAATATCCACGAATGGAACATCTTCATATCAGTCTCCAATCGATCCGACAATACCTATAACTTTACCTCTACAAATTCGTAGGAAGAATTAACCGCTGGCTTTGCAATTGGTGAGAGATGGAATGGATGGATTGGATTGCGTGAGAGGGATGGGGAATGGATTTGAAAATGAGAATGAGTTTAGGAGGGAGGATGAGATGCGTAGGAGACAGAGAGAGAGGGGGGGTGGAAGGGAGAGTGGGAGAGGGAAGAGGATGGTGACGGAGGAGGAGTTTAGGATGGCGGATGAGAGGTTGAGGGGTGGGAGGGGTAGGTTGTAAAGCATGATTTTTGAAGGTGTTGAATTTGGATTTAAATTTGGATTTGGGCAATGGTTGTAAGGATTAATATTAGAAGTTCTGGGAGGATCTACGTCTGATAAAACCGGGATAAATTGGACATGCGATGGAGATATAATAATTCAATTGATAATAGGAAGTGATGGATAGAGAAACGAGGAATACGGGGGAAGAATTTGTGCGTAGAGTGTAGTTATAATATCAATATCTAATCATAATAAATTGATAATCAGGACAGAACTTGAATAGATTTAGGTGTATGATATATGATGTTTGGTATTTGGAAAGGATTAGGTGGAGGTTAGATAGTTTAAATAGTTTGAGGTTTGAGGTTAGGGATTTTGGATTTTGGATTTTGGATTTTGGATTTTGGATTTTGGATTTTGGATTTTGGATTTTGGATTTTGGATTTTGGATTTTGGATCTTGTGAGATTGTGAGGTTGTGAGGTTGTTGTGAGGTTTTGATGGTATTTATGCTGAGTTGTTGGTAGAGGGATAGAGGGAGAGGAATACAGGGAGGGAGGGTTTGAATGAAGAGGGTATAGAGGGGGGGATTAGAGGGAGAGGGTTCGGTAATAATAATGAAATATCTTTTTCTTAATAAATTAATGATTTTGATTTCAGTTCTTAAATTTTATAGATATAAATGTAAATATCAACATATCAGCAATAATACAATATTATTCTCAAATCTAATTCCCTCATCACTTTCGTCGAGATATGAGTACTCTTATATTCTTATATTCTACTCTACTAATCCTAGGTTTAGTATAGCATCACAGACAAGATTTTATTTTGTGTATGAGATGAAGACTAGATAGATATATGGATAGACAGAAGAGATTATGAGCAACAAGTCACTCAATAGAGATCCTGAAGAAGAGATACTGTGAACATCCTTTTCTGTCTATCTATCTGTCTATTCATCGTGGCCCTTAATTCAGGGAGAGGGAGTAGTTAGTGCGTATGGTGAATACATGCTCACCTGAATACCAACCATAATTATAAAACACAATGTCAGTGAAGCTTTCATGTTGATAGCTAATTTCTAATGAACTCGGTTTTGGAAAGAATGACTGTATTTGCTATTTAAAAACGATTAAATGTGTAATGACTTAAAGCTGCGAAGTTGTCGATATTTCACATGTTGATAATCGACGTCATGGCGAATTTCATGAATATTACTGTAAAATACAAATTCTGCAAATAATCATTAAAATATAATCACACTAAAAAAACACACCCAATTTATTATAAGGAATATTTAATATTGATTCCACGAAATGTAACTTCGTAACTTCGTATCAACACCAACAGCCACAATGTGCTCCCATAAACCCAGACCCAATTTTCCTAGCCCCTGATCGTGTATATAAATATATATATATATTCCTAACCCCGTACTCCAATGACCAACAAATCTCCGCCGATACATTCCACCAGATCCAAGCCTTTGTACATGTAAGACTTGAACTCAGCACTTCCGAGCAAAAACCCCTAGAAACATTATCGCCATCGAAACGATGACATCGACCGATCCGCGACAAAAGCTAAACATGTCTGCTGACGATGTCTCGGTAGAAATATTAATTAGTAGTAGACCCTTTCTCCGCCCCTTTCGGAACCTGGTTTACCCTTTAATACTTTAATATCCGGATACATATGCAACTAGAGAACAGGCTCGTGAAAAGATGTCCGTGATCAAGTGTTCTCGCAGCTGATCTGCAGTGGTGAGGAAGATGCTCTTCTTATTGTATGGATATGCAAGGAAAGAATGTAGAAGGATGGAAGAAGTATATCTTGAAAGCTCTCAGCCACGCAGCCACGGGGAGGTCATTCGGAGATTTTATGTTTTATGTTTATCTTCTGAATATCGCGGGGTATTGCCTATTCGCGGTATAGTGGAATGTCTCGGTTATTCTCTCTTTTGGATACGACGAGAGACGCCGGGAGAAATTGCATTGAATATATGGCGGCAAAGTCGTCAAAAGAGAAATACATTTTTGAGAACATAAAGGAAGTAAGAAATGAAGAATAGAAAAATGTAAAAGCTAGAGAGTCAGAGACATCTTGAAACTATTCGGCGGTATTATTTGGACTCTGACTCGATAGTGATAGTTCACTTTGATCAAGTTCAGCCTGTTCCACAATATACATTTAACGGGTTTATATACATGCATAACGGTTTGCTATTGCCAATGAGACATAAGAGACACTCTAGAGGCGTTCCTTCACTTGATAAAAACGTTCTCTCTACTTGAGACAAGGGTCTACGAAAATCAGCAGGCGGATAAGAAAAAATGTGATAGTTTCCCCATATTCTGTCGTTGCGCGCTTAAATATCTAGACAACCAAAAGCCACCCTCGGCATCCATTTTCGTAAACACATGAATGACACATGTACTTTCATATGAATAACGACAAGAAGAAGAAGAAGGCAGGCATCGTCGAAATCTGACAAAGTCCAGCCCTTGAGTTGTTCCACACGAGAGTCGGTCCATCACGAGCTTCCTTACTTCAGATTCTTGAAGTAGGGAGAGAAAAATATATCGTCTGGTGGGTGGCTTTACCAGACGAAAAATGCTCTCTCATGCGCCACAAAACGTGAGGACTTACCACACGCCACCTTTGTATTTCCCTCAACGCTGTGCCCACTGTGTTCGCTGTGTTAAAAATACACGTTTCTATGCATCTCATAGTTTAAAGGCTGACTGGTTCATCTATGCGAGCATTGAAGCCCCCTCGTTCTCGTCCACCCATCCACGCAGATCACTTGCTTTTTGGTGAAAAAAGGCTGGTTCTCGGTAATATTTCTGTTTTGAGACGAGGATGCAGATGAAACCACTACGTACCTACCTATATAGGACATCTTACATTTTGAGATCATTCCGATCGGATCGTATCGTTATCTAATATATAGCTCCGCATAGTAATCATGTATATAGATATTGAAATCTCGATTATTAGCACCGGCAATACTTGTTGTGATTTTATATTTTTATTAGAGTTCGGACCAAAAAAAGAAGGAAAAAAAAAGTAAGTCTAGTTAAAAAAAGGATGAGAAAAAGCAAATATGATGGCCAGCCACTTGGCCTCCTTTGTGCCACATGAGGTCTTTTCCCTCCGTTTTGAATATGTAATAATACCGAAAGTTGAGGATTCAACATATTGCATTTCTGCAACTGTGCCGAACTTAATGTGATGAGGAAAGCAGTGAGATGATGCGATATGTCATTGTATACCATATGTATCTAGGCGCATGCATACGGGAGTACAAAAGTCCGGATTATCTGAGATGAGATGGTAAGATGACAGGAAAAAAAAATATTAAAGATCTTAATCTGCTAGGTACCCGTTCACCTACACTGATATGATGTAAGCGCGAGATAAAGTATTCCGCAAAACGATTTACTCTTTTGCATATTGTGATATTCAAGACATGAAATTGCATGGCTATGAGTGGTTGAACTACCTAGGGTTGTATCTTGGTAAGCTAAGTGTAAGCTGCATTACCTCATCACCATGCCAAACGGATAGAGATATCTATCGGACAATAAGCACATATACCTGATTTATGGTGATCTTCATCTAGGGATTTCTATTATGACATGGATTTGGTCGAATCCTTGACCGAGTTACGGTGTATCCTATTCGGACATGAAGATCGGTCTTTTTGATGAGAGTTGCGGGGTTCACTTGATGCATTCGTCCTGTTGTGCTGCGGTGTAGGTGTTAGGTTTTCTTGACGGGTGGTGGTTTGTTGGAAAGCGGAACCAAGGTGGGATTGGGGATTGGACCATGGTACGAGCAAAAGTCAGCTCGGTGAGCAGAACCCCGTCCAGCTGTAAGCATATACGGAATGTTCATTATCTCAAGCCTACAGTATAAGTTTGTCGGTGCTCATGATCTATCTGCAGCATGTCGAACCCGAGTCAAGACGGAGGAAGATATAGGCAGGGAGTAGAGTTAAGATAAGCAGATCTTAGATGAGGCTTACATATATACGTGAGGGGATTGCGAACTTCCTTCTGTAGTTAATGCTCGACCATAAAAGACCTGCATGTCTCTCAATCCTAGTCCGTGACATATTTAGGGTAGAAAAAAAAAAACGTTGGCTGTGCCGTAAGCCACAATAACATTGATTGAACGGCACTGCATCTCAATATCGATATATTGGACCATCAAATTCCGGCTAAATCTAGTCGGCTATGAAGGGGCATTGTTAGATAATCATGCCATGCCCAGAAACCACGGTAGATATGATTCCCTTCGTAGGATTCTTGATATCTTGCCGTAACTACACGCAGTGAAATCACCTGGGAGTCTCTCTGCCACTCCTGGTCATTTTGTGGATTCCTTTACTGGGGCAGAGGTCTCAAGTGGATATGGGAAACGATGAGAAGTTTGTTTATGGCATGCATCATCATAAATACATAGGATCTTGCGTTGCAATGCAAGGCTAAATGCCAGCGTCGTAGACAACAAATTCTTCCGGAAGAATGATGCAAAACGCCCGGCCAAATCGTAGCTTGAATGGTGTACCGACAGAAGGGTTCGGTGTGAAATCTCGATCATCTTAGCAAATGTTTTTCATGGGACGAAGACACATACATCCCAAGCAAGCATCAAGGTTTTATCATGCATGAGATCGGTCGATGATCATTCCAGGTCTGGTGTGGTAATGTGGTGCTATGTTCTCGTGTTGGCATTTTAGGAAATATCAAGTATATTATATGTCGCAATAGCTTGTGAGACGGTGATATTGATGAGTAGCAATACTGTATGAGATTATAATATTTGTTTAACCGTGAGATGATATCTTGGAAAATTGATCAGTCAACACAGACATAACATAATAAAATGAAAAGATAGCAATACATATTTCGGAATGAAAAGATATATCATAGAAAATGTCTAAGCGATACATACTTCGGACATGAAAGAAAAAGCTCCGCAAGGCCAAAAGTGTGCAGACTGCAGAGGGAAAGCGCAGGCTAACGTTGAATATTTTGAAATTTCATGTGCCATTCCAAAGGTGGATCCGATCGACGAATTAGACCTTGGATTCACGATCTATCATCTTCGTAGATTTTTCGCTGACCACACGAGTCAACACCTTCTAAAGTTCTCCCACGGAAGCTTCATTGAAATATTGGCAACTCCCGCTCCCGCAAGCCTCAAACCTTTGGTAAGGAATAATCGTACGACTTGCATCCTTCCACTAAACATTTTGGCAAACTTCCGAGATCTAGATAGATCATTTGATTAACCTTGTCATTTTACAATCCTGGATTATCCAGAATTTTCAAGCGCTTGTGAAGTTGTGCGACCTGAAACTAGTTAGTTGTATGTAGCTTGTGATTGTGATAATTAATAAGAAATTGGAACCACCGGTGAGTGAACCTCAGGACTTGAGAGAAATTATGGTTAATTATGTCTAATTGTCTAATTGTCTAAAATGTTGTACGGAGGTGATGTAGGGAGCACGTGAAAATGCCGGTTTGAAACGGCAAAGCTCCATCGGAAGTTCCACGAACGGGCCCAGCGATTTGCAGTAGGAACTGATGGAGATCCCGTCCGAGCCCACCACTACATTGCTTCCAGCTTTGCTGCTCGGCTTGTCAAATTCTTGTCAAGTGAGACGCTTCAGCATGCTCATCCACAGACGGAGGTTTGAGATGCAGACATCGATCGAGCGATAAACGTGGCTTGGCCCGAGGAGATTTGCCTTCATCCATTATCGTAAGCCATCTTCTTTTATTGAAGGGCAACATTTGGGTATCAACGTAGAACTTGGAAGCCGGAGAAGAATCTCGGAGAACTAGACAAGTTTAAAAGTTGGAAAGGAAGATTCTTTGAAAATTGACAGTTACCCGCATCGTACATAGATACGTACTGTAGTTTCTCAAGCTGACGCAAGTATTATTATTTTGTCCAGAATTTAATCAAAAGTCCACATACTTTGCGTACGCATCATCGTGCTTGTTAGCACAACCAACAAGCACTACGAACCACTATGGAGTAAGTCGTCCATTTTTCTTTGGATCCGAAACAGTGGGGAGGATTTAGATCTTTGTCTATGGAGCACAGGGGTATTAATCGGCGATCCCAGTGGCCCTGTCATCCACGAATGATGCTTGTGCGTCGCCGTAAGCTTTTAGAAAGTCGAATGGAAAGTGTGAAGAGATGTGCGACGATGTGCATGATCAGGGGTTCTTTGTGTATCATGAAGACTCAACGAGGAAGTCTGCTCCGTTAAGAAAGAAATCATGCAAATCTTATACGGAGTACAGTGCGCATATCGGAAGTGTCTTAGCTAAAAAGTCAAAACACTACTAAAATTGATATCCCAGCAAATATGTCATTAAAAAAAAAAGCCGTTGGGTTTTCAGCAAGGCCTATCCATGAATCTCACGTGGCGATGATGAACCTCCATATCAAACCTTTTTCCTTGTCACAATGTGGAAAGCTTGACACTTGAGAGACATAATTTTGGACCTGATGGGCCAGAAATCCAAACTAAGATTGTTCGAATCTTGGATCATTCCGATGAGATCAGCTCGTGTTCGAGGGAAAGTGTCACCGCGAAGTGATCAACACCAAGTCTGTCAAACCCCTGGCAATAGTAATCCCCATATAATTTTGATCTTCAGCAGTAGTGGATGGAAAGTTGGTAGACACGATCTTCTTGTTACTTTTAGTGGTTTGTCTCATATCTGCAGGACAAATTCTGGGTCTCAGATTCAATTGTTGGAACCAAAAAAACGGATTAAAAAGTTATGATCTAACACGGTGTGAAGGTGTTGTAATCCAAGCCACTGGGGTTCGCTTGCAAATGGAAATTCAACTCATAACTCATACTCAGCAAAGTTACACGTGCACTTCGACTTTTGCTAGCACACGATATTGCGATGCAAGGCTGTAATGTAATCTAATTGGCCAAGAGAGCAGGTCATAGGGGGCGGATCGCTTGGGCGTGGGGGATCCCGAAAACGTGCAGCTGTCAAAAGTGTTCACCGGAACAACTTCAGAGTGATAATCGTATGAGGCTTGTTCTATGAAGGCCGAAGATATCAAAAAGTATATTCATCAATCAAAATCCGTTCAATCTTCATTATTTCTCGAAATCTATGTGAGATCCGAGCTTTATGATGTTTAACGTTTTTCCAAACTGTGGACAACACATTTACGTGTTTGGCTTTGACACTTTTGGATCAATTAGCTGAATAAAAATCCTTCTGGATCATCTTGGCAAGAGAGCTTCTTTGGTACAGTATGAGGCTAGAGCTGCAGTAACTCCGTCGGTAAAGTACCTCGATGCGACGAATTGAGATTAATAGACAACGTCGCAGCGATAACCGCGACCTTAAAGCTCAGGGGTCGAAATCTGCCGACGTCTGAATTAGGAAGATCTTCAATGCAATTTCTGCATCACCAAGGGTTTAATTGCCGACAATGGAAAAGAACTGTTGGTGTTGAGTTCTAAAATGGTAGATGCGTGATAAAAACAATTCTACTTAGTGCATGAGTGCATGAGTTTATGACTGCCGTGATAGGTTTCATCGAGGTAATCAGTGCTGATATTTTGGAGTACAGTAGGGAGTAAGTAGCATGCTAATATAGCATCTTGGAAGCTGCAGCTAATTATGTAGTGAATGTAATCCACTTGCTCGCACCTCCGGATTCGATGTTAAGTACTGAGCCATGTATGGTCTCATCCCTTTTTCTATCAGCCGACATTTTCTTAGCGACGCCTTCATGAGACTATTTTCATTAAAAAACCACAGAGGCAGAAATAAGGTCGCCAATATCATAACATGGGCCATATAAGCCTTGTAGTAATTGACCTTCTTCTGTAATTAACGGACTAGCAGAATTTGGCTTAGAGAGGTCGAGCCACTATGCGCTCCTCTAAGAAACCCAGGATATGCCAGAACAAATGTTTTATTCACTCATGTATGCAGAGGAAAATGTTCAATGTTCTAGGTGTTCATCTCAATAGAAGGTGAGATGGCAAGATTGACTGAAGTTGACAAAAGCCCGACACATTCGTGTTCCTTGACAGTGGCCAGGGGGGCGGCAAGTTGCGGCAAGATATGGCGACTACCCGAATCTACAACGGAATGTGATATAGGCAGAATAAGTTGCATGTAAATTGAGGATAAAAATAATAAACAGGCTGGTGATTTGTCCATCAGCACTGGGTACGTATCGTGCAGACGTTACCTACTGAATTTGTAAGTGGAGGTAAATCCTGGAGGTTCAACAGAGACACGGTACGTTTAAAGAGTGGATAGAAGAAGTTCACTCTAGCTTAATCCCAGGTAACACGATCTTGAGATATGCCGCGTATCTGGATACTGCACGTTTTGCAGGAGGAGATGTAGGGATTTAAAATTTTGATAGGCAGATATATGGATACTGTTTGCTGTATGATGCACCAGATGTAGGTATTATGCTTACATGACTTGTTCAGTTTTCATGCAATTGCACCAGTAACTGATCCCTCTCTCTCCAGAGCCCGGAGTACAACTTCTCGAGGGATGGCCACGAAGGACTGCCAAGTAATAATTGTAAGACCAAAATTGGGTGCATCATCCAGGGTCTCGATCGAGGTTGCATTAGTTCGGGGATTCCAACCCACAAAATTAATGATATTCTGTCCGTATTGTAGATTGCAGAGCCCGTAAATGAGACGTAAATTGCTAACGGTTTGGGAAACTTTAAAAAGGCGACGGAATTATCACAAAGAAAATATGTAATAATGTGAAATAATATAGGTAAGAAGTTGAGGAGATATTGCTGGGGATCGGCCTCAATGTGATTAGAAGTACAGATCTGAGTGACGATCTCGGCGATGTGATACAATCTACAAAGTCTCTGGAGATTTGAAATCCTAACGGTTCGTGCCATTAATAGGGTATTACGAAAATACTAATTGGGCAGGTTAGGTAGACATGCTGAGCTACTAGATAACGCCACGGATCTACCCCAATGTTGCTACAACCGTAAGCGACTAGAACCGCGTACAGTTAATCTATCTAGTATTAAATCTGTATAATACACTGATTATATTTGATACTTTTAGTTCATCTAAGATACGATCAAAATCCGGAGTAAAAGATTGACTAGATCGGAGATTTATCGGGAAAGTTCTTAAGACTCGATAATGATGATACTATTTTATATTATAACTTTAAATGATAGTAATTAGTCTATGATCATAGAAATACATAATAGTTTTTTTTTGTAGATAGTCTCATCTCATCATGTGTTTTGTAGGGCTACGGCTGTCATACGCGAATAAAAGTCACAAACGAAGGGGCTAAAATCTTTCTCCTCGTTACTCTCCATAAGATGATTGGCTTTGATAATTAACTTCCTTTTAAGTATGCATTTCTCTCATTAGTAGATGAAAACACGCACCGCACCACGTCTTTCGATCGAACGAACCAATCTGGAGGATCTAGAACTTTAAATTTCATCTTGATGAAGGCCCTGTGACTCCTGTTGATCCTGGACGCTAAACATTCTCACAAGCCTTCATCACTTTGAATACACATGTCAAGTTCTCTACTAAGCAAATTTTATTATACTTCATCCCCCATCACTCCCCTTCTTCTTAAACACCCCACAGCCCACAAATAAAACCCCTCTCAAGTGCTCACTCATCTTTTTTCATCCACCCACCCATCACACTGGAGATCCATATTAGCATCATGGACTGACCCATGGTAAGCGTATGCATGGATATGCAGTCTGCCACATCCACGCATCTTATTTATAATCCCTGTCGGCTCATCGTAAACTCGCAAATCTCAAGATTAGCTTGCCCCTCGTCTGGTCAAGAGATATT
Source organism: Sclerotinia minor (assembly GCA_025389075.1). Taxonomy (NCBI): domain Eukaryota; kingdom Fungi; phylum Ascomycota; class Leotiomycetes; order Helotiales; family Sclerotiniaceae; genus Sclerotinia; species Sclerotinia minor. The sequence continues at coordinate 631,307 of QRFH01000015.1, read as the reverse complement.
CGGATTTTAGATCCCATGTCGTTCGTCTACTTTAGACAAACGTCCCACCTGCAACTCAACTTAGATGTTAGTTTACCTGTATCTAGATACCACTATCCTATCCTGCAGTAGCGTGAGATTCCGATATTGAAGCTAAACCATGAAATGAAAATAAGAATTCTCATCAAAAAATCTCTACCACTTCACTAGGTAGGAAATTTGCATCATGTTGATGAATGGCCTCCATGCCACCCACTCCCCTGCCATGTCCTCCTGTACTCATGTTGTTTTCTTGCTTTGCCGCTACTACCTTGATCCTTGGTGACGGTTTGGGTTCACAACTTAGCTACGACCCTGTATCTCCCTAAGCTTCGATCCCCATCCCAACCACTATTAGCATCATCCCACAGTTGAACCTAAAAAGAAATCATACCTAAGTCAGAGTACCGGAAACTAAAAAGATCTCCTTCCTTAACCTAGCTCTATAGGGCTAAGAACAACAGGCCAAACTCTTACTAGCCCGACCAGTGACGGCTCGAATCCGCTCGATGAAGAGTTAATTGTAGTACAGCACGATGCGGCTTCCTCCCACTCCTCCCGCTCGACTAACTTTTATATACTCCATACTATATTATATACAACTACGACTGCAACTAGCCCTTCCTACTCTTCATAAAATATCGATATTCAACTTATAGTATTATACTTTTGCTCTTCTACCTGGGTTATTTGGTATTTCGCTAGCTTCATAGATTTTGCGGTTCTTATCTTACGTTCCCATTATTTATCCTATCATTTGCCTTACCAAACTTCGAGAAGCTCACCTGCCCTGTTGTGTACCTCGTTCCTCCTTCCACACTTCCACAAGCTTTTACACCGAACGAAACCCTAATCGAGCAAGGGAAAGAGAGGAACCAGCCTTCACACTGTTACAGCCCACTGCTCTCTTCCTTTTTCCTCACTCCTTCCATTCCTTCAACATCCTCAAAACATTGATCGTCCCCGCGTTCGATTGATCTTCACTCTCCCAGCATACAGCCAGCATACATAGCAGATCCCCGTACTTTATACTTACATTTTTACTTCCATCTTCATCAACATTAACTGGACCCAATTGGATTATATTTTACCTCCCCTTTATAGATTAATGCTTCTGTCTGCATTTTGAACTCTATCTACGCTACAGAAAATTTCTGGTTCAAATCGAATAAGGTCTCACTATATTTAGACGGGCTTTCCCCTCCAATCTTTCCTCTGTGTAATCCAGCCTCACTCTTCGAACAAGTATATCGGGATAGCCGCGCTCAGTTCACACTCTTGAAACAAATCTGCTATTCCATTCTCATCATTTGCGCTGTTCAAAATTACATACATACACAAGAGACCTTGGTTGGCATCAGGTAACGCATCGATTGCCTTACCTTGAGATCTTTAATAGAGTCGACAGCAATCGAACCGAGTGTATATACATAGACACACACCATAAATCACAAGTTCAACAACCTCTTTGTCAATTCGATCCTCGGTCATCAAATTTTAGCTAGGACAATCTAGAAGGTTAGATTTTTCCTTTCAGCCGCACGCCAATTGACCGTTCTACTCTTCATCCTCATATTCCGGTCAGTGCTTAAGCAACACCAAAAGAAATTGTACAGAAGGTACTCGAGCTGAGGGCAATTCGCAGATGCTTAGGTGAATAGGTGTTACAGTAGCACAAACATCGGAACCGGAAGAGCACGATATCATTTCACGCATGTTTCCGAGCATCTAATCTGTTCAGATTCGAGTGAAATACTTCCAGATCTTGCAATGGAGGGCGCGGAAAGTGGCAGTAGATCAAGGTCAGTTTTTCTTGATTTATTGAGACTCAGGATTAATTTCCAGTAAATGCTACTCAACGCAACCCAAGCTGACATTCATATATCATTAGTGGCATCCTCTCCATCATGAATCGCGAACATATCGAGCGTATCAATACGGACACACGATATATACAATCAAACTCAATGGCTGCACCGACGACTGCCAGCCCCGCGTCCGCTCACTACTCAAATGGTGCACCATACTCCACGGGCTGGCCCGCTTCTTCACACAGCGGCCTGATATCTCCCCCAGAGTCGCGGAGGACGTCGAATGAGAAAGCGCCACCCCATCCATTGCAGACCAACGCTCATCGACAATCTTTACCATCAATCCAGGAAGCTCTAAGTAGTACCTCCGCCAAGCCTGGTCCTTACGCTTCACCTGTATCTGCCTCTGCGCCGCCATCGCATCCGCAGGTTCCTTACTCCCAAACGCAGGTACTGCCACCGCCGCGAACATATGAGCAGGGAACTTTTCAATCGTCTCAGTCACGGCAACCCTCTCCGCCCATGCCTATTCAACCACCGCCTTTCTCGCGCGCAGATTTGGATTCAAGGAGCTTCGCGGAGCCAAGGAGACCATCGTTACTACACACTTCAATCTCACAACCTCCGCCTGCCAACTCTTACACGGCGCCGAGATATGAGGCTCCTAGGTATGAACAGGAGCCAAGGGTCGCAGAACGGTTCGTCGATAGATCGGTGAATGAATATGGTCAGCCATCGCCGTTGCATAATCAACACCCTTATGGGAACGCACCGGCTCAATCAATTCAGCCTCCTCATCCTCCACCACAAGCGCAAGGTTACCCACAGCCACCTTATCCACCACGCGACGATAGGGAGCTGGGCGGTCCCGGGTATAAAAGTTATAAAAGTCAGAATGAGCCGTTCAATCAAGGGCTAAAGCGCCAACTTGAAGTATGGGATGTGGATAATAATTTAGCTCAAGTTGGTCTCCATTTTTTTTCCAGTAAGATTCACTAACTAATCGATCGAAGATAAACGTATCTAGCACTTCTTTACAGGAATGGTCACGGCATTTCCACGCAATTAGCCAAGAACAACCACGCTCTCACATTGCAATTCCGGAAAGATCACCCGACCGCAGGGCCATTGAAGAGATGTTAATTCACGGCAATCGAGTTGTATCTTGCCTTCATCGCATGTTGGACACCGCCGTGCAGCAGCAGCATGCAGCGGACGAGCAATCTCGGGGTGCAAGATTAGCTCCGGATTATGATGATGAGAGCATTTATGGCGATGATAGACATCATCAGAATTTTGGTGGGCCAGATAACAAAAAACGTCGAGGGGTATGTATTTTTTCCAATTCGTGCTGCACAGAAGTTTCTAACGATTGAGCAGCGTGCTGCGCCACCAGGGAGATGTCACAGCTGCAACAGAGCGGAGACGCCCGAATGGAGAAGGGGACCTGATGGAGCCCGGACGCTCTGCAACGCATGTGGGTTACATTATGCGAAACTTACCCGCAAAAACACGATGAAGCAGTCACAAGGCTCGACCGGATCATCACTTCGACCCAAGTCCTCGGAGGATCATTCACCACGGTCATAACCTATTCAGCAACGCCTCTAAAGCGAAAGGTACATTACCGAAGCACAAATCTAATGTATAAAAGTATTTAGCGTCACAGAGCATGAAGATCTCTCGCGATCGTCAACATGGAGTTACGGAGACTTTTGATCGGAGGATCACGGGAATAGGAAAAGTCGTATAATTACACGTCTTTTAGGGCGTAGAGAACATATATTGGTTTTTGTTCAAGGGTGACGCATACCAGGGGCATTTTGGCATATTGGTACTCGCGTTTGAAGAAAGGGTTTCACCTCTGCTTCTTTTTTTTATTTTTTCATTTTCTTCTTTGAGGGTAGCGGAAGCATTTTGAGATACTTGCTTCAAGGCGTTGTGGTTCTAGTTTTTTTTATGGCTACGGCTATGGACACAATAAAGAGTTTTGAGACTCTGGTTTTTCATCTGCATTCATAAGATGGCGTTTTTTTATATATTCCCACACTTGCCAGATGTGGAGTTTTGAGTGGCACTGAAAATGTGCCTATGACTCGGGTCGTGGGATCTGGACTTGGCAGGATATCTTTTTATACCATTTTATACCATTTTTTTTTATATCTACTGCTTATCTTTCCTATAATATATGATTTTGGGCACTTGGGTTTCTGGAAGATGCGCATAGTTTGATACTGGGTTCATTTAGGGATTCATTATACAGGTTACATTCATGATGATTGAGCTGGGCTTATGCTGGTGGTAGTGGAGACCAATTTAAGGAATGATACACATTACGGTACATAGGCTGGTTTGGGTTGAAAGCTTGGAATGAAGAGCTTTCAGCAGCAGCACAGAAGAGGATACAAAAGAAGCAAACAGACATGCATTTCAACGGACGTTGTCTCGACGGCACAACGTAGAAGTGGCTGTACGTATAGAAGGGAGCGGAAGGGACGGGTGATCTTGCATCTGAATCTGATCTGATCTAAGACTTGATCCTAAGCTTTTACTTGCTTGTCAGATGAATGACCCACGGATCGTAAATGATCTTGGCTGGCGTACAAATATTCAATAATCGAGGTACAAGGGGAAAGGGCTGGGATAAATCCGCAGATAGCATTGGACAGAGCAAGACATGACGGCAATGAAAATGGGAAAATTAAAACAAAGATAATGTCTAGCTAATTTTCCGGCCTCCCTCTTCAGACTTCTTCCCACTCTGGTCTGCGCTTTATGCTCTGTGTGCTGTATTGGTGCTTGCTTGTGTTTAGCTTTGATTTGTATTTCTGTTTCTAGTTACTGCTAGGCTAAGGTGGAGTTCTCGACATGCGTAATTTATGCTCGCTGCGTACTGCAATTTCTTCGATCGTGAGCTTTGTGGAACAGGGGTCATAGATCGATCCCTTTTTCTTGGGGGGGGGGGCGGTTTCTTGCAAGGGCTGGCTTAACTTATGTACTCAGTGCTCACCTCCGTACGCATATCGTATCGTATCGTGCTTGATGCAGTGCAGAATTAAACTCACTAGATCGATAGATACCTGGTAGATTACCTACTCTATTTATTGGAACTCTTTATATTGGAACTCTTTTAATGGAACTTTAAAATATTGGGGACCATGAGTCCATGACCAAAGCGGCGGGTCTGCTCTGGTCTGGTCTGGTTTGCTCTTATCTTTTATATGTTAGTTTTGTCTTTTTGGGTTTCCTGTTCTTTTCCTTTGATATGTACCTGAATATTTGAATACTAGGTATGTACCTGAATATTAAATATATGTATACATGGGCTTTTTAACTTTGATCGGGCGCCTGATGTGATGGGATGGGATGGGATGGGATGTGCGAGGCTTGTTTTATTATTTTTGGATTTGTGAGCCTGTCTTGTCTTGATCTTGTCTTGACTAACTTGACTAACTTGCTTCAGAAATCCTAGATGAAAATAGTCAGGGAGTTCTGGAATCAAGAGCAAGGTCAAGATCAAGATCAAGATCGCAATGATGGTTTTAGAAGTCGTCACGTGTGGTGAGGGGGGTGGCGATCGAGTTGGTATTTGGTGGTTGGGAGTTTTAGTGTTTTAGGGGTAGAAGCTGGAACTTGAATTGAAGGAAGTGGGTTTTGGTAGGTAGTGGTAGTGGTACGAATAACCTTTTGGAGTTGTGTTTGTGTATGTACATGGAGATTAGGTTGGTTTAGAGTTACCTACCTGTTGGTTGCTGACTGATCGGTTTGGTGCGTGGTTGTTACTTGACTTGCTTGCGCTAGGGTTGTCGGTTTAGGGTTTTAGGGGGGATGAATGATGGATGCTTTGGTAAGAAAGAGTCTTACCTGTGCTTGTTGACTTTAGATTTGTTTGGGTGTTGTGTCATTGATGTGATGTGTGCGGTATGGTGTGGTGAGGTGAGTTATGGTAAGATAAGGTAAATATTCATGGTTGTGGGTTTAATAGGTGTGGTGTGACTATCTAGATAGGTACTTGCATGTTTTGTTAGAGGCGTTACATTTGCTTGCTGGCTTGCTTGCTTGCTTGCTTGCTTGGATGTGATGTGATGAAGCTGCTAATTACTCATTATGTACAAGTAGACATCTGAAATATTAATGATGCATATTCATTGGCACGACTTTTGCAGAAGAAAAGATAAGACAACGTAGAACTTGTATATTAACTAGCATCATCATGCAGATCCATCGGTGTTAGATGTTGTGTATGTACAGAACAGATGGATAAAAATCAATAGGTATATAATATAGGTTTCTAGTTTGATATTCCAAAACCATTTTCTTGAATATACAGGGCTACTTAGCCATTCTAGAGTAGATGATACTGACTGAGACTGGTCTTAATCCTAAGAATCATGAGTCTGTGTTACTTGGGTGACATCCATTCTCATATTAACAACGAGAAGGTTTTCTAGCACAGATGAGTATGCGTACTGCGCATTCCTAGTGCAGGAGTTTCATCATGACGAGTGCGAATGCTTGATATGTATGTACACAACACAGGTTTGGGACTGATATACATATACATTATGCATACAGTTGTATATGTAAATGTATATGTGCGTGTGACGTTGGGTTTCGACAATGCCGGCATATATAGTGGGAAATATGCGGGAATCCGGATGATAGGCTGCAGGAATCGGAGAGGCGAGAAAGGCGTAGCTTTCTCATGTATGTAATGGGATCGATCGGATCGGAGAAGAAAGATTCTGTGTGAGTGATGCGTTGCGATTTTTTATGTTGTGAGATACGTCTAGTAGGGTTGGGAGAATAGGTGAGGGGTAGAGTTTGGTGGATGCTTATGGGAAGATATGTTGTGGAGGGGTGTAGGTGTATTGGTTTGTGACGAAAGGGGTTATAATTTTTTGGTTTTGAATATGCAGAAAATAATAAAACTAGTTGATAAATAAGGGTTCAACAAATATGTACAGCAGAGATTATGCGTTCACGGTACATACTAGACACCACCCAACAAAATATATAATATAATACGACTATTCTAAGAGTGACAAACAAAAAGAGTTTAAGATTTTCGATATGAGGTTACACGGCATACACTGTAGCAGGGCATATTTGCCCAAGTAAGCCAAGCGCAGCAAAGCTATGCAAAGCACACTAGAGATTACAGGCGCTAGCGTACTTAATCTGCACTCGTGCATATGCCTTGTAACATCAGGAAATTAAACGTGATTCTGTAGGCACCCCAAGTGCAGATGCAGATGAACACGAGGTTTGTTATGAGAGTAGAAACGGTTAGGTGCGAAGACAGCAATGTGCATCAGGTGGGAACACGTGTCAAGTGAAATATGCGGAGACTTCGGGAGACTTTCAGATCGGGGATCTGAGTTTGTGTCACTGATTGTGGTACAGAGATACGGTATGTTTGTTGAGATGGCGATGTGAGAAGATGGGAAGTGAGCAATGCCATGGACTTTTCTCGGAGACTCGGATTTTCGCTTTGAATTCTGAGCTATCTCCGAGCTGCGCGTATATCGAGCATTTGCATTAAAGCGAGAGCGTTAGGAACGTCTGTATGTATTTTCCCGATGTTCATCAATGGTTGCCAGTAGCAGTTCAACCAACTAGACCTTCAGCTCCAACAATTTTAATGATTCGTGACAGTATACCATGTATTCAGACAGTGCAACTCGATCGCTCCAGATCTTAGTACGATATCTGGTAAGAGGTTCTAGGTTACATATGTTTAGGCTGTTTTCCTGGTTTGGCATTTTCCCGTCTCCCCAGTGTTCTCAAGTACTCTTCATCTCGAAATTTTGTAGATCTAGCTTTGGATTAAAAAAGATCTACATGTAGTACTAGTATCCTTCAAGGGTGTCTTCGCCTAAAATTGTTTGATTCTTCTTGTCTTAGATCGATTGTCTCAGATCTAAGACTTGGAATAGAAGTATCGTTGTGGTCATTGTAAACCAGTGCGGACCTAATGTGTCATTGTGCGGGTGAACATTTTGATCGTGTCTTGCATTTTCTAATTAACTAACTCTATGGGCAAGGATGGCTAAAAGTCAAGATGCACGCTCAAATTATGACAAACGGTGTGATTCCAGCCACCAAGTCACTTATTGCCCTTGGTAGTTTAGGCTCAAGCCCGAATCACTCAACATTATTTGAAGCTACTGATAGAGTCTTGTAAATGTCAACTTCTTCTTATGGTAGCTTATACAGTAATAGGCTCTACCTGCTTCAATGTATAATGTCACCTAGGCATAACAGTCAACGAGATGAGTACTGAAAAACAGAGCCGAATCTCGGAGCGTTGACATAAAACTTCCTAATGCAATCTTATACCAGATTAAGCAAAGTAAGCAGCCTTGAAAGTATCGATGGTGGTGATAGATTTTATGACTGAATAATGGCTACACTAAAGTCCACAAGATTAATGGCTGCCATGTATAATAGATGCCGTCAACCAACTAGATTATGGATGTTTGAGACATTATCAGATACTGCTTTGAACCTGAAATGCCCAAAGCCCGACGTCAAAGAACATGTCGACTTAGTTGTTGAGTTGCAAGCCACGGACTACACCATTCGCTGGGAATATGTGACATTCTTTTTCATTTTTTCCTTTTTTGAAAAAAAAATCCTCGGACGGAGCATGCAATGTTTGCCCTCTTTCTGCGAGAAGTATTGTTGCCACGTAAATGCATGATGGGTACAGTACCCGTCCACTTATATTAGCCGATATCTAATTTGACACCAAAAACCATCAAATTATATAGTTTTAATTCGAATATTGTAATATAACAAAAAATAGTTAATTAAATTCCCTTTAAAATATAAGAAAGATTCGTATAAAGATTATATAAAATAAATTTTAAGATCTGAAAAAATTAATCTATTGAATAATAACAATTTTAAATTGAAACTTTTTTTTTCTTCTACTTTTCCTTATAAAAATTAGATTAAATCTACTATAATCATTTTCAACCTTGATTATATAATTTGAAAAAATCACAAAAAATAAATTGCAAATTTTTATTTACTATTTTATATCGAAATATTATAATTTGAAAGTCTAAAGGATTATTTTATTATTTTTATAAATATAACCGTTTATTAAAGTGGATGAGTTTTGGTGTAAAAAGTGTTTTCACTAGTATAAGTGGTCTAGTACTGTATTAATGAACAGCAGACCTGAATGACAGTTTTGCAGGTAATGACGAATCGTTCCACGGGGATACGCTGTGGCTAGCTATACTAGCCTGCACCGAACAACTACGCATAAGAAGACTTGCAGCGCCCGTGACTATCGCCCAGGAACGACTTTAGATGCCAGTCAGCACATCTTCGACACTATCTGAGATTCTCCAGTATGCTAGCAACATTGTGGAGGCATTCAAATACGAATCGATTGTACAAGAACTTCCAGTTTAATGGAGAGTGCTCGAGCGACAAGAGCCATACTCGTTGTTCCTAGCCACGAGATTCCTGTGAAAATGAAGACTAATCCAGGCAAGGCGATATTCTCCCGGGTTCGATCCTTCGAATCATTTTACTGAGATATGAACTGTTCATAAAAATTGGCTTTTGATTGTTTTACATTATTTGAGTCTGTACCTCCCACTTAGTTAGCACAGATTGCTATCTGAGGCTGATAGAAATCATGAAGAGCGCCCAGGATGTGGTACTATTCTCTATAACCCATCTATCGTCTTCTATGCTCCAAGCTTAACCAAAAACCATGCCATGAAGAATGCTATCCCCGCGCTTCTGAGCACTCGCTTCGAAAATAAGGACGATCACAGTTCCGAGGTCAAAGGAGCCAAGTTCCGTCGTTTAACTCATGATTTGAGGCGCGTTTACTGTTCACACCATTGCCCCAAAAGCGGCATAGAAACCTGACTCAGTGTCCGAGTGACAAGATTCGGCTTCATCTCGTAAATCTGCATCGTGTTATCGTCTTATCACGCCTGTGCAGTCCTCAGAGGTGAAAGCTGTCCTTGACAGCTACATACATTCGGTCACTGATACGGCTTGCCCGTACTTCGGGATTCTCGGCTTGAGTCTAATGATTTTAGATCACCCCACCAATGTTATATCTATCTGCTGAAGAGATATAAGCATTGCTAGATATATGGTAGTTGGTATTCAAGTACCCCAAGGACATGCATTTTGCCAATGTCTGATAAACTATTATGGTTATTGGCATGGACCAGTTATACCACATAGATCTAGAGACTCGGGTATACCATAAGAAGCCTCCCGTGTCTAAACGTTATATCACGATGTCTTGTGGTGCAACTGTAAATCAATTTATCTGATCGATCAATTGCAATCTCGTTTGCCATTGGAAGCAATCAACCGTGTGTGTGTGGCTCATGCATCAGCCACAAAAGGAAGTCAGAGTTGTTGCTTACAAGTGAGCAGCGGGGTCGAGAGACCGCAACCCCACTATATCATCACAATTAGTAACAAGCCTTACAAATACACCAAGACGCTAAATCCGTCTCCGCGGGCTGCGAGATTTTTTCTATGGAATATCTGCTGATTATATATTGAAGCATCGATGAGGAGAAAGAAGCCGCTTACAACTTGATACCTTTCCCCAAGGCAGCATCCAAATCCGATTTTGCGCGACCGATAAGGATTGATAGGATCATGAAGCTGTGATAACGCCGTACAAAGTGGGGGCATCGAGTTCCTGGACATAAGAAATATCAAAACCCCTTGGCAATCAATTGCGAACTTTTCATCATCCTGAGATAACTCCTTTGCGTTTTTCAAGTCATAAGATATGGGTCTTCTGTGAGTCTGCGGCATACATTCCAGTATCCGTTCAATGCTAATTTGTGTTGGAAGTGCGTTAGGAACGCCGTTGGAATGGTCGGAAGCTAAGAAGAATGCGCATATAGTCAGGGAATGGGGTATACAGGTACGACTTACGGCTGGATAGACCACGGAAGACTATGCTCATAGTACTCGATATAGCAACTATTAGCGATTTGGAATCGTGCGAAAGGAAAAGAGCGAGATGCCCTGCTCTGGGGTGACGAGGTCAGCACATACTCATCCTTGGAAGATAACATCGCTAAGATATATTCAGGTCGAATATTTGGTTGTAAACTACACAGACGATGATGAGAAAGTTACCCTATCTTTGAGACAGGCAGATATCTTGACCGCATTGGCGCAAGATGAGGAGCTGCGCACGAATGGAGGATGTGTACCAGCACTACAGGACGTCACGAACACCAAGTAAGTGTACTGGATGGAACGAAGAGGAAAATCTGACTGTCTGAAGGGGTAGCGCATTACCAGTTTTCCATCCGGAATTCGGACGCTTTATGCTGGAAGCTACACCTGGGAGACCTTGGGGAATTGGATTCAAGGATTTATTGGACGTTGAACCGAATATGAAGTGGAGGTGCGTTAAACAAGCTTCGAAGCGAGTTCCGGGAGCTGATCATATAAAGGCGGAAGCTTGCTAAAGAGCATATGAATACTGAGGAGTATCCAATCACCTTGACAACTTATCCTCGCTTGGGTTCACCAGGGGTATTTACGTCTCCTTTTTTTCCACCGTCGGGGGAGAAATTACGATCACAATTCGTTCCCGATGAGATCGCCAATCCACATATTCGTTTTCCTACTCTTGCAGCCAACATTCGTGCAAGGAGAGGCCGAAAGGTAGAAGTGAATGTACCCGTTTTTAGAGATGAAAACACTGCCTGGCCGTGGAAAGACCCGACTGTTAATTACGACTTGCAGAATTGGCCAGAGGATGATGATGTTCGGAATGGTGCTGCTCCCGACAACTTCATTCATATGGACGCAATGGCTTTTGGCATGGGCAGTTGTTGTTTGCAGATTACCTTCCAAGCTAAAAACATCACTGAAGGACGACGAATGTATGATCAGTTAAGTCCTTTGGCTCCGATTCTCCTCGCATTGACAGCGGCCACTCCAATTTACAAAGGCTTCCTAGCCGACACGGACGTCCGATGGAACCAAATCAGTCGCTCAGTGGACGATCGAACTCCAGAAGAGTTGGGAGAGAAGGTCAGTGAAACTATACTTGATACGTGAGGAATGCTAATTTTAGCAGCCCCTGGAGCATGATCGATGGCGCATACCCAAATCACGTTATGCCTCCAATTCTACGTACATTTCAGAAGATCCTCGATTACGAAAGGAGTACTTGGATCCCGACCTTGTGATCGATCCCGATGTAAAACAGCAGCTTATGGATGAGGGCATGGATGATCGTTTAGCTACTCACTTTGCACATCTTTTCATTCGGGATCCCATTGTCGTCTTTGCCGAGGATCTGGAAGAACTTGACCTTTCAAAAACGGATCATTTCGAAAACCTTCAGTCAACCAACTGGCAACATATGCGTTTCAAACCACCACCAACAGGAAGTGATATTGGCTGGAGAGTAGAATTCAGACCAATGGAGATCCAAATCACGGATTTTGAGAATGCCGCTTTTTCAGTATTCATTGTACTCATTACACGAGCAATCCTCTCCTTTGACCTCAATTTTTACATACCTATCACTAAAGTAAGTGAAAATATGGAAACAGCACATGCTCGAGACGCAGTCCTGGAACAGAAATTTTACTTCCGAAAGAACCCATTCCCAACTCGCGCGCCGCGTCCATATTCCTCGAACGGCGGAGCATCTGGCGGAGCATCTGGTACCAACACACCACTTAGCATTTCGAGGCCACCTACGCCATCCGGCCCGGTAGAAGATGAATATGCACTTATGTCCGTCGATGAAATTATCAATGGCAGCAAGAGTGATTCGGAGAACAAATTCCCAGGCTTAATACCATTGGTAGAGTCATATCTCGATAGCGTCAATATTGATGTCCAAACCAGGTGTGAGTTGGCGTCTTACTTGGACTTAATCAGAAAGAGGGCAGACGGAAGATTATGGACAGCAGCAAAATGGATAAGAAACTTCGTCGCGGCTCATGGGGATTATAAGAAGGACAGCGTAGTGAACGAGAAGATCAACCATGACTTAATAAAAGCGGTCATTGGTATGGGAGAAGAATGCACAAAAGGGATTAAGGATGCTGATAAATTCTTGGGTCGGGAAAGATGTGGGAGTTGTTGACGCAACAAGCGGCATGTGGTTGGAAAATAAGTCGTGTAAAATTGTGGTCATGAGCAGAGGGATATCCCGTTACAAATGTTGAGAGTGGCCCCCATAGAAATACTAAGTACTCGAAATACATAAGATCCTGATAGAGCCCCCTTCCGTAGACATACAAAACTCAGTAAATGGGCATTAATTTAATCATCTCGATTACTTGAGCTAGACATGCACTTCATTACCTATGCAGGAGAGCCAGTTAAAAAATTAAGCTGCTCTAGGATTAACCTTAGTCAGGTACATTGAGAAATCTTTGAGGGCCTATTTGGCTTGGGTCAGGTTAATTTTAGGACAAGATCTTTCTCTGTCCATCTGCTCACATATCCGTCTTCTCAGCTCATCATTTCTTGCAGGATATTGCAATCATTGCAGTGTGCACAAATATAAAATGATAAATGAGATTCAATCAATTCCCAAAATGGATAACTGCATTCGGAATAAAAAAATCCCGATGGCAAAGACGGACGCTTTATTCGGATCTCACCCACAACTCTTTATTTCTCAAGCCGACATCATTCCTTCAAAAATCATTGCGCCCAGTTGGTTTCTCTGATTTATCCAATCGCTATTTCTTCTCCACTTGTTTTAGGACGATGGATAATACTTCAGACCCTGAAACCTACGCTGATATTGATGGTAGCCTTGTCGATGACCAACATAAGGCTAAAGAGTATCTAGACGGCTTGACATCTGGGAAGGGATCTAATGAGGTTATAGAGGATTTGTGTAGTAGTACTACAGAGTCCGCTGTGGAAAATGAAGATGATATTAGTGAGGAGGAGAAAGGGGAGAATGTGATCGTCACTCCGAGAACGTATCAACTAGAAATGCTGGAGGAAAGTTTGAAGGGGAATATTATCGTTGCGGTAAGTTTGTCTTATACTTTGGATGGGGAATTGATGCTGATGGTTGTAGATGGACACGGGGAGTGGCAAGACACATGTGTAGGTCCTTTCCTTTGAAATTCAAGTTGCAGTAAATCGGAAAAGTACAGTCCTGCTGCATTGCCGACGAGGTGCCTAAAAATGCCTTGAGGGTTCTGAGTCGCAGTGAGAAGTGGTTTTCTAAGATGATTCACCGTCGTAACTATCTTCCAAGGCTGGTCGTAATCTGACCAACCGGCTATTTAGGGCCGTTCTACGAATTCTAGCAGAACTCGAGCGGATGGAGCCAGATAAGGTGGGCAGAAAGTTCCATCCTCTTTTTTTCCCTCTGTCACTAATTGTGATGCTATAGCTGATATGGTTTCTTGCGCCTACCGTTGCTCTCTGTACTCAGCATAATGAATATCTCCAGTTAAATATTTCCTCAGTTTTAGTTAAACTACTTGTTGGCTCTGATGGCTTGGATCGATGGACAGAGCAGAGACAGTGGGATGCGATCTTGATGGATGTTAAGATAGCCGTATCTCCGTACCAAGTTCTTCTGGATGCCCTTACACATGGATTTGTGCGCATGGAGCGTCTCTCATTGATCATTTTTGACGAAGGTGAGTATCAATAAATCAAAAACTCGATAGAAAGTAAAATTTTGTCGAACTTTACTAACAGCGATAGCACACAATTGTCTAAACAAAGCTCCAGGAGCTAAGATTATGACATCTTTCTATCACCCATATAAATCAGTATCCCCACTTCCTCGCATTCTAGGCCTTTCGGCCAGCCCTGTTATGAGATCCGATCCGCAATCTTTGAGCAAGATCGAAGAGACCTTGGATGCCGTTTGCCGCACGCCAAAAATACACCAAGCAGATCTTCGGCTTCGGGTAAAGTTGCCTGTCCTATCCGTTATCGAATACAGTCCAGAGCCCGAATATCTCATGACAAAAACCGTTGCAAGCCTTGGAAAGGTTATACAAGACCTCAAAATTTCCGAAGACCCGTATGTCTTGGCACTCAAGAGCAGTGGTAGCGAAAAAAGTCAGAGAGAACTAGCAAAATTACTCAGCAACTACAAAACAAATAGTCAAAGAGAACTGAGGTTGGCCTACAACACTAGTAAGACTATTCTTGTGGAGCTAGGCTCGTGGGCCGCAGATTATTATATCTCAGCAGTGGTAACAAAATATCTGAAAGCAATGAAAGCAAGAGATGCCTTTGCGGCTATGGATTTAGCTGCTACTGAAAGACTCTACATTGCCAAGGCTCTTAAGCAAGTCGAAATCTCGCCATCGGGGTTTTTAGTCACAGATAAAACTTCTAACAAAGTTGCAAAGCTACTAGAGGTAATCTTGCAGCAAGAGCCCCCATTTTCCGCCATCATATTTGTCGAAGAAAGAGCCACAGTCTTCGTACTAGCCCATCTGTTATCGCAGCATCCATTAACAAAAGAACGTTTTAAAATTGGAACCATGGTTGGTTCATCGTCAAACAGCAAGCGCACACATATCGTCGGAGAGCTTGTTGATCTAGACGAACAAAAGGACACTCTATCGCGCTTCAAGCTTGGAAAGATCGATATTCTCATCGCTACGAATGTATTGGAAGAGGGGATCGATGTTCGTGCGTGCAACCTAGTAATATGCTTTAGGTAAGCTTGATGTTTTTTGTAGTTTTCCAAGTTCAGATGTCAACATCTGTGTGAATTTTTCATTTTTGCATCATCATGGAGCTTTGATGTCACTCTCACTTTGAAAGTGTTCGTTGATAGGCGATTACTAACTCCCCTATGCTATAGCAAACCATCAAATCTCAAATCATTCATACAAAGACGAGGGCGAGCGAGGCAACAAGATTCTAAATTGATTCTTCTTGATTCTCTAGGTGGTAAGGTAATTGATTGGCACGAGCTTGAAAAGAACATGCGAAAGATGTATGAGAATGAAATGCGGGAACTGCAACACATTTTCGAAATCGAGAATGCTGATGAACAGTCAGAAGGTGGCAGGTTCTTACGGATAGAAAGCACCGGTGCTCAGTTGGACCTTGACAATGCTGTAGCACATCTATATCATTTCTGTTCGGTGTTGACGGCAAAAGATTTTGTTGATCTCAGGCCAGACTTTGTTTACTCCTTCGATTCGGGCACTGGTTTTGTTCGGGCAAAAGTGATACTTCCATTATCAGTTCCTGAAACTTTTCGAGTTCATGAGAGCCGTGGAGTCTGGTTAAGCGAGAAAGGAGCTACAAAGGATGCAGCATTCGAGGCTTATGTTGCTTTACATAAGGGAGGCTTGATTAATGATAATTTATTACCCTTGATGGTACACGACAAGGTCATTGATGAATTGACTTCAAAGCCCGTGGATACGCGGGCATCTCTGCTGGAAGTCAAGGAGAGATTAGACCCTTGGCTTGAGGTTGCCGAGGCATGGCAAGAGGCAGAACATAATCCTGGAACTGTTCGTACATCTATTATGAGCATGGATGATTTAAAGATGGAGCTCTGCCTTCCAATCGAGCCACCACCAATTCCGCCCTTAACACTTCACTGGGACTCCAGCACAAAGTTTTCTGTCGATTTTACAAACGATACAGAAATAGGAACCACCGAGGTCGTCATATCACGGGCATTAAAAGATACCCATTCACTCTTATCTGGTGCTTTTAGTCGTAGATTTGATATCTTTTCACGTCGGACTGTCGTGCAGTTCATTGCAAATCGAGCTCCAGCGTCACTCAGTTTAGACTGCATGACGGTTCCCCCCGATGAGCCTTCCCAGATTACCGGATTCATCAGAGAATTCGATAAATTGGCTCAACCCTATATCTTTAAAAAATGGTTGCCCAGCAAGCCACCAGGCAACGAAGTCCAGCACCCTTATCTAGACTATTCAGAAGCGCCCGAAAATGTACCGTATCTGGCTTTAATTCCAGTTACGCGTCGTACAGATTTTTTGCACGAGGTGGAAAACCAAAGTTCTGCGTCGTCCAAACAATTCTCATGTGTCTTACCAGCTTCAATATGCGTGCAAGATGCAATGCCTTTCCAGTTAGTGCAATTCGGCATGATGATACCTTCTATCACACATCACATTGAGGTACAACTTATTGTCGATCGTCTATGCAAAACTATCATCAAGGATCTCCAGATCAGCGATCGAAGTCTTGTTCAAACAGCTATCACACATGCCAGTTACTCGTTGGCTTCAAATTATCAGCGTCTAGAATTTTTGGGCGACTCAATACTAAAATTATGTACCTCTGTACAGTTAATTTCAGAATATCCTCTTTGGCCCGAAGGATATCTGTCGGCTATGAAAGACCGCATCGTTTCTAACTCGCGCTCATCACGAGCGGCGGTAGAACTTGGTTTGGATGAGTATATAATCACGAAGAAGTTTACCGGCTCCAAATGGCGTCCAATGTATGTCGAAGATTACCTGAATATCACGGAGCAAAAAAGAAGAGAGATGTCTTCCAAAGTTCTCTCTGATGTCGTCGAAGCACTCATTGGTGCATGCATGGTTGATGGTGGTATACCCAAAGCTCTCAAATCCTTGCAAATGTTCTTTCCAGAAATCAACTGGCTACCCCTCGAAACACGACAAATGTCAGTCTATCAACGAGCATCAGACGATCTCCAATTACCCATCGCACTATATCCCATCGAACAAATCCTCGCATACACATTCACCAAAAAATCGCTCCTCGTCGAAGCCATAACACACCCATCTTACATTAGCGGCACGCAATCACTCGAACGACTTGAATTTCTCGGCGATGCCATCCTAGACAATATCATCGTTACAGCCATGTGGTCTTATCAAACCGAACTTTCACATTTCCAAATGCATCTCTTGCGTTCCGCTCTCGTAAATGCAGATTTCCTCGCCTTTCTTTGCATGGAAATGGGTATCGAACAAGACGTAACCAATCTCACCGAAGGAAATGATCACAAATTCCACGAAACGCACACTAGACGACGATTTTCCCTGGTGAATTTTCTTCGTCATTCAAGTACCACTTTTTCCATCTATCAGAAACAAGCTCTATCTCGACATCAAGAACTTCGTGAAGAGATACTTGCGGTTATTAGAACGGGAGATAAGTTCCCTTGGACTTTATTATCGAGATTAGATGCGCGAAAGTTTTTTTCGGATATGATTGAGAGTTTACTAGGGGCGGTTTGGATTGATAGTGGGTCGTTGGATGTATGTACGGAACTTGTGGAGAGGATGGGGATACTAAGATATATGAGGAGGATTTTGAGAGATGGAGTTAGGATTATGCATCCGAAGGAGGAATTGGGAATATTAGCCGATTATGAGGATGTTAAGTATGTTTTGTGGAATAGGAGGGTAGGTGGTGAGGAAGAGAAGGAAGAGAAGAATGAGAAGAATGAGAAGAATGATGCAATGGATGGAGAAGAGCAGAGTGGTACAGAGTATTTATGTAAGGTGTTTGTTGGGGGAAGGGAAATTGTAGAGGTAGGGGGTGGAGTTAGCAAGGAGGAGATACAGGTGAGGGCTGCGGAGGCTGCGATGGAGATTTTGAGAGAAAGGGTTAGAGAAGCGGTATATGGAGCGAGGGAAGGGAGAGGATAGGGCAAGAGAGAGAGAAGGAATAGCGGAGGTTGATGAAATGGATTTTGATTAGTTGTTTGGATATAATATACCTAATATAAAAATCTTAATCTGTTTTTAAATTTAAAGAATTTTAATGAAAATAAAAACTTTTTATAATTCTTTAAATTCCGTATAAACTATTAATACTTGTCTATAATAAAATTTTGATAAATATAAATAATTAATTCAAAATAGATTCAAAGTAGAAACGTCGACCTAATATTCTAAATTGCCACAACACTCTTGCCTCCATCAGTAGTCAATCTCATCCTAACACGAATCTTCAAGAACCCATCACCCAGCCTCTTCAATACCATTTTACCATCACCACCTACTTCAACATCTACCATAGCACTAGGAGAAAACAACAACGCTTCGCCCACCCTCAGCTTTACAATCTCAGCAAATAACCTCTTCGCACCATCCGTCTTTCCTCTTGAACTCACTAGACCATCTGAATCTACATTTTCATCACCAAGTAAAGTAGAAGTAGCACCCGCAAGATGGCATTTCAAACTATTCAACCATTCAGGAGAAGTAAATCGATGCACGAGAACAATGGAAGAGAGATCCAAAAGCGCAGGGGAAATGGTCGGTTCCTGTGTTGAGATGATAACACGAGCGCCGAGGTGACGTTGCAGTCGGACGGTTGAGAGGAGGGTATTTGTTAGTGTTGATGCTTCTGCTGAGGTATTCATATACTACCAGTTGCCAATAATTAGCGCTTCAATTTAGAGTGAGGGATGAAGGGGATTTTGGTGTGGTTTTTCTTACTTTGTGGGCTTCGTCTAGTGCGATGATTCGTCCTATGTCTGGACTTTGTTCGAGGAAGATGCTTAGACAGATGTTGAATAAGGAGCAGGCTCCTTCGGATGTGATGCAGGGACATGAGAGGTCTACTATGGTAAGGCGGCCAGGCTGTATTTGATTATGAGAGATTTATACTAAAGAGAGTGTAGATTGGACAAACCTCGGGAGTCCAATCGTTCCCAGCCTTGCCTGCAGCTTTTACTTTTTCCTTCCCCTTTCCCTTTCCCTTTCCCGCAAATGCACCCCTTTGCGTATATGATTGCTCGGCGCCCGTTTGTACTTTAGACATAAAGCTCTCTAGAGTATCAAGCCGCTGGTTAAGCGGTCCCAACTGGGCAGGCGTCATATCGGCGTCCATCAGCCGCAGCTTAAAGTTTTGATAATCAAATGTAGTATTAGCCTCCTGCTGCTCGATGCGCATATCTCTCAGGATTCGATTCACTATATGTAAATACAATGGCAATGGGCCATTATCTTGGCTCACTGCCATAAGATCCAGCATACGCTTCGTATTGAGATCACTTTCATTGATACACAATGGTTCAATCTGGACGTTCAGACCACGATACGCTCGCTTTGAAAAACGTTAGTCAGCTTAGACTTCTATCGGCTTGGAGAATTTACTTGGATAGTGCGTATATTTGCAGGTGAGCACAATACGCGTACTGTAATATCGGGGTTTGATGAGAGGAAAGCTGCTTCGCAAGGTGATCCTCCTGCGTCAGATATGAATGTATCGTAATGAAGAACCAGGCCCGTAAGGGGATTCTTGAGCCTGCTAGCTTTAGAGGGGAATAAACAGTTCTCGAGTAAGCAGGATAGCGTATGACTCTTGCCTGAGCCTTGAGACCCGCAGACAAAAGTACTCGATGGGGATGCGATATTGAAGAATACGCGAGGATCTTGACCATTATTAGAAACAGTCATTTCTTCACTCAGCTTCTCGGTTAGACCACCCAGTAGTCCGTATTGTGGGAAACTAGATTTAGAACCATCGGAAAGTCCTTTTTCAATGTGTTCAAACACAGGTACTGTGAATATTGGTGCAGCCTGAGCCTCTTGGAACTCCTGTTGTTTAGGTTCGATTTTAAGAAGGTCTAGATGATCAATAAGTAGTTTATACATATTGAACTTATCCATTGTTAGAGGTGTCATATTGGAAATTGTAAGGGAAGGGAAGATAAGTACAGCGAAGAGAATATGAAAAGAAGTGAGCGATCAGAGGTTTATTTAAGTTTTTCGTATACATTCTGAATGTTTGATACAGACACAAATTTTCCGATCTGATGAAGAGTGTTTAAAAAAATACAAAGATTCTTTTTGTGTTTGCTGAAAAAAATTGTATGTGCATATAGCCGCTAGACAAGTATGCAGCAATATGTTCCGGGGCATTGGCCAATATCGGCATTCGCCAATGAACTACGTTGATTCGTAAATAAACTAAAGCATAGCCCAATAAACTAGTTCATTTGTAAATGAACTGGATTTTCGTATCAATTAGAGTATACGAAAATAAATAATATTGAGATCATTCATAAATGAACTAGTGTATACAAAAAAATATTTTTAAATGAACTGGTTTATTAATTAATGATTTAATTCATTGATTAATAAATTAATATATATATTAATAAAGATTTTTATAATCATTCAACAAAAAGAAGAATTTAAAACTTTATTATTATTTATTTTAAACTTTATTATTGTTTTTATTTTTATTGATATTTTTTCTTTTAATATTAATATTTTTTTGTTTATAAAACTAAATTAATAAAATATCTATAATCAAAATCGTTATTTATATAATAATAAATAGTGTTAAAGTGAATGGTTCCTGCGTAGCACGTGCACAGGGCACTAGTTCTATTAGGACTAGATTGAGAAGCTCTCTGTAGGAGAGCTTCGCACCTCCGTAGAACTTAGAAGAGTGATTAACATACTAGACCAATATTACCTCAGTTCTGCCCTATCAGCTTCCCACTATTCCCTGTGTAAGGTCATTCCTTTTAACAAATAGAATATTTTTGTTTATTTTTGAAACAATTATTATTATTTAATATAATATAATATTTTATTTTATATTAATAGTATTTTGAATAAATTTTCAATAAATTAAAATGATATAAAATTTTATAATTAATAATAATAATGATAATAATATAAAATTTATATATAGAACCTTTTAATAATAGATAATAAATAATAAAATAAATTTTAAAGTATTTATAAATAAACTAATTCATTTGCAAATAGCTTTATTTTCGCATGAACTAGTTTCATTGACCAATGAGTTAGTTTATACAAAAATGTAGTTCATTGATCAATGCGCTACGTTCATTGGCGAATGCCGATATTGGCCAATGAACTGAAACAAATATAATAAAAAGAAATTATAACAAACAGATTATAATTTACAGGTGCTTGAATAGTATCTACAAAATGGATTTCTTCTTCACATCTATGCTACTAGGATGACTGCAGCTAGAAAGAAATCATATGTTTGTAATTGAAACTCTGGCCAGGTCCTCCTGGTCCTTGAGATAAACAGTTGATTCTTTTCAAGTCGTCACATCGACCCCTAACACTTTATTCGAAAAGTATTAAGGTCAAAGGCTGATTGATACCATGCACATTTTGCACATGATTTTTGGAGTGTTGTAGATACCCTTCAGATATGCAAATAGGATGAGTATATAATATTCTGTGAAGATTTAATGGGTTAAACCTGATAAATTACGGGACATAAGGTTACTTGATGTGAAGAAACTTTAGCAATACTACGTCCAAAATTGTATCCGTACAGACGAGGAGGTAAATAACTGCATATATTGAAACAACCCATGTCCTTCACAGACAATACAAGAAGAACCATGCATACATAGCCATTTCTATGCTCCTTCCACCTCCGCCACATCCGAATCCTCCGTCATGATTATCCGAATATCTACATCTCTCTCCATTGTTCAAACCAAACCTCACCCCAAATGAAGCCTAAGAAGTTTCCAGCTTCGCCAACCAATTAATAATCATCATAGCCTGAACCAAGGCCACCTTCTCCCCAAATCGTTCTCCATCCGTACTACTGGCCTGTATAGTCAAATTCCAAAGTCGAAGAATATCCATATGTTTATCAGACGCGATTCTGTTTAAATCTTCTTGGTATTTCCATATCTCCATGTTACCATCGTCACTTGATTGTCTTGAGACGCCATAGGCAGTAGGACCAAGAAGTAATATGGGGATATTGCGTTCGGCACCGTTGGTGATACCTATCCATTCATTTATCGAGTCGACGGAGAACTTCATATCGTGGGAAAATCTATGGCCGAGAGAAAAGATCACGGGAGTAGGTTGCCAGGGATCTGGTTTTTGGTATGCTAATGATTGAAATGTAGCTATTGCAGCGGATGACGCAGGTGTGGTCATGAAAGGTATGTAAGCATGTGGTGTTCCTAGATTTGATGTTAGACTCCTATGCTGAAGAAGAGTCGAAGAAATCTTACTCTGGCATGCGTATGGGCTTCCTTTCGGATCATTTGCTTCATTTTTGACGACTTCCTCAAAGTCCTTGACAGAGTATCCGAGACAATTATTATCTAAGAATTGAGCATCACATTTGCAAGCAATTCGTTCATCATCCGTCATCATCCATTCCTGCAAGCCACCGTGGGATATATCTTCTCGCAGGAAGACGTTGAGAGCAGCATATATAGTTTGAGCTGTTTCATCACCGAGGAACACGACAGCGCTGAATCGTTCGAGGATCATACATATTTCAGATGTTGAGAACCATCGATATGTGCAACCTACATGTGTGAGTGCTACTCCTAGGTAGTAAGTGATAAGAATGCATTCTCACCCTTCCCAACATATGGTTCATCGAATCCATGTCTGCCTCCACTACTCAAAGCTTCTAACAGTGTTGCCCTATTTTTGCAGAAAGGCGAAATATTCGGTTTGGCGGGGTATGGTACATGATATATGTCGGATTGTAAAATTCCACAATCTTTGCTACCTAGATAATGTTTGATGGCACTTTTCGTAGTTAGAATAGTCATGCCATAGATAAAGTATGAATATTACCTTTCTCCAGGTTCAATTATCCTTGGTTTAGATGAAACCACAACATTGTCAGAAACAAAACCTTTAAAAGGAGACCAAACTGCGTAAATGAAGATAAATACGACAAGACAAATGCCTCCGAAACGATAATTGCTAGAAGAAATCATTTTCTTTTGAAATTTGTGAAAGGATATCTCAAGCTGTACTGACAGTGATGTCACGGAAATGATATTGCTATGAGTAGTATTCTCTAGTTTTGAGAAAGAAGAGGAGTGTGAAGATTGAGTAGATACAAAGGTAGGCCACCTCACGGGTAGTTGCATCTTCCTCGATTGACTTATCAAATTGTTCTTTCCTTCTTTCCCAATTTGTTGTTTTTGTGTCACGGGAAAGGGTTGACGAGTTTCATGCTTAATGAAGTGGAATCCTTCATCCTAGGACCACGAGAGGAATCAAAACAATTTATGTGCAATGAACGTAACCAAAACTTTGGATGTTCGATTCGTATATGTGTATATGCCTCTTCATCTTAGCCTTTATGCTGCATCTGTATCCTCTCGTTCTCTAACACAGCAGTAGAAGGCAATCTTATGACAGAAGTGAGGTGGAAATATCGAGGCTGTGGTAAGTCACCCAATGCGCAGGAAAGCTTAAGGGAAATCTTAGATCCAAAATCAACCCTCAGCGCTCATCTCTCATCTCTCATCTCTCAAATCTTAAATCTCAAATCTTTCGTAGACAATGTTGATGTGACATTTTGGTTCAAAGTTATCACGTGTTTATCAGGTTAACCTTCCATTTATCCGTCTCTGAATCAATAGAGTAAGGTTAAGCTTAGGATTACCAGATTTCGGGAAAAGGCACGGAAAAGTAGAAAAGAAGGAGATATTATCACCTCAACGACAATCCATACGACAAACCAAGACTCAGCTCACTCAGAGAATGTAACTTCACATGCGAGCCAAAACTCTTGTCAACATCTTCCTCTTTTCATTTCTCCGCCAATTGTAAGTCTCGCAAGTACTCAAGTCGCAGGAATGAAAGTTTCCGGATCTGTTGAGAAATCATCATCCGAGGTAATATCGATCGATGCTTGTCTGCCTGTGTGGAGCAGCAGGGTGAGATTCAAAAGCTGTGAGAGGAAGATTTTAATTATTTTTTTCTTGCTCAAAAGTACGCTGGTTAACTACCTAGGTAGGCTTGTCAATGACAATATTGTAGTACAGTACCAAGACCTGGTAGTGAGACAAAGCAACGTTAATATAACCATATCTAATCACGAGCATACAGGATTATTGTAGCTCAGCAAGCTTATAGCTGGTTTATCATCATCTTCCTCACACGCACGCTTTTCAGCTATATGACGAGTCGAAAGGAGGACTGCTGAATCTAGTGTTGAGTGAGTATTGATTGTCTGTGTATTGACTGTGGTGGTTGAGGATGTTGTCGGATGCAGTACTGTGTAGAATATTATATAAGGTTACAGACAAGGGTGGG
The DNA here is from genome assembly GCA_025389075.1 of Sclerotinia minor. NCBI lineage: Eukaryota > Fungi > Ascomycota > Leotiomycetes > Helotiales > Sclerotiniaceae > Sclerotinia > Sclerotinia minor. The sequence goes on along the minus strand of QRFH01000015.1, from coordinate 606,439 downwards.
GAAAGATTCAAGGTCATGTCATCTCGGTCGTTCGGAAACAAGGGGGAAGCTTTTCGGTACTCACATCTCATTACTGCATCTTTTTCCATTTGCTGCCGATTTGTGTGATATAGCATTGACATTGACATTGACATTGACATTGACATTGACATTGACATTGGCATTGGCATTGGCTGTGGCACCATTCTGTTCTGGCACTGGCACTTGTGAAAACATGATTACATACTGTACGTACTTGTACTGTACATGACGACTAATTGGATGATTGTTGAATGATTCGGTATGTGTGCACACGATCAATTTTTTAACAAAGAAATTCCCATACCTACTTAGACTTGTCATTGTCGCCCTCGACATTATTAATATTTTTTTCTTGTTTGCAAACAATCAATTGATAGATACTTCTTTTACTGCTTTCGATTGTTCATCTACCAATCAATCCATCACTCAATTCCTTAGCTTTGCCTCGGTAGCAATTGGTTAGCCTCTGCGTCATTTGAGTAAAGGTACTTCTAGGATATCACGAACGCGGGGAGAAAAATCAACAACCGTTTCAAAGAGTTTATTCTACCATCAACGACCAGCTAATGTCGAACGGGGGTGATCGATAAGTGAAGGGGTTACGATCATATCTTAGGGGCCCTAGGGCCAAAAGGAATTACACAAGATGTCATGGAAGACGAGTGAGATGTTGATGGATACCATCAAACATTACTCACATTTCCCCGCGACGGGAGTGAGTTTGAGGCAGATGGTACAATTTGGGGAGAGGCCATCTACAGGTATGTCGAGGAATGCGTCTCTGCGGATTTCAGAAGTTCTGTCATTGTTCTATACCGATACTGATCAGGGCCCTACTTAACAAATAGGTACCCTTTTCCGGGCTTCACAATTTCTCTCTGAAGAACTCCCCATACGACTTGCGCATCGTGTACAAGAGCTATCAGATTTACCAGATGGACTCAATGAGATGCCCTCGATTCAAAAAGTGAAGGAATGGTATGCACAGTCATTTGAGGTATGACTCTTTCTCACACACACCAAAAGAAACGTTTGCGTGAATTGACATGTGAAAGGAAATTACCACACTTCCTCGGCCACAATTATCATCAGATGTCAAAGAACGACTTATGAAGCCTGCGAAAATAAATGGGAAAACTTCCAAGATTTTGACAGAAGCCACACAAAATCCGAGTGTGATGAGGGGACAGTATAGCTCTAATGGGAACGGGAAGGAATCAAAGTCAGCATCAGCAAGAAGATATTTTGCTACAGTAGAAGATAGTACGGATTGGCCTCCAGAACTTCACGATTATAATCAAAGATTTGCGCAAACCCTTAACCATATAAAAAGGCGGCATGATGGAGTGGTTACAACCGTCGCGCAAGGAATTCTCGAATACAAGCGGAAGCGGCAACGTATGCAAATTGATAATAACATACAGTCCTTTCTTGATCGTTTCTATATGTCCCGCATTGGCATAAGGATGCTCATTGGGCAACATATAGCACTCACAGATCAAAGTCACGATAAAGATCCTAATTACGTAGGTATTATATGCACGAAAACCAATGTTCGAGATCTCGCCGAAGAAGCAATCGAAAATGCAAGATTTGTTTGCGAAGATCACTATGGCCTTTTCGATGCGCCGAAGATCCAACTAGTGTGTCCTCCAGACCTTCATTTCATGTATGTGCCAGGTCATCTTTCACACATGCTTTTCGAAACTCTAAAAAATTCCCTTCGAGCTGTCGTGGAAACACATGGACAGGATAAACAGGATTTTCCCATCACGAAAGTCGTCGTGGCGGAAGGGAGAGAGGATATTACCATCAAAATCTCGGATGAAGGTGGCGGAATACCTAGAAGTGCTATACCTTTAGTTTGGACTTATATGTATACTACCGTGGACCGTACACCCAGTCTAGATCCAGATTTTGACAAGAGTGATTTCAAAGCACCAATGGCAGGATTTGGTTATGGTCTACCAATTTCAAGGTTATATGCCAGATATTTTGGAGGAGATTTGAAATTGATTAGTATGGAGGGGTATGTTTCTGAGTTTTTTTTTTTTTTTCCCCCCTTCGCGCAAGCATGGGATAAGCTAACAAAAGTTCCTACAAAAAGTTACGGAACAGACGTATACCTTCACCTAAACCGACTTTCATCGAGTTCGGAGCCTCTTCAATAACAATTAGCAGTCATGAGGGATACATCAAAATCACAATCCCGTCCCGACATTGGTGGAACGCGGATAGGGAGTGAAGACGGATTATCCCGAGGATTGACGCTGGGTCTACGACATAAACAAATGAATTTAAAATTAGGCAATGGAAAAGGAAAAGCCGGAATGGGAACGGGAATGCGTGAGGTCTCGGAGCGAAAACAGGTCGGCGATGCGGAAAGTATGATTAATGAAGGAAGAGGGGGTAGTGGAATGGAAGGTGTTTTTATGGGCGAAGGTGGTGAGGTTTAGAGGCGAAGAACAAAGGTAATGAAGAGAAGAGAAGAGAAGAGATGAGATGAGATGAGATGAGAAGAGAAAAGAATTTTATGTGGCCTTAGAGGAGGATTTCATGGGCGCTGTAGATGATCCGGCTTTGAAGGATTCAGACACGAAAAATATGACAAAATTGCGGCGACGCTAGATTAACTTGGTCATAGATGTGAAATGATGGTTTGATCGGGGGGAGCTTGGGTTGGCTTGGCTTGCCTTGCCTTGTTTTCGCTTGTTGGGCGGGGAGGACCTGGGGTTTTAAAGGGGGGTGGGTGGGTAATCTAGGTAATTGAATAAGTAAAGTATTTATCTTAGAAGATAAATTGTAGTATATATAAGAACCTTTTGAAAATAAGTAAAGAAAGAAAGAAAATTGAAAAAGGAAAATTTTTGTATAATAATATATTTTATTTTATTTTATTTTATTTTATTTTATTTTATTTTATTTTATTTTATTTTATTTTATTTTATTTTATTTTATTTTATTTTATTTTATTTTATTTTATTTTATTTTATTTTATTTTATTTTATTTTATTTTATTTTATTTTATTTTATTTTATTTTATTTTATTTTATTTTATTTTATTTTATTTTATTTTATTTTATTTTTTAAATTATAAAAAAATTAATAAAGAAATCCAAATTTAAAATATAATTATTTAATTTATTTAAATTAATTCAATTTTATAATAATCACAATTATTAATTTTATATTTTTATAAAATGATTAAATTCAATTTTTTATTATTTATTATTTCTTGAAAAATATATATATATAAATCTAAATAATAATTATTCCTTAATAACAAATCTATTAATCTTTTTTATAAATTAAAAAATAATAACCACTACTATATATACTTTTATTAATAAATATAAAAAGTTCAATTATCACGGGAATTTACTACTATATATAACCCAATTAACCAATCAGTATTGGCGATATCGTTCTTATCGTGATATCAATATATCAATATATCAATATATCAATATAACAACTCAAGAAGGGAATCTTCAACATTTTCCAAGGAGCAAGCAACCTTTATACGAGGATCCTCTTTCGTTTCTTTATAAAACAACCCCCAATGTAATATATATATAAGTGTATAGGGAATAGTCAAAGTACTCATTTGCAAGTATCAGACAATTTTCTTTTCTTGTATCATTTCATGTTTCATGTATAATGATGAACTAACCTCATATGAAAAGCTAATTATTTGGAAAGGAAGTTTTTGAAATTCCACTATCTATCACACATCACATCTCACATCAAAAAGCATCATGTACACAGTTCAGAACCCAAACTTTCAAGATCAAGACCAAGATCATAACCACAACAAAAAACAAAACCCAAGATAGAAAATAATAAATCCAATAAAACATTTCTGATAGGTGGTATCTTACTTAACTTACTTACTTGCATGCATGACTGAAGATCAAAGAATCTCAACGCTAAAATGAAGCTCAAAAGAAACTAATAGAAAAAACACACATCCATACATCGACATTTGATGTTGCCGAGAATCCTTTCCCTTTCTTTCTTTCTTTCCTTCCATTGCCTTCCCTTGCTTACTATCATATCCATATACCTATCCATAACCAACTCAAATCCAAATCCCTATTCCCATCCCCATACTCAAATCCCCACCCCTATCCCATCCCTATCCACGTCACTTGCCTAAATAAAACCACGAGTTTTCCGGGACCAAAACGACCGTATCCAAAACATAAAGTCGTCCGCAACAAATAATCCATAAATCTCATCTCTCATTCCATCATATCAAATCATACCATAATAAAAATCAAGTTCGTTAATATGATACCCAAAATCCTAATAAACCCCCCGTCTCCCACAGGTACCATATCAGTAATACATACTATTCCTCATACTCTTATCAACCCCATTTCGATACCAATCTTCATAATCAGCGCCAACTTGTGGTTCCATGTATGAACTCCTAGTCATGTGTTCACTGTAGGCGGAACCTGTAGATTTAGTTGGACGATCGCGGTCATAATCACTACTTCTCAAATCCAATCCCTCATGTAACCTATCCCATTTCTCCGCATCTCTTGGACTTGAAAAGTCATTGATATGGGCAGTACTTGAGAAACGATCATCTTCTACTCCTCTGCGGTGAGACCGTTCATCTCGTCTTCTATCTCTCGAACTATGAATTTCCGAAGAAGACGGTGGGGGAGGAAAGGAGGTGTTAGATCCATACGACGAAGCTCCGAAAGTAGGGGGGAAATTAGCAGGTGATGGCACATAAGTAGACCCAACATCAATATTGCCAGGTGTAGATTGACTGTAGCTCTTGAATATTTGGCTGCGATTGCGTTTCATAGCTGGCGGTGGCGGTGGCGGTGGTTTATAATTATCTTGACTAGCATTGCTTTGCGTACGATCATGTCTTGATCGACTACGCTCACGTTCTTGAGGCTCTTTTACCCGACTAGTGGAATTCGCTCTGCCCGGCCTATTTGAAGAATTGACATTAGTGGGCCCGGTATAGACTTTGCCACTACCAGGCTGAGCGGAATATGGTTTCCTTTCACGTTCAATTTGTACCGCTGATCCTTCATCGACGCTTGATGATTCAGATGTGACGGAAGGTGCACCGGCATAAGGCATTCGTTCCCGTTCAATAGACTTGCTAGTCGGTCCCGCATATGAGGAGGCTCTGGGCTGAGGTGTATCATCAGGACGGGATTTTGACCGATCGGCAGGCGTAGACTGACGGGGTGGTGGGCTAGAGGTTCTTGGTTTATTTCTGCTGCTTTGAGGAATGCCAAGCTCATCAGAGAAGTTAGATATTGCGGTTCGCATCAATTTTTCCGAGTCACGATCTCCAACATGAGGTAACAAGTGGCGCGAGATTTGTTTTGGTAAACGTTCCGGTTTTCCATCCACCATTTGTCCATCGGCATTAATCGGTAAAGCTAGGACAACTTTTCCCAATCTCTCTGACTCTTCACTGGGGTAAGCAGATATTTGAATTGTCATCCAGTGTGCAAATCCAAGGGGAGTCAAGGCTGGTATTGTAGGATAGGAATGAAAATCTTCTTGAACTAGATGGTGTTGACAGCCAAGATCTTGGTATAGCTTCGAAATTTGGGCGTTAGACAAGGTTTTGAAAACGGCTAGATATAGAATGTGAGCATGAATAAAGTTAATGGTAGAAGTAAAGGAACCTTACAAACATATGGATGGATTTCCTTGCCGATAGGATATGCGCTATAATATGTTGCCATTTTCGAAGGTGTGATCACAATGCTCTTTTTAGGCGCAAAATCATCAACCTGTGGATGACATCAGTACGTTTTTCAAACACACTCCAGATGGATCGAAGATAAAACATTTCTGTGAAGCCTTGTCCCACGGAAATGCCTCATCCAAGTATGGAAGGACTAACAATATGATTCGCAAGACCTCTCAAGAATTGCCCCAACCTTTCCGTAGGCCGGGATTCATTATCAAACAACCGACCCCATTTGTGATCAATTGTAGATAATTCCAAGGATGAATATGTGCGATGAACTTTCTGCGCCGGTCGGTCATTATGTCCGCGGTCACGATCCCGATCTCGATCACGGTCATTGTACCTCGCAGAAGACTTATCCAAGGATGGACTTAAAGGAGGGGATCTCATAGGTTCTGTAGGTGGAGTGGAAAAGGTTTGTTTGGTGGTAGAAGATGGTGAAGGAGGAGTGTAAACCCTGCGATTATCCGGAGGAGGAGATTGACTTGTAGAGTTGGATTTCTCTGAGAATTCACGTTGCATATACGAAGCTCGTGGTTGGTCATCAATGGTGCCTGTTTGCTTGAGATGTTCGAAAACTAAGTGAATAGGTTTCAGTAAGCATGGGCATTTCGGCGAGGCTCAACAACAAAATTGACAAAAGATGCAGTGAAGAGATGCACAACATATACTTACGTTCTCTTTTAACCTTCTCAGTGATTGCTGCGATTATCTCAGGCGATACTGAATCGCTATCTACAGCGGAGCCACGGTCAGAACCATATGCCGTTCCCATATTGTTGTTTGATGAGTATGATGACTGTTGTGGTGATAGTGGTCGAGCACTTGATGCGCCTTGGGAGGGATAAGGTAAATCTCGAGATTCCGTAGCATATCTATTCGAGGTCGAGGGGTTTGAATAGGTAGGCATGTGCCTGTTGGGATCATTGAAATCGTAGGTCTTGTAGGTCTCATACCCATATTCCGGGCCTGAATCGCCTCGTTGTGGACGACCGTAAGCGTCAAAATGGGCCATGTTTAAAGGCGAGGCTATGTGATTTGGTGTTTGTCACCTCATAAAGGTTCAAGGTTCGAGAGTTGGATTTGAGGTAGCTTATTCTTGTATCTTGTGTCTTTCTCGTATGATCCGTTTGGTCGATAATAATTTGATAGGATATGTGATGTAAGTGTTGTTGTGAGAGGAGATTGAAATAAGGTTATTGGGTTTGAAAGTCTTTTGAGGTTTATCGTCGTGTGTCTTTGGTGGGTTGTCGAAGTTTCTCGATATGCCTAAAGGCTTATTCAATAAGAAAATGTGAGAAATGTCTCGAAAAGTATCGTGCCGTGTCGTGTCGTGTCGTCGAAAGTTTCCGGTTAAGCTTAGCCAGCTTATCGCTACCTGGTGCAGAGCAGGAGAAAAAGAAGGAAAAGAAAGCGAGCAAAGACTTTTACTGAGCGTTTGAGATACGATACTCTACTCCAAGCAAGGACTCTTCTGCCGCTGTATACACCAAATTCAACCCTGGTCTATGGCTTCATTGGCTTATTGGCGTTAAGAAAGTCCCACGAGATGATTCCAACATACCGACTGTATTGTATCTCCGTATCTGGGCAACGGCAAGACGGAAAAAAGTTTTTTACTCCTCAAATAAAAGTTAACTTGCTTTAACCTAAGATCTTACATCAAATCATCGACTCACAAATATTTTTCAACGGCAGACCGGGGCAAAATGTGAGGTATGTGTGGTATGTATGATATGTATGATATGTACGATATGATGATTGCCATTACGATTAAGAAGTAAAGATCTTCCAAGATGACATAGCTTTTGGTTGTGTATCAACATGATAAATATTTTAGTATTCACATTTCTCTATTAAATTCTTATGACGCATATCCGCAATAATGATTCATACAGGATTAGAAACGATAAAACTCACGATAACAACAACGAAGGACTTTTTGTCTGAAACTATCACTCCACCAATGCGCGCACACATCTTTCTTCGCATCGTGTCTCACGTTTCAACATTCCCCAACTTGCTACATTCTCATGTACTCCGTGCAAAGCAAACCCCTCAATATATTAAACGATAGGACGATCAATACTTTTAAACAGCTTCTCCCCAGTATTTTCGACGGAACAGGTTTCCAAGCTTATTCTAACACATATAGCCTACTTAAGCTACTTTGACAACCACACACCAGTCAGTCTAAATTGTCTAAACCAATCTCCATCCTTCATGATTTAGTCCTCCATAATTCAAGTCAATTTTGCATTAGTTTATCCTTTCATCATTGAGATTTATAACCACTAATATTTATCGTTCCTTGTACTAACTAGGAAATAGATCATCTCATTCCTATGCTAAAGTACGGGATTGGGGGACTCTTACTGTGTATCGCTAAAACAACCTTCTAACGGGCACGGAACCAGGGGTTGAAGAAATTATAGGGCGTCAAATTATGATCAAGATTTACAATAATTCTTACAACCATGATGGCAATTTTATCTTTTTCTTCAAGATTTATTACAAGTACACTCCTATCTAACCATCCAACCAACTAATCGACCAACCAGCTAAATAACCATAAATTATCTACTCAATCCTCACAAAATATAAACATAAAATACCAACCACCAAACCTAGTACCCATAACTAATAAATCCCAACCCATCCTTCACCCCACCATCACCGACCAAAGCACCCAACATCCAACATCTGACACCCCTCGCCACTCATCCTCATCCTCATCCTTATCCCAAAATACCGCCCAACAGGGCGTAGCAATAATACATAATCACCAATTGCAAACACAACCCTCCGTTTCATTCCCCAAGGGTTTTCGTTTCAAAGTCAAAAATCAAAAGTTAAGAGTTTCCCTTCTACAGTAACTTTATATACCCATCTACTATTATATATATATATATATCAATCGTCGACACGACACGTACAAATTCAACTTTCAACCGATGCGATGATTCGGCGTAGGATGAAGTATCCAACCGATCAAAAGCTAATTAGGCAGATGTAAGCGCAATCAATCCCAAGGTCAAAGTCTGGCTGGTGTAACGATGCTGTACTGGAGGCAGCGGCTGCCTGAGGTTTCGTCGGTTGGTAGTTATGGGTTAAGGCTCTATCACTGGTATTCACTTGGAAGTGAAGTCGTTACTAGATCAAGTAGAATGTAGGTAAACTAATTGATAAATAAGTTGAGCACGAAGCTCTTAAACTATGAAACTATTCTAACTATATACTAATCCGTAGAGGGAGCCTCTAGGAGCTTCCTGGCTCCTCAGGGCTCCTGGAGCTTTAGGAGCTCTGAAGGCTCCCAGGGCTCCATCACGTGATCCAACTATTTGCCTCAGGACACTAATCCTGGGACGATTCGTCTCCTGGGACAATATAGCTCCTAGGATAATTATTATCCTGGGGCACATTTTATCCTAGGACACTTGTCCTAGGATTCCTTATCGATAAGGACCCCCGTACTTGTTTTTATTGTATACTATGGTCGTGGTTTGTGACAGCTGGATCTAAATAGACTTTTTGATTTGATATAAAATTAGATATAATTACTACAAGAAAATAGTTTGGTATTTATACTTATATTTATTTTTATTTGATATTATAACTTATTTCTTTTGTTAAATTTTTAAATCAAACTGATTTTAATTTATTTAAGTATTATTAATATTTATATTAATTTATTGATATTTTTTAAAAAAAATTAATTTTTAATTATAATTATTTATAGCTCATCTACATCTATTTATTTCCAAAACATCAAACATTTATATATTTATAATAATTATATAATTATAAAACCTCATTTACTCAAATAAAATCTTTATATTGTTACGAGGTTTGCCGTCTAGATCACGTGGAAGTGCTCTAGGCTCTCGAGATGGTTTATAACTAGGCGTCAAGCAGGGACTTAAAGTAATGACAATAATATGATGCAATTCGTAACTAATAGTATGGTATACTAAATGATTGATCTTGAGCACGAAGCTCTACATTGTAATGAAATCCATTCCTTTATATAGACCTTCGTTTCCTGGATCCCTTAGGAGCTGTACACTCCAGGAGCTCTTAGCTCTCTAAGGCTCCCTTAGGAGCTGTACGCTCCAGGAGCTCTTAGCTCTCTAAGGCTCCTTCACGTGACATATCAGTGTGCCATGATCATGTGATGTCTATCGTAACATATATCTAATCTAATCTATATTAATTACCCATCTACAACCCATCTACATCTCATCAACAACATCATCAATAACTATATGTACACAAAAATAAATATAAATACACCATCACCTCCTAGAGATCTTTGTCTTGTCCCCCCTTCCAACTTCCTCTCAACTTCTCCCTACCTACGGATCATAGATCTCTCTATCAGCATATCACCATATCGTTTTTAATACCTCTAACCTCTAGATGTAGAAGAATCTTATTATAAAATAAATCTATTATCCACTGATCATCCTTACCCCAAAAATGGAAAACTCAAAACTTAAAGAAACTTTTCCTTTACTTTCCGAGTTTACAAAGTCAAATCTTAGAGAGCACTAATGCTCTGTGTTCACAAGGAGAATGAAAAATAGCATGATATAATGATCTAATTACAGTAAACATATCACCATTTATAACTCTTACGATAACTAATAACATTAATGAATCGCTAATATTATTGTCAACTAGCTATCTACCACCATGCGTAAGTGTGTGTACGAAGTGAATGATTTCAATTCAATTACCACTGTAATATAGCTACTGTAATAAGGCCCTAAGCGAATGCGAAAGAGACTAGCTCTTTCAGTAAGTCTATATAAGACTTACTACTTTCAATATGTAGCTAGCTCTTTAGACAGAATACAATTAGACATACAGGACCTACGCAATCCGTGGGTGCTACGTCTTCCGTATCCTTCTCGTACCAACAGTAAGAATAAAGCCAGTTACTAGCATAATATCCAGTTAAATCTGAAGTCTTGAAACCATTGCATGTTGTGGATGGAGCTGGAGCTCAAGCTCAAGCTCAAGCTGAACACCGAAATAAATAGCATTTAAAGTAAAGAAAAAAAAAAAAAAGCACTATGAGTTTGCAAAAGAAAAGTCATTGTTTTTCTTTTCAAAAAAATCGCTGTGTCTGTCTCGATAATGTAGCTCAATTGTGAAATGCATCAAGTTCTCGCGAAAAAGTCCCATAGTCCAGAAACTCTCATTTCCATGAAGAACAACGAAGAAATTGTCAGGTTCTGAATCTTCAAACGATTGTCTACATTTCATCGTCGCTGGAATCGTAGGCGGACCTACGGTAAACCTCATTGGATTCGGGAGCCCACTCAGTGACGCCTGGATTGGTTGGTTGTTGTGTGCGTTTTCCAACCTGAAGCGGGAGTTATATTAGTACTATTGATAAACGCAACAATGATAGATGATGGGGCCAAATTTTTCAAGATACTCACAGGTTTAGCCCAACCAGTAGATGGGTTGGTGACGATATGGACCGTCTGCGAAACTGGTGCTGGTGCTGGTAAAGGGCGAGAAGCAGTGCCGGGTGGACGAGTACCCGAGGAAGCAGGAGAAGCACGGCTACTGGTAACGGAAGCCACACTCGATGGGCCGACAGTTGAAGTTGCTTGTGATGTCAATGTCATTGCTCTTTCTTGAGAGTGGCGTACTCCGTTTGCATCATATGCATTGTATCGAATAGGTGGGCCAGCTCGGCGTCTAGAATCACGGGTCGTCCATGCATCAGAACCGACAGGCATATCCCCCGTGCGAGTACCGTCGAACGGGTTACTCATGGATGATTGCGAGCGACTCCCGATTTGGCTTCTAGCAATTGCTCGTAGATGCGGCGCAAGCTGTGAGCCATTGGAGGTATTGCCGATGGCAAGGGAAGATGTACTTTGAGATAACTATAGAATATTGATTAGCACGGTAAACATTTCAATGTTCGAATGTCGACTTCTGAATGGACTATATAGTCTAGACTATGGAAATGCAAAAACATGGAGAAGATACTTACTGCAGACATGCTTGCAGCATAAGAAGAGCCTGTTGTTTGCTCAGATGCACCGGTGGTTGTAACGAACTCCTCCGGTTCGGTACCTGGAGCAGGTGTCAGGTCGACCTCGGGGTGATGACCTTCTTTCCACTGAATACATTCCATGCACCACTACAATCGATGTTAGCAATCATACCTATTGAACGTATGCTTCACATCTGAAAGTTTTGCACATATATACCTTGTTTCCCCTAGATCTCTGTGCCTTGCTAAACTGATCCAAGGGCTTATACTTAGAGCATGGACCCTCGCATTGGAGCTCAGTCAATTGCCCACCCTTGCAGCCACGGCATCGTAGAAGCGGCTCTACTGAATTTGGCTTCATTTTTGGATTCAGAGAAAGTTGATGTTTGTACGGAGCAATCTCGCTCTTTGAGAAGCAATCTTGCGTCTTGAAAATTTTGCAATGACGACATTTGAACTTGAAACTGTAAACAAGACCATCAGTAAGCTCTACGAGAAATGGTACCTTGGTTTCTTCATTTGTATGTATGAATGTGGCTTGAAACGATGAGAGTGATGACAGGATCGGGGTACAGGGCATATAATATGCATGACCAATGTAGACTTACTCGACTGGAATTACGGCATTGCGGCTGCAAAGTCTGATCAGCACAAGGAATCAACCGCTCATATTTAAGAACATACGTGGCAGCAGGACTATAACGGTTGTTATTCCACGACATCCTGGATAGATATCAAGGAAAGGACTGGTAGGAATTTTGTTAATTATATCGAAAAATGATCGTAGTTGAGCTTGAACTTCAAAAAGTTTAGTCGCTGCTATATTTGGAAAAACAGCGTTAGCGTTTGAGATTTGAGGCGAGCATTTATTTCATCTCCTTTCCTCACTTTCAAAGGGCAGTGAAGTGTGGAGTAAGCTATAGATGGAAGGTGCGAACAAGGCCATCTGCTTTTGGAGTCACGATTGGCTTACGGAAGATGGATAGCTGGAAGAAAGGCGTGCGACGAGATTGAAATTTGCATAAGAATAGTCACTTACTGTGGAAAAAAGGTTGTTGGTATGAGTGTAGATAACACGTCTTGTGTCAATGCTGAAATATTGAAGATCGACTGGAACGGTCAATTACGGATTTGGAATTTTGGCGTATCACCCAAGTCTTGATTGTGCAAGATCGAGGCCAGCCCAAAGTATTGAAGATTGGTTATGAACTAATTAAGAAGTAATATTGGGTAGAAGAAGAAAGAAATTTGGTGATGGTGGAATGGAGTTGTGTTTTGGAAGAAGAGTAGTAAGAGACAGAGGGAAGTCTTTTGTAGCTCGTTAGCTTGTAGTCATCCAGTCTGTCCGTTGTAGTTCAAGAGTGAATATGAGTAAACGAGGGAGGGGGAAGGGGCTTCTAGAAAGGAAACAAGATCAATATCAATTGGAACTCCTCTTTGAAGTGAATTTTGAAACAACCATAATGGCATTTTTGGGGTTCTTGCACCTTCTTAAACGAGCGCCAGTTCATGATTTCTCAATTCTCCTTCAATATCACCATTTCGTTTGTTTACCATTTGCTAGGTACCTGACATTGATTCATGCGCCACGCCAGCAGGAACTCACATGAAATCTAACTACAAGCTATTTTTTGATGCCAGAATTCTTTATCCTACAGCGCTACGTTTCATATGCGCTCTATCATATCATACGTTCTTCTGCTGCTTTTTCCACTTCGGAATTTTGCAGAGCGTGCATGGATCTCATGTCGCTTGCTTTTCACTTCTGCAAACGATATGACTACCGGCTTAACTGGACTGAGTGTCACCATTACATGCATTCATTATGATCTTCAGTAACAGACTAGTAGGCCAATACTGACATTTCGATGTGCACTAGATTGAGATTCGGCATGGGGACACTCCAAGCACAGCTAGGATACAAGATAGCAAGCAGGAAGGGTTACACATTTCCAATAATGATGTCATAAAAAGAACATGGTCCTGATGGCGTTTCTCCCTAAAAGTATCTCTTCGCCGATGAATAACATAATGTTTCAAGGTCCGCAAGTCACTTGATTGCCAGAAATCGCTACTAGCAGTCCATCCTGAGCTCTCGCGGCGCGTGTTGGCAGACGCCATGGCTGAAGAGAAGACGTCTTACCGCATCAGACCTTCCCATTCAAATTTTGCCTCCCCATCGGGGCATGCCCGGCCTTTTGTTCGCACTTGGGAAGCTCTTGAGGAAGTCGTCGGGATTGATCTTATAATCAGGGGTAATGCACTTGTTTGACCTCCACCATTAATCCTCCGCAAGTGCAGAGTATGACCGATGTTTGGAGGCTCAAACTACTCGGCTGATTTCTAATGCTGACTGGTTGCTCCATCTCGCACAAAATCTCATTTAATGAAACCACATATTCCCACTTGAACAAAGCGGAGTGAGATTGATAAGAAAGTCAGCTCTCATTGAATACCGAAACTTTTGATCACCCGTCCAACAGGAGGAGCGGTGCGGAAATATCAACATCTCCCCAGACTTTTCATCTTTATCAGATTCACACCGCTTCAAGCTCGCATATGCAAAGAACCGTTAGACTTGCCCTATCCTTTCCAGCCTCGAATCAGACCCGATACTGTGGATTATGGACACGGTGAAACGTGTCAATCAGAATCTTCAGCGGAAGAAGAAGAAGAGACTAAATATTACCAGGTATGCGATGATATAGAAGTTAATATAGCTTCAACATGTGCTTTTTGTTTTTTTTCCTCCTTAGGGAGGGTCACATCATGGCATGATTCTTTTTCACCTCTGATCAAGTTGAAGAAAAGTCTGGACGCCACAATCAAATCATGCAGGACGAAATGCAGGCCTTGATTCGAGCATGATGACAGGGGCGTTATTCAGGGTCCCATTCGATCAATATGACGATTATTAAACTCTACACTTTTTACACATTAAAACCTGAACTTTCCGACTCCCAACCTCCTCAAACAGTTTTCGAGCGAAAAAGCGCGCCGGCTCATCAATAGCTTTTGGGACCGTCGACAGCGGAAGCCGGAAGAGCTAAAATGGCAAACTCAGAAGACCACGTTTAGTGGGTAAATGGTACCCGAACCATACCCACAGGAACTGGCAAGGATAAAGTACGCTAAATTTTAAACCAAGACAAAATGGACTGTCAACGGTCAACGCCTGAAGAAGGAAAGGCGTTGAAATTTTATGAAATGATGAAGGGAAGAAAGGGGCGCTCATGGGCGTTGGGACGGATACATGGAGCACAAAGTTAAGAAGTGCAGCAGCAAACCAAAATAAGCATATTCTTTTTGCTTTTTGTACTTTGTTATTCACTAGAATCCATGGTATGCGCCGTCAGCTTCCATCATACCATTTGGGGAGGAGCAAGACATTTCCAGGCTGGATGCTTGCGTAAATCGGGTTACTGTAATGCACTGCACAACCTTGGGAACACAAAACACCACTAGATCATCCTGTCTTTCATTAGATTGATTTCTTTTTGGGCAAGGCCCCAGCGGTATGAGAAGTTCAGATTCTCTGAATCTTTATCCACTAAATTATACAGCGAGGCTACACTTGGATGGGCGTTGCATTGATGGGACGAGACCGGATTCAGGTAGGCATGGGGATTACATTGAACTTTATACACATTTTGGGCAGAAGCGGACGGCGAAACACGAACAGTCCGTATAATAAATTGTGAGATATATATTAGTGGATTGGGAGTAACAATAGAAATCTATGACTGTACGCAATGTTCACCAATGGGGCAGGCATTAACATCAAATCTTCCGACATTTCTTTCCCAGATTCCCACCGTTCTCCGAGGTCTAACGACATTTCCCCTATATTTTCTAATCTCGATCAACCACTCACTTATCAAGTCTGTGGCCACTCTTGACATGTGCTCGAATGCCGCTGCACGTAGAGTAGAATCTTTATCAGCTTATCCTTGACCTGTCACAGCCTCGAATCTATGCTTATTATCTCTTTTCTGCGAGTTTATTTCTAGAATATCAGACGCAGAACGGCAGTTCTCGAAGCGTGGCATGACGTGGAATGAGAGTAAGAGGCGCATTTTAATGGCTGATGATAAAAATAATGATTCGTTTTTGGGGCTGGATACAGAGAACACTTACCATTGAATCAAAAGGACAGGTTAAAAGATGCTGGGTGTCCTAAATTGCCACTGTACCATTTATGGTAAGTAACACGAGGTAACAGGCAATAAAAAGAAGAAGTCTTGAGATGTGTGGATGAGGGAAGAAATAAATAAACAAACAAAATGAATAAATAAACATTCCCTCGTGCGTGGAGAGCAAAGCTACATACATAATAACTCGAGTCAAGCATATGTAAGAGTCTTATGATACCCGGGGATCTGTCTGGTACGATTGAGTAAAGTACGAGTACGCATCGCTACCAAATCAATAAAAAGATCAATGGATGCATTTTCCCACTCGCCTGTACATACATATTAAATTACCCGCTGTACGAAGTATCTTTGAATGGAGCTCGGAATCTCAGATATAGGATTAGCCAGTACGAAATCTCCCCAAAGTAGGTACCAAGTGTAGCTAATCCGTATGCATTGACCAAATGGAAATTTGGGGAAATATGATATGGATATGATGATATGAGAATAGAATCAATCAAGTCAATCAAATCAATGGATGGATGGATGGATGGATGGATGGATGGATGGATGGATCAATGGGGGAATGAGGTAATGAAGCAATGAATCAATCAATGAGTCGATGAATCAATCAATCAGTCAATCAATCAGTCAATCAATCAGTCAATCAATCAGTCAATCAATAAACTTTGATGGCATGGTGATAGTTTGGTTTGGTTTTGGGTTGATCTTACAACAAACGGGTCTTGTGATATGAGATGACCTGGGTTTTGATCTTGAATGGCTTCAGAATGGCTGGACATTTTACTACAAAGAGTTTAAGATGGAATTGACTGACATTGCACAGTCTGCACTGAGTGAAGAAGCGTTTGAACTAGAGTTTCTACGGGATAGATATAGTCAAGTTGACCTTGGTTGGCTTGGGAGGGGAAAAGAAAAGGTAAGAGAAAAGAAAGGTAAAGAAAGGTAAGGTAAGTCTTAAGATCACTTTTTTTTTCACATCGGAATTCACCTTTGACACACCAATCACTAATAAAGCTACTACCTCGTACCCTGGAAAGCTTTTAGAACTTTCACCATTCATCACCGCTCATCACAATTCACACTTCACACTTCACACAATTCACACTTCACATTTCACATCATCTCACACTTCACTCATTTTCTACTACTGCGCTGCGCAGAGTCACATCCACAACTTATTTCTTTCCGTGTCACCCTCCAAGCCCTCAAATGTCATCGCGACCTTACATTTTTATTTTCCAAACTGTACTGTGGTTACATACCACTACCAAGATAAAATCTCCTCCTTTTGTACACATTTATAATCATCGTTACTGGATTGTACATCATGAGATAATCGCTCAGCATAACTTTTGGGGGGGGGATTTCTTCCCTTTTTATCTTTTTATGCATATCTAGGTATCTATTTATCTATCTATCTATCTAGCCATATCTGCTGGTTTCAACGAGAGAGAAGGGAAAATAAAAAATTAAAAGGAAAACATTACATACACACAAAACTCTAAACATCCAAATGATCGAGTCCAATCCAAATCAATCATTTCAATCCACTCTTTTGATTCAATGACCCTTTTTCACTTTCCTTAATATAACCTCATTGATTGGAGAGGGCCCCGCCTTTGAAGTGAAAGCCCCTCTTCAATTCCTTCACTCATGAATAGTAATCCGTCATTGTTCCGTATGTAGGTAGTAAGTAAGTAGGTAGGTAGGTGTAGGTAGGATAGATAGGTAGGTAGGTATTTCAAAAGTTACATGACATTTTTCCTCGTTCTTAACTCTATACGTATTACGAGTAACTTGGCCCAACTTCCCCGGGCCACCCAGATCACAATCTTTACTCGGTCGCTGTGTTGGCATCACAAGAAGCAATCGAAACTTTTTTAGCCGACACCTTTCCAGGGATCCAAAAACCAGCAGAGAGCACTGGCATTTTTTCTCTCTTTTCCTGCCTATTGATTTACGAGATTTACAAGTGCTCTTATTCAGCTAAACTTCTAAACAGCCTGTTGTTCGAGACAAGTCCCACAACCTCGCTCCTCATTCGTGCCATCAGTTCCCACCCACACGCATACCGGTACCTCAAATAAACATCAACCCAGCATAATCGAGCTTCAAGGAATCAAGCACAGCACCGCACCACCGCACCACCGCACCGCATCGCGCAGGGAAAAAAAAAAAAGAAGAGAGAGAAAATTCTAAGCTTTCGCTACATCCCATCCATCCATACGTACATACCTCCTTCGAAGTTCGAACCACCCACTCGCTGGTCCCTCGTTCCCCCATTCGTTGCACAAATTTATTCACACACCCACCCACCCCTTCATTTCTTACCTCTGGAGTCTTCTTCCTTCCAAACTCCTTCCACCTTTCCCAAAATTCCTTATTAATTATGCCGGTGCACATCATACCAATAATGATAATGCCTACCATCATCTAATATCCATTATTCGAGACTCACCCATCTCTGGCAATCACCCACCCACACCCCCTGGAGAAACTACTTAAAAGTTCGATGTCAAAGTGGATCTTAGCGAAATTGGTTATTACCATCATCCCCGAGCTGTTCATGCCCCAAAGATTGTCTTCTGGAAGGATTTGCGGAACTTAATAAAACCCAAACTAGAGAAAGCGAGAGAGACCTTGAGGACTTTCCACGGTTCAAGTCCTGGTAGTTTCGACAATTCAAAGTTCATGCAACCCATGCCAGTGCTTTCCTTTTAACTGACTCTCATGCGCTTGCTATATCCACCAATTCCACCTACGACAAGCAAGCCATCGCCTCCCCCACGCCGCACATCGAGAAACTACAAAGGGCCCTTGATCTATTACTATATTACCACTTCTCCTATCATTGAAAATACTAAACCAAAAACGTCACGAGTTGTCCGTCCCATTCGACTTGATCGTCGAAAGCCTTCTTGCTCTAGCGGGTCAAGACCCGCACTACCGATTCTTGGTAACGGCTTCTTTTACTACTACCTACCCTTGGACCCTTTCTCAGACATCCCATTACATCTCTCTCTACCTGATCATTCTCTTGATCATTCAATTCGCTGCTTTCACTCATTTGCAATTTCGCGGAGGACTTCCAAAACATATCATTATCAACCTCGATCGTTACCTACCACCATCGATATTCACGTACATGAATGCTCTGGTTAACATAAGGAAGCTCTCGTAGAGCTATATACGCCGCATCATTGGTAAGTGAATCTCCTGATACTCATCACTGGCCTTGACATGCAATCTTTGGGTGTGTCGAAGGAGATTGCTGACACAGCCAATTTCATCCAGTATTCACTGTCGGTCATTTAACACGAATATCTATTACTTATTAAACTCATATATACATTACTACAATTCATACATCGCATCACTCGATCTACAAACATGACAGTCGCCTACGATTTGACCCACCGAGGGACTTCGGCCCCTCAAACTTCAGCCGGACAAGCTTTGGAAGATAGGTTCGAAGTGCTGAAGGATATTGGAGATGGTAGCTTTGGTAGTGTTGTTCTAGCACGAGTACGCGGGGCGGGAGCTAGCGTAGCTCGACGCGGAACAATTGTAAGTTTAAGCAAGGTTGGTAGAGGAATTGCTTAAGCTGACGGAACGATTATAGATTGCTATCAAGACGATGAAGAAAACCTTCGAATCATTTCAACCATGTCTAGAATTACGAGAAGTTGTCTTCTTGAAGACGTTACCGCCTCACCCACACCTTGTTCCTGCATTGGATATATTCCTCGACCCTTTCACCAAAAAGTTGCATATTGCTATGGAGTACATGGATGGCAACTTATATCAATTGATGAAGGCTCGTGATCACAAGTGCCTGGACGTTTCTAGTGTCAAGAGCATTCTCTTCCAAATTATGCAAGGACTCGAGCACATTCACGCTCATCATTTCTTCCATCGCGATATCAAACCAGAGAATATTCTCGTTTCCACATCAGCGCAGGATTCAGGAAACTCTTTCCGACGATACTCTGCTATGGTTACCCCCCCTTCCACACCGCCAGCTTACACCGTCAAGATTGCCGATTTCGGTCTTGCACGAGAAACTCATTCGAAGTTACCTTACACAACCTACGTATCGACGAGATGGTACAGAGCACCAGAAGTGTTATTAAGAGCAGGCGAGTACTCGGCTCCAGTGGATATTTGGGCGATTGGTGCCATGGCAGTGGAAATTGCAACTCTGAAGCCTTTGTTCCCTGGTGGAAACGAAGTCGATCAGGTTTGGAGAGTGTGTGAAATTATGGGGAGCCCAGGAAACTGGTACAACAAAGCAGGCGAGAGAGTTGGCGGAGGTGATTGGAGAGAGGGTACGAGATTGGCTGGGAAACTTGGATTTTCATTCCCAAAAATGGCGCCACATGCCATGGACACAATTCTTCAGACTCCTCAATGGCCGGCATCATTGGCCAAGTTCGTCACGTGGTGCTTAATGTGGGATCCCAAGAGTCGACCAACTTCAACACAGGCGATGGCTCACGAATTTTTCACTGATGCTGTGGATCCATTAAGGCCAAAGTCTTCATCGAGGATACTCGGTCGCAAACAGTCGGACCTAAGTTACCGTAGCTCAAAAGAATTCCCCGAAACAACACCAACCTCGACCACGAAACCCTCTTGGTTCAGAAAATCTTTGATCGGCAGAAATGATAATTCTAACACCGCTACTGTTCAGACTAAGGAAAAGGAGAGCTTGGTAACAAAGCCTTCACCGGTACTTACACCTACAATTAGTGAGATTCCTATTGCTAAGACACGTCAGCCTGCCGCTAAGCGGTCAACGTGGGCCAGCGGGGCTACTAACGCAGCGCCGATGCCGATTTTGCCGACAATCAAACCCATCTCGCCAATCTCTGATACTGCAACAGCACAAGCAAGCAGTAGAACACCGTCATACAACGATCTCTACTCTGGACAAAATGATAAGGGTTCGAAGAAAATTGGCCGTCAACTATCAGTTGCCTCGAGCACGAATCATTATGCGGAAATTCATCGACAACAAGCAGAAATGGCATTGAGTGGAAATTCTGGATTAGTATCTCCTCC
Source organism: Sclerotinia minor (assembly GCA_025389075.1). Taxonomy (NCBI): domain Eukaryota; kingdom Fungi; phylum Ascomycota; class Leotiomycetes; order Helotiales; family Sclerotiniaceae; genus Sclerotinia; species Sclerotinia minor. The sequence goes on along the minus strand of QRFH01000015.1, from coordinate 585,438 downwards.
AAGTGGTCATAAAGAAAGCTTCTTCTCGCACCTAAGAAAACGTGCGAGGAGGTTCTCTGGTCGACAATCCCAAACTCCCATGTCACCAAAATCAATGGATCTTGAATCACAGGCTGGATGCGGACCTTGGTCGAGCAATCGATCATCGATGGTATTGGATGTTAATCAACCTTCTAGCCCTGCTGCGCAGAAAGTCGATTCCTCCGAGGCATTGGACAAGGCGCTGCGCAACGTCCAGCAAAACTTGGATTCCCCACAAAGTACAAATTCCCCTCCCATACCACCAACTCATCAAATTCACCCAAGCAGCGTTTTGAAGAGACATCACTCGGTGCCTCACCAACAAGCACCTCGCTCCACTGCTGATATTCCAAGATCCGTCGCACCCATACCCACTAGGAATAGGAGGAGCCAATTGCCAGGCGTTCAACAATATGAGACTCCTGATGAGGAAGATGAATTGCTTGACGAAGCGCAAATTTCTACAAAGACGACGATGATGAAGCGTGGGAATTCAGTCCAAACCGATCATCGAAAACCCTTAAGACAATCACATAGTAATACTGGTTTAAATCCATACCCCACCCCTTCTCCGTCCGCTAATGGTAATTCGGTACTTTTTGGTCAGGGGTTGAACAATGCTTCACCAACTCCAAAACCTCAAGGACCTGGCAAGCAATCTTCAACACCACCATATGACTATGAAGAAAATGAATGGGCAGCATCTGCAGCCGCTAGTATCTTCGCAGCACAAAATCGATTTTAGACGATCCTCTATCGTCAAATTTGTAAAATACTTTGGAGGAAAAGTTTCGGGGCATTTACATTGCATGGTGTTTGGGTAATGGGGAGGGGTTCAGTTTTGTTCAAACGTTCTTTGTGACATCAGTTTACTACCAATACCGCTGGGTCTAGCGAGTTCATCTGCGGCGTTTTAATGTTGATATCGAAACCTTCTTTTGATTTTTTATTTTCCAGCTTCATACCCCTGAGCATAGTAGCGCCTATAGAAGCGCTTCTTGGTGTTCGTCATTTTTTTCTCGTCTTCTAAATACCCTTTTTATAGACTGCACTAAATTTTTGTTTTCCGAAGAAGATTCAATGGAAAAATATACTGCTTCACAGCACTCAAACAATATCTCATTTGTCATTAAATATTTTCATATGGATGTGGCCTGTAGCAAAATTCACATTGAATGCCAGGACCGACCGAATTATATACACCGTTTTTTTTTTTTTTTTTTCTTTCTTATGTTTCAGAGTCAAATGCGGATTTTAGGCGAGCCACGTGGCGACAGTTAATTGGGGGAAGGTTAAAAATCTGTTTTTATCTATCTATAAACAGAAGGCCTCACTTATAATTATTACGGTCTAATTCATATGTTTTAAAGATTAGCTAGCTTTAACAAAAAAATATGGGTATGGGTATGGGAATGGGAATGGAAGGGGATAGGGGAAGGGAATTGGGCTGGGTATTACCTATTACCGCTTTGGCGGGATGGGCAATGGAAGGAAAGGGTTTAGAGTATGGAAGGGTATGCATATTTAGGTAGTGGTGGGTGGGGAAGGTGAGGGGAAGGGAGGGGAGGGGGAAGGGAGGGGGAAGGAAAGGCGGGGTTGTGTATCAATCAATTAGATGATCTTATTTATCTATCTATCTATCTATCTATCTATCTATCTACTTAATTATTTATATATTTTATATATTTTTTTCCTTGTTTTTATTTTGTTTTTTATTTTATTTTATTTTTTCCTTGTTTATTATTATTATTTTTAGTATTTTTCCTTTGTCCTTGTCGTGGTTAAGTGGTTATATAGTTATAAGTTGTGGGGTGTATCCTGGAAGTGTAAGGAACTGTAAAGCCTGTAAACCTTTCCTACAGTAAAGAAAGGAATGATTTTCCGGGGGAAAAAATTAAAAATACATTATATATTTATATATTTATACATGCTCGTTCCTGAATGGATATGTATATATATGAATGAGGTGGGGAGGTAGGGAGGTCCTTGGGAGGAGGTGAGGAGATGGGAGGAGATTGGGTTTGTCTGGGATGGGGTTTTTAGGGAAGTGTGAAGGGAGGGAGGGAGGGAAGCATGTAGGGAAGTAGGGAGGTATGTATGGATGGATGTGTGCGGATGGATGTGGATAGATTTCCTGAATCACATCATCAGTTATAGGAGTGAGTAAGTGAGGAATTGGATTGGATTTACACCGTACATGGTGATGGTGATGGTGGGGTTCGGTGGATGATGGGTATATAGATGGGTATATAGATGGGTATATTGGGTATATCGGTATATAGATAGGTTGACGGGAGGAAGGATGGAGGAAACAAGGAAGAGCGAAGGGAGGAAGGGAAATATAGATATGACATGGCTATGCTTGGCTAGGTAGGCTTGCTAAGCTAGCGGTCTGCCTGTCTAGTAAAAATATTTAAATATTTAGATATTTAAATAACGTAACGTATGGGGAACTCGGACATATGGGGAACTCGGACACTTTTAGCCCATCACCAACTTGAAACCGTAATAACTTTTATTATGCATACCCAATCACCTTTTACACCTGCTCAAATTGAAGAGAAGCTTCAAAAGGCCATAATTGCACTTCAATTGAAAGAATTTAAATCAATTAGAAAGGCTGCAGAGCATTTTGAAGTCCCTAAGTCTACCCTAGCTGATAGGCTGGCTGGGAAGAAAACACGTTCCCAAACCCACGAAATGGCTCAAATTCTATCAAACGCAGAAGAAAATACTCTTGTACGATGGATTTCACGACTTACCATCACTGGATTCCCTGCTACACCTATGTTGGTGAAGGAAATGGCCGACGAAATTCGTCTTCGACGCGTTCAAGTCGCGTCATCTCGAAACCCTACCTTGACAGATATCCCACCTATAGGCCACGAATGGATTTATAGATTCCAAAAACGACATCCAGAACTTAAAACATGCTATTCACGTCAATTAGAGTCTAATCGAGCTAAAGAAGCAACTCCGGAAAATATTCAGGCTTGGTTTGACGCGTTTCATACGCGTCTCATTGAACGAAAGTATGAATTAGATGATATGTATAATATGGACGAAACCGGATTTGGAGTTGGGAGTACTCAAAGTACACGTATTATAGTTGATTCTACTCAAAAATCGAAATGGAAAGTTACAGCTGGCAAGCAAGAATGGATAACTGCATTTGAATGTGTCAATGCAGCTGGAAAGGCTCTATCACCTATGGTCATTTTCAAGGCTCAGAATACGAATTCTGCATGGACTCCAAAGGATACACCTCAAAGCTGGCAGTTCTCTACTAGTACAAATGGATGGACCTCAAATAGTCATGGATTAGAATGGCTAAAAAGGGTTTTCGAACCAGAATCCAAGAAAGTTTCAGGTGACCGGCCTCGACTTTTGATCATGGATGGCCATTCAAGTCATATTACAGGCAGTTTTATTGCTTTTTGTATAGAGAAGGATATCGATTTACTTATACTACCTCCTCATTGCTCCCATTTGCTTCAGCCACTTGATATTGCGGTGTATGGGCCGATGAAACGATATCATGCTTTAGAGGTCGATGGATATTCTCGAGCTGATGTAAAGCGAATTCAAAGAGCTGAATGGGTAGAACTCTTTCAAAATATTAGAAAAAAAAGCACTCAATTCTTCTAATATTAAAGCTGGCTGGAGAGGAGCTGGTTTAGTACCTTTTTCCCCACGAAAAGTACTGGATACATTACCATTTAACTCCTCCCAGCAACCTTCTACTCCACAAATGAGAACCACCAATCAAGACCTAGACTTATCTATACTCAGAAGCTCTCCTCCAGATGGGACAGAGCTAAGGCAAGCAAATCAGATCTTTAATACAGCTCTAGCAAACAGTGGTTCTCCTGCATCACCAACTCGTCGATATGCCAAGAGAATGACTAGGCTTGTAGAATCTCAAAATGCCGAGATAGCCCTACTTCGGAAACAGCTCTCTGATGCTCAGGAAGTAATTGAGACTCGAAAGAAGAGAACTAAAGGCAAGAGAGTCAAATTACAAGGTCAATTTGTCTTTAGTACTAAGGGAGTACTGAAAATGGTACGTGAGGCGGAGGAAAAACCTAAGGAGAAAAAGCCACGAGGACGGCCACGCAAACGCCCAATTGAAGAATCAGAAGAAGAGATTGAAGAAGAAGAGCTAGAGAATAGTTCAAGTGATTCAGAATTGGAATTGGAGGATTGTGTGGCTCGTAGAACAAGATCGCGTGTAGAATAATTGAAAAAGTGTCCGAGTTCCCCATATGTCCGAGTTCCCCATATGTCCGAGTTCCCCATACGTTACGTTATAGCGTTTGTGACGATACGTCTTGTTTTTTCTTCGGATTCTGATTCTGATTCTTATTTTGGATATGCTTTGATTTTATTTGGTTTGATTTGGATTGATCTTGTGAGATTATGATTTGGGTTTGTATTGCTTGAGTGAGTGAGATTTTAAATAGTAATAATATTAGTAGTAATAATAATAGCATGAATGATATAAGTAACGTAAGTCATGGCGTAATGCGTCTAATTGTGGGGGACCACCCCATCAAAAAAGCAACAATTCAATAATGGTCCGTCGAAAAAGTTTAAAAGCGCAGGAAATGGAATCTCGACTTGCTGAAGCAGTATTAGGAGTTCAAAATGGAAAGTATAAGTCTTCATATGAAGCTGCAAAAGAACTGGGGCTTTCTAAAGATACTGTGACGCGACGCGTCAAAGGGGGTTCATCGCGTTCTGAAGCACGTCAATCGCAACAGAAACTTTCTGCTGTACAAGAGAATGTACTTCTTAAGTGGATAAAGCAATTGACAATTAGCGGCTATTCACCAGGCCATCAGTTGTTAAAAGAATTGGCTGAGGAGTTACGTTCAAAACGGACTTATAATTTGGATTGCCCCTCATTTGACTCCCTTGAACTCCCACCACAACACCTTCTTGGTCATGAATGGGTTCCACGATTTATCAAACGACACCCTCATCTTACAGTTGTTATTGGCCGTCGAATTGAATCTGTAAGAATGGATGGTGCAACCAGGGAAACATGTAGTACTTGGTTTGACGCGTATCAAAAAGCGATTCAGGATTATGGAATTGAGAAGAAAGACGAATATAATATGGATGAGTCTGGACATTCAATTGGGACAATGGAATCAACTCGAATTATTATCGATTCTACACTTCGTACAAAACATCAAGCACATCCAGGCCGTCAAGAGTGGATTTCAATGGTAGAGTGTATTTGTGCGGATGGATCCATTCTTCCACCACTCGGGATTTTTAAAGGTAAAAATGTCCTTCAAAATTGGATTCCGAAGGAAGTTCTTGGTAGCTGGTTCTTTTCAGCAAATAAAAAGGGCTGGACAAGCAATCTTCATGGATTAGAATGGCTAAAACGCGTTTTCGAACCTGCAACTCGTGCAAAAGCAGGTGGCAAATATCGGCTTCTCATCTGCGATGGCCACGATTCTCATATTAGTGGAAGCTTTATAGCTCACTGCCTTCAAAATCGAATTGTACTTCTTATACTTCCTCCTCATACCTCGCATTTGCTTCAGCCACTTGATGTTGCGGTTTTCGGTCCATTGAAAAACGGCTCACCGCAGCACTTTCTGATTTGAATCAAGCTCAACTTGTACGAATACAAAAGATTGAATGGATGGAGGCATATATTAAAGCTCGAGCCGATGTATGCCATCATCAAAATATCGAATCGGCATGGCGGGGAGCTGGGTTACATCCATTTAATCCACAGAGAGTATTCCGTACACTGGGTCGAGAGTTTACCCCCGAAGTCGAAATATCCAAAGAACCAACCCAATTTGATATTTTTAATCAAGTCTTCGTCAATAGCTCACCCCCGGATGTAGCAATCTTACAAACAGCAAATAACCTTTTAAATTCAACAATTGAAAATGATACGACTCTTTCAACCCCGGTTCGTCAATACATTCGAAAATTGACGATTGGGAGTGAGCAACTTCGAGCTCAAAGTATTGTTCACCAACACGATGCGAATAATTTACGAGCTATTATGAAGAAACGTACGATACGTAAGAAAGGAAAGAGACTAGTTTTGAAGGGTCATTTTCATATTTCTACGCAAGAATTATGTGATGCAGTAGTGGAAGCCGAAAAAGCTACTAAAGTACAGACAATGAAAAAAGGAAAAGGGAAAGGGAAAGTAATTGAATATGAGACTGAGACTGAAGAGGATATTGGAGAAGAAGTTGAAGATGAATCTGAAAGTGATATTGGAGATTGTATTATAGTTGATTGTTGAGTAATTGAGATTTTAATAGAGTGGTTCCCCGCAATTAGACGCATTACGCCATTAGACGCATTACGCCATGACTTACGTTAATCTGATTTTCAAGGTGGATCAGATCACATCAGATCGGATCGGATTCATGGACTGGGTTCATAGATTGGATTTGGAAATCAGATTCATGGATTGGATGGGATGGGATGGGATTTAGGGTGGTTATTATAGGTAGTTGGGTATTATAGGTGATTGTTATGAGTGGTGTGGTGTGGTGTGGTGTGGTATAGTATAGTATGGTATAGGGCAGATAAAATGATCAAGGGGGTGAAATGTCCTTTTCAATGATTATATAATTGAAGTGTGGCTTTGAGGTGGCTTTGAGGTGTTTGTTTTTAGTTGGAGTCTGAGAGGAATTGTGGATTCGGTTTGGGATTGGTTTGGGGTTTTCTGGTTGTGATTGATGGGATGGTGGGATGGTTGGATGATGAGCTAGAAGGGGAGAGTGGGATATGTGATGATGGGATGGGATGGGATATTGTTTTATTGATTTGAGGGATTGGGGTGAGAAAGAGGGAGCGGGATGGGGATGGGAATGGGAAAAAGAGCGTTTGAGAGATGGGTGATGGAGATGGTGATGGTGATGGTGATGGTGATGAGGGACGGGAACAGGAAATAGAGTTAGAATGGATCAGATGAGGATAAAGTGTAAGAAGGGGGAAAAATAATAAAAATAATAAAAATAATAAAAATAATAAAAATAATAAAAATAATAAAAATAATAAAAATAATAAAAATAATAAAAATAATAAAAATAATAAAAATAATAAAAATAATAAAAATAATAAAAATAATAAAAATAATAACAATAATAAAAATAATAAAAATAATAACAATAATAAAAGAATGTTACGTCCACTACGACAAGTACGTCACATAACCCTAGAACACGTGATGGAACGGTGAGGAACGACCGTTCCTAGGAACAACCAGGAACGTTCGCTCCAAGGAACGTTCGCTCCCAGGAACGACGATTCCTAGCTAGCCATAGGCATGAAGGTCTATATAATCAAGATGGATTTCCTTTGTATAGAGCTTCGTGCTCAAGATCAATCATTTAGTATACCATACTATTAGTTACGAATTGCATCATATTATTGTCATTACTTTAAGTCCCTGCTTGACGCCTAGTTATAAACCACCTCGAGAGCCTAGAGCACTTCCACGTGATCTAGACGGCAACCCTCGTAACACTGAAAAACTTATATTAATATATAATTGTTAATAAAATAAATATAAATATCTATATAAATATCAAAACAAATTACTAAAAACTTGAATTAATATTTCAAAAAATCAATTTTTTGATGATAAAAATATAAAAGCTTGATTGGGTCCGGTTCTCTTTAAGGACTAGCCCGAGTAGAAGAGAAGAGAAAACATCTCTAGCATTATATTGTTAGTACAGAATATAAAGTAGAAATATCCAAGGCGCTTTTCCGTGTCGTTGGTCTTGGTTTGTAAGAGGTTGGTGGCCGGTTGTTTGATAAGTTGGCTGGTGGCGTTTCGAAAACAATCTAGAACTCACACTACAAACTACCGTTTATATCTGCCATATCTGACTATAATTAGCTGATACTGTAGCACAACGCTAATAATTAGCATCATTTCCGCTTCCGTCACCACTCATCTTCAATCACGCTAATTAACCTTATCCAGGTAGGTGTTAATAAGGTTAAACAACGTTCCATTTAAACTTTCAGTATACCTGGTACACAGTCTATATTATACTCGAGTATTAATAAAGATTTCGCAGTTTTAGATTCAGATTTCGGAAAGTTAGTAAGGGAGCTTGGACTCATGGCCGCCTATGTAGTCAGGTACTACCGAAGTAGTCAGGCACAATGTATAGATACCCCTGACTGAATCTCCATGAAGTCTAGGCCGTAAGGTGTTAATTAATCGTCTATTTGAAAGTTTGGGTGAGAATTTGAAAGGGGAATGATATTCGATGTTCGAATTTGAGTTTGGCAAGAACGTTGGAATGGGATGACATGGAATGGGTTGTTTGAATTTAACCTTACAGAAGAACTGTTGGTTAGGTCTCGAAGCCGAGAGATAGGGGCGCTGGCGGAGGGATATGGATATGGATGGAATATTCCGTGTGATAATCTTTTACCCTTTCATTCGAGTGAAAGTTTGCTTGGATGAATACACTCATGTTGGTATGATACTAGGTAGATAGATATACGTCAATAAAAGCCGCAACTTCGGGATGATCAGATGTAGATCTTATGGATTTTATGCTAAATTTCACTTTTGAGTCTAGGATAGACCTTCTTTGGTTCTATTTTTTACAAGGTTAATTTACTGTGTGTGGAAGATTTAGATAGGTATCTATGTCATCTTTTCTATAGATAATCGTGATCAAAGGACACTGTAGACTTTTCTTTCGATCAATCCCCTGAGCATATAATGCCATCAAACATTTGATACAGGCTTTACAAGGCTCAAAGATCTAATATCTAAGAAGAGATATTAAACCATTATTCTATCTGTAGGGAACATTGTAAAGAAATTTCTGTCTATTCCCAAAGCTACTGTGAGACTTATCTCCTTGAAGTCCATGGATTCGCTTATGGAGGGAATAGATGGCAGACTCCTTTAGGAACAAAATATAAAACACAAATTCCTCTATTGCATCTTCCACTGGAGCATCTCGAATTACTAGATTTGGGAAATCTCCGCTTGTTCGCTAGTAGTATTTATATAAAAAAAAGAAGCTCATCTTCTCGCCGCCTTCCAAAAGCTGAGCACGCGCGCAATTAGCGCACAACACCTTTTGTGCCCAAACACATTTTGGTAAACCCTAGATAGATGGCACTCAAAACACTCACTCTCAATCTCATTTCCCTCGAACTCCACTGACTGCAACTATTATTCAAAAATGCAAAAAAAACATTATGTACATACAACAGTAGGGATTCGCTGGTGGTCACCCACCCAACTACTAATCTACCGATCTGAGGCTTGTGTATGGCAGAGCGGACGGGATGCCCAATTCTCCTCAGTCTATGGTCGTATGTGACAGAGGTTCCAAAATTTGTGATTATGTAGGAAGCAATACGATTTTGGGCTTTTTTGGACGGTTTGGAGTATGTAGGTGTGGCGGCGAAATGAGGGTGGTCAAGAAAGTGAAAAGAGGATAGACTTTTATGCTCAAGTGTTCGTACTGAATTTGGTCTAGTTATGGTGTTTCAGAGTCTAATACTTCGTATGTACTTTGTGAGTTCCTGCTGCTTCCCTTCTTTGCTTCGCTTACATATCGCAACTTCCTCTTCATTTTCCTTTCCTTCTCTACCTACTATCTCTCAAAATGCCTTATTGCATTCCACAAAACTCCAACTCAAGTGCTTTTGTTTTTCCTCACTTTCTTCTCGCATCAACATCATGCCACACTTCCACCAAAATCTAACACCGCAAAGAGAAATCTAGATTGCATTTCAGGGGTTTTGCTTTGTGGTTACTCGAGGAGTCTGTACCAACGAGTGTTGAGAAACCTTGTTGGTGGATATATAGACAAGAAGACAACGTGAAAATTTATTATCAGATTAAAATACATAATCACATAAATGGAGCCAAACTCAGAAAGGAATGTTAGCCAGTAGATTTTAGGAGGGAAGTCAAAATGGAAGACAAAACGGGAAAAATAAAACAAAGGAAATTTTGAATTTCTAATCTCAATACCAGTACTCTCTATTAGGAGTCTGAACAATAGTTTAGCCATAGACCTTCTTGATCCGTAAGTTTCTCTCATATAGCGAGTTGTTCTATAATTGTTATTTGGTAGGATTATATTGAACCTACTGCCTCGATTATCAATCCACACTCAGAGATCCATATCTTCAAACAAACTAAATTACAGTCAAAGTTCTCAATCATCTAGCTCCTACGCATTCGCGCTGAAAATGGATACTCATATGCTTGTATAATGAAGCGAACTTTCTCCCAATAGCCCATGCACTGAACTCTTCCTAAAACAAAAATTCAGCCCTTGACACGCCAAAGCGTCATGAGAAATATATGTATACATCGTTATCTACAGTAAATATCCACAGGCCCAAATCTACCGCTCGTTCGATTACTAAATTCACAGCCCCATACTTTTTGATCTAATTACAGTTACAAACACAGATATGGAGATGATATTGAAAATGAGTGTGTTGTGGTCGATGGCGTAGATGAATATGGTGTTTGGGGCACCCGTGATATAGATGCTAGTAGAGACGGGGCTGAATATAATTGTAGTTTGTGTGCGAAGCTAGGTAGTGGCTTACTTATTTGGACTTCACGAGAGCGTTTGGGCAGAGAGAGGATGAGGTTATGAGAACGGGGTCAAGGAGGGCTTTCTAGTTCCATCACCTTTCATGCCCAACCTACCAAACCACAACCACTGTACTTGTAATAACTGTTACCCGATATAGTACCATATATCACCAACAACCCCATCCCCATCCCCATCCCCGGCTCCCAAACCCTCACAATCATTCGTGTAGCAATCAGGGCGATCACATTGCCAGCAATCCAGCAGTAACACCAAATTCCTTTCCTAACAATATAGCAAATTTGACAAAGTCCGGTTCCAAGGTTCCTATTTTAAGATGCACAACTGAGTTGCAATACTTGAATTGGGTAAGATTTAAGATGGAAAAAGAAAAGGCGGATCAGGATAGTGAAATCGCGGAGAATGGGAAGAGAGTTATAAAGTAAGAGCTCAGTTTCCATGCAGCTCTACCCGTTAGAAGAGTGCCAGTTTTGTGTTTGAAAGGCTACTAAAGTGAATCCGACCTTGATGTATTTGTATTATTTCAAGATTGGCTTGGTCTGGTACTGTGTACGTACGGTATATACTGCAATCTGTGTAGTGAGTGTCACATAAATGAAAATATTAACCAGGCTACTGTCTATGCTTATTCTTCCTCTTCGAATACTATATTGAAAGTAAACTTTAGTACAGAAAGCTACAGATCGGCGACCACAACAATTTTGATAGCTACTATCAAATGAGATTGGAACATACCGTTGTTAGTGGAAGAACGAAACATATAGACAGTAGTTGTTAAGTTCAAAACTAAATTATGTAGGCAAAGTGCCAAAGACTATAGTGTATTAGACACCACACCCAGGGCATACTTAGATGGGAGTGAGTGTCAAAGCAAATCAAGCCCAGAGAAATAATAGAGCAACGGCCAGTCTCGTGGGAAAAGAAGATATATTCGCCGATGCTAATGTCGAAATTCCCGGTTGGATTTGAACCCTGTACAAATTTCATTTTATGCACCTTCCTACTTACATATGCTTGCACTCATATCTGTATGTAAATAACTTGTGTCTGCCAATTAAGAGTCAACCGCTTCTTTACTAGGATGTCTAAATGTATGATGAATACTTCTTGCCTGAAGGTTGAGGCATATTTACTGAGTCTTTACCACCGCCACACTTGATCAAATGATAATTTCCACATATCTCGTAGCTTCCATTCTTGGGTGGATATCGGTACGTCCTGGATACATTGTAGCTCTTGCTCCATAGGGTATACCACCTTCTTTAGTGTTAATTATGGCCTAGTCTATTAAGCAATGCAAAGGTCTTCAGTAAGTTTGGAAAGGATCTAGGGTACGATGTTAACACTCGAAGTGCACATAAAGAACTAAATTCCTCGTTCAAATTCAGACCCATATTCAGCTTTTGATGAATGTTGCCCCTCGTCTTAATATGATACGGAGAACTCGCGTTCTAAATGGAAATCCTGCGTATATAAACAAAAATCCTTCCCCTGCCAGATGTAAGATACAAGCACTGACATGGCACAAGCATCGCTCGTTAGGAAAATTATACCAATCTTTGACCTCGCAAGAAGAAAATCATGTTCGAACGAGAATACATTACATTCGTGCAGGATAGTGACTAGTACTTAGCAGTCACGAACACTGGTCTCTAATTCACCCCTCCCCTGGTAACATCCGTGATTGATTTATAATGATTACATTAGAACTTCCGCGAACTAAAATCAAGATAGTTTGAGACATTGCACTTCTTCAAAAACTATGACCACAGCGCCGATATATCTGCCTCGTTTCTCCCCAACGGAAACTTCATAAGCGCCAATATTGAAGAGATACCCTAGAACGTCTGATATATGATTCTCCTCAATATTACTTTCCCGCTTTCAAAATAATAATTGTCAAAGCCGTGAAATAAAACTTGCGAAAAGAGACAAGCGTCACTTTGGGTTACTTCCCTTGGCTACTTCCTTTGAAACCCGGAGCACCAACTATCGCTAGGTAATTCTGGTTTTAAAACACACAGTAGATAGCAATCGATCAGGAGTTGAACATCAAGTAGAAAATGAGTTAAACACCAAGATAAATCCACCTCAAAAACCCCAAATAGCCCTGCATGCACATACCCCTTACTGACCCGAGAAACCTTCGCTTCCACATCGCTTAAATTACAAGCCCTCCTCACAAGGAGACCCCCAAATCACCTTCAACAACAATTATTAGAGAACAAAGTCCAAAATAAATTCTAATGATATTATGTAATCACTCAGAGTGACATGTCCACGAAAAAGGGCATCCACCTAATAAACATGGTCTATTACTGTGAGCTCCACCGTGATTCTTGTTTAATAATAACCTAATAAAGAGTAATAGAAATCACAATCTTCGTTTACTTTTTCTTAGCTGCAACACCAATTCTCTTTGTTTTGCTGCCGGCTCGCAAAGTCTTAGGACTTTCGGATTGTTGGCTGCAACCAGCTCATGGAGCAGTTTGCCTACCCAACCTGCTCCGAATGGCCGTAGATAATAGATATCTGGTTAGCCTCCTTGACGAAGTGGTTCAATGGGCGGTCGCTACATGACTGCGAGCCACAGTACAAGCATCGGAATAGAAGACATCATTTTAGAGAACGTTACAAAAATTGCAAACAGTGTTTGATAACTCGTCAAGATATATTATCATCTCCAAAAGCCTGTTCTAGCTAATTCTTACGGTGGTGGATATTGTAATAATATCTGCAAGCAGCTTGACAAAAGAGATGCAGGCATTATAGTAGGCTGTATTTCTGGTATGACTACATGACGTACTCGATAATGTGGAAAAGACATGAGATCGCAATATCTATTTTAATCCCACAAATCGTTCCGAGTCAACCTGAGAAAACTTGTAAGAAACCGCCCACTGACGAGTCTCGAATAAGCTTTGGAATATCCGCGTCATCTGTTTGATACCATGAGAGTAACGTAATTGAAAAGGTATTCGCAATCTTTCTCAAATCTTTTCGAAGTTTGAATTCCCTTTAAATCTGACGGCACCTCTTCACCTCCGGATGCTTTCGGCTGATTTGTTCGAACTAAGATGTAATACTATCGACTATATTATCGACATCAGGCTCATGCTACGAAAGAAAATTAATGGAAAGTACTTCAATGTCATCACCCGCATGCTCTACCAGGATTCGAGGTTGATTTGCCATGATCAACGCAAACACTTGGTAAGTTTGCACCTGTGTGCTTTTGAAGACGGCCTCTGCGAGTAGACAAGAACAATTAGTGCACTAAGTAGCCCGCTACTTCAAGTTTTGCAGTTTCAGCAGAAATTTAGCACTTTCACAGTGCTTTAATTCCATTAGTCTTCTAGGCATTGTGTCGGATAGTAGGGATTGAGTATCCGTTAACCGCCTTTCCTCACTTTCGAACATTGAAAGTTGATATATTATGAATGATGTGATGTGTTTGCCAACGTGAATGTAATTGTTAATCAATGACGAACCGATGTACAGTTGGCCCTATCTCTCGCTACTTTGCACTGAACTCCGTGATCCTAATGAAGAGATTGTAGAAAAGTTGAGGGAATTGAAAAACCTGAGCGCTAAGAGTTAATAGTAACTACCCATTTCATGGACCATATCTCAAAAGCTAACTATCAGGCAGAAACAAGAGCCTCTGCACTGCACTTCCAGCGAAGCCAATTGGGGTACACGTTTAATCGATTGACTCCCAACAAGAAAAATCCGGTCTCCTCCCCGCACTGGACTCTAGCAGTGCAGGAAATTTCAGTTTTTGATGTTTAGGAAGCCTCTTGGGAAACATCAAATCACAAAAGACATAGATGGCCAGGTCAAATATTGTTGTGAAGAACCCTAGATTCAAAGGATTGATAGAAGACTTGCACAGTCCATACTAAACCCTCCCAAAAACTAGCTTCCCGACGACGCTAGTCCCGAACTACCAGTTTGCAACGTTCAGCTAGACTTGAAAATCCTCGCAGAGTAAGGACTCGAGCGAATATGAGGGCAAGAAAGATCCTCGAGCAGTTGGAAGTGTCTGGAAGAGACTACCCCGGGGAAGTTCGAAGTCTACGAGAGAAGCTTCGTAGATGAATATTACACTCACAGCATATCTTACAAGACACCTGAATATAGAATCGAGCAGCAAAAGAGAAGCCCCTTTTTCCATTGGATTAGCTGGGATAAATTTGATTAACGTTTTGGTATCAGATACACGGCACAACCACAAGGAATAAAATGTTTCCATCTCCCCCAGCCCTAAAAGCTCTTTCGCACACAACACGCAAAGACATATGTAGACATATAAGTTCTATCAGGAATACAACATTTACTAGAGTCACTGGAAAACTAGTAGCGAAGTATTATTCTCCGTTCAAACTCTAACAAATACCTAGTGTATCCCATCATTCTCCATCTTTCATACTTCATCCTTTATCTAAGCCAAAGAAGGAAGGAAAAGAGAAAGAAAAAAAAAGATAGCTCCAGAAACACCGCCCCCCTCCCCCCCGAACCAAACAAAATGATACAGAACAATCTCCCCCCAAGCGCCCAAAAGAAATCAAAATACAACATCCCATTTCTTCCCACCCAACAACTCCTCATCCTTCCCCTCTCCCCTTCCCTTCCTTCCCAAAACAGAAAACAAAACCTAATAAAAAAAATCAATATAAACAAAAAAAAAAGAATATCCTTAAACATATAAGATATTGAAATACCGAAATACTAAATAAAGCCTAGACGAAAAAACGTCTAATCTGGGTAGACACAACACGACACAACACTTGTTCTTTACCTTGAGGATGTTGGTGGATACTTAACGGAACAATCGATGGGGTGATTGATATACACAGCCTTGAGAAGAAAGAGCATGTTCCACCATTCCTTCCAATCTAGTTTCCAGAGTAAAGCAATATGAACGGCCTATTAGGGTATAAAACAGAAATACTATTGAAAAAGGCCCATATAAAGGCGTAATAAAATATCGCTCACATGCTCATCGTATCTACAAAAGTCCAAGACGATGTCGTGTATCCCTTCTCAATCTTCAAATCTCGAAATCTCCACCAAACTCTTCCAATAATAAACCCGCTAAGCTTTGTACAAGGTATCCAAAAATCCACTCGCTAATTCAACCACCACGCTCTTATTTGGTAAACTACCCGCAACTCCATACAAAGCTGCTGAATCTCCCAAACTCTTTCCCTTCGCTCCTTTACCTTCCACAATCCTAACTCTCTCCTTCTCCTTCTCTCCTTCGACAACAGCTATCAAATCTTCGATTAACTTTTCCCTAACCTTGACAATTGGTAAAGTGACGGCGACGTGTATAGCTGGTGGACTTTGTAACGAGTTCAAGTGCCATCCTTTTGCTGACATGGCATCGGCGATATCGTAAATATCGAGTGTCTTTGATGTGAAAGCTACAACGGAAACGAGTGGTTTGCCGAGGATATGGAGATCGCCGTTGAGAGAGGGGTTTTCGTTTATGGCTTCAATGATCTTTTTGGTAGCTCCCACAATCTCGGTACAGGCATTGATGTAGCCAGTTTCCCCAACACTCATGAGGGAAGCCCAGCATCCAGCAATGAGAGCACCAGGACGAGACCCGGCAATAGATGGAGAGGCATATACACCACCTGACCAGTCAGGAGAGATAAAGTATTGGTAGGTTCTCAAGGCTGCGGTACGGTAGAGAACAGTCGAGTTACCTTTGGGCGCGAATCCATACTTGTGAGTGTCGCAACTAATACTTGTAACACCCTTAAGACGGAAGTCAAAGAGATCGGTCTCGAATCCGGCCTTTTCGAGGAAAGGAACAAGGAATGATCCAAGGCAGCAATCGACGTGAAGTGGGATCTTGCGTTTGGCAGCGAGCCTGGAAAGGCCGGTTATGTCATCCATAAGTCCATGAGGGAAATTTGGTGCGGAGCCAACTAGTAGGACAGTGTTGCTGTTAATGAGGCGAGATACGCTTGGAAGATGGACTTGGTAAGATGGAGCGGGACAAGCGACGAGGTGAACTTTGATACCGAAATATTGACCTGCCTTGCGGAAGGCTGTGTGTGCTGTTTCTGGGAGAATCCTAAACATTGATTAGTATAGAAATGTCAATGGCATATCCGTGGATCTACTAACATTTCTGGTTCCTTTACACCCCTTTCGGCATAAGCCTTCTGCCTCGCACTTAAGCAAGCCATTAAAATAGATTCTGTACCTCCACTAGTCGTAACACCCGCAGCCCCTGGAGGAGCATTGAACATCGACAAAACCATCGCCACGATCTCTGCCTCCATCTTTCTCACTCCTGGGAAAACATCCGGATGAATAGGATTTGCGACTGTAAACTTTCCGAACGCTTCTGTTTGTAACTTCATCAACGAATCCCCTCCATGGTACACAGCACCAGAGACAAATCCGTCCTCCCATCTGGTATGATCCATATTCGCCAGAACCTCCAACTCCTTCATAACCGTCTCTTCAGACCATCCTTCCTTCGGCAGTGTCAAATATCGTACCACACCTGGACCAGTCGGTACCAGCCTCCCTTGCAGCTTCGTAATCGCCTCGGAGACTTGCTTCTGTACTTGAGATCGCACACCGGGTGCTCGTAAGAATAATCCATAGAGTGTCCTTCGAACCGAAATATATGCGTCTGTGAAACTACCAAAAACACCCCGTCCTTTCAACTTCAAGAAACACTTCCTCGTCCATCTCAATAGGAACAAAAAGAACACGGCATTTCGAAGTCTAAAACAACATCAGTAAATTCAATCCCATCACTGGCAAGATACAACAAACACATCGCATAGCTTATCGCATTACACGGTGGGTCTAAGAACATAGGAACAAACAAGTACATACATGTCAATATTCAGCGCCAGTAATTGGCTGCTACTTGAAGAACCCTTTGTGACGGTGAAGCTATTGCGCAAGCTCACGGGCATTCTCGAACTGCCGGGCATCTTGTGGGACGGAGGATCGGTGAGTTGATGAGAATGGAGATAAAAAGTTGGGGTTGAAGAGGTACCTAAATAAAGTCCAAAAGGACAAGATTCGTCTGCATCGGTGTTTATTCTTTCCTTGATTCACTGGAGATGCCGAGGATGTTACTCGTCACATGCCTTGGCTCTTTTATGCTCATTATCCGGCCTGCCCATGTAACTTTGATTCGAACGGCCTGATAAGGATCTGAAATATTATCATATAAAAGTGGACATGATCTTTGCAAGTTTTCTCTATGGTTATTTTTTGACACATTTCTACTATATGATGCTACATGGATATACTGAAGGTCCTCAAAATCGGACGAATGATAATGCGTCGAATTAATTAGACTGTCGTGCCCCATCATCCCCCTCTCCCGGTCAGACATCTATATTGCAAGTTGTCCTGGAGAGCATATGATGGAACATAAATAATATCGAAGACCTTTGCAAGTACTGAAAGAACAATACTATTGACAGCTGGGGTATGTAGGCTTCGAATAATATACAGAAGACAGAATCTGACTTCACTTCCCGGAAAACTACACCTGCCAGCCTCAACGATATCCATGTTGCTACAGACGTCCTCGCCAGTATTCTACATTTATGCAAACATTTATCTTCATGCTGTTGTACGCCTGCAAACGCCTTGCCCGCTATTCGTAGATCATAAGGGCTTCCTGTAGCCCTAAGTATGCTTATATGTTCTCATTGAGGATTGGATAATTATCGTAGTAAAAGGAATGGATCATCGTTGGGCGAAGACAGTCCGCCATTGCCTTGTGTATTTTTCGGCCTCTTTCCCACAGTCTCGTCCTGACTGGTCACAACCTGGAAATCGGACGACGAAATCTCCATCCTTATATCCCCCGGCATCGTCCGTGTTGTATGCGTTCATTATTTTCTGTGGTACGAGTGCCAACTTCGACAAGATCGTTGGATGCCATTGTACAATGTGTTCCTGATTAATATTAGATATTGAACCTTCCAAAGACATGTGAGCACTCACCAATGCATGCGTATCCGCCTTCTGGAAATTGTAAGAACGATACAGAGGGTCAAACCATGTATCGAGAAAGAATTTACTCCATTCTCCCTTTCTGATGATAAAACTAGCCTGCGACAGACCGTCTTTATCCTGGGTGAGCACCAAATCAACATTTCCTCCTTTTAAATTTGGAAACGTCTTGATAACACTGTCGGGAGGCACAATAGATTGGTCTTTGATCATCAAACTTTCCAACCGTTTTGGTTCCATGATGTGATCCTCCACTTTCAGCGAAGGATTCATGATGAGGGCATTCTGCTCCAAAACCCAAATGTATTCGCTATGTGGAAATTGTGATAGTGCGTGTCGTGCAGCCGGAACTTTGGACCATGAATTGGGCGATCCTTGAACATCGTAGTCTCCAATGCTAGGGAAGAATGTTGCATAGCCTAAGAATGATCAGTTTGGTTCTTGCCCCAGTACCATAATAGTGAGATCTGGCCATTCGCGCAGAGTTTGCTTACCATGTTTCCTGGCGTATTGAATTCGATTCTCCTTTACACTATCCTGATATTCCTTGCTGTATCCCACCGTATCCAATACTGTGACAATTACAACTGGCGGAGTCCCTGATGGAATTCTATCTGCTCCCCCAAGTATACTTGAAAGTATAAAGAATACTGCCCCTATGGCACAAGCACCTAAAAGTATCGTCTTCACCCTACTTCTGCGTAGCATTGGGAAACGAGAAGACCGCGGCGCAAGATATGTTGGAGGATTCGAGGCTTTCCTCGAGGGGTATGCCAAATGCATTTTGTGTCGTATGTACTGGGCCCCTCAGGCACCTGCTACAATCGTTACAGCTTTTGCCAATAATTGTAGCCCCAACGTCGTACGGGACTTTCTCTGATAATTGATCGCGATGCACAGGATAGTGATTGTTGCGCTGTGTCCTTTCGTATTTGACCTTTGTGGTGGACACTTGGCGCGTTGAGTGGAGAATGGATATACCGAGCTGATGGTAGCAGGGTCTTTGGGGAATCGAGATTAAAGGTTATTACGAAAAATAATAAAGCATAACGATCATGAAGAGAATTCTTCAGCAGCGACTTAATGCGACAACAAGGAGAAGATAGAAGGTGTTGTTGCCGTTGTGATAAAAAACAGATTATGTTATTTTAGAGAAATTTGTTCTTGGCTTGAAGTTGGTTAACCTAGAACTAGAAGTAGGTAGGTATGTAAAGTGTAGGGGTAAAAAATAATCGATTGAGTCTTCAACCTTTCTCCTCCGTTCTCACTCTACGTCCGTAGATGAGATGTAATTAAACTTCCAACTCTCGATCCTTGTGGCTTCTCGTTTTGATGAGAATAACAGATAAGAGTGCAGGAAATAAGATTAGGTTTTGTTTTTATTTTTATTTTCTTTACATTTCATCCAACTCGCCTCTGTCCATTGTTCTGCTCTGCTGTGAACGTATCTGAAATCTACAACCGGACACTCTAGGTAAAGTTCAGGGGTAGCTCAACATGCCGTCGATATTCAAACATCTAATCGAATTTCTTCTGAGAAGGACACCGTAGTGGAGGAAATGTCACCACACTCACCCAATGAATGATCTACAGGATAAGACCCTTCAATCCAGACCGCTTCTACCCATCTAGCTAGTTGTTCCTTCAACACCTGGCCAACTTTCATTCATCCATACGAAATAGGCACTTGAAGCTTTTGATTGGGTCTCATAAATAGAGCTCAACATGCCCTGTGCTGCCGTGGCTGCCAGCCAACAACTAAGCTTCTGTGCCATGCATCGAGCATGTGGAGGTCCGGAAGACAAGCGATACGGAGCCAGTCCAGTTACTTAGTAATTCAGTTGTTCTTCGGCTGGTCGGGTCATTTTCAAAATCTCATCCATCAAACCACATCCACAGGACCACAGAAAATATCTACCGTCTGTATCTTACTATGATGTAACAACAAAAGATCGAACGAACCACAAATATCAAAATTTCAACGTCATTATGTATGTAAGTATATGGGAGATACCTCCGGAGCGCTACAACTCTAAGAATATGGAAAAGTCTTAGAAACGCTTGGTAGGTATTAATTCTCATACTCGTCATAACCATTGATCACTGTCTTTCTTTCTTCACACTCCGCATATTTCTAGGAACTGTATCTCAAAAAGAGCCCGCATCTTCATCCAAAAAATCATTCACAATGTCGGAATCTTCATCAGTCATTCAACTAGAATGCCAATGCAACAATTATCCTTGGGGTAAGCAAGGCAAGGAGTCTCTAGCAGCAAAGTATGCAGCTGCTACACCAGGAGGCAAATTCAAGCTCGATGAGAGTAAAGAGTACGCAGAGATGTGGATGGGGACATATCCCACTACGCCATCTCTCATCTTGTCAAACGGCAAAGACTTACAGGAACATCTTAATGCCAACAAGGAGAAGTTGATTGGAAAACCAATTCTCGATAAATTCGGAGCAGATCTACCATATTTACCAAAGGTACTTGGCTCCTTCCTACCACATTATCTGCGAATGTCCGTACTGACCTCACAAATCCAGATTCTTTCAATAGCCAAAGCTCTGCCTCTACAAATTCATCCTGACAAGGACCTTGCAACCAAGCTGCATAAACAAGACCCCGAGAAGTTTGGAGACCCAAACCACAAACCAGAAATCGCTGTTGCTCTTGGAAAATTCGAAACATTCGTCGGCTGGAAACCTCTTACTGAAATCCAATCCCTATTCACCAGCATCCCAGTCCTGAGCTCCAAATTCCTCACCTCCCCTTCTGACACCATCGATAAAGATACCTTGAAGTTCATCGTACACAAAATCCTCGCCCTTTCAGATGACGAAGTAACATCCATCTACAACGCCCTCAAAGAAATTCCTTCTTCTGATTTCCCTACCTCATCACAAATCCCCGAGCTTCTCCCCCGTCTCGCCTCCCAGTATTCCGCCTCGGACCCAGGAAACCTCATCGCCCTCCTCACAATGAACTTTTTGACCCTCCAAAAAGGCGACGCCATCTACGTCCCCGCAGACGGTATCCACGCCTACCTCTCCGGCGACATCGTAGAATGCATGGCTCGCTCCGACAACGTAATAAACAGCGGATTTTGTCCCCGCGCCGACCGCGACTCTGCCGAATTATTCAGCGCTGCTCTAACCTTTTTCCCCGTCGGAAAAGATGAATGTATCCTCAAACCTACATCAAGCCCCAAGGGTAAAAATGGAAAAACAAAAGTTTTAGCACCACCTATGAGTGAATTCAACATGTTAATAGTAGCGCTCGGAAAAGGCGAAAAGGAAACGATTGAGAAACTGGGAGGTCCAAGTATTATGGTTATTACGGGCGGTAAAGGAACTTTGAAAGCGGGAGAGCAAAAGTTTGAGTTGAAGGAAGGATATGTGTTTTTCGTGGGTGTAGGTACGGAGTTAGAATTTGAGGCTGACGAGGGTTTGGAGGCACATGTTGCTTTTTGTAAAGTGTAAAGTTTCAAGAAAAAGTTGTTTTTTGAATATCTAGTTGTATTATACGAGTAAAATGATATGATATGATCTGAATTTATGTGAAATCTACAGGAATATCATCTTGTGCTACCTACCAATATAGAGCATACAGATTTCCCGTATGTGAAGTTTGCCTTGAACGAAATGGTTTTAAGTATTCGTAAATGCCTGTGTTCGCATCAGACAAAAAATCTTTGATCCTCAAAGCAAACTGCAGTCAGTATCAACTCAAAAAGGGTGACCCAATATAGAAGCGATGAGTTCTCGAACACACCGTTTAAAAAACACAAAAGAACAGTTAATGCAATAGATAATCACACAAGGAATTGGAGAATATCTCAAAATTCCCTAAATATTTTCGTTTTCGAATTGCAAGAAATACAAAATCAAATCTCAAATCTCAAATCACGCTAAACAAGCATAACCTGGAAAATCCAACCATAAAACACCGTACATTTCGATTTCCTATTCCCCCATTTCCATTTCCATTTCCAAATCCTTCGATTCCCACTATCCGACTATGCAAAAGTATTAAGCACCCAAGTCCCCCAAAAAGGAATGTATCAACGAACCCTCCGATTCCCATTCCTAGCATAAAGCCACAACCAGTGCCGCAGCGAAGGAATCAGAAAAGTAAACATCTCAACGGGACCATTCTCCAAAGGAGTCCGGTCTACAATGAGAAACGGGAGTGTTGACCAAGAAACTCGCGGTCGCCGGTATGTGAAAAGAAGAACAAGACGTTCGGGATTTCTGGGCTCCAGCCGAGTTGGCTTATTCTGCGCACGAAGACTAATTGGCACGATACTGTGAAGGATCTCGTGGCAACTTAAGAATGTGCGGGAAAGGTGGGATAAAGGAGAGGGTTGGTACTCCTGGGACATGTAGTCCTGATAGATATGTTTGGAAATGATCGAGTACAATTTACGAAAAACGATATACAAACACTATTGAGGTGAGATTTTGACAAGTCATGCTGAAAAACGCTCTCATGCCCTTCACTGCTTTTTCCTGGTCTCAGAATCGACAGGTGTTTGGGGGTGTTCTCTTGCAGTTTCTTGGTTTGTCCGCGCGGTAGCTTCTGCTTCTGCCTGTTCTTCTTCATCATCATCAGCATCATCACCTCCAACATCAATCACAGTCTCGCCAGCTCTCTCGAGCACGGCTCTACTCCAAGTTCTGGTCCATTTCCAAACAGTCTAAAGATTGTTAGCGAATTTATGATTTATAGTTCGGTCGTAACTTACAACTAAGAAAGCGCCAACACCAATAATGACAAGCGTCCAACTGATGTTCTCGAGACGATTTCGACCTGTCCCAGCTCGAACGCGGCCGCCTCCAAACACGCCAGTTTGTCTTATATTCCACCAGCTGAATGAGGACATTGCGAAGAAAATCTTAACGAAGCCCAGCATTCCCAAAGACGCCAATCCCTTTAATAGATGCTCAGTCCAAGTCGTCGTCTCGGTGTCCACAATATGTAGAGCGGGACCACTCCCTCCCATCGAAGGGAGAGAAAAGATTGTGCTATACGGATCCAGATAGAAATTGATAATAGGATCTGCGACGAAGCCCATCACGAAAATCGTCACAAACAATATGGCCAAAGTGAGACATAATTGCGCGAATGTACTACTAATCAAATGACCCCACTTCATTCTTTGGAAATGGTATTGAAATTTACATGTAGGACATTCATAATAATTTCGTGCTCCGTAAAGGGGATCCGCGTGTCTCCAGGCTGTCAAACAGCCTTCGTGAACATGTCTTTGACTTCCTTTGCACTTGCATGGTCGCATTAGACGGCCCAACTCAGGATCTTCAGACGTGTACGTTACTCGAGGTGTCGGATTGAGAATTGAAGCTATGCCAGCGGTAGGAGTTTCGAACGTTGGCTCGACGGTTTCGAGACATATTCGACATTGTCGAGGTGGATAATATCTCCGACGTTTTGGTTCCGGTTCCGGCGACGGCACTGGTTCTTGCGCAGGAGCTTCTTGATGCGCTTGCTTGTTTTCTGTGTATACGTCGTTCTGATTTTGGCTAGAGGATTGGGAGGCAACTTCTTCCGCAATATTGCCCCACGACCATGAGGTAACTGGAACTGACATGTTTTGTGAGTTTGGCTTGTAATTCTCTTTTTGTGATTTTCTTTTTAGGTGGTGAATTGAGAAGGAACGATGAAGCTTCGAAGTTATGATGATGAAGCTACATATAATGATTTTCCGATCTCCGAAGAATTAACTAAAAAAAAGTAGCTCCCAGCAGGCCTTGGAAAAAACAAAGAGAAAGCTCCATGCACCAAGAGCTGGAAGTTTGCAGAACTAAAGTTAGTGAACAGAATGGTTAATAAGATCAATCATAGGGAAACTTCAATGAAGAAGTACGAAGAGTATATGGAGACATGGACAACAATGTTGAGATGTGGCTTCTTGATGGCTTTTGAGGAGAAATGTTTTGGTTGTTTTTCCATCTGAATCAGATTTCTGAGGTGTGCGTTTTGTGCGATCGCGCTAGTAAAATCCCCGAAAATTGTTTCCTTACATTTCTAGAAAACATACGTACCTACTTGGGAAATACCTAGGGCGATACTGAAAAACCACCAAAATAATTCCTTACCATACAAAATGATTAGGATTGAAATTTCAGTTCGTCCGTTGGTAAATAAAGAAGACGAACATTTACGCTCAAAAAAAATACAAAATGTATATGTACTCGAGTACGGTGTTTTCCATTGAGATACTATTTTAGTAAACCTACTCGTAGAGAGCTTTGCCTTTGCCCACATGTCGAGTTGATGCCTGGCGCTTGAGCTCATTTCATGCCTAATATTTAAGGTCTCAATTTACCTCGCGTCGTGGACCTGAGCTGCCTTGTAGCTCTGAAGTCCAACTACCCCGGAAATATACAGCTTCAAACTCTACACATCCCACCCATACTTTACATTTCCGTTAATTCCTTTCTGTGATTTCGACCTTCAAATCTGCGAGATAGATTTTTGAATAAACAGATACAATGGCGGATAGATATTCTTTCTCCTTGACAACCTTCTCCCCCAGGTATGATTGAAATATAGCTTCCCAGAAACCCCATTATGTGATATACTGTACGTATAAAAGTGCTTTGCTAACATTTGCAGTGGGAAACTGGTTCAAATAGGTTCGTACTATTAAATAGAGCTCGATTCTGATATGCGCCAAGCTCCAACTATCCTTTTGATACATCCCACCAGCTCTATGTACTAACCAAGTCGCAAACAGAGTATGCGTTAAATGCCGTCAACCAAGGTGTTACTGCATTGGGAATCAAAGGTACTTATATATCGTCTCTAAATCTGCGTATTTGTACTAACTTATTGGTAGCTACCAATGGCATTGTTCTCGCCACGGAAAAGAAATCCTCATCCACCCTCATTGACCCACCCTCTCTCTCAAAAGTCTCCCTCATCACTCCAAACATCGGCATGGTATACTCTGGCATGGGACCTGATTACCGCGTACTCGTCGATAAGGCCCGCAAAGTATCCCACACTGGCTACAAGCGCATCTACAACGAATACCCACCTACTCGGATATTAGTACAGGATGTTGCGAGGGTGATGCAAGAAGCTACTCAATCGGGAGGTGTACGACCATATGGTGTTAGTTTGTTGATTGCAGGTTGGGACGATGGAATTGAGCCAGAGTCAGAAGATGTTGCTGGTGCGGAGGTACATCCTGATGAAAAGAAACCATCAGGCAAGACTGGTGGAATTTTGAAGGGTGGACCTATGTTATACCAAGTTGATCCAAGTGGTAGTTACTTTCCATGGAAGGCGACTGCTATTGGAAAGAACGCGACTTCAGCGAAGACTTTCTTGGAGAAGAGATATACTGAAGGGTTGGAGTTGGAGGATGCCGTACACATTGCTCTTTTGACGTTGAAGGAGACCATTGAGGGAGAAATGAATGGCGATACAGTAGAGATTGGCAAGTTCAATAACTCAAATAAGTGCTCTAATTTACTAACATGTTCCTAGGCATTGTGGGACCACCAGCCGATCATTTGTTGGGCATCGAGGGAGTCGAGGGTGCTCAAGGCCCACGTTTTAGAAAACTGAGCCCTCAAGAAATTGAGGATTACCTTACGAATCTATGAGCTACTTTTCTTTTCTTCTGCAATAGCAATGATCTTTAACGTAGTCCCAAAGTCATGATGTATTATAGAGTGGCATAAGACGGCACAATGAGCAAAGAGATACCATACTGAATACCTGTTTTTCCAAATCCTTGCTCCCACTTTGATGTGAAAGCAAACCGAATATCCCATTCCCAACTTCATGAAGAGCTACCAGCGTCCTCCACCAAAACAAAACTACACTTATACCCCGCCCACACCCCAACAGACCTCTTCCTACTCTCCTCTCCAAAATCCAACCTCACCAATCTCCACTCCTCACATCTCCCCTTCTCCTCCTCCCCAAGCCCAAGCTGTCCATTCCCATTTTCCCCAATAACATACAATTCCCCCTCGGTCGTAAGCACTATCATGTGATTCTCACCAATGCTGAAATCGAGGATATCGGCCCCGTGGATATCGAGGGGTATTGGGTCATAGTTGTTTGAGGGGGATGGTGAAAATTGGGATGGGGATTGAGACGAGGAAGATGAAAGTTCGGGGATGATAGAGGGGATATTGGTGCGGCCCCAGATATAGAGATCGTGACCGCTGGTTAGAGCGCCGGTTAAAGGGCCGGAGGATGAGAGTTTTTGGATGGGGCCTGTGGGGAGGGAGGAGAGTGATTGCAGGTATGTGGGCACGGAGGCGGAATTTGCACTGCTGATTTCTCGTCCGAGACAGCTGGGGTAGCGTTCGTCGCCCCAGGTGTAGATGGTTCCTTCGCGTGTTAGAGCGCTGAAGGTCGTGCTGTTTGAGACGAGTTGTGTGATGTGTGGGAGGGGGAGAATGAAGTCTGGATTGCTGTTTGTGAGGTAATTGTCGAGTGAAGGGTATTGGATTAGTTCTGTTGGGGTGAATTCTGGGGTTATTAGGGGGTTGGTAGAGGGATTGCTGTGGGTGGGTTTGTGGATTACCTGCTATCTTGCCGTTTCCTGCTGCTGTTGCTTTTCTTGGATGTTCTTGGGGTGTTTGGGAGAGTGTTTCTTGTTGTGGGGCTTGCGTGCTGTTCTTTGAGGTGATTTGCTCGAGTTGTGTCTGTAAGAATCCGTCTGGATGCCCGGCTACT
Organism: Sclerotinia minor; assembly: GCA_025389075.1. NCBI lineage: Eukaryota > Fungi > Ascomycota > Leotiomycetes > Helotiales > Sclerotiniaceae > Sclerotinia > Sclerotinia minor. The sequence goes on along the minus strand of QRFH01000015.1, from coordinate 558,074 downwards.
TTGATCTTTTCAGGGGGGCTTGAAAGGTCGTTTGATGTCGCTACTGCAAATTAAATGAGGATTAGTTTTATATTACATGACGAGATGGCGTATTTATATGCTAAGGAAAACATCAAACCAGGTATCAAGCCTACGATTTTCCAATTTGTCTGATTAACCTAGGAACAACATGAATGAAGGGTGCCCTTAAATTTTGACCCAGTCCATATGTGCATATTTAGTATCATGTCCCATCTCAAGTAGGGTTTATATAGACCAAGCATTACACTATTATGAGGGAAGAGTGGAAACTTGTAGCTCACTTGTAATCCCCGTTCAGCTTTCTCGTCGACTTGGAATTTGAGTACCTTGGTAGTGAAAGAAGAAGAAGAAGAGGAGGAGGAGGAGGACGAGGAGGGAAGAAGAACCCAAATAAGTAAGATAATCCAATCTTATTCAATCTACAGCACCGACCAAAACTGCTGCTAGCTAAAGCCATTTGTATTCTCATTCACAAGAACAATATGCCTGATCATGTGAATTACACGTGATTGAAATTTGGAAATCCCCTCTTGGAACAGAATACAACAAGGCAAAAAGATCTTATCAACATACCTAAACAAGCCGAAAAAGAAGTTCCAATAATTTCGATACTTCCGCTTTCTTCTAACACCTTTTTGAAAATAAAAACATCCTCAGGTTCATGAGGAAGATCTCCATCGAATTGAAGTTGATTCCAAGCATTAAACCCACATGCCCATAACTCCATTCTCGGATGTCATATCTCAGAAAGATGCAGTCGTGAGAATGTTCAGCCCTACCAGGATAGGAAATGATCTGGTTCTGTCACGATGGCATGAAGAGGGTTGAAATAGATGCAAAAAGGTTCGCTGATGTAACACTGAATTGCGGCTAATTTGTAGGTGGGATTGTCCAAAACCTTAACATTAACCTTAACCTATGCTGCACGACCAAACTTCACATCGCTCTTTTTTTATTACTTTTTATATAAATTCCATTCAACACGATCATACCTACCTAACACGGCTTAAAAAGTTAAATATCTTATTTGTATTCGACGGTCCTGTTTAATAACATCTCTGTCCCGAGGTATCCGTCAGTATTACTTCAGGCTTCCAAATTCCATTTTCCTGCTGCCTATGGTGGAATCTTGATTTGTCCTATCTAGCTCAGTACATATTGTTTTTGATCCGTCATCGTTGCTTCCATTCGTTTCTTACGCGTGTCTCTTAAACTTCAAAAGGATAAGGTTAACTCCCGAAAGAATCTTTTTCTCCGTCAAGAATATATAATCCTACAATTATCATTTGTCATTATTTCCTCCACGTTTACGCTTTATATCGGAAAAGCATCACACGCTTGAAGCAACCAAAACTTACATTACCTCCTTAAGTGTCGGCACGAATCTTTCTGATCAAGATTCGAGAGAGAGAATAAAACCAAATAGCTGATCATCTCCATTTTATTGATTGTTTGCTCAAAGGCCTCGTTTGGGAGCTGGCGGGGCTCAATTGAGGGGCATCAAGCGACCTTCCTCCTAGCTCAAAACAATCTCACCATCGTGGTGAAAACCCTTCGCGCATGGTGTATTTCTGAAACTAAAGGAATTTATTATCATAAATGGTCACTATGAATCTCAGTCTACCTATCAGGAGTGCTAGCCGGAGAAACGATGAAAGTCGGAATCATTACACCTCTGGCAACCACACGCCCACTTCTTCAACGGAAGTAATCGCAGGACCAATACGAGAGCCAGCACCTGTCACTGAGAGACTCATTGTTGGATTGGATTTTGGGACAACATATTCCGGGTATGTATATTTTTATAACTTGTCTTGACAAGATGCTTGTGGCGCCGCGAAAGCGTGACTTTACACTTTTGATAGTCACACACTATTTCAGATATTCTATTGTTTGCGCTGCTGAGTCTTTATATTCGAGACTATTTTTGGTCAATCTTAGGAGCCTTCATCTCATGAAAGTTCGTGTTGATGGCAATTTCTTCGTACTAGCGCCCACACCAGCTTCTTCGTCACAGTTTACATTTCAAATATCAACACAAATACTAACAGTAATTCAGCGTTGCTGTTGTATACACATCTAATCCTGATGATGTAGATATCATCAAAACTTGGCCTGGAAGTAATGGAATAACTTCCGACAAGGTTCCAACAGAAATAGGATACTCCAGACCGCCAGGATCACCTGCCGGGACTGAATCAACGATAAAATGGGGCTGTCAGTTCCGTCCTGAGGAACCACGACTGCGATGTATCAAATTATTTCTTGACCGATCTCAAAAACTACCTTTTTACGTCAGTCCGGCTGAAACGGCCAATCAGCTGAAGGAGCACAGCAAAAACGTTGTTGATGCTGTCAGTGATTATTTGACTCAAATATATAATCACACGATTGAGACATTAACTCGCCGATATGGAGAATTATTCATGTCAACTACGAAAGTCGAATTTGTTCTTACTTGTCCAGCGGTCTGGTCTGATGCCGCGAAGAATACAACACTTCAAGCTGCGGAGAGAGCGGGAATGGGTGATAAATCAGCCATCCAAATGATCAGTGAGCCGGAAGCAGCAGCTGTATATACGCTGAAAGCCATTCAACCAAATCATCTACAAGTCGGCGACAATTTCGTGGTGTGTGATGCCGGAGGAGGCACGGTAGATCTCATTGCTTATAAAATTATATCCCTCAAACCACTGCGAGTAGAGGAGTCAGCAGTAGGTACGGGAGGACTTTGCGGGAGTGCATTTCTTAATTATCGATTTGAGGAACATTGCAAGAGTAGGATAGGGGTCGAACGATTTGAAGAGATGAAAATGAAGAAAGCAAAATCATGGCAGACGGGATTGAAATACTGGGAAGAATACGTGAAACGAGATTTTGATGAAGACAACAATACTGAATTCAATATTCCTCTCCCAGGTCTACCAGATGACGAAGATGCTGGTTTGGATTGTGGATTTTTCATCATGACAACTGCTCAAGTTAAAGATATTTTCGAGCCAGTTGTAAAACAGGTGTGTGATTTGGTTCAAGGCCAAGTTGATGGTATTAGACGAAAAGGTGGTATCGTTTCTGGTATCGTACTTGTCGGGGGTTTTGGACAAAGCAATCATCTATACAAGAGATTAAAAGCACATTTTAACAGCGCCGCTCCACCACCTTATAGCGAACGCCCAACTCACGCACAATCTATGGCCTTGGCAGAAGGTAATTCGGTAGAGGTTATGCAACCTATAAATGCTTGGACAGCTGTGGTTCGAGGAGCCGTTCTCAAAGGATTGGAAGGAAGTGTAGTGGTATCTAGAAAAGCGAGAATGCATTATGGAACCTCGTACGCAACAGTTTATGATGAGGATAAGCACGATGTTAGTGAAAGATACTGGAGTCCATTATGGGAACGCTGGATGGTTAGTGATAGGATGCAATGGCATCTTCATAAGGTATCCTCTACTCCCCCTCCCTACTTGTTTTCATCACTAATTTTCCACAGGGTGATACTCTTAGCACAGATACTCCAGTCTCCTTTCACTATACCCGTAATTTCCGTCCAGGTCAATCACTCATCGTATCGGATGATCTCATTGCCTGTGATTCGGACGGCGAACCTCCAGCATCGGACACGAAAGATCTCATCAGTGTGTGCACGCTAACGACGGATCTGGGCGCGGTTCCAAAGAGTATGTATACGAGATTGACGACTACGCGGGGAGTGGAATTTCTTAATTTGGATTTTACGCTGGAGATGGTGGTGGAGAGTGCCGGGTTGGCGTTTGAGTTGAAGGTTGATGGGAGGAGGTATGGGAGGGTGGAGGTGGAGTTTCATTGAGGGGTGGGTAGTCTTGTATATTTTGAGAATTTGGGGAGTTGGTGGATTGATAAGGAGGGTTATGTGGGGGAATGGATGGGGAGATTCGTGTTGGGGATGGGTATTGAGGCTCTGATTGAGAATGATATGAGAATGATATCATGGTCACTTGCATAGCATATATATATATATATGGATAACAAAAACAGAAATAAAGAAACAGTAGTTATAGTTATATATAGTTATAGCTAGTCACAGCAGAGTGATCGATATCAATAAACAGTATCTAGGTTTTTACAGAACAACGTCAAAGTTTAAAGCTGTTTAAACAATATTATATTTCGATACGTCACGAGTCAATTCTCATATGAATATAAGATTTACACTACTTCATTATGTATCTATATACCGGTAATCTTACTCTACATCCAGATAATTCCTAGCTTTTCCTTTTCAATTCTACCTCATTCTTTGTATACTTCTCATTTCATTTTTTGTTTTCTTTTTCTTCTTTTTCCTCCTCTCGTTTGTTTTTTGTATAATTACATGCATACTTCTATCCTACTCCCTTACCCATACATACCCATATCTCACATCTCACACCCACCATCCAATCCTTCTTCAAATATAATTAAGGATCATCTCAACCTTACCATTCCTCAACATCAAATTATATGCAGTGTATCGAAAGAGTCACTCCAACTCCCAATTCTTAACTTCCAAATCCCAATTTCCAAATTCTAATATATATATATAAACTCCACCCCTTCATTCACCCCTTCATCCATCGCTCTATTTATTGCTTTGTCAATTCTTAAGTTCTTACCTACCTACCCCTACCAAACCACCAACCCACCTACCAAAAAAATAAACCCTCAAAACAACTCATCCACACATTTCCAACACAAATCCTACAAATACAGTACAATACAATACAATACAATACACAAACCACCAAAAAATAAAATAGCTGATCAAATACCTACCTAGCCAGCAGGAAACGGGATGAAGAAAGAAACTATATATAACGTAACTTGACTAGAAGTGGGTCATGTCATGATATGGGTCAGGTACCTTTACACCAAATTTTGTATATAAAGGTACTTAGAGCGACTTTTATAACTCTACAAATATTAAAGATAAAATTTAAACCTTTGATAATTTGGTTTAATATCTAATAGAAATATAGTATTCAAGTTATAAAACAATTGTTGAGAATCTTGTTCTTGAATTAATACGATTTTAAAAATTCCCATAGTAATTTTTGTTAGTGTTACGTCCGCTACGACAAGTACGTCACATGACCCTAGAGCACGTGATGAAACGGTGAGGAACGACCGTTCCTAGGAACAACTAGGAACGTTCGCTCCTAGGAACGACGATTCCTAGCTAGCCATAGGCATGAAGGTCTATATAATCAAGATGGATTTCCTTTGTATAGAGCTTTGTGCTCAAGATCAATCATTTAGTATACCATACTATTAGTTACGAATTGCATCATATTATTGTCATTACTTTAAGTCCCTGCTTGACGCCTAGTTATAAACCACCTCGAGAGCCTAAAGCACTTCCACGTGATCTAGACGGCAAACCTCGTAACAGTTAGGCAAAATTGAAAATTTGAAAGAAACTTTAATATCTTTATTAAACAATTTCATCTCTATATAATACTTTGTCATATTGAATATTTATATTGAATATATCATACTGCAAAATATTGAAACTATATCTCTAGTGTTCCTAGAGATATAAAAAGTCGCTCTAAGTACCTTTATATACAAAATTTGGTGTAAAGGTACCTGACCCATATCATGACATGACCCACTTCTAGTCAAGTTACGTTATATATATATAACGTGGTTTATCATCGAGTGGGCCACTTTTCCCTCAATTCACACCTTCAACTTCTACACGCGATTTATCAATCAATTATTATGGAATCAACTAATCAAGAAGCCCGAATCTTTCTTGCTATCGAAGCTATTCATAAAGATAAAAAACTAAGCATTCGAAAAGCTTCTAAGCTCTATAATATCCCTCGTACGACTCTTCAACACAGAATGGATGGTTTACCACCTCGTACAGAAACTCGAGCGAATCGTCATAATATTACAGAATTGGAAGAGGAAGTGATTGTTCAATATATTCTTGATATGGATTCGAGAGGTTTTCCACCTAAACTTAAGAATGTGGAAGATATGGCGAATTATATTCTTGAATCGAGGGGTACGAAGCGTGTTGGGAAGCTCTGGGCGCATCGATTCGTAAAGCGTCGAATCGAATTAAAGACGCGTTTTAGTCGTGTTTATGACTTTCAAAGAGCTCTCTGCGAAGATCCTAAGCTTATTGAAGAGTGGTTTCGATTGGTTGCGAATATGCGAGCGAAATACGGCATTTTGGACGGCGATTTCTACAATTTCGATGAAACAGGCTTTATGATAGGCATTATAAGTGCAGCAATGGTTGTTACTAGTGCCGAAAGACATGGCAGAAGTAAACCAGTACAGCCAGGCAATCGAGAGTGGGCTACAGCAATTATATGTGGCAATGGAGAGGGTGAAACTATTCCCCCATTTCTAGTGGTTCAAGGACAGGTTCATCTCTCCAATTGGTACACCGAAACCAATCTTCCTGCGGAATGGGCTATTAAACCTACATCTAATGGATGGACAAACAATGAGACAGGGTTGGAATGGTTAAAGCACTTCGACAAGCATACAATTCATCGAAGAAAGGGCAAATATCGAATGCTAGTGCTGGATGGACACGAAAGTCATGAATCAATAGCTTTTCAGTCATATTGTAAAGCAAATGATATTATATGTTTACGTTTACCACCGCATTCAAGTCATTTAACTCAGCCACTTGATGTTGGCTGTTTCAGTAATCTGAAACGTTCATATGGTGGTCAAATTGATGGGTTTATCAAGGCACATATCAATCATATTTCGAAGGTTGAATTCTTTATGGCTTTTAAAGCTGCATACGAAGAATCAATCACCTCTCAGAATATGAAATCAGGGTTTCGAGGAACAGGTTTAATACCATTTAATCCTGAAGCTGTACTTTCGAAATTAGATATTCGAATTCGCACACCTACCCCCCCTCTTTTCAACCTAGATCAATGGATCTCTCAAACCCCTCGCAACCCAACTGAAGCTCTTTCTCAATCAACTTTAGTGAAATCTCGAATAACCCGTCATCAATCAAGCTCCCCTACACCTATATTCGAGACTGTACTAGCTCTAGCTAAGGGTACAGAGAGATTAGCTCATGAAAATACACTTTTGACTGCAGAGATTCGTACACTTCGGAAGGCAAATGAAGCATTAAGCAAGCGTCGACGCGCGAAAAAAACCCAATTACGTCAAGGAGGAGTACTCACCGGACAAGAGGCTCTTGATATATTATCTCAGCAAGAGGTTGATATTCAGATTCAACGCGACGAGCGTCAAAAAGGGGGGAATTCTAATGGGGAAGCATCTTCTAATAGATGTTGTAGTAAGTGTGGAAAACCGGGTCATAATTCAAGAACTTGTCAAAACAATGTAATAGATCCTAGATTATTAGATTTTAATAGTTTTAATCAATTGATTTAATGATTGTTGAATAATATAGGTTTGAAGGTGTGAATTGAGGGAAAAGTGGCCCACTCGATGATAAACCACGTTAAATATAATTATTATTTTATAACGTAACTTATGGTGAACCGGGTCATATGGGGAACCAGGTCAGGTACCTTTACACCAAATTTTGGTGTAAAGGTACTTATAGCGATTTCTTATAACTCTACAAATATTAAAGATAAACTTTAAAGCTTTAATAATTTAGTTCAATATCCAATAAAAATATAGTATTAGAGTTATAAAACAATCATAAAGAATTTTATTCTTAAATTAATACGATTTTAAAAATTCCCATAGTAATTTTTGTTAGGCAAAAATAAAAAATTTAAAGAAACTTTAATATCTTTATTATATATTTGTATATTTATATAATACTTTATCATGATCAATATTTATATTGATTATATTATACTTTAAAATATCTAAGCTATATCTCTAATATTCATAGAGATATAAAAAGTTGCTATAAGTACCTTTACACCAAAATTTTGGTGTAAAGGTACCTGACCCGGTTCCCCATATGACCCGGTTCACCATAAGTTACGTTATAAATAGAAGACGACAATTTAGAAGGCTGGGGATAGCTTCAAATTTCCAAATTGGCTGGTTGACGAGGTTCCCACAACAGACATGGGTTTTGACCCGATTATGGCCAGATTTACTCATATGCATGGCTGTAAGTAATATAATCTATCCCAACGCATGTGTACTGGTGGGTGATTTGGCTTGCTTGACCCGGTTGAACACCGAAATGCACTATCAAATGGAAAAGGTTCAATATATTTCCCATCGAGTCATTTCTTAAAGAAATACGCCTTACCACTCATAGACGCTAAAGAATGCCGAACAAACCACGCACATATATGCACGAATGAGATGCTACAAGAAATGCAAGTGAAGTGCTATTTATTCATGACGGCACTACCATAACTCATGGGACGTATAGTTCATCATCGTAACTAAAAATTTCAAGCAGATAAACAGATCGTTTCCTAGAAGAAAAGAGGAAAGAAATACATTTTGTGGTATGAAAATCGTTCAAGAGACTTTTCTTTTCGACCATGAACCAGCATAGCGAATCCGAAATTTTTTTTGAGAGATGCAAAACAAAACGTATGACAAAATTCCAACGTTGCGCAGTCAACAAAATTTTATTGGCCGAGCCTGTCCCACTCGGTGTCATTTTTTTGAGGGGTTTAAGGTTAGGCAGGTAATGCCCGGAGGGTGCATGGCCCTATGTAGTATGTACCTGCATCGAAATGGGTGTCCACTGACCACAGATAAAATTCACTCATTCGGTGAGAGCAAAATTCAAAAGCCAACGCAAGTACGAAATGAATACAAAACGCTGAGACCAGTGGCAAAATTCGTCATCAAAGTAGCCACCACCATTTCGGCATTGCAAATATAAAGTCGCAGAGCTTTCAAAACATTCCCTCGGCTTTGAAGTATGATTCTTTGCTCGGCGAGAAGCTAGAGAGCTCAAGTGTGTTTTGAATGTTCGATGGATACTGGCATATACTTCCTTGATGAAGTTGATCTCTGGCGTTCGATGCCTTCCTGCCTATGATCCGAACGTTTACGATTTCTTTCCTCTTTTTGCAGATTGTGCGGAACTTCAGACTCTCTTTCTCGTTTGTATTTTGCTTCAGGCGTCACAAAGCCCTTTCGTACGAGACCATGTACTAATGGACGTTCGGTATATTGCTTTGCCAAAGTGTAATCCGCATCGCTCATCAAACCATTCTTCGCCATATACTCGAATACCAAAAAATCCGGGCGAATATTTGTTTCCCCATCAATGAGATGGCCGCGACTGTGCATCATTCTTCGCCTCCAATTATCATACGGATCATCTTCTTCGAATTCCTCGTCACAGAAGATGCAGATGCATTTTGATGGAGGGGGAAGATTATTGAAGTGAGTCAAGCTGTGTGCAAGCCAATTCTCGAAATCGTCCGGACGGAAGAAGACCCCGCAATTTATTGGTATAAACTCGCATGGAAGGACGACGCTGGTATTGATTTGAACGGCTTCGGGTACTAGGAGCTGCCATCCTGCTACAGGGTTGATCTGAACTGATTGTTGACTAGTCGTTGTTGTGGTTGTTTTATTTGACTTTCTGCTAAACACACTCTCGTCATATTCACTGCAAGGACATATCGTCGATGCTGGCTCTTGACTTGTAATTGGTCGTGTCGAGGTATTGTACGTTCCATTTGCGTATTTTCGAAGCACAGATGGCATGCTAAGAAAGCTTGTGCGATGAGTACCGGTACCTGTGAGAAGACTCGGGAGAGCATCTACCGAGTCATTGAGGTACCTGGAGATGCTTGGATTACCACAAGACGCCATTTTCGCACGAATTCTGGCGAAACAGCAAGTCAACTTCGCAAGTGCTCGCTTTGACGATAAGTGATCTAAGATCTAGCTTCTATGATAAGATGATGGATTTGTTCGACAATGGAAGAAAGTGGAGCGTTGATAAGATAAGGACGGTCTTGTCAATCACTAGGAATGGACCCCTAATTATGACGAGTGTCAGAAGATGGATCGAAGGCAATGACAATGAGAATGATAGTGCCAGATATATATGAAGCTACGGAGACAACTTTTATATATAATTCCAGTGAATACTGACCTGGAAGTCCGGTGTTGTTTGTGTTGTGAAGGACAGACAGGTACCGGTTTTCGTTGTGATGTTCCACAATATTTGCGAGGATTAAAGGAAGTAGCGCGAAAATAAGGTTATGGATGGGCCTTTTCCCCAGATTTTGGTGTCTCAAGCAGCCTCTTCCTCGAAAACCAAACAATGAATGGCAAACACCAATGATTTTCTAAAAAGTTTCCACGACCGATGTACTGTTTAGTTCTTCCTTGAATTTTATCGTCAGGAGCACCGAAAAGGAGATCAATGTCCCTTTTTCAATTGTGCTTCGTCTTCTGGAAAGTGGAAAGGAAAGGATGATGTTTGTGTGATATTCGATCGATCAATGTGCTGACGATTACAATAAACGTGGAGATGTCACAATTTAAGGAAGCAAAGCCAACATACAATTCTCAATTCACGAATCATTTAAACTTGGACGCCATATTCGATTTCCTTTTCGGAAGACATTTTCCTTCGTGTCCCGCCTCTGTCTCCGGATTTTTGAAACATTCATTTCTAGTGAAACGTCCTTTAATTCGTCATTTTGCGAGAATATGGTCCCATCGACCCAAAACTCGGCCTACATTCCCACATTCCCACACATCCACATCAACGTCAAAATATATACATATATATATTAACTGCAAGGCTAATAAGGGTGTTGTTACACACCGATCCAGTCTGAGTAAAATCTCGGTGTTCCCATACACTTGGGATCACAAATCGATTCTCAGTATTTAAATTGCTGGAGCATCAATGCATCTTTTTGCTGCATGTAACAGTAGCCACCCGTCTACCTTACAAATCAAGTGGTTCCTCAAGCCGTTGGGTCATATCTATCGACTATTCACCCACGCAACACCCACACCGCTTCTTGATAGCGAATTCATACTCTTGAATGGACAAAAAGCTACAATACCATGCGGATGAGGAGGTGAGAGGGAATAATTTCTTGGAAACGATAGATCATCAGACCAACAACCAATTCAACTGAGCTACGGCAGCAAGTTTTCGACATTCCTATTCGATGTTTGTTTGTACTCGATCAACAAGGAGCATGATTTTGACTCGGAGCTTTTATGCATACATACTTCCTATATTTTCCCTTCCTTCTTCCACTCCACATTCAGGAGGCTTCTGTCACGACATGCTTTCCTTACCACCGATAAATGAATTCCCGGAGTTCACGCATAATCGCCAAGTTCAGTTCCTGCAAATTCCCACTGGATCACGATACGACAACTGTAGTACTGCATCCTCTCGGTTCAGGTCTGAAGAGCGTGATGGCGGGCAAATTGATTACTGGGAGCAGTACTCGGAAAACAAACTTCAACGTTATCATCACTGACCATACGCATATATGCAATAGCTACCTCATCAAAAGTTAAAACACATTCGCCACAAGTACTAGGTAGGTATGCACAGTGGTGGATGAATACATCCAGGAAAATTTTGGTTAAGCTTCGTGCCAATACCCCGCACTTACCAATGATTTTGCTTACTTAGCAGAGCCTCAACTACCCCGCTTTTGAATTCGAACCACGGTACGGAGTACTATTGCTGGCATGCATGTGCAAAACCAAGATCTTCAGTGGGTAATCACGGTATCTGTGTAACGATCATATGTGATGTTAAATTGTGTACACGTATCATGCACATATGTTTGTTTGTTGGAATCGTCACTCCTCTTCCAATTTATCTGCTGAATTTCCTATCTGAAGATATCATTTAACCTATCACTCAAGACTTCCCCATGCTTATCGCATGATTACAAGAGTTACAGAGTAGGCGTAATAGACAGAAGTTCTCCACCCTCTCCCGCGGGTATCCTTTTTGTGTAATCGGTGAGAAGATGGTACTTTCCTTCTTCCTCCCTTCCTTGCTTGCTTGGTCTCAATCAGGTGCACAAAGTACCTTCATCTTCACAACAATATTAACCAAATAATTCCGTTCTCCATTTTCATCCCCAGCCTTCACAATCCCAGGAAACGTCACGCAGCTAATTTCTCGCTCGTTCAAAGTATCTTCATCCTCTCCCCCAATATCTTCCATTCTCTCCTCATCAAACATCATTCTTTGATATCCCTCAATCACCGGCATTGTAATACTAAAACCTGCCTTTTGGACTCGCAATAATCGCGAAAGATCAATGGCGCTATGGATGATAGTTTTAAGCGATTGGTCTCTAGATTCCGAACTGGGAATATCACATATGGGATCTAGAAGACTGTTGAGGTGTGCAACGAATGTATTAACAACAGTGGTTGTATCGGATTTAAGCTTTTCAGCAGCTTCTTTTAATAGGATTCCGAGGGTGGTGGAACGCCATTGGTTCATGGCATCTTCGGAACCTTTTATTTCTTCATTAGCCTGCTTGAAACGACGTCGAACATTTAGGATTATATTTTCTTACCGTACGAATTTAGTGTTCTTTCGGTTTGCGCAAGCTCCATTGCTTGTTGTTTTGGGAGACCGACGAAATATGCTTGGAAGATATCTTTTACTAATAGACTTGATACGAGGGATTGTATGAAGTTTATTTTGGATGATGTTGCTAGATGCTGGTACATGGGTATCCATTGCTCTATTTGTTGTCGTACGTCATCTGGAGCTTTCTCTATATCTATCACAAGTCAGTATGTTAATACTGAAGTATACCAGCTTATCAATATCAATGGAAAACTCCCTCTCTTTCACATAATACACATTCATGAAAATCCCCCTCCACAATAACATGCATAGATAACAAATAAGAGTACCAAGAAAAAAAATCCCCAAACCTACCAATTCTCCCCCTCCTAAAATTCATTATCACCCAATTCTGCAACGCATTCCCAATCCACTGCATCCTCTCCCTAATCAACTCATCCGTCACCTGTTCCCCTGCAACCCCACCCCTCCCAACACTACTAACCCACTCCTTCAACCCCCTCACCTGCCCCCTCAACTCCGCAATCTCCTCATCCTTCCCCCGCATCTCCCCCATCGCCTCATTATACGCTTCGCGGAACGCATCCCGATCGAGCATTAACGCCGCAATACGATTTTGTACTTCGGAGGTACGGGGGCAATGGGCGTGTGTGGAGCGGAGGTGGCGGTGCTGGGTTTCGAGGGTGAGGTAGTTGGTTTGGAGGGTGGAGTGGGTGGTTTGGAGGTGCTGGAGGGTTTGGCGGGTGTGGTGGAGGGTGGTGGTTAGGGTTTTGAGGAGGGGGGATGGGGGGAGGGGGGGTGGGAGAGGGGTGGGAGTTCTTGGGGTGAGGGGGTGTCCGGGTTTGGAGTTTGGGGCGGGAGTTGGGGAGATGGTGGTTGTGTTTGTGTTTGTGATGGTGATTGTGACCGTGACCGTGACCGTGATCGAGGATGTAGGTTAGATGTGGGATTTGAAATGGGAGTACTACTTCTTGATGACTCAGCTGTTGAATTATTTGTAGATTTTTTATGTGGATGTGAAAGACGGACGCGTGGTGGTGCGGATATTTCTGATGACGAGGATTGAGATTGAGATATATGAGACAAATAGTAAGAAGTAGAAAAATCGTGATCTTCGGTCGTCATAGATGTGGATGCAGCCCGATGCGCTAGCGGATTCGAAAGGTCGATACGAGTAGATGAGGATTTTAGCGCGTGTTTCTTTTCTTTGGGTTCTCTGTCTCTGGTACTCATTTTTGCGGGGTTTTGGAGGAAGGGAGGAAGGAAGGGAAGAAGAGCGGAAGGATATGGGTTTTCTTTTATAGATGGGTGGATAAGTGGGTGGTTAGGTAGGTAGGTAATAAAGAATAATTGAGTAATCGATTGATCGACTTAATAATGATTGAATAAATGAATAAGATTGTATATATAGGTAACCTTATGTGTAATAAGTAGAGCGTTTAAAATACAGTAATTTTTTGTATGAAAGTTGTATAGTTAGGTAGGTACCTAAATACGTAGACACCGGGCGAAGAAGTGAAATATCCAGCTCCCGAGATGAGATGAAGGTATGTATATAGTATGTAGGCAGTTCCGTGATCGAAATCGTAGACAAGAATGAAGATACAATTTGCAATCAATAATTTTCTTCCTCTACTCGAGTAGAAGAATATTTAGAAAGCTAGAAAGCTGGAAAGCGTGTATATAAATGAAGAGGGTAATTAATGCCTACTAGTATATAGGTTACCTAGGTAAGGATAATCAGGAATTAAAAACATCAAAGTAAAAAATAAAATCAATTCTTCTTCCTGAGATCCTCAAAAATGGAATATTAATCACAATCATTCTTCAAGATTATAAAGTTATAATAAAAGAAGAATCGAAAGAAAAAAGAATCGAAAAAAAACAAAACAAAACAAAAGCTAATTAACTCTCTCCCCCATCCTCATCCTCATCCCCATTCAATCCCTCAAAAGAAACCCCAAAAATCAAACCTACCTACGTACCTACCTACACACCCTCCCATAACACAATGATGAAAAACTTTCTCCAAAATTCACAAAAATGAAGAGAGATAAGAGGTTCTTAAACTGCTGCCTGGAAGTACGAGAACTTGACGAGATATTTAAGCGCGGATGCAGATGGATGCAGATGCGGATGGTTAGTCAGGTTGGGTTAATAAATGAGGGGTTTTGTTTGATACGGGGGATCTGCGGTGGTATTTTTTTGGAGGAGGGATGGGGTTTGGTGCGAGGGAAGGTTAGGTATAACTATATGATTATCTGTAGTTCTACTTTGCATGGAGGGAGATGTGATAGTTAACCTTATTAGATAATTATATATCAGATGTAAGATGTAAGATCTTACTACGAGTTTGTAGGATTATATATAAGGTTAAAGGAGAATTCGAAGTACTCGTAGATAACCTAGATTCCCATAAATAATATTACTCTATGAAGTAATTTTCTAGAAGGTTTCGATAAAGTCGTTACTAATCTTACTCTGTAACCTTATATCAAATTTGGCGTCGATTGAGAATGCGGGGTATTATTCATTATCAAATATCAATATTATTACCATCATTAGGTATTTATATATCAAAAATAACCTCAACCTACTCGTATAAATAAACGATTCAAAAACTTCCTTGATATTAATAATATTAATATTAATATCGATATCAACTATCAAATTCCAGCCCATCCCAACCCATCCAATCACCATCCTATTCCCACTATAGTCATACATTCACAAAACCCTCCCTTCTTTATTCTCAATCATAAAACCATGCCACCCAAACGCCCCCCTATTCTTCGGCCCACACATTTCCTCTGCATTCCACTCACAACCCCCTCCTCACGTGCACAACTCCAATCCAGCCTCTCTACATTCAAAGCCGACGTTAGCGCATCCTTCCTCTCCCCTCCACAATCCACACAACCAACCTCCTCATCCCCTCCACCCCCACCAACCCACCCCCAAATCCAAGTCCAAATCCCACCCTCCGCCATCCGCCCCCCCTCAACCCTCCACCTAACCCTCCACATCCTAAACCTCTCCACCCCCAGCAAACTCTCCCTCGCCATCAAAACCCTCCACAGTTTATTCGACGAGGATAATGAGCATCAAAATCAAAACCAAAATCAAAACCAGTCTCATTTCCATCCAAGCAACACCAACCCACCACCCCCATCCCCACGCACTCTCCTCCCCCTCCCCCCACTAACCCTCCACTCCCTCCATTCCATGCACACCCCCACCTCAACCAGCATCCTCTACACCACCCCTTTAAACCCCACAAAACATCTCCAAAAATTCTGCGAAGCAGTTAGGGCGCGATTTATATCAGCTGGCTTTGAGATTTCCGAGAGAGAGGCGAGTAGAAATCTACTCTTACACGCAACGATAGTGAATACGATATATATTCCCCGAGGGTATGAGCACGAGCATAGGGGTCCATCTCCAGCTCCGGATCCAGAGCGGAAGAATATGAGAGGAATGCAAATAGATATTGAGGGAAACGATAGAAAAGAAATTAAAAATGAGAGTCAACCCAAGAATGCCAAAGTAACTCAAAAACCCACCAACTCCCAAAAAAGCAAAAAGCAAATCCAACGTCGAAAATTCGACGCAAGGGAGATTCTTGCGAGATATGCGGAGTTTACGTGGATGCGGGATGTGCGGATTGAGAAGGTGGCGATATGTAGGATGGGGGCTAGGAAGAAGGAGAAGGAGACGAAGAAGGGAAATGAAGATGAAGATTGGGATGGGGATGAGGAGTATGAGGTTGTGGGTGAGGTGGAGGTGCCTTGGGGTTGAGGGCGAGGGTGAGGTGCTTTGGGTTTTGGGTTTGGGGTTGGTGAGATTGCGAGATTGTGGGAATATGGAAATGTGGAAATGAAGGGAGAGAGGAGGACGAGGTTGGGGAAAGACAGAGAGAGTGTCTGTATATGTATGTGTATGTGTCTGTATATGTGTATGTATATGTATGTATAAGAAAAGTGTAATATTGGCTAAGGCATCTAAAAAACAAAAGAAAAAACAAAATAGAGCCATCTATATCTATATTTTGGTAGAAAATCGGAGTACTCTTACTTATACTCTACAGATTTCCCCAAGGTGAAGGAAATAAGAGATAGGAAAATACCAGATAGTATTTCCTTTTCCTTTTTTTTTTTTAAAAAAAAGACCAATAACCTTAATCAGGAATTAAAAAAATAACACAACTTCACATTTCCTACATCTTCTCTTATACCACACACCTCATCTTCCAAATCACTTTTTAGTATTTTGGTATACATTCAATTGTACATAATCATCATCGTCATTATCATCATCATCATCATCATCATAGATGAATGCCAAGGACCCGAAGTAAATGAATCTTCTGATTTGATGCATCTGTCGTGACTTCATGTGCTGAGTAACCATGACTTTTAAAAAATCCGGCAAATCATCAACCCTCTCACCACCTCCTCTAACTAAAAAAAATGTTTACTCCTCAGCTTCCATCATCCGTAGATAAAGTCGAATGAGCAAGAGAAGTCGACAAAAATAACAAAAAAAGGAAAAAGAATATTTCCATCATATGGACCAATAATGAAAAAAAAAAGTTTAAAAAAAAACCAAAAATCCATGAGAACCCATATGCCATTTCCAGACGACGTAAAAGTATGTGAATGCAATCCGAGACGCCTGAGCTATGAGGAGCTTTGTTTTGTAAGAAAAGTACATTGCTCGTGCATGAACTTCAATGTCGTCACAAGAGCTTCGATAGGGCAATACTTTTGGTTGCTTCTGCCAGATCAGAAAGCTTCAAGGACGAAAACGATCCTCCTCCAAAGTGTGTTTTGGGGGAGTATAAGAGGCATAAAACTTCTTCAAGACCTTCTCAACCTCCTCGTATTCCGCCTTTACCATTACCAATGTTTCTTTAATCATCTCCAAGCATTTCTTTTCATCGGGTTCGTCCTTTGTGCCCTCTTCGTCTTTCTTCTGTCCATAATGTTGAATCTTTTCACAGCTATCCTTGACCTTTGTCAATCCTAACGTTGCCGAGGATCCCTTTAAGAAATGACCGAGGGAAGAAAGTGTTGCCAGGTCGCCATCCTTACTGTACATTGTCAGTATCTGTATTCATATCTGCGTCCGCAGATGGCCCATCTTCTTGAAATAATATCATATCCCATCGAGCAACACACAAACACACGTGCCCCACTTACAGTGCATCATCCATATTAGTAAAAGTTTGTTCGGCCTGCTCGAAGAAACCAAAAACAATCGAACGACTGAATTCTCGATCATCTTCATCATCATCCATCTCTAGAATTTGCTCAAAGGTAAGCGCATCGATATTATCACCGAGATCGAGGAGATCTGGTGGACCAACGGAACCGTCATCACTCTGTTTTGCGCCGAGTCAGTTCTCACTCTCTCTGATGTGTAAACTTGGTGTTGGAGGATGCGCAAAGAAAAGCTTTACCCTTTCGTCAACATCTTGTTCTTCGATTACTTTAGGTGGAACCACAGGCACCGGAGATTTTTCTTTGACAGGTTCTGGTTTGGGTGCAACGGGGACGGTTTTTGGAGTGGGAGTCGAGGTAGAAGTGGAAGAGGACATTATGATGGTTTGTGAAGTTATTTATTGTATGAACGACAACGGTTTGTCGTTCAACAAATTCGAGAAATGGTGGGTGTTGGGGTGTTGGGGTGTTTGAGGTATTGTGTAGTGATTTTTTTGTTGTAAGTTGTTCAGTGGGTTGGGATTACTTGCTTCAGAATCGCGATGGTGGGGTGGATATAGAATTGTAAACGTAAGGCAGGGTTGAATGGAAGCCCGATGGAATGAATACCTTACCTTAACCTTCCTTACCTTACCTTTTCCTTCCCTTCCCTTCGTCTAAAACCCTTAGCGGAAAGTGGGAAGGGAATCAGGGAGAACCCGAGGATGTTTCGAATAGATGATTGGGTGTGGGTGATTCCTTCTACTTTGAGACTTGACCTTGAATTAGGTACTTAAGGTAGGAAGTACAGGATTATAATTTATAAGTTGTACAGCCGTGGATATCAATGTGAATTCGAATTGTGAGTGGATGAATATGGAAATGTGTGGTGAATGTGGGAAATGCTCCCTCGGAAATCCAAATCCCCACAACAAAGCCCAATGATGTATTATTGGAAGCAAGCAAGCAAGCAAGCCCTTGGATCCTTGATATGTGGTTATTGGTTGAAATCTTAGAAATTAAATGGTAAAATACCCATAAGGACAAGTTGACAGTTGACAGTTGAGAAAAGATGTGATTCTGTTAAGCTTTTTAATCTCGGATGAATTCGAGGGAGGAGTATGATTGCAGACCACACAATTTATATCTTTATATATTTATATCTTATATCTTTATACCTTTATATCTATTATGTATCGGTGTACAATTTATGTTGATGCCCGGATATACAATCAACAAAAATGTCCAAGACCAGGCCAGATCAGACCAGATCAAGAGCACAAGACGGTAGATGGTACGTACCAGACAGAGCAAGAGCCATCTAGATTTTTGGATTTTTTATCTATTCGTGCCACGGAGATTCCCTTTTGATGGAATGTTGGTTGTTGGTGATGACTACTTTTTTAGCTGTCGGATGATCATGAAGAACTTTTGGAATCTTCTTTTCTTTCTCTTCTTTCTCTGCCTTCTTTATTTTCAAAGAAGTTTTCGAGGCACAAGGAAATTGTGTCGATATCCGAAATGTTCAGATTGTACTACTCTCCTCTTATTGGAAACGATATGAGGTTCGTCAAAATGTAAATACGTACATGGAAGAAAAGTAGAAGCAAGATGTTCCGGATCTTCGTTCCTAGAGTGGAGTGGATGGATGGATGGATTGGTAAGGTGATTAGTGATGGTGGGTCAATCTACACAATGACTTTGGCAACCCAATTCTATCCGTATCGTATTCGTCGACCCAAAGTAGAGGTCATGTCTCCAATTTCTTTCCTCCTTTGACCACAACATATATGAGTCTTTGACATCTGTCTTTGATATCTATCATGGGAACAAACGGGAGCGGGAGTCAAAGTATTTGGATGTGACAGTTGTAAAAGGTGTTACCCTTGGTTTGTTTTGCTAAGTCTTACAATACCTCATTAGTAGAATCAGATCAGTCAAGTCAGAGCAATCTAGATCTGAAGCAGTCTTTAATCTTCCTTTGTCGTGATACTTACTTGTAGAGTATCTACTTATTCAAATACCTCGACCTTGAACCCTCGGACATTTGTGAGTTTAATGTAAAATATTAAGAATATCTTTGAACCCTCTTCTAATTGTGATTTCGAGGATACATGATCTCAAGTCACCAGATGAATTACCGGTACCGTCATGACAAGAGATATACTTGATAAACATGCATTTAAAGAATAGTGTTTGTAGAAGTTACCTGTATATTTTCTGCGAGTACTTACCTCCTGCTACAGCTACAGATTTATCGCAGATGAATGAAAAGATAGAAAATCCCCTCAAAAAAATATGTTGTGTTCATTATGAAAATTTAGGACCTCTTTCCCTTTCTAGGCAGTGTTACCATATATGATGTCCACAATGACGAAATGGCTATCAAAAAGAGAACAAGGATCAACGTCATTTTGAACATTTTTCTATATAAGGCATCAAAATATTGGACCAATTGGGAAATTCTTCATTGATGCGGAATTACTTATTCGGGAAACATGCATAAAGCCACCAAATCTTACACACAAGTAACATAAATACATACGGTGCGTAGATAAAGAAGATGAAAAGTCCAATTGAAATACGGATATTTGATCTATCAATTCATCAATGTGATCCCAGCCTTGGCAATCAAAATCTTGTCCTCGTGTTGTCGTGTTGTCTTGTTGTCGTATTTATCGGGGAAAGCAAATTTCACCCCTTTTTTCATCCATTTTTCCACCTCTTTTCAAATTTCAAATATCTTCCCAACGTTACGATCCATTATCAGAAATACAAGTTTTGGGTCAACGGGTTTAGCATCTAGACTCATTTAGATTTTCTTGGCTCTTGATAAATCAGTCCATTTGACCTCACACAACCTTTTGAACTTGATCATGAAATTTGTTGCACCAGGCTAAGGTGTTACAGAGATGCAATGAAATCATTTCCCAGCCATGTGGGTGAAAGTTATACAACATTTCTGAAGAATTTAAACATACGAATGTCAACATACACCTATATGACATGTCGACTTTTTTCAAGATGTGGTAGAGTCGAAAAAGATAAGACTTACCAATGATCTTGAAGGAGAAGTATATTTACGAGTCCTAAGGTTACCCCACCTGCTCGTAAAACAAGGAGAACGTTCATTGGTCATTGGTATTCTACCTACAAACAGGTACCCTATCTACTTTAGGATATGTCATTCTTTGTAATACATACTTATCCTCATCTCATGCCATATGCACTTTTCTTCTGCTCCCGCTCTCTGCTTTCCGACACACAACTCCATCTTGGAAAGTGTTCATTCGGCAGGACATCCGATATCTCATGGCAGCAAAGATCCCGAGACGTGGCGGTATTCGAATGGACTTAACATGCCATTCTTACCTTCTCCTGCTAGTTGTGGCTTTTGGCATGAATTGAGATCGAAGATGACTTTCTTCCACGGAAACACTCATTCCGAGGAACTGGTTGAACTCAATTCACTTGCAAGTTGCATATGCCCTGTTCCCGAGGTGTCATCCGTGACATCCGATCACTTTTGGAGGCTCTTGGCCTTACATTCACCACGAGCTGTTTTGATGGGTTCAACAAAGCATTTTCATGGAATGGTACTTCTTCAACTCTTCGACATGAAGAGAATGCATGAGGACATCTACGCGAACAATCATTTCCATACTGGGCAGCCCATAGAAATTTTACTATGGCACTCAAACCAACGGATTTGGAGGTCAATCGAATGCCTAGCTAGTATCAGCTAGGTAGATGATTTGCGTCCAGGCTCTACATGTAGGACAATATTCTAGCCATACATCTCAAGAAGACGGGGAGTGTTCTGACTTTCTTTGATCCTCTTCTTCGGGAAAAAAGCATAGTGACGTCGCTCTGCAGCTTTGAAACAAGTATTTCAAGATCTGGATGGTGGGGCATGTCCTCTTCACTCCACACGTGGAGTTGGATGCGGGGTTTATACAATCGAACTTTCAACCTCCCAATGGCGGAGAATTTCAGCTTTAGGATATAGTTATATGCTTGATTCACACCTTCTTCCCAAAATTCGCGATGAAAGCCTTAATACTCAAGACTTCCCCATCCAAAAACTCTATGTTGCATAGTTTTCACATATGAGGCTGTGGTTGATGTGGCTGGGAATGACTATTTGAGGATTATTAACATAATCCAGCTTCGTTCAAATTACTTTCATCTAAAGGCATCTAATTGTCAATCAGCCATGAGGCTTGGCAGTACGATGAAGATGTCACTTATCGGCCGGGTAAGCATATGCCCAGGCATCTGAATGGAACCATACGCAACACGTTTTCGGCATAAGTCTTGTCCGTATTTGGGGTCACAACCCATCTCATTAACTACCTCGAAATGTAGCGCGATGAATGAACAACGAGTAATAGGGCACGTGATAAAGTAGTAAAAGTTGAGGCTTGAATTATCTCTGATCTTTGATATTCTGTATATTATCATCAACAATCTTAATTCACAAATGGAAAGTAATTAGCGCAAATAGAAGAAAAAAATAATTACAGATAATAAACTTTCATTATCCAGCTCCAAGTGACCGCAAGACACAAGCCACGGCCTCGCTCCGCACCATAATAAGTTCACCATCTGGTTACGTGTAGATGTATTATGACCAAGCTCCTGATCAGATCTTCCACTAGGTAGGTATATATCAACGCAAATATCACCAGGTTCAAATTCCGTCATCAACTTCATTGATATTCATATTCAGCCCAGATAAATACTATTAGTTTATTTATAAAGTCTATTGCTAGGTATTACACAGAAAAGATACAAGTCTATGATAGCTCAATGTAGTGCGTACATAATCAAAAGGTATTATTGCTATAGTACTTGCGCACAGCTGTTCGTTGTTAATCAAAATCACACCAAAAATCGATATTTTATTATATTTTCAATTGAAGAAAAATTATATATAAAATTATTATAATTAATCAAAAAATTTGAAATATAGATTAATTACATAGAATGATTAAAATTTTATATTTTGATTAATCTAATTAAATTCTAAAATAATATTTTATATTAATGAAAAAACATCTTTTAAAAAGTTTTTGATTTTTATTTATTTTATTAATAAACTTTATATTTTGAAATTCTTATAATTCAATTTGAAAAATAAACTTGTTATTTTTCTAGAATAAAAATAATAATAAATAAATTCATATAAAAATAATCTAAATATTCATTAACGTGGTTTATCAGCGAGCGGGCCATATCACCGAGCGGGCCACTTTTACCTCAATTTATATCTTTCAACTTCAATACGCGATTTATCAACAATATATTATGGAATCGAATAATCAAGAAGGTCGAATACTTTTAGCTATCGAAGCTATCAATAAAGACCAAAAATTAAGCATTCGGAAGGCTGCTAAGCTATATAATATCCCGCGTACAAAGATTCAGCGCAGAATGGACGGTACTACCCCTCGTATCGAATCTCGAGCAAATGGTCATAATTTGACCAAATTAGAAGAGGAAGTGCTTATCCAGTATATAATCGATATGGATGAGAGAGGGTTTGCACCTAAATTAAGTGGTGTAGAAGATATGGCGAATTATATCCTCGAATCGCGGGGTGCGAAGAAGGTTGGAAAGCTCTGGGCTCATCGCTTTGTTAAACGATGCCCAGAATTAAAGACGCGTTTTAATCGCGTTTATGATTTTCAAAGAGCTCTCTGCGAAGATCCCAGGCTTATTGAAGAGTGGTTTGGATTGGTATCGAATATGCGGGCGAAATATGGTATTGTCGATTCCGATTTCTACAATTTCGACGAAACCGGCTTCATGATGGGTATAATATGCCCTGGAATGGTTGTAACTAGTGCTGAACAAAATGGCAGAAGCAAGGCAATACAACCAGGCAATCGAGAGTGGGCTACGGCAATTATATGTGGCAATGGAGAGGGTGAAACTATACCTACATTTCTGGTAGTTCAAGGACAAGTTCATCTTTCCAATTGGTATACCGAAACCAATTTTCCTGCGGATTGGGCTATTAAACCTACTTCCAATGGATAGACGAATAATGAGACAGGGTTAGAATGGTTAAAGCATTTCTATAAACATACTATTCGTCAAAGGAAGGGCAAATATCGAATGCTAGTATTGGATGGGCACGAAAGCCATGAATCAATACCTTTTCAATCATATTGCAAATCAAATGATATTATATGCCTCAAATTACCACCACATTCAAGTCATTTAACTCAACCACTTGATGTTGGGTGTTTTGGCGTACTCAAACGTTCATATGGTTATCAAATTGAAGGATTTATCAAAGCTCATATCAATCATATTACCAAGGTTGAATTCTTTATAGCCTTCAAAGCTGCATATTTACAATCATTTACTATTCAGAATATGAAAGCTGGTTTTCGAGGAGCAGGTCTAATACCATTCGATCCTCAATCTATACTCTCAAAACTAGATATTAGGATTCGTACTTCTACCCCTCCATCTACCTCCTTGGAACTTACCAACTCCTGGATCTCTCAAACCCCTCATAATCCAACTGAGGCTCTCTTACAATCAACTCTAGTAAAATCTCGAATGGCTCGTCATCAATCAAGCTCTCCTACACCTATATTTGAGACTGTACAAGCTTTAGTTAAAGGTACAGAGAGATTAGCGCATGAAGTTACACTTTCGAGTGCTGAGAATCGTATGCTTCGAAGAGCAAATGAGGCATTAAGCAAACGTCGACGCGCTAAAAATTCAACTACGTAATGGAGGAGTACTTACTGGGCAAGAAGCTGAAGATATACTATCACAACAAGAGGTTGATAATCAGATTCAACGCGACGAGCGTCAAAATGGGGGAAATTCTAATAGGGAATCATCTACTAGTCGATGCTGTAGTAAGTGTGGAAAGACTGGTCATAATTCAAGAACTTGTCAGAATAGTATAATAGATCCTAGATTATTAGATTCTTGATAGTTTTAATCAATTGATTTAATTGTTGTTAAATAATATGGGTTTGAAATGATAAATTGAGGTAAAAGTGGCCCGCTCGCTGATAAACCACGTTATATATTTTAAAATTTATAAATCTTGAATAGTGATTTAATTCAGGAGATAATCTAGAAATGGGAAGAATGTAGTTTGATAATGTATTTTTTGAGGGGATTTTATTAAATCTTTTGCGTTGGTTGAGTTTTCTTTGGAAGATGATTATCTGTCTGCACAATTGATATATGATTATAACGAATCTACCTGATTCTCTCTTTAGGAAAACTAATATACAAATAGGAAGAGCACTTCGTAGATACTAAAACAATATTAGGGACCTTTTTTATTCTTAAAAAAGAAAATGTATAATTTAGAATTGGAGGAGTTGGAAAAGCATCGTCTCATTGATTCATTAATCCTTTCATTCCCTCCCTCCTATCATAGGATATCAATCTGCGTAATAACAATATAACCCCTCGAACCAAGCACCGACTCCCAATCAACACAGGTATTTATCCATCTATCATACAATCCATCCTCTCCTCACCCAAAAAGAAAAACCCTACGCCTCTTTCTCCAACTCACTCTCCACCCCCCTCTGCCTCGACTTCCCCACATCATGCAACTCCCTCTGTCTCTCCTCCTCCTCCCTATCCCCCTTCACCCCCGCAACCTTCTCCCCCACACTCCCCTTAACCCTATCCTTCACCCCACTCCCAAGATCATTCAATTGTCCCTGCGCCTGCTGTCCCCTACCCGCAGCATTCTGTTCTCTCCCTTCCTTTCTCAATTCTTCCGCTCCGAGAACCCCACCGATAAATTCTTTTCCTGATCCGATCGTTTGGTTCCAGGATCCTTCTTGACGCGCGGGATCATTTTCGGCGATGGCGCCGCTAGAGGAGACGGAGTAGCCGCCTAGGGAGGCGCCGGCGTGAGAGGCGTCGTGTTCGAGGGACGCTTTGTCTTTCTTTTGGGCGCCGGCTTCCTGGGGGAGGGGGGTTAGTGGGGGCTTGGGGTAGGAGGTTGTGGTTGGAGGGTGAATAGAAAGGGTAGGACATACTTTATCAGCGGTGCTACCAGTCACAGATCCAAGTAGAGATTGTGCTGCTCCCTTGGCAGAATCAACATATGATTGAAGAGTTGAAGTGTTGTCGGACATTATGAATTAATTATTTGTTTGTTTGTTTATTCGTAGAGGTTGATTTGATTAATTCGAATGAATTGAATTCAAATGTATTAAAGTAACGTTATAGGTAAATCGCGTTATTTGTTTGTTTGTTCGTTCGTTTGTGTATATGTAATTATCTGATTCAAAAAAAAATCTTCAAAGAGCAGCAAGCAACACCTCTTTATATATCCTCGTTTCCATTCCATTCCATTTCTTCCTTTCTCTTTCCTCCATCATCATATCATACCTTCCTACCCCTTGATGGCTCCTTCCAAGTGAATCCAAAAATTCCCTCCTTGCATATGCCATGGCATGGTAGAGGGGTAATCTTGATGCGGGGTATGACATCATAATTTCAATGTTTCAGCCTGTTTTAGCTCGTCATAGCTCGTCATAGCTTGGTTTGTGGCATAAGATTACATAATCACAGTTCGTTTGGCATGACGAATTCTATTTCCTACTAATTAAATCGTAAAGAAAGAGTTTTTAGCGCTGGTAATTTTATCAGACAAGGCTGAATCCCTTTTTGTCATAATTCTTGTTTGGAAACGGGAAAATATTTAGTTTAGTTAGTTTGGTTTGGTTGATTTGGTTTTATTTTACTTTGGTGGATGCTTGTACTACACTGCATTTCATGGAAAGATGGGTTATTTGCATCATTTTTAATCAGCTGGTCACAAAGGTAATCAGATCTGGGTTTGCATATGGCGTACTGTGGAACATGGTACGTAGTAGGTATGTAGTATGTACCTGGATACCACTATCAATTCCAAAAGCTTGGTAGAGGGGTATTGAAAGCTTGATTTAGCGGGGCTATGCTACATTTGTGATGACTTATTCTATAGAGTAAAGAGTAGTTCACTCTTGGAATGAGTTGATGAATACTAGGTATATCTTCAATTTTGGGAAATGTGATATTGAATATAAACATTTGATGATATTAAGAATTCCAATGTTTTGATTGGTTGATATGACTTTGTCAAATGATATTAGAGTTAGTTTTTGGCATTCTAGGGGCATAGAGCTATCTACTCATCCTGCTTCGGTCTATGAATTGGCGGAAGTATAACTCGGTCATCAATGTAAAGATGGAGATCGGAGGAGAGGTCATCAGCCTCATTATCAGTGCAGTTTGGGCGTTCTGACCTTGGTGTAAAGCTTGAACTATCTTTACGGGTTGAATGATAGTGGACACATTGAGAGTTCTTTCCCCGTAAAATAAAGCTTTAAAGTTGATCCAAAGGTTACAACCCTAGTTAAAGGGAAGACATTGATCACAAACACACCTAGAAAATCCCAACCTCCGATAGAGTGTTTCCTCCCGTAGCTCATCAAGAGCGCACCGGAATCTTGTAGATGCTCGTCCTCCCTTTGCTGCCGCATGACCTGTAGCAGATGGATTGTTGAGTCGAACAGCAGATCCAGTTTATTCACCTAAGGGCATCAACATTAGCCTATAGTCAGGAGTAGACTGGTTGCCCTCCTATAACAAGATAATGACCAGAAATCTCCATGTAACACAATAGTACCGAAAGGTAAGTGTAAAGCAGCCGAAAGGATGGCTCATGAAAATCCATGAACTTCGCGAAAGCCCCACGGGGGAAGTCAAGTTGTGCGGAGGTGTTATTTCAAAAGTCGGATATTGATGTAGTTATGGGAATGTGGACTAGGCTGGGGCTCTCAATTATCAGAAAGCCCCAGAAGGTTTTCTTCAAAGTTGATGGCCGGACTATGATGCTATTGCATCATCTGATTCGGGCTTATATGGGATTATGAAAGAGACTCTCAAACATTGAAATCTGCTAATTCTGTCATATATATACGTTTGCTCTTCACTTCTCTCCTGCAACTATCTGGACAATAGCTAAACTTTTCAGGGATAAGCTGCAGTGAAGAGTCCGATACGATCTCGCCGTATCTAATTTACCTAGTGTAAAGATCCAAAGATGATGTTAAAAGGTTGCTAATTTATAACTATTGCAGTCAATCAATATACACAAAAGTTCTTCGAAATATACCACGTATTCCACGGCAACCACACAAAACTCGTTCTCAAGCAAACGAACATCCCAAACATAATCCAGCTATCATAGAACCACACACTAATTATATACAGGAATGAAGATTCTTGAACCTACGAAATAGTCAGTAGTTATCTACTAGATATCTTCTACGCATACAGAACACCTCCTTTTCAAAAATTTAGAAATGAAATAGAAATTGAAGTTCTTCAAATTCAACCCTCCAATTAAGATTACAAAATACTTTTCCTAACTCTAATTAGCCATTAGCTTATCAATTAATTATCAAGACTATTCCATATATCTCTCATGAATATAATCCTTTGATCACTAACATCGAAACCGTCTAGATTATAGCGGTACTGGGACTAGTAATCTTGGCTTATCATTCGTTTTGAATCATTTCTCATACACATAGATATACACAGACACACACATATATATATACATACATACATATATACTTATAAAAAACCCCCATAAAGCAATCTAGTACATCAATACAGCCCTCTCACAAACAAATTTTAAATACAAGCTTGCAAGATATTCTTTAAACGCACATTGATATATGTATTTACTCTCAAACCCCTTACACCCGGTCACAACCAGCTCTATTCTCGAATACCTATTTCGTTTCAAACTTCAGAAATATATTGATAAGTTTATTTTATAGAACTTATTATTACTATGTATATTTAAAGGTATGAATCAATTGTATCTACAACTGAATGAGTCTTCTAAGTCTAATATCCACTATCCAAAAACCATAGATTTTTCTACCTTCTACCCCCAGGCGCTAGCTGTTTCGAGTTCATGAGCTTAGTTACTATTTACTAATTACTAAATAGTCACAATCACCAGTGGTACTAGACTTAGCTAATCACAATCTTTATCCAAAGAAAAACACATACAGTTTCTGAGATGAGAATAGGACGATCACTAGAATAAACTCAGGATATTGAATAAATGAATGAGTGAAGAGAGAGAGAAAGAAAAAGGAAATGAAAATTAAAAACCAAAAACTCGAAAGGGGAATTTGTGTTCGTATTAAAGATAATTATTAATTAAAAATCTTATTCATCAACATAGAAAAAGAAAAAGTACACAGGAAAAAAAGTCTAGCATCTACATCATGAGTAGCAACCTTATAATTATAGCACCGTATTCAACACTTAATTGTCGTCGCCCTAATTCCTTCTTCATTTCATATTTAATTAACAAAAATATGCTTACATTCCACATTTCCGCATTTCCGCATTCCCAATTCCCTCCTCTGAGCTTCCTAAGCCCTACTTTGATCCCACCTTACACCATTACACCTCCCACTAAACCATAACTCCCGAATTCCACCTCCTCATAACCAAAGAACTCCTCACCCCATTCCCAACATCCATCCTCTTATCCCCAACTCTCATCCTCTCCTCCCTCCCTCCCTCTATAGCCCTATAGCTATCAACATCCCACTTCCAAATCCCCGCTCCAGTATCCAAATCCAAACCCTCCAAACCATTTACCAATCGTTCCGCAACTTCATCTCTGCCTTTTTTGACGAAAAATCTCCTCTCCCACTCTCTCCCTTCAGCTTTTTCCTTCTTCCTCATTTCCCTCTGTTCATTCTCTATCTTTCCTTTTTCCTTTCCAATCTTGAAAATATCACTTTGGTAAATAGCCTGTGTAACATGACGCCAAGCTCTCCTCGATTCATATTCTTTTTGTTGTTCGAGGGGTTTTACTTTTATCAATTTTCTCTTCGATGAATTGGCATCGAATTCCATAACGGACTTTCCAGATCTCATATCCTTCACGTTGAATTTATCGCTCCATTGTCCTTCGGCTTTGAATATTGGGGTATTTTCAGATTCTTTATAAATGATCGCGGAGAATGTATTAGGTGCCCCACTAATCCAACCTTTTGACGAGTAAGATATTCGAGTTGTGAAACCGGATGATGAACGAATATAAGAAGTGCCGCTTAATTCGGGACTTAGAGAACCGGACATGAGACCGGTAAGATGGATGGGTGGCATGGTAATTAAATGTGTTTCATTGTGTTGGGAAAAGGTTAGTAGAGAGTATCCATGACGTTCGATATGTACTGTTGAGCTGAAGTAGGATTGTGGAGCTATGGTTCCTTGAAGCTGGAGGAAGCGGAGATTAGTATAGAGAGATAATGAGTAAGAGAAATACTTACTTGTACACCATGCTTTTCATTCCAAATATTGTATGCTGTAGCTGGCGGATGATGACTATTGAGTATTAGCATTTCCTTTTCTTTCTCTTCCTAGATAATCAAAACCCACCTAACCTGCTCAGCAACCAATTCCGTTCTCCCAGTTCCTTCCCCATCATCCTCCCAAAAACCCATAAAACACTCTCCAAGAAATGGATTGAGAGGTTTCATCCCCTTCTTTTTTCCATTCTCATCTCTAGTACTGTGTTGCCATTTTAACGTACTAATGAACCATTTCAATACTAGTAATGCTCTTTCTTCAGGAGATTCAGAATGTGTAGGTGCAATGAATAGAGAAGGATGTTCTGCCTAATAGGTAGGAAATTCGACGATTGATTGTGGTGAGAGAAGAAATGGAGGTGCTGTGAGAGTTGAGAGATCGCCTTTGAATGTTGCAATGGACTAGAGGAATTGATTGTTAGTATTAATTGATGTACCTATTTCGAGGCTCTGTCTGTTTACTGAAGCTATTCCAATCCAACGCTAGGAAGCTCACGACGGGAAATCATCCATGCGCAAAGCTAAAGTCTGTGCCGAGCATGTGCTTCCTATTGTTCGTCGTGCAACCAGATTCTGAAGGGAAGAACCATATGAATGCAGATAGTAAACATACCTTGATGAATCCCAACCACGCACTCTTATGCTGTGGAGCAATCTTCTCTTCTTTACATTTCTCCATCTGTTCCAAGCCGACAATATCGAATTACGAACTACGATAGAAAATCACCCTTCCAACAAATTCTGTCCCAATCTCTGAAATTATACCTCAAATGAAATCGTACACACAAGTAAAATCTTCAAGAAAAATATAAACTCAGAAATCTACCGCAATATATCATCCCAAACTAATAATAAAAAAGTAATGTGCTCAGACATCGATAGTTCCACAGCTATATATACCTAGATACATAACTATGACGAAAAAAAGCATAACCTACATCATCTCACCTTTTACCTGGAGATCCAAACCACGAATGCAGCAACATGAGATGATTTGGCATTACAATCGTCTGGAATGTATTATTTTTGAAACGGGATCTGCTTCATCCGAGGCTCGAAACTCCAAACGTATTGTTGCGCTGACATATCGGATATTGCCACGGTCGGGAATGCGGATCAGAGACGTTTGATCGCTGTTGGATGTCTAGTCTCTATTCATAGGATGTGATTGATGGTTTGATTGGTTATTTGTGGAGTGATATTTATAGCTGGAAATAATAAGGAAACTGTGATTTCTGTTCTTTTTGTCTTTCCTTGATATCGATGATGTTGATAAGACTTAATTAGGTATGAGTACCGAGGTAGGAGGGGAAAAGATAGTTGTGGGGCTTTTTGGCTGTAAAAGAAGTGCCCGTCCCGTAACCTTAACCTTACCAAGTTACCATAGAACAATACATTGCATACATACCCAGTACCATCATAGCATCTTCACCACAAAGTAGATTCGATAAGCCATGCGTATATGAAAAGGCATAGAATTGAATAAAACTATTTTTACAACAGGATATGGGGTATCAAATACAATCAATGCGCAAAAAAAGCCAAAATAGCCTTCCTTCCCCGCCAAAAAGACGCCATATTTTAACACCGATCCATAGTGAAGATATTCGATACCCATTCTGAGCACCATACCCATCCACCAATAAACCGACCATTCTATCAAGGTATCAAAAATCTTTCATCTCCCATCTGTGTCATTTTTCAATCTTCCACCGTGTTTCCTATTCTCAAAGACTCATGTCCACACTTCTTCTTCTCTCGCAACTCTTCGATCTGCTCTCCTTCAATTCTCGTTCTGTATCCATCAATCGTGTTTGCACCCATTTCCTATATCTAAGATCACCCCTCACACTTTCGCAGTTGAGTAAATCGGTCAAGGTAGTCTTGATTTGTTGATTTACATCCTTTAACTTTTGTTCATCTTCTTCGATTTCTTCCACCACCGTTTCATCAACCACAGCTGGCAGAGAGTTGATTCTATTCTCACGGCGAAAATGTTGCATATGACCGAAAGAAGATGGGAGACTGCCTCTGCGTGCACGAGAAGCTGGCATAGGTGCGCCGGGAGGTGATACAGGTGCGTCGCTAGCATTGCTGCTATCTGATGAGACGGAAGAGTTACGATGGCGGTCGGCAAATGCTGTGGGATTTTCTTGAACTGCAGCAGTGACTTGGTTGAGGTGTTTTTGGAGAGCATCATGTTGAGAGTGGAGAAGCAGATATTTCTGCAGAGCAAATGCTCTTTCCGGTGACTTTTTTGTTGGATTCAAGGCTGCCATTCTGTGTCTATCGTTTGTTTAGTTGTTTGGTTGAAAGGTTTTGGTGCTTCTTATGGGTTTAGATTCGTGTGGAGGTTTGTGCATGCGATAGTGGAATGATATTAAGTTTGGTTTGTTAAAAGAGTAAGAGAGGGTACGACCGGCTATTCTGTAACTGGATAGCTAAAAAGTTAAATATTGAGGGAATAATCCAAATCCAGTTTGAGAAAGCCTCAACCTCGAGTGAATCGATAGCAACATATATTAAAAAACATTCTGGCGTGACGTAACCGTGCCGTTATGCAACTTCCAATTAAACATCGTCCGGAACAAACCTCCGTGGGAATCACCATCTCTTTGTACTCTAACTCTATCCACACTACCGTAACAAACCACTCTCCAATAATATAAATGTGACAGGAAAAAAGGAGACATTGGCAAAGATTTACATGTTTTAAGAGATCTTATTTACCTTTATTTCATTTGACCTAATCCACTCGGTGCTTAGCCAATGGTAATGAAGTAGAATGATGACTTCGGACCACATGCACCGCCACACCCTTTTTTCTTTGGAGGATTTTGGTGTGGCGTCATTTAATTTTGAGGTCAAAGATAACAAGTTTTTGAGTTTTTGGTTCCCTTGTTTCGCCTTGGCGGTGGATAAGGGTACGCACGCGCGATGATCAGTTATCCATTTTTTTCTCCGTTCTCTTGAAGGTTACCGAATATTGAATACACCGTATTGTTATTTGACCCGGCATATGATCGGTTCTCCATTCCCGTAACAATGGTCCTGGTAATTTTAGAAAATGCCTGATGTTACACATTTTGTAGAAAGGATTTGCGGCGACACGTACTAAATATGTAAGAGATCGAGAGATCGCAATGTGAGGTCATCGAACCTCCCAGTTCTTCCTCCGCGTTTATCTTGGTCGTGGTTGTGTCCACTTGGACATTGTTGAGGAATCAGGTGCAGACTGGAAAATCCTTTTAACAAAATCCTTATGATGTACATTTAGGGGAAAACGGAGAAACTAAATAATAGGTAATGCCATATGATGTGTGCCTAGATAGACGGTCTAGATATCAGAGAAAAAATCGGGAGTTTACTGATCTAATTCGAGTCTTCGAATGTGTTTGGACACTTGCCAATACTTCTTTTGCGAGCAAAATTGTTAAGTTTACACCCGAGAAAAGAGACCATAGAGACAAGAATAACTTTGGTGAAGGTAAATTCTACATGCATACTTAACGACAAAGGGCCTTAGCGGCGACGAGCTAAGATCAAACCTAGTGTCTTAGGGCTATTGATACAACTCTGTGTGTGATTAAGTTTAGCAACATTGAACCCCTCTTTTCACGGTTGTCAAAAAGTGCAAAGAATTAAAGTTCGTCTCATCGATGAAAGCCCCGGATATGATTGCAGCTTCTGTGTCCGCCTTTGTCCCGTTTTGGGGCTTGGCCCGTTAGGCACCGTGCGTTCGATAAGCTCTATTTTAAGTGCTAACCATATAAACATCTAGCCAACCCTAGCTCTCGAAAACAGCTAACATAGACCCGAAGCTTTTAAATACGTACTGAACATTGCAATTCTCTTTAATCATCCTCTATATCCTCTGCAAGCGTTATGCCAGAACCACTACTTGTCTGCTTCCCGGACCTCCTCCTGCCAATATACACGGTCCTACCAGGAGATAATGACTGTGCGTTTGCCGTCGACCCAAGGAAAGGTTGAGGCTTTGTGAAGACGACTTTGCGTTGTGTTCCTAGGGAAGACCTCGTCTGGTTAGGCTCTGATACGTCGTTTTGAGAACCTGGAACTGCGATCATAGAAACCGATTCTGGCTCCGAAAGTGGAAAGTCACCATGAATTGAGAATCTATAGTTGGTTGCATCGTCATCTTGCTTTGGATTGTGCCAACGGCCATGATTGCAAATTGGAGTAGTATATCTAGGTTGTAACTGGATTTCGGGGTCGAAAGAATTGTGCACAAATGTTGAGATCGTTGGTGATGGTTTCTCTCTCCAAATTTCATGTACCTCAGCTGGACGAGTGGCAGTCATATTGGGATCTGCACTTCTAGAACAATTGCACTGATTGCTTGGCGGTCTAGTCCTAGTAGATTTAGTCCCGTTGAATAACACTTCCTCCTCGTCTCCACTATCTTTGTCAAAAATAAACTTCATCCAAAGTTTATTTTGGTCTGTAACCTCAACAGCTTTGGCAGGGTAATTATCTTTCTCATTAAGCTTGTGGTTTGATTTTGGCGGCATGGCTTCGTGCTGTAGAAGAGTCTTACCTGGCCCAACATTTTGTCGTGCAACAGTGGTGTTCCACTGAAGATAGGAAATACTGCGCCGTGAACGATCAGTACACTTGCGCTGGCAAGGCTCGATTGTATCAGGACTTGAGTTCTTGGGAGGGTCCCAAGCAATGCTTGGAGATGTTCTCTTTGAAGATTGAGCATGTTGAGGTTCAATCGAGACATGGTCGTCGTCTATGTATTGGTCAGAAGAGATTACTCCTACACCACCTCCAGGCTGGTAACAATCAGATGAGACGGACTGCTCATAGGAGTCCGAACTGTGCGATACATCATTGTGCCGTATGCGGTTGGCGTTTTCCAACTGATATATATCTTTGTTACGTCGTTCTGCAAACTCTTTCTGTATCGGCGAGCTCTCGCAGCCTTCCCAGGACTCGGCATGCTGATAATGTCCGCCCGAACCCTCATTGGAGGTTGGAATTTCGCTTAGTTCCGGACTTATTCGTACCATTTGGTCTTCTGAGTTTCCTTCTCTTTGAATGTCATAGTTATAATATTCCGTATCTTGTGCGGAAGGCGCCATCCATGTCTTCCACAAGTCATCCTCCATAACCCGATTTTCAGAAATATAACCTATCAATTCTTCAACCTGTGCAAGCATACTACTGTTGCACTTAGGTGAGCTTATGTAGAGAACTGGATGTTTTGTAGGACGAGTCGGCAATGGTTGTTTCATACTATTATCGCAACTTGATCTGACGGACGTGTGAGAAAACGGGGAATGTTCACTTCCAAGCTCATCTTGAATTGCGTTTGGTCGATTGCTCAATGTAGAAGCTTGGTGTCCCCCACTACTATATGTTCTTCTTTCAAAAGTAGAAAGATTTCTATCACTATGCAAATCTTCCCGGCCATCCATGATGAAATCATCGTCCAGCAACATATCATCCGGTGACGACATTTGATGCATCATATGCGATGTAGATTGGTGGTTGATTTTGATTGGTTGCGAGCTAGAACTTATGCCCGGCGGAATGATCCTATCACCAATGGAAATCCTAACATCATTTTTTGACATCCTTTCCCGTGTATGACCCTCTTCTTCTTGACGAATTCGAATCTTCCTTGCGACAAATGGCGAGCTGATCCTTGTTTGAAGTTTGGAATATCTTGCTCTATGGCTGTCTATCATTTTTCTTCTTTTTCCAACATCAGGATCATTTTTTGAGCCGTTGACCTTCAGCTGTGGTGGACGTCGGAGGCTCAAGCCAACCCAGTCTTTTTGACTTAATAATTTTCTTATCCTCTCCTTTATAGAGTCTTCACTTGGTTCTTGCAAATCATAGTCTTGCGAAGTTTCTCTAGCTGCCGAGGATGCAATATGTTCGCGCTTGACTCTTACTGGTGGAGGGGTCGCGTTGTAAAAATCATCGTCAGGTTTGGGACTTCTTTGAATGATCTCAATTGATGAAGGACGAGCATTCTCACGTATTAATTGAGACGCTCTCTGTGGTGAATGAGGTGTAGGGGATTCATTGTATTCTTTGCGATCATCCCAATGCCCAGGTCCACTTCCCTCCCTTTCCTGTCTCGAAGTATGCTCATGATTCCTTATTGAATTGGCATGATCCTTAGACGATTGTCCTTGTGACTGATCAACTGGAATTTTATCAAAGATCAACCATTGTTTGGTAATATTCCTCTGGCCACCGCTTCGTAAGTTGGCTTTCACTTTCGCGAAGTGTTCCTTTTGTCGATCGGTCAAGGCACCAGCACCACGGGAAGATTTTCCAGAATGCCTTTGCAGGCGTCCTCCTGTCCAATTCATGTTAATGATTCTCATATACGAGGCATCTATCCAAATGATATATACTATATACGAAATATGAATGTTGGAATTATAACTGAATCTAAGTGACGTTGCAGATGAATGGCGCGTGTCGGTTGGTGTTTGGAAGATGCGAGAAGGAATCGGACGACAGTGGGGTGGGGTAAGAGGTATTCACTTCACTTCCAAATACACATATAAAACCACTACTACTTCTACCTACCTAGGTACTCAATGAATTCTCAAGACGCTCATATACTCCTCTAAGATTATATTTGTCAGGGAAGTTTTAGAATTTGTCTTGACTTATTCTTGTGGAGTCCCTCACACCAGCGCGTCTCCCCATGCACGTCGAACCTCTTCTAATAGACAACTCCACACGATCTTCTATTTTTCTATCCTGATACTTGTTCAACTTTGCGTTGAAGAATTCATACCGATCTAGGAACGGCACCCACCTCCTCCGGCAGTGCGCAAATTAAACGCAGTCCCTGAGTAACGTTTTCTCGAGAAATTCATTTTGGCGGCAGCTTCATGCTTTCAACAGATTGTTACAAAGTGTTGCGATATCCCATTTAAAAACTATTAAGACTTTCCTCTTGATATACAGCAATGATTCCTGCCTCAGCCTCCACCACTCCCAATCCAGGTGCAACATTTCATTTGTTTGGCCAGCTGCCTGTGGAGATCCGACGGATGATTTGGAAAGCTGCAATGCCTGGACCGTGAGTCGTGGTCTTATCGCCATTTTCACTTAGGAACCCTGAGTATCCTATTGTTCAGTGAGTTTTACCTAGTACTTTTGTTATTGATCCCAAAATATTTAGCGACCTAGCTATTCATGACTACATTGCTTACAACGGTCGACTTACAGGTCAGAACACAGTAGTAGACGCATTTCCGAATACTTTTTTCCAGGGTCTGTTACGGGCTTTGGGCCACGAGACTCAAACCCATCATTTTTCTATGCTTGTCGAGAATCATTGAATGTTGCTTCCGAGACCTACACGATTACTTTCGGCTCGTTAGGAGTCAAACCGCGAACTCGGTTCAACTACGATATAGACCTGTTTTTCCGTACAGTCGATCTCGTGATACAATAAATGCTGACAATAACGATCGGGTTCCCCTGACAACACATGCACAAAATCAAATTGATGGCCTGGACCTAGCCGAAGAAATGGACAATTTTCTCATCCCCTTTTCCATTTTACGTTCGATCATTGAAACGAGGACAGTCTGAATCCTTGCTACCCATAATGGCACTTACTAGCTTTGAGGCGGTTGAAATTTCTACATCTTTTCCGCATGCGAAGGTCCGATTGTTCTATTTTGTGCTAAACGCGGTATCGTTAAGCCTGGTGTCCCTGTGTCTCTGACTGAGCCTGATACTATTTCGCAACGCACTCTGCATTTTCAAACAGATGGACTTATAACTGACAATAGCGGTACAGCAACATTGGCAGTCAAGATCCTTTTGTTGGATTGGACTAGAGTCATGGCTTGAGTTGACTTCACTAAGTGGAGCCTCACTAAGTGGATGGAATAATTCTTTCACAAATTCGACTTATATTGGCAATTACAAGATATACGGAATTTGAGAGGCAAAATTAAAAATCTACTTGTCTATGGAAGGAGAGCTACATAATTGCACAATAAAAACAACTT
Source organism: Sclerotinia minor (assembly GCA_025389075.1). NCBI lineage: Eukaryota > Fungi > Ascomycota > Leotiomycetes > Helotiales > Sclerotiniaceae > Sclerotinia > Sclerotinia minor. The sequence continues at coordinate 519,925 of QRFH01000015.1, read as the reverse complement.
GCTATTGGATGTAAAATCCTATTTCATCATAGATTTGTGACTGTGCTTGCCGTCGGCATTCTTCTTGCTCTACTATCCTAATCTGCAACTGTGCCGGACAGACAACTTCGTATTTTTAGAGGTTTGGAAATTTACCACAATTTTGTCACTTATTACTGTGAAATATCCTGTTTTCCTATAAAGTTTTGCCTTACTGGTCAATTTACTAATTAGTCTGGACTCTCAGTCTTAACTGTCTGGCTAGCTTGAAATGAACGTGGGTATGGATGCATTAATTCCCAAGATTTTGGTTCAGCTAGTGCGACTTTATCAACATTTTTGAATAATTATTTCAAATTCGACGTTAATCTTCCCCAGTGATGCTCGTCTGCGATAATAGAAGGGTTTACATAGTCTACCTCTACAGTCTCATGAAGCATCTACCTCATCTATTTGGATCATAATGCTAAGTAGATCTACAAGTACCACGCACATTGAATTAATATGTATCAGCTAATCCCATATTATTGATGTCGTAATACAACACATCCACCCACTCACTCATTCACCATAGCCTTCCCACAGGGCTGAACAACACCAATTGCGGCCGCCAATACGAACCCTGTATAACCCTGCATATGCCACGCACGAGCCACATGTCTCAGAATCAGATCCACAAACAGACCATTCAGGAATCACGCGGCTGAGCCAACTCTCCAATCTCCGTATCACAAAGCTATCAACATCACCATCAACAAAGTACAAAATAACCAACATTCATTTAAGCAAATGAGCTACGATATGTGAAATCAAGCGTCACATCACTCACACTGGCATCTCCAATAGATACCCCACTCGAAACAATGGCGTCATCTACCGCCGAAGAACCTCTCTTGTCGAATCAGGCTGGCCTGGAAGAGGAGGATGGAGAGAATCAAGTAAATGAAGATATCTCATTACTTCTCGAGAAGAATCTAAGTAAGCCGGGCTTATTCGTTTGGTTACTTACTTTTTCCGCCGGGATTAGCGGATTGTTATTTGGATGTATGGTTTTCTCCTTCTTACACTCTACTCTGATCCCCATCTGTGAGTATCATAGATCATAGCTAATAACATACAAATCAGATGATACGGGCGTCATATCCTCCACGCTGATAAGTCTTCACAACTCCCTGGGCCGGCCCCTGACAACTCTCGATAAATCTCTAATCACATCCTGCACCTCTCTCTTCGCACTTCTCATCTCTCCTCTCTCGGGCGTGCTGGCTTCCTCCTTTGGTCGCAAACGAGTCGTTCTCCTCGCAGATTTAGCATTTGTTCTCGGCGCGCTTATCCAGGCATTTACAACCACAGTATGGGGTATGATCCTCGGAAGAAGTATTGTGGGACTCGCAGTGGGAGCAGGCAGTTTCGTGGCTCCATTGTATATCAGTGAATTGGCGCCTAGTATGTGGAGAGGTAGATTGGTGGTGTTGAATGTGTTGTTTATTACATTGGGTCAGGTCGTGGCTTATATTGTGGGCTGGGCGTTTGTAGAATGGGGGACTTTGGAGACGGGGTGGAGGTGGATGGTTGGGTTGGGAGCGCTGCCGGCTCTGGTGCAGATTTTGGTTATGTTATTTATGCCTGAGACGCCGAGGTGGTTGGTACAAGTTGGGAGGGTGGATGAAGGGAGAAGTGTTTTGAATAAGGTTTTTGGGAGAGGATCGGAGATGCAGAAGGTAGTAGATGCGGTTTTGAAGGGGATTGTGAGGGAAGTGAGAGAGGAGGATGAAGCGAAGAGGTTAAGAGGCATGACGAGGAAGAATAAGGGATCGGAAGATTCCTGGATAAGCGACGCGAGAGATAGCTGGGACGAATTAATAGGAGTTGGAGGAAATAGGAGAGCTTTGACAATCGCTTGTTTATTACAAGGTTTGCAACAACTATGTGGCTTCGTAAGTATATTTCTTCAATTCAATAGAAACCAAACTAATACAAGTCTTACAGAACTCCCTAATGTACTTCAGCGCCACAATCTTCACAATCCTCGGATTTTCCTCCCCAACCCTCACATCTCTCTCTGTCGCCCTCACAAACTTCATTCTAACCTGCGCCGCCCTCTTACTCATCGACCGTATCGGGCGTCGTCGCATCCTCCTAATCTCAATCCCCATAATGATCCTCGGACTCCTCCTCTGCTCCATCGGTTTCCACTTCATGGATCTCCCTTCTACTCTCTCCACCAGCACCTCCCCACCACAACCCAATAACTCGCCAAACCCCTCATCCCGCCTCCCTCCTCTCCTAATCCTCTTCTCTATAACCCTCTACACCGCATCCTTCGCCTTCGGCCTCGGAAACGTTCCTTGGATGCAATCCGAGCTCTTCCCTTTATCCATCCGCTCTCTCGGCTCCTCCCTCTCCACTTGTACAAATTGGTCGGCAAATTTCATCATCGGACTTACCTTTCTTCCCATGATGGAATTTTTGTCCCCGCAATGGACGTTTGTGGTTTATGCGGCTGTATGTGCGGCTGGTTGGGTGGCCATTTGGAATGTGTATCCTGAGACGAAGGGGTTGGGGTTGGAGGAGGTAGGGGTGTTGTTGAGGGATGGGTGGGGGGTTAGGGAGAGGGGACTGAGATGGAGATGGGGATGAGGGAGGGGACGAGGAAGGGGAGATGAGGGAAGGAATTGAATTGGTATAGATGGACAAGTTAATTGGAGTTTATTAAATAGATGGATTTGGTGTTTTGCTGTTTTGGCATCTCATAATCATGATGTATCTTGGCTATATATATATTTATTACAGACTGCAGAGTGGTGGACCACAGAAAATAAAATACAACTAAACCCACCACCCACTTATCAATATCACATACAACTCATCCCCACTCACTTAACATCCATACTTATATAAGGTTAAGGTTAGCAAACTAAAAATCCCTATTTTATAAATTTATATTATCTACTTAGGTAATTCACAATTGTGTTACGACAGACATCACATGATCATGGCACACTGATATGTCACGTGAAGGAGCCTTAGAGAGCTAAGAGCTCCTGGAGTGTACAGCTCCTAAGGGACCCAGGAAACGAAGGTCTATATAAAGGAATGGATTTCATTACAATGTAGAGCTTCGTGCTCAAGATCAATCATTTAGTATACCATACTATTAGTTACGAATTGCATCATATTATTGTCATTACTTTAAGTCCCTGCTTGACGCCTAGTTATAAACCACCTCGAGAGCCTAGAGCACTTCCACGTGACCTAGACGGCAAACCTCGTAACACTATTCTTATTCAACCAGCCAAATATCTACAATTGTATCTGCTCTTATGAAAAACTAAATGCTTCTTCATTCTTATTCTTATCCATATCTCATTCTTAGACCTTCTCTCAATGCCACCCTGCCGCACCCCCTTCCCCCCTACCCCGCCCTTCCATCAAAATATTGTAGCAAAATCCCAGGTGGTGGATATATACAGATAAATGGGTATATGCAGATATCCTCGCACGCCATAACACAAAGAAACAAGAACCAGGTAAAGTACACATGCACATATATAACGCCTACACCAGCCAATTATACGTATGCATAATTCTTCAAGTTAACTATTTTACTCCTTCAATATATTCATCCCCGGATAGGAGGTCTACCTCTTCCTCTTGCTGCGACAGGTGATTTCAATTGACCTGCAGATACCGGTGATGCTTGAACACTTCTAACGGGTTTAACAGCAGGGATATCATCATCTGAGCTCGACCAACCTTCCTCATCTGATTCCTCACTATAACTACTCCTTCTTGTAGATTTTGACGGACTTGGATTTTTTGGTCCTAGGTTGTCACTGTGTTCAGAATCTGATTCGGACTCAGATTCCATGAGTCGGACTACCGTGGGACCCTTTTTCACTTGCTTGTTTTCGGCATTATCCAAACGTACAACTGTTGCTCCATCCTTAACTGGCTGTGCTGGAATGCTTTTTTCACTCGAGGGTGAAGTATGAGCATTTGAATTGAGAATAGGAGGAGTGACTTGTTTCGATGATTCCGCCAGGGCGCCTGCCGTTGAATTAGCCGGCATACCTGGGGTTCCATTGCGGCTTGTGGATTGGTGACGTGAAGGTACAGCTGAAGATATTCCAGAGACTGTCTTTGGCAGAGGCGTAGCGTCATGAGGATATGCACCATTAACTGTGATGAATACTGGTGACTGGTTGGCAGATTCAACAACTGTAAATGAGGTATCCTTGACAGTTTGCGTAGCTGATTGATTTTGCTGTTGCTCGCCGGTTGTCTTTTGCTTTGATTGTTGCGAAACAATCTTGGCCTTCTTCCCTTTAAGTGCAAGCTTCTCACGAAGTGAAAGAAACTGACTAGGTCTACCGATGACGGAATTAGAGCCACCGGGAGGTGGAGGCGATTTAGACGAGGATGGGGATCGTAACTTGGGTATTGTTTGAGTAGAACGTGGAGAAATTCGTGTATTTTGCGCTTTCTTCGGTGGTCGCCCTCTTCGTTTTTGACCAATCACTGGTCCCTCAATAGATGTATAGATAAAAGATCCTGCCAATTGTGCTTTACGGCCTCTTGCTGCTGTGCCCTTATTATCAGGATCTTCAGCACCGTTCTCAAATTTCCGACCTTCATCGTCAGACATGCCCGGACTAACTTGACTCACGACACTATCCGCATCATTGCCGAAAAGACTACCATCACTGATAGCTTGCCGAGTAGTCCTCGACTTCCTTTCAAATGACGCACTGTGACGCGAGCTTCTGGTTCTCGTGAGTGGTAACTCAGAGGGATACTCTTCCTCATCATCTGCGCCTTCATTTCTTGAAAGCCAAGTAGACTTCCGAGGAGCTTTAACCGACGCAGATTGCTTTGATGGGCCGGGTGACGCAGCTATTTTAGATGTTGTGCTCGGGCGACCACGATTTTTCTTACCATTAGATACGGGTGTACTACCTGCACTCTTTGTTGTCTGATCTTTAGTTATATAACCAAAAGCCTTTGCGGCGAGATCGACATCATCGTTTTCCTGACCAGCTGTGCGCGCTAAGCTCCGTCGCGAGGTTGAACGTGGTTCTGCCTCTTCTTCCGAACTTAACAAATTCTCTACATCTGCTAATGATGGTTCGGTATAATCTCGGCGTTTATTAACGCGAAACGGACGATGCTCAGGCCGAGAAATACTCTCTTGTTTTATGTCTGAAACTACTGTGTTCTTAGGTTTAACTTTTCTTTGGCGCTTAGAAGTGAAGAATTCCACGTCCTCGTCGTCGTCATCTGGGATGCCTTCGGAATTGAGTCGTTTTCTCTTTTTTCCTACACTGCGGAACTGATCAAGTGAAGCCAAAAGATCTTCAGGGTTTATTGTTGTCATTTCGTTTGGCTCTGAGTCAGATTTCGGAGAATCGTAGAGAATGCCGTCCATGCCAATTTCTGTCGGGTAGTAATCTCCACCCATCATACTAGCTGGCTCAGGTGCTTGAGGACTGGGTTGCACTGGTTCTGTAGAAGCCATAGGTGCTACTGGTGCTAAAAGTCTTGATGGATATTGTGCTGCTTCACTATGACCATGCATTTCAGCATGATAATTATCGTCTAGATCATGGTGTGCGTCAAGAGCTCCTAATTGCTGATGAAGCTGCTCCTCAATACTATATTCGGGAGCCTCCTGAGTCTGATCCCAAGCTGAGTGAAATCCATTAGTCTGATTTTGAGGTGATTGATTTGTGCCATCACGAAGTGAAGGATCAATATCTGCCATGGTGTTAAAATTGTTATTCTCTGGGTCGTCCGCACGAAAGAAAGTCTCCTCCCCAAATCCAAGGTAGCTATTGTCAATGGTAGGCTCTTGTGCTTTGTCCTTCTCGGCCTTTTCTCTCAATCTCCGCATTCTTCCGGTTTCTTGAGGATCTGGTTGATTCTCATCTTCGTGTTTCAACCAGGGAAGATTTGTCTTCGCAAAGTCAACTAGACTCTCAACGCTCCTGTAGTCAGCCACCTTCTTGGTATCGTGTCCAAGAAGTGTTCCTTTGGGAGTGTAGGGTGTTTGCTTTGAATCTTTTCGACATCGCGCACATGAGCACATCTTCAGACATTTTGGACACTCCCAGTTTTCCATCTCCATTACCGTTTGAGGCATCAAGTCAAACGCTCTCCACAAAGTTCCATAGCAATAGGATGAGGAGCAGGTGGAGCAGCGCGCTGCTTGCCAATTCCAATGGTGGTGGCAACAGATATGGCAACTATTCGTCTTGTTTTTGGTTGCCTGAACTCTACCTCTTCTGATAGGCTTTCTGTACGGTTTCTTCAAACGTCCTTCATCATCAACTTCTGGCTCAACATCTGATTCGCCGTCCAATGGCTCAATTACCTCTGGCTTGGTAATATCTTTCCATGGTCGTATGGCAAGTTGTTCTTGACATATCTGAGCAACACTTTTTTTGCCGGTTTTGTCTCTCTCTTCTTCCAATGATTTCGGTGAGTTTTCATCAGGATCTTCGAAGCTTAATACCACTTTACGCCATAACTCGTAGTTCTCTTTCAGTTCAGCTTCTTTCCATTGCTCTACCCACTCCAAACAAGAAATGCAAGCACAGGAGCGACCCATGGCGTAACACTCCATGCAAACGTCGTACGTAGCTTCCTCTCCGTCATCAGCTGTCACGATACATGATTTGCATGTCAAGAAGCGGTTGAAGATATTGCATCTACAGTATGAGCAAGTGACATTCGAGTCGTATGGTAGGTATTCTACGTTCTTTTCGGGGAGCGAGCGAGAGAATAACTCACTGATTAGCACTTCTGTATAGAGTTTGAATAGGCGTTTGAAATCTTCCATGACCTGTCGGATTCGACTTCCAGGTCTCATCCACATTTTTGGTTCAACTGTATCTCGTGTAAGTAGGCGATAATACTTGTCTAGGGTATAGTAAATGATGGCCTTGTTCTTGTACTGTTCATCTCGGCAAACAAGACGAGCACGTGGAAGTGCCTCGTAGATGGCAAGCTCAAGTGTGTCGACGGTTGTCCGATTCCATGCAGCTTTCATCGTTCGTGTTCCGCGATTCCAAACCTGGTGCGGAGCAAGAGGTGGAATCAAAATAAGGTCTCCGGCCCTTTGCTCCGTCACCCAAACATTAAATGGGGCTTTTCTCCAGGCATTCAGTTGTGCAAAATGTTTCTCGACCTCTATATCGTGGCCAAGTTTAGAAACGAACCATTCTGATACCATTTCTCTTTCTTTAGATTCGGTCATGAACCAGATTGAACTTCCAGGGATTTCTCCATCTTTGGCACCCGAGGTTTCAACCATAAGATTGTGTCCCAAACTTGCGCACATTTCTCTGTGAGCTGGAGTATAAGTACCTTCGTGTCCAATATAACACATCATATTCAAGGCTCGCATATCCTTTGGGAGACTGCTCATCAAGTCACCTGCGGGCGCAACCCCTTTCCCAAATCTCATCTGGCCGAATTCGTTGGGTTCGCGGATTGCTCCATCACCACCAGTACGCGATTCGATGCAATCGTTCAAGTAGAAAAAAGCTTCAGGCAAAACGTCTTTCAAATTCTCTTCCCATTCAGGCGGACAGTCAATATCTTTTAAATACAACCGTTGTCGTTTCGGGTCTCGGTATGTTTGAGGGGTAAATTGATTCGCTAATTGTCCCATCGAACGTAGGTAATGTCCCATAGTCATTTGTAGATCAATACCACTGGTAATATCTCGAACCTTTTGCACTAAAAGTAAAAATTTGGGTCAGAAATTGCACTCTTAAAAGAGGATCAGATCATTCACCTTCTCTACCGTAATTTTCCTCTAACCACTTTGCGGAAAATAACCAAGGTGGAATATATGAACCCCAACCTTCCAGAACCAGGGGTCGACCTTCTTGAACGACATAGACATACACTAATTGCTCCAGACTCTGTACAGTGTGTGCTTCCAGATCGGATTGAGGGAGTCTGCGAACATGATCGAAGCTTGGATTATCATTTACTAGGGCGTCGAGATCGATGTTAGGTGAAAGAGGCACAAATTGTGCTCTTGGATGTTGTTGCGAAGGCATTGCGACAAGCTGGGTTAAAGCCTCAGTGCACGTCTTAAAGACTGAAAGATAGGCCTTACTATCGACGTAGCTAGATTTGCATAGTAGAAGTTGTTAGATATGCGGGATGTGGAATATGCGGGGATGGTAGAAGCTAAAATGTGATCGATATCAAAGTCGAGGCCGGTCGCGTTCGTGCCAATAATCAGATGTCGCAACGTCGAGAATGGGGAAAGTAGCTTTGGTACTGTCTGAAAATTGCGATACAGATTTGAGTGAAGTAGAAGCAATTTCTGAAGAATCCCCAAGAAAGGTAGTGAAAGCTTTGGTTGTAACTTCCGTGAGAGATGGTGTTGCTGTGAATTAAATTATTAAGTAACGTAGGTTACTGTTAGTTATCGCGATCTGAAATTTATGAGGGAGTTCCTTGTAGACGCGAGACGAGTACAGTAAAAGCAACGACGCGCTACTGGGCCATTCCACCACTTTCCGGCGCCTTACTATCTGAGCCTAAATCCTTGTCATTAATCTGTCACTTTAATTAGTCAGAATTTTCTGGAGAAGAAAGACCAAAAAAGGATGAGGATGAATTGAAGATCAGATATTGGGAACTGACATTGGTTGTGTGAGGTAAGTTTATTCATTCATTGCAATTAAGCTAAAAGATCTTTTATTCACCAGCAGTCAAGTTGTGCTATTGTTGTGGGAATGAGAAGTAGCATTGTAGTTTTCATTCGAGTTCAGGGTATCAAGCGATATTCATAAAGCTCTACATTCACACATGAGAAAGAATCTAGCCAATTCATATCAAAAGGTGCAGATATAAAATAAAATGATGAATGTTAGCATTAGTTACCTGAGCTTCAGATATGTATAGTTGAAGAGCGTCTTCTGCGTCTGTTTTTACGACAAGTTTGAAGTTACTTTTTTAAAGCTTGCAGAAAAAACAGTATGTTTCTATCAAACTAACGGGATTTAGTGGTTATTGTCCATCTCATTCAATGATGCCTAGATGTGGCATATTCAGCTTGCCGAGAGGCTGCCGGAATACTCTCCTTCAAAATATTTCCTGGAGTCAGAGGCCCTCACTTAGAATACCGCTCAGTTATTCAAAGATAACCACTTGCTCGTACCTCAGCAAAAAGGAAACAGGCAAAAGTGTCGGAAACCAACATGGAAGAAGCCTTCACACTACCAAAGCAAGAGCCATTTCGACGACTATGAGCGATGCAAAGGTCTCTAACAAAAGTGATGATATTCCATCACCTGTTCTTACACCTTATGTACCGCCAACTACTGGTCTTTTATCAAAACTTCCTTCTTCTTGGGTACCATATGCCGAACTCATCAGACTAGAAAAACCAGCTGGAACATATTACCTATTTTTTCCATGCCTCTTTTCAACTTTATTGGCGGCTCCATTGACTGTCCCCATGGTCTCACCACTTACCGTCGTGGGAACATCTCTTTTATTCTTCAGCGGTGCTCTGATTATGCGCGGCGCAGGATGTACTATCAATGACCTCTGGGACAGAAACCTAGATCCAAATGTTACTCGAACCCGATTACGTCCCATTGCCCGAGGGGCCGTCTCTCCATTCAAAGCCTTAGTCTTCACCGGCGGTCAACTTTTCGCCGGTCTTGCAATCCTCCTTCAATTTCCCTATCAATGCTTCTTCTATGCTACTCCAAGTTTACTCTTCGTGGCTGCATATCCGCTCGCTAAACGAGTCACTCATTATCCACAATTTGTCTTGGGCTTAACGTTCTCCTGGGGCGCCATCATGGGATTTCCTGCTCTTGGAATCGATCTCCTCTCCAATAGTGCTGCATTGACAGCAACTGGCTTTCTGTATGCGTCAAATGTGGCATGGACGGTTTTATACGATATGATATATGCGCATATGGATATCAAAGATGATGCGAAAGCAGGAATCAAAAGTATCGCATTACGACATGATGCTCAAACCAAACAAATCCTGACCGGGCTCGCCATAACTCAGATTGGATTGCTGGCAGCAGCCGGCGTTGCTGTTGGTGCAGGACCAGTCTTTTTTGTTGGTGGATGTGGTGGTGCTGCTGTTACTTTAGCTGTCATGATCAAAAAAGTTAACTTGAAGAGTGTAAAGGATTGTTGGTGGTGGTTTGTTAACGGATGTTTAATAACTGGCGGTACCATCTCTGCCGGGATCGGAGGAGATTATCTTGTTCGATACGTACAGAGGAATGAGAACGAGGAGCCCGAGGTTGAAAATGAGCGAAGAAAGTCTTCATTTACTGTACTATATGAATACCTGTTTTGATATTCAAGAGACTAAGCTAGTCCTCCGTATTATACAGGTATACCTGGCGTTCGACCGATAGAGAGAAAGTTGAAAGTTATTCTAGATCATATACTAGTAGTTCATATGGGTTGTGGAAAACTATTCCAGATACCTAATAGTTCCAAAGTTTCTATAGATAATAGGTTAATCGTCAAGCTATATGTAATCCCAGCAGCATGTATACAACATTTTCCCCATTCCCAAGCTTTAGAAGCCCTTCCACCTCTTCATCACAGAGCTAAAAGAAAGCTTATAAAACTAGTAGGTACTACGATAGGTATAGATAGATCGTAAGTGGCTCGGCAGCAAAATCTCCTGTCAATGATCAGCATTTATAGTAATAGACTTACTTGTAAGTTCTAAAAACATAGATCGAGTTTCTATTCAAATATATATTAGCTAAAAGAAGAGTAGAGTAAAGTAAAGAAAGAGGGGAAAACAGTTTTCTATTATGTGGATGATTATTATTATGATTATTATTATTATAATTTTTTTTTTTTGGTGGGAATTTCTAGTATGATAATACCTAAATACAGACCAATAGGAAAAACAACGAGTAGCTATATAATCTTAAAGATTATATTCAAATAGATAATTTATATTCTAAAATCCACTCAACTCGACCCAACTAATACTTTCATAAGGTCTTCTTACTTGTCCACCATATAAAAACCCCTCTTTAGCATTAGTACGAGCATGAGCATGAGTCATAAGCCACACAACCAAGGTTCCTACAACTACCGAACACCCCCTAGACCCATAACCCTACCACCTGGTAATTAGTTCTAGATGATTCGCACATCCGTCAGCGCATCCGTTCTCCAGATCTACAGAGTTACTCTACGTACGTACTTACTCTACTCCTAAAAGTACACAACCAATTAATACATACCCACGAAGCTTGGTCAATTTTCCTGTTATTGTGATACCCTTTTTTGGGATGTTTTTTTATTTTTCATTTTTTATTTAAGTACAGTATTTCTTTAGGTATGGAATATAAAGTAAGATATCTAGGTAAGAAAGATACAAAGATGGTCTAGGCGTTTATTTCCAAATCGATGATTTCATCGATATGTGTTCCAAGTTTGTATGGTTTGGAAGATAGAGAAGGAAGGAAGGAAGATTTCTCTTTGTTTTAAGGCTGTAAGGTTAGGTTGGAATGTTAAGTTATTGTGTAGGGTATGTTTAGGGGGATGTTTGCGGGATAAGTTTATTAAATCTACGGTAGTATGGATTTGATTTGATGTAAAGGAAGGGAAGGGAAGGGAGGGGAAGAATATAGAACATTGTGAAGAAGGGTGGTATGTATTATTTACCGTGTATTAAGTGGGAGTAAGGGTAAAGAGTAAAGAGTAAGAAAGAGGAAGAGAAAGTATCTAATTAGAAAAGAAACTTTGATGATAAATTTTATTGATGTTATTGCGTTACTTAGCTTAGATACTGTTAAGGTTATTCAAGCAGTCCATCTCCTCCGATTGCACGAGGTCATAGTAGTAAAATATGACGCCACATAATGAGGGGAGCTTTTCCATGTACCGTACAAACTAGAAATCAGATCATTGCATTCAATCTTTCTTTCAAGCTCAACACACATAACAAGAAAAGAAAAATCATTCCTTCCAATACCATAAAGTTGACATAATATATTAACATCCTTTTTACAAAATAAATGCTCGGAAAGCCCTCATCGATTTATTATTATTCTTTGATACCTGCTACCAACCTGCAGTATTATACGAGTCCGAGTATCAAATACAAATACCCCACGATCCTCCCGATCCTCCCGCACAATCCACACAAGGACCATTCCACCCTTCCCTACCCACCTCTACCCTACATTGATAAACACCACACTGTACTCGATCCAGCCAAGCTTCCATCAAACATCGTCATAAAAAGGCCAAACATCACACCAGCCCAGCGTGTCAAGGAACAAACCCTCAGAAAGAAAAGTCATCAGAAAAGTAAATCCCAAAACTAAATAATCCCTGAAGTCATCACCATCATCATCACAATCACAATCACACGAATCAGAGCTTTCTAGCGTGGAGCTTACTCATACTTTCCCATAGGTAATATACATTTGGGAACCCCTCTCTGAGATCGGTTTCTTTTTTCTTTATACTATATTTTATACTATAACTTACTGCTTTCTATCCAAACTTTTCATACCTATCAGCAATCAGAAGCTGCCGGTTTTCGGATCATACGCTCATATTTATCAAACATATACCTACAAACATACATACATACACACATAAATCCACCTCTCGAATAGAAACCACAAACATCAAATATCAAAATGCCATCAATAACACAAATCGGGTTAAGAAGTGCACAATTTGTCACGGTACTCATATCACTCGCCCTCATCGCCGCCGCAATAGATATCCAACGAGCCGGCAAAAACAGCGTCAACTATGCCATGTTCACAACCGTAGTTTCCATGATCGTCGTCCTCTACGGTCTAGCAGCTGCATTCGTCGAGTCTCTCGCACAACCCTTTATTCTCATGATTATGGATGGCGCGGCCTTGTTTTTCAATCTCCTAGCTGGTATTATTCTAGCTAGCTATCTGCACGTCCACAGCTGCAGTAACAGAGTAAGTTTATTCTTTCGAGATGTACGGTTTGATACTTTACTGATAATCATATAGCGTTATGTCAATTTTAATCAATTAACGCAGGGCTCGACGGGTCGATGCCGTGAGCTTCAAGCTGCGACGGCATTTATCTGGTTTTCGTTTGCTTTGTTCACTGCATCGTTTGTGGCAGATTTTATGAATAAGGGATCTAGTACAAACATGCGTCGTCGTGGTGCCGCTCGTACTGGACCCACTATGACCCAAGTCTAAGGAGGGACTGGTAATCGATAGGTTAGTAGTTTCCCGTTCATCATTTATCCTCCACCCTCCGCTGCTCCGAGAACTTCATCTAATAAACCTTCAATACAGGACATATGAGTCCGCATCATTATCTCAAAGCAAGTTCGGTCGAAACTCCGCTATTCGCGGTTAGTACAAATAGATGATTGGAATGAAGGGATCTACTCTTTGATGTTGTGTTCAGCAGTAAATGCTTGTAAATGATTTTTATGTCTTTATATTTATGACGTAGGGAGGGGCAAGTGGGTACTTCGGAAGGATTTTAATGTGTACAACATAAACGGGAATATGGACTTAATACCATAATTAATGAAGAAATTTTATTCGATGTTTTAATGTACTGAGCAATATTCTATCGAAAATGTACGTGTTCCGAAATTTACCTTGGGAGATTTCGGAAATGGTTTCATAGAGACGTTGAAATGGAGGGGTAAGAGATGCGCAGTTCCGATATGACTTTAATCAAAGATCTAATTTTTTCATGTGCATTCATGGAAAATAGCAATCCTTCGAAAATGTGTAAATTTCATATTCATATGTACCGAGTGAGCTGAATCATGTACATGTCTCGCTTGCACTCAAGCAATCCCCTCTATTAACAATATGCGCAGCCAAGATATCAGATATCGGCAATGTACCTCCATATGCATCGTCTATAAAACGCCAATCCCAATGCCATAATAGCTGTTCCGGGATGCCCCTTTGATGATCTACCAAGAACTCTCTTCTGAATACGACATCTGATGCTTGAGACTTCTCCGTCTGAATTCCCTACTCCACAGGCCTCATGCTCACGACTCTCGTATTCACAAGTTCACTCGAATATTCCCCTCGAGTCTGTGATTTGCATTCGTGGATATCTTCTCTCGTATTTGCTTGCTTCGGCCTCGCTGGCTTTAGACTCAAATCCCTCGGCTTTACTCATAATGAGGCTGCAGCTTCCACGGCTCCCGCTCCTTCAAAGGCTGGTTTACTGGTTATTTCGACGGTGACTGGATACTTCCATGTCATATATTTTGCCCAACCTATTCGCGGATAAGGGGATTCATTAGCCAATGTCCTTGCATTTACAATCTTCTCAAAAGTGGAAATGCTTCACATCTCCTTTTGTCCCTTCCCACAGAAATCCAAAAGAAAGCCAAAAAGAAAACAAAACAAAAAGCAGTAGCAAAAGTAGGAGGACATACTCCAATAAGCAAATTTCCTTCCAAAGTATTTCCCAACCCATGGCACAATCACCATCGTAAGCATCATTTCCAACTGCTGTAAACTGGCTTCCCATTCCTTCTGTGCATCGGATTCTTCTCCCTCGTCTGAAGAGGCATATTCGGAGCTATCAATAGAGGAAGGTAAAGAATCTAATTCGTGGAGCTCATCGAGTTGATCGTGAGAATGGGCGGAGGCATGTAGGTATGAATCTGAGGCAGAGAGTGACATTTTTGCTGAATGATAAATGGATGAATATGGAAAGTGCAAAGTGTTTATTAAGCTGCCAGAAGAAGCATAGAAAGAAAATGAAAATCGCTATCGCCAAAGAGGGATCTGGCGATCCATTGAGGGGCGAGAGGAGTCTGGGAAAGGGATATAAATGTCTAGTTATTTCGTACTTGGAGCTCAATCTCGGCGCCCATTTACTACGACTTCCGTTTGGCGTATTAGATGAAGTCACGTGTCATGGCCTTTGATCCCTCTTTACGCCTAACTTCTGAGGCTTCAACACGCCTTTCAAGGTTTGAGTCATCAAATCGATAGCTGTGGGCAAGTTTCCAAAACTTTTGTTTCGAAGAACAAACCACCATATCACTTTCCGAGTATAAAAACGAAGGAGCATACCCATAACATCACAGTCACAATCTAATTTTGAGACATTCACTACCGCAATCATGGCCGACGTAAGTCACGATTTCTTATTGGTTTTTCAATTCTGAATCACTTTCACCCCACCTAAATCTTGCTTTGATTTAAGGCAAACAATTTCACGTTTCTAACACTGTATCAGGAGGTTGATGTCAAGCCGCGCAAATCGGTAGCTTTCAGCGACGGAACTACAATCGTTGACGAGAACGGAGAAGTCACAATGAAGGAAGACGGGCACGACGATACCAAAGAGACGGCGCTGTCCCACTCACCTAGTACGCCGCCACTTTCCAAGGCTTTGGGCGCATTTACTGATCCTTTCCAAGGCAATGGCGAAGAAGCGACCGCAAATAATGAAGATGATGGATTGGGCGATTTGTCGTTGATGAAGAAGAAGAAGAAGAAGAGCAAGAAGGTGGATGAGGGTGAGGAGGGAGGTGATGAAGCTGCTGCGGATGGTGGTCTTGATCTCTCGACTATGAAGAAGAAGAAGAAGAGCAGCAAGAAGCCTAAGGATAGCGAAGATGATTTCACAGCTCGACTCGCAGCCGCGAATCTTAACGATGATGGAGAGAAGGCTGCTGAGGAGACCCCGGTCGATGAGGGTGATATGATGAAGGGAACTGGTATCTGGGCACACGACGAGACGAAATTAATCCCTTACGAACAACTTCTCTCGCGATTCTTCACCTTGCTCGCCCAAAAGAATCCCGATCACGCATCTTCCGGTACAAAGAGTTATAAGATTCCTCCTCCACAATGTCTGCGTGAAGGAAACAAGAAGACTATCTTTGCCAACATCGCCGAGATTTGCAAGCGTATGAAAAGAACTGATGAACACGTTACTCAATATCTGTTCGCTGAACTGGGTACCAACGGTTCCGTTGATGGTAGCAGACGTTTGGTTATCAAGGGTCGCTTTCAACAAAAGCAAATTGAGAACGTTTTGAGGAAATATATCAGTACGTTCAACAATCTTATTTCTCAAAGCTTTTACTAACGTCTCTACAGTGGAGTATGTAACATGCAAGACTTGTCGATCCCCAGATACAGAATTGAACAAGGGAGAAAACAGATTGTTCTTCATCACTTGCAATTCTTGCGGTTCTAGGCGTTCGGTTACTGCTATCAAGACTGGATTTTCTGCACAAGTTGGCAAGAGAAGAAGGCAGCAAGGCTAAGAGGTTTCTCTATTTGTATCATAGCTTTGCCTACTTTGATTACCTAGCTAGCTTTCTGAATGATTCAATGCAATGTATTCGATTTCAGAATTCAAATTTGGAAAATTTTTGGTTCTTTATTAGGGGGTTTGTTTGCATGCGTGTTTTTGGATGGATGTGGTGTCTTGATGATGATGGTGAGTGATGAGTGATAGTGATGGCAGCATACATATCTTGTCTTTGATCCTTGGTTCTCTGATATGATATCCCCATTCGGGTAGAGAGAGGTGGATGCTGGTTCAATGCTAGTTCGATGGATGTATGAGATTACATCTCTTGTATGCAAGCTGAGGGTGAAGATGTCTTAGGAATCAGCAAAGGTCGGTTGGAATTGATATATCGATTATAGCTTAATCATATACTCCATTAGGCAGAAGAAGATGTGCATACAAATGCCGAGTGTAACTCTTATTTGCTGTAGAATAGGGTTTTTGATATTGATATATTTGTGTGTTAATAGATAAAGAAATGGTCTTGGTCTTGGTCTTCGAGTGTATGTATGTATTCAAATCGACGGAAAGACGACGTGCTTGGAACTAACTATACCTTGCCTTTTCAGTGTGAGTAAGCTATTTCTTCTTCTATGACTACTTTACTCTTGTATCCACCGTGTATATGTGCTGGCTCTGTTATAGATGTTCAGGTTCTTGCTTAAGCTGCGTGTGTATTTTGGATTCAGTTTGCAGGCCAGGCAAGAGAGATATATGGAGAGATTTATGTTAATTATGGCATCTCAGTTTGCTCGTGGATTTTGATAGTTAAATAATTAACCTTCCGACTTTAAATTTCTTATAAATTGTTCACTAATTATCGTATTCAAGCTGAATGATCGATAGTCCCAGATTTCATCCTGATGTAATTATAGCTCGGCTCTTTTATCGAATTTCGACAACTTGTAAGATTATATTTCATGTATATATCTGGGCAAACTTCTTATATAGTTTTGTAAAGAGTTTTCTTTTGCCCTCCTGGTCTATTTGAATAGTACTGTGTTTAAGGCTTCTGGTTTAGAAGAGCATTCTGAATGTGTAACGTTGAGAGTCTTAAGGGTTGGAAATTAGACATGTCGGTTGCGAATGTAAGATTATGAAGTTGTTGGGAGCTTATGGGGAGGGGAAGTATCGCTGGTAGAAGGGGATTGTGTATTGAGATTAGGTAGTATGGGGTTATATGTAATCATAGGTTTTTGAAGAGGGAATGGGTATCTAAGAATAGGTATTATGTACTCGTAAGCATGCTCAAGAGCGTCATGGAACCTCACATGGGGAGCGGGTTGGAAGACTGGAGTTGGATATTTATCGTGTGATGGAAGTTATATAAAGGGATATGATTTATAGGAATACAAATATCTTTTTTAAAAAAAAACACAGGTGGAAAGTCAAAGATAGCATCAAAATCTAAATTCAGTATTTTAACCAAGCTTATATATCTGAACCGCGTCATCCAGTATGATGAATATATAATTGTATGAAGTGTGACATCCAATATTTAAGCGCTCGGGATATTTTGAACCCATTTTTTGATCGATGTCAATATAAAAAGATCAAAGCTTCTAATTTGATACTGGGGTAATCATTGGTCAACAAGTGATTACTGAAATAGCACAGCCCCACACCAAGAACCGCACCGGCCAATCCGGGGGCCGAACAGGGTATGTAGGGAGCTTGGGGCAGATGCATGGGATGAACGGTGGGTTTATATGATGAAAGGCAGCTGCTGTTTTTGAGCATGAAGATGTTTGAGTGCATTATTTTCTTTGGAATGCGTGTTTGAATGATGTCTGTGAAGCTTGAATTGTGAGTTAATATTATCATTCTTGGATTTGGATCGAAGTGGTGAGTACTATATCTTGAGAATTCGCAGGATTGATCAGACGCGGGGAAAGCTGGAGAGGTTCAGAGCTTGTAAGATGGCTTGCGATGGCATGATATACTGACTGGGTCTCAGCTCTTCGACGACGACAACTCAAATATAACCTGATCTAGCTTTGGATCTTTTTGGTTGTTTGTTTTGGATTTTCTTAACCGTTGAAATCAATCAATATGTCTGCATATTATCCTCGTAAGTACCTTTGATCAGCCTGCTAGCGAAATCACTTAACTAATACTTCAATAGCTCCTCCCGGAGGTAATGGAGGTAAGAAGCAGAATACTACTACATATACCAAAATATCCCTCTAACTTCTCATTAAAGCTCCTCAACAACAACAATATGCACCACCTCCAACTTCTTCGCCTCAGCAACAACAATATGCACCACCTCCAACTTCTTCACCTCAGCAACAACAATACGCACCTCCACCATTATCTCCACCTCAACATCAACAACAACAACAATATGCACCTCCACCAACATCTTCGCCTCAGCAACAATCATATGCACCACCTCCAACATCTCCGCCTCCAAACCAAACCTCATTCAAATATGCCGCTCCACCCACCTCGCCCCTAGCTCAACCTTCACATACCTACTACCCACCCCCTCCATCTACTCCCGGAACAAGCTATACCCCTCCCCCAAACCCCCAACCTACTCCTCCCCAACAACTACAACAACAATATGGGTCTCCGTCAAATTTCTCCCATCGTCCTTCTTACTCCGGTGGTCAACACACTCTTCCAATCCATACACCACCACCTCAACAATCACAAAGCTATGCATCTTCCTCCGCCGTCTCTCCTCAAGAAACAAATCTTCCAAATTTCGCAAATCCAAGCTCCAATCCCAATTTCAATCCCAATCCAAATACAAGCGACTACCCACCTGAAAAACCAGCCCTAAATACTAGCCTTACGATGAACTTAGATCATGGAGCACCTAGCGCAGCACATTTTATAGGAGCAAGCACGACTCAAGATGATGTAGGCACGTTTAATGGTGGGAGCTATCGCATTAGTCACAGGGATACAAATAGTATTGTGACAATTCAATTGGCGATGGGGTGTCCGTTGACTGTCAAACCTGGTTTGTTTTCCTCTTTCCTCTATTTTTTTGTAATTAAATCTTGTGGCTGTGGGAGTGGCATAGAACATAGTTGCTAACTCAACCAAAGGCGCCATGATTGCCATGACTCCGACCATAACCCTTAAGGGTGCAATCAAGTTCTCCGTGAAGAAATTTGTCATCGGTGGCGAAATGACCCATTCTACTTTTACTGGCCCAGGTGAACTTCTCCTAGCTCCTTCATCATTAGGAGATATCACAAATATTAGATTAAGTGGGGATGAACAATGGAGTGTGGGACGAGATGCATATTTGGCTTCTACACAAGGAGTCATTAAGGAGTATAAAAGACAGGGTATTGGTAAGGCAATGTTCAGTGGAGAAGGTCTGTTTGTTTATAAGATTAGTGGGGTGGGTCTGTTATGGATTAGTAGTTTTGGCGCCATTATTAGGAAGGATGTATGTTTCCCTCCTTTCCCCGTTCAAATTCCTCACAAACTAACACCCAAAAAGTTACAAGAAGGCGAACGCTATGTAGTCGATAACGGTCACCTGGTCGCCTGGAACACAAAATACATACTCGAGCGTGTAGCATCGGGAGGTATTATCAGTGGATTGAGTAGTGGAGAGGGTCTAGTGTGTAAATTTACGGGACCGGGGACGGTTTTCCTTCAAACGAGGAATCCGGCTCTGTTTGGTCAGTGGATTAGTGCGCATGCTGGTGGATAGGTTTGTGGATGAGGTTTTGGGGTATAGGTCAGGGAAGTGGTAGGGTGCGGGGTTTGAGTGATTGAAGAGTAATAAGAGCGGATGTATGATTGTTCTATACGCAGTTGGGTGTAGGGCTTATTTCTCGGGAAGGTATTTGAGTTGAGATCTGTTTCGATATGTATGATACCTTGTCTTTCGTTTTCACGTTTTCTTCGAACTCGTTACTTGGCGGTTTCCTCTTGAGTTAGGTACTTGTTACGAGGTTTGCCGTCTAGATCACGTGGAAGTGCTCTAGGCTCTCGAGGTGGTTTATAACTAGGCGTCAAGCAGGGACTTAAAGTAATGACAATAATGGTATGCAATTCGTAACTAATAGTATGGTATACTAAATGATTGATCTTGAGCACGAAGCTCTACAATAAGGGAATCCTTCCTAGCTATATAGACCTTCATGCTAATCGTCCCTTCGGTTCCTTCGGTCCCTTCGGTCAAGAGACCGAAGGGATTGAAGGGACCACGTGACCTCGTAAGTGGTCACATGATACGAGGCCCGAAGCCGTCGTAACAGTACTAAAAGTAATTTTATAAAAATCTTTTTTTTTTTTTTCTAAAATTGTATTTCTATAGTGAATAATGATAATCTTGTTACGAGGTTTGCCGTCTAGATCACGTGGAAGTGCTCTAGGCTCTCGAGGTAGGTTTATAACTAGGCGTCAAGCAGGGACTTAAAGTAATGACAATAATATGATGCAATTCGTAACTAATAGTATGGTATACTAAATGATTGATCTTGAGCACGAAGCTCTATACAAAGGAAATCCATCTTGATTATATAGACCTTCGTGCCGTATGTCCCACCGTTCCCCTCGATATAAATCAGTGGGATCAGTGGGAAGCATTTCCCACCGTTCCCCTCGATTTAAATTGGTGGGATCAGTGGAAGCCTTTTCCCACCGTTCCCCTCGATTTAAATCGGTGGGACGAGTGGGACCACGTGACCCCTTGTTTAGTCATGTGATGCGGTTTCTAGTCATAACTAAATACCGTCGTAACAAATCTGTTTGAAAAATATATATAATACTAGTATTAAGAATATTATTTTTAAATAATTTTCTTAACAATTATATATTATTTTCACTTGATTTTATTTTTAGTCTTTTAAATAATTTAAACTAGTTTTTTTATTTTTAAAATTTTTATTCTAGATAATTAATTTAAATCTGATATAAACTTGATTAATATTATAGCAGGACACAGGACACACCCTCGGGTATTACCTATTAATGTCAGCATAACATTCAACCGCCGGAGGCCTAGCTCCCTATATGATCCTAAAGGGAAGCCAGGGTACGGGTGCCGAGCGTCAGCGAGAGGGCGGAGCCCGTGCGGGGCCTCCCCTGTCTGGACCGTTCACTAACCTAGTGATACAGACCATTCATCGAGGTTTCCGCATTGTGCATAAGTGAGAAAGCACATATTTGCTGTTGACGAAGTACATTTGCTGAGTAAGAATGTCGGAAGTTAAAAGTGTGATCTCCGACCGTGTCCTGCGAAACTAATATTATATATCAATTATTAATCTTATAATCGGATTGCTTACTCTGTATATCCAAATCATAAATCTTGGCCAATAAAAACGGTCTTGTCCTAACGATAATATATTATTAAAGGACAAGAGTGGAATGTCTATAAGGATTAGTCGAGAAAGGAGTGATAGAATACCTACTGATGCTTGTGGTTATAACTTTATTCGAGGTCATTTTCTAGATGAGATAAACACGCTTATTGGGTTGATTGTTGCACACCGATGTCCCCATATTAATATCTCTTAACTCTTTGCTGAATCTTGATTATAAAATTGTACGGGGCTTAAAACCTTCATCATCACAACTAGGCCAAAATACAACTTCATCTAAACTTTAGCCGGGTTACTTTTTACAGCAATATATTTTGGAATCTCAATCACAATTGGGTGGAGCTTCGGGTTGAAATTGCTGCCTGAGTTTAATTATCTCACAATTCAGCATCTTCGATTTGTTATTATTGCTCCTTTACACCCACAAAATGATCAAACAAAATGGATTGGAATGGGTGGCCGAGACATTTGGTCTCGAGCCGCGTTGGACATCTGAGCCTGATGTAGCAAAAGTCGAATCAATCGTTCGAGGGCACTTTAACCTTAAGGAAAATGATTTTTGCCATCTTAGCTTTTATGCTCAAGGGGCTTTCAATAAACTATACAAAGTCGAGATTGAAAATGGATGCTTTTTAATTCGTGTCACATTGCCTGTTGACCCCTTCAATAAAACAGTGAGGTAGCACTATCAATTTCATTCGTCAAGTTACGGATATACCGGTGCCTCAGATTCTGGCATTTGATGATAATAATGAGAACGAGCTTGGTTTTGAATGGATACTAATGACTATGTTACATGGTGTGAATTTGCGAACGAAATGGAGGAAATTGTCCAAAGATTCTAAACAGAACCTGGTCAAGCAGATAGCACGATACCAAGCCCAGCTTTTCCGTCACAAATTCTCTGCTATTGGCAACATATTTGTTATCCCGGAATCTCAACTCAAGAATAGGGACCTGTCTTCCAGTATATTATCAACTGGTATCAAAGGACCACCACACGACTCATAACAGGTGTCACTTACCCTGGGACATATAGTGTCAATGTTCTTCTTCTGGGGAGATCACATTACACAGGATGTGCCCAGAGGACCATTCACCAACAGCAAAGACTGGCTTTGCGCTCGTCTTACCTTGGCCCTGAATGACCAGGAAAGAATTCTCAAAACGACAGACGCCGAAGACGAGATTGAGGATGCTCAGGACGCCAAAATCCTCGCCGAGAGACTTGTTAAACTACTTCCCGGCTTTTTCCCTACCACTGACTCTATTCCAGAGCAAACTGTGCTCTTCCACGACGACTTATCTTCACGAAATATCTTAATAGACGACGAGGGCACCATCACCGGAATCGTCAACTGGGAGTGCGTCTCCACACTCCCACTATGGAAATCCTGCGACTTCCCCGAATTCCTCAAAGGAAAGGAAAGAAACCAGGAGCCGGACAGAAACAACTATGCTCCGGAAGAGGAGGAAGATGCCAGCGAACCTGCAGCAGATGCACTTGATAATGAAGGAATTAATGATCTTTACTGGGAGCACCTTTTAGAATACGAATCGACTATGCTCCGCATACTTTTTCTAGAAGAAATGCAGAAACTTGCACCGGAATGGATCGAAGAGTCTATGAGAGGGGCTGGGAAGGCGGATTTTGAAATAGCGGTGCTGCATTGTGATGGTGGGTGGTCTATTAAGAGACTTACGGCGTGGCTTGATGCGGTTGAGAAGGGTGAGAATTGGAGTTTGAGGAAGAATCTTTATGGGTAGACTTAGAGAGAGTATTGTGGTTTCTTTTTCTTATGTGCAATTTGTTGGTTTAGGCTGAATATGAAGTAGAGTTCTAGATGGAGATGTGAATATGAATATCCGAGTAAAAATATAATAAAATGAAGTTTTTAATGAAACAACATCTATGAGTTGGATTAATGAAGTAAGATAACTAAGATACATCTAGATTTCTAGATCTACTAGATGGATATTGTTCCATGAGAAACAACACTTCCTTATCTCATTCTCCATTACACATTAATATAACCTTGACTGCCAAAGCAAGGAAGACTAATGCCACAGACATAATCAGCATTACGATAGACATCCAACTCGTCCTCTCCTTCTGACTGGGTATTCGAACAAACGGATATCTCTAGGGTGAAAGAAGTAGAAATATCGAGCTTGAAATAATTGAAAGAAAATATGGCTTGCTCGAAGAGTATGGTGAAGATGAACATGGGTTTATAGAGAGATGTTGTCGGATTGAAGTTATTGCAAATACATGACTGAAAAGATCGAGTTTCGTTATGCATTCTTATATATTCATGATATAATAAGAGCCCGCTGTGCAAGAGAAGTTTATGAGAATAGCCCAATACAAGATCTAGAGTAAAAGCTGGGTATAAAAGCAAGAACAGTAATTGCTGTTCTCCAGAGAAAGAATCGCAAGACGCGCATAAGTGACTTTTATATTTTGTACTCGCAAACCAGGTTGTTGGTACGAGAAGGATACGGAAGACGTAGCACCCACGGATTGCGTAGGTCCTGTATGTCTAATTGTATTCTGTCTAAAGAGCTAGCTACATATTGAAAGTAGTAAGTCTTATATAGACTTACTGAAAGAGCTAGTCTCTTTCGCATTCGCTTAGGGCTTTATTACAGTAGCTATATTACAGTGGTAATTGAATTGAAGTCATTCACTTCGTTCACACACAGGTTTTCGAGGTCAATTGCCCATGGAGATTTTGGACTTAAGCATATCGATGACGACAAATAGGATAAATTCCGATCTTGTCGGTAATCTTATGGGATCTACATACATACATAGCTAGCTATATGTAGGTACATGGTATTTTAAGATCTTACTTCTAGAACCTTATGATTGATTGCAAGAGCTTACTGTGGTGTCTGAGGAGCGATGTTCTACAATTGCAAGTCGGAGAATTGATAATTCAAACTATTCCCTTTACTCGAATAAACTTTGGAGACATTATAATTGATTGTTTGTCGATATTTATACTTCTGAAAATTCCAGGAGGACGTGTATGAAGAAACGAACAAGACTCCATGCTGGAAGAAGCCATTGCAAAGCCCGTGCGACGTCGGTAACCCAGCATAGGTATTTTATATCACGTGATATTAGTACTATTCGAATCATACAGTAGATGCGGATATAATAGTTGCAAGTTTTAAGGCATAAATCAAACTGGAACGTCTGTCAATTAACTATATTCCTATGACTATGTCCAACATTCTGCCGGCTCAAGCTCCAGAATTGCGTAGTTTTTATATCACGTGAATTTCGAAAATACGGTAGGCACAAACGAGTTAAACCACTACCATGCAAACTTAGAACTCATTCAGGCAAACAAAGTGTTTGCCAGCAAACGCAGCCTCAAAACTTTTTTCTCTTCAGACTCTTCACAACTCATTACAAGAATTATAGCTTCATACAATTATCACCAATCCTTGCGATAACACAAAACTTGACATTTCATAAACTGTCACATCGACAAAGCCACATTAATAATATGGTGACTTCCGATGGGGTCGCTGTGGAGGTGCACGGGACATCTCACGTTCCAAATTCTATTTTGAGTTGGTATGATGAGACTCGTCCTATGTGGATTGATCTTGTTGGGGATTATGCTGGAAAAGAGTTGTTTCTGCTTGAGGGTGATTCTCTATTAAGAGAATGTTTTGCAGATGAGAGGATTGATTTCCAAGGTAAGAAAGATATTCATTTTCTCTTGATCTTTCGCTTTTGATCAGTGGTGCGGCTGGCTTTTCACGGAGAATTTCATGTCGGGATTTCAATACGCATGTACTTGCTTTTGATACGAAATGGTGTACAAAACTACACCATCACGAAAGCTTCATGTCATTGCGGGTCGTACATGGAAGCGTCCTGAGAGCGATCCAACTACTCTCTTTAAATCCATTTTCACAAAAGAACTCATGAGCTAACGTCATCAGATGGATTTCAAATACTACATGCTGTATATGTAGTAGAACGATTCCTCGAGAATCTGGTTAAGAGACATTGTAACTTTCATATTGCGTTCTTCGAAGGTAAGTGGTTCCCTTGCAAAACTATGCATTTGGGCGTTTATATAATACTCGAACATTCAAACGCAATCGACATTTCTAACCTTATTGTTAGAGAATTGGCAATTATGCGTACCACCAGGGGTGGAATCCACACACCGGGGTAGATATCTCCTCGCCCGCACAGCAATTAGGGAGCACCTGCACCACAGACTACCACTGTCGCATCCAGAGATCGTTATCAATACTTTCTCGTCAACGGAGAGTCAAGAATTCTCGAGTTATCTCCATGATACACCAATTCACTTTGTCATGTCGCATGATGGGGCGGCCACAGCAAAGAAACCTCGCTCGTCCAAAGAAGCCAAGATAATTCTGCGAGGAATGATATGGTCTTTTAATCGCCACAAGCTCAATGTTGCTTTGATCAACCACATAGAATTCGTAGATTCAAAGGTTTTCACGATGATCGTGGAAAGCATGACCGTCTCATCCCAGCGCAAACTGCTGATGGATTCTACATACGCCGAGTACATTTTGCAAGCTCGTGCAAAGTTTGCCGAAGATCTACAATCTGGTAGCACTGATAGGATACCCATCATTGACGACGAAATCATCAAGAAGTTGTCTGCTGACTTGGCAGAGGGACATTTGAGTGAGAGATCATGTGTTTCAGTTCTTGCTGCGTCTCATATACTGAAGGGGAATCAATCTGATGTTTTTCTCGCTTCCGCCCTAATTTTACACAGCATTTTACTCAACCAAATTCCCCTTGCGAAGCGTCGATTTACATCTATTGATTTCGACGAACACTTCGAGGAAGAAATCACTAGTTTCTTGTCCTCATATGCAGAAGCAGCCCAAAATATACTAAACAATCCAATGTGGAGCAAATTTGTGGAAGCAAATGATCTTACAAGAGATACTCATGATCTTGTCGATGGCAGATTATTACGGGTCGTTATACAAGCTCTGTGCGACGAATCCTCAGATCCTTTTCCCCAATCAATCCAAGAGGAGTGGCTGGTGCTTTGCAATCTCACCAAAGAGCTTTCGAGTCAAGAGCTTTCCTTGAAAGCAAGCCCTGATTTAGAATCCGCTAAAATCGTTGCAACTGAAGACACTGACTCAAGCTCAGAGGATCTTGCAGTTTTACCCTTCACTAACGCTGTGTTCAACAAGCACTTGCAGTGTATTCATGTCAAGACAGATGCATCTCTGTCTACAAAATTTGGCGCAATGAAGCTGTACAGAGAAACAAGTCATTGGCATAATCACAAAAAGCCGCTCGTCACAAAAGCTCCTCCAGCACAAAAAGTCTCTAAATGGCGGTAAGTAACGTTCCCTCGAGCTGATCTTTGATATATTATGTGCATGATTGAGTACGTGCTAAACTGCCTGCAGTAATCCTCTTCGTACCAATCAATTTTATATGAGCGAAATGACTGCCTATGCCGCAAGTTTAACCGGAGCAAAGGGAAAGGCACTGGAACCGGAAACTATTGTGGTGGGACCCAAGCAACTGACGAAAGTTGTTGAGGAAAAACCATCAAACGCGAGTAAAGTTGAAAAGCCAGCGCCTAAGTCGAAGAAAGAAGCCGCAAGTGATGTGTGTATCTATTACGCTTGGTCAATTGAATTAAGCTGACAACCACTTTCAGAATAAGAAACCTGGATCCAATGCTAAGAAGGGTACAAAAAAAGGTGGTGGTCTTTCAGCTGCCGACCAGATCCGCGCTGCAAACCTGGAAAAGAAAGGCGACACGGAGACTGATAAAGCTTTCCTTGCGTGGTCTATGATTATGAAGGATCTTGATTTGACCTCTAACGATGAAAATCGCTACCTCCGTGCAAAACAATATCTTAACAATCTTGATGGTGCCAGAACAAAAATTCTTGAAGGAGATATTAACACGTACATACTTCAATGTCTATTGTCTTGGTGGGCTGGGTATTGCAAGGAGAATAAGAAAATGAATGGCTACCATGTAGTTGCATTGATTTGGACAACCGTAAGATTTATATGCACTTCTAGTGCACCAGTCACAAAAGAGATTGTTCAGCACGTTGAGAAGATTTGCAAACTAGTTGGCATCTCGGACGCTTTCTCTCCGCCGAAAGTCATCGGTGTTGATCGCAAGCTATCTTTTACCTTCAAGTATCCGCCTCCGACTTTATCCCTAAAGATTGGCCTTTCTCAATCAGAATTCCAGCTCGAGCACTGTGGTCCGTATATGGACAGGATGCTTGATGCAAAGCCAGATGCTCGTGTTTCTAGCTTCATTCCGGATGGTTGGCAGAGAGATGTGCTCGATCAATTGGATGCCGATAAGAGTGTATTTGTGGTGGCTCCCACCTCTGCTGGTAAAACATTCATCAGTTTCTATGCTATGGAGCAGGTTCTACGGGCTGATAACGATGGAGTTCTTGTTTATGTCGCACCAACAAAGGCACTTGTCAATCAAATCGCAGCTGAAGTTCAAGGTAAGCACAATCGATTTTTTGCCTTTCCTCCTGACTCGTTCGCTGAGCAGCAAACATTCCCTTGCTTCGCACCAAAAATATAAACAAATGAATTCCTCTCATCAAAAACCTTACCAAGGTCATTACTAACAATGCTATTCTAGGTCGATTCTCTAAGAGATTCCCTCAAGCAGGCAAAGGAGTGTGGGCTATTCATACGAGAGATTATCGCGTGAACAATCCCACAGGTTGTCAAATACTCGTCACTGTGCCTCATATTCTTCAGATTATGCTTCTATCGCCAACGAATGCGAAGTCATGGGCTCCACGAGTAAAGCGTATCATTTTTGATGAGATTCATTCTATCGGCCAGTCTGAAGATGGTGTGGTATGGGAGCAGCTCTTGTTGTTAGCACCATGTCCTATTATTGCCCTCTCCGCTACTGTGGGAAATCCTGAGCAGTTTGCGGATTGGCTTGGCGAAACTCAAAAAGCAAATGGATCTGAATTGAAGATGATCAAGCATTCAACGAGATATTCTGACTTACGAAAGTTCATGTACGAACCGCCTCAGATGTTCCATTTCGAGGGTCTGGGAGACTCATTTGGCCTTGGTCTAGGTTTGGATGGGTTACAAGGATTTCAAACTTTCCATCCGGTTTCGTCTTTGGTTGATCCTTCAAGGGGCATGCCCGAAGATCTTGCACTCGAGCCTCGAGATTGCTTGTCGTTATGGAAAGCCATGGTCAAACATCAGAGCAAGGAGTACAATGTTCCCGAATCACTCAACCCAGAACAGGCATTACCATCTTGCATTCGAAAAGCGGATATATTTGCTTGGGAGAAGAGCCTTAAGAAAGTACTGATTCAATGGATGGTAGAGTGTCGACCGCAATTCACCAATGTGGTAAAGGAATTGACTCCAGAAAAGACTGGGATTGATGATGATACCTCAATCGCCAGCTCCTCTGGTCCATCAACTGAACTCATCGATCCATTGGACCTTCAAGCTACAACCCTGCCATTATTGTATCAGTTACACAAGCGTCGTGCCCTGCCAGCTATATTGTTCAACTATGACCGTACTGCTTGCGAGAGCATTGCGAGCACTCTGTTGAACCAATTAACTCAAGCTGAAGAACAATGGAAGAAAGGATCAGCTTGGAAGAAGTTAATGGACGGCTACGAAAAGTACCAAGAAATGAAAGCGAAAAAAGCTCGTAAACCCGCAAAACCATCCAAGAAGACCAACCAAGACGATGAAGGTGGATCAAAGATGGACCGAATGCGCGAGGATGCAGCAGATGGATCTTCCTTCTATGATCTTTTCGATCCGAGCGCTCCGCAAGCAGATTTCTCATTTGCTGATCCAAAGCGTTTGCAAAAAGAAGAACTTGATGGATTCATTCGACAACTTCGTCGCAAGGAGATTAGGGAGGACTTAATTGACTTGCTAAAGAGGGGAATAGGTGTTCACCATGCTGGTATGAACCGAAAATACCGTCAATGTGTAGAGATGCTGTTCCGTAAAGGTTTCTTGAGAGTCGTCATTGCAACCGGCACACTTAGTTTGGGTATTAACATGCCCTGCGCAACCGTAAGTACCTACTTCTCCCCTCCGATCTCAAATCCTAATTTCACATTTCCTCGTGTGCTCCTTTACTTCCCGATATAGCTTTCTCCTCCTTCCCTTATCTTTCCCCTAAATCTCCTTCTGGTAGGCAGAGCTGACCGATCTTGCAGGTGGTCTTTAGTGGGGACTCGGTATTTTTGACTGCCTTGAATTTCCGTCAAGCTGCAGGTCGTTCAGGTCGTCGTGGTTTTGATCTTCTCGGAAACGTCGTATTCCAAGGTATCTCTCGAGAGCGAGCAAGCCGACTTCTCAGTTCTCGACTGCCTGAACTTACTGGTCACTTTCCAATCACGACAACATTGGTATTGCGGTTATTCACGCTTTTGAATGATTCTAAGAACTCGCCATATGCCGTTAGAGCTATTAACTCCCTTCTTTCTCAACCCAGACTATATCTTGGTGGTCAGAGTTTCAAGGAGCAAGTCCTTCACCACTTGAGATTTTCCATAGAGTACTTGCGGCGCAATGCACTCCTTGGACCTGGAGGTGAACCTGTCAACTTCACTAGTTGTGTTTCGCATCTCTACTTCACTGAAAATTCGAGTTTTGCATTCCATGGTAAGTGGTTCCTCTATCAAACATTCATTTCATGAGCTAATGGATGGCAGCACTTCTCAACGGGAAATACTTCCACAAGCTCTGTGCAGATATCGACACTAACTCGGAAGATGTACTACGTACAATGATTCTAGTATTGAGCCATCTCTTCGGTCGGCGAGTTGTTAGAGAAGTTGACGACCCTGAAGAGGCAGAGAAGATCCACCGCTCACCATCGAACGTGTATCTTGAGCCCATGCCAGAAGACGCAGCTAATATACTTCGTGGTCATAACAAGAGCACTTTGGAGGTATTTTCTACATACGTGAAGACATTCGCCGAGCAGCACATTGCTGAAGATGAACACAATTTGCCATTCACTAAAAGTCCAGTCGGTCCAAATGAAGCAAGCAAGACCAATGGTAACACGAGCTCGGCCATTGAGTTTCTTCCTTCACTGCCCCGTCCGCAGGCAAGATCACCATTTGTAGCGCTATCTGGGCTAGGTGACTCCTTCACTACCATAGAAGATCTTTGCAGCTCCACCCGTGAAGGCGTCTTTCTTGAAGCAGCCGTGATTCCCCATCTCGAGCTTCACCCCGATGAAACAAGATTACCTTTAAATTCATACCTCCTCGATTTCTACAAGCATGGTTCTTTGCAACCTCTCGAGGAAGCCAATGGTATCCGCAAATCAGACGTTTGGTTTGTACTTAATGACTTTTCTATGGTTCTAGCTACAATCGCCACTTCTCTCGCCTTACATCTCGGCCTAGGCCAAGATACCGATGCAGAACTTCTCGATGTAATGGGAGCAGGAGATTCTGTTGAGAACGAGAATGACGAGAAAATGGCCGAAGATTTAGTTCCGCAAAATGTTTCTACACCATCTACTGAACTTC
Source organism: Sclerotinia minor (assembly GCA_025389075.1). NCBI lineage: Eukaryota > Fungi > Ascomycota > Leotiomycetes > Helotiales > Sclerotiniaceae > Sclerotinia > Sclerotinia minor. The sequence goes on along the minus strand of QRFH01000015.1, from coordinate 488,747 downwards.
AGCAAGCTCAACCAGTACGTCGAAAGAAGGTAGTCGATGACTGGGATGCTGGTGAGGATAGATTGGCTGCCGAAGAAGATTATTTGGAGAAGGAAAAGGAAAGTGGTGCGGGAGCGACGGAGGATGAAGAGTATCAAAGGTTGATGACTGTTTATCGGGCATTTAGAAAACTGAAGACAGAATTTGATGAGAAGTTTAGAGCTATCTGGGCTTAGATGGGTGGGTTGTGGATGGATAGAGTGGGTAAAATTGCTACTGTCGTGACGAGAATGGCGTTTTTGATTTAAAAATTTCTATCAATCTGGATAAATTGAAAATGTTAGATGGAGAATAGATAGATGGAAAGAAAAAAAATTATTGGTAGATTAAAAGCTAGTTCTCTGTAATAGAGTTTCTGACTGAATGCTGTGGTGTATTATATAGTATTTGTAAGATCTTATATACTCCCTTCTACTTCACCGGAACATCACCTTTTTGAGCAGTATCGGATATCAAAAGTAACTTTGTAATGTATATCTCAATCATCCCAGTTATCTATAAGAAGAATTTCGAAGTATCTACTTAATCTTGAATTTTTTTCATCAAATAAATTAATTTGTTAGATCTTTAATTTAATAATTGTTGAAAATGAGTTGTTTGGAAGTAGTAGTATTATTAGATGTAGGTTGAACTAAGGATCTAAGTTACAGTAATGGTAGAATTGAAGATATTTCCAATTATGGTCCGTGCACCATAATGGTCATATGACCTTAATTCTAGGCCCATAATGACCTTAATTTCAACAATAATTACTTTTTTATATTATTTATAATTTATAATACTTTATAAGAATAATTAATAAATGACTTATTTTTGTTTATATATATTTTTTAAAAAAAATTTATAAAGTAAATCTATACTAATTAAATTAAAAGAGATATATAAAATACTTGAATATATATAAAATAAAATAATAATAGAATTTTAAGAATTTTATTAATCTAATTAGAAATATTATAAAATATCTCTCTTAGTGAAATTTTCAATAGTAAAGATTATAAGTGATTGATGTAGTAAGTGTCACAAACCACGACCATAGTATACAATAAAAACAAGTACGGGGGTCCTTATCGATAAGGAATCCTAGGACAAGTGTCCTAGGATAAAATGTGCCCCAGGATAATAATTATCCTAGGAGCTATATTGTCCCAGGAGACGAATCGTCCCAGGATTAGTGTCCTGAGGCAAATAGTTGGATCACGTGATGGAGCCCTGGGAGCCTTCAGAGCTCCTAAAGCTCCAGGAGCCTTGAGGAGCCAGGAAGCTCCTAGAGGCTCCCTCTACGGATTAGTATATAGTTAGAATAGTTTCATAGTTTAAGAGCTTGGTGCTCAACTTAGTTATCAATTAGTTTACCTACATTCTACTTGATCTAGTAACGACTTCACTTCCAAGTGAATACCAGTGATAGAGCCTTAACCCATAACTACCAACCGACGAAACCTCGGGCAGCCGCTGCCTCCAGTACAGCATCGTTACAGTAAGATAGAACTATTGACAAATTGCCATAAAGTATAAGATTAACCTGTTACGACGGGCTACACTACTACCATAACATGACCAAGGCACGTGATTACAGGTGATCAGTAGTGATCATTAAGGATCACTAAGGATCACTGTACAGGTGATCACAGGTGATCACTAAGGATCACTGTATAGGTGATCACAGGTGATCATAAAGGATCACCAGTGATCATAGAAGCATGAAGGTCTATATAATCAAGATGGATTTCCTTTGTATAGAGCTTCGTGCTCAAGATCAATCATTTAGTATACCATACTATTAGTTACGAATTGCATCATATCATTGTCATTACTTTAAGTCCCTGCTTGACGCCTAGTTATAAACCACCTCGAGAGCCTAGAGCACTTCCACGTGATCTAGACGGCAAACCTCGTAACATAACCTTATTTTAACTACGATACAAAACATTAGATTATTAAAACAACTCCTCTTCAAATGAAAAAGCCCGCTACCGAACAAATTCCTTTACAGAGTACAGATCAGGCCATCAGTCAAACATGATAAGAGCCAAAATTGATTGGAGTTATCTCTCCTCCTGTCGAAAGTCCTGACAAATAGTTTCTATTCATGTTACGACGTATCCACAATATCCTACCTATAATATTCCAAGAGTGGTAACTTATATCAAACGTCAACAGCAACGAGGTTGCAGCACAGAAAAGAAATTTTCCTTCAATTGGTGATTTGATGCGGAGCTGGCCAAGGGAACCACACTTGTACACGCGAGCCTATAGAAACCCGTCCTCACCAGCAAGAATAAAATGTAACATCGGAGCACCCCGAGAGCTCAGAGGATGGGGGATGCACTTGACATTGAAAAAAAAAAAAGAAATCTGGAATCCGCTCTAAAGTGCAATATAACAATGGGATCGTCATTCTAAGCTAGCTATTTCGCCTCTTTCTTTGTAAGCGACACTGAGCGCTTGTTGTTGCTTCGTCTAGCACTAGAATGATCAGACGCAAATTGAAATGCCGACATGAAGGACTTGCATTTGCTTTGCGATGCGAAGAATAGAGTCCTTTCGCAGATCAACTAGATTGATTGCGGACGTCACAACCATGATATAGAAATAAACAGAATGTCCCCCACCCCCGGAAACACACGGCGCCAAGTTCTCCAACTTTTCTCCTGTCCGCTCCGGCTATCCTCTTTTATATAAGCGCAACGAATAGACCGCTGGCTTTGACGGATAGGCGAAGCTTGACCCCGCTTGTTATGTCATTAAGGAAGATTCCCCTGGCTTAGGAGCAAACTAAGCATTCTGAAGCAGCACGTGGTCTTGCCCTCGTCTTGCTTTGGTCAAGGCTTGTACACAAAGCCGGCATCGGTAGCAGTTTTAGTTTAATTCCCCAAGTATTAGGGACTTGTCATACTGTCTAGATTCACCTACAAAACTCAATTTACAATGACCCGCCGAGCAAACACCTCTAGATGTGACAAAATCTTTCTAGAGGACGACTTGCTTTGGCGCCAGAAAATCTACGGGCTTAAATAGGCTTAGTGTTACATGGATCCGGTCGTTGGACGGTAATTGACACTAGTTGTCAAGTGACTCTGCGGGGTTGGGCGAATGAAATCATGTCATAACATGTTTCCACAAGGTTCTGCGTGACTGTGGGGTCCCCAGGTATTTGTGACTACAGCCAAGAGAAGGCAGATGTAACCTTGGAATGGCAAGTGCAAGATTGGAATCGTACGGGTAGTAAGTTGTAACCTTCTACTGGATTTTTCTGCTTACCTGCCGTAATGCTTACCTACTACTACTTCATATTTTGTTATGGAGGAGGTACAAGGGATCTGCGTTCACCCTTCCTGAAATGTTTTCCTGATCAGAGTTTTCTTCTGATCAAGTCCCACCTGCATGTATATAAGAATGACAATGTCCGCTGTCTTTTCGTTTGGTTCTCGTTTGTGCAACCTTACTTCTTTTCATTTTCGTGTACAGTCGTATTGCGAGGGGAAAGTGGTGGATGATTGAAAGTATCTTTTGGAAGTCCTCAACTTATTTATATCCTTACACCGGTATATACATACACGTTTAGACGACGGAGGAACATAACCATGTTTGGTTCCAAAGATTATTTCGGCTTCAAAGGCTCGAGGCTGAACCTGGCCATTACAGTAGTTTCTGGACTGGATTTTGGGTGAGTTTTTCTTTCATTTCACATTTTGTGGTGTGTGGCAGATGGGTTGTACCCGTATTGTTTGTGTATGGTACGAGATTTGAGAAGGTGGAGGGGTGGGGTCGGTGTGGTGTGGGGTTGAAATGAACCAACCTTTTTTCCTTGCTTCAAGACTTTACTTTTCCGATGTTTTTCCGGCATGAATCACGTAGCCAGTATCCACCGCTAACTCCTACATAGTCTTTTTGGTTACGACCAGGGTGTCATGTGAGTGTTCCAAAAACAACCTCGTTCGTATACTGCAGTGCAAACCACAGTATCTAATGGTCCGGACTACAGTCTGACAAACGAGTGATTTTCTGATCCATTGGAATTTTCGAATTACTTGAATGTTAATTATGTTCAAAGATTTACAACTTTTCAAACATCAAAAGCTCACCCCTAGTCTGTTAGTCCGGACTATCAAACGATCTGGGTTCGCCCAGAGCCGTTACAGGATTGAGCTCATATTTTCTTAGGGGAGGATTGTTGACTCTGCCATCTTTCGTCAAAACATTTCCAGAAATCGATACTCTTCATGATACATCCAATTACACATCCACCATTCAAGGCATAGCAGTGGCGAGTTACAATCTTGGCTGTTTCGTTGGAGCTATTCTTACCATTTTTATTGGAGATGTTCTCGGCCGACGTCGCATGATATTTCTTGGTTCTTGTATCATGGTCGTTGGAGCTGTCCTCCAGACAGCTGCTTTTAGCCTCGGTCAACTAATTGCTGGGCGTGTTATTACTGGTGTGGGAAACGGCATGAATACAAGTACGGTTCCTACATGGGCCTCTGAAACATCCGAGTCTCATGCGAGAGGGAAAATGGTCATGTTCCAAGGTGCCATGATTACAGGTGGTATTGCCTTGTCATATTGGCTTGATTTTGGGCTATCTTTTGTGGAGCATGATTCAGTGTCTTGGAGGTTTCCAATTGGTTTCCAAATTGTGCCAGCCGTTCTAATACTCATGTTTATTCTCCAGCTCCCGGAATCCCCTCGGTAAGTACCTTCTTCCAGTCTCCAATTTTATTCAATCTGATAAACCTTTTAGTTGGCTTGTTCTGAAAAAACAAGAAGCAGAGGCCAAAAGAGTCCTCTCAGCACTTGCGGATCTTCCTGAAGATAATGAAGGTATTCGCAAAACTTTCGGCAAGATCAAAGATCAAGTGGCCGAAGCAGCTAATTCCAGCTACCGTGATCTATTTACCATGGGTCCGGAGCGTAACTTCCATCGTGTTGTGCTCGCATATATTATTCAAGTATTTCAACAAATCTCTGGTATTAATCTCATAACATATTATGCCGCTACAATTTTTGAGAAATACATTGGTCTGAGCGGCCGAACTTCCCGTGTTCTGGCAGCAGCAAACGGAACGGTATACTTCCTTGCTTCCTTCATTGCGCCTTACACAATTGAAAGATACGGTCGTCGTAAATCCCTTTTATGGGGCTCCGTGGGCATGGTAGCAAGTATGGTCATTCTCGGCGTCATGACTCACCTTTCCGAAAACGGCATTGGCGGTTCAGTACCTGGTATTATCTCCGCGGTATTCCTCTTCATCTTCAACATTTTCTTTGCATGTGGATGGCTCGCAATTCCTTGGTTATACCCTGCTGAAATCGTTCCTCTCAAAATCCGTGCACCAGCAAATGGTCTCTCTACATCGGCCAACTGGATTTTCAATTTCATGGTTGTCATGATCACCCCGGTTGCATTCAATTCGATTGGTTACAAAACCTACATTATTTTTGCAGTCATCAACTTTTTCATGCTACCAGTTATCTTTCTCTTTTATCCAGAGACGGCATATAGAAACTTGGAGGAAATTGATCAGATATTCCTCCAAACGCAGAGCTGGTTTGGTGCTGTAAGCGCTGCAAAGAATCTGGAGCTAGAATTTGGAAAGCGTGGAGATCTGTCAATTGTTCAGGAAAAACTGGTTCTTGAACCAGTAGTTGGTCGAGCAGTAGTAATGAAGGAGATTGGAAGTGGTGATGGATCAGTGGTGCATGAGGAGAATGCTTCAAGGCGGACAGGTACCAGTGGAGAAAACATGGCATGAAATATGAGGTTATGACTGATGGGCTGAATTTTGAAGCGGAAATAGAGGTGGCTTTTTTTAAATATACCCAGTTTTCATCAGTCACCGATGATGAAGAGTTACATTCTTTTTATTACTCTCTCTTCGTCATGATATATATACCCCATATGGGATGTTTAACAGCGTTGGAATAGATAGTTATTAATCAAATACATTCATTGATTGAGAGTTGGGATTATTGGACTATAGATGTGATTTGATATATCGGATTTCTATTGTGTATTCTTTTTATAAATGTCGGATTGGGAAACTCGCTGATTGCAATTAAGATCTTATTAACAATGAGAAATTTAACAATTAGGAGAATTCTATATAGCTGACCGAAGAGAGAGAGATAACTTTAAATACCTTAACGATACATTATTATGTGCAAATAATTATAACGTGGTTTATCAGCAGTCCGCCCATATCACTAGTCCGCCCACTTTTTGGCCATTTCCAACTCTTCTACTTCAATACGCGTTTTATCAATAATTACTTATGGAAACTCATTCTAAAGAAGTACGAATTATCTTAGCTATTGAAGCTATTAAACTTAATCCACAATTCTCAATTCGCAAAGTGGCAAACCTTTATAATATACCTCGATCTACTTTGAGGGATAGAATTAAAGGTTGTACTAATATGGCTGATTATCGACCAAAAGGTCATAATTTGACCAAATTAGAAGAGGAGGTGCTTATCCAGTATATAACCAATATATATGAGAGAGGATTTGCACCTAAATTAAGTGGTGTAGAAGATATGGCGAATTATATCCTCGAATCGCGGGGTGCGAAGAAGGTTGGAAAGCTCTGGGCTCATCGCTTTGTTAAACGATGCCCAGAATTAAAGACGCGTTTTAATCGCGTTTATGACTTTCAAAGAGCTCTTTGCGAAGATCCCAAGCTTATTGAAGAGTGGTTTCGATTGGTATCGAATATGCGGGTGAAATATGGTATTGTCGATTCCGATTTCTACAACTTCGATGAAACCGGCTTCATGATGGGTATAATATGCCCTGGAATGGTTGTAACTAGTGCTGAACGAAATGGCAGAAGCAAGGCAATACAACCAGGCAATCGAGAGGGTTGGACTATACCTCCATTCTTGGTGGTGCAAGGGCAATATGTTGACCTCCTGGGATCTTGGCAGCATATGCATATATATTGCATGATGCATATAAGGAGCAAACAAAACTTAACTTTTAATTCATTCTTTCCTTTTTGGTATACTGTTTGTTTGCTTTCAATATTTTGATTTCAAAGCACTTTAATTCCGAAGGCCGAATACCTAAGCCTATTCCTTCATTTTTTGAATATATACTCGCAGCTTAACTGCTTAGCTAGATAATCAATCAATTCAATCTGATGCTCTTTCTGGTCTCAATAAACCCAATACAATATCACCTTTCTAATTGGTATACCGAAAGCGGTTTTCCTGCAGATTGGGCTCTTAAACCTACTTCCAATGGATGGACGAATAATGAGACAGGCCTAGAATGGTTAAAGCATTTCGATAAACATATATTCGTCAAAGGAAGGGCAAATATCGAATGCTAGTATTGGATGGGCACGAAAGCCACGAATCAATACCTTTTCAATCATATTGAAAATCAAATGATATTATATGCCTCAAATTACCACACATTCAAGTCATTTAACTCAACCACTTGATGTTAGATGTTTTGGTGTACTTAAACGTTCATATAGTTCTCAAATTGAGGAGTTTATCAAGGCACATATCAATCATATCACTAAAGTTGAATTCTTTATAGCTTTCAAAGCTGCATATCAACAATCAATCACCTCTCAGAATATGAAAGCTGGCTTTCGAGGAACAGGTCTAATACCATTTGGCCCTCAAGCTATACTATTGGGTTTATTGAGACCAGAAAGAGCATCAGATTGAATTGATTGATTATCTAGCTAAGCAGTTAAGCTGCGAGTATATATTCAAAAAATGAAGGAATAGGCTTAGGTATTCGGCCTTCGGAATTAAAGTGCTTTGAAATCAAAATATTGAAAGCAAACAAACAGTATACCAAAAAGGAAAGAATGAATTAAAAGTTGAGTTTTGTTTGCTCCTTGCATCATGCAATATATATGCATATGCTGCCAAGATCCCAGGAGGTCAACATTATATGCATCATACAATATATATGCATATGCTGCCAAGATCCCAGGAGGTCAACACTAGTGATATGGGCGGACTGCTGATAAACCACGTTATTCAACTTTCCTATTATTCAATAACACAACAAACATTTAACCCAATCATCATCCTATCCAAACCACCTCAGCCCACAAACTTTCCCAACCAATCTTCCCCCAACATTTATCATATTGATATCCCCCAAAACTCCCTCCTCACATCAAACATACAACCAACAAACAGGTGGTGTGGTGTAATGGTAGCACGTGACGTTGTGGTTCATCTTTCAAAAGATTTTCTCACGAATGATTCCGTTTCAATCTGGGTTCGATTCCCAGCACCGCCAGACTTTGAGGAGTTTGGATTGAAGATATTGGGATGGTTTGAGTCCATCTGTGTGTGTCCTGTGGTTTGCTTTTTGGAGGGGCCTCTTTTTTGGAAAAGCTGGAGGAGGGAGAGAGAGGATTGGTGGGGTTGGTGGGACTAAGCGAGTGAGTGGGGAGTTTTGGTTGGTTGGTTGGTGGTGGTGGATGTGGTGGGATGAAAACTTGAGGAAGAGAGAGAGGGATAAACACGATAAAAAGAAATACAAATTCATCATGTTTATTATTATAAACCTGATTGAGATTTATTATATTATCATAGGTATATTTACTATTGAATTCATATTTTGTAATTTATTTATATATATCTATACAGATCGAGAGAGTGTAAGCAGACAATAAATAGCTAGCTACCTACCACACACATACATTAAAAAAGTCTTTTCGAAAATTTCTTTTTGATATCTATCTGGGTAGGGAGGTAGTCAGTCCATCATCCATCCATCCATCATCATCCATCTACCTACCCGTTTTCATAGAGTGGAAGAAGCTGGGGGGGTCTTCTTCCCTCCAGCATGAGAAAATCCTGGATGGATCAACGAACGACATCGGATGGAAATTAAATAAACAGAACATCGATGAGAATCTTGAGCATTGATTAAGTTCACTACGAAGATCACTTGTTTAGGACATCGGAAACGTAATAGATTGATGTTAAGGTAGAGTTATCTAGTTATTTTAGAGATCGAAGTTTATTCTACTAGCTTTTGTTAGTGTGGTGGGGGTGGGTACCTATCTACAAGTGTATGTACTAACTAACTCGGTGGTTTACTTGAGTCTCGGTTACTTGGCGCAATCATGCACGTCATAGGGGACTATGGGGAAAAATACTCGGGGAAATAAGGGCGGGTCTAAGCTTGGATTAAGGACGGGGTAGTTCCGGAGGGGTTCGAGAAGCTCGAGGACCATGTATGTATGAAAGAAGGAAGGAAGGAAGATCGAGGGGAGAATGGCATCATGGCTCCCACAATCGCTGGTATGATTCTAGAACAGTGGATGATCTTTCAAATGGTACGCTGTTTTCGAGGATGCTGTCATTTTAGAACCCGAGATCTTCTTGACTAGGTAGTCAAGGGAATGAATGACTCATGACATCATCTCTTATGCTATCTGCGTATGGAGGACTAAGGAAAAGAGAAAAAATTCAGGTAGTCCTCGATGTCCCCCTTTGCAGAGATAAATGGTCACTTGAAAGCTCGTGTAGAGAAAGATGGTGGTTAATGAATGATGAGGTCTGGGGAGATTGTTCATTATGCATTCATTGTATAGCTGTTGATATTATTTCATTAACTATATATTTCAAAATACTTATAATATGGGTATTGATGCGTTCCTTTTATTCTATCTGTTGTTTATGCTCTTTGCATATAAATACGATTTCCTCCCTTGGTGAATTTCTGTACTAGTACGGACGACCCGAGAGTTTGGGTCTGGTTAGATGGACGGACAAGCAGAGGGGTTTTGGTGTAGCGAGATGGAGAAGTGTCTGAATGGAAACATGTATGATGAACATTGAATGCACAAATATGGAGGATGTTAGTCATCTATCATAATCTATATAAAGATAATATTCGCCTTCTGTTCATCATCTTCGACCTCTACGTTGGTGGATGATGAGAGATTGGGCGCCTAATGCCTCCGCAGGCTCATTGCAAGGACTTGGGGAGGCTAATGCCTGTGTCGCTGTGGGCTCGTCATGAAATGACAAAAGTTGCATTGTCATGATAGAGCGATTTATATTTCCTGTGGAGAATAGCTGCATGAGATGAGTCAAAGGAAAGTAAGTTATTTAATGGATGAATTCTTCGCACTAATTATTGTTTCCAATCACTCAATTCTCACAAGAACAATACCCAAATCAACCTTTCACCACATATTACACGTTTTCATTGCAATTTATCTCTCAATTCATCTTCTAAATAAAGCAACATTCGACCAAAGCAGCTCAGCTCCTGTTATCTTCGGTATCTCAATTAGATTTGAGCAAGCACAGATACACCTTTTCAGCTCTTACCTTCCATATGTCGTACTATTGAACATTCATTTACTCTCAAGAGTCTACCACAACGGTGACTGTTAGCATCTCCGACTATATGACGCATATCGACAGCGCGACAACTACCCTCAATGTCCAGGAGAAGACGAGAGGTGATATAAGATCATCTCCATCTTTCACTCAGCAATAACGTAGAGTTAGTTCCTCGACAAGATCTCCGTGGCTTGAAATCCAACTCTCCTCCTCACACTGGCTCAATACCCACCAATCTCATAAGTTCCTGGAAAGTTCCACGCGTGACCTCTCGACTCATCGTCATGAGACGGACGGCATGATTGAGATGATACGGTGTTATGCTCATTGATTCCGCTCAGCTATAAGCTCTATGCGGTTGATGATAACACTTCACATATCTAGCTATATAGGTAATCAATAATAAATAACACCGAATAAACATTCTGAGAAGAAATTTTGGAATGACATTCAGCAATGCGTCCATAAATTGGGATGTATATGCATACAAAAATTTCAGCCGTAAAACAAGAGACTTTACTCTAGTGATTGCCTTGCGCTTGTTAGTCTCCTGTCCGCCTTTCATTCTCCTCCATCCAGTCCCGCTGCTCAGCTAACGTTCTCGAATCACACCCGGAGAAATTTACTCCATTACATAATGGGCGTCTTTTCTGCCTCTTTCCTTTCTCTTTACGAGTTTAATCGATTTTCCACGAAGAAAGGTGGATGGCTGTTATGTATACATTCTTGAATTATTCGTACTTATACCTGTATCTGTCGTCTAAAATACGTCGGTGGGTGAGAGCTATCTGAATCTCATTCGAAGTAGGTTTCTCAAATATGCACGTCCAGAGATTGCTGCAATTAATCACATCTAATTTCTGATTGAATGGAGTTGGACTAGCAGTACGTCTGGTAAATTATGTCTCTTTCTAAGCCAGGTTGATTTGTGCTAGCTACATAGATAGATAGTTTGATGGTGGATGTAGGGAATGATATGATTTTTGACCCTTTTACGTTGTAGAATAGCTGTTTTTTTGTAGATCAGTCAGGTAGTTGATGTGTATATGCCGATTTAATTAGGATATCTGGATATTATATCGAGTACCATCTATGTATGGTATATAAACTTATACACGCCCCTAATGTGGCTCGCTTCGTGCATAAGATTAGATATATTTTAGCTGTAATTTATACTACTTTTAAATATTTATTAGAATTAATTTATAAGGATCATCCTGCCATGAAGATATCTACTCTCAGTGGACCACAATTTCAGGAAGCTATAGACAGTTTTCGCTGGCTTCGCACCAACCTATATCAAACTGGTGACGAGTGAGCGAATACACCCGTCAACCTACACCCATACATCAAGTGCTTGAATCAGCGTTATGGCTTCGTAATCTTCATATCCATAATCTCGATTTTTTTTGTTGTCAGACTCCCGCATCTTAGTTGTGTGTTTCCTAGAGCAATGTTCTTTTCAATGCCATTCGCCTTGATGTACTTTGGTCGGTAGTCGTTCAGGACCATATAAATAGTTTCTGGGCTTTTACCTGTGCTAATTGTTTCCGAAGACATAAGCTACACGCTACTCGAGTGTTTCGAAAATATGAAGGCATGTTATTCTAAAATACCATCTCTCTATTGTGATTTAAAAGAAACCTAGAATACATTTGTGTCCAAATATAGTCTGCGTACCCGTCTACACCGGCCTGCTGAGTTTTCTGTAAGAATAAAGTCGGAGATGTCTTCGGTTAATATTGTTGAGAATAGGGGAATGTAAAATAAACTATAACTAACATTCAAAGAAAATTCTCACAAAACTCAGAAGTAGGAATATATTCAAGAAGTGTTTAGTCCTATGACTAGATTATTCTAATTAAATCAACCAAATGGTGGCTTCATACCGTAATACAGCACACTACCAAAAGAGCAAGAAAAACTTTCCTGAACCCTTTTTTTATTATAATTCAGAGGTTAGGAGAGAGTCGAGCAACACACTAGCAAGCCTAGGCAGAGAAAGCTCAGAAACTTTCGTAAGTAAACATACAGCATATATTATTAGGAAAGTGAAATGTGGTTCTGTCGGTGTGATTAGAGAAAGGAAGAGAAATCGCTCGAAAACATGAAGTATTCGAACTGGAATCTTATTTTGGAGGGAAAGAAATACATACCCGAACCTGACTTGGTTAAAAAGACCTCGAATTTTAATGCAATGAAGTAATTGAAACATTCAAATTATGGTACAGAAGCTTTCTAATTTTGGTGCGGTAGAGTGTTATCTCAATTTTCCTCTTCAGGGGGGTGATTCGGTTTTTTTTCTTGGAAGTTTATGTGAATGCAGATACTCATGCTGTAAGCTAAGTGACTGGTGGACCATAAAAAAGGCGAATAAGGAGAAGAATGTTGAAGTGATCCTTGAATACCAGAAACGCGGATACATGATCTCAAGCTCATAGTGGAGTCAAGAGAGGAGTTTGGGACATAAGAATCGTAAGCCCTAGTGGCGTTAAAACATTGAATATAAATATTTATTCAGTTAATTACTTTTAATTTCAAACCTGCGACTAGAATGCCATCATTGAATACCAAGAATTCACCTCGGAGTCTCTACTGTGACCTATTCTCATCATTGAGAGTTTACTCGCACATGGCAGTTTACCGTCTACTGTATATATATCTAGACATTAATTTACCCTCTAACTCTGTGAAATCAAATGATCTGAATGTCTATCCAGTATCCTCTGTATTCTGTCTTGCTTGTTGGTCACTAACATTCTTTCTATACATGCTTGAGTGTGGTCTGCACCGCGAATACATTATAGTACGCGAGGAACTCTCCTGATTTGTGCCCATCAGATGCTGGTACGGCTTATGCCAGCACATTGAAAGTGCGGATTGTCACACCAACGAGTTAGTGGCATCCCATTCTCTTTATTCAACTAATCACGCAACCATGGGCTCATTCCGAAGGTCATGTAAATTTCCAGACCTTGTCACAATGAGAATGCATGACTAATCAGGACAATAGATGTCAGTGATCTTCAGCTGGCGCAACAGAAATGGTTGCGGTCCTAATGACATTCACTACCTTGACATTATCCATTGAGTTCAACATGGTGGATATCGGCGCCGAGTAGGCAATAGAAGCAATCATCTAAACATTGAAGAGCTGGCATCTAGAATCGTCCCCCGAGGATACTTTTACGCAAAGCAAAGAAGCAAAGGACTGGGAGATTAGGAGAAAGAACGGATACCGAGTGAGATGTCCTTTTTGGGTATCAGGACGAAAGGTTATAAAACGTAGGCATAAACGAGGCTCGAGAGAATGCACCAGCGGAATGTCTATATAGAATCGGCATGCGTTGGATGATAGAAAACTGGAGATGAGTAGTAATCTTGATTGATATCCGTTTTTGTAGTTTTTGTGATTGGGGCTGGGGAAGAAGGGATAGACCTATGTGAGCCAAACTTGGCATTTGAATTTTACAATGCATGAATATGAAGGCTCGACTTCCGAGTACTTTTCTTCAAAAACGAACACAGATTGAGATGACAATAATCAATCATGAACGGCAGCTCCCTCATGCTAAAATTGTAAATAGCTTTTATATCATATTCCATTATACAAATGTCTTCACACTCTAGTAAAACAAAGTCTTATTCGCTGTAGAAATCCTCCCCACAACCCATTATCCTCATGCCAACCACGGTACTTATTTTTAAATAAGATGCTTTGATCTGTTCCCCATAAGTTAGCATTAAGTACTCTCTTATTGATAAGTTCAAAAACATACCTGAAGTACGCCCTCAAGTATATCACCTGCCAAGCTCCCAATGAGACCAACATTCCCATAGTGCCAAACGCAAACCATTTAACCCTGTTATTCGTACTCTCATTTGTATCTCTCAATTTTTGTTCTCTTTGTCTAAGGTAATCCATTTCCGAAACGATTTCAGCGACCATTTCTTCGATGCGCCGTAATTCAGTCTCAACTGGCTTGAGTTTCTCTGTAGCTTGAACAGCAGACCAATCTTTGGCATCAGCTCCAATATCAATATCGAGTTCAACATGGCGACGAGGATTGTGGATACGGCTTGCTAGATGTGAGTTAGTACTAGCCGGGATGAAAATGAAGGGAGAGCGGGCAACGAACTGGCTGTAAAAAAATTATAGAAGCACACATCGAATGATGCATCGGCATGGGATGTAAAAGCCATTCTCTTCTCGCCTACAATATCCTTTGGTTTTCCATACTCATTTCCAACAGCATCTTTAATCTATAGTTCATATCAGCATGCATCCTCCTCCCTCAAGCAATTCCAGACAAACATACATGCATATCGACTTGCATACCATCCCCTTTATGGCCATCAATTGTAGCTGTAACTACCACCAAGGTATCTTTCGCCACGAAATTCCTAATACATCTCTCCCCCTTCTTGTCCCCTTTGTGATAAGCATCGATATCGAATTTCAATGCTTCCGCAACTGCAAGTACCAAAAAGAAACTGCAAAGTGTTTGCAGAAAAGCCCTTGTGTAAACCATGATATGCAGGAACCGAATTGATCGTGCGGAAAACAAGGAGCTGCGGAGAATATGTGTAGATGTAGCTCTAGAAACTTAAGAACCAGATCGCGGCAACCCAAATATTTAGACGACGTGTAAAGTTTGGGGTACAGGGATGAGTGAGCTGCGGATCACGTGCTAATGAAGCTTAAACTTCTAGATTTACATTCGGGGATTTTTGTGCTTCAATTTCAACGACAATTTCAACAGATCGAGATATTTTAATACTGCCAATATGCCAAAATGTAAGTTTTCAAGCTGTCGCGACTTACGGATATATGCTAACTATTATCACAGTTTTCTGTAAGTACAAAATTAACGCGTCGCGATACTTGCCACCATTCGAGCTTTAATTCCTTCTTTGCGAAAACAGCTTGTTAACACATCTTCAAAGGTGATTATTGCGATGTCTATCTCACCCATGACTCGATGAGTGTGCGCAAAGCTCATAACAGTGGACGTAACCATTTGCGCAATGTCGTCGATTATTATCAACGTATGTTTATTTCTCCTGCCCACTATCCCATCCTCAAACCATAAACAAACTAACCCATCAACCTCACTGCAGAAATCGGCCACGAAAAAGCTCAATCAGTAATCGATTCTATAACATCCTCCTACGCGGCGGAAGGTCAATCCTCCTCAAACCCTATGCTCCACAACCCTGCAGCCGCAACACCCTTCCCACCATTTCCCCCAGCCAACTTCCCCGGAGGCGTTCCACCACCTTTCCCTCCGGCGTCTGGTCCAGGCGGTATGCCATTTCCCCCACCAGGCGCAAGAGGATTTCCTATGCCTCCTTTACCTGGACAACCTGGTGCGCCACCCATGCCACCCTTCCCTGGTATGCCTGCTGGAATGCCATTTCCTCCTCCCGGCGGCTTACCACCTAATTTCCAATTCCCAATCCCTCCACCAGGAGGTTTTCCAGGAATGCCGCCTCCCGGTCAAGGATTTCCTGGTATGCCTCCACCAGGAGCAAATCATGATGAGAGGAGATAGTGGGATAATGGTATAAGAGGAAGAATTGAGAATGGGAGATGATATGACTTTGGCGTTCGGGAATGAAATTACTGGCACGTACCTATTTGAAGGTATATATCTATGGACAATCAATTCCTGTCCAAGGACAGCAGAATGAAAAATATGGATTAGATTGATGTAGTTACTAGATGGTATTCTGGGAGTGTTATCAAAGCTATGATGCAATGCAGATTGTTAATTAAACAGCGTAGCTTTGGGAAAAACACTGGAGTTGGGAGAAATTGTATTATCACTGTTGCAAATATATTGCATAAACAAAACAAGCGAAAGAAATAAGCTCTTTTTTACATTAGAAATGAATATCTGATTGGTATGTATCTTTTCTAGTTTTCGGTGAATGAGAGTGGATGATGAAGTTATAGTTACTTGAATGGTTCATATAATACTGGCGTTGTAGTTGAGATGTATTTCATATATATCGAACGAGCGGTGGATAACTTGTATAAGTATAAGATTAGTTGGATATATCTCTAAATTATTTATTTATTATAAATTTGATTAATTCAATATAAATAAAATCTTATAGAATCTTATATATTAATTACTCAATATATAATTCTAATAAAGTAAAAAATAAAGATACTAAAAAATGTTTTGTTAAAATATTAATTATTAATTTAAAATTTAAAATCAAATATTTTTATTTATACATACTCGGGTATATATATATATTCCTTTTATTGTATTATATTAAACTTTAAAATAGTATTTTTCTTCCTTTCCTCCTTTCTTTCTTTCGCTACTTTGTTGAAGGAGATAGAATGGGTGTAAGAATAATATAACATGATACACTCTCTCCATCTCTCCATCTCTTCACCTCTTCACCTCTTCACCTCTTCACCTCTTCACCTCTTCACCTCTTCACCTCTTCACCTCTTCACCTCTTCACCTCTTCACCTCTTCACCTCTTCACCTCTTCACCTCATTCTCTACCACGATTTCAAGGCTAATTACTTATAACTTCCCTCTTCGTAAAGCTCCCTCTAGCTTCGGCTTATAAGCAACTTCGTTCTCGTAGCTTCCTTGTACTGTACGGATATTAGAAGGAGGGCAATTCTTTTATATAGAGACCAAGTTGGCGAGAAAGAGTTCTATGATTTCCTCCGGTATTTGGATGTGATTCGATGGGATGAATGCAGAGTAGTGATTGTGGATGGCTAAAGCTGTGGTAATATTCAGGGGTTAAATATAGAATGACTTTGGTATGCGACTTATGCCGTACATCATGTGGTTTTGATGGATGAGAGATATGGTTCGAACGGCGAAGAAGGAAATACTATGGTACTAGGGTGAAGATAAAATGATTAATTAATTCATGAAATACTCGAGGATAAAACCTGGTATCGATAGAAAAGTAAAAGATGATCGGGAAGTAGCAGCTAACTTCTGGATGACGGGGAATGTGTAGCTTCGCTACACCTCCCTGAGCGGTTGCTAATAGGAGACGAGAGCAATGCGGTAGGAAATGACGATCGTTTTCATTTTCCTTCTCCAAAACATACCTAAAAATGCGCTACCATGCTAGATAAGAATTGTTTATTGTGAAGTATTCAAAATGATTGATGAACTTTTCATTCCTCATTCTCAGCATGTACACCGTAGTTCACTTCACAACTATCTGATTAAAGATGTATGACAAAATTGAAGCGGAACAATTTACCGAGCGGAATCCTGCATATGACAGCGGGTACTTGAATAGATCGTCGTATCAGAATCTTATCATAGGAGGGAAACCACATGCAAGACATTCCGAGGGCGGGAGATCCTCAATCATCGAATGGGGAATAAAAAAATGAGGATTTTGGTAAAACATGCCATTTGTAACCCGATACTAGCCGGCCCACTCGGAAAATGTTGTTCTGGAAGGTTATTTATGTGACATTTTGTTTCACAAGTTGAAGACGGTGTAGATACTTTTGAATCCCATCAAGTAATACGAAATCAAATGGGGAGTCCGTGAACAGAGAAAATGTATGGAGCAGTGAGCCCTGAGTCGTGAGCCCTGAGTCGTGGAACACGATGTGTCGCATCCGAGTTTCTAGAAATTCTCTGGGGTAGTGTAGTATCACCGTATTGAAGGGAGAAGCACATTGCCAAAATAAGCGATAGCTTTGATTCTAGAAAGACGGTATGGCCGTATTTTGAGAAACAACACCAAGAGATATTCAGGGAGACTTCCACTGAAATTGTGTATTGAAGGTCTTGGTACCTACGTAAAATAGGTACAAAAAGGCGTTTAAAATTGCAAACCGACTGTTTCCGATGGAAATATGGTGGTGAATGAAGGCAAATATAAGGACAAAGAAATGTATCGCGAGGACACCCGAAAGTACGACTTCGTCTGTTTAAGTCGGTGTCAGAAAGGGGCTTGGCCCCCAACAAGAATGAATTGAATGCAGTTGTGTTGTGCAATGTAAAGCTTACAGAATAATGAGTGTAAGGAGACGGCGGTATGAATCTGTTTGTTGTCCATGTGCATTGCCAAGACGCTGATGAAATACGAATAGTATCATTTGATGAGCATCTTATTTAGAAAGATATTTTGTAGATCGATATGAGAAACAATCTCTGAATCAGTTGAAGAAATAAAAAAATAAAAAGAATCAAAATGGATAATCTCATCTTCCCACATGGGATAAATCTAGAGCCGGATCCAAATCACATGATAACGACCCGACAAATTGTATTTACATGTAATTGGCTTCAATTCATCCAACCAAAGACTCATAAATCATAGGCGAGATCGGACGGCAGCATGGAATTATTAGATGGGATGCTTACGAAGTGATCTTAATCAACCCAATCAAAATGCAAAGTTTCTTATCAGAATCCATGACTTCTTTACTCATAGATCGCGGCCGAGCCAGACATCCTTTTTCTTTGAACCGAATCATATCTTCCCAATGTCAAAATACCTTCATCCTCTATCCCGTAAGAAGCATTCTATTTGTAAAGGTTACGCATAGATTCGGCCATTTCCACTCTTTTGTTTGATCCTTAGAAGTTTAGATAGCTAGTACTTTGATAGCATGAGTAGGTTTTAGGTATGTAGTATGTACTCCGTAGCAATATTTTGTATCAGATAGAGAAAGCTTAAATTGATAAACCGGGGGAGGTTAAAAACCCTTTTACATTAATAGTGATTGGTTATGGGA
This sequence comes from Sclerotinia minor, assembly GCA_025389075.1. Taxonomy (NCBI): domain Eukaryota; kingdom Fungi; phylum Ascomycota; class Leotiomycetes; order Helotiales; family Sclerotiniaceae; genus Sclerotinia; species Sclerotinia minor. Next base: position 469,613 of record QRFH01000015.1, on the reverse strand, counting down.
TGATAGAATAATAGGTGAGACCGTGAGAGGCGCATTGTTTGTGTGGGGGACCTTTTTACGGAGTAATGTAGGTAGGTATGTGTTCGATAGAGACCAGACGTTTTGCCACATCTGCAATATCTGGGTTTATATAGACCCTGGTTGCGTTCTTTGCATGCCGTGCAACAAGTATTCAAGACAGTTTTCTATTCGAGAGGCTGAAGAGAATCCTAACATGCATTTATCCATGTTAACGGTAAGATGGCTGAATATGGCTCAAAAAATTCTCTCGTTTTGATGCGTCTCTCGCGTGGGATTGATCCGAATGAGTCAAATATGGATAATTATGATAGTTGGTCAGATATCAGCCTTTTTTTTGTTAATGAATGATCCAATGATGGAGCCACAGTTTTCTGTAGATTTATAGATTTTAATGGACAAATATGTCCAAGGACTTCTAATTTCTATCCTCCCGTCGGGGTTATGTAACTATACTCGTACTAGTAGAATCTGGCCAAGTATATCTGCATTACCCCTGGATGTGACGACGCGGAAGAAAATGCGAGGAAAGAGAACGTCAAAGGAAGGAAAGTCTCGAGCAGTCAGAGGAGTATGACTAGGTAGTATTTTCTGCACGCATGTGGTTTCCCCTTCTAGATTTTTAAATGGAAAAGCCTTATATTGATTAGATGCCAAGATCGTTGCAACATATCATTTCACATATATAACCCTTCCTGACAAGGAAAGTTCAAGGATTGATCTTTCGGTAGAGTAATATATGCCTCAAAGGTTGTGCTTCAAAAGGTTTGTACATGGTATCCAGTATTCTAATGTAGGTATTATCCTTTCCTTAAGTCAAAGTGTTCCGTTGCTGAAGGGATATATATAAAATAGCTTGGGGAAAGGCTTAGGCTTAACTTAATTGTTGGTTGGGTTATGACTTATAATAGGAAAGTCGGATATTGGGCAAATGGGCAAATGACTGATGGATGGATGAGTTTGGAACAAAGAAGGTTGATATCAAAAATGGATAGGAGCACAATCGCCTCGACAGCAGAACATCAACCTATCATGATTGAGGAATCTGGATCTCTTTCAACTTTCTGCTATCAAATACATTCCTAAAAGACCCGTTATTTGAGTAAGTATTTGGTATTAAATCATTTCTAATCTTCAAAAATATTCACCATTTTGCCTCTGTCTCTGCCTCTCTCTATCTCTTTATAACTTTATAACTTTCCATTCAAAACTCATCATTTTCATAGCCCCCTCCATGATGTTAATTTTGCTCCGCCCACAGAGTCAACAAAAGTTACATTTAATCAATTGATTATTCACTACCTAGTACCTGCCCATTACCCACTACCCACGACCTACCCACTTATCCAACCCACCACAATTATTACGCTTTACCCACTACCATATATTTAATTTTGTCCCCCCTGCACATTTGGCACAGTGTATGGGCAGCGGGCGTACAAGCCGATTCCCCACTTCTTATCTACGTCCGTCTTACGCTGACAAGAATAATTGCAGCGTAGCGTTAGATTCGTTCCAAAAAATCTACTAATAAACACGCACAACCTTTCCTCTTCCTCTTTCCATCTTCTCTTTTCTTCCCCAAACCCCCACACTCTCAGGACTTTCAAGTCTGATACATATTTGTTCAAGTTTATCCTTTTTCTTCTTTTGCTCTTCAGCATTACTTCCTTCTTTTTTATTTCTCCTCGATATTTCTCATAATAAATCAGCAATTATGGCTTCCTCAACAACCGTTTCCTACACGGCGAACGTGAGTAATTTTTTTATTTCTCTCCAATTGAAACACCCCGTTATCGGCGCAACAAGAATACTGACTTTGATCTTTTTTATTATAGCTCATGAAGTACATGGCGCTCGACCAGAAGGGATCTGCTATGGCAGAGTAAGCTAATTAATGGAATATTGTTTCCCCTCTTTCAAAATCTAATCCTTTACAAAGGTACATCTGGATCGATGCGAATGGTGGCACTCGCTCCAAGTCAAAGGTAAGAAAATATTCAACAAAACTATAACATCCAAGGCTTTGCGCCGCAACTCAATCTCACTCTCCCATTCAAAAAATTTCACAAAACACCCCAAATGACTCGTACTAATATCAATTTCTATTTACAGACTCTTACCAAGATTCCAGAAAGTGGTCAATTCACTCTTGATGATCTCCCAGAATGGAACTTCGACGGTAGCTCGACAGGCCAAGCCCCCGGTGAAAACTCCGACGTTTACCTTCGCCCCATCGCAATCTTCCCAGATCCATTCCGTGGTGCCCCAAACATCTTGGTCTTGACTGAATGTTGGGATGCCGATGGAACCCCAAACAAGTTCAACTACCGTCATGAAGCTGCTAAACTCATGGAGGCACACAAGTCTCATGAGCCATGGTTCGGTTTGGAGCAAGAATATACCCTCCTTGATATGTCCGATAGACCATATGGATGGCCAGTAAATGGTTTCCCAGGTCCACAAGGCCCATACTACTGTGGTGTTGGTACTGGCAAGGTTTTCTGCAGAGATATTGTTGAGGCTCACTACAAGGCTTGTTTGAATGCTGGTATTAAGATCTCCGGTACCAATGCCGAAGTTATGCCAGCACAATGGGAGTTCCAAGTTGGTCCTTGCGACGGTATCGAAAGTGGGTACTTCCTTGTTTTTATTATCAATATGAATCATGACTGACTCTTTTTAGTGGGTGACCACCTCTGGTTGGCTCGTTTCCTCCTCAACCGTGTCGCCGAAGAATTCGGTGCCAAGATCTCTTTCCACCCCAAGCCAATCCCAGGTGACTGGAATGGTGCTGGTCTTCACTCCAACTTCTCAAGTGCTGAGATGCGTGTAGAGGGAGGCATGAAGCACATTGAGGCTGCTATTAAGAAGCTTGAGGGTCGTCACAAGGAACACATTGCAGTTTACGGAGATGACAATGCTATGCGTCTCACCGGTAGACATGAGACTGGTTCGATCGATAGTTTCACTTATGGTGTTGCTAACCGTGGTGCATCCATTCGTATTCCAAGAGAGTGTGGCGCCAAGGGTTACGGATACTTTGAGGATAGAAGACCCGCCTCAAATGCTGATCCATATCAAATTACCGGTATTATGATGGAGACTGTAGGTTATTTCGTCATTAAGTGGCAAATGGACTTGGGCTAATCAGATTCTAGATTTTCGGTGGACTCGATGGTAACTGAGGTGAAGAAATAGATTATTTTCACATGTCTGGGGTGAGAGAAAGTGGATAATGGCTTGGCGATGAGGTCTATTTTCGTTTCAAGCGTTTAAGGGTTAAAATGCTTCTCGTTGAATTTTTCAACCTAGCATAGTTGCATTGTAGATGATTGACCTAATTTTTTTTGCCTATCTGAATAAAAATGATATTCAAATACTGTCCGTGTCTTTGGCGCTTTTGATGCTTTTGGCCATCTTGGCCTGTGCCCATCATATCTATCCACCCTGTCTCCTTCAAAAGCTGGGGATATTCTAATCTAACAGTAGTAAGAAGTGTTACCCCACACCTTTCTCCGGATTCTCCCTTCCCCAGATATTTAAAATATTTATTATAGTATAGCGCAGTATAGCGCAGCTAGCTAGTTTGTTTAGCTTTGGAGAAGAGAGCCTCGTGATAAATCGTAATACATAATAATATACATAATATACACCCTCGAGCACGTCATTGATTTTGAACGTGATGTCCTAATCTTCCCTTCTCTTCTCTTCTTGTGTCTTCGTCTTCCATCTCTTTACCCAAGTTCCTCATTTCCTCACCCCCATCTCCCATCTCCATCTCCCTCTCCCAACCTCTTCAAGCACTCTTCCCAGCTGCCAAAATTTTCTTCTCCTCCTCCCTCAAAGCCTCCACCAATTTCCCTCTTAAGAAATCCGTCAGGCCAAAGGCTCCTTCGCGTGTTACGATACGGTAGGTTCCTGAATCCTGCCAATTTCCAGGCGCTTTTCCTTCATCCCCTGCGACGAATTGGCCGGTCCCGTCTACTTCGAGTGATCCAAATATATCTTCGGGGTAGGCTATTCGGCCGTAGTCGGGGGGTGAGCGAGTGTCTGATAGGTGGATGTAGCCGCTGTGGCCGCTGGAGCCGGCGCCGCCTGGAGGAGGGGGAGGGGTGTGTTAGTTGTGGGTTGTGTTTTGGGGATGGGGATGGGGATGGCCCGTGGGAAAAGGGGATGGAAATGGAAATGAAATTAAATCATACCTTGGCTAGCGCTAGGTGGAGCTCCGGAGTCCTTCCCCCGAGCATTTTTTGTGGATTGGCAATAGCTTGATGGGGGGCTTAGAGAGAAATGGGTAGATGTGGTTGCGAAGGCGGCGGCTTGTGATTGGAGTTGTGGGTCGAGGTGGGCGTATTTGGAGAGGATGCCTGAGAGGAAGGGGAGGAAAGATGGGTTGGGTGTGAAGGTTGAGGGGCTTATGGGGGTGGTGGGTGCGGAGATGAGGGTTCCGAGGGAGAGGGAGGGCGTGGGTGGGTTGGTGGGGAGGAGGCTTAGCGTGCTGGTTTGGGGGTTGTTGGGGGTGGGGGTGGGGTGGATGTACTATGAGAGGGAGAGGGGGTGGTTAGCTTTTGGCTCGGGATGGCGGATGTGGAGAGGGAAAGAAATAGTGTAGGTTTGGAATTGGAACTAGAACTGGGATTGCTCATAAAAGGAAAAGAGAAGAGGGACAACATACTATATGCGGATTTTCCTTTAATGTTGAAACTGCGCGCCGTATAATGTTCTGCGGAGATTTATGGCATTGGTTTATGCTACGCAATGTATGCGATAGGGCTGCAGATTTGGAGAGTAGCATTTTGCGAGCTGAGCGATAAGAAGGGTGTGTTTGTTGTGCGATGCGTGCAAGCAAGTAAGTACTACGTAGGTAAGTAATTATTTTTTCGATAAGATATCGGCATGGATGCCTTGATTAGGCAATTAGCTTGATGATGGATTGTATTAGTCAGCGACAGGGCTGTTACTTGTGAGGTATCTCCGGGCATATGACATGTGATGGACGAAAGAAGCGCGCACCGAAATGGATGTACTTTACTAGCAATTAGACTTTGATTGATAATGCTTTGAAAGATGGAATTCGGTGATGCGTAGAAGTGGGATAGGAGCTGTTGATGAGTTTTGGTTATTGATTTATCCGATCGCATGCAATTATGCACTCCAGATTTGCTTCAAGGGTGCTATCCAAGCAAGCAACACAGTGAAAACATAAGATCTGACATATGATATCGATGCGGACAAACATACAATATATGTGTCTAATACCGACGCCGTTGTAACGGGTATATACTACAGTCCGGCATACACGGATATATAGATCTTTCTTTCATAAGTATTCAAAAACAGTCTCATGAATTCACCCAGTCAGTAGGCTTCCTCCTGTCTAATTTCGCCTAGTCTCTATCATGTCCGTCCCAGAATCTATATGGGAGTCTGGAAAGTCTTTGGATGAGTGAGGTACCTAGGTAGGTATTAGAAGAATATGTAATCAGCTACTGTACTCGAGTAATGATGGACAAGCGTAGATCTCTATGTAATCCTGATACAAATCTAATTCGTGTCTTGAGTGATATAATTGAGTTTCCTTGCCTCAGCTATCCCATGATGATTTGGCACTATTAATAGGTTGGGAGCGTCTCGTGGCTTGGGTCTCAAGTACCTAGGGAAATCTGGTGGAATCTAGAATTCAGAATCTAGAGAAATCATTATATGAATGTTTGTACTATCATCTCAGTATTATTATATTTCCCTATGTCATGTAACCTTAATAAGTTCGGATGGAAGTAAAAATGTGAAGAATAAACAAGTTTTCCAATATTTGAGTACTGTACTCGAGTACATCTAGATATTTCTCTCCCCTTGCACAATGTTACACCAACTCTCTCAATCCCCTTCAGCTTCCCCAGATATCGCTAAGGTTAACTACAACTACATACCTAACTACTAGAGCTTCTTCACGCATCGGCCACCTCTGATGTTGAAGAGCTGGAACCACAAATCAACTTTTCCTTTAAAAGATTATCAAAAAGTTTAATTCTCCACGGAAGAGTCTTTCAAATCATTCACTCAATTTGATACCCTTTTACAAATCTTTCAGATTCCTCATTCCTGAGTCTTCAATTATTACTCACGATAAGTGATTCACATTTGATTCAAAGCTTATATCTATCTATCTACCTACACTACAGAAAGCCACCAAAATCATCCTTGGTGGGGTTCAAGCAACGACAACGGAACGATTAGCCCGAGTCAACATACAACTTATTCAACATCATTGAAAGACTTCCCAAACAACGCCATGAATCGTTATGATGACGGCGAGCTAGAGATATCTCTGGCACCCTCGGCAAATCATCGCGCACAACATAGATCCTCGGAAGCCAGTTCCAATCCACGTCGGGATTCACAAAATGGAGGGAATAGGAGGATGGAATCTGCTCCGCAGAAGAAAACTGAGCAGCGTGTGGGCGCATACTCGGTCGTTCGTACACTTGGAGAGGGCTCCTTTGGAAAGGTGAAATTGGCCGTTCATCGGGATACACAGCAACAGGTTGCGCTGAAGATTATTGCGAGGAGGAAGTTGATTAGTCGTGATATGGCTGGGAGAGTCGAGAGGGAGATCGAATATCTTCAACTTTTGAGACATCCGCACATTATCAAATTGTGAGAATGCTCCTTTCTTAAGTTTTATCTACTTCACAACTAACTCAAATTACTAGATATACAGTCATTAAGACCCCACACGAAATTATTATGGTTCTTGAATATGCCGGAAACGAATTATTCGATTACATTGTACAACATGGAAAGATGAGAGAAGATGAAGCGAGACGCTTTTTTCAACAGATAATTTGCGCAGTCGAATATTGTCATAGACATAAGATCGTACATCGAGATTTGAAACCAGAGAATCTACTCCTCGATGAGAATCTCAATGTCAAAATTGCCGATTTCGGACTTAGTAATATCATGACGGATGGAAATTTCCTCAAGACCAGTTGCGGAAGTCCGAATTATGCCGCACCAGAGGTCATCAACGGAAAGTTATACGCTGGTCCGGAGGTCGATGTTTGGAGTTGTGGTGTTATATTGTACGTTTTACTTGTGGGAAGATTACCCTTCGATGATGAACATATTCCTTCTCTCTTTGCCAAAATTGCTAGGGGTCAATATAATGTCCCCAGTTATATGGGTCGTGAAGCCGCTGCTTTGATCAAGAAGATGTTGGCAGTCAATCCGGTCTATAGAGCTACTATCGCGGAAATCCGAGATGATCCATGGTTTACCACAAATTTACCTGCTTATTTGCAACCTCCGGTGGAGGAGTTTATTGATACCGGAGTTGATCCAGCAAAAGCTATTAATCCTCGAGCGATAGCGCCTCATGCTAGTCCGGCTATTCAAGAGAAATTACATGTGCAAGTTACTGAAAAGATCAGTAAGACTATGGGTTATGGTATTAAGGATGTTCAAGAAGCTTTGGCTGCAGAAGAACCATCGGCCATTAAAGATGCATATCTTATTGTTCGAGAGAATAAATTGATGCAAGCTAATCGTAGGTGCCTCATTTCCTTTCATGATTCTCAATATGGATTTAAATTAACGGTTACAGCAAATCTCACGGATGATAAAAACCAACTTCTTTTTCAAATTCCTTCGCCTCCAACCTATGACTCAACAATTCCTCCATCGATGCCTGATTCTCCTTCACCTCTTGTCAAGGAACGACCTGGTAATATTCCACCAACAGCTTCACCATTTCAACCTCGACCTAGTCCTCTTCTCGATGCCGTATCACCTAGATCTAGTAGTTCAATTGGAACTGATAGATCATTTGTTCGACCATATGTTAGCAAAATAGGAATATTACCAAGCAGTATTCCACAGTACCATAAAGAGTTCATGGAAACACATAAATCTGGTCATCAGGAGAGTACTCTATCAAACTCCCATTCAGAAACCATTGAACCTTCACCTCAGACTGAAGCGGAAAAAGCGGAGACAGTTCGACGATTAAATCCACATTCTAGGAGTTTAGCTAAACTTGATGAAGGCAAGAAACCAGCTGGAATGACTCCAGTTCCTGTAAAAAAGGCAAAACCTACCAAGTGGCAATTTGGAATTCGTTCACGAAATCAACCTCTTGAAGCAATTGGATGCATTTATAGAGCTCTTCAAAAGCTTGGTGCTGAGTGGTTAGTGGGAGATGAATGGACACCTGGTCAAAGTGAAAATAATGGGAACAAAAGAAATGATGATAATGATGATAACGATGATCCAAATGGAAGTGGTGCTTCTTTGCATCGCGAAACTTCTATGAACGACAACTCGTCAAAGAAAAATAGATTCAGTGGGATTGATAAAAAGGGCAACTATAAGTTACCAGAGGATCCATGGGTCTTACATGTCCGTTGGAAAAAAACTGGTAAGTTATCTCATGACCACATGGAGAATTTCTTTTAACCTTAAAACAGATATCCGACGTCATTCCATTGCCTCTTTAAATAGTTCAACATCGAGTCCTGCACATCCATCCTCAATGCCCAAAGATGATGGATTAGATTCTATCGATGAAGGAGTCATCATGCATCTCGATATTCAACTTTACGAAATGGAACCAGGTGTATATCTTGTGGATTTCAAATGCGCAGGCTATGAAACAGCTGATGGTATGATGTGTGAGGAAAAAGATGTTACGAGTCCTTTTCCTTTCTTGGACTTGGCAAGTAAATTAATCATTCAATTGGCGGAAGCTGATTAATGGTTTCTGCTTTTTTTATCCCCTCTTGCTAATTATTTAAATGGTTGTTGAGTTTGAGTTTTATTTGTTTGGCTTGATGATGATGATGATGAGGATGATATTCTTTTTTTTTCCTCTTGTGAAAGGTAAGATGAGATGAGATGAGATTTGATGATTTGGTTTGGTTTGGTTGGTAATTAATTCTTGATGATCAATGGATTTTTCTTTTTTTTTTCTATGATTATATTTTATTTTATTTTATTTGGCGGAGTGAGGATAGGTTGGGAATGGGCGGGCTACGGGAATGGGTATGTGGGTATGTAGGCGGGCATATGGATGGGGAATGGGATACGGTTTGGATGGATGGATGCATGGATGGATCGATGGAATGAATGAATGGATGCATGGGTGGAATATAGCATGGTAGGTAGGTAGGTAGGTAGGTAGGTAGGTAGTAATTTGATTGTTTTTATCTTACTACGATTGCTATCTACTACCTACTACCTATTACCTAATATTAGTATTATATCGATTCGAATATTATATTATCTACCTACCTAGCTATATTAACCGTGTTTTGTTTTTGTTATTGTTATGATAATCTTGAGATTTATTTTTGAGATGGATGTGGATGGATGTGACATGATAGATAGATAGATGTCATGGATGGTGAGTTGATTGATTGATAATGAAGAAATAAAACATAATTAAAGTATAATTCTTTATATAAGATAATATAAAATGATATAAAATGAATATAAAATCTTACCAGAATATATTGAAAACTTTGATTATAAAAAATTAAAATTTTGATGTTTTTGTAATGGTTAATTAATCTTCTTTATTTAATATTCTTTAATTAATGTTTGTTTAGATTAATTAGGTTAGGGGTTGATTGATTCATTGATTATAATATCATGTTATTATACTTATACTTATACTTATACTTATGCTTATACTACATTGTACTGGAAAAAAGAGTTGAATAGATAGAATAGATGAATAGATAGATGAATAGATAGATAGATAGGTAATATCTCGCTCCCGCTGGGTATCATACAATTAATATATTTATACACGTTATATTCACCTTTCTCCTCTTTCGTTCTCCACTCATCTCACTCCTCTCTCTCTCTTTCGACCCTTTCCCATTGTCCTCATCCTCATCCTCATCCTCATCCCCATCCTCCAAATCACCTCCCAAGCCCGCCCCTTCCCCCCCCCCCCCCCCCCCTCCTCCTCCTCCAAAACCCTAAAACCAACCACCAACCTACAACCTCCCTCCAACCCACTCAACCCAAACCCCCAAATCCTCACAAACCTCCAACATCCTCCCCAAATCATCTCTCGTAAGAACCCTCTCCTTCCCCTTCCCTCCCACATTATCCCCCTCCAAGCTAACGCCACACAAAACATTCTCATCCACCACCACCACACCTCCATTCCCTTGAATTTCAAAAACCACATTTGCGCTTCTTTTCTTAAAGTCAAATACGACTTGGACTCTAGGGACCGGAGTTAATGTTAATGAAACATCTAGATGTTTTGATGATTTAGCCTTTTTATCTTTCTCTTGTTTTGGTATGGAAGTTGATGTTGGAGTTATCGTTGGTGTTGGCGTTGCAATAAGACCCTTCATAAAATCCTCGAATTCTCGTTTTTTAGTCGGAGGACTGATAATTTCCGGTTCTGGAGACTTAGAGATTGTATCACCTTTAGATGAACCTTTCACCTTTGGCTTAGATTTTGAATTTTCCTCCGCCGCAAAACTTTTTCTCAAAATCGTGCTCAAAAAAGCAAATTGTCTTAAACATGGCAACATTTCCACCAATTGTCTTGGATGACTAAATGATACCTCCTCCGCCTGCCTTCCGTAATCAATCTTCTCAATAAATAACGTGTTACTATGTTTCTCTATCTTCTTGTTCCCTTCTCGATCCCAGACAGGGACATTCTTCTCCATATTAATAGTTCTGGCTTGTGTTTCGCTCGTCTTCAATGCTTCCTCCGCACTTAATGGAAACATAAGTCCATCAAACGTTGTGATTTCCGAAAAATCAAAGGGTGTTTGAGTTGATTGATATATCTGCATTGCGATTGCGTAAGGTACTATAATTGGCGGATCAAATTTCGCAACGAAAATTGCTTCTGGAAATTTTTGTGCTCCAACATCCAAGCCATCCGTCTTATTATCAGAATTTGTCGGTAAAAGAGTATTGTCAGGTTCCAACCAATCTAAAATTGGTCCTTGGCGTAATTGTGCTGCTTGAAATAACTCGTCGACTGCTGGATCTGCTTTCTGAATATCATCTGATATCCACTTATCAGACACACGTAGAGGGGTATACACTCCCACTACCAATGAAGGTAAAGGTGCGACTTCAACCAGTAATGACCATGTCTTCCTATTCTTTTCCTTTCCCTTTGTTGGAACTCGTCGTTTTTCTTGCCAATAATCCAGACTTAATCCCAATCTTTTCCTTGAATGCATAACTGGTATGCCACTCCTGATACACATCGCCGCCCTCACAATTTCCTCATCCCCCATTCCCAACATATCATTCTCTTTCAACCTGCTCAACTCCCAATTATATAGCTTATACAAACTACAGTATATCCCGGCCACCGCCTCATGACAATTAAGTCCAGGTATAACACTCAATTTATCCAACATAGTTAACCTCTCCAAATTTGCCGCGAATCGATCTAGCATCTTCGTCAACGGACTCTCTCCAGCTTCGAATTGTAAATCCTTCAACAAAATATCCGAGGCTGTCTTCTCATGTTTTGTTACTGATTCCGGCGCATCGGGAAACGATAGCGAAACCTTTTGCACGATATTATTCGCAAAATCGATATCGAGCGCAAGAGCATTCCCTGCTATAATAAGTGTTCGCCCATTGCTCGCGCCGCCCATTGAATCCTCCCATAAACATTCTAATCCTACTCTTCGTGCTAATCTTTCGAGCCCAGCTTCGCTAAGTCGTCCTTTATTTGGCTATTCAAGCACTGTTAGCATCGCCAACCCATACCACCACAAATGATTTCTCTCTTCCCCCTCCCCATCCTTCAATCTAAGAACTCACCTTCAAAATCTCGATACACGCCATCAACCTCCTCCTTTTCTCCTCCTCATCCTTTCCCGGACCTCCACCCAATGCTCCAATTCCATGTAAATCAATTCCCAAATCCCCCACCACATCGGCACCCATCCCCAGTGCCAATGCCGCAGAAGGACTATCAAATCCCACCATCCCCATATTATATCCTTGATTCGACATTGAAGTTCCTGCTGGACTAGATTTCTTGATTTGAGAAGGAGATGGGACAACAGAACGTGGTCCATGAGGAGAGAATGCTAGATGGGATGTAGAAAATGGGGTTGAAACTGGTGGTGTAGCTGCTACACCGGGATATTTTCCTGGTGTTGGAGTTGCCATCTTGGTGGTTGTTTGTAAATTATATGTGGATTGGTTTTCGAGTTGAGGAACAAGTTATCGCGGTGGAAAATGTACTCAGAAAGACGGGTAGCTAATGCTGCAGCTTCGGAGCTGTGAGTTTTTTGCAGTTGTAGTTATGGCGATTAAATTTATATAGTCGTCGTCGCATACGTAGTCCAAAGTTTTATGTGCGTTTCACGAAATTAACGGCGCTGGTAAATGTAGAGTGCTAAGATCTTACAATTGCAAAAGCGATTGTGTTTCTAATGAACAAAAGATAGATGATTGTTATCGAATTGGTGCGGGCCTGTCGGCCGCAATGACCGCTTTCCTTTCAATATTTCACATTGGCCTTGAGTAAGGTTATGTGTAATGCATAGTTCTACAACCTTCGGATTATTATACAGGTATCAACACCAAAGTCGAAGAATTATACAATCGCGAGTCAAACAAGTGCTAAAATTCAAGACTACCACAACAAATAATTGTATACAAGTGCTCTCTGCTTCTCTGCTCCGCGTAAAGTATCGCCGCTATCTTAAAATAACACTAAACACTACTGCCATCAAAAAGGATACTATACTATGTTAATCAATACTTCCGCTTTTCTCTGATTCGTTATTCATCACCACTGTTCATCACTTAGCAACTTTTAAGCTTGAAGTCCTGCGGCACCCTTTGGTGCACGAGGCTTAGTAGCAAAAGGATTTAAATTTGCAAATGCCTTTTTCTCCTTTTCTTGCAACAATAGACGCTCAAGCTCCTCTTGAATCTCCGCAGCACTCTTCACGGCAGCCGGTGGAGGCGAAGGTGGATTATTACATATCGTACCAGTCAATGGATACTTTTCGTAAAACCGAGCAAGAAGTGGCGCTGCTAGACGGAGGTCCATAGCTTTGGCCGTTCTTCCTTCATCATCCTCATTTAGAGGCTGCTTCAGTGTCGTTTTGATTGGCACTTTACGACCAGCATGTGCTTTGAATGGAATAGAAAGACCTGGAGGTGGTCGTACGAGCTTCTTTGGCTGACCCTTGATCCACACCGGTTCTGCCTGCATAAGCGGCTTTGGGTAAAACATTGGTAATATTTCATTGGAGGTTGGGTTAATTTCTTCCTTCCAGAAAGAACTTTGCCGTTCATGGGAAGTGCATGTAAGATGAGCTCTTTCGGGCGCAAAGTCTTCGAAGCATGCTGCCTCGGGGTTGAGAGTGTTGCTGGAACCCCTCTTCTTTCTCGGGCTCTGTTTAGTGTCGTGAGCAATCTTCAAATTCTCGACACGCTTGAAATTATTGTCACCATCATCGTCAAGTCTTTTCAAAACCTTCAAGAGCTTATGAAGAACTTCCCGATCACCCTTTTGCCACGTAGCAAGGGACCTAATGCAATCCTCAAGTAAGTCTCCCGCTTTCTTGCCGTCCAGGCTGTCAGTCGATTCTTCCTCTGACAGTTCTCGCGCTGCAACGTGGACATAATCTTTTGGGTTTGAAATATTTTCGCCGATAGACTTAATCAGCTTGAGAGGAGGTTCCTCAGCAACGGTTTCTGTCGAAGCAGCCGATCTCTTGGATATGTCCTCACTCATGTTAACTTTGTATTTTCCCTCTCTGATGGGAGGTTGTGTCATTTCTGCCTCTGAAGCAGCAACTAAGCGATTCTTGACAGGTTTCTTAGAAGGTCTTGGCGTTGTCTCCTCCTGAATGCCGAGGGGCTGGATTGGAAGTTTCTGAGCAGATTTAGGGCTATCGCCCGAAGAATCTACATAGTAGCCAATTATTCTCTTGGTAGGAGTGTAATCACCTTTCGTCAAGAATTTTGATCCTGCTTCACCCTTGTATGGCTGAGGGCTATCTTTTCTTTTTGGCTCTTTGATCACTGAATCAACACCTCTGTACGTCTGAATCTGAGGGATATTCGATTGCGGACTAGCTTTGTAAGTTGGGATTCCAGTATTTTCCTGAAAGTTTTGGGGCGGGTTATTGTTTACAAGAGGTGCCTGCGTAAACTCTCTGTTAAATCTAAATTCTTCACATGGTTGTGTTCGACCGAAGAGATACTGGGGTCTGCGATGATTCATTGGCCCTAGTTGCTTCAAGGCTCTTCCACATGAGATAATTGACGGGTCAACCGCCATTGGTCTATTAACGTATTCTGGATCCGGACAATCTCGGAGAAGACCGGAACGAGCAAGCTGTTCTCGAATATTAGCCTCAAGGCCTCTGTCGATCGGGGGGCAAATTGAAATATCCGATTCCACACTGCCGCCGCTTGAACTGAGGCGGAGAGCATCTCGTGGGTAGTGCGAATGTTGAGTGTAATGTGTTTGGCGTCCAAATTTATCAGGTTGTGTATTTGGTCTCAAAGATTGCTGCATCATGGTGCGTAAAGCAACCCGGGGAGAAACTCTCCCGGTATTCTCACCTCGACGGCCCTCGAGAACGGGGTTACACTCAGCATATATTTCACCATTTTCAGGGCCCCGGCCATCTTGGATAGCTATGTTATGATGATGAGTCCTCGCGTTGATCGTCTGTAATGCTACATGACTAGCAGTGATATTCATGTTCAGCGGAACGTTATATGTCATTGGTAGCTGATGTTGGAAGGCCGCATATGGTAAAGTGCCAGGGCCCACATTATGGAAAGAACCATGATAAGGTTGTTGAAGATAGGCCATATGTAACGGTATGTTTGTTGTATTGTTGCCATTTTGAAATGGTGACTCGTCACTCTGTTGCCTTAACACCAACCTTGGAGGATCACCTCCTCCAGCCGGTGTGTTTCTAAGCACCAGCCGTGGCTTTCTTTGCTCATAATGGACCATAATTTCTCTTACCAACTTTGCCCTTCTTCGGAAATTTTGTTTGAATTGTATGCTTCCAATACCAGGTTAGTGGACTTCAAATAGACTTCCGCACACGAGTCGTAGTAACCCTTCTGTACAAATAGTGCCACACAGTCTCGGAAAGGCGTATCTCAGGAGACTTAACCTTCTGTCAAGGCTTTTGTTCTTTGGAGGGTATTTTATTTTCCAATGCACGGAGAAGACTTCAAAGGCGTCTGCCCAAAGTTTGAACCGTAGTGTCTGCCTCGTCCAAGAATTAGTCGCAAAACACCATAAAAAGCTCCACACAAACTATACCAAATATACCGCACAACCAATGGACTCACCAGAATAAGATGCCGAGGTATGATTCAGATCCTTATGAGTCCAATAAGCTTTTTAGGCCAATGTCAAAGGTTCCAAATTTGGCGACGGAGGAGCAGGAGTCGAGGTGGCAGAATTTGATCCAGAAACGGGCTTGAAATTAGAACAGGTCTCGATTTCCTTGACAAATGCCTCTCTTGAGTATTTAGAAATTTCACTTTATCCGTTAAGCACTCTTCTTTATAAAAAGAAGGAGGATAGGAGGAGTAGAAAACGTGGTGTCCCAAGTCTCAAGGCTTGACACCGACCTTCATGGACAAGTAACACTCAAAGCGCATGAGGATTGGGAATGAGAAGGAAGCAATTCGTCAAAGAGCAAGAATATTTGATGTTTAATTCAGAAAACCAAGATTTCTTTGAGTGTGTGTCTGGTGGTTGTGGTAGGTTGAGAGAGCAAAATTTTGTAGCGATGTTGCTGTGTGCTTGTTTGTTGGATGATAATTGGAAGAGCAGTGAGACAGGAAGATTATTTTTTGTTTGGGCTAGCAAATTAGCATAATATGGGAAGGAGCAATTGAACTCAAATGGATGTGAAAGCGGAAGTTATACAAATTGAGAAGTTGTTCGGCTGTGGTTAAACTTGGAAGGAAGGAGTGTGAGTAGTTACACTGAATCGTGTGTGAAATTTATTGCAAAGCACTTTGGTTCGAGGAATCACTCGACTCCGATTCCATACCTAGTAGTTTTACTCTGGTTAATCAGATTGCTTGATCGAGTAAATGATGAAGTTTCACCATGATGGATGAGACGTATTGAATTTTCCAGAGTAATCATGGAAAGGAAGTAATAAGTCACGCCACTACCACGCATACTGCTGCCATTCCAGAGGTGCCCCCTCACAACGCATCTCGCTCTCCTGGGTACACAAGATAGCCTACTAAATGTAGTTTGCATTTTATTTATTCCTTTATATATTTCATTACCTTGTGATATGAAATCTTCAAATGTATATCTTATTCACCAAACGTGACGAAAATTCCTCTAGATGCTCTACGTGGATTGAAAAGAACTAAAAATGTTCTCTTTAAGAATTGTCTGTCAAAAACTTATAGGATTGTAGCAATATAATCTCTCGAGGCCTGAAATAGTAAATTCTGAAAGGTTTAAATTTGGAATGAGGATATTTGGAGTTTTGTTGTAATCTTATATCTCGTCATTCTTACCTTTCTTTTCGTAACATATCCATTTTGTATGAAACTTCGTATTAAAACTCTGCACAAACTTGAGAAAAAGGAGAATATAATTATCATAGCAATATACATTAGATGAACTGAGAGTTTGTATGAAAGGGAACTTCCAAATGACGAATCGTGACTTTAATTTGACGTTCCTGAAGAATGATAGGAATCTTAGAACTTCTATTCTTATGACTGTAACTTGGTGAAAGCTTGATAAAGTACCTTCCACAGTATTGTATAGGCTATGGTATTTAGCAAATGGATCGAATTATTATTTGGAAAATAATCCACAGTATTGATTTGGAGATTATAAATCTTGTAAGAAGAGAGTTGGAGCTTCAAAATTGATATTAAAGGATTAATTCTATAAAATTAAAATCAATAACGTAACTTATGGTGAACCAGGTCAGGTACCTTTACACCAAAATTTTGGTGTAAAGGTACTTATAGCGATTTCTTATAACTCTACAAATATTAAAGATAAACTTTAAAGCTTTAATAATTTAGTTCAATATCCAATAAAAATATAGTATTAGAGTTATAAAACAATCATAAAGAATTTTGTTCTTGAATTAATACGATTTTAAAAATTCCCATAGTAATTTTTGTTAGACAAAAATGAAAAATTTAAAGAAACTTTAATATCTTTATTATATATTTGTTACGAGGTTTGCCGTCTAGATCACGTGGAAGTGCTCTAGGCTCTCGAGGTGGTTTATAACTAGGCGTCAAGCAAGGACTTAAAGTAATGACAATAATATGATGCAATTCGTAACTAATAGTATGGTATACTAAATGATTGATCTTGAGCACGAAGCTCTACACAAAGGAAACCATCCTGCTTATATAGACCTTCGTCCTTTACTGAATCTCTTGGATCCTGAGAGTTTGTGGACCTTCGATTCGTATGGACCTACGATTCGTATCCCTGAATATGCAGGGTCCATCACGTGACTTGGATCAGACTATATGTCCAAGCTTGCTAAGGGTGGGAAGATCCTACGAACCGATTACCATACAATTTTGTATGTGAATCGGTTTGCTTTTCCACGGGGTCTGAGCTCATATGGACAGGTTGACTGTTACTACGTAACAATATTTGTATATTTATATAATACTTTATCATAATCAATATTTATATTGATTATATTATACTTTAAAATATCTAAGCTATATCTCTAATATTCATAGAGATATAAAAAGTTGCTATAAGTACCTTTACACCAAAATTTTGGTGTAAAGGTACCTGACCCGGTTCCCCATATGACCCGGTTCACCATAAGTTACGTTATTATAATCTGTTGAAATTAAGGTCATTATGGGCCTAGAATTGAGGTCATATGACCATTATGGTGCACGGACCATAATTGGGAATATCTTCAATTCTACCATTACTGTAACTTAGATCCTTAGTTCAACCTACATTTAATAATACTACTACTTCTAAACAACTCATTTTTAACAAATAATACTATTATTTTTATATATTTTATTTTCTAATAGATTATAAAATTCTGATTGTATAATAATAATTAAAAAACAAAATAAATCAAATAAAGATTGTGTCACGGCGCCAACTACATGCTCTGTAGTTGCCTTCGTGCCTCAGGCATTGGTCATTAGCGTGCCCTACTTCTTATAAGTAGGGCCTCTCTCTTCCATAGCTCTTCTACCCTTATGGTACAATATAAGTCTTTACCCGTACCTTGACAGATTGGTATAATTGGTAGAGATGAAACAAAATAAAATTTAAAGTTTTTATATAAGTTAGTATTATGTTACGACGGCTAACATCTACGCCGCGTCACATGACTAAAACAAGGTAACGTGACGAAGTCACGTTATGGACCGCTGCGCGGTCCTGACTAGCCATAGGCATGAAGGTCTATATAATCAAGATGGATTTCCTTTGTGTAGAGCTTCGTGCTCAAGATCAATCATTTAGTATACCATACTATTAGTTACGAATTGCATCATATTATTGTCATTACTTTAAGTCCTTGCTTGACGCCTAGCTATAAACCACCTCGAGAGCCTAGAGCACTTCCACGTGATCTAGACGGCAAACCTCGTAACATAAAGCCTTGAAAATGACTTCCGGTCGTGCGATCATAATCACGTGCACAGCACAGCTTTTTCTAGAACTACCACGCCACGACACCGTTGGAATGATATTTGGGAAACGTTCGATGTTACATATCACTGACTGCACATCTCCAGGATGCTGCAAAATTCTGCTGTGAACTTCCTTTAACCCAACGCTCATATAAATATCTAATAGTCCAGCACGGGCACCCATCCATCTACGATCGTGGGGTAACAATATGGCAAACATAACTTTACGCAAACGATTGGCATTTCTCTTTACCATTTCCATCTTCACCATTTGCCTCCTCTATTTCTGGCGAGTGCAGTATTCACCTCAAACCGGAGAGGAAAGAATACGACCAAAGCCGGTGATTCCGGAAAAGCCTGATACTATCAAGGAACCAACCAATGAGGATGATGCAAAATTTGAACACTCAACAAGCTCTATATCCCCATCTTCAAGCACATCAATCAATTTCATAACACAAACCTCAAATATGCCTACAACTAAACCTTCGGACGTATCTAAAAAACTCACTGTTACAATACCGCAAGGAACATTCATCGGAAAACAGACTTCCAAATACCCACAAATCCTCGAAGAATTCCTCGGAATCCCGTATGCATTACCACCTACAGGAGACCGCAGATTCCGTCCTCCTGTTCCCGTGAATGTCTCAAATGAAACTTTTGATGTCACGAAACCGGCTCCAAGATGTATATCCGGTCCTGATAATGAACCTCAAAGCGAAGATTGTCTTCATCTGAATATCTATCGCCCTAAAGACACAAATTCATCACATGAAAAACTACCAGTTTTGATTCATGTTCATGGTGGAGCATTTAATTTTGGATATGCAGATGATAGAGAGGTGCAATCTCTTGTGGGTTGGTCCGAGGAACCTTTGATTGCTATCACGTTTGAGTATAGAGTAGGTGCGTTGGGATTTTTACCTTCAAAGTTGATGGCTGATGAAGGGGCTTTAAATTTGGGTTTGAAGGACCAAAAGTTGCTATTTGAATGGGTGCAGAAATATATTTCAAGCTTTGGTGGTGATCCGGATAATGTTACGGTGATGGGTCCGTCAGCTGGAGCTCATTCTGTAAGTTGATTTTTATTGTGAGAATCGTGATTTGCTACCAGCAACAACATCTCAATATACTCTCATCCGGGGTTTTCAAAAGTTTGAGGTATAGTGTCATGATGATATTTCCTAAACTGTATGGATTTATTTGCTGTACATTATCAAGTGATCAGTTTGGCATGGGATCCCTCATCAAACCACCTTGAAATTCCGCTGCTTTTCAAACCAAAGCATTCAAATTAGTACTGTAGTCCAGACCCTTGGTACCCAAGTCTCTGTTAATTACTAAAGTTTGATGAATACACTATTACGAATTCTAATAATGGCACAGATCGGTCATCATCTAATGTACAATGATGGCTCCCCTCTACCCTTTGCTAAAGCAATCATTGAATCAGGTGGCCCAACAGCTCGAGCTGTCTATGCTTATGACAATCCCCTTCACGAAACTCAATTCGCAGAATTTCTCAAAAAGCTTGATATTCCTAGCAGCCCTCGGAGCGAAATTCTCCCAAAACTTCGCAGTCTCCCGGTTAAATCCATAAAAGCTGCTTCAGAGCAAATCTTTGAATCTTACCACCCATCTCTTCGTTGGCCTTTCCAACCCTGCGTCGATGGGCCTGGTCCAGATAGTATTATTCCAATACCACCAATTCAAGCATTTTTAAACAACACATACCATCACATTCCTATCATAACCGGTTATAACACCAACGAAGGTTCATTATTCGTCCCTAAAGCGCCTAATGATGGAAAATCCTTCATCGATTTCTTCCACGTTCTCCTCCCCACTCTTTCACCAGAAGACCTCTCACTCCTCGACTCCCTCTACCCAAACCCCGAATCCAACCCCAACTCTCCATACGCCTTCAACAACACCGCTCTAGGCGTAGGAAACCAATTCCGCCGTCTCGACAAAGCATACGGCGATTTCGCATACATAAGCCCCGTCCGCCAAACCGCCTATTTCACCTCCAGCGAACATCCCCCCTCAAATTCTCCCCCAACATACCTCTACCAATTCGCAGTAAATAGCAGTCTCCTCCAAGGCGCCACTCACGGTGATCATTCCCCCTTCCCGGTCTTCTCTTCACATATAACACGTGTATCTCCCACGATTAAAGAAATCGCGGGGCTAATGCATGCCTATTGGTCTTCTTTTATTATTTCGCAGAAAGGTGATCCGAATGAGGTTCCGGGGAGATTTCCGGATCGTTTGCGTTGGGTGGAGTATGGAGGTAGGGATGGGGATGGGGATGGGGATGGTAAGAGGTGGAAGATGGTTTTTGGGTTGGGAAATGATGAGATGGCGAGGGGGAAGGGAGAGGGGGAGAAGGAGAAGGAGAAAGGTGTGGTGGTGCAGATGGAGGAGGATAGGAAGGATGAAGGGGAAATGAAGGCTTGTGCTTTTTGGTGGGAGAGAGTGGGATTGTGGGAGGGTTAGAATTATTTTGGATATGCGTGTTGAGGTCGGTCGCGTAGTGTAGTGGTGTGGTGTGATATAATGGTTCTCGTAATCAACAAAAAATAAAAACGGAAGTAAAAATACTTTTCAAAAGTTTTATCTTAATATTACAATTGATACTAAAATATGTATATATATATATAAGATTTTATACCATTTATTCTTTCTTTCTTTAATTTATACAATATATAGGTACTTATACTATAAATAATATACTATAATATCACTCTCTCTATCCCCATCCCATCCCCTCTTCAATTCTCTTCAATCCTCTTCAATCCTCTTCAATCCTATCCCCTCTTCAATCCTCTCCAAACAAACCAACTGATACTGATACTGATATTCCCAACATCCATCCATCTATCCAGCCACCCATCCACCTACTCGTACAAAAAAACCCAAATCCAGAATCAACACAAAAGCAAGAAAAACAAAGAAAAAAAAAAAAAAGAAATTGAAAACCGATATTGTATCTATTTATCTATCATGTGCCTCTAATTTTTCAAATGCAAATTGGCAAATACAGAATTAAAAGTAGAGGATACGCCGAAAAACTCCTAATTAATACCGCTCAATGGATCTGGATCTGGATCTGGAACTTTTGGTTTGTGTGAAGTGACTGGTGGGTTTCGTAGTGAGGTTGATGTTATGTGATGTGTATGTATGGTGGGTTTGAATGAGGGGTGTGGAGGATATATGTGAGATGTGTGAGGTGAGTAGGTGAGGATGTTGGCGAGGGGGATGAGCGAGCATATAGGTCGCTATACGCTGTGTTGTATCATGCATGTGTTGAATGCTGTTAGGGTATTTTGAATGATTCGTTCAGCTAATTATCAAACTAATGCTGTTTGAAAAGAAAAGGATAATCTGAGATGGATATGGATAATCAATGAGGATTTCGACATCAGTCGTCATAGTTGGAGATATAAATGTTTGCCGAGTGGAAGGATGGGATTCGCTCGAGAGGTCCATTATCATTCGTGAAGACTGATACTCATTAAATATGTCGTATTATTCATCGGTATCTTCTATCGTATTCAGATTTCCATCTCGGTTTTCGCCTCTTGTCATAATTCATCTCCTATCACCTGGCACACTTCCAACGCCCTTCTCAAACCCATCTCAGCCACATTCCCATCCCTTCTCCGCAATCACCATCAACCACATTTCTATCCCTCCTCCCCGTTCCTCTTCAACCACCATCCTCATCCCCACCCCTCACTCACTCCAAACCCCTAACGACTCTCCCCAAAAACCCCACTAGGCACCACCCTCTTACTCTTCATCGACCCCACCGACCCCTGAATACTCCCCAAACCAATACTCCCCACCAACGGCGTGGGTCCAATCGCCCACGTTCCCAACGCCGTCGTAGCAAACGTCTGCGTATAAATCGGTATATACGATACCGTCGTCGTACCATCCGTTGTGTAAAGTGATGGGGCTCCTGGTGTCGTCGTCGCCATCTGTGTTGCTACTGATGTGACGACTACTTCACCTAAACCTGCTTGTGCGTTTATGAGGGTTGGGAGGATGGAGAGGAGAGATAAGGTGGATGGGGTGGTGAAATGCATGGTGATTTGATGATTGTATTGTTGGCGCGAATTGGGAATGAGGTTCTGCCGAGAGTGAATGGATTTCGTCAAAGTTCGGAAAGATCGTGATGGATTTCTTTTCGGATGGGTATCGTAAGATGACGTATTGTCGTGTCGTGATGGGTTGGATATCTTCAGTGGTTTTTCGTTTTGGATTCGTATCGTCAATAATTTCGTCTTTCGTAATCTCCTTGTGAATTCTTACGTCGCAAAATGGTTGCGCAGATCAATGTACTATTCTTGGAAGTTACTAAAGTGAAAGGGGTAAATGTGGATACAAAGCCACTTTTTGTGCATTTGCCATGTGGCTTGACGATTGCGTGGCTTTTAATCATGTGCCAATTTGTGTTTGTCTAACCTTATCATGAAATGCTTATGTAAAAACCCGTGGATGCCTTCATAAGTTCATAAGTCTACTCTAGGCTAATAAAGTATGCTATCAAATTATAAAGGATCAAAAAGGTTTATGCTAAGATTAAATGTCTCATGTTGACATGGTATAGGATTTGTAGATCGTGTAGATCTTAACGGTCCAGAATTGCGCTGTCGAATAACTGGTCGATAATTATTTTGCTGAGCATACGAGGAGGTGGGTGAAGTTGAGGCTTCAGATAAAAGACTTTAATAACCAATGGACTTTGTAAAACTGTTTGTTTGTTTAGATAATGAGTCTTCAACAACTAAAAGTCTATGTATGTATGTAGCATTCTCATTTCTGTTTGTTCTCACTCTAGCTGGATATCAAATCGGCCACTCCGTAGTTGTCTTCAAACAATTGTCAATACGGGGTACACGCACCTTTCAAGGCTATCAAAAAGTTGCCCACATGACTCAAAAATATCTTATCCGCTTAGACCTTCTATACATATTTCTAGAAGGTTTCCAGATTCTCATACGTGATAGGCAATGATAGGCAGCCCGCAGTTGAGAGCTTGGGGCAAATGCTGCTCTATCTCGATTTACTTTTTAATGAGAGGCTTGATAGGAGGTCGCATGGTCGCAAAGGCCCATGGAATGTCATCATCGTCATCTTTTTTTTTTTCACAAACACACAACAAGGGTTTGCAGCTGCATATGGGTTTTAGTTTTTATACCTACACTGTTCGGAATATTGCCTTCAGCCCTGTGCCTTTCTCTGTATTATTTTAACGTTTAAGACATTTCATGTAGGGGCCGGAGAAGACTACTATAACCTAGCCTGTTACCTGTTGAAGAAATGTAGCAGCTAAATGAAAGAAGCGAAAGCTTCCTTTCCGTGGTCTTAACCTTCATATCCGAAGGAAACCGAATTATTTTTACCTTATTTAAAAGTAACAGCCCAAGTATAATTGGATTGGCTTTTAATCTGACAAACTGTCTGTGTAGCGCTGGCCGAAAGGTATTTTTGACTTCTAAATCAATCGATCTTCCTAGTAGTAACTGGTTCAAGTATAAGCTGTCTCTTTTCGAAACGCCCGTCTACCCATCTACTCATAACCTTTGCCGCTCAAACCTAAATATCAAAGCGCCTACGAGTTGTTTACTTTTTCCTACCCAATCATGCATTCTTACCCAAGAAATATCTGGGCATGGAATGGTTTCAGTTGAACATACAAGTGTACATGGTGTATATAGGGTGCACATTACCTAGAACAGTCTCTCCGCTGACTCCGATCGTTTTTATACGTAGACTTGCATAATGGGGCGTGTATGTCTTAAAGACCATTTCGACTCATTTTGCTTGTCTTTCTTTCGCGTTTGTTCTCAGATCAGACCTCCAGCTTACATACATACATATTTACTAGTAGCAGTACTTTTCATCTCCATAGCACTAGAGTTACAAATTGTTAATGATATGAGTATGACAGGTGATAAAAAGGGACGAGCATAAAGTATAATGAAGACTTAGACTAATCGGTTCAAGAGCCAATTAGATAAGCTATAATTCTCATTTCCGGATTACCCAGCTTTAAGACAAGAGTTCCACATTCCGAGCTAGAAAATAACAAACAAAACTTCCAGAATGCTGGGGATGGGAAATTTATCACATTAGGTAGGTATCTAGTAGGGGTTCTCCTTGGGTCATTATTATCCTCTCCACAGATAACTACCAAAGCGTCCATTTCATCTTTTGTAACCCTCCAATTATCATCCAGCTATGCTTCTTTTGCCACCATCTCAGTCCCCAGTATGCAAGGCCATTTCATTAAGCTCTCAACCCTTGTACCTTTTAATCCCTGACCCCAAAAAACCCAGATCCCAAAGTTTCCTTAGGGGGAAACCATCGATGAGTCTAGGACAACTAATTAGGTTAAGGCTGAGTGAAATACCCTTCTATTCGCCCAACCAAGGTTCTTGGTGGCCACCAATCGAAGCCTTCTACTTTCTAGCTCGTCCATTCGATCCTTTTAAAAGGTCCGGCCGATTCTCCTAATGCTTGAACGGCACTTAATATCTTCGCCTTAGAACATAAAAGCCTTTCTATCCCCTCGTTAAATCATAATTGTAATTGAAGCTTATCATTACCTCCTTCATCATCAATCGATTGTTATCTAAATCCTTCATTAAATTAAAGAACCAACGCAACTTTACTCGAGTCAAGTATATCAAATATTAGTCACAGCCTTGGGATTTTTATTACTAGTCGTCATATTCTTTACCTCGCGATTCATGATCGCGTTCTGTTGAAGCTGATATATTTCAACCCTTGATGAACATATAATCGCGACAATTCTCCTCTTAATCTCAACTTAATCTCAACTTAACCAGTCTATCATTCACTCTTTACACCTCCAACATGTTCGAAAACTTTACTTTCGGCGCTGCGCCCACCAATCCTTATCAATGCGATGATGATATACAACTATCACCAAGAGACGACTCATATCCCATCCCAATATCACCATCCGACAATTCATATCCATTTTTCGAAGACTACAAACCCTCCACACCACTTGATGATATAATCCATCAATTTGACCAGCAATCACTTACCTACGAAGAAGCAAGAAATTTCCAATCGCGCCAATACGCATCCCGCACACCTTCCTTATCCGGCGATTCAGAAATATCCTCCTCGTCTTCCGATACAACACATTCCGTACCAAGTACACCTACTTCTCCCTACAGAGCAGGAGTCCTAGCATGCCGAAGACTTCAACGTCAGCTGAATGTTCAACTTCAATGTTCTACCTCGCATATTCGTGATATTAGTTCGTTGGTCGAAGATATGTTGATTAATAATTCTCAATGTAACTTTCATCCATCGCCTTCGAAAAATACTAGTATTCTAGCATCGTCACCAATTTCGTCAATGGTGCTGGATTCTTGTACGAAGAATGAGTGGAGTGAAGAGGATTGTGAAGAATCGAGGAGAAAATGGTGGAATGTTGTGGTGAATGATGGGGATGATGTGTATAGGGAGGCTGATGCTTGGGATAGGGAGGAGGCTTGTTTATCGCTTAGGAGAGCGAGTACACCTCTTGGGGTTAAGAAATTGGGGGGGAAGTGTAGGATGGGGTTGGATTGTGGGGCGGGGGTTAGGGTGAAGGTTGGTAGGGGGCAGAGAATAAGGATGAGGAAGGGGGTGGTGGAGAGAGTGGTTGAGTAGGGGGGTTTTGTGGTTGAGGGACGTGGATGTCGATGTGTTGCGATGGTCGCTGTAATGTTTCTATCGAGATTTTAGGGTTGGAAAATTGGCGTTTTCGGATAAGATGGGACTGGATGGATAGCTGGTTGGTCGGTTGGTTGGTTGGCTGGTTGGATGGACGGATAAATGAATGAATAAACGGATGAGCCCCACGGCTATTCAATCATACCACAATCGGAAATGGAATTGGAATAGGAATAGGAATAGGACGGGTTGACTTTTTATTATCTATTATCTTTATTTATTCATACTCGGCTATTGTTTTTAAATATTTATATATACCCTGGGGAAGGTTATTAAAGATTGTTTAAATAGAAATAATTGAAACAATTAAAGATTATATTATTGTTTAAATAAAAAAAAAGATTTTGATAATTAGAATTTTATAAATATTTATTTTAGAAATTGAAATGAATTTTTTGAGTTTTATTATTATTTTTGTATTTTTTAAAATTATATTTTATAAGATTATTTAATATTATATTATTAATTGAGTTTTTTATTTTTTATTTTAATTAATATTTTTAATTATTAATATTTTAAAAATCAATAAATAAAATTTTATTAAATTATTAATTTTAAATAATTTGAATAAATATAAATTTTTTGAAAATTTTATTAATTGAAATATTAAAAGATTAGGTGGAAGAGGCCTCTATATTGACTATATTACTACGCGTGTAGGCATCTTGATCTCCTCTTGGTATCCTCGGAGGGGACCAATATGCCTGCTTATGGTTCGTCTAATCTAGCCTGTTTAGGTAACCGTATTACTAATCACGACACGTGATTAGTACCGGTAACTTCTATTCTTTTTAACATGAAATATAAATTTTTAATTTATATAATTTTTAGATTTTATTAAATTTATAAACTGTAATGTCGGAGTTATAATAATTTGAAAAAATTGATTTTTGTTTAAAATAATTTCTATCTTTATTTAATATTCTTTTAATTACCTACACTCCCCCTCCCACTCGGCCACCGTACGCTCAACCTCCACACCTAAATCTCAATCCATGTCAAAATTTTCCATCTCAACCTCCCCTCCATCCCAATCAGCATTCATAACTTCCTCCTTGATACAATGCCAATACAATAGCAACAAGGCTCCCAATTGAGCTTTCAATCACATCACATCACATCCAAAATGGCATCTTCATTACGCGCCGCTAGTTCCAATGTCGCAAATCGTACGGTTCATGTTAAAATCTTTCCTTCTGCGAGGACGTTCGCGGAGAGGAGGGAGGTTTTGAGGGTTTTGGAGAGGTTTGGTGAGGTGTGTATGTTTAGGTGTTTGAAGGTATGTTTTTAAGTTTTTTGAATTTTTTGTTTTTTTTTTTTTGGTGGGGGGAAGCGGGTGGGAGGAGAGGAGAGGAAGGGAAGAGGAAGGGAAGAAGAGAGAGAGAGAGATATATATATATATATATATTTAGGGGAATGATATACTAACAAATATAAAGCACCACCCTATATCTCCCATCCAAAACGCATTCATCTCAATTTTCAACTCCGAAACCGCAGCCCAAGAACTCATAAACGCAAGTCCAGTCCGCTATCGTCTAATCGTCGAACCGAATCCCTCCTCTCCCCAGTCTCTCCCCAACGATATAAATCCCTCCGCAGCATCGACGTACAACCCAAAACCTATCGAAAAAATCTTCTCCCTGTCTCTTAATATCTCTCGTTATACGCATGATCAATATATTTCTCATCCGCTTACGAATCCTCTCTATGGCCCTTTTAAACCAATTGATCAGAAGAGATCGGGGATTGCGGCGCATTTGGGGAAGAGTGTGGAGGGGAGGATGTGGAGTAAGGGGTTGACGGATTGGGAGAGTGATAATGGGAGGAGGAGTGGTTGGAATGAGGAGGAGAAGGTGGGAGAGGTAGGAGAGGGGAGTAGGAGGGCTGAGAGGAATGATAGGGCTAGTTCGAGTGTGCCGTTACGGTTGGTCGAGAGGGATTTAGAGGTTAGGAGCGCGGGGAGACCCAGGGTTATGGAGGGGTTCATGGGGTTGGTGAAATGGGGGGAGGTGGAAGGGAGTGTATGATTTGTTGATGAAGGGATGGAGGAGAGGAAAGAAATGCTTTCTTGGGCCTCGGAAATACCATGCGGTGAAGTGTCTGCAGATATAAACTATATATTGCATTTTGCATCTGCTTTGTATAAGGAAGGAAGTCCTTCTCATCAAAGATATATATATAGTAAAAAGGAGAATCATCTGGATAACAAATCAAGTGCTGAGTTTTATCCAAGCGGTAGATTTATTCTATTTATACAATTTATAACTATTCAAAAAAGAAATTAAACTTTATATAATAAATTAATAATATTTATCTGTTTCAGTAAGAATTCCGAAATTTATTTTATACATTATTTGATTTATAAATGAAATCTTTATAAAAATTCGTTTTTGTTTACAAAATTAAATATCAAAAAGCTTTTTGAAAATTAAGTCCCCTGCTCTATTCCGGTGTTCTATGCAGATGGCATGATTAGCTAAGCATGGTGTAACGATACTGTGCTGGAGGCAGCGGCTGCCTGAGGTTTCGTCTGGTTGGTAGTTGTGGGTTAAGGCTTTATCACTGGTATTCACTTGGAAGTGAAGTCGTTACTAGATCAAGTAGAATGTAGGTAAACTAATTGATAACTAAGTTGAGCACGAAGCTCCTAAACTATGAAACTATTCTAACTATATACTCATTGTTTCCCTGAATGCTAGCTATGCTAGCTGGCTAACATAGCTAGCATTCCTATCGATGCTAGCTCTGCTAGCTGGCTAGCAAAGCTATCAGGCCACGTGATATCCTATTGGCCTCAGGACACTAATCCTGGGACGATTCTTATCCTAGGATAATATTAGACGTGGTTCGTGACACATGGTTTATCATTTGGGCAGAATTACAGAAGGTAAATCTTCCAATTAATTACAATTACAAGCCAGACAGCCAGAGAAGAAAGGTTATCTTTTCTTATTTATTATTCTATTCTAAAGTTGCCCCTTTCAAGCTGCTACACAGCCTAGTATGATTAGTTATAGTGCCCTATCTATCACTTTTGAATATAGTCAGGCTGAAAACATCATCGGAATGGATATCATATATTCCCTTCGACTCGAGCAAAGATTAATAATCTAGGCTAAAAATCTTACAGAGAGAAAACTCGATTCTCCTGTTGATGAAACATATTTTCTCCCCATTACATTTTCCGGCTTCGTTCGCTTCAATTCTTCAAGGAAGTTAATTATGATCCATCTATTTGCATTTCCGAGCTTTACCATGTCAGATAATACTCTCGACAATGCTTCAAGCGTAAAATGCGGCTCTGTGTAAAACCTGCAATGAGATCTATATCTGTCATTCTTCGCGAAGCTCTTGAATGGAAAAGCTTAAGTATGGCCTTAGGATTCACTTTGCATTTCTGGCTGGAACCGTGACTATTGTTGGTGTTATATTTTGTGTATCTTGTGTAGAAGGTTTTCATAACGTTTAGAGGGAGACTGGCATGGGAAGCTATTCCCTGATAGATTCTGGTGGCTAAAATCTCATCTCGGCTGGAGGTCGCAAGTGCTTTGGTATTTGCGGAGTTGATGTCCAGTTTTGATGTCTTCAGAAGCCCGCTTGATGAACCAGAGTACCTTCCCTTTCTTCTATTGGATTGATACTTGCAGAGGTAATCCTCACTCCGATAACCATTTGGATCTTCCTTTGGATGTCTCCACAGCTTTTGATATGTTCTTTGCCCCGAAGATCTTTTCAGCAAAGACCTGTCGAAATTGCAGCATTGGATAGGCAGAACATTGAGCAGAACAGCATAGTTCTGCGTAGGTGTGAATTACCAAGTGATTTTGGATAACTAAAATCTAAAAGCATCGGAAGACAGAGCGATGATTATAACATCACAATTGTTTGCTGCTAGACCCACTAGCCTAGAAGCGAAAGAGTGAAAGAATATCACAGTCGTAAAACAGAATATGTGAGTTCATCTTTTCATGAGACTGCGAAGGAGAATATATTTCTTCCCCCTAACCTTGACGATTTCATTGAATTTACGCAACAACCTTTAATCCATGCCACGGGAGCTCTAATGAACACTCTCCATGAATCAGGGGACGTTCCTTGTATCCGCCAACTAATGGAACGTTGAAAGCCCCGTCACGAAACTTCACCTTGACATTTAAACGTCATCATGTTAGTTCCAACAAGAGAATGCCACATAATTAGATCTTTCATTTCAATTTGTTTCTGCAACTACTTCAATCTCCACTTTTGCGGCTTCCTTAGCCAACCTCACAACTTGTACACAAGTGCTCACTGGATATGGTTCCTTGACCCATTCCCCCCATATTCTATCTACGGTTCTTAACATGCTGGTTAGCAAAAAGTTCCTCCAGCCTCTCCATTTCCAAGCCATTCTTCACACAACCACGACCAGTCGGAAAATGCTTCCGTTCCTCCAATTGAAGTCAAAATTAAAACTTACTTCAAATCTCCCATATCAACCAAAAATACTCTTCTCTGAACCAACTTATTCAATCCGCTTCCGCTCGCTTCCAAAACAGCTTTCAAATTCCTCATGATCTGCGTAGTCTGCGCGGCTACCCCTCCAGAAATTATTCGTCCGTCCCCGGGCAAATCACCCATAAATCCACTGAGATAGACTGTGGATCTATTCGACGGAATCGTGTTGCTATGTGAATAGTTTCCAACTACAGGAGCAATGGTGGGGATTGTGAGGGCGGTACGTGAAGGTGGAAGTTCATGACGTTTGCTGGATTTGTATGAACTGCTTGTTGATGACATTGCCTTTGCGGTGATAATGATCAATTTCGGGGTTTTGTATTTATTTTTCAAAATTTAGATCGAGGTTGAACCAAAGAAGGTCTGCAGAATTCTTGTATATTCCAGACTTGAATTCGCTGACGTCACTGTCGTGATTGGCTGGTTGAATGGCTTCTTCGCACCAACCAATGCTGGTAGTTGCAGCCATTGATACCGGATTTCTTAGCCGAGATGCATGAATAGACATGGATGATTTGCTATTGATTGGCGTTCTTGATTTTCTTATTTTGAGTACATGCTGTGTTGGTACTGAAGTTGGTATATCCCTGCAAGTGTCAGTGAAAATCCAACAACCGTTAGGATAAATTTGGAGGATTCAATAATTGGCTTCAACAAGCATACTCACATGTTTACTAATGGTCTTGGAACAAATGATAGAATAGAGCGCCCATCATTCATAGTCTGAGTTGTTCGCAGCAAAATTAGGGTTGTGTCTACAAATCGTGACAATGCTGTAGCCCTATCATCCTTGTATTCAGAGTCCTTGGCAGCGATGAGTCGCGAGGATGAGAGTTTGTCAGCAGATAATTTATCATTTTTGATCGATGAATAATTATGCTATCCTTCCTTCCACCAACATATATGATATATTCTCCATGACCTTCGTCAACAGTTTTTCGAAGTCGTATATTCATTTTTATCTCAACAATTTGATTTAGTTGTTTTGCTCAAAGGCTTTGAGAGTTCGCGCGTGATATGAAAATTTGCGCATTGTACGCCACGGACATAGATACTTTCTTGCTTATAACAGAAAAATTCAAACTGCATATAAAATGTTGGTAGGTTTCTGCTAACATTTACCCCCTCCGTATACACTTGCTCGATGTGGAGAACATTATAGAAATGTTGGAGCTAGAGAAGCAAATTTATCATTTGTGAAGCTAATAGCAGGTGAAGAAGAACCGGGTAAACCATTTTTTTCACTCTGGTGTGTACAGTTCTGAGTCTTAGCATCTCAGTTGGAAGTATGGAAAAGAGTATGAGGATGGGTTTGAGATAATAATGAGCAGTAGAAACGCCCAGTTACTATTAGTATATGTGTTGGTACGAGAAGGATACGGAAGACGTAGCACCCACGGATTGCGTAGGTCCTGTATGTCTAATTGTATTCTATTGGGTTTATTGAGACCAGAAAGAGCATCAGATTGAATTGATTGATTATCTAGCTAAGCAGTTAAGCTGCGAGTATATATTCAAAAAATGAAGGAATAGGCTTAGGTATTCGGCCTTCGGAATTAAAGTACTTTGAAATCAAAATATTGAAAGCAAACAAACAGTATACCAAAAAGGAAAGAATGAATTAAAAGTTGAGTTTTGTTTGCTCCTTGCATCATGCAATATATATGCATATGCTGCCAAGATCCCAGGAGGTCAACATTATATGCATCATACAATATATATGCATATGCTGCCAAGATCCCAGGAGGTCAACATATTCTGTCTAAAGAGCTAGCTACATATTGAAAGTAGTAAGTCTTATATAGACTTACTGAAAGAGCTAGTCTCTTTCGCATTCGCTTAGGGCTTTATTACAGTAGCTATATTACAGTGGTAATTGAATTGAAATCATTCACTTCGTTCACACACTGGGAACTCTCTCTTATGATCTTCAATTCATACGAAATGAAATTCGAAAATCGGTAAAACTCCTTCTGCCGGTGAAGTTCCTGACCTCTTGCCGACAGATTCCGTGCCCCCCTCCCTACTCTCTCTCTACCCATTTCATTGGCTTGATGCTGATCTTATTCGTATCAATGAGATCAGTTAATGCTTGACATGGCTTCCCTTTTGTCATCGCATCGGCTGGGTTAGTAGGTCCGTCGATCCATATGACCTCAACAATCTCCCTGCGTTCGTAAGACTGTCGAAGTGCCATGATATCGATCATCAATCTCTTCTCACTTGTTGTACCTAGCTTCGTGAGTAAGTCGTACAATGACTTTGAATCAGTGCAAATAGTCAGCGGTGTCTCCTGATTCAGGATGGCGCCGACTGTAGCTGTGATTGCAGCACCGATGCCAAATCCCTGAACTAACCCGTAAAGCTCTGATGCTAAGACGCTGCGTGTGATTCTCTTGCATTTGATGGATGACCAATGTATGGTATTGGCGTTGTTGTGCTTGTCCATCATTACAATTACATAGCCAATTTGCGACGAATAATCCTTATTATTAGCAAAAGAAGCATCGGCGAAGACGACGATCTTGAGTGAATCTAAATCAAGTGGAACATAGTTCAGTCCTCTGGAGGAATTCTCTTTTTGCCACTTGATACGCTTGTTCAGCGCTGTGATGTCGTCTTTGTCTGGCTTCGTTGTCTGTGCTGCTATTGATAGGTCGAAAGATGCTTCAGGTTGACACATAGTTGCTACGTATGCACCTCGGGCTCGCTGTGCAACATATTGATCATGTGTAGATGCGTTCTTTCGAACCTTACCACGGGTACCATGAATATCTGTAGACTCTGCAGAGACAGGCTGAAGATTCATGCACTGCTTCTCCTGATTAAGGTAAATGTCATCCTCTTGGAGTGCGAGGGTGACGCCATTGAACTTTAGTGGATGATCATGAGTAAGTTCTTCGCGGTCTTTAGCCATGAAACTGGCATCCTTAAGCTCTTTTTCTTCGGCTTGAATGAATTTCTCGTCGCCGACGATGAGTGTATCATCTGTCTGGAGTCCTACGATACCGAATCCAGTGTCCTCACTGTTGGTGTATAAGAGACAGGGGTCATACGTTGATTGGTGCATCTTGAGCTTCTCACAGTGGTGAGTGTGATAGGTCTTGAACCAGTGATTTCCAGCCTCTGGTACACCATACAATGGTTTGATGACTAGTAGAATCATCCCGGTTGGTAAATTCATCTCTTCAGGAGCGTGAGCATAGAATGTACGGTGTAAATTCGATGTTGATTGAGTGTATGCCTGAGTGATGTCTCGGATGTACACGCCTGTATCACTTGCTTTTCTTGTACTGGCAGCTAGTGATGCTAATATACGTTGACACGATCGTTGAATAGTTGGTGATTGTGTCAAAACGGTAGTCTTTTCAGCGTCGTTATATGCCTGAATAACCAATCGTGACTTGCTGAATTCAGTACTCGTGCCTTCATTCTTGACTTCGTCGACAAATCGTGATTTGAATATGCGTGTACCTGGGGGGACATCCGATATGGGCACGACTTCAAACACACCTTTCTCCGTCAAACCCTCGATCTCCTTCTTCCTGGAATCCTTATATTTGACTGGATCAGGTAAGTCAGTCACGTACTGTGCTGTGTGTTCTTGCATAAAGACAAGAATCTGAGGTGTAGATGATGATATGCCTCGACTGGTGCATTCGAATTGATCAACATCGCTAGCATTTCGGGCACTACGGCGAGGTGGTTTGTTGAATGTATAGCCCTCTGGTGGTATGACTGTGATTGAGTCGAGTACCTCATCGTCATCGTCTTGTGGTGCGTTCGGTGGTGGACCCTGTAGTGCTTCTGGATCTTCTGGCGACATAACTGTGCCAAATTCTGGCAAAGTGATGTTCTCTTCTTCAGTCGCATCATAATACGGCTTAACAGATGTAGATCTGAATCTTGCTGGTCCACGAGGTAGTTCGATAATGCAAGTCTCTTTTTCCATACTGACGAGTGAGAATGGGCCTCTCCATTCCCCTGCTGCGGTCCCGCTGCCCTCTCTCCACACCAGAACTTTACTGTTTAGAGGTAATTCATGGAGTGCAGTTGTTGATGGACCATTGCGTGCATTCAGAGCATTTCGAACCTTCATTGCACTGTGTAACTTATGAATTTCTTTCATAGCCTTTGATATTGCTGATGCTCGCTGCTGAATGTTCGGTGTAGGAGGATCAGAATCAACTATGCGTGGGAACGTACCGAAGACAAGGAGTGTTGGTACCAATCCATTTGGTCCTGCGGTATCGTTGATAGCTTTAACAGCCATTTGTAGCATCGCGGCCTTGCTGACACCGATATCCTGAGTTTCTTCCTGAATGATCTTGAGTGATCTTCGTAAAGGTGCATGAAATCTCTCAACCTTACCAATAGAATGGTGGGCTTCAACCGGTACGGCCTTTGTCTGAATCGACATTGAGGTCGCATGCTGCTTGAATTCCTTGGCCATGAAGTTGGTGCCGGCGTCGTGAACAATATATTCTGGAGGACCGATATAGGTGTCGATCCAGCATTCACGCAGTTTATCCCATGTATGTTTCGCACTTATATTGTCCAGCCATCGTGCTGCCTGAAAGCATGTAGAGTCATCGACGACATGTAATACTGGGTCGCGATCGATGTAAAGTACGTCGACCAGCACGGAGTGGTTGAAGTTGTAATCTTTGTCAGGTAATGAGAATCTGAATCTGCCGGGTGACTTGCCATGAAGTTGGCAGTGATGGCAGAACTTGGTGAGTTGTTTGATCACCTCAAAATCTTCGTCATGTCCTGAACGCTTGAGTACCTTGTAGAACTTGCGTGCCGATGGGTGACCGAATCGTCTGTGAATTCGTCGTAGTTCTACCTCTGTAAGTAGGCACTCTCCATCGTCTATAGAGTGCTGGATGATGTTCTGGAGTTTAACCTTCCACGTCAGGAAGGCATGGCCGAAACGTCGATAGACAGGTAGAGTCATATGTGGCGTAATAGCGACGTCGTCGACATTATCGTACTTGAATTTGAACTTATCCATGTCTGCAAGGCAGAAGAGAAATGGGATATCAGCTCTCATTACGTTCCATTCGACATCGCCGAATGGTAGCTTCATCCAGAATGAGCCGATAGATATGGAGTTTCCAATGCCGTACGTCACATTTGCTTGCCCGGCAGTTGCGGGGTTATACTCGGTGCCCTCTATTGCCTTCCACGCTAGATATTGATTGTATCCAACAGTAGACCGGCGGGAAGCACCAGTGTCTATCATAATGCCCATGAACTCTTCTGAATTATATCTCTCTTGCTCCGCGACGCATATCTCTGCCGTCATCATGTGTACACTGGCAGCATTGTTTAATGCGATTGCTACTTTCTGTGCGTCATATGATCCCATAGACGTAAAGAATGTCCTTGAAATCTCTTCGACAT
This sequence comes from Sclerotinia minor, assembly GCA_025389075.1. Taxonomy (NCBI): domain Eukaryota; kingdom Fungi; phylum Ascomycota; class Leotiomycetes; order Helotiales; family Sclerotiniaceae; genus Sclerotinia; species Sclerotinia minor. Next base: position 433,241 of record QRFH01000015.1, on the reverse strand, counting down.
CATCGTCCTGATCAATAAAATATTGATCGATGAGCTGATCTCCGACATCATCATCATCGCTATCGTCATTGTCGCTTCCTTGTCCTGTGTCGGTGACGAAATGATCGTAGCGTGTCTTAAAGCTCTTGTCGTCGAGGTTGTTGTACTTGTTGCGGTATTCTCCCTTAACACGATCTTTCTCTTCCTGAGTGTGCTTGTAATATCTACATCCCTTTATCTTGCAGCCAGGGAAGTAGCAGTCGTCTTTGCTTCGACTGGGTGGTGCTGTAAATGTCTGCCTTGGCTTTCTGTCGTACCTACTGTACTTATCATATGGCTTTCGAGTAGGGTTGCTGGGGTTGTTGTAGAAGCGTCGATCTGTAAGAAAGGCTTCGGTAGGTACAGTTCTCCTCGGGAATGTCTTCTGGTAGGAGTCGATGGTCTGCTTGATCTGGTTAATCAGCTCTGTTGCTGTACTGCGGGGGTTACAGATTGCAGAATAGCACTCGGGAACACCATCGCACGCCATCATAATTCTCATATGATATACGTCGGGATTACGCATGGTAACTGGGATGGTGTGCTGAAGTAGTCGGATATCCATGACCATGTTGTTGAATACTACTTGGAGGTCTTCAGTAGGATCTTTCTGAATATAAGATTTGAACGAAATATTAGTCCATTTTACAAGCATGTTGCGTTGATGCTCAAGCCCTTCGAAATTCAGTGTCATCATTCTGCACAAACCTTCGTAAGAGTCAGGAAGGCTGGTGATATTGGCTTGATAATGTTCAAGAGCTGCACCCGAAAGCATAGTGGGAAATGCTTTATAGCGTAGACGATCTGGTAGAGAAACCCGTTGGCAGTGCTCATCGAAGATTGAAACTTTGAGGTCCCATGAATCGTCATACCCCTTATACATATCGTTGTCCCTGTATATCTTTGAAAGGTCGATGAGTAAACGACTGTCTTGTTGTACTTGATACCTAGCATCACTTCGATCGTTGTTTCGATTGCCAGGTCTCTCGCGTCTTGGTGCTCTGTTGCCTCTGCCGTGACCGTTGCCGTTGTTGGGGTGATCCGAATCATCGGGATCACTGGAGTCGCCGCCGTCGGATGGAGGTGGTCCGGCTTGTCTATGTAGGCCGTCTCGTCGGTATCTGGTTTCGGGTAGTTCCCTCGTTGCAGTTGCTGTAAGTGCTTCAGGTACTTCAGGCGCTGTACTGGTTTCAGGTGCTACAGGTGCTGTAGATGCTTGTCGATCATTAGGATGGTCGCTGCTGCGTTCACCAGATCGAGTTTGATCGAATGTCTTGCTGCCTATGCCGACCGGAACATTAGCCCATTTTGCAGATATAAAAGGTTGTGATTCATCTCTCTGATATTCTCTAAGTTGATGGTATGTCCATTCGTGATGCTCAGTGCGAGAAAGAACCTCTATGATCGCACTCTCGACCTCCGTCTTGATATTGACGTATACACCATATCGGCGGAGTAGTTTGCGAAAACGAAGTAATATTCTCTTTTGTACGTAGTTTAGATGCTCCCTATTGAGGTGAACGAAATCATCGTAAACAAGCTCTTGTAAGTCAGCATCCGTAAGTCCATCGTTTTCGTACTCAGCGATCTTGTATTGAAAAAAGGTATCAATGTGCTTCTCATAGCCGTCACGAGGCTTGAATCTATCGTATATCTCCCTGGCTCTCAATAAGTCCTTTGGAAACGTGAACAGTGGGGGTTCATGAGTAGGAAGATTTCTGATTGGAGTTGGAGTTCTTTCTCCAAGTTCGTCTTTGGAATCGTCTTCTACGAATGCATCGTCGTGACTGGCTAAGGTCGATGATTCGTATGCGCCGGGGGTCTTTGGTCTCTCTGGCGGCTTGGAACTCTCTCCTTTTTCGAAGATACTGGGTCTCTTCGACATGATTGGTGAAATGTGATGGGGAGAATAAGATATTCTTAGAATGGTGGCATTAACTTTGCTGAAAATTGGCAAAGCTATTGATTGTGTAAAGAAAAATAGTAAATCGATTAATTTGTGATATCACTAATTAGTGTTGGTACGAGAAGGATACGGAAGACGTAGCACCCACGGATTGCGTAGGTCCTGTATGTCTAATTGTATTCTGTCTAAAGAGCTAGCTACATATTGAAAGTAGTAAGTCTTATATAGACTTACTGAAAGAGCTAGTCTCTTTCGCATTCGCTTAGGGCTTTATTACAGTAGCTATATTACAGTGGTAATTGAATTGAAATCATTCACTTCGTTCACACAATATGAGCCACTTGGGGCACTTCTTCTGTCACAGTGACGAAGACAGTTGGTAAAAAAAAGTTCTTTCCTTTGTAGGAAAAGATACAAGATCCAAATAAAAATGAACTCCCAATAGGGCAGATATCCGTTTTGATTTGGAATACCACTGGACTATCTGAGATTCAAAAACGATTGTTGGAAACTATGCGAAAATCCGAGCACATTCAAGGTCATACCGAAAGTTTCCTTGCAGAAATTCTTATCTGGAGTATCGACTACTTTCCGCGGCTAACTCCTAGATCGTAAAGTCTTTCCCAGCTGAAAAAAACAGAGCGAGATATTACTATATTCTTCCTCCATGTACAGTGATCAGGGATAATTTTGCTTTGGGTATGCTGCATGTATTTTCCGGAAAGACCAAGAGCTTGGTTTCAAATCAAATCAAGTCTGAGTTCTTGCACATTCTTAAATTCTATTCGATGGTTTTCAGATAGTTGCCTATTGTTCCAGAAGATGCTCTCTCTTAAGACGCAAGACTATTTGGGTTGGTTATATAATACTTTGAGAAATTTTCTAAAGACTTGAACTCTCGACTGTAGAGAATTGAGATCGTTAAAATCTTTAGCTGCAGATCGCCGCAAGTCATATTCCTATTGCATCATGACGGCTGAAAAGGCTTCAGATAGACCACCCTCCATCACTGTCCATCTAATACGCCATGCTTCTGTATTTTCTCCCCATGTTTTCTTTTCCCCATGAAAGGGTTTCCATGGCTGAATTTCGTATAGTCAAATTACCAAGAAGGTGGAGCCGACTTTGGCTTATCTTCAAAAGGAGAGCGCCAATGCGACGAGCTCTACGAAAATATGCGGAAACACGCAGGTTATATCACACATATCTTCTCTTCACCTATGAAACGATGTGTAGAAACTGCTCGAAAGGGATTACTTGAGGCGACGGGAAGAGGCGTCAGAATTCAAATCATGCCCGCACTTGCTGGGAGAAATGGTAATAGACCTTGGACTCTACAGGAGGAAATTCAGGAAGAAGATATTAGTGGTCCTTGGATTGGTGAGGTGGCAGATCCGAGGTCAAAGACCAAGGATGCTGATTTTGTCATGGGGTGGTTGACGGGGAAGGATTTATCTTTACAGGAGGCTCAGAAAGTGCTGGAGGTTGTGGTGGTAAGCCAGATGCAATTATTGCAAGATTTGTTATGGAGAATCAAAGGAGGTGAGTCACTGAATCTGGATTTGAACTCGTGGATCTGCGGGCTCAAAGTTTGTAGGGAAGCATGGCTGGTCTAATGCAACTATTTTCACTTATTCGTTGGATGACAAGGGAAAATGGACATATTGTCAGCACCAGAAAAATATCGATAGTCAGAGAGTGCTCCAACAAGTTTGGAGAAAAGAAATGGGAGAGGTGGCGATTGCGAAGCAAAAGATGGAAGAGGCAATCAAGGAAAAGAAAGAAGTATCAACCAAGAAGAAGGAAGAAGGATCTATCCAGGCCGAAAAGGCCAAATTAGATAAACAGAAACGCGACTTGCTAGAGGCACAGGTTAGTTATCCGCCTGCAAGGTTTGCTCTAACAGAAGATTGATAACTTTACTAATTTCCCAGGATTCCATACTCGTGGTTGATCGCGAAACCAATGAAATCGTCACGTTTGGAGAATTCCAGAAATTACTCAGGGAACGACACGCTAAAGAGTTTCAAGAAACAGAGAAGCCTGCTGCAAAAAGAAGAAGACGATGATAGCAACAATGAGATCAGTTGTGAAATCATCCTCCGTGCGACTAGCACCAATATTGTGGAATCTAATGTTTCCATTTTGAAATACTTGTGCATCACTTGAGCAGACTTTTTAGGTCAAATTGGGAGACAATACATACGGTATCAAGATTCGGATATCTGCTGTGTTGAATCCTTCTTTATTTGGTATGGAAAAGCTGGAAAGAAATACAGCACTTGTCTAATATTGTCGTTGCAGTGAACGGTGCTCGCTGCGGTTCGAAGTTCGAAGGGCTAGACGTTCCGATTACTGCCAGCCACGCGGTAGTTTAATAAATCTCCAGATTTTCATCTAATAATAAGTCCTCTTCAGATATCGGGGTTTTCTATTGTAAAGAAAATTATCTGCACATTCCAGAGAAGTTTGTTGTTGTATTAGATGTTGGCGTGCTGAGTTTTTAGTCGGCAATCTTATCTTGACGTCTAGTCACCGAACCCCGAAAGCACTACTTTAATGCTTAATTTTAGGCGCGTATAAGGCTTAAAAAATTAACCATGGAGCTTGTTATAACTACAAAATGCTTCAATAGAATTAGGTTATCTGTGTTATACGCATATTGATATTGTGTTACTTCCTGCTATAGAAGCCCTTATGGAATATATTTTACACACGCATCAGCAAGTGTGATAGGAGCAGATGGTATGTATGGGATAAAAGAGAAGAGAATGATATGGACTCCGCTGTTGAAAAGCGTAGGAGTGGAATCCCAAGCCACGAAAGTACTTTTGGGGGCTGTGTTTGATACTTTAGGATTTCTTGGGTGGCTTAACCTATTATCTGAGCCTTTATAATTTCCTAGTGAAGTGAATGTAAGCACTGTGTTTCGTGGGAGCGGCTATACGTAAAGTTTCGTATGCGTGGGATTGTGTTGGTATATTTACTGTCTTTTGAAATTTAAATATTTCCTCTCTTCTTTAACCTTATTTCTTCTTGACTTTCTTTAGATTTTGCAGTTCTTTTGAATTTTTCGTAAGTTCTTTCGAGGTTTGGAGAAATCATCGTGAAGCATGAATACCAACGCTCGTCGACGAGGCGCAAAGGTCGCTCCATCCCACTATCCACGCGTAGCATTCCATGCGTTACGTTTTGCACAATTACTTTCAGCCGCCATCGTGGGTGGAATTATGGCATATTTTATGTATTATCTGCGTATGTATATGCATCAATTTTCAGATCGAGATAGAGCGACGTTGGATAAACGCATGCTGACAAGCGTTTAGGTGCTGAGCGATTCCCGATTCCATGGACGTTCATTGTGCTGCTTTCCATATCGCTCGCAACAGTCGCAGTCCTGACGCTTACGATCATTCTCTACAATTTCACCTATTTGTCGCCCAAATTCAATTGTTTGCTTAATGGTACGGCGTCGATTTTTTGGCTGTTGGGTTTGGGATTGTTGAGTTGGAGTCTCAGTAATACATTGAAGAAGAGTTGTGATGTGCAGACTTGGAGGAGCAATACAGCAGTCGGTGTCTGTAGAGAGTACAAGAGTCTATGGACATTTACGCTGATTGGAACGTTGTCTACATTGGCCGCGCTGGGTTTGGATATTTGGACACATATGAAGACTATAGAAAGAGGGATCTATGTTTTGCCCGAGGATGATAAGAATGCGGCTATGTTGAAGGAGATGAATGGTGGAAACAACAAGGCTAAGGGATATGAACCCAGTCGCGGAGGAGCTTTCGAGGAGGAAATCGATATTGCTTACCATAATCGTTATGGTGATGATGCGACGGAGAGCGTGGGATATCATGATAGAGTACTTGACAAATAGCTATGGAGGTGATATTAGGCTGTAAAGAGGATGGCCAAGTTAGGAAAGAGTGTGAACCTAACACAGTTTGGTTCAAGAATATTCAATCACATACCTCAGAAGTACTTTCATGTTGGTGAGATTGCGTGACCTGGTGAATTGGGTTCCCTCGTAAAACAGGGTTGAATAGTTTGTTGTCGAGTAGTGCGGCTCTCAAGAATATGGGGAACAATAGAATTTCAAGGCGATAATACAGCCGGTCGGCTCCTCCCATCTCTCTGAGAACAAATCTTTGCATCTGGGGCTCATCTAAGCTCACGCATCCACTTTCATATGTTCTCCCACCCTGACTCATGAAATGACTTCTTCACGGGGTTAATGATGCTTACTCGTAAACCCCGGCCGGTGGGCCAATGAATTTTGATTTACACGGGCAAGAACCCTAGTCGCTCCGAAAAGCTTGCATTATTCGAAATGTAACGTTTGATTTTCTAACAGATGTCAAATAATGTGATCAAGCTTTGAAGAAGACAAATAAGCATTGCGAAAATATTAAGTAATGCATCGCAGCCGAGGCTTGTTTTTGCGACTACAATCTGTTATTTTCCATTGTATATCTTGTTCCTTTTGATACAGTATACTTTATTATCCTAAAAGTCTATTAAAATATTGATGTTTATTTTATATAGTTTTTTTAGTATTATTTGTTTTAAAATTTGTTAGAATTTAAATTTTATTTTTAAAAAAATAATTAAAATAATATATAATATAAGTTACTAAAAAAATTCTTTTATTATTATTATTATTAAAATAATTAATCAATCAAAAATAAAAACATTTTTTGATTTAAAATAATATATAACCTTTGATTCTTTTTAATTTATAATATTTGTTAAAAGGAATGACCTTACACAGGGAATAGTGGGAAGCTGATAGGGCAGAACTGAGGTAATATTGGTCTAGTATGTTAATCACTCTTATAAGTTCTATGGAAGTGCGAAGCTCTCCTACAGAGAGCTTCTCAATCTAGTCCTAATAGGACTAGTGCCCTGTGCACGTGCTACGCAGGAACCATTCACTTTAACAATATTTAATATTTTTGTATAAATTTATTAAAATAAATTTTTTTTTAAAAAATTAAAATTAACTTTAATTTATTTTAAATATATAATATTTAAATTACTATTAGATTTTATTTTTATTATATTTGCTTGAAAGTAAAAACCGGATTATTTAACAGAAACAGAAAATTATTATAGATTATGATCGCCGAAACGACCCCGAATTACGAACGCCGAGATATTACCGGACAGCCAAGATTTTGATATCACTCAAGCATCATCAACATAGTTATTGATACAAGCTTGCTTTGTGAGAAAACGTCAGTATCCTTATTGATATTGCAGACGTACACTTACAGCGCTCGATTTTGCTCTCCAAGATTTAGGATTACTCAGCATGAGACCAACAAATGTGGCCAATTGACTGGAATCTGCATTCTGCAGACGAGATCCATACATTGGAAAGATACAGTGGTGAAATTATTACCCGATCAGCATCTCAATGTAAATGAAGGCAGCCATCATACTAGCATACGGCTAAGGCATGGTTCCAACTATGAGGCAGGTGGCATGGGGGGGGAGAAGCTTGGCAATAAAAGGATAAGACTACCGGCCGAACCTTCCGCACCCCCTATAGGGCTGTCAGCTAGGGATTATTGAAGATTGCAGTCGCTAGCAATGCTTATTCTCTTGCGATTGGGCCTTTTGGTTCATGAGGGGTAGTATCCTGCAGGGACCTAATCAACTTATAATTCCTGAATGATGGATAAAAAATTGAGAAGGATAAACAATTGGGCCGTCTTATATGACTAAAATTTTGTAAGCCATCGCCGCAATCAAGCTCTCCATTCGGTTAGGTCGATTCGAAGCGCGGGTACCAGGTCCAGGCATTATGATCGAGTTAGTACTATTTTATGCCTAGACAGCCTGTATAGCTTTTGACGTCCTCATGGCAATTCTGACGCTTGTTAATGGCACATGGAATAAGAGGGCCTGGAAGCCTTAAGCAGATAAGATGGTCAGCATTACCTGCATATCCATGGAAGCTTCGCAAAATGACGAATCAAGGAGGGGAAAACAAGTATGCAATAATGTTAAGACGCCGTTTGTTTCGCTATAATTGATCTCAATCAGACGCCATACTTGCTTCGGTCTTGAACACTACAAGCTTTTATGTTGGAGTTAAGTCACTATTCTAAAGTTAGGCTGATTCTCTCGCTTACGAAGCACAAACTAAGTCGACTTCTTCAACAAATCTCTTAACCAAGCTTTCATGTCCGACTACTCCTCATCGTCAGGTCAAGGGACCGCAAAGTCATCGACGGGGGTTAATCAAAAATCACCGCATCGGTATAGAATATGTGGGACTCCTGTTCGAACAGGTTGCAGAACTTGCAAGTAGGTGAACTTTTTGAAGCCATTCTGGATATTTTACTGAGTCTGATTATAGGATTCGTCGAGTCAAATGTGGAGAAGAGAAACCCTTTTGTAAGCGATGTGCTTCCACCGGACGACGCTGTGATGGGTATGAGATAATTACAGACCCGAAGAAACGAAACAGCACAAAGAAGCAAACTTTTATATCAACGGTTGTGCAGTCTAATGCTCTCCAGGATTCACTAGAGCCGATTATTCTGGACTTCTTTCGTGCCTATACGGTGGCTGAGTTTGCTGGAGACTTCTCCACCGAGTTCTGGGAGAGAAGGGTATTTCAAGCTGCTAGTGTCGAACCATCAATCCGTCATTGTATTCTAGCGTTAGGCGCGATTCACAAGAACTACATCGAAACCTACCAGCAAGCTCAAGTATTCAAAAACCCAATACCAACTCAAGCTTTTGCTTTTCGCCAGTACACCAAAGCAATTCGGATATTGCGTGAATCAATCGTCCGAAAGCCCCACTCATTAGAAGTTACATTGATTTCCTGCATATTATTCATATGTTTCGATTGTCTCGTAGGCGATCAAGCAGCAGGACTAGTCCATCTCAAAGCCGGCCTCAGGATCCTCGACGACATAAACGCCACCGATGCTCCATCGTCAGTCGCCGCACAGTGCGCACGGGATTATTCCCCACTGCTATTAGTATTAGGAGGACAAATCGCCGCATTCATCAACCCCAAAGCTGGAGTCGACCGAGGAGCCTTCTGGGCAGCGATGAAACAAGCCGGTTGCTCAAATTCATCATCTACTCCTTTCCAATCTCTCGAAGAAGCTCGCTATTCGTTGAGGACTCTTGGCGCAGACATACTGCACGCGCGCCATACAAATTGGAAGCACGTTACAGAAGAGATGGTCACTAGCGAATTCGGTCCCATGGCACAAAGCCATTACCTAGCGTTAGAAAATTGGTCCAATCGACTCAACACATTCATTGAACAAACTTCAGAAATTTCAAAAACCACAAGCCCTTTCGCTAAAAGACCAATACGCATCCGTGGCGTGTCAATCCTCAAAGCCCACCATACTGTCTTGTCTATGAACGCAGCTGAACCGCATACACCGGCGTCAAAATTCGAAGAAATGCTCGATTTATGTGAGGAGTTAGTTCGTGAAGATAAAGCATATTGGAATTACAGATCTATGCCAAGGTTTATGGTCGATACTGGACTTATTGTTCCAGTGGTGTATACAGCAGTTCGCAGTAAGAATACTGAGCACAAGAGGAGAGCTATTGAGATTTTGGCGCAGGTACCAGGCAGAGAGGGATTGTGGGATACGCAGTGTGCGATACATATCATAGAGGGGGAGTTGGCGGGTAAGATTCCGAGGCTAAAGATTCCTTATTTTCATGATTGAGGCAGGGAAGATGGGCATGGGCCGCGGCCGCTGTGTACTGTACGTCATAAAGTAGGTCACTGTTTCTCATACGATATGGGCGAATTGACTGGTCGACAAATGGGCCCCCTGTAGTCCTTTTACCTTCATGGTGATCCTCACTCGACATGATCATCTCACTTAGATGCATGTATGTATGTATGTTGATGTAAAAATAAATGGGAGGATCCGATATTGTATTTCTAAGCTTTTTAAAAGTTCTTTAGGGCTGTAAAATATCAATGTCGATATATCTTGGCCGTGATTTGAAACGCAAATTCTAACCTGGTTTTTAACGTCCCCTGAGGAGACTTCCTCACAAATTACTCCGTACACCACTTCTAACTATCGCGCCAAGTCCTCGTATCCAAAAGTTCGAGCCAATCACGCAGCACGCCGCCGCCACGGCCCCCAACACTATATCTCCATCACACCGTGGTGAAGATTCAGGAGGTATACCAAAAGTTGAACGAAAATGGTCTTTTGAATTTAGATACCATATAATAACCTTAGATGTTCTAACATAGATCTAGCAATGAAATGAATCTTTTAGGCTTAATTAGATAACAGATGTAAAGGATAGGGCTTTTTGGGGGATGTTTCAGAAATTCTCCACAATTGTAAGGTTAAGACTATCATACATAATACCAAGCGAGTTTTACATGGAATCGCTACCATTTCGCTAGCGAGAAAGCAGGTCGGTACTGCATGGTGGCCATAAGGAATCCTGTTGATCTACCGAATTTTGCAGGGTTGGGCTTGCGAGCCTATTGGATTTGTATCTAATTATCAATTGTAAGTGCACTAGTTCATTAATATGCGATTTGTTTGATTAGATCCGTTAGAGTAATAGAGTAATAGTGGTTAACATGGATATTGCATTTCCTAAGATCAGTTTCGTGGAAATACACGTTACGTATACAGCTGTTTGTTATGCCGTGTCTTGACTTGACAAGCTGCAGGAAACTTTCAGCAATAGCAAAATACGGATTTGGGGTCGATGCCCTGAAATTTCTCACGCGCAAATTTGAAGTTTTTTATGCAAAAATAGGGGGAGAGATGGGAGGATTCGATGATTTCTTGTTCCACTAATATGCATGCTGACCGCCGAGATTTTCTTGGGCCTGGTAATTGCCAAGCCTGTTTCATCATGGTTTTTATTATCCTCAGCCCTATTTTACTTTTACAATGAGAGTATGATTTTTGTTAAAGATCTAGAAGTGCAATTCAAATCTAGACTCAAAGTTGAAGCTATAGAACTACCCGCATGTTGAGATGGCAGCCAGGTTTTCGAGGTTATTTGATGATTGGGATCAGGATTATAGTGATATAAGTATGCTAGAGCTTGGGTAAGAGAGACGCTTAAAATCTATCAGATGTTTGCTTTCACACTGGGTTTCGCACTACTGTTGTTCTAAGCTTCGATCGTGGATTCTGTTGGAGTATTCAGAACGATTGAAGGACTATCTCCATTTCGAATACTGAACATTTTTTATGCATATAAAGCCTACGTTTAGTCTAGTCTGGACTATTGTAAACCCTGCTTCTGGCGCATTCACTGAGTGGCATAGATTCTTATCCCATGGAAGTTTTTGAAAGCTTGTTTGCTAATACTTGATTGCCATATTCACAGCTCTAATACTAACGATTTACCACCTAAATATCATTCTTCGCATATTGGGACAGAATATACATCCTCCACAGCAGATCTTTCCGAAAGACCAGAGTCTATCCTCGAACGATCGAAGGCAACGATTGATTTCACGTCTCGCAATAATGGCATGTCATCCCGGTACTTACTGAATGGCAGAGGTAGTTATACCGCCGGTTTGGACCCACTGCTTTCCTCTGCCCACAATTATCAAGCTCTTAAAGATGTTAACCGGCATAGCCTCGCAGATGATTCATCCTGTGAATCACGTCTACGGAATGGCAAAGTTCTGACCCAAAACATGAAAATAATATGGATGAGGTTGACAGCATTTACAAAACCTCGCCCTTCGCCTACCTTTGATGGACGTTTGGCACAGGGAGAAGGTGGGTGGTGGAAGAAACAAATGCTGGTGGATCGTACTTTGCGATCAATGGCGGGGTTCACGTTTCTTTGTGCGATTATGATGTTCATCATTATGATTGCATATTTACCAGCTTTTTATAGGCGGCTGAATAAATATAGTACGAGCGTTGGTGGAAAGGATGGGGAAAGTTGTGAGGGTATGGAGAGCAAAAATATTGTGAGGGGTTTGTCGTACCAATGAACTTGAGAAGTTTGCTAATGGTATATGCATTTATAGGCTATTCATCTTTTCATTAATATTGCTGCGACGATGATATTGGGATGTTCAAACACTTATCAGCAATTGATAACCGCTCCCTTAGTTCAGGATATCCCATGGATTCTGTCTCAGTATGGTGACGCCAAGATCGGTCTCAACTCACCGTTGAATATCAATGTTAAAAAGTCGGGAAAGGCAAAAGCTTGGGCATCATGGTTATTGCTTATAAGCACTTCAATTGTATGTCTCAACGGATCTTAGATGAAAGAATGATTTCGTTGATGATTTCGCAGCCAGTCCATTTCCTCGCAAACTCGGTCATCGGCCCCTCGTTCTATATCGAGATGCCAACGAATCTAACTTATAAGCGTGAATACGATTTCACTCAGACTTCAAGTATGTCTGGAGTGCGCCCACGGCTCTTCATGACATACTACGATTCTGCATGTGTAAGTTGTAGGATTTTTGAAGCTCGTTAGAAGTCTTACAAAGATTTCCATTCATAGCCAAGGTCCCCCCAGATTTTCAAAAGCAAAAAAATAATTGACAAAACTGATATATATACAACAGTGGACTGCTTTCAGAACCGGGTTCTACGTTTTACCGAGCAACATGTCTCAATTAAGTGATCAATACAGAGTTGAAATGCCCGGGAAGTCTAGTAAGTCTCCTCGACATCTAATCTTACAACTCATATATAATACATACAGCTGACTTAAACAGCATCTTTCAACACCGTTTCTGTCACCCATAATCAAAATTGTACAGTATATAAAGGGAAAGCATCTGTCTATGAAGCTTTGAGAGAGGTCGACTATACCGGTACCTCTGCTGGCATCTATGCAATAGGAGATTGTGGCCTAATACATGGTGTTTATTGCAACTTGGAGGAGCCAAGACCAAAGAAATGTCGATTGAATGTTCGAATGCAGTCTTGTTTCAGTATGTGCTCTCATCCAAAATCTATGAAGCTAGACACTCACAATTACTAGCGCTTTTCGGATGCCTCCTGATCAAGGCAATATACATGATTGGCTTAAACCATCGAGCAAGGCACAGAGTCAAAAATAATTGTTTGACATACGGTGACGTTTTAGTTGCTTCTGTCATAAACCCCGATTTGAAGATTCACCATGAATGTTTACTCAATTCCGGAGATGGCCATCGACATAAGGCGACACATCGATGCCATAAACATTGCAAAGATTCAGCCCCTTCGGCTAGTGGGGGCGATATAGGCCATTGTCAGGTAAGGTGATATGAGCAACATCTCTCGTACTCAACTAACCTCATCTTTGCCTAGAAATGCAAGAAATTTAACGATATTGACAGAGCCGCCGGTGAGTTTTTTCCGACTTCTACCCTTCCCAAAGTCCAAGCCTCACTTGCTCAATGTGCCCACTACCTCTAGATCTACCACATCCAACCATGTCAATAAAGTACAAACGCTCACTCCTCTCAAATCTCGGTTCTACTGCCATAACTCAACTGTTGATCCTAATGTTCTGTTCCTTCGCTATGATTGGAGTCTCCATGATTCTCATTACACTTGTTGCTAGACGGGCGTCAAAGTACCACGCCGACTGCAGGTACAGAGATCCAGATAACTACTGGTACCTTAAAAATTGCCGCAACCCCCTCCAGCAAATTCTCAAAGAGAACTACGGTACTTGGGGGGGCTTCTCTTCGAGTGCTACTTTAGCATCACTTCCACCTGATAAAATTAGTAGTGAATTACTCGCTTTCGCTATCTCCAACGGCGCGCAGTTTCTATTTAGTGTACTTTATTTGTTGCTCATTTATAATGTAACTCTCATATACATGGAACAAGAATGGGGTACTTTCGAGTTCCAGCACAAAAAGCCTAGGGCAACGATCGTATCGTAAGTTTGCTTCAAGTTCTCTGTTTCACCCACTTGAGTTTGTTCTCATCGCTCTGTCTGCTTCTTATACCTTCACTCTCCAATTATAGTATCAAATTATCCAGTCTAGCATACGAGATGTGAGCTTTCAATGTCTGGAAACTACTCAATGGTCGAATGAATCCAATATTTCACAGATTTTAACATGAATTGAATTCGTTATTCAAATCTGCAATTTTGGGATTACAATCCATGGCAACTCTATCTCAACACAACTTTCAATTCCTAATTTTTCTCAATATCCATCAAAATCCTCCCTCGATACGCATTGCTGACACCGCGATCTTACAGCGGGACAGCGTTCGAACAATCTTATTTCCTCCAACTACCTCCTAAGATTCTCCTTCCTCTCATGACCTTTGCAGCAGCCATGCATTGGCTCCTCGGCCAATCAATTTCAACCGTCGAATCCATTTACACGGATCCACTGCACGGTATCGAGCACTCGATTTATTATGTCACATATGCGGCATATCCGATTTTTTTGAGTTCGCTGTTGATGGTAGGACAGACAGCTGTTTGTTGGTGGGCTTTCACGTACAGGAGAGAGGGCTTCATTCCCCAAATGTATGGCAGTATTAGGACTTGCTGTGCCAGTACGACCGAACTTGAGGATTTTGGGAATGGAGGAATTAAGTGGGGTGATTGTGCGTTCACTTTTCTCTTACTTATTTGTGATGGTTGGCTAATGTTTTTGCTATGGTAGTGGGTATGGGTGAGAATTTTAGACATGCAGGGTTTTCGAATGCTGGCAAGTTGTCTCCTTTTTCTATTACACTCTTCCTTTCTCCTGTCTAATTCTCCGCTTGTCTATGCTTTTTCTTTCGCTCTTATCAGTCCACACATCACTAATCACCATAGTCCAAAATAGAACCAGGAAAAATTATACCAGGAGAAATATACTGCGGTCGTGGTTGATTTATCAAGCTATATGGATTTCGTTTCTATCATTGAGCTTTAAATATACCAAATAACGGATTTGGAACGATATAGTCTGGAGTACGTATAAAGGACATGGTTATACAGACCTTTTGGTTCGTGAATATTAGTACACTATTTTGATTTCCTTTTTTGAGATGTGTAAGAATGGAAACGGCGAGGATCATCAATAGTCCTGTATGTCAAAGGTTCAAATAATTATGTGAGGATCTCATTCTAGCGCTTTAACTATAAATTTTTGTCTCTGTATGTGATTTACTATAAAATTCACCAAGATATATAAGACGAATCCAAATGTGCTTACTCCGCAAGAAGACCATACCTCACCATAAATTGCCAAAAACCATTGAAATTGTACTAGTCGAACACGAACACATCGCACATGACTATTAGCTATTTCTAAACTATACTTGAGATTCCTCCTCACGGCCTCTTCACATCAATCTTCCTTCCCAATTTATCTTGTAGGCTACTTCTTCATACATCCTCCATTACGCATGTGATAAAGGTCCTACTGATGACGGTTCTACCGGCCATTCCAACCTAAAGATTCTAACCTTAACACTTATTTATTCTACAGTAAGAGCAAGCAATCAACTTACCGCCGAAAAATATAATAGCAAAGCATGATGCTGCTCCAGATATGACAATCGAGCAGTTACCTTGCACCTTCTTCGTCAGGATCGTCTATTTATGTATCAGAGTAAAATAAGGTGAGAGACCGCGAGAAGATACAACGGAGGTCGCTTCATCTTGAGAAAAATAGATTCTCTGTTGAGACATCAGTTCACCTAACTATTTGTCTAGCGGGAAAATAGACAAGATTTGCGGCAAGATAAAAACTTACGACATAATGATATTGTGTGGCTGAGACTTTTCTTCTGAGAAAATCACGGGAAATATGTGCAGAGTTACGACTATATATACATAACAGTTATATTCGGTTGAAAAATTAAGCAGCTGAGCTACTTCCAGATTGAACCAATCAGTTACGTGAGATAGGAGGAGCTCTTCACGAATCATACTTATGGGAATATCATCACATATTTCAGATGATGAACTCATTAGAATTTGGGGGTGCTCATCGCTCTCTCACATTCTAAGCGACCGAGTACGTCCATATAATCCACAGAGAAAATCATCAATCGATATCCTAACCCGCAACGCAGTCTCCATCCCATCCAAGTGACCTAACGAATTAAACTTTCGTGCAAATCATCCAGCTTATCATATTCATGATCATCCCCAGACACCCGGCCCCCTTTTTAGCCCAGCGCAGAGAATCTACTACATATTCTCAGCGCTCCAACTACAATTCCTCACATCCCATAGTACACTCTAGCAGAAATTCAAAGCTCAACACGATCAACAATCCTAGTAGTTGGTACTGAACCACTCGCCGGAAGTGAAGAGAATCCCAAACCAAGCATTCGACCATTCGCTAAAGTGGAGTGGAATTTCAAACCCCCTTCCTTAAAAGAAGACAATGATGGACCACAATACATGCTACTATTGAAACCATCCGTGGGACCAATAAGAAGATGACCAGTCCAAGAAGCCGAGTGTCGAAGATCGAGACATTGCGTGCAAGAAATTTTGTTCACTGTGTTTTGAGTTTCTAAGTGGTGTTGGATGGCTGCTTGGATGGTTTTGGCTTCGCAGTTGTGGCATTTTGCTCCCGGAGTGTAGATCCAGGATATATCTTCCACTGGGGTATTGAAGTTAGTAAAAGTTGTAGAACTGACTACTTTATGGAGGAAGAGAATTGGAGATTTGGTTTCTTTGCGTCAATTTCAGAAAAGCAGCTTTGGGATATCTTCACAGCCGGAAATATACTGAGAAACAAACCACGGGTTTAAGGTTAATAATTAGAAGAGAATAACTTACAAGAGCCTTCAGACTTCCGACAACGACGTTTTTCCACCATGACATCAACCGACTGCATCACGATTTCGATACAGACAAAAACAGCACAGATGACGAGCGTCCAAGTCACACTAATTTTAGCCATCTTAATCTGAGAAAAGAAGGATAACTTAAAACACCAAATTAAAGGTATATTGATAAGAATATCTCACTATTTCAGAGGAAATACTGTACAAACCTTTTATACACGATAATGAAGTACGCTTTCGGCGAGCAGCAGATGGAACGATTCCATCTTACTGGCTTTTCCTCGGCCTTTTGGAGGGGGATCCTCTTTACGAGTAGAACGGGTGAGATGGTTAGTGCAGAGGGTATTGGTTAGGTATTCTTATTGGCTTATGGGGATTTCATGCTGGGATTTTATTTTATATGGAGGATTGATTGGAGTTTTGTCAAGCATTGAATTTATAGATGAAGAATCATGAATGAAGAATGAGGTCAGATAGAGAATTAGGCATCTAGTTCATCGATTTGAAGTCGATGCTTTGGAAATCCTTAGAGGACTAGGCTTAAAATGGATGAAGTAATTTTCACACGGAAATATCTTCATGTAGGTAGGGAGGTAGGTAGGTAGTACTCTTTTACAACTTTTCCAAAATGTAAATACTGTACTGTATGAGATTTGAATGTGTGAATCTAAAGAAGAATATCAAAGAATATTATAGGGCTTAGCTTTTCATCATGATTCGACTCTATTGTACTTACGAAGTACTAGCCATAATGTTGTCCATTGTGCATCCAACCCAATATCACACAGCCCCATTCAGCCGAACACCCGAAACCAACCCACAGAAGCCCGAACCCGCGGATTTGGTACGCATTATAATTGATGAAGTGTCTTCTATTGAGAGCTTTTTGTACCACCCATTTATTCATCAAGCTTCGAAATCTCAGAAATGGATCTCCATGGAGTTTTAAGCGAGATCTTTCTTTTTGATGTTGAATATCACATGATAACATAACCATAGCAGAGATAGTGTCACGTGTTATTGCTGGATAGATATCTGCGTGGGTGGGTTATTAGCCGTAGAGACTTTGTGTTCGTAGCTCAGTAGTACTAAATGGAAAACTAGCCAGCCCAATTGCCTATCTTCAGTGTTACTGGTCTCATATTGAAGCATGCGTCTAGATCACGTGAAATACAACAGGCACTTTCTTGAGTTGGTGGACAACTGGTCGTGTGTACGGCGCCGAAAACCTTTC
The DNA here is from genome assembly GCA_025389075.1 of Sclerotinia minor. Taxonomy (NCBI): domain Eukaryota; kingdom Fungi; phylum Ascomycota; class Leotiomycetes; order Helotiales; family Sclerotiniaceae; genus Sclerotinia; species Sclerotinia minor. The sequence goes on along the minus strand of QRFH01000015.1, from coordinate 415,312 downwards.
AATTTTACTATTTATAAAGTACCTCATGGCCAATAGTCGTAACTCGGGAGAATTCCCTACGGCTCTCGTGTCCGTCCTGTGGCCACGACAATCACTATTGTGGCTTATCTCGACAGACTGGCGAGGCTAGATATCTACCTAGATACCGAGTGTCAAATATATCTTAGACACACTACTCATGCTGCAAGAGAATATAAGGCCATTCACTTAATATGGCCTCTTTTCCTTTTGTAGTTCGTAGTTCGCAGTTCAGCAAATCGCAGCACGTGTCTAAGGTTAGAGTGGAGGCTGTAACAACCAGAACATGTCATCATACCATCCATACTGTACTTAGCTAGAAGCTTTGGTTTAAAAGAATGAATCAGTCAAGCTGAAAGAAATAGCCTAATGTATTCGTTTTTCTACTTACTTTTTTAAATTAAAGAGTATCTGGACAAATATAGAGAGAGATGTAAATGCACGTTAAAGGACTCCATCACACCTTGATTATGACCCTGAAGACCCTTGAAAGTACTACGTCATTTGGTGATTAAGGGTACAGCCTTACAGGGGCACTTGCAGCGTGGCTAACACGCCCAATTGCAAGTTAAAAATAGGAGAACGACATGTGAAAAGGAAATTATTTTACCTGATTATATAACCTTATATGATTGGGTGAAGAGGGTGAGTGTGAGGGTTGTTACATATACAGAAGAAATTCCTTTCGGAGATTTAGTATGATAGATTTGATAGTATGTAGAAAGAAACATTGTTGTCCCCGGTATCCGCTAAAATAGTATGACATAATTGGCGTCGGGTGTCATAATTATCAAAAATTATGATGCTTCACATAATTCTTCTCTACAGTGTACATTCACCTCAATAACCTCGCTTCAAATCAAATTTCACTCTTATCCCTTGATCTAGAAATTCATCACCGACGCGAACCTATGACGATAGCATCAACCAAAACCAATCAACCCCCTGTTGACCCTGGAAAACTTTATTTTTCCTGTTTGTTGAATTACTTGACTTTTTATTTTTTTCCAAGATGCCTCAAATCAAGATATGCGGCCAACGCATGCACCACTCTGTGTGTATGTCACTTTCCTAGGAATTGATAAGAATGTACGAGTACTTGATTATTAAAGCTTAGAAGATTCCTCTCTTCTATTTCATATTACATACTCCAATTGACATTCTACAATTAATTCAAAGGCTACGAGTCAAGTTGACTTTTCGACTTGTTTACTTACAGTCTACACAATCATCTCTCCTCAAACCTCTTCAAATACTTCTCATCGAATAACCTCACAAACCAAAACACCAAACCCCCCAAACTTCAACACCAACTCACCATCTCGTCAAAATGGGCGCGACCGGTTTCCTTCATCATATTGGCACATTCCTCCTCTTCGCATCCGCTATCCTCCTCCTCATAACAACTATCTCCGCACCTGTTATCAATGATATCGGAATCATGAAAGTCAAATTGACCAATGGAACCGCATCACATCATTCCGTGGTCTCATTTGGTACATTCGGATATTGCGTTTTGGATATCGATTCGTAAGTTTCTTTCTTTCTTTCCATCTTCCTTCAATTTATATACTCCATCTCTCCCGTCACCCGTCATGCGACATGATATAATACTTCCAGCATAAACAGAGTTAAATACCTAATGATACTAACAAATCAATACAGAGACGGCAACGACTACTGCACCAAAAAACACATCGGCTACAACCCCGCTTCCACAATGTCCCACATCGAATCCACCCACTTTAGCCACGCCTCCGAAGACACATCCAAAGCCCTAACGCGCGTAATGATTCTCCACCCCATCGCCTGCGGCATCATGTTCATAGCATTTCTCCTCGCCCTCGGCGCTGGCTTCATCGGTTCATTCCTCGCTGCGCTCGTCTCCGCCATCGCATTCATCATCTCCGTCGTAGCCATGGCGTGCGATTTCGTCCTCTTCGGCATCATCAAAAATCACGTCAACGGTGATAAATCTGGTAGTCATGCTTATTTTAGCGTGGGTATCTGGTGTATTTTGGCGGCGATGATTGCGGGGTTTTTGGGCGCGATTGTGGTTTTTATTACGTGTTTGAGTAAGAGGATGCATAGTAAGAGGAATAGAGGTGTGGATGAGAAGGGGTATGTGGGGGGTGTGAAACCTGCTAGGAGACATTTTTGGCAGAGGAGGGGTTGATAGTGGGGTTTTGTTCTGGTGTGTGAGGATGGGGATGGAGTGGATGATTTTCGAGTTTTGTTGTGAGGGTGGTAATAGGGGAGGGAAGAGAGAAAGGATGAAGACTTATGATGATATGACCGCAACGACATTTCTTTTTGTTTTTTTGAATCTTAATTTGTACCCTTTTTCGAGCGAGAGATACCACCCATTCTATACTACACAGTACTACACAGTACTGTAGAGAATGCTCTAATGTATTCTAGTTTATATTCTACATACCTATATATTCTTCATAATAGCAATATAAATCACGATAATAATAAAATTTGTTTATAGAAATACAAATATAAGTTTTTTGATATTAACTCTATCATCTTTACTCGAGCTAGTTTTTGATGAAGACGAGACCTAGGTTTTTATATTTTGATTATTATTGAATAGATCTTTTTAAAAAGATATATTAATTTTAATTTTTCAATATTTTAATTGAATATTTGAAAAATATATTTATTATTTATTTATTTAAATAGTAATAATAATCATTTTATTATAAAATTATTAAAAATATTTTTTTTATTTTGTTATTAATTGAAAATTATAATATTTTAAAATTTTGGTTTTTGATATATTTGATATTTTCAATATATCTTTTGATATTTGAAAGTGGAAAATTACTTAGATATTAAATTTTTAATATATATAATTATATATATTGAATTTATATAAATTTTTGAAATATTTAGTTTTTATACAAAAATATTTTTTTTAAATCTCTGGTTTTTATTAAAGATTAATTCAAATGGTAAGATTATATTTAAATGATAAAATATGTTAAAAGGAATGACCTTACACAGGGAATAGTTGTGACGCCTCACACCTCCGGGTCACGTGGCATGCCCCGTTTGTATTTAATCAGGAAAACTCTCTACTCTTGTTTTCCTTCTTCTTTTCTCCTTAGCTTAGTATTTTCTAATACAAGATACTTTACCCAGTATTCTTGAGTGTGACATAATACTAAGCTCATCTTACACTCTTTCCCGTACGCTGGGAAGTAAAAATAATTGCGTATAGACTACGAACCTACGAACCTACGAACCTACGAATCTACGAGCTCTGAAATTTACGTATCGATCAAATCGTAATTGATTATCACACTAGAATTCTGAACCGAAAGAAACAAACACAGAATTGATCTCGAAATGGCAACTCAGAAATCCCCAGCCCCTCACGAAGAACAGAAGGGGGAACACGACATTGTTCCCGATCTCCCTGAATCCGTCAGTCAAGGCAAGAGAAGAGAACGCAGACTCCTGAGTGCACTTGATGCAGTCGACCAGGGCCTTTTGCCAGATATGGCTGCAGAAGCCTATAATTTCTTATTTGGAAGCGTTGCTGAAGACTTTGAACGATACCTCCCGGCGGACTTGCTATCTATTAGCAACGAGATAGCAAGGTGGTCCGACGAGGTATACATAGATCAACAGCGCCATCAAAAGGAGATGGCCTCGATCAAAAGACAACGCGATCGTTTAGCTGCTCAGAACATAGAGATATCGCAGAGCCTTCTAGAAGCAGAACAGAACGAGGTTGAGTACGAAAGTCGGATCACCAGCCTCGAGGCGGAGATCGTTGACCTTCGTAAAGCCCGGTCAACGGCGTCGCCTCAACCCGCCTTCAAGATCCCAGACCCTGAGTTCTTTGAGAGCTCCTCCACTGGCATTTCTTGGGAACAATGGAAAGATAAAATGATGAACAAGATTCGCGCTTCTGGAAACTCCGACCCCGTCGCACAATTGGCGTATATACACAGTCGTCTGAAGGGACCTCCTGCTGAGCAGGTACGAGCTCGTTACCGTACTGATGCTTTGAACCCTTACACTAGCATCGAAGAAGTCTTTGCTACTTTGGAAGATATCTACGGGGACCCCAACAAGAAACAGGACGCCCGACGCAAGTATAATGCTTTATACCAAAGAGGTCGGCCGTTCCCTGAGTTCTATGCCGAGTTCCAATTGTATGCGTCAACCGCTGAAATCACCGACCAGGACCAATTACTGGAAGATCTGACCTACAAGTTGAGCAACGAACTCAACGATAAGATGATCACCTCCCATGCAACTACTTTGACTGAATATGTAAAGGATTGCCAAAATTCGATTATCTTTTGCAGCAGCTAAAGCCTGCCAAATCGCATATGGGAACCCGCAAAGGCATTTACAGAGGGACCACTATTCCTTCACCCTCTTCCGCCCCCAAAATGCAGATGAAGTTCGAAAACCCGGCTGTGCTCCCCGCCAACAAAACCCCTGTCAAGAATCGCCCGGTCTATGACGATCCTGCTCGGCAAGCGCTTAGTCGTGCTGGTGCCTGCTTCCGCTGCCATCTGCCAGGACATTTAGCCCGCGATTGTCCCAACAAGGTACAAGTGATCGATGTCGATGAATCGGATGAATCGGGAAAAGAAACCCCTTAAGGGAAGACTCCTCCTTAAGGGCTCTACAGATCGGGAAACTCGATATCGATCTATGTCAGAAGAAAAAGAGGAACTTTGAATTCCCATGTACTATAGAAAAAACGGGATAACCATCTCTGCTTTCTTTTTACCTGACACTGGAGCAAGCGGTAAAATTTACGTGAATAAAAAACTCGCCTTTGATATCGCTGAAAGAACAAACCTCCCCCTCGAACCCATCAAGCCTCGTACTGTCCATGGCTACAATCAACAAAAGGCTAACCCTATCACTCAACGTTTGAAAACAACCCTCACCATCGGTCATCGCAAGTTCCTTGATGTTTATCTATATGTTATAGAAGAATTAGCTTGTGATCTCATCATTGGAAGAGAGTGGTTAGCACAACAAAAGGTATTGTTGGACGTAGCTAGATCGAAGATCCTATGGCCCGGAGAACTCATGAATTCACCTGATAAAGAACCATCACGATCGATGAAAGGACCAACGCCCGAAGGAACTACACCTCATCGGATAGCATTGATCAACGCTATCGGATACCGAATGAACGCCCGGAACCGGAAGAATCAATGCTTTACAGCCACAAGTTGGGAAATCGATCAGATCCTATACCAAAGGGAGCACTCTGTCGAAGATCGCCCAGAAGAAACAGAACTGGAAACGCTGCAACGAACTATCCCTAAAGAATATCATGATCTCATTGATCTCTTCTCCAAGAAAAAGGCAAATGCTCTACCCCCTCATCGGAATAGCGACCATAAAATTAGATTGACACAACCCAACAACTTGACATTGTCTCCATTATATCGACAAACGACCCAGGAATTACAAGCTTTAAAGAAGTTCATCGATGAAAACTTGAATCGGGGATGGATCGCTCCTAGTAACGCTTCGTTTGCTGCACCTATCCTCTTCGTCAAAAAAGGCTAATGGGGATCTGAGGTTATGTGTGGACTACCGGAAATTAAACGAAATCTCAGCTAAAGATGGCTATCCGCTTCCAAGGATTGACGAGATCCTCTCACAAATGTCCAAAGCCAAAATCTTCACGAAACTCGATCTACGCGCTGCCTTCAATGCTATTCGAATGCATCCCGATTCAGAGGAACTCACTGCGTTCCAAACTTGCTTTGGACAATTCAAATCGCTGGTTTTGCCTTTCGGATTGTCAGGAGGACCCAGGACTTATCAACGGTTCATCAATAATCTCTTGATGGAGAACCTGGGAAACTTCTGTACCGCGTACCTGGATGATATCATTATCTACTCTACAGATCCATCAGAACATACTGCCCAAGTCAGATGGGTATTAACCAAATTGAAAGAGGCCGGCCTGTCTGTTGACATCAAAAATGCGATTTCTCGGTGTCACGAATCAAGTATTTGGGATTCTATGTATCGACAGAAGGCTTGGAAGTTGACCCTGAAAAGATCAAAGATATACTGACCTGGAAAAGGCCTACAACAGTCAAAGGAGTACGAGGTTTCCTAGGATTTTGTGGTTTCTATCGCAAATTTATCAAAAACTACGGACGAATCGCACGCCCTCTAGATAAGCTCACGCAGAAGGGACGAACCTTCGATTGGGATCCGGACTGTCAAAAAGCCTTCGAAACACTGCGACAAGCTGTAACAGAAGCTCCGGTCCTGCATTACTTTCATCCAGACCGCCTCACTAAGGTAGAGACGGACTCTTCCGACGGGGTGACAGGTGGCATTCTCTCCCAATTGGATCCTGCGACAAAGGAATGGCATCCGTTGGCGTTCTTCTCTAAGACTATGAATCCCGCAGAATGTAATTACGAGATCCATGATAAAGAAATGCTGGCTATCCTGCAAGCATTTCAGCAATGGCGAGTGGAGCTCCAAAGCGTTGAAAATCCCGTCCAGGTCTATTCTGATCATCAATCTCTGGAGATCTTTATGCGAACTAAAAAGCTGACAGCACGCCAAGCACGATGGGCAGAATACCTTTCTCAATTCAACTTCCAACTGGAATATCGTACTGGAAAAGCAAATGGACAAGCTGACGCCCTAACCCGGCGCGACGGCGATATACAGAGCCAAAAAGAGCGAATGGAGGCCAATCGCCTCGGTATTCTCCTAAAGCCAACAATGCTCTCCCCCGAAGTGCGAGCAGAAGTATTAGCGCCTCTTGTGGAAGATATCGATCCTGGCCTGGGACAGATGCTACAGGTTTTGCAGGCTAACCGTACTGCAACAGAACTAGAAGAACAACGCACCTTGGCACGAACAGAAGTGAACGGGAAATGGACGATGGTTGATGGCTTATTGCTTCGATCTGGTAAGCTAGTGGTACCAAACGCTATGGTTGTTGACAGACCATTACGAACACTCTTGATCAAAGAAGCTCATGAACAAGTTTCTACGGGACACCCTGGTATTCGTAAATCGACAGAACTATTGATACAACGATATTATTGGAAAGGATTGCCTCAGGATGTTGAAAGATATATTCACAATTGCAGCATATGCCGACGTGCTCATATACCCCGTGACAAGACTCCCGGCTTGCTTCAACCGCTCCCTGTCCCTGAAAGACCCTGGCAGCATCTAACGATGGATTTCAAGAGCTTCCCGAAGTCAAAAAAGGGTCACGATGCAATCCTGGTATTCATGTGTCGATTGAGCAAGAAATCGACAACCATTCCGTGCTTCCAAACTGCAGATGCTAGAGATCTCGCTCGAATGTTTTTGGAACGAATTTACCCTTATTACGGACCACCTGATAGTATCGTTTCAGATCGCGGCCCACAATTCGTGTCGGACTTTTGGACGGAGGTATGTTCGATCTTAGGTATCAAAATGAAGCTATCGACAGCAGATCACCCCCAAACAGACGGCCAAACGGAAAACATGAATCAATACATCGATCAACGCCTACGCCCCTTCGTGAATTTCTACCAAGACAACTGGGACGAGCTGATACCTATGATGGATTTCGCTCAAGCTACCTTAATACAAGAATCGATTGGACAAACCCCATTCTTCACGATTTTAGGTTTTGAACCCCGCACCAGCTTCGATTGGAAGGAAATACCCGCCAGAACACCAGCCGCCGCTAGGTGGAATCGAAGGGAGGCTCAAGCGTGGACCGAACGTCTATATAACGCTTGGAAAATCGCTGGCTCTAATATGCTGGTCGCACAGGAACGTCAAAGAATGCAAGCTAATAAACGACGTCGCGAAGTTGATTTCGATGTCGGGGATATGGTATATGTAAGTACTAAGTCCTGGAGGACTAATCGGCCTAGTCGCAAACTTGGAGACCAGATGAGCGGCCCCTATAGGATCCTAGAGAGACGCGGAAACGCATTCAAGCTAGAATTGCCTGCAGAGATCAAAGTACACCCGTACTTTAATCCTGAGAAGCTCCGCAAAGCCGCAGAAGATCCTTTGCCTGGACAAGTTCACGCACCACCTATACCTGAAGAGGTCGATGGCAACTTGGAATGGGAAGTCGAAAAAATACTTTCAGTCCGCAAAGTTTACGGACTGCTCCGCTACAGGGTTAAATGGCGTGGTTTCGATACCGACATCGATGAATACTCACCTACCGATCTTAAAAACTCACCGCTAGCACTAAAAGCTTTTCACAACGAGTACCCTGACTTACCCGGGCCACCAAAGAATCTTAATTACTGGTTAGAATGCGCATTGGAAGATAAGGTTCCGGAAGATCGATTGGACGACAACGAGGAGAACTAGACCCTGCTTCAGCGGAAACGTATGGCTCAAGCCTGAGGACAGTCTTGACGTTTGAGAAGGGGGGTAGTGTGACGCCTCACACCTCCGGGTCACGTGGCATGCCCCGTTTGTATTTAATCAGGAAAACTCTCTACTCTTGTTTTCCTTCTTCTTTTCTCCTTAGCTTAGTATTTTCTAATACAAGATACTTTACCCAGTATTCTTGAGTGTGACAATAGTGGGGAGCTGATAGGGCAGAACTGAGGTAATATTGGTCTAGTATGTTAATCACTCTTCTAAGTTCTACGGAAGTGCGAAGCTCTCCTACAGAGAGCTTCTCAATCTAGTCCTAATAGGACTAGTGCCCTGTGCACGTGCTACGCAGGAACCATTCACTTTAACAAAATAGTTAATTTGAGATTAATTTTATATCAGTATAAAAAATATTTCATAATTTGGATAACAAACCAAGTTTTTTAACGAAACTTCATATGCAATCTGATAAAATATCTATAATGTTTAATTTGATAACTGGTTTATTAAGGTTAGTGGTGAATCCTTTTGTTTATACTTGAGTATGAACCTGGAAAATTGGACTGTGTAACCTAACCTACAGAGTAGAATTCATAGAATTATAAATTCTACGAATTCGTAGTATCAAATAGGTTTAGTATACTCCATGTTACTCCAATATTTTAAGATGCACTGCCACTTGAAAACAACACATAGATCAAGTAGATTCGCAGCATACATCAGCACCGGAATCAAAAACTCCCATCTTTACCAAATGAGGTTCGCAAGAAGTTGAGATCTGTACCTAGTTAAGGTTACAGCCGCTCGGCTCCTTCTAATGACTTCCGTAAAACGATACAATTAGGTGAGATGAAATGAGATTTGTATATAATAAGAGGTAGACTTAGGCCAAGTATCTTTTCATTCTTCAAATCATTGTTATTTATCATCGATTAACACTTCATCAATTAATCTAATACTCTCATTTCATCAACACAACTTTCATTACAATCATGAGCATTTTAGTCAAACTCATCGGATCAGGAGTCGGTCTTGTATCCGAAACAATTCATCATCATAGAAATAAATCTTCATCAAATCTGCGAGCTTCTTCGAATAATGGTGAAAGCAGTCGAGCGGGTGCTCAATTAGATCACACTTACTCGTACAACAATGCACCTCCTCAATATGTTGAAGTGTCTCCAGAGGAAGCCAATAAACTGATAACTAAAGGCCAAGCTGCGCCAATAAACGAGAAAGAAAAGTGTCAAATCGAAAAAGAACTTGAGAATGAGGATTCTTCGGATACAGAATCTGAGGAAGGCGATGAGGAAGCTTGGGCTTTGGATGAAGCGGCAAATTCATCCAATCCGACTACTCCTTCCGAGGAAGCTTCTCAAGATGCAGATGAACTTACAGATGTATTCTTACGAAATCATCCTCCTCCAGCATATACTGCTTCGAAGCCGAAATTATCTTGTCCGGTTATCCTCCCACAGCGCAGACCAAGAGATAAGAAGCGTGGATTTATTAGAGCATATGCACCTGTTTTGGAAGATTGTGGAATCGACGAAGCTACATTTTTAGATTTTCTAAAAACTTTCTACCATGCGAGTAAATCTTCTCCATGGTTAAATGTTATAAATGCAGCGGCTGGAATCGTAGGTTTTGTTCCTGGTCCCATTACCATGGGTGTATCAATCGCTACTCAATTTGCGGTTGGTGTAGCTATGGAACTTCAGGCACGATCAAGGTTAGTTTTCATAATTCTAAAATTATTCACGAGCTAATAAATATTCCGCAGAACGAAGACTTTCCTCGATAAAATGAATAATGAATTCTTCATGCCGCGTGGTCTTTACTGCTTAATACTTACATATAAGCCCGAATCATCAGCAACTCATGCTTCGGTTGATATTAATAAGGCGATTTCATCATCTCTTGATGATACAACAACAGGATTTAGGAAAACATTGAAGAATATCAAACTTTCAAGTGGGACGACATATGGAGAACTCGAAATGCCAGAAGCAGCACCATTAATATTTCCAGCATTAAATCAAATTGTCGAAATGGAAGGAAATGAACATCTCCCCAAAAGTAACAAATTCAAAGACAGTGGAAAATTCGTCACCGATTACTTCGATCGTCGAGCTCAAGCTAAATATGTAAGTTTTTTTTTTTCTTCTTCTCTTCAAGATACCTATCCCCATCTTTCCTTCCCTTCCTTCCTTTCCCCTCACATCACCCCAAAATCCTAACCCACCAAAAACCCCAGGCAATACAAAATCCCACCAGCACCCTCGCAACCCCAAACCCACAATTCCTCTCCCGCTACTCAGATCCCAGTCACCCCGCCAATAGCGGTTCTCTCATCTCCCTCATCACAGGCGGACATATTAATCCCCAAGCGCGAAAATTGGAACGGAGAATAGCTAGGGGTGAAAGAAGACGAGATAAGAGAATTAGATCGGCGGATCGCAGTGGTGAGGTTGTTACAGTGGAGACGGGTAGGAGGAGAGGGGAGGGGATTGTGAGGAGGATTTTGAAGAAGGTTGGTTTTTTTCTTTTTTTGAGGGTTTTTGGGGCGTGAAGGGGGTCGCGGGAAATTTTGTGGGGGGTTCATTGGTGCTAATTTTTTTTAGGATGTTCTTTATCTCATGGTTGTGAGTTTTGATCCGGAGAGTGCGGAGTATCAGGCTGGTTTGAGGAGTGTTGGGGAGGAGAGGGGGATGTAGTGTCTTTGGGTTTTGGGTTTTGGGTTTTGGGTTTTGGGTTTTGGGTTTTGGGTTTTGGGTTTTGGGTTTTGGGTTTTGGGTTTTGGGTTTTGGGTTTTATGTTTTGTGTGAAGTGAAGTGATGTGATATGATATGATAGGGAATTAGATATGTACCCATAGACAAATATTATTATCTTAATTATCTCTTTTATATAAATATTAAATAGATAGTAAAAAGTCGTAATTGGATTGTTATATTTCCTTTTTTTTTTTAAAAAAATAGAAAAAATTTATTATTTTCTAGTCGAGTAATTATAATCTTTATAAATAAAAAAGATTATTATATTATAAATGTGAATAAATATATCTAAATTATATTCTTATTTTAATTAACTTATTTATTAATATTATCCTTCAAAATTTTTTTCTTTATATTAATATTTTTAAATAAAACTAACATCTTTAAATCAGAAAGATGTAAAGAAACTTACATTTCGATTAATGATAATATCCTTTTCTTCACCGGTCTAAGGATCTGATTCTATCACCAACGCTTCAAGCATCAAAACAGCAAACAAGACTGCTCATGCGGTATGGAAAAAGAACCATATCACTTCTTCAGATGCGCAATAAACAATCTAAAGCGCTCAAACTGGCCCCTCTCTCCAACAGAGATACGCTCCGACAAACAGGCGATCACATATATTAAAAAACTCTTATATACACCCAGCAAGCTCACTCAACTGATTGTAGACTCAGAATTCTATACTCAGATCTGCCCCAATTACTAAAGGGCCTCGGAAAAAGGTTTACCTTTTCAACAAAGCGCCTGTTCCCCTCATTAACTCTTCACTCAACTGATCACTCTAATACATATTACCTCTCAAAACCGCAAAACACAAACCCAACATACAGTGCAAGAGCGCTGACGCTCAGTTAACCAAACAGCAATCCACCCCCGCTCTCCCCCATTCCAGTCAAGGGATCAAAGCCTTCATCGAGCCTACTCACCCGGGAACCAAGCTCCACCCTAACAACAACCCAGATCAGACATGCCCTTTTACTATAAGAGGAGGATCATACACGCAAAGGAGCGAACAGCCCCTGGCATTGAAGTTAAACTGTTAAATTTGGCTGCGACGATCACGCCGCTTAAAAGCTCCTTATCTTAGCACGTCTCAATACCCCAAGGGAGGTTCGAAGTAGACGTTAATCAATATAAATAAAATAAATAAAATAAATAAGGATCTGATTCTCTTTTGTTACTGATGTGGTGAGTTAATTTAATAGTTTTAGTTTTATAAATGTTTATTTGTTATATACAGTGAACATTTAGAGCTATTAGGAGCACCTTTCTGGGCGATAACATCCCATATAACATAGAGTACGTCCTAGTAGCTTAAAATCTCTGATAAAAAGTCTCTATACCTATACCTATTCAGATTTCAACTTTCTTGTATATATATGATTATGAATGAAGACAGAGGAAGTATTCTGTATCTTACCCGTGACTAATACCAGTATAGCTTTATTTGTCGAGTTAAGGCAAGGATTAAGATAAGTATACTTAGAATGAATTTGATCTTCTATTCGGTAAATCTCAAAAACACCTTGTTCAGAAGATCAGTTACCATGCACTTCCATCAATTACCAAAGACTGTCGAAAATATTTGTAGGGATGAAGTCAGTAAGTTAAGTCGTAGCAAGGCAGGCCAGCATGTAATTGATGAGTAGGAAATCTGATATTAGGAAGTCAAGGTGGGTGGTATCAAAATAGATCGCATTTAATATCCATCAGCCGACAAAGCTTAGATCGTGGTGTCCTAACATAATATTTGAAACCAGAGACGGCCATGCCATTTATTAATTCTTTAGAGCTCTACTCGCAGTGACTACTGTAATGGACGGATTATCTTTTCATCGACGAACAATAACAAAATATGAAAAGAAATGAATATACATCGAATTCTATGCTTTGAGTTGGTGGTGGGTGGGTGGGTGGCTAAAGAGATGTGTCACTTTTCACTAAAGGTGAGTATATTGTCTTGATACAATACTATTCATATAGGCAATATATATCTCTAATAACAGGAAATTCGTACAAACTATAGTTCTACATCTTTTGATGCTTCTACAGTAGGAAGAGTCAGTTCACTCGATATGGTCTACATTGATAGCAAGTCTTTAGAGTGAAGTGTATTCCCAATCATTACTATTATGATAGGCCCGGTCGCCTAATCAGGACAAACATTCTCCGAGGCGCGCGGTACAAATATCTTCAACACCAAATACGCGCTCCTTGGAAATAGTGAAAAGTCCGGCAAAAAGTGACTATAGCAAAGGAGGTGCAAACTGGCTACATAACATACGGTATGGAAAGGCTTTAGCGAGCTGAGCAACAGGCTTACGGTGACAACTTCTTTCAACTTTATTCAAGAGTAAACGCTGTATTGCCCAAGCCCAGCTCATTAAAACATTTGAGATTGATTGGTTGAAATCAAAACGAAAAATTCACCACTTGTGCGAAGGAGCATCAAGTTCATGGAATATAATGATTTAGGCATAACTTGCAAAATTTCGGAATGCTTCGAGCTGTTTAAGTTATCTTATAACAAATACACTTGCCAATACGAAGATTGAAGGAATTGAAAGTGGGGAAATGACTAAACCCGAGTTCAACTTGCTGAAGCGCTCCTACACGGAGAGCTTGCACTACAAGGACATCACGCTCTACAGCAAGATAGGCTACACCTATAATGGCTTCAATCATTTTGTTAGTCAAACGGCCAACTCAGGTCGTAAACCACAATACAAGCTCAATTCTTTTGACTCTGCGGGGATGTATCTGGCCTAGTATCTGGGTGTAAAGACTCAATATGCGAGTCAAACCACTCCGTACTTCCAACATCAATAAAGCCTAACGTAAGTCATGGCGTAATGCGTCTAATGGCGTAATGCGTCTAGTTGCGGGGAACCACTCTATTAAAATCTCAATTATTCAACAATCAACTATAATACAATCTCCAATATCACTTTCAGATTCATCTTCAACTTCTTCTCCAATATCCTCTTCAGTCTCAGTCTCATATTCAATTACTTTCCCTTTCCCTTTTCCTTTTTTCATTGTCTGTACTTTAGTAGCTTTTTCGGCTTCCACTACTGCATCACATAATTCTTGCGTAGAAATATGAAAATGACCCTTCAAAACTAGTCTCTTTCCTTTCTTACGTATCGTACGTTTCTTCATAATAGCTCGTAAATTATTCGCATCGTGTTGGTGAACAATACTTTGAGCTCGAAGTTGCTCACTCCCAATCGTCAATTTTCGAATGTATTGACGAACCGGGGTTGAAAGAGTCGTATCATTTTCAATTGTTGAATTTAAAAGGTTATTTGCTGTTTGTAAGATTGCTACACCCGGGGGTGAGCTATTGACGAAGACTTGATTAAAAATATCAAATTGGGTTGGTTCTTTGGATATTTCGACTTCGGGGGTAAACTCTCGACCCAGTGTACGGAATACTCTCTGTGGATTAAATGGATGTAACCCAGCTCCCCGCCATGCCGATTCGATATTTTGATGATGGCATACATCGGCTCGAGCTTTAATATATGCCTCCATCCATTCAATCTTTTGTATTCGTACAAGTTGAGCTTGATTCAAATCAGAAAGTGCTGCGGTGAGCCGTTTTTTCAATGGACCGAAAACCGCAACATCAAGTGGCTGGAAGCAAATGCGAGGTATGAGGAGGAAGTATAAGAAGTACAATTCGATTTTGAAGGCAGTGAGCTATAAAGCTTCCACTAATATGAGAATCGTGGCCATCGCAGATGAGAAGCCGATATTTGCCACCTGCTTTTGCACGAGTTGCAGGTTCGAAAACGCGTTTTAGCCATTCTAATCCATGAAGATTGCTTGTCCAGCCCTTTTTATTTGCTGAAAAGAACCAGCTACCAAGAACTTCCTTCGGAATCCAATTTTGAAGGACATTTTTACCTTTAAAAATCCCGAGTGGTGGAAGAATGGATCCATCCGCACAAATACACTCTACCATTGAAATCCACTCTTGACGGCCTGGATGTGCTTGATGTTTTGTACGAAGTGTAGAATCGATAATAATTCGAGTTGATTCCATTGTCCCAATTGAATGTCCAGACTCATCCATATTATATTCGTCTTTCTTCTCAATTCCATAATCCTGAATCGCTTTTTGATACGCGTCAAACCAAGTACTACATGTTTCCCTGGTTGCACCATCCATTCTTACAGATTCAATTCGACGGCCAATAACAACTGTAAGATGAGGGTGTCGTTTGATAAATCGTGGAACCCATTCATGACCAAGAAGGTGTTGTGGTGGGAGTTCAAGGGAGTCAAATGAGGGGCAATCCAAATTATAAGTCCGTTTTGAACGTAACTCCTCAGCCAATTCTTTTAACAACTGATGGCCTGGTGAATAGCCGCTAATTGTCAATTGCTTTATCCACTTAAGAAGTACATTCTCTTGTACAGCAGAAAGTTTCTGTTGCGATTGACGTGCTTCAGAACGCGATGAACCCCCTTTGACGCGTCGCGTCACAGTATCTTTAGAAAGCCCCAGTTCTTTTGCAGCTTCATATGAAGACTTATACTTTCCATTTTGAACTCCTAATACTGCTTCAGCAAGTCGAGATTCCATTTCCTGCGCTTTTAAACTTTTTCGACGGACCATTATTGAATTGTTGCTTTTTTGATGGGGTGGTCCCCCACAATTAGACGCATTACGCCATTAGACGCATTACGCCATGACTTACGTTAGTCATAAACTGTTTGTGGCAATTTTTGGTGGGATTAGGTTCTGTTACATGACAAGTTTTCGGTACATGAACGATTGGTGAAAGCCATCCAGGGACTTCGCAGACCCTAGCCAGAGAGCAATACAACCTTACTTATCAGCCAGCTTCAAACGGTGCACTTACACAGTTGATCAGGAGCAATCACTGATAATTATCAGTATGACTCTCAAGACCCTCAAACTGCCGCACCGTACAGTTTAAAATATTCCTATATTCAACATATGATTTACAATATCCGACCTGTGGGCGACGCTCTCAAGAGAACATCCACACTCCCGAGGCTGGATATTATCTACTTAGTGTACTTATTCGATGTCTGGGAAGTTACAGCAGTGCATGAATACAAATGGTAACAGAACTGAGATTCATTACG
The DNA here is from genome assembly GCA_025389075.1 of Sclerotinia minor. NCBI lineage: Eukaryota > Fungi > Ascomycota > Leotiomycetes > Helotiales > Sclerotiniaceae > Sclerotinia > Sclerotinia minor. The sequence continues at coordinate 399,017 of QRFH01000015.1, read as the reverse complement.
ATGCGTTTGGAAGATTCTAGCAAGTGGTGTACGTACTGTGGCTGTTAGGACGCCTATCTATGATAATACAAGCCCAATGACCAAAAGCCGCGCGAAGGATGAAGTAAGAAACACGCATATAACTAGAAAATTGATAGAACATGATGTTGGCGATGAAATGAAGCGAAGTGTGTACGAAGGAGAATCAAGTTCTGCCAAACCGACTTAGCAAGACAGCAGTAGTGCTGTAGTGCAAAGTGAGACTTTCAATATGATGCCTAAAACCATCCGCTCGATTATCAATGTCAAGGAGGCTAGCCCTGCGCCGACTAAAAAGGAAATCTCCTTCCATGGCAGCGTTTTGTCTTTGGTAATCACGGTAACATTGTTGAATCTAGTACAGTATTTTAAGAAGGTAGTTCAAGTACTCCTGCGTTTTGATAACACACAAGATTTTCCTCAACTTACCATTACACACCAAAGCTATTCCCCTGAGGTTGTCCTGGAGTATGATGAGAGTGGCTGTTCAACGCGTGATGAATAAGGTTGAAGACCAACATGATAACATGAGGTATTTAACTGGGGTGCTACAGCCCAACGGTAGTATTCTGGCACAATACCTGTATGATATAGTTAGAAGCCGGGATGCCAGGTGAAGTATCCGACAGACCAGACACGGGCTCTTTATATCGGGCATTTCTTATAGTCGTGGAAAAAGGAGGGCAACAAGTTAGCTTTTTGTCCAATAGATCTGAGTATCGCAGAGAAACAATATCTTAAGAAGATGGTAGCACCAAGACCCATCTCTGGGCTTCGAATTGCCAATAGTATTTCTCGCCACATTAGATTCTCAGACTTACCAAATTCAGAATCGGCAGTACAGCCCGTATTAATGCTCTGGTTGCGGGAATAGGTCTTCCTTTCCTTCTATAAGCTTTAATAGACGATAACAAGGTCTGGTTACTGAATGACACCATCTAGGTAGTCCCACCGGTTCCAAAATTCCCAACTTAGACGATTCCATAAGCCGGATACTTGGAGTCCATTTGCATCCGGGAAGATCAATCCTTATATACTTGACTCTGTCCGGTAACACGATTAATCGAATCGATTCAATGGCCATTTCGGTCAAAATGATACTAAATTTGGATGGAAACATCTTGTTGTGGCGGTGGTTTGAATTGCCCTTAGCTATAGTATAGGTGTTTGTATCTTAACTGGTGGTGCTAGGTCAGCCATACATGTTAGCGTGCTATTGTAGCAAGTGTTTTCGTCGACGCGACATCCAAAATAATCGGAAGTAGGATTGAGGGATAAGAAATCAGAGCTGGTTTAGATGCTCATGTTGGACTGATATGCGGAATTAGCGGTAAATCTAGCAGAGGAGCACTAAAGGAAGAGTACAAATCTACCAAGACTTTGCCGGTGGTTCACAGAAAGACAGCAGGTCGGCAGCCTCATACACTTTCAAATGAAGCAGTTAGTGGTGGTGCTAGCGAGAGTGTGGCAGAAACTGCTAGCTTTGGAGAGCCGGTTGAGAGCTTCTACTTGAGGATTGATCCCTGGGAAAGTGGCATCACGAGGTGATACCTCTTCTCGCCCCTGATCTTCAGGATGAAAGCGAGCAATTGCAGGGACGGCCTACCAATTTTTCACCCGAAAGCGGTGATGATAAACTCTCAATTTTAGCACATTGAGGCGTTCCACGGATGCTCAAAATGGGTAGTCAGTCTTTTTACCTTGATAGAAGATCCTTCATAAAGATATCATGCCGCCTCTCACAGATGGTGATCATACCGCTTTTTCAGCATCATTTATGGGCAAACATGGTGGCGAGATTAGCACTGGACAATCTGCTGTTGCATATCCCTCCCATGAAACTAGGTTTACTTGAGGCCCACAGACGAAATATGAAATTCGAGGAATATCCTTGAGCTGTGTTTCTGTTGATGTCAAGCCGGTAGTGTTGGAAGTGTAAAGTGCTCTAGTCTATTATTTATTGATGATCATTCTTGACTGATACTACTATGCATTGAAGGATTGAACTAACTCTGCCAACTCTAATGAGTCGTGATTGGCTCACCATAAAATTCCGTCTGGCTCCTTAACATGGAAATTGCTTGTTCCCCAATATTGGCACTCCTATTGTTCTCTTCCGTGAATGGAGGTCAATTTCCAATTTCCCATTCCCCTAATTTCTTGGAATGACGGGAAAGAGGATGTTATCTCATTCATTGAGAAATCCTCCCTAAAAGGAGAATACCCATTCCAAAAATCATATCATCGATAAGGTTAACTGAGACTCATCTAAACTCGTAAAAACATCACAAGAGGCGTAACCAAGAGCGATAAAAATTGAGTCCAGTGCGCTCCATCTTTACGAATAGTGTTATTCGCAATTCTCCGCAGATAAGCCATTCATGCGAGACGACAGTTTGCGGTTGCTGCCCCTCACTCCCCCAGCCCCTGGGAAAATAAGGTTTCGGGGGATGCACGTTTCCTCATGGCAACTGCGGAGGATGCCACGAGTTTGGATGTGAGTACGTATAGAGCCTTACAGGGTATTAGCACTATAAAGGCCTATAGTTTTATATCTGGATCACCCTACCAAAACTAAGCGAGCTTTAAAAAATTAACCCACAATGAACTCATTTCATTCTAATCCTGATTTAATAAAGTTATACTTTGAGCCTCATTAAAAATTAGCTTTAGAAAGTCGATCTCATAGATTGACTTACCTGCAAGGCCTTATAGCTGCATCCATACTGATGGCATCCCTTCATAAATATTAGACAGGCGCTCGTTCGGGAATTCGAATGGAATTCGAAAGGAATTCGAAATTGAATACTTCGTAATACTGGTGCGGTTAGAAAGTGTGTAGCACATTCTACTAACAAGAAGCTGCTATGCCGTTTGTAGTCTACCATCCTGTGGTAGGTGCCCTAGCTGGAGTGTGCGATACTATCTAGACGCACGAGTGTATGGTTTGGGAGCCGGTGTTTTGGCAGGGTGGCAGTTAAAGTGGATGGTGGGGGCAACAGTGCGGAGAGATATAGCTTAGCACCAACCCCACGAGCTCGGAGACTAGATTGTTTATGCTCATCTGAGAAGCTGTATTGGTTTGACTTTGCGAGATGTACGATATTCTATTCTACTTGGCGTGATGAGTAGGGATGAGCGCTGGATTCACAAATACGGAAGTACCTCGTGATTTAACCCTTTTCCACAAATCCTTGTCGCTTTCCTAGAAGCCATGTGTATCTTTCCCAAAGTTGTATAGATCTAAATTTCAATCGATTATCAATTACTCGAGTATGTACTCTTAGAAACTCTCCCCTTATCTAGGACAATAAAAACACGAAATAACACTAACATTGATTTGGAAATCAAAAAAGCTAACTGTTTTACTGACCCCTTCATTCTCGCTTTGCCCAGGACGAACCTCAAAATTTCCAAAACCTGCGTCCACTGCCTCGGCCTGACCGAAATCAAAACAAGGATTTATTTACTGCACCTGAAGAATTCTTCTAGAAGGAATTTGAGGCAAGCTAGAAGCCACTACCGTGACTGGCGTCGCACTATGAACTTGGTCGCCTTGTCTGCGTCGGTGTTTAAGGATCTCGACCTAGTGAAAAAGGCCCTTCAAGCTGCCCATTCTCTTATCTATCTCCGCAGCGCAATGTTTTATGCGGAGTAAGGAGCTGAGCTGAACAACCTTTCGACAAATCAATGTACGGAAATTATATGCACTATTACAAATGGAGTCTAGCTCACCAAGCTACATAATCTGATTTCGGGTTCAACCCCGAACACATATCTTTCACTAATAGGCCGCGTTAACAAACGAGCCTAGGGCATCTCCAGAAGATTTTACCACGCACAATTGCAATGAGATTGCTACAACTCCCTTCCAATCTTATCTGCTATCTTCATAGCTATCTTGGCTGGTCATTGTTATCGTCCCAGAAACATGCCATCGCCATCCTATTGGGTATTGAGGCACAGAGTACTGGGATCATGTCTTGATATCCATCGATAAACGCGATGCATAGGGTTTAGTCTTATCTTAGCTGAAATTGGAGTCGGGCTTTCTGTGGGTATCACACTATTGACCTACATACGGTTTGTAGGCAAAGTTAGGTAAGCTTCACCACTTACCACATGTGTTGGCTTCTTTCATTTTTTCGCCGTCAAAGGGTCGTATCACTTGCAAGGGGGAGCATTATTCCCCCGCCTAGCCTTGCAATTACCCATATCATTTACGAAGCACAAGTGGCTGATAGATGATGCATGTGTGCAGACCATTAGTGTGGTATACACCAGAACGGTAGGTGCGACGATAGATACTCAGGTTAGATGGCCCCGTGTATAAGTACTCGATGTTACGCAAAGTTAATGAATTTCTCTATCATCGTCAAAACGTCTTTTCTTGTTCTTATCCTGTGCTTTGCACTCACCTCTCGTATTTCGATATCACACTCGGTGAGAGTGAATCGAAGTCGACCCCGCCTTCTCTTCCTCTCTTTCCCTCCTTTACCTCTTGTGTTATCAAGAGCAATCCAAATTTCGCAAAGGTAGTTAAGAATTCCTTTCAGAAATAAAGATGGCTTTCGACGATAAGGAGAAGTACACGGCTGAGGTGACGCCGCCATCTCTAACTACCGATGGCGACATCGAGGTCGGTCAGACGGGACAATTGAAGAGACAATTAAAGGGTAGACATATGCAAATGATCGCAATTGGTGGTTCCATCGGAGCTGGTCTTTTCGTCGGCTCAGGTTCTGCACTTTATTCTGGTGGTCCGGCTTCATTGGTTATTGACTTTATCATTATTGGTATCATGTTGTTGCTTACTGTTAATGCTTTGGGAGAACTTGCTGGTAAGATCATCCTGTTCCTACTTCATCCCTGTTATTGTACCCATGCAAAAGAGCTCAAGCTAATGGTACGTGATACAGCTCTCTACCCTGTTGAAGGCTCCTTTTACAATTACTCTGTTCGCTTTATCGATCCAGGTTGGGGTTTCGCAATGGGATGGAACTATGCTATCAATTGGCTCATCGTTCTTCCCTTCGAGTTAACAGCTGCCGGTATCACAATTGGATTTTGGACAGATCCGGATAATTCTGGTAATCCGTCTGTGAATGTCGGAGTCTGGATCACCATATTCCTCGTCATGGTTACTGTTATCAATCTCTTCGGTGTCAAAGGATATGGAGAAGTCGAATTTGTTCTCGGTTTAATCAAAGTGATAGCTGTCATCGGCTTCATCATTCTCGGTATAATCATCGATTGTGGCGGTGTCCCTACCGATAGCCGTGGCTACATTGGCGCAAAATATTGGTCAAACCCTGGCGCTTTCCGTAATGGCTTCAAAGGTTTCTGTTCAGTCTTTGTGACAGCCTCCTTCGCGTTCGGTGGAACTGAACTTGTAGGATTAGCTGCAGCAGAAGCCGACAACCCAAGAAAATCGATTCCTAAGGCTACAAAACAAGTCTTCTGGCGTATCTCCCTCTTCTACATCATTTCGCTCTTCCTCCTCGGTCTCATCGTTCCCTCCAACAACGATATTCTATCAAAAGCTTCCGGAGGTCACACAGCCTATTCTCCTTTTGTACTCTCCTTCCGTCTTGCAGGAATCAAAGTCCTCCCCTCTATTTTCAACGCCGTCATCACTCTCTCCGTCATCTCAGTCGCTAACTCCTGTACTTTCGCCTCGACACGTACCATCCAAGCTCTTTGTGCCAAAGGCATGGGTCCATCCTGGGGTGCAAAGGTCGATAAAAGTGGCCGCCCATACATTGCCATCGTCATTTCCTTGGCTTTTGGTTTCCTCGCCTATATAAATCTCGCTCCTCAAGGCTCAATTATCTTCACATGGCTCCTTTCTCTCTCCGGTCTTTCCAACTTCTTCACCTGGGGCTCTATCTGCTTTGCTCATATCCGTTTCCGCAAAGTTTGGGCCATGAATGGTCGCACCAAAGACGATCTCCCGTTCGCAGCTATGTTCGGAACTATCGGATCATGGATTGGTCTTCTTCTTGTCTGCCTCTGTCTCGTTGCTCAATTCTACGTCGCCCTCTTCCCTATTGGTGGAAAACCAGATGCGCGAGCTTTCTTTGAAGCTTATCTAGCTGCTCCAATTGTTATTCTCTTCTTCGTTGGATATAAGTTGTATTATAAACAATGGTCGGTTGGTGTAGATCTCGATCAAATCAATGTTGATGAGGGCAGACGTGAAATGAATTTGGTGGCATTTAGAGAAGAGCTAGATGAGGAAAGAAGAGTTAAGGCTGCCTGGCCTTGGTGGAAGAGACAGTGGGATTTCTGGATGTAGATTTTCTGCTATGGTTTGAGAGTTGGTGCGTTTGGTCTGATGTGAATATTTGAATACTATACCATCTATTTGATATTGAGTGTAATGAAACGATTCTTGGTTCCGGGGACTAGGGGAAAGCACTATTAGTCTTCATGGATTTCTGATCCTTTTATACATACCCGACATGAAGGATTTTGATTGCATTTATAGTTTATTATTATACCTTTAGTAGTAGTTATAATAATGAAAAAAAGTTATCAATACATCAATATAACAATAACCGAATACAATCCAAATCTAAATCAAACTCCAAGTCCAACACTTAAGAAATCAAGAAGTCAAATAATGATGAATTCCCCACTCTACTCAGTCAAAAGAAATTTAAGATAGATAAATAGATGGCCGTTTGTTATCCAGATGTCCATATAGCTATTCAACCAGCTATTCGTATAAATCTAGTATAATCTACACAATCAGCTACAAGTAATAACAATGAATATAAGTCACGCATCTATGAGATTTCGATTTGAAAACAAAATAAAACATAAACATAAACAAAAATCTCCAAGAACAAGAAATACCCATTCCCCTTAAATCTTTCAAACCCATGCTTTGACCTTAATTTCTAGTATCATTCTCATCGGTAAGATAGATAGCTAAGGTTACCGAGCTTTACAATTGATCAGTAATCAGGAGAAAGCACCCCCACTCAGTGTAACATCTACCCGTCATCTAGTAATCCACCACTATACATAGAAATTACTTCTTCGTTGAGATTTTACAGCTAAGGTTAACAATAGATAAGTTTTATTTAAAAAGAAATGGGGTTTGAGGAAGATTGTTTGTGTATGCGGCGAAATTTGATGATGATTTGTTTGATGTGCTAGTAGCTTTTGTTTAACCTAGATTAAGTTTATAATAGGAAGAATATCTAAGTAGGTATACTTATCTAATATTAGAAGAGGGAATGTAGAGGATTCTTCTAAAAGGAAATGCAGGGGATATCGTTCTCTAGGAGTGGATAATAACTACTATTGTAGGCGATCTAAAATTAATGAGGGAATAATGAGGATATATATCTCTCTCTATTGAATAAAGGAAGTGATCCGAAGACGTAATATACTAACCATCAATATTTAAACGCCATAAACTTCTGAGCTTAGTATTTCTTTATATTCCGGTATTTTATATAAGCATAAATTATCATACATCAAATAGCTACGAATACAGGAGTAACAAACATCATCTTTTTGTTCTGCGGCTGAATTAGAATTTGGGTGGTATATAAATAGTTCAGAATCACTTCACGACTTTAAAATATAGTAAGGTCTTATATATGTAATACCTGGGTATTGACAATAGCCATGACGCAATATGCTATTAACATGCCCATTCTCACTCAATACCCCTCCTAATTGCTATGATCTAACTGCAAATACTCACCCATCTAACCCACCCGAATCTCTGATTCCCCTCGATCTTCATCATCCCATCCCCTCTCAGCACCATCATCATCACACTACCACTTACCACTTAAACCCCCTCTCCTAGCACCCCTCCCAAACACTCAAACACCCAAAACCCTCAACCCTCAACTCATCCAGATCCATCTCTCTATTTCCCCTCTCCTTAATCACACTCCAAATCTCACACTTCCATTCTATCTCTCTATTATAGCTGTCCCCAGAAAACACAAAATATTTGAAATCTCTGAAGTCTTTCCATCTCTCATTTTCGCTGATACATAACATATACCTTCTACTCCCTGAAACCGTGATAGCTATTGGAAATTCCCGTATTGCAGAGTTGCTGATGTTTTTCAGGTGGTAATTTAGTGAGAGTAAAACCAAGAGCAAGAATGAATGAGGATGAGTTTTTGGTATGTTATAAGTCCACTTTAGGAATACTAATACTCACCCGTATATGATATCACCTCCATCAAATGTGACAAAAGTCCCATTAACCGTGTAGGAACAGACTCATAACAGGTTCACTCACTAGTGTCGGCAAATCTTCTCCTTCCTCTCCCCATTTACCCTCTCCATCACCCACCACCCTACAACCCCCAAGCACCACTCACATCGCTCGACAACCTCTCCCCCAATCCTGCTATCCTTTTTCCGCTTTCCCTCCATTAATTATAGCAAAACATAAACTTAAATTCCTCCAAACTGCATCCCTAAAACCATACCACTTATCACAGCTTCCCCCTTTCCGCAAATAGATCTATCAGCATTTATCAATATATAACCAATCAGTAATTTCATCTCCCTTCTCTCCACGCCTCAAAACGAACATATTAGTTATAGAGAAATCAAATTTATACCGGATCAGCAAAGCATTGATCAACACTTACACGCTTTACAAAAACATCACCCATCAAGCACAAACCAGAGTATAAGAACTTCCTAGCAACCAAACCAAACCATTTCACTATATTTCCACCACAATATCCTCATCTCCATCTCCATCCCAAATCACCCGCAACATCCACAAAACAGATATAAAAAAGCTTCTAAATTACACAAATATTTACGGAGTACACGTGATAAAACTATCAAAGTATGGTGAAGAAGATGAATCACGAGATAAATAAATTTAAAAACAAAATTCAAAATCAAAAGGAGAAAAAGGAATTTTTATAACCAATAAAGCTATTAAACCCACCTACAATGCAAGATGATACATAAAGAAAAGAATCAAGTCACTCAAACAAAAATCACAAAAATTATAACTTACAATATGATCACCCTCAGTTAACATTCCCAACATTATACTCACCTCTCACCTCACACCTCACACCTTACACTTCACCGCCAAATAAAGCAAAATAGAACACAACACCCCATTCTCAAATCTAAAGAAAAGAAAACAAAACAACAATTTTTCATTTTCATATTCCTAACGAATAATTCCCACCCAACCAAATCCCATCCATACCTTCGCCCTTGCTTGCACAACAGATCCTAAAAGGAAAAATATCCTCAAGATATTGTTCCTAGAGACCATCCAGGCAATCCGTGCATCCACCCATACATTAATAAAAAGAGCAATTTCGCCATTCACCGAGTATACGAAGATCGACAATTGCGCTCGTGATGAAGGAGAGCGAAACTTGGAGCCAGAACAACACAATGCTAACACACGATGCTAACCAAACAAAAGCAACCACCCAAAACTTTGATCTGATGCCAAACAACGATAAAGTAGAAAACTATCCCAAGAACGCGTAATTTGAAAATAACCCTTTTGTTTCTTGCTTCTTGTCTCAAATACCCTCATATTCCGAACAATTCACCATGGTAAATTCCTCAGCCGTCAATGACCATACTATCACCTGTCAAGCCCATTAGGCTCTCAAGCCCATCTTTGGAGTTATCCATTTCCTTCTTCCCACCATCGGAATAATAACCGCTTGCATTTCCATTACCAGTTATCACACCACTGCCTTCTCGCTCTGTTCCACATAACCTGTATTCATTAGATCCATCTCCCTTGGGTTCAATAATGGCTTCATCAAGCGCCCATCTCGCCAAATGCTTATCAACACCCAGCCTATTTGCTTCACCTTTCTCCATATGCCTACCTACATGTTCAGTCCAGTCATCCCAACTACCCGCGCCCTCAAACACATTTGAGCAATCTGGTTTCGGGCATGCGGACCTTTGAGGTGGCTGTCTTCTGGTTACTAAACACGAAGCTTGCATTTCCTTAACATGAGTTTCCCACTCAAGTTGCAGTTTCGAGTCGCCTTTGGCAAGAGCTTTCTTGATTGCGAAAGGCGCATGCATACGTCGGAGATGTTGAGTAAAGAGATCTTTGCGGTTGAATTCATTGCCCTTGCCTTCAACAGTGCTTTGAGGACAAGAAGAGCAGCGATAATATGTCAAGCAAAGATGTTGAGAAGCGATGTGACGTTTCCATTCATTTTTAGAGCCGAAAGTGCTTGCACATCCGGCAAAGGAGAAAGCGCATGGGAATGGTCTTGTGTGTGCTGCAGCAATATGTTTTCGCAAGGAAGAGGAATCTTTGAACGGTGTATGGCTGCACATTGAGCACCGGGTATCTTGCTTAGGACCTTGCTTCTGCGACGACCTCCGGGGTTTAGGTCTGGAAGCGGGTGAATTAATTTCCGAGTTGTACATTTGATCCTCTCCACCAGATTCACCTTGCTCCTGTGATGATGCCGATTCTTCTCGACCACTTCTGAGGCCTGGGGAATCTTCAGCTGTTATGTGAGAGTGATTTCTGTCATTTGGAGTTAGATGGTCATGACTGACATGTCGTACATGACTTAAAGCCTTGAGTTGTTCAGCTGCCTCATGCATCTCGACTGATGTCTCGACGTCATCTGTATGCTCTGGAAGACTTGGTATACTTGTATCAGGATATAATACTTGAGGGATTGATTGAGGAGTAGAAGTGATCGGATCTTGTCTTAAAGATTCTTGTCGAGAAGGGGTTTGTTGAATAATTTCTTGCTGCCTAGTTGCCTCTAGTTGAACTGATTCATGTCTCGTCATCAGAGGCGTAGATGCAGCGGCCTCACGAGCCTCAAGTAGAATTTTACCGTCTTCCAATTCCTTGGAAGTTGCTGCTTTGTTGACGGGGGAAATTGCTCCAATCAAATGTTGATAATCCGTCGTCATGTTGTGAGAATTTATGTAGCCCAAGAACAAACAAATTCCTTCTGCGGCTAGAACGTTCCACACTGCAATGGGCATAGACACAAGAAGAATGGTAGGCGGTCCGTGAAACATGCCTTCAACAGCGATTTTTGATGCTGCCAAGGGAGTATTGTGAAGCCACTGCTTAAAAGACGCCATATCTTGACTGGGTTCTCCAACAAAAGTTGTACAAACCAATGCTCTAACTTCTTCAAAAGTCAGGTCAGAATTTGAGTTGGCCTTGATCGGTTCATCGGCATTTGACCCTTGAGCATTATTTTCCGGAGAACCTGCTGCCGATCCCATTGACGTACTTGGCCTTGGAGCCTGGCTCAGAGGGGATAGTGAAATGCTTTGCAATGATCCAGGGGTTAATGAGAATGATACAGGCATTCGCTCGTTGGTCGAAGCTGCCTTTCCTGCTCCATTTGTAAGTCCAGTGTGTGCAAGAAATCCATTGTGCTTTTGGGAAATGATCTCCTCGTGCAGTCGCTGCGTACTGAAAGGACGGCCAGTACCAAGTTTATTAAGAGCTTCCGACAAGTGATATGTAAATGATCGTGTTCCTGGTTCACGTGTAGCCTGATCTGGACTGTATGCAGCGATTCCCTGCTTAATGCCTTGGCTTCCTGCAACGGATGAATCCGTAGTAGCGCATGAGTCCAGTAAAAGTAAAACATCAGGTTGAGCGTCCTCGAGTAAATATTTGATACCTTCCCATTTAAATTTTGGTGCCTCTTCGTGCGAATTGCTATTGCGCATCAGCGATAAGTCACAAGGCTCGATAAGCTCTAAATCTTACCAGGCCCAATATAATTGATGATCCGAGCCCACAAACCCATAACCTGCATAGTAGACAATTAAAAGATTATTAGGCGCAGTCAACTCAATATGATGTGCAAGTTGCTTGACAAGTTTAATGTTGGGATTTGGGCCACTAGGAATGTTCCAGGACTCGGTATGAAAATTGAAGCGTTCTTGGAAAACCTTCTGCAGGAGCAAAAGATCCTGCTCGACACTCAAATCTTCCTCCCATCTCAACAAAAGTACAGTAACACCCTTGTATGGAGATCGATTTGCTTGCGCATAGATAAGCATGGCTGCATCTTGTAAGTGACGGGCGAAAGACTCAAAGTCACTCCGCTCGTTCGAAGGTGCGGGCTCTTGTAGATTCGGCATAGCTTTATAATCGTATCTAGCTTGGGATGACTGAATTGGCCGTTAGTAGGATATATCGGATACACTGTGATGAATTGTTCACCTGTTCTTGAGTAGATTGCTCGGCAACTTTGGGTGCGAGACGTCGTTTTTTGCTAGAAGGCTCCATCTGATCGTCGCACAATGCGATATGGACTGCTATCAAGGACACGGGAACAGACGATGGATTAGGAGCAAAGCACTTTCTGATTATCTCAAAGTCAGGATGATTGATTGAGAGATTTTGAGATGTATTGATGGAAGATGTTATTGTGTAAGGCTTCGTAGCCTGACAAGGCTCTTTTCGAGGCTGAAGGTCTTTAATTTTGCCGAGCACTAGGCAATTCTGGGTAAATTTGAAAAGCGGCAAGGAAAGACCAAGTGAATCATGCACGTGACATTTAATTAAATCAGATCAAATTAAATTGGAATGTCAAATTTGGGGAAAGGAGTATGTTAATGATTTTTACAGTTTAAGCAGCAATTTCGAATAGATAAAGTATAAAACAATGTCTATTTTCCTTACATCTTGCCCATGAAACTTTCACCTAATCAAACATATGCACGACGATTGAGAGCCAATCATTTGATGCTAAGGTTATTTTCATTGTAAGATATATTATGAATATTCTCTTCGCGGTGCCCGTACCTTGGAGAACATCCTGTTCTACCAATGTTCTACTCTTCTCCACTGCGATAGTCCAAGATTTTGTTGTTGTACTAGTTATTTTACATCTTTGAGTTGGTGGAACGTTCTGCGTGGCTTGCTCCTGACCTGCAACATCATAAGGTTCGTGTAACAATCCAGAAATGTGCAAAGAAAATCGACTGAGAGGCAACGAAAGTTCCTGTATTAGTATTAGCATTAGCTTTCTTGTCTCGAAGACCCATGGTCCTCGAAATGGAAAGGGAAAAGAAATCATTGTATATGGGATAATTTCCCGGTAGCACCACAATTTACTTGCCGATGATGATAATGCCCAAAACCCATGCACAAAACTCCGAAAATATGTAGTTTGCCGGCAAAATACAGGATCTTCTATCCCACTGATATTATCGCTTTGCTGATATGCGTTATCTAGCATGGTAGTCGTGCATTTTGATAGCCCATACAGGAAGCGCCTCACCCAAGCTGAATTCTTCTTCATCGTAGCCAGCCGCTTTTACAGTAGGAAGAAGCATGTTTTCGAGTTGATGAGCAGCACCTCTTCGGCTGGGTTTCCAAGCAGTGATTTCCCTGATAGTTTCTCTAAGGTAATCCGAGTAAAATGTACCAATGTCCAAGTCTGATTTGCGACATTTTTGAGACGGGAACCACAGCTCTCTCTTTGTGGGATCTTTTGGGAATAATTCGATGTTAAAGTGTGAGAATGCTCCTTGCCAATGTATTCCATGAATGCACACATTTATGGGCTTGCAAAGATTGTATATACAAGCCCCAAGTGAATAGAGATCGCTTTCGTGAGTATGGTATTGGTTTGGAGGAAAATTTTGAAGTTGCTGCTTGGTCACTGCATGGGGATTCCAGAGGAGCTCAGGAGCCCAGAAGGCGGATGTCCCGCACGCTCCTGGTCCTTGCTCATAATCATCAGTGACCAAACCAAAATCACTTATAACCAGATAGGGATACTTGGAAGTACTCTCCGATCTCGACCGCATAAGAATATTATCAGGCTTCATATCACGATGCAAAATCGGCTTCCAGCCCTTTTCTGGTCCGGAACCTCTGTGCTTGTCATTGGTTATGAATGACTTCCCACCCCAAAGATAGGAAAGAGCATCGCAAAGCCCAATAATAGCATGCCAAACAAAGCGCTCAGGCACGCGTGCCTCCTCTCTCGTCCCCAAACGTTGAGCATAACATTTTATGAGGTCGTCAAGTGATCCTAAATTGCAAAACTCGAGGTATAAGGATGCGCTCGTTGGATGTACCATATCCGGGGCTATGAAAGCATTGATATAACCTGCGAGACCACCGTGTTTCACTCTCTGAGTAATAAGAATTTCGACTACGCCAACTCCACGCTTTCCCTTCCAAGTTTGCAATGCGTCTTTCTTAAATCTCTTCTCGACGTAGAGCGCGCCGGTCGCTTTGAGCCGCACAACGTGCACACCACCATTCATGCCGCCTAGCCCGCCGTCCCCGCTGTCGATAGTATGCACAATTTTATACTGATCCCGTATATCGACATTCTTGATATGAGAGTGCCGCGACTTTTCGAGAGTCCCTATGGAATTCTTGGTCAAAGTTGCGGATTCTCGAACCACTCTCGAGACACTGAGAAGTTTTGAGTTCATCAAGTCTTCATCGAAACGTGGATTTTTCTTTGACCTTTCCTTTGTAGTCGTGTTATAATAATATTCACAAGGATTTGGGAGAGACCTATCAACCCTCAGATGCCAAGGCTTTGGAATCAAACCTAACATAGGGTGAACGTAAGTCGTCTTTTTGTCAGGACCACGGAAATAAACTCGATCATTATCATCAAGAAATGCTTCCCATCCCGTAGGAAGATTTGTCATTTCTGGGATGAGCGGGTTTATCATGTTGCTTGGTAGCCTCAAACAGAAAAAGACATTCGATATCTGAATAGCTGTGTCCGAGAATACAGAAGTTATTAGACGATATGTTGGGAGTTTGAAGAGAGGTACGGAGGAACGAATAGAAAACGGAGAAGATATAGGTCTGATCATTTCCAAAATTGTGAAAGTTTATTGTAAAGCCCGATGTGTGAATCATACTTCTAGAATTCAACATGTGAATCTACGCTGTATGCTAGTCATCAATGTAAAGCCAGGCGTATGTGAATTAATAGAGTCTAAAAATCAGCGCAGTTTTTTCATCAATAATCTGTGATAAAAACATGTCGACCGATGAGAATAAATATACTTTCGAGCTCTGCAAACGTAGAGGGATTAAGGAGAAGCTGCATCCCATCGTTACTGATTTCAAGCTGCTGAAGGCCATGACAGTAAAGAGGAATACCGAAGCACGAAGTAAAGCAACGACGCAAAAATCCAGAGAAGTTCCCTTGAAAAGTTTGGGTGATGAAGATAATAAGCAACAAGCTTTATACCCTAATCAGAGTTATACATACGAACAGTTGTTACAGAGCTATAGGAACTTCTTCATGACTGGACCATTGATGAGGTGCTTAGAGGGTGACGAGAACATCGATGAGAAACTGGTTGGTGCATTCGCTTCAGGTTCTCTTTGTGCGACAGATATATTGGGCAGCCGTGACTAACTTCAATATATCCATATCTAGGGGAACGAACTCCTCACGAGATTACGAGAGGAAGTGCGGAGAATGCCACCAAGTAAACCAGCCCGACCTGGTAAACAAATAACTTTTAACGACTACCACGGAGAACTTCAAAGCAGAGCATTTTGGGATAATGTCAGACTGCAACTCCAAACTGATGAAGATGATAACATCGATGATAGCAAATCAAAAAACCCGCTCGAAGAAGAGTCTACGGATAAGAAAATAACCGACCATGTGAAAGCAAAGGCCCGAGGACTTCGATCTTTGAAATTGGTAACGAATGTCCACGGACGTCGTGATAGTATGAGATTTAGTAAATGGCAAGGAGCAACAGGAACAGGAAGTCTTCATGGGATTACTTTTCGCTACAAAAAATAACCACCAATTGGTGTCACGACCCCAGGAATTTTAGCTTCAAAAGGCCTCGGCAAGTTCCGACATATTCGAGTCAATTCAACACGTATCTTTCGCAATACATACAATCTTCACATTAATTCTCCAAACCACAATCACAAAATCATGGATCCATTTTCAGCAGAGGGCGAGCTCCTCAACTTGCACAACTATTTCCACCAGGGACAATACCAAGAAGCCATTGATTTCGATACCAGTGCCCTTTCACCGGAGAATGCACTTCCAGCGCGCATTATTTCATTAAGAGCTCAAATCGCACTTGGACAAGCTGAGGATGTTCTCGTAGATGTACAAGGTGAAGATGATGTAGAGCTGAAAGCTGTAAGAGCTTTAGCTGTATTTGCATCCGGGGATGAAGAGAAAGCTGTCGAGATGATATCTAAGCTAGCGGAGGACTCGAGCGACAATGCGACGGTACAGATTTTGGGCGGGACAGTGCTACAAGCTGCAGGAAAGAGCGAGGAAGCTTTACAATTGTTGGCATTGCACCAGGGTAACCGTAAGTCGTCTATCCTTTTCTCATTTTATAGCAGCGGATGAAAACTAACCATGGGAATAGTTGAGGCTGTGGCTCTCATTGTTCAAATCCAGTTGGAACAAAACCGTACCGATTTAGCTATCAAGGAAGTTCAACAAGCTAGGAGATGGGCTCAAGATAGTCTGCTGGTTAATTTGGCCGAATCTTGGGTGGGACTTCGAGTTGTAGGTTCTGTCGAATCCAATCTACAAATATCATTTGACTGATAAATCTAGGGCGGTGAGAAATACCAACAAGCATTCTATGTTTTCGAAGAACTCGCACAAGCTCCATCAACATCGTCGACTCGAAGTCTTGTCGCACAAGCAATCGCGGAAATACATCTAGGAAGATTGGAGGAAGCTGAAGCAGCATTAGAACAAGCTTTCAGCAAGGACCCAGAAAATGCCGAAGTTCTGACGAACAAGGTCGTTTTGAACACTATCTCAGGGAAGGATTCAAGTGATTTGTTTAGGTACGTTTGTTTTCCTCGCAAGTGCCTTCTTGTTTCAATGAATTGGTGGAATAGGGAGTTCGAAGTGTCCTTGAACTTTTAGAAGTACTATTTTTGGAGAATGGTTGGAGTAGTGATTTCAACATTCAGCAAATACTTGTTCAACATGGCAATTTCACTTTTTCTAACAAACGTTATCTAGTTCGTTAAAAAGTACCTCACCAGAACATACATTCCTGAAAGATTTGGAGGAAAAGAGTTCACTGTTCGATAAAGCAGCCACAAAGTACTCTGCAAAGGTCGCAACAGTATAACATCCTTTAGCAGAAACGAAAATCTTTTGGGGCGTTGGGGAAATTTATATCGTTGTTTAGTGAGGGATTAGGAGAAGAGTCTCTTGTTTATGTATTGAGAGATGAGAATTAATATCAACTCGATATGATCGAGTGCATTTGATGGATATAGTATTCTTTCGAATGGGACTAACAAATTCAAAAAAGGTAAGTAAAATGGTACATAGAGAAAATAGAGAAATGAAGAACATCAAAATACCATTAAAATTCTCAAGTCCTTTTGTGATTTATTTACTAGGTGGGTTAGGCTGGTGGCGGGCATAGGAAAAAAGCATCTACTCGTAGATCTCTAGAAGAAAGATAATTAATTAGATGTTCGATTCATAATTCAGATACCTTGACAAACACACAAGATCCACTTGAACACATCTCACCATTTCACCACGATTTCCATACCAGAGTATCTATCTGTCTGTCTGTCCAGTTTACATAATCAATCACCAACCATGTCTTAACTTTCAACTGTCTTACCGTGAAGTTCAAACAATCAGAAACTTCAAAAATTTAGAAATTTAGAAAATATATCTGCACTGTGACATCATGATTCATGAATGATACGAGTATCGTATTATCATTTGTTTTCTTTTGGGAAATATAGTACGTCCGTAGAGTGCAGTACGTACTCCGTATTTGAGGTTTTGAAACTTTTTAGACTGTGTACGTATGGTGTTTTTGTGTGGGGGAGACGGGGCCGGGTTGGATGGGGTGATTGAGTGATGGATGGATGCTATGGAGTGCATTGTTCGAGTGCATATATTTATATGTATGTATATGGGGAGGGAATGTATGGAGGAAATGTGTAGTACGAGGAGAGTGGGAATCATAAGTATCTACCTAGGTAGGGGTAGGTATTAAGACGTGTGATTTTGGAATCTTAGAAGTTAAGATTGGGAAGAGTGTACAGAGTACAGATACGAGTAGAGTAAATGAGATATGACACTGTGGGATGAGAGATGAGAAATGCAAAATGCAAAATGACGCTGGTAAGTAGGTAGGTAGGGTAGATAGGAAGGACCTTTTTCCCATAAATCAATCATCGGATTAATCAATTAATTAATTAATTAACCAATTACTCAAAAACGTGTACTCCGTATATACCTGATACCCTGTGTGTATTCAGCCGCCTGCGTCAGGTTGAGGAAGGAAGAAAGTGTTGGATAACGGTACAAAGACACAGTAAGCAAGTAAGCAAGGCAGCGCTTGCATCGTGGCTTGAATTCCAGCATATGTAAGTACGTACTCGAGTAAAATAGCGAAATCTGTAGATTAGCCTATAGGATTTTTACATCTAATCATACATAGACTCAATACGTGGAAGAACCTCAGCTCCTGTGATGGTATTCGGAACCTTCCTATTGGATTCTTAGACCGCATTCACCTTACTCGTATACATACTCGTAAGAGTACATGAAAAGAATCGAGATTGTATTCGGTTTCTTACATGCTGCATCCAATTGTTCATGGTTTTCGGTTATTGTTGTTGTTGTGCTGGTGATGTACAGGGGTAAGTTACATACATACATTAGCGAGATCGAGAATTTATGATGTCATTGTGCGTTTTTCCTCTCTCCTTGTTTCTTGCTGAGGCGAGAGCCAGCGCAGCTGTGAAAATAAATTACTAGGGACAACTTACCTACTGTATTTGTCTGATAACCAATAAATCGGTATCGTGAAAGGTTCCAAGATGATGGATCTGACAGATAACCAATCAGAAAGGTACAATCTAGCACAAAAATGAAAATTTTCACATGAAAAATCTCTAGACCCTTCCGTAAATATCTATGTACCTTCAAGAATCTTCTCCCGTTCCTTCTTATTCCTCCGCCGTCCAAGTATGTACCTCCTCTGTAAATAACCATGATTGATGATTGATCGATCTCCTCGAGCATCCCCACCAATAAACTTGTTCGTGCACTGCCCCTCTTTCATACATGCCCCACTATAAACAGGATGTGGCTGTTCTTGTAAGAGAACAAGATCGATTTTGTGTCTGGACATCGATATTGGGATTTTTTGAGGCTAAAACTTGAGAGGTATTTCGTGTGATTAGTGGAATGGTTTGCCAAGCTTTGGCTAGATTCGAGGTTTTTGCGGTACGTGTGTGTGTGTTTCCACTTATCGTGAGAATTTGATGCACGGGTTCACCTGGTGAGATGCGTTTGCCTTTGCATTTGCATTATTTCCTCTTTTTTCATGATGGGGATTGAGAGTGGGTTTGTTTGAGAGTTGGGGAATAGGAAGACACTGCGTGGAGATGAGGATCGAGAAGTCTTCAGATCTGATACAGTAGTTGATGAATATAAAATCCGGAAGCGCCCTCAACTTTTCCTTTCGATTTAATTTCTCTTTTGCTATATATTATCACATATTCAGATCATCTAAGCATCCTTCCTACAATACCAACCAACAAATACCTTATCAATCCATAATCCACAATCTCAAATCCGATCATCGGCGTTTAAAATTCCAACTCCAGGATTCAAAAGACCCATATATATATATCAACATATCCCGCTCTCCGCCTTTTTCCACCTTTCAAACCCAGTTTTGATACCCATTATTCCCTACTACTCATCGATTTCATATCAGATCGAAAATTCCATCTCGCCCCTTCCATTTCTAGTTAGAATATCTATCTCACTAGTGTTCTCGATACCTACTTATTCTTCTTCTTCCCAAATCTTTTCATAATGCCTTCTGCAGTTACACCACCACCATCACTTAGTACCCAAGATTTGGCTGTTAAGAAAACAAGTTATTCTCGTACCCAAGATCCAGAAATGTTGAAGTGTAAGAGGAAGATTATTTGCTTCTCGGGTATGTATTTTTTAGTTGCCTCTTCGCCTCTTCGTCTCCTTTTTTTCCCCTTGATGTGCATTTATATACACACACACATATATATATATATATGTACCGTGTATACCGGAGTAAGAAAATAACAAAAAAACTAACATAATCACCCAGATTTCGATGGCACAATCTTCATGCAAGATACCGGACACGTCCTCTTCGACGCCCACGGCTGCGGAGAAGAACGTCGTCTAATGCTCGACGAACAAATCAAAACAGGCGAAAGATCCTTCCGCGATGTCTCAGAAGAGATGTGGGGATCCCTCCGCGTCCCCTTCGAAGATGGATTCTCCATCATGGAAAAATCCCTCGAGATTGATCCTGATTTCCAAAAATTCCATCGCTATTGCATCGATAACAATATTCCATTTAACGTCATCAGCGCGGGATTAAAACCCGTTTTGAGAAGAGTTCTTGACAAATTCCTCGGAGAGGAAGAAAGTCAACGGATTCAAATCGTAGCGAATGAGGCTGAGATTAGCGAGGATGGAAGTCAGTGGAAACCTGTCTGGAGACATGATACTGAGCTCGGTCATGATAAAGCATTATCGATTACCGAAGCTAGAGAACATGCTCAGCTCGAATGCGAGGATGGAACAATCCCTCTCATTGTCTTTATCGGGGATGGTGTATCGGATCTCCCAGCTGCCAGACAGGCTGATGTATTGTTTGCGAGAAGGGGATTGCGTTTAGAGGAATATTGCTTGGAGCATCGTATTCCGTATATTCCATTTGATACTTTTGCGGATATTCAAAAGGAGGTACACAAGATTGCTGAGGAGGATCAATTGAAGACCGGTGGTGCAGGCAAACCTGTTAGGTTTAACCCGAGGGCTAACTTGTGGAGAAGAGTCTCCAGTAAGAATGCTGTAAGTTTTTCCTACTCGAGATGTCATCATCTTCAACTTCTTGATACTAATATTTATATCTCAAGGTTCCATCATACGTAGCAGCAACCCCCACAAAAGAAGAAAAAATGTTCTTATGGCCAGAATCTTTCTCCGAGTTGAAGGAAAATCGTCCTTCGACTATTCAAGAGCAGATTGTTGCTTAAGCTTTAGGGTTATGCATGGATATATATTTCTTCCTTTCTTTTATTTGCTTCCTATTTTTCTCTGGAAGTGAATTCACATTTCATGTTTTTTAAGCTGGCATGGCGTTGAGGTTAGGCATTAGGCATATATATAGGTAGCCAATCGGGTATATGTTTTGGAGAGGTACTCGAGTAATGTGTTCGGAATTAAAAGCTTTATTTATGAATTTGAGGATTTGAAAAATAGGGTGTGATTTGATTGATTGTTATTGTGATGTGAATAAATATCCGCTTGAATACTAAAATTAGTTTCATTACTCAAGTTCTTTATTTTATATTCCGGCTACTTTTTTTATTTATAACTCTACAAAGAATCCAAAATAAACAATATAAATCTAAGAAAAAATCGAAATTTCAGGGTTTTTATAATATTCTTTCAATAAGATATTAAGAATTTATTTTTGAATTTTAGTTTTTATTCAGGTTTATATTAATAAAAATAAAAAATTGATAATAATTTATAATTTAAATTTTTTAAAAGAAATTCTTTTATTTATATTTTAAAGATTTAAATGTGTCACGGTGCCAGTCACGTGAGCAGTTGATCCTATCCGATAGGACCAAGATAGGCGCTCGCGCCGGTGCGCAAGTGAGCTAGTGCCCGATCGGGCTAGCTTACTTGCGAAAAGTCTGTATATCTTCAACCAGGAAGATCCTGTATCGTAGCTCTTCGAGCTACGTCTTAATCCTTAATCTGAACCTATTATCTGAATCAATATAACTTTGCCAAATTAGGGCAAAGTTACTAGAAGCCCTATTCTGCCTGCCTGCCCCGTGATAAAATGTATATATATAAATATATATATATATTTTAAGATTCAATAATATAAATACTAGATTTATTTTTTAATCAGTTTTTAAATTCTATAACTTTTATAATTTATAATAATTTCTTTTTCCAATTATTATATTAAATTAAATAAATTAGATTCACTTGAGGTTTTAAAATTAAAGTTATATAAAGCTTTTTGTTGGATTTTGTATAGAGGTATTTTAGACCAATTAGATTCCTAGGATTAAACTTCATTCAAAAAAACTTTTTATTTTATCTGATTAACTTTATATACAGTAAGGTTTCGATATTAACTACACCCAAGTTAATACTTCAATATATGATTTATATTTTAAAATCATATTAATGTGTCAAGAATTGTCCTAACACACCACACCTTTAAAATTGAAAAACGAAAAAGTTAAATTATACCACTGATTACTATAATTTCAATCAGACCCCGTCTTTTATATGTGTCTCCATCAAATTCCTCGAAGCAACCTTTCTACATTCCTCCAAAACCCTTAACTGATCCGCAACCTCACCTAATTTCCCAGTAACCTCCTTGTTGGCCCCCACAAACCCGAAAATCACATATGGAATTCCAACATCTTCACAAAACGCCCTGACGTATCTCTGTGCCTTCCTCAAATTATGCCTCGGCAGCCTTGGAAACAAATGGTGCCCCACCTGGAATTGCAATCCTCCGTGCAAGAAATCCATCCAAGGGGGGCAATCCACGTCCATGGTGGTTCTTATCATTTCCTGAGCGAATGACTCATGGATTCCGAGATCAGAAGTCGACATAGCGAAATGACTGAGCGTTAATTGCACGTGGAGTGGAGCAGTAACCATATGAGAGATGAGGAGGAATGTAAGACGTGAAGACCAGCTTGGGATGCGCAGGTAAAGAGTTTCATAGCCAAACCAGTACCAGAAAAATATCTAGCCTGCCATCTCTAAATAGCGGTGCCACCATGCGGGGCCTTTGCGTGGTACTTGTGTGGAACTCAAGAGGTATGGCCAAGCTAATACGTACAGATTGAACCTTCCCATGAGAAGAATAGGGTAATAGAGAAAGTGTTGATATCTGATAAAAAATTGGGACGCAGCGTCAAATTTCATATGTTGATCATAGTAGGTTGGATACAGGGAAGAGAAAAAGCGATGGGAAATGGCGAAAAATGGCATGTGTTCGATGTCAGGATCGTGTTCGGAGGAGTTCGTGACGATGTGATGGACATTATGATTTCGCTTCCACCAACCTATGGAAAGGCCGCCTAAGAAGTCGGCTATGAAAATCCCAATACAGGAGTCTGTGTGAAAGCCATGCGTTATTCCCATGTGTCCGGCATCGTGGGCTGTGAATACTAGCTGATGCCAGAATAGTCCGAGGAAGAGACCGGATAGAGTGTAGTGTGAGAAGTGAAGAAGTGTCCGGAAAAGACTAAAAAGTATCATGTATCGTACGATTTCGATCGCGTAGGAGCTATAGGGGCATTGATAGAGTCCCTCAGATTCCAATTTTTCATCGAGCTTCCGATATTTACAGATAATCTCATCTTGAGACTTCTTGTCGAGACTGGGATATTTTGAGAGATCTGCGGATATTTCATGTGCTGTCAATGCTTCCGCAGATGTGAACTTCACTTTTTGCGGTTCTAGGGAGGACAAAGAATAAATTTGCGGGATAGACGAATCGTTGCCCGCACGCCTAAAACGGGCTTCATTCCTTGTCCCCTTAGTATCGGACAGTGGCGATGGTGGATTCAGACTTCCTGACAGGCTAAAATCTTCTTCAAACAAAGATTGATACTCATCGTGCTTCGACTCCAGCGTCCTGAACAGTCCCCCCTGTATTGGGGGCAAGAAGTTCTCCCATCTGCCGTCTATTCTTCCTATCACAAACTTTTGCATACGTGTCTGTGCTTCTTTAGAATGCAATGCTTTGATTTCATCCGTTCCGTCACGACCGATCATATGCATGATTGATTTACCTCCGCCCGGGTGATATGGTAGCTAAGCGTCAGCCTTCACTACTTGTCTATCTAATATGATTATTTTGCGGCCATCTGCTATCAATCCCTCAATTTCCCTCCGAGTCCACACTCGAGTTTTGGGCAACATTGTCGGCGCCTGAGGAACTCAGCGGAAGATAAATGCCAAAAACTGAGCAAATGATTGATGGCGGAAGTCCAGCGCCAAACACAGAATAGAAAGAGGCGGTAGTTTAGAGTGTCGTATGTTGCCGTACGATCTGCTTCTGAACTCGAGGATTAGGGATAGGCTTTGGTAAGAGGATATTTTCTGAATCTGAAAAGTGGCAGCACTTGCATTCATCATTGGTTTTCCGATGTCGGCTAGCGGCGTAATTCTCATGCAGAGTTGCGTACTTCTCATGCAGAGTTGCGTGTTTGGGACAAAACCGGAGAAGTGGAAGCCAATCTCGAGCCATTGTGCAGGGCTTGGTGATTTTTTATGCTGAACCAGTTAGTGTCCCGGCCCCTTTGCAGGTGTTTCTACGTTTTTACTTTGCAGTTTTCAGAAGACTGAAACCATGATCAATTTTAAGACTCATGTTATCAATATGGTATAGAATCATTAAGTCAGGGTGTTCTGAAAATACATGCTTTTAGCGAGAGTATCAAAGCCGCTTCTAGGAGAAATATGTATATTTGATATTAATGACTGGCCTCTTTCACGTATTTCATGAATCGGACCCTTTAAAAGTATCATGGCGTACCACTACAGTTAGATTTTCTCTTCTACGCGAAGCTGAGCCAGCAGAAATTTAGATGTTACTATCCGGAGTGTTTTCTTCAGTCACTTTCGAATCCTTGCCTTCCTACTTCGTCATTTTCGAGACTGAGTTCTTGTATGAAAAATGATAACAAGAAATCTACAGCTCCCATACCTGCGAGCACCAAGAAGACAGCCATGAATGAAACCCGATAGGATTCTACTACGGCATCATAGGACGGAAGAGAATGGTCTATTTCGCGAAGAAAGGGGACGAAACCAACCGCTTCACGTACATCACGGAGGATGGCAAATTCGCTAGGTAGTTGACCAAGCTTGGCGATACGTTGTTTAAAAACGCTGTGGAAGACTGTTGAGCCTACTGCAAGGCCAGTCATGCTCCCGAACATACGAAACGAAACCATGATGCCGGTAGCAAGGCCTGCATCGTCGACATGCTGACTAGCATTCATTGGAAATGTGCAGATGGTGAAAAGAATGCCGAAACCAACCCCAGCGAGAACGTGAGGACCGTTTTTCATACCATCGGAAACGCCGGGCTTCCACAGCGCGAATAGGCCAACACCGACTTCTAAGCAAGGCCACGCGACAATGACTATTAATTTATATTTCCGTAAGACTTCTACACTGACCGCTCCAAATATACTGAATACGACGATTAAAACGCAGATTGGAAGTACCTCAATGGCGGATTGGAAGGGTGTCTCGAAAGGTGGCTTGGTAGGAAAGAAGCAAACTCCTCCGGGGCTTCTTCGGTGACTGGTGCGGGCATAGCAAGCGAGACAGATGTCCTATTTATTATTGGAAAATTGGCTGAAAACAAACTGCTTAACTGCGAGATGAAAGTGTTAATGCAGTGTACTATCGGAGTGCAACATGAAATGAAATCTTTTGGCACATCAGCAAGTGGCTACACTCCATAACTGTACTCAATGAAGTAGCATTTTACCTCTGCAAATTGGTGCAATGGATCGGGCCACGACTTACAATAGTCCACAATTTGATAACTGGATATGCGAGAGGGCTTCAGATCAGTCTTGCGGGCTCGCTCCCTGAACGTCAGTCAACCCATTTTTGTTGGAGATTACGTGGCATATACCAATACCATAGGAGGCTTCACTGCATTTTCAACGGGTAGATACCATCCAAGGACAAAAATTGCAGAAATGCATCCACTCTATAGTGTGGAAATTTGCTCTCGGATATTTCAGCTCTCTAGACAATTCAACAGTAAGAGAGCAACAGTTAGATATTACATTGGGGTTTTGATTCGCTAATTTTTTGCACAAAAAGCTTATTTGGTTGGCGTATCTTTTTATCCTCGTAAATCGATGACCTGTAAAGAGGATGAACTGATGCGGCTGCAAAAGCAACATACACCTTCTCCTCTCGGGTTTCTCGTCACCTGTGGGCCCATTATTCTACAGGGGGTTAGACCCTTATAAAATTTTGCAGAGGGGGTTAGAATATGGAAAACGAGGACAGGCCCGGCTGGTGCATCATCTGCAACAAGGGTGATTTAAAGTAGACATTAAAGCTTTTCGTAATGCCAGCTCTTGGAAAAAGGCACATTTCGGAGATTTGGTGATAAAATTACTGAATAGAGTTTCTGATGAGTTAGATACTGTTCCTTTCTTATTATCACAACTCGCCATATTTCATATATCTTTTTGATTTCCAAATCTGGATTCAATATTCAGCATGTAACTACTAGCAAGGGCTTAAACGAATGACGCCCCACAGGTGATGAGAAAATCTCTAATGCATGCATATACATCCAACTCATGCAACGTCTTCATTAATAACCCCCTCTTCGTTCAACTCATACACCTGCTAAGCCGCCCAGGGCACTTTACCCCGCCCCTTAGTTCCTAGCTCTATTTCAATCATCTCCTCTGCCCACCCACAGATTGCGGCCAACAGCCCATCGATCTGCTCTTCAGTATGGTTTGCATGGATGACAATACGCAGTCTTGCATTCCCTTTTAGAACTACTGGGAAGGTAACGGGGAAGGCAGAATGTTTTATAGCGTCTAGGTGGAACGTCAGCTAGAGACCGTGGCGCTCGCGAGTCCAAAGCGGTACAAGCTGCGTGTGGAATTCGCGCTCCTCCCAGTGTTTCGACACTGGGATTGAAATAATTGTCCGTTCATTCGCTTCCTCCCAAATTGGATGCCAAGTTTTTTGTGTGAAAATCACTTCACTAGATTTTGAATGTTTTCCCAACCCTAGGTAGTCCGTTAGTATTGGGGGGAAAAAAAAGCCCTGTTGGAAAGAAAACCTACCGCTTCCGTCTCGGGTTGTGACATTAAAGAGTATCCCGCCCGAATAGCAGCAATCTGATGGAAAGCCGGCGCGGCGGTGAACACTGTCGAACGCGAGAAGTTCACTAGTGCATTTTTGATCGTGTGCTTTGCCGAGGATAACACCTTGCGCATATTGTCAGTTTCGAAAAAACTCACGAGGCGGATTTTGGAAGCACCTACTTCCTATTGATCCGAACGCTTTGCTGAACGTATGCGTTTTGATAGCAATTTCCGAGTCCAGATCCAAAGCTTTAACATACCCCAGCCCTCTTTTCGCCCACCACTCCCATAATATGCGCTTCGTCAACAACGAATTGGGCGTTGCCGCCTGGAAATATCTCTTTTGCAGCCTGCACGAGCTCTTTCAAGGGAGACATGTCCCCTTCCATGCTATAGAAGCTCTCAAAGATAATGAGGACGCACTTCTTCCCTGCTTGATGAGTGGCTGCGAATCCCAGACGGAGACTCAAGCTTCTCGAGATGCATCGACATTGTTGTGGGAGAAAGGCACTTTCGTACTAGCAAGCGAGCGTGACACCCCATCCATAATGCTAGCATGGACGAGCTCATCATAGATAATTGCATTGCCCGGCCGTGGAATCCCCTCAAAAATCGCATAATTACCATCACAGCCTGAGCCTACAATAAGCGCAGCTTCGATTCCGTGATAGTCGGCAATTTCCTACTCCACCACTTCGACGTAGTCATAATTGCCATCTATCAACCGAGAACCACCAGCTCCAAGCTGTGCGCCATAATTTTGAGCTAGCCCCGCTTCGAAAGCCTTGCGCAATCTTCCGCTGGCACCAAAAGAAAGTGAATCGTTGGAGCAGAAATCCGCGGTTGCTCCATCTGCCCATGTGTTTTTGATTAGAGTATACAATCCATGTTTCTTTCTTCGAACATTAAGGGCTTCCTCTAGGTTACGATAAAAGGTTGGCCCACTATACATAGTATGCGCGCGAGGCTTCTGGCTGGCCACCCAACGACTAAAAATAACGGAAGATATCGAAAGGTGTTTAGGTGTCCTGATAGAGTGAAGGTTGCACTGAAATCAAGAAATGATGCCTCTATTCTGGACGGAACCGAAAAGCACTCAAAGCTGTACTTGCAATGTGATCCTATCTACGCTTTCACTAAAAAGCAGCTCTTGGAAAACCGCGCTGTGCAAATACTCCTCAAAAAGTAGGTCCACAAAACTCGGTTAAATAATCTCTCATCTGTACAATA
This sequence comes from Sclerotinia minor, assembly GCA_025389075.1. Taxonomy (NCBI): domain Eukaryota; kingdom Fungi; phylum Ascomycota; class Leotiomycetes; order Helotiales; family Sclerotiniaceae; genus Sclerotinia; species Sclerotinia minor. The sequence goes on along the minus strand of QRFH01000015.1, from coordinate 370,837 downwards.
CCATGCACCCACTGTCCAGGAATAGACCCCGTCTAATACATGTTATGCTGTGACAAATAAATTACTGAATTCAGCCATAAAATTATGGTTGCTGGCCTCGGATAAGTGGTACCCTTAACTTCCAAGCCACAAAAATCTCAAGTGTAGAGATTTAAAGCCTATCTAGCTATTTTTGAAGAGGTATTAAATGTATGCTATCGACTACATACAGCTACAAGGGTCGAAAAATAGGCCCCATATTAAATTCAAAGTGCTTACCGCTTAGGAGACTGGCTATCGTGGAATCCCTGTGGCAAGCACTTGTGAAAGAGGCGAACGGACGAGTGTTAATCATATGAGGATATGCTAAAGCTATTATTATCTATTGAATATATGACAGTTAGTGTGATGTGTTATTGAACGATAAAATGGGTTAGCATAGAAGATGTTTATCATATTCGAGTAGAGCAGTTTATTTGAAATCTAATATGCTTTGATGATACGGAGGTTTAGAGAACTACTCCGCTGGGACTTTGGTCCCGACAGCTTGGAACCCAATCAGCAAATCGCAAAAAATACGTGAAGATTGGGTCAAGTGGGCCGCTAATCTTACCATAGCCGGATATAGCGATGCAATCCACATACTTACCGGAGTACGAGCGGACGGAGAATTCATGTTGATTCACTGTGCATCACAAACTGTCAGCCAGCTCTTTATATGAATTGAAGATATTATCGCCATATTAGAGAACGTGGTGATATATCGGAATAGGAGATAGATTCGGCAAGTGCTTACCTATTTTTTTTTGGGACACAATACGAGTGTGTAAACAAAACCCCCACTAAGCATCGTATGAGGGATAAAGCAATTTTTCGGATCCAACATGCGGAATAGAAGCACCCGTATCCATCATTCCCTAGAAACCTCTAGTGGCAAATAGAAGAAGTAGCTTTAGACTATATAGAAGTCAAATATCGTTGCATTGCAAAAATGGAAATTCTGGACTGATACCTAGTAAGTCGCTTCAGCTACAAAAGTCACGTCAAAAGCTCGGAGGGTGAAACAACAGCCAACCCTACTTTAAAAAAACCCCCAAAATTGTGTTAAGGGAAAAGTCATTCTCAAGTTCGAAGGACTAAAAAACACCCCCGCAAGCAACACTGACGATTCAGTGGAAGTGGTCGACCCTCATGGCGCACCGCGTCTTACTTGGAGAGCTAATCTCGACCTTATCGACCTGAACACTCTTTTCCAAACTTGCCCTAATCGCCGTCAGTATGCTCACATTCTCGAAGAGCTTGGCAAACTGTCTGTTCTCAAGGTACACAAGCAACTTGCCAATGCGGATGCTCAAGGCCTTATCTGAAGAGGTACTCCAGGTGGACTCACCTCCAAGCCAATTCATTAGGGACTTTATCTTATGACGATGAAGCGTTGTCTCAAAAGATCCAGAAGCTTGGTGAGGGCTTGGCCAACGCCCCAGCCGCGTCAGTAGTAGCTGCTCTCGATGCTATCATATCTAACATTAATCTATTTAGCGGCAGTGTTCCGTCTTGGGAGTCGCTTGTTCCTGCTGCAACTGTATTGAATTTCTACAATTTTGTGTCGGAGTTTAACAGCTCAGCTTTTTTTTTTTTTTTTTTTTTTTTGATACATTGGGACACTTTAAGCCAAACCTCTGAGTGCTGGAAATCAGTAACTGGGCAAAGTCATCATAATCTACAGTCCTCGAATCGCTTACGCTTGCCAGCGGTCGTAACCTGTGGTCACAGTACACCTTCGCCTCCAAGAACTTGGTTGCGGTCGAAGCATCTTACCGGCTCGTGAATCTGGAGTATGTTACACTCGAAATTAGCGAAGACCCGGGGCCGACCATTGGCTCGATGGGTCGTCAATACAATATTGTGATCGCCAACAATGCTCTCCACACAACACCTAGCCTCGTGCAATCTCTGCAAAATGTCAAGAAGTTCCTCGTCCCTGCTGACTATCTGTTCCTACAAGAACTCAATCCTGTATCCAGATGGATCAACACTATTCTTGGCACCATGCCAGCTTGGTGGCGCGGTGTTGCGGATAATCGAGTTGATGAGCCGTATTTCAGCGCTAGCCCGTGGCAAGATGAGCTAAAAGCAGCTGGGTTTGGTGCTGTGGACGCCCTTGTCTCCGACTTAGAAGAGGCCTCTCTGATTAACCTTGTTGCAGTTGCACGTCCTTGCAAGACGGCTCCCACCGAGGGTTTGAGAACCATCAGCCTACTTGTCAGGGACAAGACTAAAACTTATGAAACGGTAGAGAGGACTTTCCATGAACAAGGTTATGAAATAGCCAAGATCACACTCAAGGACGTTCCGCAGCCTAACATTGATATTGTATCCATCATTGATCTCGACGGTCCATTTTTTTGCGAACATCGCTGCCGAGCCGTACTACGAATTCCAGAAGTTTGTGGCCAGCTTTTGGAACTCTGGTGTCTTTTGGGTCACCAGGCCCTGCCACATTCGTGTTCAGAACCCAAGTTATGCGCAAGTTATGGGCCTTGCTCGTATCATTCGATCCGAGCTCTTGATTGATTTTGCAACTTGCGAAATCGATAATGCTGATGCCGCATTCTCGCTCGTTGGCAGAGCATTTGAGAAGTTCCGCACTCGCGATAACGAGGAGAGTCTCAGTCCCGACTTCGAGTATGCTGTCGAGAAAGGTGTGATCAATATCGGCCGCTACTTCCCGTTTGTTATGATGGATGGCTTTATCCAGGAGGCTGAGGGTGAGCGCATAAAAGTTGACATCGGAACCCCAGGACGGTTGAACACTCTCTACTGGATTCGCCAAGCTGAACCCATTGTCCTCAAGGATCACAAACTTGAGATAGAGATGCACGCCGTTGGGGTTGAGGGCGCTGGTGTTGTTCGCCATATCGGTCCCAAAGTAAAGCTTTCAAGCAAGGAGACCATGTCACTGCTACGGAGCACAACATGCTATCGACATTATTGATAACCAATGAGATTACATGCGTCAAAATTCCAGAATCTCTCAGCTCCATAGACGCCGCAACTACGTCCACAGTCTATGCCACCGTGCAGCAGTCTCTCATCACTGTTGGTCAGCCTAAGAGGGGTCAGTCACTCCTTATTCACTCTGTATGTGGTGGAGTCGGTCTTGCCGCTATTCAGATCGCGCAAATGATCGGAGCTGAAATCTATGCTACCGTTGGATCTGAGTAGAAGGTGCAGTATCTCGTTAAGAACTGTAATATTCCCAGAAACAGGATTTTCAATTCCTGTGATAACTCTTTTATCGGAGGGATGTACCGCGAGATTAAAGGTAAGGGCGTCGAACATATCCTCAGCTCCCTCTCTGGTGAACTCCTCCATGAGACTTGAAAGTGTGTTGCGCCCTATAGCAAGCTTATAGAAATCGGCAAACGCGAGCTTCTCGGTCACAGAAGATTGGGCATAGAGCCATTCGTGGCTAACCACAGCTATTGCTGTGTAGACATTGATGCATTCTATGATATTACCCTGTCTCGTTTCAAAGAGTAAGTCAAGAGATCATTTTTTTGCAAGTGCTAGACAGGATGAAGACTGAGACGCTTGACTATCTTGAGAGAGGTATGATTAAGCCCATCGCTATTGCCAAGGAACTTGACGCTTCCTCAGTCGCTGAGGCTTTCAAGTACCTGCTGCCAGGCACTCATATTGACCGTGTCGGTATCCGAATCCGGGATGTCTATGGCCGACTAACGTTGGGTAATGGGATTTCTAGCCCTCCTAAAAAGCTCCAGCTCGAACCGCGCAGTTTGGGAGGACCGCCGCAGGGCCATCTATCACAATGACAGTGGACATACTGTTGATGTAGTCGCATCATCTGACTAGCTAAACAATTACATCGCAAATGCTCGTGCTGATCCTATGATTTTGAAAACCCCCGAGGCGGCAATCTACTTCGCGGAGGAAATTGGCAAACGCTTGTTTGGTCTCCTACTCAAGGACGACAGAGACTTGAACACCAGCTTGGCACTCGCAGATTTGGTTCTCGATTCCCTGGTTGCTATTGAATTGCGAGCATGGTGGAAGCAGGCTTTTGGGTTTGATATTTCAGTGCTGGAGATGCTCGGGATGGGCAATCTGGAGGCGCTTGGTGGACATGTGTCCGAAACGTTATCACAGATTATTGCGGAAGAGAACAAGAACAATTGAAGTGGTTTTTCTACTGCCGTCCCGGATAGTTTGCCGACAGCAATCACTCCGCGCATTAGGTATTAATCCTGTCGGCTTTCCAGTTTTCTGTTTTTGTATGAGGAGTTATTGGGTCTTTCTTGGAAATGTTGCTGACCAACTAAATTGATTGAAGCATCATTGGGTGCACGGATGTATAAACTTATATTATGAACAGATTAAATATATTTATTTTTATTTATTTATTTATATTGATTAACGTCTACTTCGAACCTCCCTTGGGGTATTGAGACGTGCTAAGATAAGGAGCTTTTAAGCGGCGTGATCGTCGCAGCCAAATTTAACAGTTTAACTTCAATGCCAGGGGCTGTTCGCTCCTTTGCGTGTATGATCCTCCTCTTATAGTAAAAGGGCATGTCTGATCTGGGTTGTTGTTAGGGTGGAGCTTGGTTCCCGGGTGAGTAGGCTCGATGAAGGCTTTGATCCCTTGACTGGAATGGGGGAGAGCGGGGGTGGATTGCTGTTTGGTTAACTGAGCGTCAGCGCTCTTGCACTGTATGTTGGGTTTGTGTTTTGCGGTTTTGAGAGGTAATATGTATTAGAGTGATCAGTTGAGTGAAGAGTTAATGAGGGGAACAGGCGCTTTGTTGAAAAGGTAGATTAAATATAAGATCTTAAATAAAACTAGATATACATTTATATAATCTGAAAATAAATAATCAATTGTATATCTTCATAAACACATTTAAATACAATAAACATTTCAAAGGAAATAAATAATCAATTTGAATTCATTTGATAAAATATCTTATATAGACTCTTTAAGTAAAAAGAAATATATAATATTCATTTATTAGATATTTTCGGTTACAGTAATTCCCGGCAAAACGGACGTCTTTACCCCGTCCTGTCCATCCGTAGTTTATTAGTTCAGTCTCGTGAGTGCTAAGACCCGGGCGGAAAGTGGGAAACGAAGTGTGTGGATCCTCTGTACAAAAGCTTGGATGAACATGATGAATATCAAAGCTGCTTGGCTTTTTTGATGATGGGTATTGTTAATATGGATGTATGGATGTATGGATGTATGGATGTGTGTAGTTCCGGGATAGATATGTTTTGTTTTTACTCTGTATACTGTAGAGATGGATGAGTATATCACTACTGGTATATATTCTCGAGTATCTACTACTGTACCTAGGAATTCGAGTTATATAAATGAGGAATTTCTTTCAAAATTGATTAATTAATTGATCGACTCGTCGATTGATCGATTAATACTCCGTAGATACTACATAAATTAATAATGAGGGATATTACAACTTACCAGATGCATGCATGCATACAGCAAGAGGGAGAGGGATTTATTTACATTCCGTTTTCCGTGTTTTGTATGGACGTATGGACGTATGTACAAGTACATACGGAGGAGTATGTATGCAATGTGCATGCATGCATGCGTACTGTAGCGAACCGAACGGTTTACTTTAGGGGATGTGGATACAGAAAATACGGAGAATACGGGGAATTTGATTTGCAGTTGATTTGCATGTGTGTGTGTGTGTGTAATTGTTTGCATGGAGCTGGGTTTGGGTCTTGATGAGATCATGAGGAGATGATTATATGGGGAGATGATGGTATGAGGAGATGAGGAGGATGTGAGGATGTGAAAATGATTTTAGTTATGTGTATGTGTTATGTGCTTGTTTTAAAGGGGTATAAGAATAATAAATGGTATAAATAAGATGTATGAGATGTTGGGGATGTCATAGAGATGGTCATAGCTATTTAATAGCTAATACCTTATACCTCGTACCTTGTAAGGTATTGTTAGATTAGGTTAAGCTTACCTAGGTTCGGGGTTTGTTGGTTTGAAGGCTTGAGATTTGGAAATTTGTGGGATGAGTGAGGTCAATGTTTGTTGAGACTTGGGACCTTGAGACCTTGAGACCTTGACATGATTCCATCCAACAACCAAGTCGGATAGAAGGATAGAATTTGTGGAATTTATGTAAAGGGATGCTCTCTTTTCACCAACCCTGATATAACCGCACTTTTATTTCCTTGGGGGTTGGTAATCTGATCTACCCGCAAACGCTGGCGGCACTTTCTGGTAGTGAGTGCAATGGCAAGTATATACGTATATGTAATTGTTCCCGGCTAATTGATGATAAGTAATAACAACACTTCCCCGAGCTGAATGATTGATGAGTTAAAGTCTTTATAATGGTATATGTACTATGTGTACTCAATTGTTACTTGGAGATATTCTGTGCTCATGCTTTCTTTACTTTTCTAATTTACCCCTGGCTTGAATTCAGATTCGTGAATCCTCAAATTCCCCATCAAAATTCCTCCCTGTGTTCCGTACGTACTACTGTACATACTCCGTACATGCATACATACTTTGGTAAGGTTATCATTCATCAGGAGTTAAAAGCCTCCATCATCCTACATGACCCCGCCATCTTTTGATTTTTAATTTCCCAATTTTTTGCAAATGTCCTCTCTTATGTTATATTAACTTGTGACTACGTTAACTTGCTACTCTTTCGGTTGATATATCCGATATTGAGAATTCATCCAAAGTAGCCGTGGACCTAACCCATCATCTAAAATCTAAATAAATAAACTTATAAACTTCTAGAATCCATCAATTTTAAAGAGGTAATACACTGTAAAAAAGAATTGGAAATTATAAACAGGGATAATTTCAGCAGAAGCGGCAAAATAAACCCTAAGTTGATCCTCTTTTTTTTTAAATATAAATTCCAACATCATCAAAGTTCCACAGAGCCACACAGAGGAATCCATCCACCCACCTCTCTATCCACCACGGAGTTACGCCAAGCTAAAATGTTTTAGTCCGTAGATGGAATAACCAGTTAAACAAAACACACAGTCTATACAGCCTGCCTCCAGCTTTACCTGCCTCCTAGGTATTTCTTCTTCATATGAAAGAGAGATGATCGAAGCCTTGATTCGATCCTTGATTTCCTCGTTCCTTCCATTCTTTTCCTCTTCTATCCGTGCGTGCCGTGGAAGAATCGGAAGAATTTAAAAGAAGTGGAAGGTGTGATGAATGCCTAGGAATTGGTTATTACTTTTTATTTATGATTTAATATAATTATTATTTATTGATTACTTTGATTTGATTACTTTAACCTTACTGTCCTTTTGATATCTTCTCCATCTGAAAGTATACACAGAGTATACATATACACTTCAATACAATCAGTCAATCAATTCAATCCAATACAGTTACGGTGACAGTAACATCAGAGCCTCAGAAACTACCTACCAACCCCCATAGAAGGAAGAAACCTTGGCTCTCTCTCTCTCTTTTATTTGGATTATTTGAACTATTTGGAACTTGGATTATTGGACTACCAACCAGCTATCTAGAGTTACACTTTTTGCTACTCTCTTCCTCCTCTCTTCAGAGGAATACAAAGTACGAAATACAAAGTACGAAGGATACAATTGATTTCAGGAGACACAAAACAGAATCCATCGACATAACATTTAACATAAGATTACCTTCATTACATACATCTGACGTTACTTGTTACCTACTCCGTACTACCTACCTACTTGTCCCTTTCTCGGTTGGGTGAATTACAAGATTACAAGAATCTTGGCCCCTCGTTTCTACCACCACTAACCTTGGAACTTCTTTCACCATGGTTCGCATCCCAATCCCCAAACGCCTCAAAACTTACACCAAATCTGCCTCTCGAACTCCCAGTCCAACGGCAAACCCGAACAATTCCATCAACAACAACCATAATAATAACAATATGAAGAATCAAACTGCCGGAAGAGATTCAAGTCCGGATGGGAATGCTGCCAAAGCCAATGGGTTGATGTTGAAAGTCGTGGTTCTTAAGGTATGGATGATTGGGAATCCACTTTTTGTTTTCCCAGTTCATGCGAGCTGGGAAGGAATTCTCCAGATCTTCAAAATATTTGATTCTGATAATGTGTTCAATGATTTACGATACATATATTAACAAATTATTTTTTCAATAGGCTAGAAATTTGGCTGCAAAGGATAAGAGCGGGACCTCTGATCCTGTGAGTACTTGTATCTGTTGTTTACGAGCTGAAGAGCATGCAAGCTGACATGCAGATTGTAGTATCTAGTACTCACCCTCGGAGACGAAAAGAGCACGACCCATACGATACAGAAGACTTTGAATCCAGAATGGAATGTTATTTTACAATTACCGATTACTGGCCCAAACTCTCTACTTCTTGATTGCGTTTGTTGGGATAAGGATAGATTTGGGAAGGATTACCTGGGCGAATTCGACCTTGCACTAGAAGATATATTCTCCAACGATTCTCACGAACAAGAACCGACATGGTACCCTCTGCGGAGCAAAAGACCTGGTGGAAAGAAGGATAGTAATGTTTCCGGCGATGTCATGCTTCAATTCACTTTATACGACAGCACGAATCATTCTGCAACCTCGGCCCAGATTCTAGAGAAATTCAGGAATTTGGTAGGGGTGGAGAGTCCCGGCATGGTGACACCTTTACCAGAACCAGATCCAGGCACCCCCGGCACGGAAATAACTGAGGATGATTATTTCGATGAGGGCACCGAGCCTAGTGACGAAACCGACGATCCGTCCAAAGCAGAGAATGTCGAGAAACGGCGAAAGAGATTGCGACTTAGGGGATTAAGGAAGAAGAAAAATTTAAATGCATACGAGTTCTCCAGTGAAAGCGATGTTGTTGGAATTGTGTTCTTGGAAATCGGCAAGGTTACAGATCTTCCTCCGGAACGGAATGTGACCAGAACATCATTCGATATGGATCCTTTCGTCGTTGCTTCTTTGGGAAAGAAAACATACAGAACAAGAGTTATTCGACATAACCTGAATCCAGTCTTCAATGAGAAGATGATCTTTCAGGTTCTCAGGCATGAGCAAACATATTCTCTTGCGTTCACAGTTATCGATAGAGATAAGTTGTCTGGAAATGACTTTATTGCTTCGGCCGTTTTACCAGTGAAGGATATTACCGACACTGCTCAAGAAGCTGATCCAGAAACTGGTCTTTACGCTGTGAGAGATCCTCCTGTTGTGAGTAATTTGGCGGCACAACAACCTCATGCCAAAGGTTCCCGTTTTAAATTGCCGATGTCGAGATCTACATCCTCACAAAGTCTAAATAAGTTGGGACGTCCAATTTTGAAGAAGGAAACATCAAATCAGAGTACAAGTAATGGAGCTGTGTCCGGTAAAAATACACCAAATCTCGCTCCTACTAGTGCTCCACCGATCAACCCAGCAGCGCTCTCTCCTAATGACGCCGTATTACCGCCTCCAGTTGTTGATGCAGAAGAATCATGCGATCAATCGGGAGATCCTGATTTACATTCGTTCGAGGTTCCTTTAAAACTCAAAAATGCGGAAAAGTGGGAAGAGAAACATAGTCCTGTCTTGTACATCAACGCTAAATATGCCCCTTACCCAGCTTTACGTCAGCAATTCTGGAGAGCCATGCTCAAACAATACGACAGTGACGAGAGTGGGTCTATCAGTAAGGTGGAGCTCACTACTATGTTGGATACTCTTGGCTCGACTTTGAAAGAGTCCACTATTGATGGATTCTTCAAGCGCTTTCAGTCGCCAAATGCTGATGGACAGTGGTCGGAGTTGACCGTTGATCAAGCTGTTATTTGTTTAGAGGATCAATTACAGCAAAAGCAGTCGCCGAAGGAGAGTCACCTCGTGGATAAGATTAAGAATTTGATGCCCGATACTCCACCAGTCAAACCGGCTACATCTAATCCATCAGAAGCTACATTAGACCAATCCCAGTCGGAGTACTCTGATACTCAATTCCCATCAACAAACTCCGTCGATCATCTAGGCACTCCTGGCGAAGAGGGAGAAATGTTAGATTCAGATGATCTCAACAATGAGTCTGAGGAGCACGTGGTTGAGATTAGAGAATGTCCAATTTGTCATCAACCGCGTCTTAACAAACGTTCTGATGCTGATATCGTTACTCACATTGCTACCTGCGCTAGTCAAGATTGGCGTCAAGTCGATAATCTTGTCATGGCTGGATTCGTCACATCTAGTCAAGCTCAGCGTAAATGGTATTCTAAGGTCATCACAAAGATCTCTTATGGAGGTTACAAACTTGGTGCGAACTCTGCCAATATTCTTGTACAAGATCGTATCACTGGACAAATTAATGAAGAGAGGATGAGCGTTTACGTTCGTTTGGGAATTAGACTGCTATATAAAGGATTAAAATCTAAAGAGATGGAAAAGAAGAGAAGTATGCTTGGAATTTATTACATATTTAGTGAGAAACCTAGTAGAACAATTGCTAATTTAAACCCAGTTCGCAAGCTTCTAAAAGGCTTGAGCATCAAACAGGGCATCAAGTATGATGATCCTGCTTCAGCAGCGGAAATTCAAAAGTTCATCAATTTCCATCGATTGGATATGAGTGAAGTTTTACTTCCATTGGAGCAATTTAAGAGTTTTAATGAATTCTTTTATCGTCAACTCAAGCCAGGTGCACGACCATGTTCAGCACCGGATAATCCTCGCATCATTGTTTCGCCTGCCGATTGTAGATCCGTCGTCTTCAATAGAATGGATGAAGCTACCAAGATTTGGGTTAAAGGTCGCGAATTTTCCATCGATCGACTTCTAGGTAATGCATATCCAGAAGATGCAAAACGATATACGAATGGTTCTCTGGGTATCTTTCGTCTTGCTCCACAAGATTATCATCGTTTCCATATTCCAGTTGATGGTATTATGGGTACTCCGAAAACCATTGAAGGAGAATATTATACTGTCAATCCTATGGCTATTCGATCTGCACTTGATGTGTATGGAGAGAATGTTCGGGTTGTCATTCCTATTGATTCTTTAGAACATGGAAGAGTCATGGTTATTTGTGTAGGTGCCATGATGGTTGGAAGTACAGTTATCACTCGTAAAGCAGGTGAAAATGTTAAACGTGCTGAAGAACTGGGATACTTCAAATTTGGTGGTAGTACTATTCTACTCTTGTTTGAAGAAGGTGCTATGAGATATGATGATGATTTGGTGGGGAACTCTAGTCAAGCATTGGAGACTTTGGTAAGTTGTTATCATGTTTTTGCGAAAGTTTAGAAGGGAATGAATACTAATAGTTGAGAAATAGATTCGTGTTGGAATGTCAATTGGTCATCATCCAACTCAAGGTCAACATACACCAGATATGCGTAAGAATGAAGAAGATATTACGGAATCTGAAAAGGCAGAGGCAAAGAGAAGAATTGAGGGTAGTATTTCAACTCAAGGTGGACATATACCGGGGAAACCACCAAAGGCTAGTTTGGCGGGGTAGATTTGAGGTGGGAGGAGAAATGAAAGTGATGGAGTAAACGTGATAGAAGTGAAAGAGAAGAGAGAGAAGAAAAGCGTGGACCGGTGAGGTGGGGGAAATGAAATGAAATATTGATTAAATTCGACATTGAAGTGCTCAGTCGAGTTTAGGATTTCGTAAAGAAGGCGTTTTCTTGATACTGCGGGACTTTGTCAGGTAAACAAATAAATGGTGGAGAATTGATTTGTGTGGATTGTTAGATATAAATGCTTGGATGGTTTTGGTGGGGTAGGGGAGCTGGGATGGCTGAGCTGAAGCTGGCTACGGGGATTTCGTATGGATGATTTTGTGGGATGGGGATGGCATAGGGATGGATGGATGGAGTAGGGATGGCGTGAAGGAAGGGTGGAATATGGATGCATAGGGTAGGGATGGCGTGAGGAAAGGGATAGCGGGATCGGAATGGGAATGCGAATGGGAATGGAAATGAGGATATCAAGATATAAAGATATAGGATCGTAATCGTTGCCATGTTTTATAGGATATAGGATATAAACTTACATGGTGAAGGTGGCCGGGTTTGTGGGAGAGGGGGAGGGGAGAGGAAAAGGAATTAGGGGTTGCTTGTGAGATGGTTGTGAGGTGGTGGGTAGTGAGGGTGAAGAGTGAAGAGTGAAGAATAAAGAGTAACAGAAGATTTATGCATACCATACCATACCTACTTGTTTGTGTATGATTGATTAATAAATGAATGTTCTTGAGTTTCTTGAGTTTCTTGTGTGAGATTAAAAAAAAAGAGATGATTTGATGTATTGGGCTTGGGCTAGGTGGGTGGGTTGGCTATATAGGAAGGGGTAGGGTGTTGAGTGTTGAATTAGATTAAATCTCAAATTAAAATATCCTAAATATAACTCCAATAAAAAAAAACTAAAAAGTACAATACAGAATATAAAAACAAAAATATTCAGACAGATAGATTATTATAAAATTAAAAAATGATTAAAATAGAGTTTTAAATAAATTGATAATTTTGTTAAAACAAAAAATAAAGAGTTTTTATTAAATAACAATTTAAGATTTATTTATTTAAATTAATTTTTGGGGGTTTTATTAAGATTATAAAATCAACATTTTCTATATAAAATGAATGGATTTTTTTAACAGGCGGGGAAAAAATAATTTTGATAATTAATTTCTTATCTGTAATCTTATTTGTATTAATTAATGAATAATTAATTATACCGCTCGCCATTAAAGTACCACACTAAGGGTTCTATCAATCAGACTTCTGATATCTAATACCTACTACTAATAATAATGATAACCAAAAAAACCCTCCAGCAAAACGCTAAGTCCTAAATCTAAACCATAAGCCCTAGACCCTCGACCCTAAACCCTAAACCCTAAACAGCCGACTCGCCACTACCACTCCACCCCGTCCCAACCCTCTAATCCTTCTCCCTCTCCCCCTCCCTCCCCATCAACCCCCCCATCGTAGACACAGCCCCCAAACCACCCATCTCCACAGTCTTCTCTCCCACATCCTCCCTCCCAATCGATAACCTCCCACACTACTCTTCGACCTACTCAACGTAAAAAACCCCTGTCTCAATCCCAACCCCAACTTCCCCTCCCTCCCCCTCACTCCCCCCTCCACATCCCCCACTTCCTCTTCTCCCCCAAATAACCCCCAATGCCTCTTAACCCCCTTCCAAGCCTCTATCCCTAGAACAAATAAAAACACCGCTCCGACAGCAAGCGCCCATTCCCACGATATCCCTCTATGTTTAAAGACGGAGGTATTAAGACCAGGAATATATACCGCGGGGAAGACAGAGATGGCACCGAGGACGACGGCCCAGAAGAGGAAGGGGTTTGAAGTGTAGAGGGTTTTGAAGATTGTGGAGGAGGATGATTTAGTTTGAGAATCGGATTGTGATTGAGGATCTAGGTTAAAGAGACTGCGACGGATAGATTTGAATTCCCAAGCTGAGATGAGGATAAGCCAAGTTAATTCCGCAAAGACGGCAGCGCGGGCGCGGAATACAGGACCACAGGTGGGATTATAGCTGCGGTTGCAGTCGTGGCCGAGATTACCGTTGTTGACGCCGTAGATGATGATTACGAATGTGAGGAGAGTGCAGGTGCCCATGAGGATACCGTAGACGATCATATCGACGAGGATTTGGTTGGTAAATACTCCTCGCTTGTTATCATGCGGTGGACGTTTCATCACCGTTGAACTGGCTTTTTCTTTTCCCAGGCCAAAAGCTGGGAAACTGGATGTAAGCATATTGATCCAGAGGATTTGTAGAGGACTTAGTGGGAACACGGATTGGTTGCTCATATCTTGGAATCCTAGGCCGGCGATAAGTAAGATGACTTCTCCTACGTTGGAGGAGAGGAGATGCAGGACGAATTTCTGGATGTTGTCAAACATGCGACGACCTTCCCGGATGGCGGCTACGATACTATTGAATTTATCGTCGAGAAGTACAATTTTCGATGCGGATTTTGCGACATCTGAACCAGCGATACCCATTGCGATACCAACATCTGCTTCGGAAAGACTCGGCGCATCGTTTACTCCATCACCTGTCATAGCCATATAGAGACCTCTTCGTCTCAAGGCATGAATCATCCGCGTTTTAGTATCTGGTGCACAACGAGCGAGCACTAGAGGAAGAGTAGGTAATGCGTCAATTTGTTCGTCAGTGAGATTATCAAATTCGGTAGCTTTCATAACGACAGATGCAGAGACATCGGCGGATAAAGTTCCAAGATTCCTCGGGATAATACCAATTTCCTGTGCAATTGCTTTGGCAGTAGAGGGATGGTCACCTGTAAGCATGTGAACTTTAATTCCAGCTTGAGTACACTCCCGAATAGCGTCTTTAGTTTCGTCACGAGGTGGATCATATATCCCGACTAGACCCAGAAGTGTAAGACCTTGTTCTACTTCAATCCGTACATTTTCTTCGTCCCGAATCTTGTCTTCCAATGAGGTATTCTCAATCCATGGCTTAGCTGCCACAGCGAGGACTCGCTGGCCTTGCTCGGCAAATTTATTCATTTGTTGATTTATTTCCTCCTTCAATTCCTCTGTCATTATCTCATTTGTATCTCCGTTCCCAACTGAAGAACAAAGATCCAATATCCTTTCCACAGCTCCCTTGGTGAAAACCATACGCTCCCCATCTGGTCGCTGATAGATCACGGACATTCGCTTAATGCTACTATTGAATGGGAATTCGGCGATTTGTTTCCATCCTTTATTTTCAAGAACTTTCTTCCCAGAATTAAATCGGTGAGTAAACACCTGCAGCGCGATTTCTGTTGGCTCTCCAGTGGTTTTCCATTTTCTTACAGCCTCGCCTTCAACAACTTCATTCTTCACAGTAGCAAGGTTGCAGAGTGCAGCAGATTGAAGAAAACTCTCGAGTTCTGGTATGAGTTCGGCTGGTTCTCCAAGTTTTGATGATGAACTCCTGTTTTGATCTCTAGCAGCCTTTTCAGCTGGGATATCAAATTTCAAGGCAGCTGCACTTCGTTGATGATCGAAATCGATGGCAGTATTCTCGCTAGAAGATGGAGTCTGAGTACCCTCCGATGTAAGTGAGGCTTTGGTGACGGTACCCTCTGTAGGATTGTTGGGGTCCATGGAGTGGTTCACAGTATAAATTCCAACTTTAGGAAGCCATACTTTCTTAACGATCATGGCTCCCTGAGTAAGTGTGCCTGTTTTATCAGAGCAGATATTGGTTACTCCACCAAGTGCTTCGAGTGCAGATAGATCTCGGACGACAACATTGGCTTTACGCATAACGGTCATACCGACGACCATTGTGATTGTCAAAACCCTTAGAGGATGTTAGACGTTGTATATCAAATGAGAGAAAGGATTTACTTACGCGATCAAGGACTCGGGAATGATAGCAATACCTGTGGAAATAGCATAAATAGCTACTTCATCAGTAACATTGAATCTGTTCACACCAAAAACCACAATCGCCAGTAATATAGCACATCCGAAGAGGAGGTACGCAACCTTGCTTAGCTTTCTTTGCAACGGAGTACCTTCAGTAAGTCCTAAAAACTTTCCAATAAAATCGTAAGTGCGTCTTGCAGCTCCCTTAACCGGCTGGATTTTTCCATATTTCTTATAGTTCATCGATCTTCCGTCCTTCCGCTGCTTTTTCGTAGTCGAAGCTGCAATCTTTCCAACTTCAGTCTGCATACCTGTAAAAACGACAATACCTCTGCCGCGACCTTTGATAACCGTCGTGGTAGAATATGCCATATTGTTACGATCGGCAATGCCAACTTGTTCTTCGCTCGTCGCTCTCTCTTCCGTCCCAGGAACAAATATTTCATTCGAGATAATCTTCTCCACAGGTTCAGATTCACCCGTCAAACTCTTTTCTTCACACGTTAAATTCATCGCTTCGAAAATGCGCAAGTCTGCCGGTACGGTATCGCCCATTTTCAGGAGTACAATGTCACCCGGCACAACCTCCGGACTTGGAACCACAATCACAGATCCATCCCTTAACACTGAAGCCGACGGTGAAGAAAGCGCTCTTAGCGAATCCATTTTTTTCTCTGCGCTAAATTCTTGGAAGAACCCAATGAGGACATTCAACGTAATGACGGCAACTAAAACTCCTCCTTCGATGTAATCACTTACGCCGAAACTGAGCGCCATAGCGAATACGAGAACGAGGATCATAGCATTGGAAATTTGTTTGAGAAGGATTTTGTACCAGGATATGGAATCGCCAGTATTGAGTTCATTCGGGGGATACGACGCTTGAATGGTCTGAACTTGTCGCGCTGTGAGACCCGTTTCGAGGTTGGTGGAAAGTTGAGCCGCTGCATCTTCGGGAGTAAGGAGGAATGCATGCGGTCGGGTGGTATATGAAGGTTTCTCTTGCGACGTCATTGTAGATACGCTGGTCTAATCAATGTATAGGTGTATGTTAATTGTATGTATGCTGTACATGTGTAAGGTTGTATATGTGTGTATGTCAAACAAAAGAATGTAGTGATCTATTCCTAATCAAGGGAATAGTAGGGAATCAAATGGTGATACTAAAGATATCTAGTGAATATACCAAAAGCAAACCCCAAGAGAAACGCGGGGTAACACATTCTTATATATTCCTTCCCGAAAACCCAAAAGGTCGTTCTTGCCTTGCCGAGTCGACATACAGCTATCCTTAAGTCATACAGAAACCATAATGGCGGAATAGCCAAGAGCTTTCAAGACACACATTCAGAGATAACATGTCAAAACGAAAGCCATGAGCTCATGAACTCATGGCGCTTTCTTAGTTATACACATAAAATCTCTTTGTATGGATAACATCATAGAAATCCAAGTACCAAGGAATCTTGGCTTAAGTCGTGTTTAACTTCATTTGGCTTGGCCCTCCCCGCCTCTCGGTCAATCCGCTCGGAAACCGCTCGGAATCGGAGTGGAAAGTTGTAAGGAAAGAAGAGGACGAGAGTTCATTGGATCGTAAGACGTCATGTGATCACTTGTCCCACGTGTTGAGTCTTTGTATGGTGGCGAGGTTGTCTTTTGTGGTAGACTTGGCTGAATGTGACCAATCAGATTTCGTCTTGGATTCTTGCGGTTCTTGGCAGTGATGAACGCGTAGTGCCGATTTCCGCTGAGGAATGAGACTTCTCGTCCTATAGCGGAAAGTTTGGCATTTGAGATTGGGTTGCTTGGTAATGACGCCATGGCGGGTAAGAGTCTTTCTTTCCTGCAATTGTCGGTTGATGTGGTCACGACTGTAGAGGAGTCGAATCTTTAGCGGGAAGGAAGGAATGAATGAACATATCACGGCTGAAAGGATAAGACGATACAAGATCAGATCTGGTGAGGAAAGGACCTGCATTGACATATATATCTAGATGTTTAAATGAGGTGGTATTTATCTGGATACGCTAAAGTTATAGGTCCTTAAGAGGGGAAGACTTAGGTTCTGATACACGTGCACCTATACGCTTGTACATCTACACAAACATTTATTTGTAAAAGCTACAAAAATACACTTCTGCATCGCGGTATTCATAATGCTAAATTGCTTACCTACAATTCGTCTCACGAACTTGTTACTAAGCTGGGTTTTTTAAACTTTGGCCCCAAGTAAGGTTACCGGTTAATGAACCTCTTATAGAATTAAACAGCATGTTTATCCTGCTTCCGAGCTCTCCGTCGGAGATTTCCCAGACCTTTTTTCAAAGTTTGCGCACCCGTTGATATTTCGCTAGATTCTCTGGCAATATTGTTTCGCGGCCGAAACTTTCCCGAGAAGGCATCTACATTCCATGCCAAAATGATAGTCGGAATAGAGACAAGTGCCGTCGCACCAACTACTCATTACATTAGCACTTATAATTCCTCCACTTCCAGGCGTACTTACAGAGAGTGGGGAACAGCCACCATGCTTTGTACTTTACGCTTCCAGATTCATGAGGAAAGTCAGATACGTCCAGTGCGAACAGAGACGTGAGAAATGATAGAGGGAGCTTAATTAGTAAGTATGATCATTAGCTATGCTTGGGACCCTTTCTCTCCGATAACTGTCAATCAAGACTTACAAAAACAATAGTGATGATAGTGAAGATGAAGATAATGTTGGATTGTTTCGCGGAGTCGTAAGCTTGTAATCGACCGAATTCCGCCTGTCGCAAATCGAGAAGGTTGTTGATCTTAATGGTTCCAATTTAGCTGAGGACATAGATATCCTTGTAACGGGTAATACTGACATAGTTTTCGGTTTTGTCAGCTTCAGAGAGCATGTTTTCCAGGCCCCTTTTAGTATCGGCAGGTGTGTAAGAGTTCAAGTTCATCAAATCATTTGTAGCAAAAGCCTGCTTCCAGACGAATTCTTGGTCCTCTGCTAAAGAGCTTAGCATATGAAGTTCGTCGCGAATATCTCGTATCATGTCAAGAAGTTCGGTTTCAGGTGAGATAACATGGTATCGATTTAGAGATGCCGGTCTAGTCGTTGGTGAATTGGGGTCGACCTCTTCATCGAGGAGTCGTCCCTTTGGTTTTTCCGCTTCGTGTAGACCCCGAAGGAAATCTCGGAACAGGGAATTTTCTTTGTCGGCCTATTTCATTAGATTAGTTCAAACTATCAACATTCTCTCTCCCATGGAGTGCAGCACAGACCACATCCCTGATTGACTCTCGAAATATCTCGATTGGCCCCTTCGACTTTTCGTTGGGAACTTCCACAGAAGGATCCATGAAAGATCCGGTCGCGACCCCAAGGGGAAGCTCCATAACGGAATGCGCAGTTGTAGCGCGTTCAAACCGGCCTTTGGCCTCGCCGTAAAGTATGTTATTTAGTGCAGTTTGAAGGAGACCACCTGAGGATTTTTGATCAAGTTGGAGACTTTTCGAGGAATTCTGATTGAACTTTTCTGATGTGGCCGTAATGATTGTTTCTGAACAAAAATTAATTGGTTGACATGCAAATTTGTTTTGGCATCATCAATCATACTCTCATCAATAATCCAAATCCAAAGCTGATTTACTATGAGAATCTTCTTGGTCATTGCGCCTTGGGTAATTGTTAGTTCAAACATCATCATTGTTTTAGTACTTTACTTGCCCAGTTGCTTAAAACCTTCAGGTTGTTTGCGTTTACTCTGTAAAAATTTCGATAGTACCTGATCATTGTCTCTTGCAGAGGTATTGACAATAGTTGGGTAGTAATACTGGTTGAGAGTTATGGGCTCATGTATAACCTCTCTCAAGTTGCGTTCTTCGGCAGATTTAGCAAAATCTATGTGGTTTGCGGTGGTGGTAGATTTATCCTCCCCCGGAATATAGGTCCCTATAGTAAGACATGGCATCTATTAACAATAATGGTAAATATCTTGCATCATTATCTAAAGAGAAAATTGTGCAGCGACATACGTAGAGTGCCGTGCAAGAGCCAATGCTGGATTCTCTTGGTACTTGATTGCCAATTGAATCATCGGCCAGATTTTTGGTATCCTTTTCCTGCTTGCGCTACCAAGGAAAAGATGGTGAGCTCTCAATACCGTTATGAATGTAGTTCTGCAATACGTACCACAAATTGAGGTTTCATATAATAGCGTCCAGCGCCCGCTGCTAATGCCGTCCAGCTTCTGTTGAAGTGTTTCATTATAGCCATATATTCTGTCTCTGAACGCTTTGAATCATGCGATAGCCGGCTCACGAGGTCCTAGAGAAATATCGTAAAAGTTTTGTGGTAAAAAAACGGTAATTCATACGACTTACTTGCATCAAATGTAACTATTAATGGTTCATTTTATCAGCATTTCTTGAGAGATAATGGTTTTGCGGAATGAAAAGTCTTACCTGATTGACTGGGAGATGAATCCAACGGAGACGGAGGTCACGAGGAGTGTCATCCAAAGATTCTTCATTGTCATATTCGTCATGCTCAGATGATATAGACTCCACCGGGCGCAGAGAACTAGAGCACTGAGCCCCAGTACCGTCTGAACAAGAAGCATACCTCCTCTTATCTTGCCCAACACGGGTCTGTCTCAAAGCCTTCTTCAGTGAATCTAAATCCCTTTGGCGCAAATCTTTTCTGGCTTTCTTCATTATAGACTCTGGACCCTCGCCATAAATTAAATCGTAAACGCTGGGCTTAGCGTATGGAATCTTAATAGTCTGACCGCCGGAAATAATGTCAATAATGCTCCCTGGATCATAGATCTTGTCTACATATTTTGAAAATCTATGTATGTGATTTTTGTTCGGGTTTGCAACGTGGTCAAGAACAGGTGGTGGATTCAGGAGTAATTTCTGAATGTGAGATTGAATATCACGAGTTACACGTGTGTCTGGTACAAGCTCTAAGGCGCTCTTTACGTCGTCGGAAGAGTATCCGTTCTTTGACAATAACCACCACACCACAACAGTCTGAGATCCATAGACTGCCCAATGGAGAGTTGTAAAGTGTTCCGAATTTTGGATACCTTCCTCGTGTAGAAATTCACCTAAGATGGTTTCATGCCCAGGTTTTTCATATATGGCTAGTGACTCGAGGATACGATCTGCAACAGCAGGGTATGAGTCTACGAAACTGTTACCAGGGGTGTGAAGTTGTCGAATTTTAGACCAGTACTCCTCCTCCAGTCGATGATGCCCTCGATCAATACATATAGTCAGAGGTGAGTTGCCCAGGCTATTCTGCTGTAGGATGAACTCAACTTTCGCCAATACCTCTGGTCGATCTGGCTGGTCTTGTTGATTTGTCATCCTATCAAGGAGGAGCCGAGTGATTTCAAGCGTACCGCTTTGGAGGCTATGTGAAGCCAAGTAGCCCCTTCTCGGATCCATTCAAGCACTTGCTTATTGTGGTCAATGCAATTGGTAGCCAGTTCGAGTGCACCATTAGAGACTGCCCAATAAATGAGGATGTGAAGCTGCTCTAGTGTCTCATATTTACCGCTTTCGAACCCCTTCAGCAGTCCGGCTTCAATAATGGGAACATCGGTAGCGCGCTCCGCATAATGGAATTTTTGTGTTGGATTTTGGGGGTAGTATTCTTCTGCAGCTAAGACTTCGATCGCAGTTTCAACGTTTCCATTCAACTTAATGGCGATTTGAAGAGGTGTGTTTCCTCCTTTAGTACGAACTACGGCGTTCGCACCATGTTTTATGAGTAGCTTGACATTTTCCTGGCAGTTATGAAGAACGGCCGATGCCAGGGCAGTCAATCCATGATTATTCGCTATTGTGGTATCGGCATCATGTTGCAAGAGCACTTTGGCGATTCGAGTATCCTCCCCAGTACAAGCTCTCATTAGAGCAGTTCTATTTCCTTGAGATCCAACCAGGTTAACATCGGCACCGAACTCAAGGAGGAGCTCGACAAGTTTGAGCTTTTGCTGCTCGCAGGCAACGTACAGAGGTGATTGACCATGAATGTCAAGCTGGTTGATATTTCCACCTCCACCTATCAGTCCATCGATGATACTTCTAGAGTCGTTTGTGAATCCCTTGGTACAATGTATAATTTCGTGAAAACAGGTACTTTTATCTGACGTAACATCTGACATCAGCGCACCTTCTTGTATGAGCAGGTTGAAGATTTTAAAATGCGAATTTAAACATGCAAGTAAAATAGGGGTGTAAGAATAATTGCTTCTCTTATGAATGTCGGCTTCTGCATCAAGAAACATATGAGCAGTCTCGAGGTATCCATTCTTGCACGCTATTAATAATGGAGTCTCCCCAAATTCTCCTGCCTGATCGATTGCTGCTCCCGAAGCTATCAACCATTTTGCAATTTCGGGATGATCATGCGCACTTGCTAGATGCAGCGCTGCATTTTTATACTTGTTCGCCTGATTCATATGCTCCCGTGAACCTCGTTGGTAAAGAAGCTGTAGAGTCTCCAGATGGCCATTTATGGAAGCATGGTGAAATGCCGTATTGCCGTCAATATCCTGCAAGATAGCATCGGCGCGTGCATCCAAAACACGGGCAACGATATCTTTTCTGCCATTTATGGATGCAAAATGTAACGGGGTAAGCAATCGCGGCGGCCCTGTCCGATCTACTTTCGCGTTTCGATCTAGAAGAAAATTGACCATGGAAAGTTCACTAAGTGCTGATGCCAGACCCAATGGAGTGACGTTGAGCGTCTCGGTTTTATCAAACTGGGTGAACTTTTATTCCAAAAGCATGTCAACTAAATCATCTCTGGACTCCAAGAACCTCTTTACATCTTCAAAGCGGTTGTTCCGGATTGCATTCTCAAATTGCTTCACTACTGAATCTCCCGAATCTGAGCAAGGGCCATGGGGCGAGGAATTATTGCTCTCACTATGATTGTCGTCGCTGTGATTGTCGTCATTATCAATGAGCTCCGCTGTGGATAAATTGTTGTCGTTTGGTGTATCTATGGTTTCCATAATAATCGGAAGTGCCTTTTGGTGCCGGCAGCACGAATGGTAGAAGGTTACGAAGATTGTGAAATAAGGATTTGGGGAGACGGCTATCCACAACGAACTGAGCGAACAAAAGGTGTATCTAGTCCGCGCCGATTCTAAGGTGCGATCTGCCACAACACTTGCAACTTCCTCTATACTCAGTAGGATGTGTATGTATGAGCTGAAAATGTCCGTCTGTCATTTGCCCACGTTCACACTTCCTCTACATAGGGTAATATGTGTATGAGCTGAAAGACGTTTACCTGCCAGTCCAAATCCATCCAGGTTAGGGATGGCCAAAACGTAATTATATAATCACAAATATTCTTCAATAGATTATAATATATAATAATGATCAGCTACCATTATAACAATAAGGAATTTTGATACTATTTTGAAAGTGGAATTTGATAGATAAATTAATGAGTTCTGTCCGGAGATCCCCCTGCAAAAAGTGGGGTTTGACATTTCACTTTTTGAAGATATAATCGTAATTACTAGCTTTAAAAAGGCTAGTAATTATATGATCTGAAAACATCTCATCGATACCTCATTATAATAAATATTTTAGGAACACATCAAAAAAATAAGTGAAAATAGCCCTACTTTCATTCATTTTATCATTTCTATTGGCTATATCAATATATGTATAAACTTGGCATAATATTTCATAACGTTCAAAAAGCATAATAATATAGAATTAATCATTCCCCCGTGTTACGAGGTTTGCCGTCTAGATCACGTGGAAGTGCTCTAGGCTCTCGAGGTAGGTTTATAACTAGGCGTCAAGCAGGGACTTAAAGTAATGACAATAGTGTGATGCAATTCGTAACTAATAGTATGGTATACTAAATGATTGATCTTGAGCACGAAGCTCTATACAAAGGGAATCCATCTTGGTTATATAGATATTCATGCTCCCTTGGATCCTTCTGGATCCTAAGCTCCAAAGGCTCCCTTGGATCCTTTTGGATCCTAAGCTCCAAAGGCTCCCTTGGATCCTTTTGGATCCTCAAGCTCCAAAAGCTCCAAGTCACGTGTTTTCTGACAGTGCGTGCACATACGATCTTAAGGTGACCCAGATCACATATTAATTCGATGAAATCTGATCGCTTTTGCACAAGGCCTAAGCTCTCCTAATTAGTCAATTGTTACTATCGTAACACCCCGATTATGTAGTTTGGACAACCCTAACCCAGGTTGATCAGTATCTACAAAATAGTGACCTAAAATAGTACAATTGCATTAGAAGTGAGAAAGAATTGCAAGGGCGTAACCCTATATATTCTGTCTGAACGTTGTTTTTCCATGAAATTGTGGGCGGCCCCACTATAGCATTTAATTCGAAGGCGCTCGTGCTATATATATGAAAGCAGAATGTAAGCAGAGTGGAAGCAGAATGGATCATGATGTCCTGATCGACCAATATATTCCCTCTAGAAGGACATCAATGCCCCACCATGGAGTAGAATTCACAACTAATACCCACTAACCTACGGTCTCATCCAATAAAATTGTCTTTGAACAGATAGCGATATCAAATTGTTATCTCTTCCCCTGAATCAAATAAATAAGTGGGTAAACATTCTGTCAATATATCGGTAGTCGATAGATGATTAACTGTACTGTGTCCTTGAAAACCTCAATCCAAATCGTAATAATTAATGAGTTTATAAATTTGAAACTTAATAATTGTTTATTGATTGATACAAGAAAATCATCATTTAAAATCCGTAAGGATTTGTAGTTCATTATATATTATATATATATTTATTTTTTATTTGAAAATAAATTTTTTATTTTAATAACGTAACTTATGGTGAACCGGGTGTTACGAGGTTTGCCGTCTAGATCACGTGGAAGTGCTCTAGGCTCTCGAGGTAGGTTTATAACTAGGCGTCAAGCAGGGACTTAAAGTAATGACAATAGTGTGATGCAATTCGTAACTAATAGTATGGTATACTAAATGATTGATCTTGAGCACGAAGCTCTATACAAAGGAAATCCATCTTGATTATATAGATCTTCATGCCTATGGCTAGTTAGGAATCGTCGTTCCTGGGAGCGAGCGTTCCTGGTTGTTCCTAGGAACGGTCGTTCCTCACCGTTCCATCACGTGTTCCGAGGTCATGTGACGTAATAGTCGTAGCGGACGTAACATAAATCAATTTTTATTTTTTATATTGTTTAATTAAAATAATTATATAAATATTTAATCAAAAAATAATATATAACTTAATAAAAATTAATAGATTTTGTATCTTCAAGGATATTAAAATCCTCATCTTTATACTTGATATTATATTTTATTTCATCTATTGATCACAAATTATATCGAGTTTTATAAAACTAAAGATCTTAAGCTACTATTCACACACCTCCTAAAACACTATGCCACTGATCCTAGCCGGGCTCGGTGTTACGTAGTTTGCCGTCTAGATCACGTGGAAGTGCTCTAGGCTCTCGAGATGGTTTATAACTAGGCGTCAAGCAGGGACTTAAAGTAATGACAATAATATGATGCAATTCGTAACTAATAGTATGGTATACTAAATGATTGATCTTGAGCACGAAGCTCTATACAAAGGAAATCCATCTTCATTATATAGACCTTCATGCCTATGGCTAGTCAGGACCGCGCAGCGGTCCTGGACAGCCAGCGTTCCTGGACAGCCAGCGTTCCTCAGCGGTCCATAACGTGACTTCGTCACGTTACCTTGTTTTAGTCATGTGACGCGGCGTAAATGTTGGCCGTCGTAACACTCGGTATTGTACTTCACCGCATTTTCAACCTCTTCAATTCAAACGGGCATGCATTCTGATGTAGTCAATGCTTTTCGGAAAATATCTTCAGCGAATAGTGATGATCGTACGTCGGGGAAATAATTGCCAAGCGGTGGATATTCCGGAGAGGAGGTAAAACTGATACCGAGGACTGATAAAGATTCTTATAAATACTTGTGGTAAGAGACGTTGTACATGGATTCGAAAAGTTTTGGCAATCACAATAAATCTTCGTTACTCCAATCTTCATAATGAAGTCTCTCAATATTGTTTACTTTATTCTCGGGTCAAGAGCTGTTTCGGCGCTTCCCACGATAGATTCCAAATCGTCCTTTAGTTGGAATGATACTAAATACTTGTGAGTGAAGTCAAATATCTCTGAATCGGAATCTTGGGTCCACCGCTCGAAGCAATTGATGAGATCATCTTTATGCACTTAGATCTAAAGCTCTAACCAACATCTATAGTCTCGCATTCGGTGATTCGTACACCTATGTGCAAGGAACTTATGGACTACAAAACTACTCCTTCATCGGAGATCTAGACAATTTTTCATACACTCCTGCTCAAATCTTGAGTAATGAGATCGTTCAGAATCAGGTATTTATGCCGTTTAAACGTTTTACAAAATAATAACATTGTGAATCAGCTTGGAACATCTGCCGGAGGGCCAAACTGGGTAGAATACCTCACATCATGTTTATCCGGGCTCCCATCAAAATGCACGAAACAATTATGGGATTTTGCTTTTGCTGGCTCAGATGTCTCTACCACTTAGTAAGTTCCTCTCAGTTGATTTGGGAGTTTACTAATTCCAGATAGTACGAAGTTACATCATAATTACACGGTTTCTCTCGAGAACCAAATATTACAATGGTCAACTTATGCACTCCCAGTCGTGCCAATGGATCCATCCAAGACATTAGTTACTGTCTTTATAGGAATAAACGATATCAGCGACACCGATTCCTATACCTTTCCATCGTATAACTCGACGGACTACCCCTCCCTCTACACAAATATCATCTCCGCCGAATTTGCAGCTATTGAAACCATTTACAAAGCTGGATTCCGCAATTACCTCTTCATGAACTTACCACCTTTGCAACGTACCGTAAGTTCTCATAGTCCTAGTAGTATCTTTTTTGATCATGTTGCTAACATATTCCTCTTCAAGCCACCCAATCTCATCCGTGCAGGTGGCCCTCGTCCAAATATCACCATGCTCACCTCTTACAATAGCATCCTTAATGCTACTGCTCTCAACTTTGCAGCCACACATGCGGGAACGAAAGCTATGGTCTTTGATACCTTTTCTTTCCTCTCTTCTGTGCTTGATGATCCAGCCCCTTATAATATCAAAAATATCACAAACTACTGTCCTAACTATGATGCACCTGATATTGCGAGTAAGTTATATATTCTTTCATTTCTCAAGGCACCGGGAGCGGACAAACAGAAGAAAATGGAATGAAACATGGAACGATAGAAATGGAAATATGACAGAAATTACCAGCTAACAGAAAATCAGCAAACTACGCAGCCTACGGATGTCAACCAATCCCCGAATATTTCTGGTACAACACCGGACATATCACCTATCACACGCACCAGATATTGGCGAAGGAAGTCGGGAAGTTTTTGGAAGGGCAAAGTAATTGATGATTTGATGATGGTTTTATTTTTTGTTACCAATGTATCGAGTAAAGCGGAAGAGATAATGGGCACGTATCAATTCTTGCTTCGTTTAATCTTTGCTATCTTCTCTTTTCACTGTTCTTTTGGTACCACTCTACTTGACACCTCAAACTACTTGATCTTAGCTTGATCGCCTTGTTACTATTTTTCCTTCCGTATATAGACAACATCAAAAAGTATTCGAAAATAAATCAAAATATACCATCAGCTTAACCTTTTAAAGAAGAATGCAGGAGATTCAGTTAAACTCTATCCTACAAATCATGATCCACACACCTTAACAACTTTTCCGAGTTCCAAATTCTGATAATCCATAATTTGTGTTAATCCGCTGCTATTTTCTTCTGATCATACTAGTTACTGGTTCAAATAACTTATTTTACCAATATCTCCGTACCTAAATAAACCCAGTATAAAGACACCAAATCCTGATTCTTTTATATGGAAAATTTGATAATGCCAGTTATGACTTGAACTTGAAAAGCTGTACAGGAGGAGGAACATGGGTTTGCAATTGGAGAAGTAACGTGGATATGGATATATGCATACTTGATGCCATCCTCTAGTTCGAGGATTCTACCGGCAATAGGAGGCGGGGTCAGTGCTATTTTGTTTGAGTGTTTTACGTAAAGATCAGTGGTTTGGAAGTGAATGACGAAGAAGGTCAGATGGGTGAAGAGTTCTCCCTTGGAAATTCTTGGATACCTTGAACTCCGTGAATTTTCAGTGTATGTCTCGTATCATGTATCTAACCATGCTGTAGAAAGAAGATAATCCGAAATCATGCATTTTTTGATGCGTACTAGTGGTGATATATTCATAGGTATCCAATATCGATACTAAACACGATCACACATCCTGATGAATATGTATGTCCCGCTCTACAGGAATTCCACGGATCCGGTCACGGTCATGAATGCTATATTTGAGTGCTTCTTGCAGTACACTTCATGCTAAGGGAACATTTATCACATGTGAAGATCAATGGAGGCATAGTATTCAAACTAACAAGCGTAAATATTCACATCTATCCGAGATTACCAGCCTCCTACTAGTCCAACTTTAATTTGGTGTTTGATCGTAAAATTGAAGATGAAAAGTTCACGATTTCACTTTCTACATTCAGCACTGACTTGCATCAAATCAATATCATCACTCCCAATTTTCATGAACATAAATGTTAAGCATCAAAGTGCAATGCACGACAAAGCACTTACGAGTTCAATTTCTGATAAATCGCTAATATGATAATATGTCGTTCAGTGGCCTCTGTAAAATCCCCCGAGGAATTCTCACTGCGGATGAAGTAGCATTTGGATTCAAGAGGACCGTATTAGACTTGTCGAACAAACTGTACGACGTATGGTGTTGTGTGAATTCTGCGTATTGAGTTGTCCCCTGAGTCGTCGGAGGTAGTGATGGAAGATGATCGTGGGTAGTCGGCCCAGGTCTTGATGTCGATGAACTTCTGTTGATGGAGGAGTTTCTAGGGACGAAGAGACATGGGGAGAGTCGCAGCAGAAGAGGGTGGTCATGATATAGGATTGAGAGAATAGATGGTGACAAGTGGGTCAATGGCGATGGATTAAAGGATGTATGATTCTGTTCATAGTGCAATGGTAGATTATTATGATGGTTGGTACAGCATAGAGCTACCGAGCAGGAATAGATGAACACTAGTTGCGGATATTCTGCAAATGGGTTCCAGATGCTAGAAGCTGGAAAGACTTGAATCTGCATGCTAATGTTCGCTAGATGATAAAAGCACTAGGTAATCAAGACATCAAGCAGAAAAGTTTAAAAGCAAGACTTAGACGCCTCCTCACCCCCACGGCATGCAACATCATCCGATAATCAAGTATTTGGGCTAACTGCGGATTGCAGGATAGACGGTGAGCTGTTTTGGAACAGGTTTCAGTACCATCGTCAGCAAAGAGCGTATTGATTGGAAGGCACATGAAAATGAGGCCTACAATGTAGGTAAACTCGTGTTTGTTCCTTTGTATAGCATGGATTTATATGCAGTCTTCTCCGAAAACTACCTCGGAGACAACATGCGAGGGAATGCAATTGGTGGTACTAAATTCGAGGCCACCTATCACACTCCTTGAGGGAGATTCTCATCAGCAAGTGTATGCACAATGAGATCCAAGTTAGTGTCTTCCAGTATCGAGGATTCCATAATTTTGAATAGCCGCTCATAATTGGAGCGTTAGATTTTTTGAGGCCTACAAGCAGGGGATAGAAAATACTTGACGATAATTGGATGCACAGTTTCGTCTCCTACCGGCGTAGAAACCAAGCCAATGATTGGCCGTCATCCGAGTTTTTGGACCATCATTTAAACCCTCGAATTTCCCAACTTCTTCCCTTTTTCTTTTCTTCTTTTCTCTTCACGGCGCGAGAGGGCGGCGCTGCCACTTCTCACTCTTTTTACTCCTGCATATTCACTCCTTAGGGTCTTCTTGCCTCGTTGTTTTTGAGCATCATTTCCAATTGCTTGCACTTTTTTAAGCCTATCTCGAGGGCCTCCGTTACGATCCAGGAGGCCCAAGGCGAATAGAACCTATCTTCTCTGGTTACACTGCTGGGGAAGAAAACGAAAACTATCTACCACTTCATTTTGACTTTATCGATCCCAGCCTTTTAGATCTCAGGAGATATCCTGTTCCTCCTTCTTTCGAGCCGAGTGCTGCTGTTGATGCTCAGGAAGCACGCCGACAATTTAATGCCAATGAAGACCCTCTTGTTCAAGATTGCAGCTCCGGAAGTTTTGATCCTCTGCCTTACACTCCTTACAATACCTTCCCAGATCTACCTGCGCTAGACGCGTATTGTGATCAGCCTATCGAATATTTCGACGGACCTGTTGAAGGTCGAATCGAAAACTGTCTCTACCCAAATCCACTGGCCTCTATTCCTCCTGTCGACCAATTCCAACAACATCATCCTATTGCTCCAGGTTCGCCTCACCAACCAGAGCCCCAACCAATTGCTCAGCCATCCACTGTTGTCAACAATCCTACTTGTCCAGAATGTCAAAAAACATTTACACGTGCCTGTGATCTGAAGTGAGTATCAATGTTTTCTTGTTACTATCTCTATTCTAGGTGCTAATTTCCAACCTCAGCGTCCACAAGAAATCACATACCCTCCCTTTCAAATGTCCCAGACTCTCGTGCAAATCACTCGGTTTTCGATATCGCAAAGATCGGGACCGCCATGTTGCAGACATACATTCGGAACTCGTGCCTGGTGCCGAAAGATATTTCTGTCCTTCGGAAAGCTGTAAGCACTCAAGGGCGAAAGGAAAAGGGTTCCCAAGGAAGGATAATTGTGCAAGACATGTAAAAAATTGTAAACATAAGAACAAGTAATTTTGTGGCAAGTGGAGTTGCAGTGTACGTAGTCATTGGGAGCTCTGGGCGTTATCTTTAAAATAAAACAGGAATATGATGCAGTGATATCAATTGCCAACATTTATGCGTTTTATGAGTGTGATTATAGCAGTATGAAAACCCATTTTCGATGCAAGTAAAAGTCGATCCGAAGCACAACACCAGGATAACATGACGATGTATGAGATCCATCCCAACCCCCTCCCCACCAAAATTCCGCTCAATACCGAGTCATCTCATCTCATCTCACACACCCTCCAACAAATAGCCAAAGCACCACACCCACACCCAAATACTCACTCCATTTAAGCAACTCCCCTATACGTCCCCTTCTAAGTTCACCAATGATCCTTTCCTCGTCTTCTCCTATCCTCGGTTTTGAACTAATCACCACTATACAATGCATCATCAACCTTGGGATTAGATTCCAGTCTTCTGGCCGAGAAATGCTTTTGAGCTAAACTGTGTCCTTCGCTCGCCATCACTTAATGGTAATGCAACGACATCTTTGCGCATTCCTTAGTTTTTCGACAAGACTAAGTCTTTCAGAGAAGCCTCCTTTGCCCATGCTCGTAGTTTGAATATACGAGAATACTGCCTCTAGCACTTGCAGATATAATTCGTAGACACAGCCAGCGCTCGGCGAGAAGCGAGGTTTATTCATACTTCGTCGGGCAATTATTCCAGTCGATAAGCCATACTGTCAATCACTGAGCAGTATTGACAAGAAGAAATTTCTATCTTGGTCATAAAGCCAGGCGTTAGAGAATCATAATTACCAACCCACAGTACCTAATAAAACCTAAAACCACTAATTCCCACCCCTCAACCAGGCACAAACTCCCAGCACAAAGACGCAGACCATAGCATCCCCACTAACTGTCCCCCAGATCCGTCCATACCTAATCACCAACCCCAAATACCCCTTCCACGGTTCGGGCAAAAATCCCATCACCGTCCCCATCATGCCCGCTGGCATAGAACTCCCCTTCTCCAAATAAAATCTACTAGTCAACAACACCACTTCCGCCGTTGCAAAAATCCAAAAGAAATGCACACTGTCCTCACTCAACCCATCATTCATCAAACCCGATGCTTCGCGCGCATATTTCGTGCCCATGAATGATGTCGTAAGCGCTATGTACAAACCGAGCGATAATGCGAAAACAGCATGAACAATGCGCCAAATATAGGCGTAAGGGTCGACAGCCGCGGCTTCAGCTTGTCCTTGCATGCCCATCCCGGGCATGCCTGGCATACCTGGGAACGAAGGCACGCCCGCTTGTCCTTCACCCAGTGGTCCTCCCATTCCTCCCATCATTTGTTGTAGCAGTTGCATCATGGGATCGTTTGCGGCATCTCCGCCTGGTGCGCCGCTCATACCTGGGAAACCTGCGAAAGGGTTTTGACCTGGAGCACCTCCGAAGGGATTTTGTCCCATCCCACCACCCAAAGAGCCTGGATCCATACCCAGCATCATTTGTCGCAACGTATCATCATCTATCTGCTGCTGACCAGCATTTTGAGAACCCTGGACCGGTGTGCGGGTTTGTGGCTCATAATAATGATTCGAAATATCTACTTCATCTGGATCCGCATGGTCTGTTTCTTTATTCGATTTTTGCACTGGCGATGGAGATGGAACTTCATCTATATATTAATTAGCTTCACTCAATAGATGCCAAAGATATCAAACATTTTCCAAATAGAAAATATTAATAAAAAACACACATACCTCTAGGCAAACCACCTCCCAGGCCGATAATTTTATTTAACCTCGCATTT
This sequence comes from Sclerotinia minor, assembly GCA_025389075.1. Lineage (NCBI taxonomy): Eukaryota > Fungi > Ascomycota > Leotiomycetes > Helotiales > Sclerotiniaceae > Sclerotinia > Sclerotinia minor. The sequence goes on along the minus strand of QRFH01000015.1, from coordinate 338,705 downwards.
CCTCCATCCCTAATCTTCGCTTCTCTCTTTTCCTTTCTGATGCGAGCTTGTCTTTGAGCCGGTGTCTCCGCAACTGGTGTTTCTGCAGCTGGTTCCGCCATCTCAGATTTAATTTTTGTTGTGATGGTGTGATTATTATTACTCTGGCAGTTTTGATGATGTAGCTGTTGGGTTCCGAGCTCAACAGCTGGGAATTTTATAGTGGGGAAAGCTAAATACGTGACTGTTATTTAGCCTTTACCATTTATTTTGTGACTCGATTTTGAATCAGAGTAAAGTCGAAGAGTAATGATACATTAATAAATACATTAAATTATGTAAGCTTTTACAAGTATTTATATAGTAATCACCAGTTATATATTCAATGACACATACGTATTGTATTGGTCCATCAACCAATTTGATTGGCACCACGTTCACCCACTTCTTGAATAGGACAGACATCATTTCCACCTCTCACCCATTTCTCTGAAGCGACACCAATATCCAGTTACAATCATAGGTATCATTCTACATTCAAAGGTAACAAAAGCAGTATAAAGAACAAGTTCTTGATCTAGCAATATTTCTTTAGTATACACACGTGCTGCGCTCTCTTCTCATTCATCACCCCTAATTTTAGTTCTCAAATAAAATACTCCCTTCAACTCTCTCAATTCTAAGGGGTGACCTTGCTCATACTAACTAGTCGTTTGACACCGACCTATATGATCATAAATTAGTAAACGTTGCTACTGAAATAAGATACATGTAAAAACTTACCATCCAATTACCGCACTCATCAGTCTTTTCACGTTGAATGTCAACTTGCAACCTGCTTGCTGCATCATAATTGCCAGATTGAAGTGCTTCAGCCAACTGCGTCAATTTCTCAATAGTATCAGGCTTCACGAGTTCCTCATTGTTCAAGTGATCAAACAAAATGTTGAGACGCTTTTGAGTATCTTTCACTTGTGGGGCGAAATTTGCTGGAGCTTTCGAAACTACCCTTTGCATATCACTGGTGAAAATTTCAACCATTTTTTGCGCAGATGTGGGAATGTGTGATCGATCACCGGCAGGATGTCTAGGCTGTGCTGGGGAAGCTGCAGCAGCAGGTGCCTTAGGAGGCCCAGCCGGTGGTCGAGAGCCACCCATTGGAGGACCTTGTGGAGGGCCTTGTGGTGGGCCTTGCGGCTGGCTTTGAGGAGGACCTTGATTTTGGAATTGAGTAGGTGGAGGTTGGCTTTCATACGGTGATTGAGATGGCGCGTACTGGCTAGTTGGTGCGGCTGATGGCGGTGCATATGCGTTGGATGGAGGTGGCCTCATACCTCCCTGAGGGGGTGGGGCGACATTTGATGGAGGCGGTTGAGAGTACTGTTGTGCTGCTGGAGCTGGAGCGTATCTGCTTGTTGGTGCAGCCCCAGAAGGTGGAGGGTTATACGGAGACGCTCCACGAGGAATTGTAGGTGGTGGTATTGATGCATATGGTGATTGAGGAGGTGGTGCTTGTGGAGTATATGCATTAGCCGTGGAGGACGGTCTAGGAGGTGGTGCAGTCGTCAATGGCGAACTAACACGAGGCGGGGCTGACCCCTTAGGAGGTGGGGGTGGAGGTGTTGCTCTGGGAGCACCATATGGATTTTCTGGAGGTGGCATCGAAGCACCTTGTTGGTTGGGGAATGGATTGGTAACAGGGGTACTTCTTCTTGCAGTAGGCATCTTCGTTACGAAAGGTATGTCATTCCAATTTGTCATATCTTTAGCTTTGGATGGGGGTGGAGCTGATGGAGTTGTGTTTCTTGGAGGGGCGGGAGCTCCAAATGATTGTTGGGGTGCACCATAACCTGTTGGGGCTGCTCCGTATGCTCCATATGCTCCGTAAGACGGTGCATAAGCTGATTGAGATGATTGTGGTGGCTGATAACCTTGTGGTGCGTAGGCACTTGTTGGAGGTGCATAGGGATTAGAAGCACCTGAAGTGGGCGGGGCATAAGGATTAGAAGCACCTGAAGTGGGCGGTGCATAAGGATTAGAAGCAGGTGCTGCAGCTGTAGGTGGAGCATATGGATTTGGAGCAGATTGAGCTGGGGGTGCCACAGCAGCAGGAATGGGTTGTTGATATGTAGCTGCCTGAGCACGTGCGGGAACTCTTGAGCTTGCTGCAGGTTGTCTAGCGGCAGCAGCAGGGACAACCGTTCTTGATGCACGCTTAACTCGGTCTCGTGCAACCTCGGCAGCAGGGTACTGTGCAGGAAGAAGATCGAGATATCTCTCAGCAATAGAAAGGTGTCCATGAGCTGCAACAATATCAGCATACTCTGTATATTTGTCGTACAAAGCTGCCAACTTCCAGTCCGATGTCAAACTTTGCTCTGTGTCCTGGAACTTGGTGACAGCTCGGAATACCGTAACTTTCTCGATAAAGTTCTGAAGTGACTTTGCGTGTACAGAGAATGTAGAGTCCCCTTCCTGTTCTTCAATGCCATGCTTCTCGGTCTCTTGAAGCTCAAAAATCCAGATGCTGATGACCTTCTCCAACTTTGAACCAACTAAGAAACAAAACGAAGCATCTTTCGCGCTACCAGAATCCAGGAGTCTATCACCAAGCGCTTCACAGAGATCTGGAAACTGAGCTGGGTCGGCATATGTGCATAATGTTGCCATCGACTCTTTCCAGTTCTCGAGGTCGGCATTGTATACAACATCCCATAAGTTTTTACCAATCACCGAGGCCAGAAGTCGTAAGTAGTTGGGCCCTTCTGCTTTTTTGGCTAAGTAAGCTGCTTGAACTTTGTCTAACAACTCCTTTCCGCCACAATTGGCAATGATGAAAGCATCAGCAATACGATCCTCCTTAAGGCAAACAGTCACCGCTTTTTCGAATTGGCCAAGCATTAAAGCTTTGGTAATTTGTTTTTCCGAGGCCGAATCCGATTCAGCGAATAAATGGAAAGGATTATCCGTCTTGGCCCCCTTATTTGCAGCGATATCAGTCAAAAAGTCATCCCCTTCGGCACCATCGAAAAGCGTCGATAATCTATTATTCTTCGCTGCTTCGCCATCGGCATCAGCTGGAGCTTCTTCTGACTTTTCGGTATCCTCCACGCCGAGTTCTGATACACCATTCGTGACCTCATCAACATCAGAGAAGCCAAGGAATTCAGTAACTTGTTTTCGTGGGTTTTCCGCAATTAATGTCTCAATTACTTTCCAGTCTGCCTTCTCTTCCTCAGTCTTGGCTTGATCTATGTGAGTTTCGCAAATACTCTTGATATCCCCGGCCTTCAGGGCATTTTCGAAAGACTCGGTAGCAGACCCTACGTCCGAATCGACCGTGAATTGAGAAATTTGAATCTTGGAGGATCTAGGTTTTCCTGCTGCAGCTGACAACAAGCTAAAGCTTACTAACTTACCACCAAATCCGAAAGAAGCTCCAACTGGTCGTTCCAGCCACTTAGGGGCTTTATTCAACGAGAATGAAGCTCCCTGAGGTTCAGTTTGGGCCTTGGTAAAAAAGTCCTCACCATCAACTGGCCCTGCAACGGGAGCTTGGGATGCGGTAGGATTTGTATTTTGTAAGGTTTGAATAGCTATCTTACCATCGAAAGACGCGGTGGCAGATAATGCGGGGTTGTGTGGATTGAATCTAGTTTGGAAGGTCCAATTGGTAACCTCCGGGAATTCTCCGTATTGCTTGCCAGTTTGAGGATTCCAGATTAGAGTTCTGTTATCCTTGCCGCAAGATATCAGAAGATCGGCATCTTGCTGGCACCAAGACAATGACAAAATACCTTGGATGTGCCCTTGTAACGTCCTCTCAGGCGCATTTGAGTTTCTAAGATCCCACAAAAGAATGACTGGTGAAGAATCGTCAGGCGTAGCAGTCAAAAGCTTCGTCGCATTGTTCGGGTCCCATGCAATTGCTCCTACTGCTTTGCGATTGTTGCTCAATTGTAAAGAAGCCTTCTTAGTTTTCAAATCCCAGACTGTGACGTATCCTCCACTTCCGCCAGTTGCTAGAATATGGGGAACTTTTCTATTCCATGCCACGCATTCGAGATCATCCGATCTTGCTGCGGCTGTACCCAGCCTAAATGGGTTCGAGATGTCGTTCACGTCGTAGATGAATAACTCTCCCTTGGAGCCTGCGGTAGCTAGGATTTGTGGCTTCAATGGGTTGAACTGAAGAGACTTGATAGCGCCTGTATGTTTTGTCGTTCTGGACATAAAAGCATCCTCAGCTCCTTGTATAAGTTTCTCTGCATCCCATAAATCTAAAGATCCATTCTCGAGTGCGCCTGCGATTATGCCCCGCGGATGATCTGCGTTCGCTGGTGCCCATGCAATGTCGTGGAATCTAAGAGCCAGATTAATTAGCTTATATATCTTCATATAACCCAAGCTCGATGTAATTCCGCGTACCTAGAATCTGTGCTAATACTAGCTATAGGTTGTAGTTCCACACCCTGCTCTGTACTATCCAAGCTCAGATCCCAGAGCTCCAGCTTCGTCTCATCAGAGAAATCCGCATCCACGGCACCAGCTCTGGTCCCTGTAACCACTAGAGGGGCCTCTGGACCTGGGGACCAGGCAAACGCCGCTGTCCTTGGGATTTCCCGTAGACGGACCATTGTCCCTTCTTTACTTATGCTTTATTCTGTATGAACAAGCCAGATTACACTGCAGAAAGCTGCGGCTTGCCTTTTCAGCCGAATTTTTTTGGCTATACCGAAGAAAAACGAGAAATTGAGAAAATGTATTGAACGAGATTAGTAAAAGCTATATCAAGATTTAATGTGTTGTTTTGGACAATGAACACTGTGAACACCTTTCCCCATAATCAATTGGTCTGAGCGACATCACCGCCCGGCAAGATTGTGAACCTTGAAAAAACGTCTGACACGTGATCGAAAGCTCCTTCTTTCTTGATATGTGAATGACATTTTGGATGCTTCATATACACGGAAGATTTATTTAAATCAGCAGAAACTGTTTCCCAGCAAAGCTACAAGATGACCGATCAAGCTCGCTGGAAAGCTACTGTTTATGTTGGTGGCCTATCTCACATGGTAACAACCGCAAATCTCGAAGCCGCATTTTTACCTTTTGGAGAAATAGCAGATGTCTCTATACCGTAAGTCTCATACCTCGGATCTCGACTCTCACACTAATATGTTTTCTTAGTAAAGCAGAAGGACCCAACTCAACAGAGCCACATCGAGGTTTTGGATATGTAGAGTTTGAGGATCCAGAAGATACCAAAGATGCTATCGACAACATGGACCAATCTGAACTTTTTGGCAAGGTGATCAAAGTCAATGCGGCTAAGCCTCCAAAGAATGCGAACGAGGGATTGGGAAGCAAAACGGCTTTGTGGGAACAGGTAAGGATTCACGTCATCGTATTCTATGATGGGTGACATCATCTATGACAGTTACTAATTTTGTTTTAGGAGGGGTGGTTAGCAGAGAATGCTGTGAGCGAGGAGGACAAACTGGCAGCTGAAAAAGCAAGAGCGGCGATTCATGATAGACCTGATGATCCTATGCAAGGTCTAGAAGGGTTGGATATAGCGGGACCGAAGCCAGCTTGAAGGAAAACTGTGTTCATAGGATATGGGTATGAAATGTGTCACTAAGGAGTTTTTTGGGGGTAAAGCAAAAGGAGTTCAACTGGTAGGGAGACAATATATCAATGCTTTTGAAGCCATAGGTATACTTGTAAAGCATGGGAACATTGGGTATAGAAACTTTGTATTCATGAGAAATAAGGGCCAATTCTGTACAACTCATTTGAGGTTTGGCCGACCCATCCGTTCCAATCCCTTCATTCAATTCATCCCCCAGGCGTGTTTCTCTCCGTATCAAAGTGTAAACTTTTCCCTCGTTCAGATCAATTTGATTGCGTTCCTCCAAAATCTCGTAGATCGATAGTTCAGTCCTTCCTGTTTTGACGAGAGAGACGCATTTGCTTGTCAACAACAAGTTTGCGGCCCAAAGAGTAAATGGCAAATCCAACAGCGACACCGACGACCATTCCTTCATTGATATCAGTGCAAGTCCTGGTGATGTTCTGGCAAAAATGTTAAACCTACCCAAAGGAACCAACTCGGGAGGAATCTTCTTCCATTGGCGCAATCGTTGCGAGATAGTGTGAGCTGTGGGTTTTCGTATCAGTGTCGGCTCCCATCTACCAAGAATATATCCTCTAATCGATATTCCGTCCTTCTCCTCTATATTTCCATATGCAACCGAGGGGTAAACGTACCGCTATGCTCCTCCTTCTGTAAAGCCAAAAAAAACATTAGCCCTCCCACTCTCAGACTCCCAAGTCAACAGCAAACAAACTTACCGGCACAGGCGACCACATCTTCTTGGTCGGTTGGAACATTCTAGTAACGGTAGTAGGATGCATCTTGAACCGTTGTTCAATCTTCAAGTCTTTCTGATGTAAATACACTGAACTTCCGTGGTCTGAGGTTTTGGAGGACCTGCATTTCCGCACTAGCGAGCTCAAGAATAGCCGACCTCATCCCGAAGTGAGAAAGTGCAGTCCCCATTCCAATTAACCTCACATCATTCGTCTCCATTGAACCACCACCACCACCATCTCCTCTCCAAAATCTTGTGATCGCCAGGTTATAAATACGCAATCATGTCTGAAGAACGCGAGACCAAACCCTTCAAGTTCGTTACTGGTATGTGCTATCCGGAGGCCCGCCCACTGTTAGGATATTTAAAGATGCTGTGGTCTGATTGCTAACTATGGATTTTTTAATAGCTGGTATGCGATTCTGAATCCGGCGACGATTGTAGAGTAATGGAGGACTGATTATAGGATATAGGATTCGATGCTCGATTCCCCAACCAGAACCAGACTAAACATTGCTGGCAAAACTATGTCGATTACCACAAGTGTATCCTAGCCAAGGGCGAGGATTTCGCTCCATGCCGTCAAGTATGTTTTGCGACTGGTTACGAGGGACATATATACTGATGGGAGGACAGTTTTTCTTGGCTTATAAGTCTTTGTGCCCTAGTGCCTGGGTTGAGAGATGGGATGATCAACGTGGTTAGTATTGGGCTTTGAGGCAAGAGAAAGGGAAGATTGGCTAACGTGGAATAATACAGAAAATGGAACATTCCCAACTCGTTTGGATCAATAGGAAATTTTAGGGTTATAGAAGGTTAGCATGGTGTGGGGCAGAGCACAAGACGTTTACAATGGATGTGTATCATACAAAGTCATTATGAGAATTGATGAGCGACGTCTCGGCTTGATCGGGTGTATTCAATTTACAGTTGATGAAACTCTAGACACCTATGGTTTCTGCTTTTCATGGTTTATTCAGGCTTCCCTTGAAGTTCTCAGTCGATCATATCTCAACATCGCTCCAAGCAAGACTTGTGCTCCATTTCCGCAGTCTTCTGGGCTACAATATTCGGCCGGATTATGACTTATGCCGTCTCTACAAGGTACAAAGATTCTAGTTGGGGTCAGTCGTAGTACGGCGAGATAAAGAAAAAAGGCGAAGCTCACATAGAGGTTGGAGCATGTCTCGAAGTATAAACACTGCATTTTATTCAGCGGGGCCCTTATCATCCGATTGATATTCTTACCTATCATGTCCAGCACCTGATACCATTCTCATATAAGTGTTTGAAACCGCTCCAGGCTGATCTCCAGTACTAGAAGTCGTCTTAATTAAGTCTCCGGCACTTTCTTCCACGCATCGGATGCAGTCTTTGTTGAAGTGAGTAGCTGGAGAATCTGTATCCACTTGCCAACCCAACCTACAACCTTTCCCTCTCTTTCCACTTGCCCCAAGAGTTATCATTTGCGCCCCAGCAGCAATTAACTCAAAATCTTTTCTGAGTTCTTTCTCAAAGGCGAACAGTCTTTCGTCCTCTGAACATCTAATATCAAGTGAGAACTGTACGAATCCCGGAACGGTATTAGTAGAGCCAGGCTTCAAATTGAGAATTCCTAGCACACATGAGCAAATTGTGTTGAGAATCACGAGAAAGGGGGATAGTTACCTGTAGATGCTAGACAACCCATTTCAGAAGCTTTATTATGACTATGAAGAATGAGTTTTGCTGCTGTAAGCATAGCATCTGAGCGATTTTCAAAATCCGTTGTACCTGTAACACGTCATCATCCCGTTTCATCTACATTCAAAATATCACCACCAAACTTCGGCACAATAAAACACACCAGTGTGACAATCGCTTCCCCTCACCGTAATTGTATGCCATCGATAAGCTTGTACGCCGGTTACAGCTCCGATACGGGTCTTGCTCTTCTCGAGGATTGGTCCTTGTTCGATGTGAAGCTCGAAATGTGCACCGATTGGATTTTCTTGATATGACGCGGGGATTGAACCGAGATATCCGATTCTTTCTAATTCTGATTTCATGGTTGCAGGACCATTTATCTCGCGGAGGTTGTGCGCAGAAAGAAGTGGTATGTCGTTGGCCCAGACACCGGATGATATCATTGAGACGGGAAAACGCGCTCCTTCTTCTGCAGGCGGTGTTGTTGTTAGAGGGGTAAGTGAGGGACCGATATGGTGAAAGAGGGAGAAGTACCATTTGTCCACTATTCAGAAGTCAGTTTGTCAATGTATGTACTAAAATCAGGAAATGACGAACATTGATAACACCAGTAGGATATTCTGTTTCAATCCCCAGATCATTCATAGTTCTCAACGCTTCGATCCCTGCATGAACACCTAATATTCCATCGTAGCGTCCTCCCGTTGGCTGTGATTTCATTAATCACAACACTTAACAAAATCGTATTTGTCTTTTGGATGGGAGGTCTGGTGGTATACCTGTGTGTCTAAATGACTACCCGCATATGTAGCCGGAGCATCTTTTCTTCCCGGTCGGATAGCGAATGTATTACCTTTTTGTTATGTTGTTATTAATATTGCATGACTTTGGCAGATTGATGCGAGGGTATCAAGTAGGAAAAAGGGAGAAAATGGAGAACGGAGAAGAAGTACCCATAGCATCAATCTTCACATTACATCCAAGTTTCTTCATCGTTTCGACAAACCAATCTCGGGCTAGTTTGTCGGCGGAGGATAGAGCGAGACGGGACATTCCTTGATCGGTTTCTTCACTGGATTGATATTAGGACTCTGTATGTATGTATAAATGTAGTATATGTGATTTCAAAACTCAAAATTGGAATATCTTTGTGATGCTGGAATTTGTATCATGTAGCAGAACTCATTTGCTGCTCCTTGTCATGGTCGCTTGACTCATATGAAGATGGACCACACAGTTTGGGAGATATACTTTTCTTCCACTTAGAGGATGGTAAGACTTAGATTAGACTTAGCAGTATTTAATCACAAATTCACGGCTCAGTCAATTTGGACCTAGAACCACCAGATATTTCAGGAACTTTCCCAAAATCATGCCTTCTTCTCTATCTCTCCCCCCCGTCATCATTCCTCTCCCCAGCTCCATCTCTCGTCTCTGGGGGTTTCAAACCACGTTAACATGATATCAACAAAATCAACAAAAAGTAAAACATACACTCCCCATCTCTCTCCTCTTCCCCATTGACAAGTATAATGCAATTCCCTCCACAATCTCTCTCTATCAATTTTGACATTTCTAATTTCATCATCTTTGATATCAACATTCCTAATCGAGCTAACATTTCTCATCCAATCCAATCTTCGAGTCGTAGGGATAGATTTGAATGGATTGATAAGGGTTTTTGGATTATATCGTTTTAACATTTTTAAGGATTTTAGAAACAGAAGTGCGAGTTAAAGATGGCTTCCATATGCATATTGAGATGTTGATTTGTATATGTTTAATGCTGGTGGGTGGTGCTTATCATAGATACTGAGCTATCAATGCAAGCGATTGCAAGTTACCCCGCTATTGAGCATTATCAGGACCACATAAGACAGAACAGATATCAAAACTAGGAAATAAACAAAGCAAGATTATTACTTGAAGAGATCAACTTTTGTTATATTTTAAGAGTGTTAAGAGATTTGATTATTGTATCTTTGTTGGTTGTACTCCGTAATCGCATTTGTCATCTTAATTCCTGATATGATTCCTCCACCAACTATACAAAGGCAGTAAACGTGAAACTATTCCTAAATATAAGATCTTACAATCCTAAGGGTATATCTACATATCTATTGCATCTGTCATATAAATCCTTAACATGATTCACCCTCACTAATAAACACAACAAACAGCAATATGATATGAAACTGTTCCCGACTGTAACCAGCCTTGAAACCTCAGACCCTGATATCTTCACTTAAATCCACAACGCAAACTCACCAAATTCATCGAACCCTCCAGAAAAACATATCTCCATGTGTTGGCTACAAAAGAAAGATTTTACCTGTATGGAGGAGTAATGGCCTAAAGTATAAACCACCTTGAGGTTGGATACACTAATAATAACCAACCTGTTGTAATCCTGATTAAGCCCAACACCATTCTAAGAAGCAAGATACAGATAAGACATGAAATCTCCCGGCTGCTATAGTTAGGAACGAGAGGAGAGTTAGACAGGGAAACATAAGACAAAAGTGTGTAGTGAGCTTTGGCATACTGCTGCGATGAAACCTGGGATATCACTACAAGGAGTGCGAGGAGTACTATTGGGATTATTTGTCTGCTTCCGTTTTTGGCGTAGTAGGGTATGGTAAGAAGAACTGTGCGAGACGGGGTGAGGAGGGCTATTTGAAGAGATTTAGAGGTAAAAGAGGGTTTGAGGAGGGAGGAGTGTAGGGAGTAGAATTTAAGAGTAGGGTTGTAATCGAAGAGCAGATAGTTTCAATTCTAGTTAGTGCTGGATTAGTACAGAGGCTCTTATCGTTGTTGTTCAGATGGGAGTTCGTGGAGAATAAGTGAGTGGTAAGTCTTGCATGTTGAGGGGGTTGTGGATAAATGGAAGATTCTTTAGGGGAGGGATAAAAACCAGTATATGATTAGAAGAGGCAAAGATAGAATAGGGGAGAGGTCGGGAAATAAGGATAGACTTATGGGACAGGTAAGTAGAGAAGAAAGCCAAGAGAAGTGGAGAGGAGTGAAGAGGAGTGAAGAAGAGTGAGTGAGTGAGTAAGTACCTACACAAATGAATACCGTCCTAATTCTGAGGACTCGTCAAATTGAATTGGGTCAGTATTTGGAACGAATTAGCTGGCTTGAAGATTGAGACTCGTGCGTTAGGAATGAAAATAGTTTGATTATGGACATGAGGTTTGAAGATATGCTAAGATCGAGTGGCTTGGGGAAGGGAAAGGGGAAGGTGGTTAAGGACTGAAGAGAAAGTAGAAAGTCTTTTGATCTACTAAGCTATTCAATGTAGCATAACTTGAGGTCATCTCTAAATCTCAGGATATAATTAGGTATAATGTAAACTGATTATGCCAGACATTCTTTCGTATTACGAATTTAGGGAATGACTAAACTGTGAACTACCCATTGTGATAGAGATGAGAGGAATGTGAAGGAAATTTGAGATTGAATAAAAAGAAATTCGAATAACTCATTATAATACTACTGAGGCCATTGTAAACCGGAAGATCGAAATCGATTAATTTTCAAATTATGATGAATATCGCTACTACCAAGGCAAACCGTGAATATCTCTTTATAATCCATGCTCCCGAACGCCGCGCTGTGATATCCATAGATCCAATTCTTTATTTATTTGGCCTTCCCCTTGCCTTTTCCTCTTCCTTTTGCAGCCGCTTTGGCAGGAGCTTTAGCAGGCGCCTCCGCCGGTGCTTTTGCCGCTGCCTTTGTGGGAGCTTTCACCGGGATCTTTGATCGGCTTTTCGTCTTTGTTGGAGCAGCAGCAGGAGGCGGTGTTGGTTCTTTAGCAACTTGCTCAACCTCCTTTTCTCCTTCTTCCTCATCATCCACTTCTTCTGGGACTTCGAGCTCCTTGGCTTCAATTTCCTCCTTTTCATCGTCCTCCTTTTCATCTTCGTCCTTCTCCTCTTCGTCCTTCCCCTCTTCGTCATTCTCCTCTTCATCGTCACTCATAAACTCATCATCTTCATCAAAGCCGAAGAAACTCATAGCTTTTGGTTTGCCCGATGTAGATTCCGAAGGTGGAGTTGTATCGTTCGAGTCTGTGCCTCCCATAACCTCATCTTCTTCACTAGCGGAGCCATCGCTTCCCGAGCCACTGCCGGATGATGTTGCCAACAAATTGTCCTTATAGTTTCCAGCCTTCATAGCTGCAATGACAGCCTCACGCGTTCTCTCCCCGGCTTCCTCTTTATCCTCAACCCATTTTCCATCCACCTTCCCTTTCGTACCATTCTTAATTTCCTGCTCTCTACGCTCTGCCAATTCTACCACTTGTTCCCATCGTTTCCTTCTCTCTTCCTTCTCTTTCTTGGCCATCTCAGGTTTGATCGCTAGATATTCAGCTAATGCCTTTGCTTCATTGACTGTTCTTAATCTGCGGCCATCCAGATTTCGGCTCGACCCATTTTGATCACCTTGACCCTTCTTACGCTTGGATGACATACGACCTCCTGCAGCGCGAAGTTGAGAACCGAAACCTCCTTTGCCACCACATAATCGCGCTGAAAGTCGTAAGGACAGAAATTCATCTTCTGGATCTGATAGTAAATCTGATATTGGGGAGGATGACTCGGCGGAAAGTAATTTATTTGATATGGTCGTGAGAATGAGGTGACGATCTTGAGATGGAATGCGCTCATAAAGTTTGTCTTGAAGCTCTGAAATGGTTGTTGTGCTAGGTAGAGGCAGTGATAAAGTTGGTGGTAAGTTCAATCCGGGAAATGAAGTCAACAAAACGTTGACTGTTTGAGAAACCATATTTTCGGTTGACTGTGTCAATTTCCAAATAAACTTTGATTGTAATTACACTTCACGAAGATGCTGATGGCTTTTGATAAAAGATTTGAAGTTCTTGTGATAATGATAAGAAATCCAGAACACAAGACAAGTCCAAGCAAAAGTGGCTGAGATGATGGTCACGTGAAACTTACACTGAGCTCGGACCGTTTGGAGCTGTCAGCCACATATTCGCTTGCTAGCGTTTGAACCACACAAATTCAAAATATCAAATTTGAATTGCTTCGACTTTTTTTAACACCTCTCGACACGACAAACTCAACAAGCAACTCGACAAACCGCCAAGATGTAAGATATCAACGATCAGCAATTCATCATGATTGCAATGGTTGCCAGAATACTAATTAATCGATTACAGGCTTATCCCAAAGGCTGACCGCAAGAAGATCCACGAGTACTTGTTCCGTGAGGGAGTACTTGTCGCAAAGAAGGAGTACGAAAACAAGCACCCAGACATCGACACCCGTAACCTTTACGTTGTCAAGGCTTGCCAATCTTTGACCTCCCGTGGATACGTCAAGACTCAATTCTCTTGGCAATACTACTACTACACCCTCACCCCAGAGGGTCTCGACTACCTCCGCGAATGGCTTCACCTCCCCGCTGAGATTGTCCCAGCTACGCACATCAAGGTTCAAAGATCTCACGCTCCTCCTCGTGGAATGATGGGTGGTGACGAGCGTGAGCGCAAGCCTTTCGGTGGCCGCGGTGGACGTGGTGGTGGAGAGCGTGGTGACCGTGGTGATTACCGCAGACGTGAGGGTGGTGAGGGTAAGGAAGGTGCTGCCCCAGGAGAGTTCGCTCCTCAATTGTAAGTTTCACACATCATTTATCATTTCTGTTACTGGTGAATTCTAACATTTTCTCTTACAGCCGTGGTGGATTCGGACGTGGACGTGGCCGTGACGGCGCCGCCCCACCATCGTAGATTTACTCTACGTTCTTTCTTACGCTTGCTCAATGCATCCGACAGAAATTTCCTCATGAACACTTGTATGGTTGGACGACTGGACAGTAGCGCGTTAGGTCGAGTGAAAGTAATCGCCGGGGGAGCATAGGTCGAAGGTGGAAGTTGACACTTCAAAACTGTCAGGTAGCATAATGAGCTTCTTCCAATACCCCTTCAATTTATTTTGACGTGAAAACACGGTACTCCCTCATAAAATGGTGCTCATTCTTTGCAATTTGATTCCATGGTTTCTTGATGTCTCGTATGATTTGAACACTCGGTGAAGTTGATTTTGTACACGAACGAATAGCTCTTAGTATGAATGTAATTGTTACCTAATGATGTAGCATTTCCATGTGGAAATCATATTCTTAATTAAGCCAAACTCCAGGCGGGTCTCTCGGTCATGGAAGGCTTAAGAAAGGTCGAGGAAGGTCGAGGAAGATTAGGACGAACGGTCGGGTCAGGACTCAGGAGAAGGGAGGCCTTACTACCTACTACTTACTAGTAAGTAGTAACGGGATTGCTGTTCAATGTTCAAAACTTCGTAACTTCATACGTACCGGTACGTACATACTAGGTAATTCGGGCAGCGGCTCGTATAGAAAGTGAAAAGTACCCCACCAAAATCCCCGCGATCTTTTCCGACATTCGACCCACCTTCCAGACCGAAAAAAGACAATTCCACTCTACGCTACGTAGTTGATATCGTCATCGTGCTTCTGCTCGGTCTTATTTTGTGTTTATTCTTGACCACAGTTCTCCGTGTATTCAACACTTCCATAATAATCAGTTAATAACCATCGATAACTCGGCCATCAACCGATGAGTGAAGCGTTTTGTAGTGGAGATTCATTAAGCATGAAAAACATTTCTTGTCTAGAATATTGGATGTTGGTTGGTAGGAAACGTGGGCTTATTATCACAATCCTCATCTCACATCCTGATTCCTCACATGTTGCTACCTGTCGTGGCGTTTAAATGGCTTTCCAAATAGATGTCTGATTGGCGCTCATTACCTTGGTAACGCGCTCTCCCATGCCAATTTTGCAGCAGTGTGGGTTGGATTGAGGAAAGTATATCCCTACTTTTTGTATGGGAATTTGATGCTTGTTGCTTCTCCTGCCCTTCCCCTTCCTTTGCTTTGCTCTGCTTTCCTTTTCGTTCCCTTAATCACGAGAATAGACAAATGTAGTACCTCTGATAGATACTCCTTGATGGCTTTCAAACAGAACTTATCGGATGGCAGTTATTTCGATAGTATGTTTTGCATCCATATCATACCATACCGGATAGATCAACAACGAAATTTGATCTCATGATCTAGTACCAAGTATTATTGAGTAGGTAGTAGGTACATATCATGGCTTGAGTTCCAACTCGTATCAACTTCATACCAAGTTACCAACTCATCCAAAATTTGTTCTGGGCCCCCGATTGCAAGGAACCAGCCGCTCAGCCAGTCATCCAAATAAGATGGAAACATTGAAATGGCGGGGCAATTTATATCATGCATACCAACAACAGGATCATATACCCCACCTTGACGAAAGCTCCGTCCCTTCCTTTTCCATTCCATCCAAGGACATACCTTTACCTTTACTATAAGAGAGATAAATAAATCACTCGTCTCTTCTTCTCTTCTCTCTTCCTCTTCATACCATTTCAAAATACCCTTAACAACTTCCCAAAGATACCCAATACTCAAATCACTTCTTTAGTTCTTCTAATCTCCCTCAAACAACAACAACAACATCCATCAACATGTCTCTCCCAACTTCCATGAAAGCTTTGAGGTATGTACAGCATCTTGCTTTAACTCAACACTTTTGAGGCACAGCGTCATTCCACAACATTGTATCAAGCATCGACACAATGATTCGATCAATGTATCAAATAAGCCGGACTGCAATCCCATTGAATCGCCGAGGATGTTTCATCCATTTCGATAATCAGCTTCATAAAAGGTTGAATGATCAAAATGGTTTCAATATTCAAAAGTGCTTTGTTGGATTGCAGTCTGGGTCATTGGCTCAACCTCCACTAGGAGAAGAAAACAAAGAAAGGCTCAAGGCTAACATAAATAAATTCAAATAGATACTCCAAGCCAGAAGAATATGGAATCGTCGATGTTCCTCTCCCAAAACTCCGGGATAACGATGTCTTGGTAAAGGTCAAGGCCTGTGGTGTCTGCGGCACCGATTTGCACATCCATGAAGGAGAATTCATTGCAAAGGTATGTGCGAAGTGTTCTTTATATATGTGAATTTGGAAGGATGTCGTTTTGGGTCCCCACCATGACGTTCACCAATTAAGACGAAATATGCGGGTTGGAAGTATGCTCCGTATACACCTGGATGGGTAGTTTGGGGATTTACATACTTTACATACATTAAGCTAAACATATTGGGACGACCTTAATTATTTTTTGAGGGAAAAGGCTAATATGACGTGTTACAGTTCCCTCTTATTCCTGGTATGATAGATTTCCTTCCTTGAACTGGGTTGCTTCGTCTATTCGGCCAGTGTAACGATACATGGCACATTTGGTCGAAGCCATGAACACAAACTTCCTTAGCAAATCATCCTCCAGTAGAGGGTGATGATACACAGACTGTTCTCATTCAGAATTCTACACGGATCGAATCGGAAGAGTTCCCACTCCTCCCATACCCGCAACACTATCTTCTATTAAGACCTTGATCAGATGTCTAACATGGGAATCCTATAGGTCATGAAACTGTCGGTGTTATTGCTGCTACTGGACCTAAGGTCAAGGGCTTCAATGTTGGTGACAGAGTTGTAGCTGAGTCAGTATTATTCACTCATGTTATTGTACAACATACTAACCTCTTCACAGTAACTCGGAACTTTGTGAGGAATGTTTCTACTGCCGTCGTGGTCAGCTCTTGCTTTGCGAGAACTTTAACGCTCACGGTGTTACTATGGGTAAGCTTTAATCTTTCCAAATCGAGTATTTAAGCTAATACAGTGTAGACGGTGGTTTCGCAGAATACTGTGCTTACCCAGCCGCAAAGGTTTTCAAGATCGAGAACCTCTCAGATGTTGATGCCACACTCCTCGAGCCAGCCTCATGCGCTGCTCACGGTCTTGAGAAGATTGCACCAAAGATGGGTTCTACTGTTCTCATGTTCGGTGCTGGACCAACTGGTCTTGTCCTTGCTCAATTACTCAGACAAAATGGTGGATGCAAGGTCGTCCTCGCTGCACCAGGTGGTCTTAAGATGGAACTTGCCAAGAAGCTCGATGCTGCTGATATCTATATCGAACTTTCTCGTGATAACCCAGAAGCTCAATTCCAACAAATTAAGGATGAGTACAAATATGGATTTGATATCGTCGTTGAAGCTACCGGAAGCGCAAAGATCCTCGAAGATGCCATCAACTACGTTCGTCGTGGAGGTAAGCTCGTAGTGTATGGTGTCTACAGCAGTTCTGCTAGAGTTACTTGGCCACCTTCCAAGATCTTCGGTGATGAGATTACCATTCTTGGTTCTTTCTCTGAAACTTATATGTTCCGTAAGTTTACAATCTCCTGATTTATAGATGTGGGTTCTCTTGCTAATAATACATAGCTGCCGCTATCGATTATCTTGATTCAGGCAAGGTCAAGGTTGAAGGTATTGTCAACAAGACCTTCAAGCTTGAGCAATGGGGTGAGGCTTTGGAATCTATCAAGAACAAAAGTGCTATTAAGGCAGCTATTGTTTTTGATTAGATTATTTGTAAGATTGGGAGTCAAATAAAATGACATAATGGAATGTTCGGCCTAGACATTTGAGATATACCTTTTAAAAAGAAAACTTTTAGCTAGATGCGAAATATCTCGATAGAGATAGATTACTTTATGATTGAATGAAAAATAATTTACTATTTCAGTTGCTGGTATGATTTTTGTGAGATTTCATTGAGGGGTATTGAGTTTTTGTGAATGCAGGCCTAAACAAACTATTTATTACATATCGTAGTAGTTTGAAGATACCTAGTGTACAGTCTTATATGGAAGGTTTTAGATTTTGGTTTTGGTTTTAAGTTGTCAAATGTATTAAGATTAACGTGGTTTATCAGCGAGTCGCCACTTTTTCAATATCTTTTATCATTCAATTTCAAGACGCGATATTTCAACGAATTATTATGGAAATACAATCAAAAGAGGCCAGAATAATCTTAGCTATTGAAGCTATTCAAAAAATCAAAAAATCTTACAGTTGGAAAGGCTGCGAAAATCTACAAAGTCCCTCGAACTACATTACGAGATAGAATGGGCGGTCGAATTCACAGAATGGAAACTCGAGCAAATAATCTTAATTTGACTGAAAAAGAAGAAGAGGTGCTTATTCAGTATATTATCGATATGGATGAAAGAGGATTTGCACCTAAATTAAGTGGTGTAGAAGATATAGCGAATTATATTCTCGAATCAAGAGGTGCGAAGAGAGTTGGAAAGCTCTGGGCTCATCGATTCGTAAAGCGTTGTACAAAATTAAAGACGCGTTTTAGTCGTGTTTATGACTTTCAAAGAGCTCTCTGCGAAGATCCCAAGCTTATTGAAGAGTGGTTTGGATTGGTATCGAATATGCGGGCGAAATATGGTATTCAAGATTGCGATTTCTACAACTTCGACGAAACCGGCTTTATGATGGGTATAATATGCCCTGGAATGGTTGTAACTAGTTCTGAACGAAATGGCAGAAGCAAGGCAATACAACCAGGCAATCGAGAATGGGCTACGGCAATTATATGTGGTAATGGAGAGGGTGAAACTATACCTCCATTTCTGATAGTTCAAGGACAAGTTCATCTTTCCAATTGGTATACCGAAACCGATTTTCCTGCGGATTGGGCTATTAAACCTACTTCTAATGGATGGACGAATAATGAGACAGGTTTAGAATGGTTAAAGCACTTCGATAAATATACTAGTCAACGAAGAAAGGGCAAATATCGAATGTTAGTATTGGATGGGCATGAAAGTCATGAATCGATACCTTTCCAATCATATTGCAAGTCAAATGACATTATATGTGTAAAGTTACCATCGCATTCAAGTCATTTAACTCAACCACTTGATGTTGGATGTTTTAGCGTACTCAAACGTTCATATAGTTGTCAAATTGATGAATTTATCAAGGCATATATCAATCATATTTCTAAGGTTGAATTCTTTATAGCTTTCAAAGCTGCATATCAACAATCGATTACAATTCAGAATATGAAAGCTGGCTTTCGAGGAGCAGGACTAATACCATTTGATCCTCAAGCTGTGCTTTCGAAATTAGATATTCGAATTCGCACACCTACCCCTCCATCGATCCTTTTGGAATCTGCCAACTCTTGGGTCTCTCAAACACCTCACAATCCAACTGAAGCTCTTTTACAATCAACTTTAGTGAAATCTCGAATTGCTCGACATCAATCAAGCTCTCCTACACCTATATTCGAAACTGTAGTTGCATTAGCTAAGGGTACAGAACGACTAGCTCATGAGAATACACTCTTGAGTGCAGAGATTCGTATGCTTCGGAAGGCAAATGAGGCATTAAGCAAACGTCGACACGTTAAAAAAACTCAATTACGTCAAGGAGGAGTACTTACTGGTCAGGAAGCTACAGATATAATATCACAACAAGAGGTGGATATTCAGATTCGACGCGACGAGCGTCAAAATAGGGGAAATTCCAATGGGGAATCATCTACTAATCGATGCTGTAGTAAATGTGGAAAGACTGGTCACAATTCAAGAACTTGTTCTAATAATATAATAGACCCTAGATTATTAGATTCTTAATAGTTTAAATCAATTGATTCAATAATTGTTGATTAAAATAAGTTTAAAGTGGTTGAATAAGTGAAAAAGTGGCGACTCGCTGATAAACCACGTTATATATTATCTATAATTAGTCAGATAATGCTCATCGCTCTCCAAGAAATCTCTTTCGAGGACATTCCAGACCAGATATATATATATATATATATTAATATTGCCTGTAAGGTTTGGTTTTGAGGATTTAGATTGATCAGATGTTATTTACTCCTGAATAGATACGTAAACATTGATTTATATTCTCATTCATATCCATGAACTAATCTTTTCATTTCATTTCACATCACATCATATCATACTCCCCATCAATCCATCCCATCCACCTCCCCCCCCCTTCCCTTCCACTCTCTCCCACCCCCCTCCCCTCATCTAAAATAAACCACCATCACCCCCGCCAACTCCACCCCCACCGCACTAACCAACTCCGCAATTACCCCCTTGATACTATTCGCATCCATGACACTATCACTCTCCCAATTAATCAATTCATGCGTTTCGTGATCGCTTCTTCCGATGCGGATTTTGATTTTGTTTAAGAGGGATTGGGGTTGGGATTGGGATTGGATTTCGTGGGGGGTAAGGAGACCGGGCATGCGGGTGGAGGGGGGGCGGGCAAAGGTGGGTGTTTCTGTGTCTGAGTCTGAGTCTACGTCTTGATTCTGAGATGAAGATTCAGAAGAAGAAGATAAATCCGCAGCTTCGCTGACGAATTTCCTCTCGTTAAATTTCCCCTTTAATTTCTCATCAAACAGAATCCACGAATATGTTTCCGGATCTAGGATATACTGCGGACTATAATCGCCTTTATATCTCATCTTCACACAACTATGTATGTAAAACCCGGCGTACCAGTATTGGTATCCGATTTCCTTTGCCAGGGAAATTTCTCGCAATGCGCCGAGTTTGCCGAAACAATGCGTATGCACTGAGGAATCGTACATGAAGTATACTGCGCTGACGCAGTGGGGGAGGAGATCGAGTACACCGATTGCGATTAATTTCCCATCGAGGCGGTAGCATTGGTGGTAGGATCCTAGGGGTTTGGGTTTCCCGTTGAGGAGTTGCGTGCTGCGGGGTAAGGGGGAGGAACAGAGGAAATTTTTGAATCCTGCTTTGCTGATTTTAGTAGGTGGGTCGTGATGAACTGTTCGTTGATAATTCTCGTAAACGGTGTATTTTTCCTCTGTAAACTCGTCGGTTTCTAATGTAACGCTAAAAGAGTGAGCGGGTTCTGGAGGTGTCTTGATTTGTTCCTTTTCTGCCTCGTGGATTCTTTCCTCAAGATCAAAATCCGTATTACGTTTCTTGGCTTGCTCGCGTGATTTAGGGTATAATCTTGCTGCTTCTTTGGTATAGGTCTGTCCTAGGAGGAAGTTGTTGAAACGATTGACTACTTGTCGTTGATCTTTGGTGGGATGGAATTGATGGGAATCAAGACGGATGGTATATTGTGGACAACATGAGTTCCTTAGATCGGGTTTGTAGAGTAAGGTACCTGAACGCCTCCATCCTCGATCAAGAAGTCCTTGGTAAAATTCTGGTTGTAATGTTTGAGTTTTTGCGTAATACGAATAGCCTAGAGATATAAATGAATAAATGATCTTTGTGCGTTATGAAAACTTGACCCAAGCCATTGAGCCACAGAGGTAGAAATTCAATATGGAGTATATGGAAAAAAAAAAAAAGGAAAGAAGTTCTTAATCAGGGGTACATATGGTGAAGATAGGACGTGATATTGCCGATGATACATATTTGTGAGTTGGTAAATGAAGTATGTAACTAACTTCCTGAATTATTGTGACAATATCCGCAACTATTGTTACTGTAGCCTAGAGATCGATGAATCAAGTCAGTAAGTTAATCAGTTTCATCATATTATTCCTTTTTCAAAAAGATACTGAAATCTGCAGTGACATTTGGATTTCGTGCTACAATATACAATGTTTTCGAGTCAAAATGTGGTACGGGGGAAGAGGAATCAGACAAGTCCATGGGAATGATCGTGATGAATATGAAGTGTGACACTTGTGTGACTTTGGGTTTTAAATTTTGAATTTTTGGTTCAGCCGTGTTTCTGGGACTGGATGACTGGATGAAGTGGCGTTATTGTCAAACCATGATGAAGGAGACGGTGATGGTGACCAATAAACATGTCTTCCAGATTTCAAGTGATATTATTCGGAAAGTATACAATGTAAGATGTACGATGTACGATGTACGACGTATGATGTATGATGTAGTACCACTACTAAGTAGGTACAATACACACATTTTGTACAGTATACAGTATACAGGATGCAAGTATGCAGTGTGACCAAGGAAAGGAAAATGCAGATGGATAACGAAGAGAAGAAAAATGAATATCAAAAATGGATTGTCATCAAGCCATTTACCCACGAGGTCAATTTATTGGCTAAGGATGAAAATCCAAATCAAGATTGGGGGCCGTTTTCTATCTTGCCCTGCAAGCTTTTTCGCTTTTTCAATAGGAAAATAAATGAAACGTTGAAACTTACCCAGGGGCGAAAGAAGCGAGACTGGGGCTTGCATGACGCGGAAACAAGCAAAGGTAACGAGACAAACACCTGGTGGGGTGGATGGATATTGACGATGAGATGATATTTTATGAATACAGGACAAATACGAAAAGGGTATTCGCCGAATTCAAGTGGTAACGTTTGATAATGAGGGTGGAAATAGGTGTTCTTTGTGAGTAGGAAGTGAGGGAGGGAAGTGAAGGATCCGGGAAAAGAGGGAGCAGAGTGACGAGAGTGGTAGTCAGTCGATCTATGACTGTCAACCCGGTGTTCAAGAAGAAAAGTGAAAGACTGGATAGAAATGAAGTCTGAATAGATATCGTAAGTTACTTAATTCATTCGTGTCTTTAAATACCTAAGGTCTAATAATGCGTAATAGTGAATAGCCAATTGCGTAGGGGTTTCTCGCTAGTGGGGGAAACACACATACTTTGATATGATTTGATGGTGCTCTCTATTGATAGATAGGTATCGTACGTAAGGTTACTTATTACTGTCTGACGGTATGATTGATGAATGATGAATGATGAATGATAATTTTGATGTTGTGACTGACGGGTAAACAAGCCTGCTTCCGTCTACTGCTTGCGGCTTTTGCGGCTCGATCCAAATTTGTTTGTCGTTCCACAGCTTTTCGTAGGAATTCGGCGAGAGTACTCCGTAAAGTGTAGTGTAGGCAGGCAGCTAGTTGGCTGAGAAGTTGTTTGATGCAGAAAATAGCGGCTCAAGTGTAGCAGTAGCTGATAATGGCAGGCTAATAATGATATCTACAGCCACTCAATTTAAGTTACCAAGCTCGATTGATTACTTAGAACATTGACGATCATTAGGTTTAACTTGATCAGGAAGACTTTACAATATGATTCTAGCATGTATACTGTACTGAAAGTTCTTTGATTTATATCTACAGTATCTAGGTTGATGTGGAATATAAACGATATATACATATATATAGATCTATAGATCAATGATGAGCGTAATCATTAATAACAGAATGAATCATTATATAATATACCGCCTACTTATCATGCTTAGTAGTATAATAAAAAGATTCCCAAAAGGTTAAATATAACTACACTATATAAAAAAAAACTAATCTTGCAACAAGCTTTTTTTTTTATCTAATCGTTCGACTTCGATACCGATATTGGGAAAAAGGCACGAGACATAGAACAATAATATCAGAATAATCCAAGCTAGAACGAGCCCTTTTTTTTTCCCTTTTCTCCCTCTCTTTGACCTCCTTTCCTCCGAGATTTCTTTCATGCAATTCCTGAAAAAAAGCTTACAGTTTAATTAGAAGTTGTTGTGGTGGCAAGCCTCTTTTTTTTTTGCCGTACCTGATTTGAGCAGTAGTAAAATCTCAACATCCTCACAATCCGTCAATTCGGATCCAATTCAAAACTTCAAAGGAGGCTCAATTTACACATACAACTCAAGCCTTCAACCTCTTTTCTTTTCTCCTTCTTCCAAGGCTCGAATTATCTGATACATTTCCAACACATAATGACAATTAATTGAAATTAAATCAAGTTTGTCTCAATTTCTACAAGAATTACCAATTTCCGACCGATACTGAATAATTAGCCCAAGTACGATAACATGCACGATTGCGCTTCTTGATCCTTTTTTAAGAAAAAAAAAAAGTACAGTACAGTAGCCTACTTTCTCGCAGCCGAACTTTATCTCACAACGAACGAACTTCTCAATCATTCGATTCACAACTACAAATTGTGCTTCCTGCACTGTGCATCAGCACCCTACAGGTGAAGCATCGCCTTCATCATGGCAACTGGTCTTCCTATGGAGTCTCGTACTGGGAGAAATAATCAACGTACGTTTGCAATTCCTCCATGATAGTTGGCGCATCGTATCTCAACCCCTACCTTCCCCTAATTTCCCAATCCGGAAAGTTCGTGAACTTACATTTTCTCTTTGGCATATAGGTTATGGCCCGGAAGGAGAAAGACTCGTTGCAGGAGTGGTGCCTTTGAACGAAGCAAAAACTCACGTCCTGCTAATACAATCTACTCGTCGTAACGCATGGGTTCTACCTAAGGGGGGATGGGAGACCGATGAAGAGTGTACCGAAGCAGCACAACGTGAAGCATGGGAAGAAGCAGGAATCGTTTGTACCGTCGATTACGATCTGGGTCAGATCACCGAGACTAGAACTGCGAAGCAAATCTCAAAGAATGCACCCAAAGCACTCTACCAATTCTACCAAGTCACTGTTACCAGCGAGGAAAGAGAATGGCCAGAAATGCATAAGAGGAATCGAAAATGGGCCACATACTCAGAGGCAAAGCAGGATCTTCAAGAACGTCCAGAGTTATTACAGGCCCTTGAACGTTGCACTATTCAACGGTAGCCTTGGGGGCCCGGTGTTTATGCTCCAACAATATCTGTGGGTGTCTGTGGACGGTCGCGAAACACCATACACGAGGCACGTTGTACGATATACGATATATTTCTATCCGATCGAGTCGGAATTATGCAAAATTAAGTTTTTGAGGTCGATCGTATACGCCACTGCCAATTTCATCAGTTATTCGACAGAGTTATGGATACCGGGTTCCGTCGAACAATAAGTCAAAAATTATTTTGAGGATTTTATATCGGGTTGGTTGGTCGGTTTTCTTTCAAGAAAATTGCTGCTTTACTCTTTACTCTTATTATTTTCGTCTGCACTAGATGGCAAAATAAAGTCGGATCTAATGCAGTGTGTTCTCACTCGCTCACAATGTTTCATGGTCAATTCTCCTGTCTGTTGAACATCTTTTTGGTACTCGACAGCTTCATTATCATATTTACCAAAAAGCGCCATGCTATATAACATTTTGAGATCTTCATTGAAGTACGTACTTGAGTACCAGCTGTGTACTGTCCTTGCTATATCTAATGAAATGGGCATTATTTTTACTAATAGCCCATTGAGAATTCCAATTAACATTCGAAACAAAGAGGAGAAAGATGGATTGATTGACATTGAATTAGTATATGATAGAAAGAAATACCGATCAATATTATCAATACTAGTATGTCAAGAGAGGAATATCATTCCTTCACAGGAGAGTCCGGAAGACAGTTTCATCAATATCAAGATCTACAGAGCTATTAGAAATATTAACATCAGAATCTAAAGAGCCATATCGTTTACCATGGGATTCTCTAATATAGTCCATTATTTTAAAGGCAATTTTCAAAGATCTTGTGATGTTTCGTTTTTAACTCCTCGGTAGACACATTGGTGGAAGGACATTCAGTGCACTCATTACTTTAGGAAAAGGCATACAATGCAACTATCAGATTATTCACTTTATTACTTATTATAGAGAATTAAACATTTTAAAATAGACGGCAAAATAATATTACAAAGTAAAAACCACACTTCTACTAAATTCTCATTCTGATTCTGATATCATTTTGAATTCATTATTCTACGTAGGGGTTCTTTGCTTAATTCCAACTTCCTTCGGTGGGTTGCATCTATCAACCGATTGGTCACTATCCATCACAAACATCTGCGAATCTTCAACTTGCACACTATTCAAGCCTACCATTCACTCTTCACGAACCTCAACGTTCCGAGTTTATATCACCAACATTGCGGAATGGATTGGTGGAGATTCTCACTATTACGATAACCAACTTTTACCTTCAGAAAAAAACTATATGGAGCACCAACCGACATATCAAGGCCCAGAAGGAGGGGCAGAGATGCCAGCCCTGGGAGCTGGAATACCTCCTCCAAATCAGCAACTCCCTGCGCAAATGTTCACGACAGCGGCGCAATTACTTGACTTGACTGATAGTAAGCAATCCCGATCTGCGAAGCTATACACGAGAAACTTGGTGGTGATATGGCTACTTGCATAAAGAATCTACTAGCGGCGGATCTATGTCTTCAGAATATGCACAGAAGGTACCTTTTGTGGCGAGTGCATATGCTAATCATCGTCTTCACTTTACAGAAAAGCTTATGATTTCACTCCGCGATGGCAGAAAACTTATCGGAATACTTCGAAGTTGGGATCAATTCGGTATGCACATCATTTGTCCATAAATATATTTTTCCCGTGTCACGTCAAACATTCTAAACTCCCAACCACAGCAAATATAGTATTACAATCCACTGTCGAGCGTATATTTGTTCCACCACCTCCTCCCTCTACTCCAGGCGCTGTCCCACAACCAGGACTATACGCCGATGTACCTCGAGGGCTCTTCCTCGTTCGCGGCGAGAACGTTCTACTTCTTGGTGAAATAGATCTGGATAAAGACGATGATGCACCACCAGGATATGAAAAAGCAGATGCGGAGTTGGTGCACAAGTTGGACAAGGAGAGGAGGGCCCTGGATTCGAAGAAGGATAAGAGTAGACTTAAGAAGCTAGCAGAGCTAGGGTTTGAAGGCGAAAATTCTGGGGAAGCAATATTTGGATGATTATAAGCGGATTGGACCAGGTTATACGGAGTAAGTTGTGAGGGGATTCAAGCGGGATGTAGCGAATGGGGACAGATCAGAGATGTGGTTAACAAACACAAGGCCGAATATTGTGAAAGGCTAGCTGGCGATTTTTATCAGTCAGTCGTGGCAGATCTATGGGAGATTAACCACAAGAAACATATTTTCCTTCTTCTCTAGAACCTTTTTCATGAAATTCGTGCGAATGGAGTATGCGAAAAGGCCTAATGAGCAATCATGCCTGTTGTATTCAAGAGCAAGGTACTCCCTAAATCAGAGAATGAACTCCGATCAAGCAACTCGAGATTTTCACTACACGAAGGCTTGAGTTGATTAAATTTTAAGATCAAATATCAGAAATTGAACAGCGGGTGAGCTCTTCCCTTCAATGCATACATACGACTCAATATCCGAGATCAAGTCGATGTTCTGGAGTTGGAAGATTAATGTAAGTTTGAAATTCCTTATTTATGCTCATTCTGTGAAGAATGGAATGAATCTAAAAGCACAAATAACATCTACACGAACATTTAAAACTATCTACTAGTCAAGTGAAACTAGCGCTTTTCGCATATTATACCCCATTTCGATGTCCTTGCTGAAGTATCAGTTCGTGGAAACCGCAGCAGGGTGCATGAATAACGTTTTCATAAGGCGTCGGGAAAAATGGAAGAAAAACGTTACACTAGAAGACTTCGGACGGAACTGAAGTGCAGAAATAACGGCTATTTGGAATACATATCAAATTATTCACCAAGTAGTCTTAATAGAGGTTTTGTTCGATCAAACCGTTCATCGCTTCGTGGTATATGCTTGATAAACTGAAAGTCGAGTAGCTATTCACAGACTAGATCCGCTGATCAGAAACACGTGCTTTGATTTTCTCATCAGAACTTCTTCCCCCTTCTTCCTGAATCGCTTATACACTTGGTATGTAATCCATCCCATCATTTAACTATCTTTTCCGACGCAAACTAGGAAATAGAGAATGTTTAGAAATTAAATAAGCTTCGAACTCTTTTCTTCTGGTCTCCTTCTAGATCATTATGCACAATCCTCCGAGCGCAAATCTTGAGATGAGATTTGTGTCATGCGTGCATGTGTGGGAACAGGGGTAGAGGGACTTGGGTTTTCATGCATACTTACTCACATGGAGGGGTAAATTATACTGGCATTGATGGATGAGAGGTGTAAATGGGTAGGACCTTGCTTTGGACGTATCATTCGGGAAATTTCGAGATGGGCATTCGGTTGGGAATCTTCGGGATTGGAGTAGAGGCTTGAGCATGAGGTGCTAATCTCTGTGATATGAGGAAATATTGGATTTTTTGGGACCCGCCGTTTCGCGCGGTGGAGATTGAGATGAGGGGTTGGGATGTGTGGATGTTTGGATTTTTGGAGGGGTGGGTTGAGATTGCTGGATCAGTGATGACGGAATGGCTTTTGCGCGTTCTTATGAAGGAGGAAGTTCGCTCTTTTTTTTGAGATATTGTCTTGAGCAGTTGTCAATAAGAAGATTGTCTTGAATACTCATATACCCAGATACCCATATTCAATCACTTCTTTCTTTGAATTCCGACTTCGACTTCGACTTTGCCATCTTTATTACTCTTACAGCCCTCGACCAAAGCAGACAAACAGACTAGCACTCATCAACTACAATCTTCTTCAATCCACTTACAAATTATAATCACATACCCTCACATCATACCCGCAGCACTCTCGCTCCGGGTCTTCGAAAATCTTTCAAAATCTTTCACTCACGCCCCCGTCAAAGACCACATATAACCACTCGACTCCTATCCATCTCCCTCCGTCCCTGCAGTTCTTGCTCAAGAACAAGATCAAACTCAAATATGTCTTCTTCCACTTCAACCACTTCACCCATTCCCGCCCCCACAAACACCATTAATCCTCTTCCTGCTACCCCTGCCGAAGCTGCAGCTGTGGCAGCTATGGCCTCAGCAACAGCTGCAGCAAATGAACCAGCTGTCTCTGGCGCAGCACTCGATTTGCATTCGCAAACGGAGGATGCGGAACGTCAGTATAGGGATGCGCAGAAGGTGGAGAAGGCTTATGGGGAGAAGAAAATATGTATGGCGGCGAGGAAGGATTGGTATGATTGTAAAGTACATTTTGCGGCTGGGGTGCAGGGGTTCAGGGAGGGTGGGAAGTGTGTTGGGAGGGTGGTGAGAGCGGGGCCGAGTTTGGTGAAGGAGAAGGTTAGGGGTGGGAGAGGGAAGGGCGTGAAGGGGGTGGATAGTGCTAGTACTGGGGGTAGTGCGGTGTTGGAGAAGGAGAAGGTGGATAAGAAGAGTGGTGGTGGAGGGGTTAAAGCGAGGGTTTTGGGATTGAAGGAGAAGGTTTTGGCGGTTAAGGAGAAGAGGGCTGCGAAGAAGATTGCTAAGTCTGATGAGTCTGGCGTTATAACTACAACTGAAGCTGCAGCTGTAACCGCAACAGGAGCTGCGCCCGCTGCTTCTATCACAGCAACCCCAACACCAGCACCAGCACCAACCAAACAAGAAAAAAAGAGAATGACTCTGGATCAGGTGAGAGATCGAATCCTTTCCTACCGTACCCATTTCTTCACAGTAGATGAAGATGAAGAAGAGGTGACCATGGCTCCTCGAATAGCAGGTTGGATGACCTATTTTTTACCATTTCACATCCTCCTTTTCTCCCTCACATTACCAACTTTCACATTTGAATTTGCATTGAGAGTTTTAGATGAGGATTTCGATGAAAATCCATATGATTATGAGCATATAGAGGAATCACGCTAATTGAATACTTTTTTTGGTAAAAATTAGAGAATCCAACAAGAAGAAGCCAAAGCGCTCGCGAAGCAGGAAGCGGAACTCTCGGTCGCAGGCCCGCCAGCTATGAAAGGAGAAGTCCCGGCGCAGGTTCAAACACAGACGCAAACACGAATGCAAGCAGCGCCGGTAACGACGGCAACAGCGACGTCAATAAGCAATCCCCCGCATTTACAGCAGAGAACGCAGTTGAGTCCTCCCGGGTCACCGACAAAAACTACTATGGAACCTATTCGCGAGGACGGGGAATCGGCTCCGGTGCTGAAGGAGACGGGACCCTTGGTGAGCGGGGGGAAGGGACAACAGTGAGTGAGAGTAGTGGGGTTGAGAGTGGGAGTGGAAGTGATAGCAGGAGCAGAAATGAAGAAGTAGTAGGATTAAAAGCCAGAGTAGCTTTTATAGTTCGTGGACGATTAAGAGGTGGTGATGGCGATAAGCCGAGGAATGTTTCTTCTTCTACTACTACTACTGGAGAGGCGGTTCGAGATGGAGATGGGAATGGGAATGGGAATGGGAACGGAAATGGAAATGGGATTGGAGGCGGGAATGAAAAAACTAAGACGAAAAGGAGAAAATTAGTAAAAGAAAAAGTGGTGGCGCATTTTAAATATCATTCTCGATGGATGAAATGTGGGAAATTGCATCATGATGAGCAGGAGAAGGGAAAAGGGAAGGGAAAAGGAAATGGAAAGTGCTTTGCGCAATTGGGAAAATTTTCAACGTCGAAATTGAGATTTGATCTTTTTGTTTCGAAGATGAGGGATGTGATGGGGAATGCGATGGGTTGGGTAGGAGGGTTGGTTGTGGTGGGCTTGGCGGGGGTGAGTGGGGTGGGAGAGAGGGTTGGGAGGAGAGTTGTTGGGGGGAAGGAGAAGAAGGGAGGGATGAGTGAGAAGGGGGAGAAGGGGGAGAAGAAGAAGGGGAAGAAAGTTAGGTTTTCGAGGTGGAGTAAGGGCGGTTTTTTCTAGAGGTGGGGTGGTATGTGTTATGAGGTTGGATTTGATGGTTTTGATGGATTTGATGGATTTGATGGATTTGATGGATTTGATGGATTTGATGGATTTGATGGATTTGATGGATTTGATGGATTTGATGGTTTTGATGGATTTGATGGTTTTGATGGATTTGATGGTTTTGATGGATTTGATGGATTTGATGGTTTTGATGGTTTTGATGTTTCACGAGTATATTTCACGTTTATGACGTTTCTGATTTGGTCATGGTTATGGTTATGAATTTTCTGATTTCATGTCTTAGAGTATGAGGTTTGGTTTTTGGTTTTAGTTCTTAATCATATTTTATATTTTTGTCTTTTTATTTATATTCTTCTCTTTTACTTCTTTCGATATCCATTATTTCGTTTATAGTTTTCCTGTTTTCCTGTTCTTCAGAGGGTAATTACGGCAGATAGACAGATAAATAAATAAACAGTACACGAATAAATACACAAACAGTATAGTTTTCTTGTCCGTTATAGCTTTCTTCATCTATTCATATACTTCCTATGAATAATATTCTTGGAAGCAATTATCTCTTAATATCATTATCACAATACTTCAAGAAAAGAAAGTTAGAATCTATATAAAACTAGAACTAGAGTAGTATACAAGCGCCTTCTCGCCTCCCCTCTCTTAAACCCTAATAACAAACAATCAACAAAATACTCAAAAATAATACCGATATCGATATAGACGTCAATCTCTACTTTCTTTTTGTTAGAACAGTAATATAATCTTTGACTTATAATATATATATATATATATAGATATAAAAATTAGACTCTTCTACTCAGCAAACAAAAGGGTTGTGAATATATTTAAGCGAAAAAGTGATAGGAGACTAAAGAACTAAGAAATAACGACATATAGATAACGATTCGAGCTCTAGCTCTCAAAGAAATCTTAAACTATTAAGCCTCCTCGCGTCGATTATTACATCATAGTTTGTTTCTGATTGCTAATCTGTTGATATTTTGGTGGGTTGAGGGATACGTAAATGGTACTTACGTTTTTGGGCGGGAAGGAAAGGGACATAAGATGTGGAAGGCGTGATATGGATTAGGTGGTGGAGAGACAGAGAGAGCAAGAACAGGGTATGAGAGCACTCTAAGAACAGCGGGTATGGTGCAAGGATTAATTTTGTAGAAGGCAGTTCGAGAGGTTATTTCTGGTATTGATAGTTATTAGTCATGCAAAGAATATTGTTACGCTTAATTGAATGAAACCAAATCTTGAAGATAGTTATTTATTCTCATAACAATTTAATAGATGGCCCTCGATGCACAAATTTCAACATAGAATCTGCTTTTTTATATCAAATAGTAGTGTTTGCACAGAACCTTTCAAATATGGAAAATCAGGAACTCAAAATTAGACAAGTCGGATTCATTCAACAACAAAAAATCACATCTCCCCAAGGGCTACAGTCATAATGATGCCACATGCTGCACTGCACTGCTTGCACTTTCGCTCATCTCATAATTTCGTCCGGAAATTTCCAAACTGCCATCGACATACAATCACTGATTATAGTTTCCTACGCGTGATTATACCATAGATATTGACCATAACAAGGGTATTCTCATGGATATCTGAGTAGACAGGCTTATATTCAGCCAGGAGCTGAATTATCCTTCGGCTAACTTGTGGCCTCTATTCTATGTAGTGAAGAATCGGACCTAATGAAATATTGCTCAAGTCGGCTCTCATTCTGGGTGGATCCATCGCGAGGAAATAATCAAAGATGAAAAGATCCTATATGTGTTTCAATGAATTAGTGAGTTTAGGAAGAACTAGCTTCTCGTAGCCTCCGTCTATGCTATATGTTGCTGAGAGTTCGTGCAGAGTGTTTTATTTTCGAGTGCCTTCAGACGTTAATAGAAGTAGCTCCAAGTGTAGATGGATAATTACCTTGATACAAGTGTTCGACCATCTTATGAGAACGTAATTGCTTTCACATAACCATGCAACTTTACTTTAAACACGCACTAATTACAAGTTGCCTTGAATCCAGTAAAAATGTTTTATTTTCCAAGTATTCCCGATAGCCATATAGTTTTTGTACACAAAACGGGATCCCCGTTTGTTGTCTATTATTCTAATCATGCTATCAATAAAGCCCAGAACCAATAATTCACTATTTGGCAAAAATGAGATTGCAGTGAGGTAGAAATGCAACCCCATATTCAGACTATAACAATAGTAACTTTGAATTCTACCCATGATATAAGGACCTCACATCCTTACACTTCTATGGTTCTGATTCTATGCCAGCAAACTGCTACTACCCAGTGAGCTAACAGGTATATCTGAGGCTGATGTCTTGTATGTCTTGCTAGATCTCGAATGATATTATCCAGAAGCTATATCCCATGTAACAATATCTCCATTCTCAATACTGACCGCAACTGAGCTGACATCTGGCAACATCATTACCGGGCTTCCTGACTCAGAATTTCCTCGAGCTGATGGCATAATTCTAGAGGTACATCTTGGCCGCTGATTCCTGCTGCAATGCCAAATATTGATGGCGTCGTACATTGCCATTTTATGCTACCATTCAATGAGACCTCCGCCGCTGTAATCGACTATTTCATAATCCTACCATCCACCAGGCTTTTTGCAGAAGCTGTTGACGAAGTTCCTCCATGATGGCACCAGAAAATGATATGTTTATCAAGCGAGCTAGTCACTTGTGTGCAGGACCAAGCTAGAAGCATTGATTGATTGATTGATTAAATTAACGTCTACACTGAGTCTATGACTATCTAAGACGGCTAGGGGCTTTGTAGGCTTCTAACAATAATAAATGGAGGGTAGCTGGCCTTATTCGACCGTAGCTAATACAGGTTGGGGAGATTGAGAGCCTCAATCTTCTAATGTTTGAATGGGGGAAGTGAAAACTAATACTAGGGAACCAAGCCCGCCTTACAGATACTCTCGTATTCAAATAAGAGGAATAACAAATGAAATGTAATGAAATTTGACATTGGGGTGATTGCCCAAATTGACCAACTTGACCAACTTGACCAACTTGACCAAATTGACCAAATTGACCAGAATTGATCAATTCAATCACAATCTTCCGGTCCACCCCCTTCTTCTCCGCCTTCTTCCTCTTCTTCTTCATGCATTCTATTGAGATGCCATGATCTGGTGGCTATTCTCGTCGCCTCGATAAATTCGAGGGTCTTGATGATTCCTGCTCTAGTATGAAGCAGATATTGCATGGTAGGTCGGACTGTGGGGCTATCCTTATTGAGGGTTTTCCTTGCCATTTTATATATAGGACAATTGAGCAGAAGATGATCAGGA
Organism: Sclerotinia minor; assembly: GCA_025389075.1. NCBI lineage: Eukaryota > Fungi > Ascomycota > Leotiomycetes > Helotiales > Sclerotiniaceae > Sclerotinia > Sclerotinia minor. Next base: position 304,900 of record QRFH01000015.1, on the reverse strand, counting down.
GATTCCTTTCCCCCACATTTACAACTGTCATTAGAGGAGATTCCGAATCGTTTCAAATAAGATTTGAAGTATCCGTGTCCAATTTTGAGTTGGAACAGAGCACAGATTGTGCTTCTTTTGATGTTGCCTGGAACTCTGATTTTTGAGCTGATCTTCCAGGGGTAGTTTCTTGAATATGTTGACGATGGTTGATGAAAATTGTTAGTGTTAAGGATGGCTATCCAGTTCTCTGATTTCATTCTTTTTATATCCATTCCAATAAAGGCATAACTGGTTTCGTGAGATGAGGATGGTATTTTGGTTGCCTCTTTTGCAAGAGCATCAGCTAGCTCATTTCCTTGTACAGATGTATGTCCGGGGACCCAATTGAGAGAGATTTCGGCTCCTTTATTTTGAATAGCTTCCGCAGCTTTTATAGCTTTGATTTGGCATGATTGACCAGGTAAATCGGAGGGGGTTTTCAACCGGAATAATCCTGCTTGATTATCTGAGTATATCTTGAACTTGTTTCCTGGTTGGGCTATTGAATTTGCGTATTCGATCGCTTTAGTAACTCCTAGGAGCTCACCATTATAGACAAGCTGATTCACGCCTATATTGATAGTCTCTTGATGTGAAATTCGGCCATTTGGTAAGATGACCGCTATCCCGATCCCAACCCCTATTCCCTCTAGAGTGGATGAGGCATCGGTGTATATTGTAATGGTATTTTTGCACCTATATTTGAAAGCCAGATTGTGGATCATCGCAGCTTCTTCTTTTCCTAATTTGCTGATGTTGACTTTATATGGAACTTCTTTCTTCCAAGGAGGAAAGTAGAAATGATGGATTCCTTCCAAAGTGAGAGGATCGAAGTCTTTCTGAATTGAATTTTTGATCTTTTCGAGTTGAGTAGGTTTTAATTGCTTTCTTTGAGGGGTTGCAACTACATCTTGATTATCCTTTTCTGTAGCCAGCTTTGTAGCTATTAAATTGACAGGATGAGAAGGGGAGATTTTCAATAATCTGAAGGCGTATTGTTTGATTCCAGCATTTAGCCTTACTTCTGGAGGGCACAATGCGGCTTCTATTTCCATTGGTTTTATTGGTGAGGTTTTGAATACTCCTAGGATTTTTCGAAGGGCGAGGTTTTGCAAGGATTGAAGGATTTTCTTGAATTGGTTTTGCCCTTTCCACCATAAAATTGAACCGTAGTCAGCTATGCTGGTGATGCATGCCATATAGAGCTGTCTCATTGCCTTGGGACTAAGGCCTTTTTCAGAATTAGCAAGTCTAGCCATTCGGTAGAATGAGGTTTTAGCCTGGAAGCTAGAAGCATACCATACAGTGAAAATGTCATTATCTCAACGACAACCATACTAATAGTATATAGTGTATTTTGAAGAGTATCATTCAGCGCATTCTATCTTGACGTTATTGGCATGCACGTGATGATATATTATGTTAAGACCCGTTGTTAGCAGATAATGATTATTATTTAGGATAACTAGAGCGATCGGGTGCTTCTACTATCTAGAATTCTGCTATCTATATTAATTCCGTATTTGATCATATATGAATCCTTGAGGTAAGATAGTCTATAAATGCTGTCTTCACTAGGCTTTCTCAGCAGCAAAAATGCGGGCCGAGAGGTAAAGCTGCACAAGTGAAGCAGGCGTGCATTGCCCTGTTTTTAACCAAAATCCTTTTGCATCTCGAAGGAAGAAAGATAGCTCAGTTGTATTTGTATTTGTATTTGATGTCTCGCCCAGGTGGCATAAAGCCTCTAGCCATTATGTGTAGTATTCTCGGAGAAACACAGCAACATCACTTCGCCTGAAATACTAAATACTCCGCATTGTGACGATTGACCCGATAAAGACAGGCATACTGAGCATGCCCATACTCGGTCAACAGGTGCTCAGAAGTACCAGCTTCTAGTCCCTTGAAGCCACAATTATGCACATCTGAAGTCTTATTTTGTAAGATGCTTTACAAATGCTGTGGCGTTTATAGGAAAGATTTCTCCGAGAGTACATTTCGGAAATCGAAAAGTGGATAGAGAGATCTGTGTCGATGAAGAATAAAGTCTCGGAACGATTGGCGACTCAATTTTCTGATGGTGTTCTCTTCACCTCTGCGTGTTTTCGTGATATCCAAAACAGTAATAGAGGCCTACGGCACCCTTGATATTGTTGACCCTTTTGTCAAGCAGGCGAGCCGATTCAGTCTTTGGGAGGTAGTCGGCGACTGTGGGGATGCCGCACACAACTAGCTTAAACAGATCGATAGACTCTTGGTATTCAGCGCGGGTTTTGCGGAATGGTGACACAATCTCCTGGGATAAATTATCGAGGACTTGTAAAGATGAATGAAAGCCTGTATCTCTTTTGGGTACAACATCCGACAGCTCTTTAGCATTCTTTCATTTATTTATATACCGACACACGACAGCCGCATAGAGGAATAACGACCGGATCGTCGGGACGGTTCACAGATGCTCTCTCCTCTCAGTCAATGCTGGCTGTCGCTCTCTTCTCGACCAGATACTTCATCATGCTCTTCAAACACCTCTCCTGTACGAGTGTGTATATTATAGATAGAAACATCATACTCTACAAAAACCGCTACCATTCAACAACTAAACCAAACTAAATACAGCATATTGCACATCTCACAAATACATAAACATACACATACACATACACAGTATCTGCACCAAGGCTGCCTCGTCAGAGTTATATTGTGTACATGTAGCACATATAGTATGCCTGCATGAGTCCATGTACAGTAAGGCTCTCAATCCTAAGTTTTGAGAACGGAAAAAGCTGCAACACTTAAGCGAGGAGGTAGATCAACGTGGGGAGCACAACAGAAGCCAGCGCTTGAATATCACGCGCTTGCGTATATTCATTCCAAGCTTGGCAACATTGAAGAGTTGAACCTCACATGGACCTAGAATTAAATCTTCTCACTTGTCTCACTTGTCTCACAACCTCAAAATACTGAGCATATCAAACAAAAAAAATAGAAAATCACATTTCCATACCAAAGCCATTTCCATGTCCTAACCATTCAGCAAAATATCATATAATTGCTCAGCTTTCATCGCAGAAAAGGGGTATGTCCTTTAAATAAACACCAAAAAATCCAGACGCCGGACACTAGATGCTTTCCTTGCCTTACAGCAGAGAACAGACTTGCAATACAATATGTAGCGGGTAGATACCTTACCCCTGATTATGTTCACATACAATTATTGTTTATCCTTTGAAAACCACGGAAACTTCTTTTTCACAGGCTCTGCTGCTCCAGATGCACTTTCTACTTGGAGACTTCGTTGGTATATATCCTAGTGAAAATGATTAGCATGTGCATTAAGGATCATTCGAAATGGCGGAGGGAAAGATGAAATGGGGGTAAGGGTATAGTACGAACCTCATCATCTGTGGGGATAAGACAATCCAGAATGAGAAGTCGTACCTGCCCATTCTTGGTGAGATTTGGATATGGCGTAGTTTGACTCTTCATAATGGGTAGAATGACCTCGGAGAGAACCTCGAATTTCTTCCAGTTAATTCTCTCTCCGTTTGCCCCAATGAAAGTGCGACTTCCCTCCTCGGCTGAGACAAGGTCACGCCGAGTTAATGGAATGAAGGGAATACGAGGTAATGGAGAATTTTCCCATGCCAAACGGTAGGCGAAATGACTTTTTTGCGTGCCCATCAACAAGACTAAGCGGGCAAAGCGCTTTTGGACATCCGGAGGAACCAGGTTTCGAGTCTGTGTGAGGCGATGTATTGCAGTTCCATTAATCCCTGCAAGGACAGCTGCCAAACCATTGTAATTGTTCAATTGCCGCAGCTTCAGTGCTATATTCATGAACTTCTCCAGTATGTGTGCTCTGTGCTTGGCTTTATCTCGCATCAAAATCATATTGGCAACCCATTTCGCAATATGGTTGAAATGATTTATCATGCGATTTACGTTGGCAAGACTTTTGCATTTCTCTTTCTGGTTGAGTGAAAGGCTAACGTGTCGGACCAAATCTCGAAGACGTATAGAAGAAAACATAACCCAGTCTATCCTGGTCATCTCATCAGCGAGGTCGTCGTCGGGTATCTCCATAAACATGTGATATCTGTGTTTAGATAATGGCAGGATCCCTTTGGGTGTCATCTTGGCAGCCTCTCTCTCATAGTCCTCGACTGTAAGAAATGAAGGCATATTGAGGTCTGGTTGAGATGACGCTCGAGCGGAGAAAAAAGAATCTCCCCTCGATCCTTTCAGCTCTATTTCGCTGACGTCATCTTCTTGCACTAGTGTGGACATATCAGTTTCGTATCCTCCTTTGGAATTGGTTCTTGTAGTCGTGGGAGAAACGGGCGCTGATTCAAGTTCTCTAGCATGTTCATTGTCTACATCAGCATCCGTCCTGGCCCAGCCTGTATCATCATCCTTTACTACACGAGACTCTAATTGAGTCCTCATTTCCTGCGCGGCAGCAGCAAAAACGGGGTCCGAAGCTAATTGGTTGATAAACGCGTCTAATTTGCGACTTGTTGAAGGACTTGCGAAATCCCCTGGATAACTCGAAACCCATTTAGCAACCACGGTAATTATCCGAAGTTGAGTTGTTGTTCGTGTTAGATAATGGATATTTTTATCCTCTGCTAAGCGTCCCAATCGGTCCAATACTGCATCGAATAGCTCACCAGGAGCGGCAAATTTCCGATAGAGACAGAGAAATATCTCGGAAAAGTTGACGTCGGCTCTTGACATGTGTTGTCCAAGGAGTCGGTCAACAAGCTCTTCGAAAGTTACACCAGCCACCTTAGCAGGTTTATCGAAGAAAGTATCATCACTACGCTGGAGAAGTGGTATATCGTCTGAATATCGGTATGAAGGATCTGCATCCAATTCCTCAACGTCGCGTGAAGTGTTAGTGCCGATGCTTCCAATACCAGGGATGATAGAACTGAACGTACCTTTGGGCCCAAGGGTAGCCTGGGGTTAACCCTAGAATGGTCCAATAGATTTTCACCTCGAAAAGCTGGATGAGCAGACAGCGGTGGGGCGTCATGTGGGTCTGGAATCATGATTTGCTGTGATAAATTTGTTCGACCGTTAGATCGACCAGCCACTGGCGGAGGGGGGAGAGCTCGGCCTATAGAGAATTCTGAGCTAGCCCGGCTATGCTTAGATTGCTGACTCAAAGGCCGAGGGATGGTGGGTTCAGATAACTTCTCGACATTCGCAGAGGAAGTTGCTCGACGACGAGTACCTTGAGGTTGTATCGAAGGTGTATCTTCTGAATGTTTGATGAGTATGACTTTTCAATGCCATTTGAAAATAAGTAAGGGAGAATCGGTGAACATCAACGCTTTTAACCAGTCTACTAAGACCCGATAGCAAAGGACATTGATGTAAACAATTTAAGTAGGTTTGCGTAACAATACGAAATGGATCAAACGGCAAAGTATAATTAATGGTGTCACACCACATATAAAATTGCTACAAAAAAAAATCAACTTACTATTACTATTATTATTATTATTATTATTATTATTATTGCTTCGACTTGCCATAACGGCTCGAAGCATAGAAGAAAGACAAAGTCTTGCACTTTCAGGGACATTTGCTGCCGTTTTAACAGTTTCTACGCATGACATACATGCAGTTTCGACACTATCAACACTTAGTTGACGAGTGTGTTCAGGGTTGTCGCATTTACATGAGACGAGGATAGTAGGAAGACCCGAATTCACCAATGCGTCTTAGAATAGTCCAATCAGTATTTGTCCAAAGTGGCTTCACCGCGGGAACTTCTTGACTCACTTAAGGTCTGGGGCAATTCCACAATACTCTCCCGATTCATGACATCGTATAGTAATAGAGCACCATCCACCCGTGGGAGAATGTGCCCGTTGATTTGTTTGGGCCATTGTATTAGACGATCAGGTATTATATCAAATGACTCGAGATCTAGCTCAATAAGACTGACTGTGTACCCAACCTCATCGACTGACATACGAAGACTCGATGCGACGGAGTTAGGTAGTGATCGTAGACCCAATGCTCGCTGTATCAAAGTGCTCTTTCCCACCCCATTACTCCCAATCACTGCAATATTTATGTCTGACATCCCGCTTCTTGATTGAGGCTGCATTGAAACAATGGTTAGTCAATTGGGTCAAACGTTTCTGCAGAAGGCAGCTGTTGTGTAGTGGAAGTGACGTACTAGTAAACCGGGATTTCCTAGAGAAGGTCTTTTGTTGGATCGCGGTGTTGAATTTTTGAAAACGTCGTCATCATGCGATCGCTCGGAGTGTGTTGCAGACCACAATTCTCGTGCTAAAGAGACGGAACTTGGCGATTGATAATTTCTGAAAAAAGGATCGTCTTTTATAGACGCAACAGAATCCCGATAACTTCGCGCATGAAGGTCCAATCCTTCTTCCGAGTCGTCCTCTATCGTAGTCGAAAATCTCGTCTCTAAAGTACCGCTGCCACTACCCCTACTGAGAGGGACAAATGGTGCCGAGGCCGTTCGTGAACCCAGTCCAGGGCGTGAGCGCAAACCAAAAGCTGTTGAGGCGCCGGCAGATGGAGGGGAAACCGATAAAGCTCGAGAACAACGTTGAATTCGTTGTGAATCCGTCCGTAAAGGAATTGAGGATTTGGCACGTTTCGAAGTTGTGCGCGCCAGGAAACCACTGGCCCCAACCTCATCCATGTTGGGGGATCGAAAGGTATCTATCTATCTTTAGTGTGCTCGGCGTGGTGCAGTAAATAGCCGTGTATCAACTCGTGTCTTTCCGCTCCCAGAAACTGTACAGTAATCAAAAATCCCTAAATCCCTTAATCCCTTTCCTTGGTAAGTCCGCAACACCAAATTGAGGGTTTGAGACCTGTTCCCTGTCAAGGTTTGGTCGGCAAGTCGCAGCAATAGTGATTGCGGATTGTAAGACTTAACATGCTGTGGGGATCAGGGGAGGGAGGATCTGGGAAATTTTCTGGAATTTATGTATTCAAATCCCAGGGCATGATAGTTTGGAGGTTTGGAGGATTGGAGGTTTGGAGGTTTGGCGGATTGACGATGAAAGTATCCAAAGAGTAATGAATGTGTAGTGTAGTGTAGACTTGGCGGGTGGTAAGGAGCTTGTTTACTCGCTGGGCAGTCAATGTCCTGAAATAGTCTCTCTCGTATCGTAGTTGGTAGTTAGATAGTTAGATAGTTGGTTAGTTCGTTGGTTAGTGGCTAGTCGTGTTTCTAAGAAGTAACTAGGAAGCCTTCATTCAGGATGCCAGAGCTTCAATAATCGGGGTAAATTAAAGAATAAGGAAGGGTACGGAGTATAATACCTAGGTATGGGTATATGGGACAAACTAATTATATCAAGCAAAAATACTTCGTGTATCTGGCTGGATATCTGGATATTGTCAATTCCATCGCTTGATTAAATTTTAATCAATTGATAAAGTTGAATCCTTTCTGCACGCGTGGCGTCGTTATTTTTTCATTATTGTTTTTTGTTCGTTATACTGTATCGTTCTTGTCAGTCCGCTTCAAGTAGTCTTTGACTTGCACTCCGCAATGGTGTATATATTAGTACGTAGGTAAATTGTGGTTCATGTTGTCTATGTTGTCTGGCTGCTCAGCTGTTATGAATCTTTTTAATCACCCCATGCTTTTCTTCTCCTCTCCTCTCCTCTCCTCTCCTGCCCTCTGCTCTCCTCTCAACTCTTTCCGATATTCATCCAGCATGTGGAAGGTTTCCTTCAATCATAGCTCTGCTTGTCAGATTGGCCAGTATGGATAGAATTCATACACGTGGGATTGCAATTGGTTATGCATGATCTTTGCCATTCTTACGGGGAGGGGAGTTATGTGAGATTGACAACTTGCAATTGATGAAGAAGCTTACCTAGGATTTCAATGCTGGATGATCTTTCTCTATTGACTAGAAAACAACATTCTGGCAAACACAGAAAAGATACACCAGGAATCCTTGCTCACACTTCAACCACAAGCTCTTCTTTCACAGCCTCATATTTAGATACGTCCTTTTCATCTTGCTTCTACCATATATCTTACACACATCCTCTGCCAAAGATTAGCGATGAGAAGTTTCTCCTTCACCCCCTTCATTCCATCCAGCTTTACATCATTTCACATATCACAGGGCTAAAATCATGAACTCGAATGGTAACTTCATGTACTCCGTACAATACTACCTACTAATGCACACCGCAAATCCATGTTACATTATCACGACGACATGCTGCATGCGGTACCTGGTAGCCTGGAGGAAGAGAACTTGGGCTCGAACACGGGCTGAGGTTACATTTTCATTGATGTGCAAGTTCATACATCGTTCCAGACAGGTACAGACAGGTACAGACAGGATCATATGATCAAGATCAAATATAAGTAAGATTTTCATCACTACATCTTAGCTACTCCCATAAAGTCTTAACAATTGATCTCCAAGACTTCCCAAGCATCTTAACCTCACTTGCTAAGTTGCTGCTATTGATACGAAGGCAACAGCAAAACTCGTCGATCGCGGTTATGCCGTGTATTTGTCAATAACTCGTCCGTCTCCCGCCACAACGACCAGCCACAGAACTACATGAGACCTATAAGCCGCGGGATAACCCCATGGCACGGATACATGTCCTTCTCGATTCAGAATGGCTTGTATGTATACATCCAAAAAAGGACGAATCTCACGTCTCAAAGGTGGATGCAGGTTAACTGTGCTCACGCAAAAAAACGGAGCAAAAGTTTGCAAAATTTGCTAAATTCCTTGTAAGATCTTACCATCAAGTGACTTCTACGCCAGCGTAATTACAAGAGGAAATTCGACGTGTGACCAGGATCCGCAGATCTCAAAACAAGGTTTCCCCAGATGAAAACTGTATTTCTACCACAGCAATCTCATACTAGTCAAATCCATTTGACATAAATTCTTTCCTCTTTCTCATCGAATGTTGAGTTGGTGAAGACGACAAGTACGGGTACTGGGAAATGTTACAAGGTAATCCTACGATTTTACATATGCTAGAAGAGAACAGAACCAAACTATTGTAGTACAAAGACCAAAGGTTATTTATCCCTTTGGAAGTTCTGTTCCTCTTAACCTCAAGTGGGTTCGGACTACGGTTAGACACTATCACGCTACGGGAACAGAGTGCATTAAGCATTTAACAGTACTGTACCTAAGTGTACCCGTTAGACAAAAGCCTCGTCCAATACTAAATAAAGTTGCCTTGAGTGCCATCACAACCTTTTGTTACTCTACCTACGTGAAAACCAATTAATCTCATGTCTGACCTGTTTTGGGGGAAAACACTAGTTCTTGGATTATTCACAGGAACGTGAACCGCCCCTCCCTGAATTCAATGGACCCATCACAAAACAGGCATCAATATTGTGCATGATTTCAAGAAATGAATTGAAATGCTTGGTGACTACTGTCAGCATCGTCATGTACGAATAGGTGGGTATTGCTATCGATGTACAGAAAGATATATAGATATCTTCATTCCCACTCTCTTTCTCATTCTCCTGTTGTGCTTTATTTTCTTACTTTTTTTCATCGTTCTGCAATACATTCTGTTGCGTTACATTGTGTCAGATTCATCGTTTAGAAATACCCTGCAAGGCAAATCCCCTCGCATGATTTCGACGCCTTAGATTCCACAACCTTGAGTCGCCAGGATTCAAGCTCAAAATCTCGAGCCTCCACTTCCTCATTTCCTCACACAAGTCCTCATTACCGTGCACAAACCCATCTAATTTACCCCATCTTCGCAAAACCTTCACCCCACACATCTCATCCTCAATCTGGACTCGCGCCACTCTACTCACGCCATTTGAAGGGTCTCACCACTCGACATCATACATTAGAGACTTGACGCTACTAAGTTACCTGACTCTCTGCGCGACAGTTTTCGTACACCGCATTTTCGAGCTTTAATACTTCTTCCGGCTACGCGCTGTGTTCCATCTGCTCAAAGCCTTCGGTTGTGGTCTCGTGCGAGGGTACACTGACACAGGAAGCTTGCGACCGTTCGAATCGAGGAGTGTCTCAGTTTCAGAGGCACAGAGTCTATATTATTTATATAGGAGACAGCGCCGGTGATTTTTAAAATGGATACAGCAGTCGTTCAGGCACCTATTCCTACCTACACAGAATTGTGCTGCGTAAGTCGTCTCTCTCTGTGTACGACCACAAATTATATCTTACACAACCCTAACATCATCCCCCAGAAATCCGAACTCTACAGAACCATGAGTTACCCACCTCGCAACCAACACCACCAGATCAATATCCATGTTCCCCGCGCCCACTCAAAAAGAGGTGCTCCTCTCGATCCAGACGATCTCTCCCGCCGTCTCAGAGCCCACATTGCCAAGCAAAAAGCATTTGCTGAACAGCGTCGCGTAGATCGAGTCTCAATGGCAACAGGTGTCTACCACCACGTCCCGCAAGTTGCGGCTCAGTCCTTTGAGCACACGACCACACAGGAAAAACTCCATCAGGTACACAAATTATCCGAGCCGGCGCTCAAGAATCTAGGATATTTAAGTACTGATGAAGGAGCGGCGGAAATCGGTTCTGGATATGTGTATCGGAAACCCGCGACCGCATTGCAAAAAGCGCAAGTGATGGACCATGTGACGGCGGAAAAGAGCAAGACGAGGAATAGAAATCAATACCAATGGACGTCGGCACTTGAACGCGCGGCGGAATTGGATGCGGAGAAAGATATGTATAGATGTCCTCGACGGACGTTTAATTCAGATGTGCCACTTTTGCATAAGAGTAGAGCTGTGATGAGACCAATGAGTATGGGAGATTTCTTACCGTGGGAGGAAAAAGAAGAGCCGAAGGAGGTCAAAAGGGAGAAAAATGATCGGCATGATTGGACGCAGCGGGATGAGACTGAGGAGACGAGACGGTCGATGAAGGAGATGGTGGGTCCGCTGTTGTCATTGAAACTTAGGAGAGGGAAAGTACTTGACGGGTCGGGCGAAGTGATAAAGTTAAAGTCACCTGTGAGGTCACCAATAAGGGTGAGCTTCTTTGGTATGTTCAAACGTAGTCCTAGTAATAGTAGCTGACGGAATTATTTTATTTGTATTCAAGAGTATCTACTTCCTTTCCAGAGTGTGCAAACATTAAACTTCTTGGCATCGTATATCCCTGAGCTTGGTGTGCATACACCGAAATGATATCTGGAGGAATTGATAACTTCATCCCACATTCCTGTCTGAACAAAATGGATCTGGGAAGTTGGAAATTATGTTATTGTTATGCCCTGTCCTGGAGGGTTAGTCTCATGCAATATATGGTCATAAATAGAGTGCTCACCCAGTTCGCCCAGGAATATGGATTTGCTATGTTCGTGGTACACTTAATTGCCTTCTAAATGTGTTCTTTTTGCGAGGCATTGATCTTCCTGTATTCGCACCTCCTAATCTATTCATCTTCTCTTCTCGGATTCCAATAATGCTCGAATAACCCGGGTGCTTTCAGCCAGCGCCTCCTTTCGCAAAGTCTCAGCTGCTGCCTCCTCGCTCTCTTTATCTTCATCTCCGAGAAGTCGTAAAACGAGTTCACAATATTCCCGCACCCCTTCACCATCTTTTCCATAATACCCTCTTGCGCTCTTTAGAGCATTCCTCCCCTTCTCCCACCCTTGATCCTGATTCCATTTATGTGAGTTGGGGCCCGTCGGACGAAGAGTTGCGGTATCGACTGCATCTAGATGTGAGCGCAAATTTGGGTATCTTATAAAAAGTTCTTTGAGTTCCTTCGAATTATTCAGACTTTCGAATGGACCTTTGGCATTGGCTGCAGCTAGTGTTCCGGGCCGAGCTGTCGATTTCTCTTTGGGTATGGGCGAGGAAATTTCATTAGGAGGAGCTGCAGAAGTAAGTTTCTCCTTCTCCTTCTCATGATCGTTTGTATCAGCTTTATGTGCATTTGAACATTTCACGGAACAGCTTTTCAAAAATCAGCACAGACTTCCTTTCCTGGTCGCACACGAATATACTCACTACCGCACGTCACAATATTTGCATTTATACTTGTGATTGTTCTCTTTACAAAGAACGCATAGTTTTGGATCGGCCGGTGTCTCGTTCATACTGACACTATTTGTCGGATCGACGATTTCAACTGGTACGTCCACAACACTGACACCGAAATGGGTTTTGGTGTCGATGGAACTGATTGCGGTATCACCTTCGGAAAAAGTTTCTAGAGTATCCATTTCTTGAAGCCAACAGATAGGCCGGTCAATATGTATACTTCGACTTCTCTCAACAAACTAAAGGACCTAAAGAACGGATGAGAGAGGGATGTTGACTTGGAGCTGTCTCGTTAATTCATCGGAATTCTGTTAACACGCACATGCGTTTCTAGGTTGCCGCTTATCTGCATTAAAAGCAGGAACAGTGAATAGAGATTTAACGGCAGGTAAAAACTGAAAAGACAAATTCGCGTGATGATAATTTGAGAAATGCATGGCTATTGCAAATCCCGTAGCCTTGTGGACTGACGGTCTTGGGGAGAAAAAAAAGTTTTGAATCTTATCGGAGGTAGGGATCATTGATACCGATAAAGATGGCCAATTAGAAGTGAGGTAATACCACCACTTGGTGCGTCATACAAATGCTTACAAAGAACGATAGAGTACGGGTGCTAAGAAATACCGTTTCAATCTTCACTTTATATATATTGCTATCATACCTAATTGATATGATACATCATATTGTAAATTACTCCAAACTTCTCTTGAATGATCAAGTTTGATATTGCAATTCGGTAACTACTACAATATATTTAATTTTTACTCAGCTGAAGCCTTCAAGTTTGCCGCACGATGGCATCAAAAAGAATCGTTCAGGAAGCAAAGTCATTGCTATCCAAATCTCGACCAGGAAAAGCATCATTCGCCATCTGTCCTAGAAGTTCACAGCGATATGTACACCAAAGTACAAGATTACCAGCTATGACAGCCTCGAGCTCGAGGATAAGACCAACTCTACAGCCTCTTCATCAACCATCTACCATGTTAAAGCCCGCAGCGATTGGTGGCAGTCGCAGTATCTTCATCCAAACAGAAGACACCCCGAATCCAGATGCATTGAAATTCCTTCCCAATCATCCAATTTTACCACCCTCCCTTAATGCGCCCTTCATCGAATACCTCAATCCCAGATCCACGCTTGCGCCACCACACCCATCCCCGCTCGCCGCATCGCTCATGAATATTGATGGAGTTAAGTCTGTCTTTTATGGCGCGGATTTCATTACGGTCACCAAGGCAGACGATGCGAATTGGGCGCATATCAAACCAGAGATTTTCAGTCTCATAACCGAGGCAGTGACTTCCGGTGCACAGATTGTCAATATCATGGAGAAAACGGGTGCAAGTGGCGAAGCGCCAGAAGAAGATAGCTTAGCATACAACGAGGATGACCCCGAGGTTGTTGGAATGATCAAGGAATTACTTGAAACCCGCATTCGACCCGCTATTCAGGAAGATGGTGGAGACATTGACTATCGCGGGTTCGAGGATGGCATGGTCAAGTTGAAGCTCCGAGGCGCATGCCGAACATGCGACTCAAGTACAGTCACGTTGAAGAATGGAATTGAGGGAATGCTTATGCATTATGTAAGTATTCGGCTCAGATGACCATTTATGCGACAATGAGCTAACAATGAGTGCAGATTGAAGAAGTGAAGGGAGTCGTACAGGTAATGGACGAGGAAGAGGAGATCGCGATCCAAGAATTTGCAAAGTTTGAGGAGAAGTTGAAGCAACAAAAGGGTCCTGATGCAGTTGCATCAAGTAGCTTAGATTCTGTTCCAAGTTGAGCTCGGTACTTGGTTGAAGATGGATGACTTTGGGATCTGCTCGCATTGCACCGCGGATGTACAAAAACCATGTACAAAGAATGAGTACTGCATTTCAACTGGAGAGGATTTTGTTTCACAGCATCGGCAATACCCATCAAGTTTCGTACATTTCTTTTGCCTTCTTCTCATTGAACAGAAATTTGAGTGTCCCGTCCCCCCTTTCCCCCCCCCGGGGCTACTACTTCATGCAAATTCAATTACGAAGTACATATGCGCCTCACTATCTATCACTGTGATGATTTAACTGGACCAAACGCCGGGTCTCCTCGTCCATCCAAGGGGTGTGTTAAAAATTTCCGTGGCGAATCAAGTACGCATTGATGGAGCGGGCGTGGCTTTGCCAGTGTCACCAACCAGAGCTGCAAGACTACTTGGCTGTCATAGAAACTTGATGGATAATCGTATGGTTTTACACTCAAATAATGAGGAAGGTATATGCGCAGATGGCAGATTTTTGATGCTATCGACGAAAGGAATGATGAAGGGTTGCCCTCTCTTTTTTGATTCCGCAAAATGTGATTGGAATGGGGAATAGTATGGAGTTATTGCTTCCGGCTCGGCGACGTTGTACAAACATGGAACGGTAAGTTCCCAATTCCTTCCCCGAGGGTCGAGGACCGGATATTGTATGGAATACCGAGAGAGGGAAGTTTTGCCGATTTGAATTGTCAGGGAAATAAGCATTACTTTTTGATGCCGCTTTTGGAAGATGAGGGCGCGTGAGAGGAAAGAAATTTAGAATAAATGAAAACTCAAATGGTATTTATCTGTATTTAAGGTACGTACTTACTTATTACTATCTATCTGTATTTTAGATACATATGTATAATGTATAGTACTAATTGTGAAATAAGTTAGCTTCTAAGTTTTGTCACACTAAGTAATAGTTGGCGCTCTAGCGGTTTTCCCTACAAGTACTCGTAGGCGGTTGATGCAAAAATAATGAAGTAGACTCTGATACGAGTAAAAAAGCAATTTACTATTTTCTTTGTTCCTAGCCATATCCTGCTCCGGGCGCTTCCTTTTATTTCCCGGTTTTTTCTTCATTCTTCCTTGTAATGTGTTTACTTTTGCTGCCTTACGAAAAAGTAAAACCCTGTGGTGGAACCAATTCAAGGTTCGAGGATAGATCAGCGGACGGCGGGAAGAGGGCAATCCAAGAATCTGGGGTAGCTTAAGACTCAAGAGCCTGAAAATCCATCAGAATTTCGGAATCTTGTAACATGCCGCCATCGAGATCTCAGAATGAAAGAAACCATACATAAAATAGCCTACGCCATCAGGATCTTTGTGACAATGCAAAACATCATTTTTCGAAACAAAAAGAGCATGACGGAATAATTTATCAAAATGAAATGATAGTGGCGTCGTCGTGGCAAAGGTTGGAATATTCCATTTTTTGGGTGAGGGAGATGCAAAGGCAAAGTAGGCGAGCAGCAGCTAAGGCAATAGAACGAAAAGAGTGTAACAGTTATTGCGTTGCAAGCAATTTTAGTTTTGGTTTGGATGTTGATGTTGATGTTGGTGTTGATGTTGATATTGATATTGATGTATGCGCTGCAACTTCAGGATGGACTCACAACATAAACGTTAACTTCTCCTACCTACTTTTCAATCTAACTCCTTTTCATTTATCATATGAAATGTTGAGATGAGTGGAATAACGTGGTCTTCTACATCTGCAATGCGGGCACTTAAGATTCGCTTTCCAATGAGGTGAAATGTAATGTAATAATTATCCAAATCAATTATATATTACCGCAAGCACTGATTTAGCAGATGAAGCGGCATTAGAATTTAGATGTAATGTTTTCTCTTTTCACAATTAGTTGTCACACCCAACCAATTGTTCAACCAAAAGCCGCAACCTGAGCTCGCCGGGTTATTTGAGAAAAGATCCGTCGATTGATTAATTCATGGATATCTAATAGAAATAGAAGGGATTCGAGGCCTCATTCCCTCAATTTCGCTCGGTCTGGATTCGTCACCTTAAGACAATAGAAGGGTGAGAAAGAAAAGGTACCTGAGAATACGGAGTAGGGTTATTTCTTTGCATCTGATCTTGTCTATCATTTTCTTTATCTTCGTATCTGAGATACGACGGATTTCTTTGCATACCTACATACACCGTACATACA
The DNA here is from genome assembly GCA_025389075.1 of Sclerotinia minor. NCBI lineage: Eukaryota > Fungi > Ascomycota > Leotiomycetes > Helotiales > Sclerotiniaceae > Sclerotinia > Sclerotinia minor. The sequence goes on along the minus strand of QRFH01000015.1, from coordinate 288,843 downwards.
TACCATACCGTACACATATTTACCAAGGCTCTTGATACCAACATTACAGCATTGTACATGCAAAGGTGTCGATCATTAATCTCACAAGACGTCCTCATCTAGGTAGGTGAAATATTGTAGTTAGTGATATAAGGTGCTGGGTATGCTTAACCTTCTGCATGGGATATTACGTTTGCATGGCCTGATGAATTTCAAGAAGAAACTACTCGCTGCTCCTCTATCCATCTCCACTCATAATTTGGACATCCAATGAGACGTTCTTCAATGGATGCTCTTTTCGCACTCAGGTCTCTCTACTTCTCTGCTTCTCTACTTGTACTATAGGGTCTAAACCTAAGTGGTTCCCATTTGAAAAAAGCTCCATTTGTTCTGACTTGCATATTCAAGAGAAAATCCAATGCTGCCTTGTGATTTAATACGTTAAGCCCAAGTGTTCCCCCTCTTTCTTTTTTTAACATTTTTCTCTCGGTGCCGTGTTCTCTCTCTCTGTCTCTCTCTCTCTTCTCTTTCTCTCTCTTTTTTCCCTCGTCCTGTTCGGCTTCCATTGACAAGAAACAGTTGCTTGCTTGCCTTTACCTCGTTCTCCATCTATACCGTATCCTGATCCTTCCCATGCCACTTTACCTCGAACTTCTACTCTTGTCCACATACTCCTCCTCTACCGTATCCAATAACTTGGTTCACACCATCTATCAATGCGTCTCTCTTTCTCTTCTTGCCACCACCTTTTTAGCTCGCATCAGTTACCTTTCGCATCCAGTCTTCTCTCTCTTTCACACCATCTCAATTAGCATCTCCCACATCCACATTCAAAACTTGACCCCATAATTCATATACCTTATTCATCCATCCGAGTATCCATCGACGCATGCCCTTGAATTTCTTGTGGTGGCCCTCCACTTTAACGCAGAACTAATCGTTGCTCCCCCCCCTGGTCTACATAATACATATGTGGCTCTTGTACCAATCAGATCTTCTTGTACATTGAAATTAGAAAGTTAGCAGTTAGAGCTCTCCTCCTTCCCTTGCTCTCCACGCCCCCTCGAACATCGGGCCCTGGTGCCAATTGTAACGCTAAGGCCACCCTCAGTTCTTGTCTTGTCCTCATCTGGATCCATTCGTCGGTCATCCATCTTTTCCTTAGGAGATCCTTACTACTCTATTATTACATTTACAAACACCCCTTCCTTAAGCTCCATCTTTCGTTCAGTCAACAAATACATCAATCCCATACACATACATATACACATATATACTTTATATTCCCCCCCCAACCCCCAATCCCAATCAAAATAATCAAGCCAAAATTATTTATTCTTCAACGGAAAAGACAATTGGAGATTATCTTCAACGGAGATATCCATTCTCTTCCTGGTTGACTTTCGTCATCGTGCCAAAAAAAGAAAAGAGAAAGACCAATCATTTAGTTCTCTATTGTCGCACATTTGAAAACGTACAAGCATAACCATCTTTTTCCTACCTTATTTTGCGCTGTTCTTGTTCTTTGAAGGTGTCTTATCGCGTGTTCACCATAGGCAGCTTTCCCCGCATCAAGGTTGCGCCTCAGCTCATCTTTCGATCCCTCGAAACTTATTATTTACAAGCTTGTTCACTTCGCCGCATAAGAACTTCAAGAAACTTTCGTCCTTTTGCCAGAACTTCTCCTCACCACTGTCTTTCAGCAGAAGATTAAAAATAAAACCAAATCCTCTTAATCCTGAACGGAACATCCCCCATATCGTACATTACTCATATCTTGACAAGAGAATACATACATACATACATACATACACGCATACATACATACTACTTTTCAACCCCGTCAAAAAGATATAAATAATACTCGTCTATTCTCCCCTCCGGAGATTCATCCTTCACATTCTGGAAAAGAGAGCTTTGGCCTTTTGCGCCTTTATCCTTCCCACGACAATGGGCTACGCATAGTCCTGGCGACACAAAGCCTTCACGAATTTGAAATTCCGAACGCATGCGCAAAAGGTTTTGACTTTCAATCTGCTGTTTGCTTCAACAACAGCTAGTTTCGGGCGGTTATTGAGAAATAGACGGTATTTGGATTAGGTTTATAAATTTGAGAAAGAGACAGCGGCATTAGAAGAGTTTCATCATTTTATGCGGAAACCGCAATTAAAGCAGGTAGGTGAGCTCCTTTTCTCAATCCTTCCATCTCAACGCCCTCAGCCTTGACGGGGGGTTTGTGTGGGAGTTATTCCTGTCGCGACTCTAGGACTTTGAGGCTGACATGTCGATCAAATAGATAAAGAGATAACAATTGTAGTTTGCAAGTTTAATTTCCTTGGTCGAGTTCATCTCACATCCGGTGAGTTTATACTTTTCCTACTATCGAGTCAAGCAGAGAGGTATCCGATCGACCGGGTATTTCCTCCTTCCGAGTGGTTAGGTTAGAGGGTGGATTCAACCACAACAATTGTTCAGATTTGGCGCAATCAAATATACAACATCCAGAAATTTTGTTTCTTGGACTATTCAATGCTCTGAAGTCTGGGAGCACTTGCACTCGAGATACTCAATACGTATTGCGACTTCTGGAGAATTGTTTGAAAATCAACGGCGGAAAATATTCGGCACACATATTTCAGTCGGATGAGCTACCTAGGTAGCATCATCTAAATCACTTTAACTGATATCGTCGCACCTGGACTGGGAAAGTCTATCTACGTCGCCGAACGATGAGATTCTGATTCCTGGTTTCTGTATCCCTCGTCCCAGTTCGCCGCCTAATCTAGATACATTTTCTACTTTTGATTGAATGCTACCTAGCCGAGACGATTCTTGACACCTCAGCCTTTCCTTTTTTCTCCCAGTACAGCTTTTCAAATTACTGACGAATATTTGTGCAGTATTAGTTATTCGCTTCTTGTGCGCCAGTATCGAAACTCCGTCCCTTTCTTTCTCCTTGCGGGGCACACCAGAACCCACTCGCGATCACATCTAAACTTGGGCATCTTTCAGCTCTTACACCTAGATACCTGTTCACACCCCTTTCTATTCAATCAATTTCGTATTCTTGGTCAATTTCACAGATTCGCTTACTGCCGACCGACCCCCCTTTGTAAAGCAGATTTCATCCAGAAGTTAAGCCATTTATGAGTATTAGTTTGCTCAAATCACTATTTTATCCAACCTCAGACAAGAGTACTTCTTAATCTGGTAAGTTTTTTTTTTTGTCCTTCGATCTACTTGGGAAGTCTATTCCTTTGGCTACGGTCTACCGTCCTCTATTGCATATATTCAATTATTAGACCGCCTGCATGAGAAGTTACTGGATTCTCTCTAGTGGCTTTCCGTTGTGGCGACCCCTCTTATTTTCGTATGATTCACTTGCTCGCTGCGCTGCTTACATGAGCATATGGTATTCAACTTTGAAGCGTTTGAGGACACTCTTCCAAGTTGCCGTACCACAAGTCTTACATACGATTCTTCACGTTAGATTTAAATGTAGAGCAGTTATTTTTTCCTCTTTCCCGAGAACTAACAGTTTCTACACAGTCACCATGAGTTCAAGCAATAATAAGATCGGAGCTGGTGGTAAGGCCAACCAATCTAATCCTTCGTCAATGACATCAAGCAATCCTTCCCTTCTTGGTAAATTCAATGAGCGACGCTCAACGCCGGATTCGGAGGCTTTGGCAAGCTCCGATGATGAACCCGATCGACAAGACACCCAACAGCCAGTTAACCCGCCCCAAAAGCCACCCACCCGCCGAGCCTCATGGTTGAACGACACCACTCAGTCTGGAGCGCAGCCGAGAAAGGGCTCGTTCGCAAGCAGCAGCATGTCTCCAACAGCCTCACACCCTAGTACTCCCTCGGCTGACTCCAACGCTTGGGGTCCTCATGCCCAGGTAGCTGCAGGTCGTGGACATACGAGCTCGAGCTCGTTCCCATGGGGTAGTGGCATTTGGAACAGCGATTCACGTAAGGAGCCACCCTCTAGATTGACCGAAGTTCTACCATCGCCAACATCTTTGCACCCACCGGGCTCCGCTGGCAATGGATATTTTCCTAACGAAATGATGAGTCAAAGAGATCCTTCTGTAAACCCCACCATTCCCTTTTCAATTCCTCTACATCCAACTCCAAAGACCTACCGATCTCAGTCATACTCAGTTGGTCAGCTCGATCCAGATACTAGTGCTGGCCCATCACCCGCAGCTGTTCCAGCGGCTTCAGGCCGGGGACGTGGCATAGGACATTCCGGATTGCAGCATCGACCATCTCGACCAAGTATGCTGAGCGAGATGACCGAGGGCGGTCTCGGAAAGGTCAAAGAAGTCGAGGATGACGACGATGAGAGTACTAACAGTTCTCCTCATGGTACTCAAGTTCAATCCCAAGAATCCAAGACTATTGAACTGTTAGCTAGAGAGAATGCTATGTTACGCCAACAGCAAAATTATCAAAACTTACGCCTTCGACCTCGATCTTCAACGTCCAATGCTTTCGGTCTTGGTAATGGTTATGGCTTGCAAGAAGAATCTTTACCTGAAGAGTCTGACTATGCAATTGACGAACTTGATGAACTCAACGATTTACAGGATCCATCCAAAGCAATGTTAGGACGAAGAATGAGTGAGTATGGTATTGGTGGTGCACAGAGAGTCTCGCCCTACACTCTTGAGAACAGAAATCTGGAGAATGTCAAAAGGGCTTTTTGGCAAAGCTCTCTCGGATTTGGCGGACTTTCCGATATCCCGCAGAGCAGGCGTCACTCTTTCGCTGATATACCTGCTCGACAAGGTTCCGTTAGCTCTATTGCTGGTGGCGAGCCATTGTCACAGCTTGAAAGCAACATCCAGGAAAGTTTGTCCCCAAATTCGGGTCGGTATAATGAAGGCAATGGATATTCTACAAACGAACATGGTAAGCAATTCTCTTATACTCCTTGCCTGCGGGGTTCAAATTTTGGAATTCGGTGCAGAGGTTCATTTACTCATGCTAATTGGATGCAGCATCGTCATACTTTGGAAATTATGCTCAACCAGGCCGCAATGCCGATACTTTCGCACCTTCGGCCTTTAATCCTTCTCCATATCCTTATGGAAACGCCAATCAATACCCTGGTGGCCGGCCCTCTTCACCTCACCGGAGTATGTATGGCGTTCCGCAACCACGACATAACCAACTCCTCTACATTGTCTTGTTCAAATGTTCGCGAGCAGATGTTTTCTACGTTCAAGAAGGCACTGGTCTCTCTGTCAAACCTGGAGATCTCGTGATTGTTGAAGCTGATCGAGGAACCGATTTAGGCACCGTCGCTAAGGACAACGTGAACTGGGCTACTGCGAAAGAACTCAAAGAGCATTATGCCGAAGAACACTACAAGTGGCTCATGATGTATTCTCAGGGTGCTGTAGGCAACACTGATGGAACTGGTGCCGGTTTAATGGCTACTACTAATGGTATGCAAGGAAGTGCCGTCGGTGGCATGGGTCCACCAAGTCAGCACGGCATGCAAGAACCTAATCCAGGAGAGATCAAGCCCAAGATCATCAAGCGCCTTGCTCAGAACCATGAAATACAGGCTCTGCGCGATAAGGAAGGAAACGAAGCTAAGGCCAAGCGTGTTTGTACACAGAAAGTAAAGGAACACGGTTTACATATGGAGATCTTGGATGCCGAATTCCAAATGTAAGTCAACTAAGGATCCCACTGACTAACCTGATAACATAAGCTTACCACCTTAAATCTAGGGATTGGAAGAAGCTCACATTCTATTACTTTGCCGATGCCTATATTAACTTTAATTCTCTTGTCACCGACTTGTTTAAAGTATACAAGACAAGAATTTGGATGTCGGCGATCAATCCCGCTTCCTTCGCAAGCCCTTCTCTTGGCTTGCAAGCACCAAGCGGTATTGGACCTGGAGCTGTGGGTGTTAACAGAACCACTCAAAGTGAGCGTCGACCACAACAGGCCGAGCAGCCACAAACATATAATACAACACAAGCAGGACGAGGCTATCAAGGCGTTTTTGCCCAGCCCTTCCAGCCAACTTTGGACAGAAATTCAGCAACCGCCCCTGGTTTCCAGCATCAAGGTTATACTTATGGATATTCTCCATTCGGATCTACCAGGAATGTGGGTACTGCAAGCGCGTATGTTCCTTCGATGATAGACCCTTATAATGGCTTTCCAAACACGACCGACTATCAGGCGCCTGGTCGATTCCCTTCTCCTCACGGCACCACTCCTACTCATGATGGCAGCGAATACGGTCGACAAGGTGGCCTTGTCGGCCAATCCGACGGCTGGATTGGAGCTTTCCAAGGCTTGTCTATGGGAACTCGTTGAGTCTATCTTTCGCCGAATCAAAACTTTACCTCTGGTCTTGATTTATTCTTTTTCATTTCCAGCTAGTAAGTTCAGCCACGGGATACTCCTACAGAACTGGAGGATAAATACATTTTGCTTTTGTAATATATCACAGACGCCCTTCCTGACCGACCTTGTTAATTCCTTGCATGTTCTTGACGAGCATGTTCGTCTACACATTCGTTTGATTTATTTTTGTACCGTGTGTGCGCCAGGAGGCGGCGGTGCGCTATTTATGGGTCAGGAGAAGCTGAATGCTATGAAGACATATTGGAATGACCTTTTCGGAAACGCTACAATTTCTTTACAGTTTGATCATAGAGGATAATTGAGAAAGGTTTCATTCAGAATAGGGATTCTTCTGGATTTACTACATAATCGGAGACAGGCACAGGATTCGTACGCAGCACACTGGACATACTCTTCGTTGATAACTTTTCTTTTGTTTCTCGGTTAGTTAGGAAGACTACACCTTTTTGCATCTTCTGATTGCAGCGGCCTGGCGCGTTACCACGACTTCACGAAAAAAAAAATTTAAGTTTCCAAGAACTCCATTGATAGATAGATCTTTTCAAATCCGGCGGTGTCAAGTGGGGAAAAAAGAAATTGGGTAAATTCGCAAAGGTTAATGGATGAATGCATGTTTCATTACTTTCTTTTTCTGACCTGGTTTGTTACTTTTTTGTGTCTTCTGCAATTCAAGGTCGTTGGGTATCAAATATGGTGGATGGAATTGAATGGAACGGAATCATATTTGATGCATGTTTATAGGTTTTAGGGATAAGGATGTGGAATCGGTAGCAAGAATGGAATTCATACACTGGTAACCTGTTCTGATGCGTGGTGTTTGATGTGTGATGTGATGGTGATAGTGATGTTGAGTATATATTTCTATGTGATACCAAATAATGTAGATGAGATCAAGATCTCCCTACCATACTCCCAAACCTTCAATATCGTCTTCTATATACATCCAAGTACTAATCCTACATTATACCTCGTTGACAAACACTACATTCGCACAGTAGAGCACACCTGCGCCTCGTGGTGTCGCGGTTTCCTGTCGCCCCACCCCGGGTGAGTGTCCAGGTTTATGCTTGTCTCTTTACCTAAATCGATGTATGATTGTGGTGGGTGAGGGAGAAGAGGATATAGTGGCGGGCAATTGTGGTAAGAGAGTGAGTGAGTGTATTGGGAAAGAACGGCCCACTTTTCGTTCACTTTCACTTTCAACTTGAACTTGAAATTGAAATTGAACTTCACACTGTCGTTTTCCTTCTTTCCTTTCGGAGTTTGTCTTTGATATTCATACATTCGAATATCATCTCTTATCCGGGTTTGATACTTGATTTCATTATTTGGAGTCTTCTTCAATGTTATCTTGTCTTTGAAAATCGTATCTACCTGAAATCATCACATCCCCTCACTCATTCCGACCATCGCTACCATGGTCAATAAGTCAAAACGCAAGTCCGAAGGTGAGTCTTCAAATTCCGATATCTTTTTGAGCTTCTATCCAATCATTTACTCTAAGGAGGTTGGGGAATATTCTAACGTTTATTGTTATTGCATTGAAAAGGTGATTTGCCAAATTCTAAGTCTAGAGCTCGTAAGAATGATTCGTTCAAGTATGTAGTGGATAGAACGAAAGATTCGGATCATGATGAAGAGTCTAGTGATGTTACAGACCATTATGACACAAAGAGTCTGAGGAGAGCCGGTAAAGAGAAGGGGAAGGAGAAGAAAAAAGGAAGAAGCTCCGAGCCTGTCCGCCTTAGGGTCAGAGATTCAGGAGGGTTGGGAGAGGATGAAGTTGAGGATGAAAATTATGAGGATCCGGGACGAGAGGAGAGCAAGTATGTGATTTGATCGACTTTCTGTGATCATAATTTTACTGCAAGGCGTATTCGATAGACGAATGTGTACTGACTTGCTGGTTCAAAGTGAATTTTTGGAGCTGGACAGTCTTGAGAGGAAGAAAAAGAAGAGTGCCGAAAGAGCGAAAGCGCTGTTTATGGAGAAGTTTGTTGGGTCGGTGGAGAGAGATGCAGAAGGTTTCAAGAAGTCGGCGGCAGAATTGGAAAATGAATGGTAAGTATACTTTTGTATTCGGAAATACTTGCCTGCGTACTGACTAAAATAGGCTGACGGAACAGAAGAAGTTCATAACCAGCTTCCATGCTGCTTACGCTTTGGCATCACCATTTAGAATCGAAAAGAAAGGTGCGAAACATGAGAATGACATTCATGATTTCGCCTTGAATCATGGTAGGGGTCAATATATGATTTCACGTGCTTTGGAAGTGATTTCTCAATTCGACAAGCTGGCTAAGAAAAATGTCGCAAAGGAGTTTGACGGGTTACTTGGTAACGAATGGGGCAAAGAGGATAAGCAGATTGCGAAGATGCTCGAACTGGGAAAGACTGTAGGGTTGAATAAGTTCGAGTGCATCATCAATGCTTCAAAGCTGGAGGAGACCTTGGATACGGATACGATTGAGGTCTCGAAGAAAATCTTCCCGCTTGTTGAGGAGGGGAATTCTATTGGATGGGGAAAGGTGGCAAAGAAACATCAGAGGGCAAATAGGAAATTGCTTAAGGCTTTTGAAAGCAAGGTTTGAATGATGAAGAGAGGGGAGCCATGGAGGAGCTAAGCGGGACTTACAGATTTTGCTTGTAATTGTTTTAGACTTCGGTATATTTGTTATCAGCACATACATCCTAGCTGTACTATAGTACTGTCTTTCATGTTCTTTAGATGCTACCACTAGCTATAAAATTAATACTACACACATATAGTGAACTTGGCTAAATATTACAACTGCGGAGCCGCAAAGTCCTAAGGGGGAGCCTGATTTTATCGTCACACGAATTCAGATCATAATAACAATTGCTATTTCGTCCACTTGGTTGAATATCATAAAGGCGTAATGAGTTCTCGTGAGGTGATAGATGTAGATATTAGATATATATTTGAAATTTGAAAGGGAATGAAATAGAATACATGGAACTAATTTAATTAGGAAAATTTATTGTCATAAATTTTATTGAAGCCTTCGGGTCTACCAATACATGTCTCTTTGGGACTACCATTTGAGTAATTGATTCTAAAAATTATCTTATATATTTCACAAAGCTAAAATATGATGATCAAACGATGAGGGGGGGAAATGCAGGTGGAGAAAAATTGATGTCTTTCATGCCTTAGGCTTAAATTTACCCGAGCGCACTAAAAAAGATTCCCACAGTTCTATTTGGAAAATGAAAAAACTCTCGAACTTTTCTTTCACGACAACGCCAATCGACAACTTCCGAGCCACGACAACTCCCAAATTCATTCAAGGTCAGTAAATCGAGTTCGTTGGAAAGACACGGGTTAGATTGAACATCTGCGACAAGGAATGGATTTCTGGAATTGCAGATGTTGATCGAAATTGAGTGTCTTACGACTTTACCTCACACCTTCATCGCAGCTTCAACTTGCAGGCTTCTGAAGAACTAATGCTAACGTAATCTGCTCTCAAAATAGATGGGTGCTCTTAAATATCTCGAGGAAATCCAGAAGAAGAAGCAATCTGATGTGCTTCGATTCCTTCTCCGTGTACGATGCTGGGAGGTAAGATAAAACTGCGACCCCAAGAGACGATCTCGATCGACTTCAATTATTCGAAAATTTGGTCGTTTTTGGACAAGCAAATTGGAATATTGTGGACATCTTTGATGTCTCTGCTATACACTCGTTGAACTTAGCTGAGAGTGCATAATATAGCTCCGACAATTGAACGTCGTCCACCGTGCTTCCCGCCCATCTCGCCCAGACAAGGCTCGCCGTCTCGGTTACAAGGCCAAGCAAGGATACGTTATCTACCGTGTCCGTGTTCGTCGTGGTGGTCGCAAGCGCCCAGTTCCAAAGGGTGCCACCTACGGTATGTTGAATCCTGTATTTGTTGGAGGAGAGGAGACTTGGAGAGAATCGCACTTACTAACCCAATTTTCGTGTTATAGGAAAGCCAACCAACCAGGGTGTTAACCAACTTAAGTACCAAAGATCCCTCAAGTCCACCGCTGAGGAGCGTGTCGGTCGCCGATGTGCCAACTTGAGAGTTTTGAACTCCTACTGGATCAACCAAGACTCCACCTACAAGTACTTCGAGATCATCCTCGTTGACCCTCAACACAAGGCCATCCGCCGCGATCCCCGTATCAACTGGATCGTCAACCCAGTCCACAAGCACAGAGAATCTCGTGGACTGACCGCCACCGGAAAGAAGTCCCGTGGTCTCGGAAAGGGTCACGGATTCAACAAGACCACTGCTGGCCGCAGAAAGACCTGGAAGAAGCACAACACCCTCAAATTGCAAAGATACAGATAAATGTAATCAGGGGTTGGATGTGTGTTATTGCTTACTTCAGCAATGGGTTGAATGGATTGTTTTATGGCCTCGTGGCGCACTGGTAGTTAATGCAAAAATGCATAGCTTTTCCATCATACCCAAAACTTTTATGAATTTATGAATCTTCCACAATGTGAGAGGATCATGGACCCTTAAATATCTTTCGGTGATTAGTGAAAATGCGAATGCGTTTGATCAAGTTTCGGGCCAATTTTGTTCTGTCAAAGGCCAAGATGTGATTATTTTCCCTGCGCATCAATCCCCTCCCCATATATATTTCACAACAAATTTAAAAGACCCCCACGAACATTTGTAACCAAGTCCAAATTTCTAACTTTTCGACCTCGTATCAACATATCTCGTATTCATTCTTTCTCTATTTCTTCTTCTACTAAACCAGAAAGATTTTCTGGGTGTCTTGGCAAAGGGACGGCGCTTCCGCTTTTAAACCATTCCTGGGACGAATAATGATGTTCATCGGTTTCATAAGGCGAACAGAGACATTGAACTGCCAGTTATGCACAAATTACAGTGTAGTACTCCAAACCCACCCATTTCTGTGGGGATAGCTAGGTACATATCAGTCTCAATATGGATTGAGATGAACCTGCAAGATTACACGACCATTTTATAAGACAATGGTAAATAAACAAATCCATGTTCATTATGATAAAACCCACCCAACAACCCCCCCTTTGGAACTTTGGAATTTTGAAGCCAAGGTCGAAATGTACTTCAATTCAACATTACCCGCCTCCATTCACTAATTATATCTTAATTTCCATAAGAGAAGTTTTAGGAAGGAGCCCGAGACCTTTCTCCCCCTAGAATTCAAGTACGAACGAGCGGCGGACGGACTACCGATTACGAGAACGAAAGAAAGCTTGGATATACACGAGAAGGGAACTGCTCCCCTCGCACAACATTACAACCAAACTCGCAGATACTTTTGGAGGAACCGATGGTCAAACTAGAACGCCTGCAATTCGCAGACAATTTGAAAATATAAAATGGCACCTTGGTCTAGTCGCCTACTTAACTCCAGCTCGAGGGTAGAATCTGGCTCGAGCATTGCTACCGTCGCTCCAGCGCCAGAATCGCCAAACAAAAATCGGGGGAGAGCTAGGGTTACAGAGGCAGATATCTTGGATAATGCTTATGGTATTCCGACTTTAACGACGACTGCTCAGCATGGTCGACCAGGCCCCTCGAGTTCTAGTACTTCGAGTTCGTCAAAACCGACGTCGAGCCATGGGAGATCTATGAGCCATCCTTTTCCATCGTTGTTCAGTAGTAAGAAGAAGGCGACTGCGCCCGCACCGCCTGATGTTGGATTTTTCGATGATGACGATATATCGCCAGAGAAGGATACTGGGCCTAGGTCTTCGAGGATACCAGATAAGGATTTTTTGGCGGGAAAGTGCATGACGTGCAATGCGAACGTGAGTTGGCCGAAGGAAGTCCAGGCATTTAGATGCAAAGTTTGTATGACGGTGAATGATCTTCAGCCATACACACCTGCCCCAATTGATGGGCGCAAAATGTCTGGGTCTGGTAAACCTACGACTTATTCCGGGTTGAACAGACCTCAAGTTTCTAGAGGTACGCGATTAATGAGATGACTTTTTTGTAGGTCTCATGTCTGACTTTTACAGTTGCGCCATTGTCTGTTGAAAAGACTCGGAGACTTGCTGAAAGATGTGTAACTACCTACCTGATCAATAGACTAAAGCACGACGAAGCCGATACCTCGAATACGCTGTCAAGTTCGCCAAAATCACCTACATGTGAAACAACGGAATTCCCCCAAGAATATGAGCACCCCCGACATTTTACAAATCAACCTGGTTCGCAAGCAGTTCCAATCAGACCTCCTCCCGTAGGCTACGGAAACGGCCCTGGGGACCGCCCTAGCATGGACAGTGACAAAAGGCCAGGCTCACGCTCAATTCCATACTCAACTTCATCCCCTGGAAGCTTTCTTGGTTCGCATATGGAAAAACGCGGTCGAATGGGCTCTGGTACCTACACTAAACCATTGGCTATTCAACCACCAATTAGAAGTCCTCCAAACCCGCCAGGCAAATTTGACGAAACTTTGCACGGAAGACAAGATAACGTGGCCAAAAATCTATTTAGGCCTTTGGAAGAATATATTATTGCATCATTTAGCCAATTTGATTGTATCAATACTTCATTCAGTACTATTCGTCAAAATCCCAATCTTAGGGCAGGAAGTCAGAGCAATCTAAAGACTTTTATGGCCACTATCCCGGACGAGAACGATCCACAATCAGAAACTCCTTTGGAGGAACTCGATCCTAGAATGTTAATGCTAGGAGATATAGCAGAGAATGGTTCTTGGTGGACTGGGAATCAGAAAGAAACGTCCGAAAAGAGCCGTTCTCAACAACGGTCTGGAGACACAATACGTACGAATCCTCACTGTGACCTAACTACAGTTAAATCGCCGCGTATCGACTGGCCTGACCTCAATGAATGGTATCACGTCGTGTCGAATCCGGGAAGGATTTGGCATCGCAAATTGGAGGAATTGACATCACGTCGACCCAGCCCGGTCGTGCAAGCGCCTACTGCTGGGGAACTGGCCGAGATTGAAGAAACAATCATCGAGGCCCAATCACACCTTCAGAGGACGGTATTGAAAGCTACGGAGGGACTATTGAAACGTCCGGGGCGCCCTCTGAAAGAACCTGATGATCTGCGATTTCTTTTGATTATCCTAGCCAATCCCCTTCTGTACCCGGGAAACGGTACGCCTTCGAGGAATTCAGGATCGAGAGTGCTATCAAATGAGCAGAGGCCAGAATCTAGTGATCTCAATGTCCCTAAAACCAGAGGACAGCCGCCTTCTTCTAGGCCACCGCCAAATGCAACAAAAGGAGCCTCTGGTCAACATTCGGGAATCATCAAACGCATTGTGGGGTTACTTTCGAATACTCCGAATGAATGTCATCACCATATAGTTTCATGGTTCGCTAGGTATCCGGAAGGTCACTTTCAGCGGACCACAGAATTAGTTGGCAGCTTTGTCACGTACAGACTTACTAGGCAGCATGGGAAGCCTCGTGAGGTTGATAAACCTGATCTTACTTCTGGCTTGGTTCCCCAGATTAGTACCAGTGCATCCCATAATAATGTAGCAGCTTTTCATGCGGCTCTTCAGGCTGGGCAGAGTACTAATAAGAAAAAGGATACGAAGCCGAAACCTGTTGTATATAGTGATGATTGGCAGATCAAGGCAGCTGCTAGGGTGATGGCCCTTCTCTTCTCGGCTAATAATAGTGGGTTACACAAGAAAGGGAAACTACTTAGTAGCGTTCAATCGCCAAGCGAGTATTTGTCGAAAAGTACGGAGCCTAGTATGGGAACTCCCATTAGGGCTCTGGCTGCCCATGGACAGATGCTGCCGACTAGCCATTTTTACAATACCTTACTTGATTATTCCGATCTGGTTGCTGATTTTGAGGCTTGGGAAAATAAGCGCAGCAAATTTGCTTTTTGCCAGTATCCATTCTTTCTTAGCATTTGGGCAAAGATTCAGATCATGGAGCATGATGCTCGTCGTCAAATGGAAGTGAAGGCGAGAGAAGCATTCTTTAATAGTATCATGACACGGAAGAATGTCAATCAGTATCTTCTTTTGAAAGTTAGACGAGAGTGCTTGGTAGAAGATAGCTTAAAAGGGGTTAGTGAGGTCGTGGGAACTGGTGGTGAAGAAATCAAGAAGGGATTGAGGATAGAGTTTAAGGGCGAAGAGGGTATTGATGCGGGTGGCTTGAGGAAAGAATGGTTTCTTCTGCTTGTGAGAGACGTTTTCAACCCTGATCATGGTATGTCCCCTCTCTGGTCGGTTCAGAAATGTAACTAACCATAAGCAGGCATGTTCTCGTACGATGAGGACTCCCATTTCTGCTACTTCAACCCTAATAGCTTTGAGACGACCGATCAGTACTTCCTTGTTGGGGTGGTGCTTGGTTTGGCCATCTATAATTCAACAATTCTCGATGTGGCGCTACCTCCTTTCGCTTTCCGAAAATTGCTCGCTGCCGCCCCGGCTGCAGCTCCCGGTGCAACATCACATGCGAAACCCTCTATGACATATTCTCTTGAAGATTTGGCCGAATTTCGACCAGCTCTAGCTCATGGTCTGAGGCAACTGCTCGAGTTTGATGGAGATGTAGAGGCAACGTTCTGTCGGGATTTTGTAGCAGATGTCGATCGATATGGACAAACAATACAGGTGCCTCTTTGCCCTGACGGTGACAAGAAACCTGTGACGAACTCCAACCGAAGAGAGTTTGTAGATCTTTATGTCCGGTACCTGTTAGATAGTGCCGTAGCTCGACAATTCGAGCCCTTCAAACGTGGATTCTTCTCCGTCTGTGGAGGAAACGCATTATCACTTTTCCGGCCCGAAGAAATCGAACTTTTGATCCGAGGTTCCGACGAGCCCCTAGATATTACTTCTCTCCGCGCAGTGTCCGTGTGTGAGAATTGGGGCGCACCAAATGCTGCAGAACGCGAACCTGTGATCCAGTGGTTTTGGGAATCCTTCCAGAAAGCAGATCCGAAGGATCAAAGAAAACTTTTGAGCTTTATTACAGGCAGTTCTTGTATTCCAGCCATGGGCGCAACGAGTTTGGTTATTAAGTTGAGTTGTTTGGGGGATGATAGCGAAAGGTTTCCCGTGGCGAGGACGTGCTTTAACATGTTGAGTTTGTGGAGATATGCGTCTAGAGAGAAGCTGGAAGGGAGGCTTTGGAGAGCGGTACATGAGAGTGAAGGTTTTGGGCTGAAGTAGAGGTTAGGGTGACATGTAGGATGAGGCGGTATGTGTTGGTGGGGCAATGATCAAGGTAGAAAGAGAAAGGAAGCATTTTAGATAGACTGCCGGTGATATTTATGCTTGGTGAAGACGGCGTCTTTATTTTGTATCCAGTGGAGCGCTAAGGGTTTGGTATTGGCGTTGTATCTCGATTGCCTTATGGGAAATGGACAATTGAGGGCGTGCGGGAGCTTCTTGGAATTGGGCTGAATTGGACCAGATGCAGAGATGCATATCTTTTACATAAAAAGCAAAGTCATTCACCGGAATTAGATGAGACGAGATAATATCTTTTTTCGTTATGATCATTCATGCATCGCTTTGCCTCGTTCCTTACGTGTGTGACCATTACCATGACCACCTTTTGCTGGATACATTGATGTATTCTTTTGGTTTTCGTTTTCCCATCATAGTGAGTATTCCTCCTCAACGCCTGGTATATATACAACATATTCTACACCCAATATCTATTTATTCTATTTCAACTCTCCCTTTTCTATGTTTCAGCAGAAGCAGCAGCAACCTCGCCTCTCGCATGATCCAGAATTGCCTTCTCGGCTCGGATCTTTTCATTAACAATCGCACTCAATTTCGAGTCCTGTTCGCTCTTCAATTTCATTGCCGCCAGATCCTTCATCATCTGTTTTTCAGCTTGGGTGGGCAGAACTTTTTTGGCTTTCGTCAGTTCCATTAAGTCAAAGAGGATGGCATTAGCGTCTCGATGTTTACAGTCAATGGTTTTGGTGTGGGTTGTTGGAGCGCCGGAGGCGGAAGGTGCAGCGGGATTGGAGGCGGTGCTGTTTATGGGGGGAGGAGAGGAGGCTGCTAGGTCGGGGTTGGTGAAGTGTATGGTTAGGGTTGCTGGGACGGAGGTGTCATGCGTTCGGTTTACCGTCATGGGGACTGCGGGGTTGTGGTATTTGAGGCGGGGAAGACATCTGTGCCAGAACTGTCTGTGGAGATGGGGGTTAGCCGTTGGGTTTGGGTGTAGAGGAGGAAGGTCTGAGGGGTAAAGGGCAAATGGAGGAAAGTAGATGGAGGGGAAGGGCATATATACTTCGGGCCGAGATGTCCAGCCAGTCCATAGGCGAAGTCCATGTGTATCCTCGTAACTTCAGGTGGGAGAATTGCTGCACCGGGTCCTAATCGTACGCTGAGTAACTGAGCAAAAGCAGAAAAGTCAATTTCGAATCTTCATATAGTAGTATCATTATGGGGAATTCTTTACCCTCTACATTGCGAATCATATCAGCATTTGCGCCATTGTGGAATGGATACGAGAGTACTTACAGAGTTAAGCTTCGCCATCCGCTTTAATAGATTCACCATCTTGAATATGTGAAGGTCAATACAGTAAATTGAATATACTGTGCAGGATCGTGGGGATGAGGTTTTGCGGGAGCTTGACTTGTGAACATATTTCTGAGGTTTTGAGACTAAGTATTTTGACCCCTGTCAATCTTAAAGTTCCGACCTCCGACCAATTTTTAATTTTTTTTTTTGGAGGGACGGAAGGTCTGTCGAATATGTTTGCGCGCAATTCCACAACGATGCGAACTACGATCTTTTGATATGCCACTCTCTACTTCTGGCAGGTTTGCCCTAAGATTCTCAAGGCAGGCGGAATGTGCGGTTGCTGAGATACCTACTTTCCTTTGTCCCCTACTTGCGCGAAGTTTGCAACCCTCTAAACTGGTATATAACCAACCACGAAAGAATGTCCAATTACAGCGAAGATGTGTCCAGTCGCAGGCTCGATCACAAGCTCAAGTCCTGGAGATAGCGGGATCAACGTCTGATGTCCCAGCGCAAGCTTTATTCAAATTGCCGTCCCAATGCGCCGGATGCGGTGCACTATCACAGACAACCGTCAAAGATGAAGCGGGCTATTTTTCGTTGACAAGGAGGTCCATTAAGGAATACTTGGGCACTTCACACATGGCGAAGAATGCAAAGGCCACAGCAGAAGATGAAATAGTAAAGAAAGCCCTGGAAAATGTCGACAGTACGATTCTCGAAACCCTGGCGATGGAGAAACCTGCAGCTACAACTACATCTACACCCACGGAACCACCAGTATGCGATCGATGTCACAATCTCAAAAATCATCAAATGGGTGTTTCCATATATCATCCTTCCGTAGAAGCACTTCAACGAACGATCTCAGAATCTCCTTATAAATACAATCACATATATCATGTCATAGATGCCGCAGACTTCCCCATGTCTTTTATCCCTGGTCTAACAAAAACATTAAACGTGACGCCCCAAAGATCACACAATCGGCGTTCGAGGGCTGGGAAATTTTATAGTGATAAGAAGACTGAGGTTGATTTTGTGATCACGCGGTCGGATCTTCTGGCGCCAACGAAAACGCTGGTTGATGGAATGATGCCGTATTTGACGAGTGTGTTGAGAGATGCGCTGGGGAGAGCGGGAAAGGGGGTTCGCTTAGGAAATGTCAGGTGTGTTAGTGCGGAAAGGGGTTGGTGGACGAAGCAGATGAAGGAGGATGTTTTTGAGAGGGGCGGAGGTAATTGGATGGTGGGGAAGGTTAATGTGGGAAAGAGTAGGCTTTTTCATGAAGTGTTCCCAAAGGGCAGGGGCAAGAATGAGGTGGTTATTGGCAAGCCTCTTTTAGTAGATGCCCCGAAGGATGAAGGGGGGCCGGAGGTAAGGACTATTGGGGAATTCCAGTCTATGCTGGTGGATGCGGACATAAATAAAAGCGTTAAAAATGAGGCTAATCCGCCTACGGTCTCTTACACACCAATGGTAATAGAATCAGCGGATGTGGAGGGGGAATCCGAAATTAAGGAATTACCAGAGGATGATTCAGATGACACAATGCCACTTCTTCCTCCAGCACAACAAGAAAAAATATTTCCCTCAATGCCGCTTGTGTCGTCTCTTCCTGGTACGACCGCATCGCCAATTCGAGTACCATTTGGTAATGGGAAAGGAGAGCTTATCGATCTTCCTGGGCTATCAAGGGGCGAACTCGAGCTTCACGTACAGCCAGAGTATCGAAATTCGCTTGTGATGAAATCTCGGATTAAACCGAAACAAAAAGTGATGAAGCCTGGTCAGTCATTGGTACTGGGTGGTGGTCTCATCAGGATTACACCCTTAGATCCAGATGTTGTTGTGATGGCTTATGCTTTCACATCTATCGAGCCTGACCCTCATTTGACATCAACTGAAAAAGCTATCGCTATGCAAAGTAGAGGTAGGGAGCCGTTCATTGATAACATTACGATTCCTGGAACCGAAGAGAAGATCGCTTCTGCTGGGATTTTTCCTCTAAAGTGGGATGTCACGAAGGCACGTCTGCGCCCAGTCACGACGTCATTGTTTCATGGGACCAAATTAGATGAACTCCCCTTCCACATCCTTTCTACAGACATTTTGATTGAAGGGTGTGGATGGGTTGAACTTGTTGCACAAGTTAGCAAGAGGCATCTCATGAAGCAAGACACAGTCAAGAATGGTACAGCACAGCAGGATACAACCTGGACATGGGGAGATGAAAATGAGGTAACAGATGACGTACCATGGCCATCAGTAGAGGTATTTACTCCTGAAGGTAAATTTATCGCTGCTAGGAAACCTATGAATGCATGGATCCGCAACGAAAAGAAGCAGAAAAAGGTTAAAGCTAGGCCTAGGCGCAGTATGAAGGGATTTGAAAAATCGAAAAAAGCTAGGGCGAACCTGGCATGGGCATAGGAGACAATAATAAGAGTGCACATAGCAGGCATCAATCCCAGGCAATACAAATCCTACTCTAGCCAATGATACTTACACACCATACGTGCTTTCTCAATAAGAGAATACCCAAACCAATAAGTTTGTGAGGAACAGCCCATTCAAATACTCTTTAAAAGAAACAGCGTGCTACATAAATTTGTCTACATCTAACCCACCTCGTTTCCTTTTTCTCTTCCCTTCTTCTTTAAATTGGTACAGCAACTTTTAATACATATTTATAATCATTTTGACAATATTTGAGCTCACTACCTCCTGCACTTCAGCAATTCTTCACTCGGTTTTCACTTTCACTTCATTCAGTATTTGTCCTTCGTTCAATTCATTGTTTTTCTTACCCCTTAGATTGCTCTTCTAAATATGAACAAATCAAAACTCCTGGATTCTTTTACTGAGCTGTGACATCCAAAAGTGCTGATTGCTTTAGTTAAACTAGGGCATTCAGAACTGCAAAAATCTCCCCCACTGTGTCAAGAGCAATTTCTCAGTACCAACCACATGAAGTATTCATGCGTGCGAGCAGGGTCACTAATTTTTATATTCTATTCTAAATATGAATTGCTAATGGATGCGTAGTATGGAATGAGTCTGGATCAACCTCCATACCTACCAGGAAGTGCAGTATACCTTGTCCAGCTGCATCGCAAGTCTCCTTTTGGTTTTATGCAGTCCAGAGTGTGAAGCTTGTGTATTTATGGGAATGGAGATGGCAGTCAATAGGACACTGCAGTGCACAGCACAAAGAGAATGGGGATTGGAAGTGGACATGGAACTCGAACTGGAATCGGAATTGGGCCTCGACTTGAGCTTGGCAAGAACAGCGGAGATGGCGGCAAGGATGGCAGAGAGAGATTGGGTGTCATGAGAAAAAGAACTTCTCTAACCTTGGGTTCGGGTCAAAATCTGTGAATGAATATCAGGCTTGAAATTATTGTGTTGGAAGGTTGATGAGGATAGCGACAGGCACATTCACCAAGGAAACAGTGTGTAGCAAGCGAAAAAATGATTATTCATAACTTTGAATAAAGTACATTGTCATGATTCTATTATTTTATTCAAACAATCACAGTAATGTCTGCGGGGATTTCTGGCTGGTATTTATCAGAATACTTAACTCCAACTGTCTTTCCCTTTGTCAACATCACTTATGTAGAATACATCACAAAACACATCAAAGACTCCAGCTTGTATATAGAATACTATCATTACTTTCCATTCAGCAATTTTATAAATATGGATGGAAACGATTACAACATAGGCGATAACTCCTTTTCGATTCTCGTTCAGCGCATACCTCCAAAATCGAAGAGATTCATTAGCACGGCAACAGCACCACCCATGGCGCCCCTTCCTTGTCCTCCAACAGGCGGATATGAGAACAAGTGGACTACTAGAACTGAAGGGCTCAGCCCTGAAGAACGATCCCATTCAATGATTGATTACTATGCAGAAGCGCTGTTATCCAAGCACAGAAATCAAGAAAGAGATGTTGATCCCGTGGAAGACGGTAATTTGATTTGGAAGGGGAAAGACCACTGTGTAGATGTGAAGTGAAAGAATTTTCCAACGAAGCGCATCAGAGGCAGGAAGCAGGAGGTCAAGCTATTGACCGTGATAACAGCATGTTTCCGAACCAACAGGGTTATCCCATCAAAGACGAAGGTGTCGCTGAAGACACCAATTCTAGTCACAATACAAACGATAATCGACCCTGTATTCATGACATGGCTGACGTGGAAGAGAAGGTGGCAGTCTTAGACGCTGCAGAATTAGGGGCAATGGAAGAGAGAAGCAACAGGAGAATCGAAGTCTTGCTGAGCAGACTCTGTTGCATCTTCCAGAGAGGGAAAGGCAACTGGAAGAAGAACTGAAGCATTCTGCGGATATGAAGGAAAGTCTTTTAGAGAAGCTAGAAAGTGATACACCATTGGCTTCAAAGCTTGAGGCGCTGGAAATATTCTTCGATGCGGTAGGAGAGGAGGCTGAGAAGGTTAGAGGTTGGACAAAGAACTTCGGGAAGCGGAGACGGATCTTGATCGCGGTTATGGTGGAGACGGTGAGGAGGAAACACCAGACGAAGAGACGCATGCCGATAAACAGGACATGTTAGTGACAAGTACAAAAATGACATTATCGCAAGCAGAAAATAATGGACAGATCATCAGCAAAGTCTTAACAAAGTTGCACGTAAAGAAAGGAAGCTTCAAGGACGAAGCGCAGGGGGCCCAGACAAGTTTACGCGCGGAGACAGATGAGACAGATACAGGCGTCATGATGTACCTGACAGCAGCTCGGACAGTCCAAAAAGTACGATTGGAAAATTGCAGTGGCTGTAGTGTAACTGGCTCGGAAACTAGTGACTATACTGGTGTTGGGCCATATTCACCAACCAAAGACGGGAATGTCACGGAAATCTGTACAAACGGAAGAATGTGAGATTTTGGTCCCCACCTATGTGCAACTAGTCGATAGCGAAGACGAGGGTCGAGTGTGAATATGAGAGAAATTTTGAGGATTTTGAGCCCGCAGAACGTCGTGTATTAGCGCTGCAGATGTAGAATGCCTGCGGGACTTTAGCAAATAAAACTAGGATAAAACCTAAGTAACATCACGAATTCGTTCTGCACAAAGGTTGAATTAAAATCGAATGTTTTCTTTATTCCTAGCCCTACCCTTACTCACCAACGCCATTGTAATGTCCAAGCACGGTAAGACATGCTCTTAATATGATACAGCCGAAAAGTGCATCTGTAGCCAACCCATAAGCAGAAAGTTTTTTTTTCCCCAACATCTCTCTCCCCTTATACTCTAACATTCCTGCCCTCCTTCTCCACAACCTTAACCAAGTCCTTATAGACTTCCTTGAATTCTTCTTCGCCCTCAATCTTCTCGGCCTTCTTTGCGCCCGACCTCGCTTCTGTGACCATTACCACACTCGTAGGTCTCTTTGTGTTGCCTGCTGCTCCCAACTCGGCTCTACTGGTTACGAAGATATATGGTACGTTGTGATCTTCGCACAAGATTGGAATGTGAGAGATGACATCCATTGGCGAAATATCTGCGGCGAGGATAACGACACCAGGGAAAGCTGTGTTGCTGGCACCTTGGGGAGATTTGCGTAGAGCTTTGACGACTTCCTTTACACCACGCTTGAGAGTTTTGTTTTTAGCAGCTACAACCAGACACACCAATTAGTACTTTTTGTCCTTATCGAGAAGAATGCGTCCACATTGTAAAAGGCGCAAAAATTGGAAAGAAAGAGCGAATTAATTTACCTTTCTTAACACTTTTGAGCACCTTCTTTGCAACCTTTTCATCGGCCAATGGGTTTGCGAATGGAACCAAAGCTCCTACTGGTTTGATTTCGGGAACTGCGCCTTCCTTATCCTCCCCAATTACAATGTCCATGACTTCAACGGCCTCGGGCTCCTTTGTGACTTCGGCAATGGCAGCAGCTACATTGTCTTCACTAAGCTTAACCTTCTTGTCCTTCTTGGAAGATTTCTTGACACCGTCGACCTCACTTCTCTTTTCCTTCTTCTCCTTCTTGTCGCGCTTTTCTGATTTATCTTTGCCCATTGTGAATAATCTCAAATTTTTACTTTCGTAAGAATATTTAATGTGTAATGCAAAATTGTTGGTGGTTGGAATTGGACAATTTTGTTGTTTTGCGATGAAATTCGAGCTTGAGGGTTCAGAACTTTTTTACAAAATGTTCGGCGGGTCAATTCGCACTAGGCTACATTGGGAGCCGCTACGAAAACTTATAAAATGCAACTTGGGCATGCATGGCCAGACGAAATTGAAATAACGGCCTGGGTATTTTAATTTTAGTAATTAGTATCAGAAGTTTTGCATGAGATTTTTGCTTCCTTCTTTCATCTTCACTGCTGTGCAAATTTATATCATCTCTTGCTTCCCTCTTGACCTCTTTCACGTCGTATCACCCATGGGAATGACTTCACAGATAGCAACAAATTACACACTGTCTGCTTGAATAGGGCTACTTTCTAGAAACCATGATGCATGCAAATTCCCGGTCTAACACTGTACACCCCAATTTGTTTCTCCTTTCCCATAGCCACCGAACTTCTTCAATTTCGCGGGATCAGCGAAGGAGCAACACCAGATACTGCTTAGTATGTGGCCATGTACTTTCCAGGCTCTACTCCTCAGCACCACCATATTCCAATCTTCCCGGCTTAGAGTTCAGGTATTCGTTTCTACCAAAAATAGTCAGAATGTAGCACAGGCTGTATCGCCAACAATTAGACAAACCTCTCAATAGCCCATTCCATGGCAGTGTATGCAATAATAAATGGTGGTGCAACGTAAAGAACCTGGCCACGGAATCGTCTCCAAGTGTTGAAGATAGCTGCGTTGAAAGCGCCGGCAAGAGGACGTTGTCGATTGGCGCTGAGTGCGTATGATGCGACACCCTTCTGGGGTTGGGAGCCTGGTTTATCCCACTATCAGTCAACCGTTCCTGCTCGTTTCTCGGTCCCGCAATTCATCTCATGCTGTCAATTCTCGCTCAGTTATCCGTGGTTCATCTCCTCCTTGACCTCGTCAGACCTCAGTTTGCGTCTTTCTGGGTTCGTATGTGTCGACTTTGTGCCCCAAACGGTGCTGGGAAAAAAAGACAGGAATAACCGGCAATCATAGGAGATGATATCTAGACTCACCAATGTTACCCCATCCACCTAAATATCTGTAGAAAAAAACATTAGCATGCCATATGTGTTGACAGCCATACTCAGTGAAGACCTGTGAAGACCCGTGAAGATTCTTTCTCATTGACAACGAAGACCCAGGTGAAATACTCACTTTCCATACTTTCCAACCTCTCCGTCACCACCAGATCTGAGAATTGAAGTAGGTTTCATTTTGAAAGTCTGAATGCCAACTGAAGATTCAATGAGAAGGTATTACCCGTAAAAACAGAAGTTCTGATCCAAGAAGTCGGACATCGGTTCATTATCGCCAAGCAATCATCCAATTATCCTTGTCGCTACTAGCGCGAAATTCCTCCAAAAATGTCAAACTGCAGTGAGGAGAGCCTCAACTCCGCATTGAGCTTCTAGATATCCCGCCTTCGAAAAGTACATCCCGCATATCTCCATCCCACCATCCACAAGACAATATACAAAATGGCGCAATCTTTAAATAACCTCTACAAGCTCATCGTTCCCTTAGGAATTGGTGCTGCGGCCGTTCAGTCCTCTATGTATGATGTTAAGGGTGGCTCTCGAGCAGTTATCTTCGATCGTTTGTCCGGAGTCAAGGAAACAGTCGTCAATGAGGGTACACATTTTCTAATTCCTTGGTTGCAAAGAAGTATCATCTATGATGTGCGCACGAAGCCAAGAAATATCTCAACGACGACTGGGAGTAAGGATTTGCAAATGGTCAGCTTGACATTGAGAGTTTTACATAGACCTGAGGTTCAACAACTACCTAAAATCTACCAGGTTTGTTACCGGTCTTTTTGTGATTGTAGGTAATTTAATACTAAATACACAGTAGAACTTGGGTCAAGATTATGATGAGAGAGTCCTCCCATCCATTGGAAACGAGGTCCTCAAGTCCATCGTCGCTCAATTCGATGCGGCCGAACTTATCACCCAGCGTGAAGCAGTCAGCAACCGTATTCGGTCGGATCTCCTAAAGCGTGCCCAAGAATTCAATATTGCTCTTGAAGATGTGTCAATTACCCACATGACATTTGGTAAAGAGTTTACTCGTGCCGTCGAACAAAAGCAGATCGCTCAACAGGATGCCGAAAGGGCGAGATTCATAGTCGAGAAGGCAGAACAGGAAAGACAGGCAAATGTCATCCGTGCAGAGGGTGAAGCTGAGAGTGCAGACACTATTAGCAAGGCCGTTGCAAAGGCAGGAGATGGCTTGATCATGATCAGAAGAATTGAGGCTAGTAGAGAGATTGCGCAGACGTTGGCAAGCAATCCTAATGTCACTTACCTGCCTGGTGGTGGTGAGGGTGGCAAAGAAGGTGGTGGAAAGTTTTTGCTTGGCTTGAGATGATTATGACTATTGTTGGGACCAACGTGGAATGGAATCAAATGAAAAAAAAAGCGGAAATGAGCCTTCTGTATACTATTAGGAATTAGGAACATACAATATCCCCTCTGAGCTGGAAGAGCGCCTTTCCCGTTCTACTTTATACGTGGTATGTGCCCTTTGCTGTTCGTTGTCCAACTTTGTGCTTATTCCTATTATATAAAACTACGTCAAGTATAGTGCAATCAGGAAACGAATACCAATATCTTCGAGTTCCACTATATACACATCACATAACCAAAGTTGGAGTCAATATGGTTGCGACTTTCGGAAAAGAGACACAATTTAAATACAGCCTCCCGCCCCCTTCCGGCATACCCTCATTCTGGCTTCCCAAGTGGTTTTACTCTTCTCCATGGCCTCTTCGCTCTCCATTAGCATGCGAAACGGTACCGGATGAATTTTGTTCTAAAGACATTGTCCTATCTTAATCTCATCTTCAGCTCAAAAGACTTAGTCCACGAGGATTATTACATTATACCATGCCAAGTCTCAAACCAAGAGTCTAGGCAAGATTGTCTAGTATAAATGGTGTTCCGCTATTCGAGGTTTTCAGTATAGTAAAATAGCAGTACATGGTTGCTTAAGATTGACTTGGGATTGAACACTCCAGTCAATGTCATCATAAACCGTTCGAGTATGCGGATACTGCTTTCTCCACAGATATCTACTGTTCGTGAAACAATTCTTGAGCAACTTGAAATCTTAAATGGTTTGTTTGTACAGAAAAACCAACAGGTCCTAATGGGAAATGTAAGCTGATTTGGAAAGGCTGCTGAAGGCACATATTTGTTGTCGTTGTTGGACCTATATTAGAATTGTGCAACTTGATTTTTCTCTCATCAATTGTGTGTGCGGTCATGAAGTATCATTCTCCTCCATAATTTAATCGTTTGTTCCGGCGGGCTTTAAGTCTTTAGAAGTTTGGCTCATTCATGAAATCTTTAGATAGCATTCCCGAGAGGAGACTCATCTAGACATAACTTTTATGTGCAAAGGTCCTTTCCAACTAAAGGCAGCTCCTTATAATACCTTCATAACTGGGTCGTAACCAATCCTGGTTACAAATCATGCTGCTCTAGGTTACATTATCGAGATAGTATATATTCTATCATGTATCAGTCTCCTAACTTCTAATTTCAGAAGATACCATCTACATGATCTTCCCTTGCTTTCTTCTGTTCAACATAGCTATATTCACACTTGCTTCTCTTGAGCAGAATTAGCCATGCATTTCATAATTACGGTCCTACTTTATACTGCTTTTATCAGTTTATTGCATATTTTCGTCAAATATGGAATTCCCATCGTGCTTTTAAGGCCGCTGCCAAGCAGTATAGCTGTAAAAGGGTCAAGAACTACCATCACCATGATCCAATCTGGGTTACTGACCTAATGAGGGAGAAAACGAGGGTGGGTGCTGAAGGTCGTCAAATGGGCTTGTTCATGGAACAAACCAACAAGGTCAGAAAGATTTTCGAGGAAAATTTCTGTGGTACCAAGGTATGCATACCCTAGAAGTTCGTAACGTAAAGCAATTTTCTGCTCTTGCCTTAAAGGATTATGGAATGCCAGCGCAAAACTTCTCCAAATAGTTTCTGGCTGATGGAGTTCTCTCTCTAGATGGTAAAGTGGTGGGTTCAGGATTGCCAGATGTACTCATTCTCAGTAGATGCTGACCAAATTGACGTGGAAGCATTTCAGAGATATCGTAAAGCACACCTTTTTTGGATCAAAACTTTCCGATTCGAATACTCTCGTTTTCCATGTCGATAGATTTCTTGATCTCGTTCCACGTGATGGGAGTACAGTCATCTTCAAGGACCATTGCGTAACTTGATATGGCGCAACACATCGGAATGGATCCGTGGATGATTTATGCATGTAATACAGCTTCTTGATCTTCCAAATGATTTTCTTTTTGGGTACTTTATCGATGCACAAGTGCCTCATGATCCAAACCATTCTAAGGATTTACTTAAAGCTTTCAATGGCGCGCTCGCGGGTGTAAGCAAGCGACTAAAAGCAAGAAAGCTCTGATCTCTTGTTCCTTCCACGAAAGCTAGAAGATATGGCAACGAGTTTTACACTTATGTCGATACGCATGGCAAACGAGCGCTTGGTGTGGGGCCTCCGAGGAAGGGTACCAGCGGTGGACGTGTGACTAGACGACATACCCTCCTCAACAAAATGTTCCAGCGAATCAGGGATCCTATTGAACTCCGCTGCCAGCCCATAGATGCCCCCATGCCCGAACGCGACACAAACCCTGCGCTCGCCGCAAAACGCCCGCTCAACCCCGCAGGAAATCCAGAGATAATGGATTCAACTTAGACCTCTCGAAGTCACTGCGTTCCTTCTGACATGTTCTCTATGGAGCACTTTGTCTCCAAGGCAATGAGGGCCGTTCTCAACGTCTCGCGCTCAAGGACATCATTCTTCTGTTTGCCAATAGCCCAGACGGCAAACCGCTTCTGCTCATAGAGTAGGGAGTTGTATTTGCTCTCAACATCTGGAGTCCTAATCATTATAAGGACATTTCAAGTATTGCCAATTCCGATCATTTCGAGTATTTTTGTCCGAATAATATATTATCGCTTTTCTACTTGATACCAGATCTTAGCTTCTGCCATACATATCTAGAATAGAGGCGACTGCTGGCATTGGAATTTATTGGGGGGGCGACCATGTTGATGAATTTAGGTCACAAAGACTCATTGATAAAAAGAACGGGTTGGAATTTTACTCCCTCTCTTAGCAGTCCTCGCATCTGTCGTGCGCAGCAATAGGTACGTACACAGTCTGCTGGTAAGAATAACAAGAAGATTTGCTAGGATTGAGAACACAAACCGCGGTTTCGGAGTGTGTTGAGACGGTTACAATACTATGGAGAGCTGCAACGAGGTTAAAGTTGCATCATTCGTTAATAAGTGGAATAAATCAACCATAATACTGAACACATGCATTAGTATAAGGAGACACCCTCTTGATACAACGTCAAAAGTATAACAATGCGGGATTTCAACCTGCTTTTCTCAAATAATGACACTCCACAGTCGAGTAATATCCCCTGTACTGACCCCGTGGCTATGGTGTCGATATGATTGTTAAGAAAAGGAAAAGTCGAACCAAGAGAAATGATCCGTCATTTACGATATTCCCATACATAGCATTTACACCTTAGAAACCCAACAAAATTATCAATTATGTATGACTATTCAACCCTGAAGTCATGGTCAACATCGCTGCTCAGCCAATTGTGGATTATTTCTCATGACGCAGAGAGAAAAAACTCTGAACACAAAAATTTGAGCAAGGACTACTTGTCTTTAGTTTTGTGTTATAGGTTTGAAAAGTATCCAAATTTGAAGGAACTAGTATCTGAACCGACATATTGAAAAGTAGTCAAAACTTCTGGAGGATCGTTTGATTTGACAAATCTGAATGGAAGACGGAGAGTGAAGAGGTATTGTGAGGCCTACTCGAATTTGGTGTTGGAATTTCGCCGCAGCGAGGACTCTATTAAAACAACAAAATAGTTTGTGGAAATCAATCAAGTAGGAACTTTGATGATATTACTACAAGTATGCCAAGTACGAGGAGCGATCATACGTACCTAGCTAGTAGGCATGCAAGCAACGTAGGTTTACCATTATTCCGATGGCTCGGCAGAGGAATAGGTGAGAAGCAAGATGGCAATAGACATGAACATTTAGATCTATTAATTCTCGCTATTGGGCATCCTACAATGTCAACTTCAATCCAGTTCTTTATATTTTTCATTTACCCAAAAACAATCAACGCAGTACAACAAGGTCCTTCAGCAACAACGCACAATGCTTTACTGCCGGCCTACCCGCCTTTATACCTCAATACCCATCCAGCACGAAAGTAGTTCATTCTGTTAGTGCAGAATACATAGGGGCAGTGTAGTCGATGTGTGATTAACCGTGCTCTTTTGGAAAATCTAATCCAAATTGTAAATAATAAATTAATAAAATTATAATCCAATAATTATAAAAAAGAATATATATATATTCAAATTTTGTTATCTAATTATATTTTATAATATAAATAAAAAGAATAAAAAAGAAATAAATAAGATTTGTTTTTTGTATAATTTTTAATACAAAATCAAGACTTTTAAATTTTTTTAATTTTTAATTTTTAATTTTTATATTGAATGATTTTTTTTAAAAAAAACAATAGTAAATAATTGTTATATATGTTTAAATTAAATTAATATATATTTTTCAAAATATCGATTTTTTGATGATCAAGATATAAAAGCTTGAGCCGGCCTTCATCAAAGACCTACTCTTGAAACTCAAACAAAATTGTCATTTCCATCTCCTCAATGCTACTCAGCTGTAGCTGGTGACCAAATACTAGAGATGTCTCGCTTACTTCATGCCCTGGATTACACTCGCTTCTGACGCTTCTATCTTTGATTTATTAGTCTTTCCTCTATATGTTATTCATCAAAAGATCATGCATCCCAGGCTTTCAAACTACGGAGATGTTTCCCATAAGTTCACATGTAATACACGGCTATGGTATCAATCATAATATAACACTACCATCATCACACAACCATGGGACGTAGAATGATATCGATCGATAACCTTGAATGAAAAGGAGAAGTTTCCTTATGAGAATCCTGCTCTAAAGGGAATTCTGTTTGCTGTGCTGACGAAGGGAACTTATTATACAAGCGTAGGTAACCTTATGTCAAATATCCAACCACGATAGATCCCTACAGACCAAATGTTTAATAGTCACCATGACCCTACCAATTCCACGACTTCTATCACTCCAGAGCCTGCCAACATACGTTTCAATCGGCAAGAGGGACGTAAGGATTGAAATAGGTCGTGATGCTTAGACTTTCTTTCTCAAATGCACAAGATATGTATGATTGGACACCAGAAGATGACTCGAGCTGATGGAGGGGTGCCAATCGTTTGAGTGCTCTGATATATCCGCTTGCATAATTTCCTCTCCTATACAGTTCAAGGAATTTGGTGAGTCCTTCAGCGACCTTCATGTCCGACTTTCCATAGTGCTTAGTTGGTATATACAATTTGATATCTGGAAGCGTGTTTGCTTGATGTATTTCAAAATGGTAGCACATACCACTAGTAGTATGCTTTTGTAGAGGCAGGTCCTCAGAAGTTGAGAATCCAACTGGAAGGTCGAGGGTCAAGCGCCAAAGATCTTTCAATTCCTGGAAGTTCTTTTCAAACCCTGTTCGTTTTCCTCCCATACTAAGAATATCTACTACCGAATCAAAGCTCGATCTAGGTGTCCGAAAGTATATCTTTAATCTGCATGCTGAGGAAATCATGCAATCAGTTGAGACCATGAAAGGAGTAGACAATTGTCTTCCATTCTCATTGTCACTCATGAATGATAGCATTTGGTTTAACGCAGTCCATTCCACCTTTCCTTCTTGCCCTATGCTTCGGATGGCTGCAATGATTCTTTCATGAGGTCCAATGACAGCTCCATCGGTTTGTGCTGACCGCGGTGGAATGAAATAAGATTTAATGGGGGAATCGCTCTTGGGGTCGCCTCTCAGAAATTGAAACGCAAGAAACATGGATGAAGTGCCCACATCCGCCATGCTTGCTGCTTCAATATGCTTGCTTACTTCAGTGGCATCGGATTCTCCGAATATAGCATGATAAAATTGATAAAACCATGTCAGATCAACTTTTGAATTTATGAAGTCTAGCTCGTGGAGAACTTCTTTCGTTGCAATCTGATTGAAAGGATCTCGTGCCGTTCCTGCAAGGGGACCGATTGCTTCAATGGCCATTCTGAGATCAGGTTTTGACATTCTTCCATTTGACAACTCCTTGCCAGTATCCCACTTCCAGCTAAATTCGACGGTTTTGAAGTCGTCCTGCACGAATGACTTCCATATTTGTGCCGAACCATCGGGAGAGGAAGATGATCCTAGCCGTGGACCAAGGCGTGGTACAACCACATGATAGTGGAATAGTAGACCTTCATACTGTTGGCTGATACTGTACCCGGCTTCGTGGAGGAGGGCACCAAGTTGAGGACCGGTTGAGTGCCACCAAAAGTCGCAATCCTCATTGCGTCGGGGAAGCCATTTGGAAACACCGTTCCAGACAGCAGAAATTGTTTCTGAATCCCCAAAATTCAAGTCACCGGCAGCCACCCCATTCATGCTCTTCTGATTTGAGGTTAGCTTCTGTGTGTATATATGGTATTCTATGTAATTTTGATTTTGATCCTTTTTAATGGGTAATTCAGACCTCGGGCACGAGTAACTACTCTCTTGCCTAGATAATCAAACCCCGACTGCCCATACCAGTTGTTGGGGAACTGCTCGATATCAGTAGAGGGAGTTAGCATACCTGTTCGGACCTTTTATGAAGCAAATCATCGTGCAACTTAGAGGAGACTGTCATGTCTTATATAAGGTCGATATTGTCTTTTAGGGTGGGTTCGATATTGTGGAGAAATATGTAACTAGAAGTGTATTGCACTTGAAGGGTTTATAAGTGAACTGTGAGTATCTACCATACGCCTCTTGAAGTGCCAGGCAACCGTCGGTTACGAATTCGCAATTTCGGCTCCGGGATTCACTTCTTGTTTCAGCAACGCGTCGGCTGACTTAAATATCAAATGTGCATCAGACATTGATGGCCGGCCTGTCATGAAATATGAACTGTGATATCCTTTTGTAGGATACCTCGGTACACGTTAAGCCAGTTTTGATTCATTCGCAGAAAATAATATTAGTTTAGCAAATGCCAACGACTAGTCAAAAATCTCTTCATTATCATTATTATGGATTTTCCATGTGTGTATAAGATCTCGAATAGATTACAGGTCTAGTGCCCCACCTTTGGGCCGTCTTTAATTCTGATACTTTTTTTAAACTATCAATTATGATTTTCATTTACTAATATCATTATAAAATTAAATTCAATAAAATTTTGATTGTTAAGAGTTTATATGATTATATGATTATAGATGGATTTTAGAAATTTTCTAATTTCTATAATTTTATTTGATTAATAATTGAATTCTTCAGTTTTAATTTGTATATAAATTCTGTAAGATTACAAATCAAAATAAAAAAAAACTATAAAAGATTTTCAGATCATTAAATTATATTTAAAGAAATAATTTAATTTAGTAAAGAATAAATCCAATATCTGTTTTTTCGATTATTCTTTTATATCAAAAATTGTTAAAAGGAATGACCTTACACAGGGAATAGTGGGAAGCTGATAGGGGAGAACTGAGGTAATATTGGTCTGGTATGTTAATCACTCTTCTAAGTTCTACGGAAGTGCGAAGCTCTCCTACAGAGAGCTTCTCAATCTAGTCCTAATAGGACTAGTGCCCTGTGCACGTGCTACGCAGGAACCATTCACTTTAACAAAAATCGTCATTTTCAGTTGTTAATAATTCAACAATAAATAAATAAAATAAAATGAAATTTTAACAATAGATTTATTATACTCGTAAGCATTGATAAATTCTGAAACTTTCAGATTGTTTACAATTTTATTAATTGAAAAAATGATAATTGAAACGATAATTTTCAATTTTATATAACTTTCTATTGTAGAGGTTTTCGTAAATTATTTTTAAAAATTTCAATTTGTTTGATAGATTTTAATTCAAAACTGTTAAAAAAGTTATTGTTTATTTTTAATTACAAACTTTGACTCCAGCCCTTTCGGGACTAAAATAACAATGGATTCGCTCCGCTCATCATGGTTATTTTTAACATTATTCAGGACCTACAACCAGCTTGTACTACGCAACCTGTTGAATTTGAAACTATTCAATGATTTTTTTTTGATTTTTTTTAAAAAATTATTTATATATTATATTCCAACATTAACATATTGAATATATTTTATATAATCATTAAAATAATCTGAATAATTTAAATAATCTAAATAATCTAAATAATCTAAATAATCTAAATAATCTAAATAATCTAAATAATCTAAATAATCTAAATAATCTAAATAATCTAAATAATCTAAATAATCTAAATAATCTAAATATTGATAATTTAAATATTAATAATCTAAATATCAAAGATTTATATTCTTAAAATCTTTAGTTTTTTGAAAAATTTTAATAAAAATTTAGAGTTTAAAAATATTTATTATAAATTCAAATATTAAACATATATTAGAAGAAAAACAAAAAAAAAGTTTATTTTATTAAAAAAATTTATCAAATAATTTATACACAATGAATTAAAATTAAATAAAACTTATTATTATTAAAATAATTTTTATATTTATAAATAATAATTAACAATTTTTAATTTTTTTTTTAATATTTTATAATAATAATAATAAGAAAATGTTTAATTTATTTTATTGATTTTATTAATTTTAATAGATTTAATAGATTTAATAGATTTAATAGATTTAATAGATTTAATAGATTTAATAGATTTAATAGATTTAATAGATTTAATAGATTTAATAGATTTAATAGATTTAA
Organism: Sclerotinia minor; assembly: GCA_025389075.1. Taxonomy (NCBI): domain Eukaryota; kingdom Fungi; phylum Ascomycota; class Leotiomycetes; order Helotiales; family Sclerotiniaceae; genus Sclerotinia; species Sclerotinia minor. Next base: position 254,886 of record QRFH01000015.1, on the reverse strand, counting down.
TAGATTTAATAGATTTAATAGATTTAATAGATTTAATAGATCGAATCAATGAAATAAACTTAGATTGAATAAACCTAAATCGAATACATCAAATATATCAAATAAATCCAAATCGAATACATCGAATAAACTTAAATTGAATAAGTCGAATAAATCAAATAAGTCTAGATCGAATAAATTGTTTCAACCCTTCAATATATCAACAATTGATTATACTTCAACAACCTATCGCAAAAATATAAAATTTTTATCAATAGAAAACCCTCAATCTCTAGAATAATATTCTATTTTTCAATTTCATTTCATTGAAATACAATATTGATTGATATTGTTAATCATCTTTGAAAATTTCTTATACAGATCTTATGTACTTTTACAGATCAATAAAAATCGAATTATAAAAGGTGTTTTAAAATATATGTATTAGGATTTTTATTCAAAAGTTATTTAAGATTTTGATAATTTATTAAATTTATATATGAATCCTATTTAGATTTAAAATTCAAAACTAGAATCTTATAAATTTCAATGAAATCAATTGTAAAAAATCTAATATTTTCAAAATCTATTAATAAATATATAATAAAATAAATTTATGATCTAAATTTTATTAAATTATATTAATTAATTATAAAATAATTGATAATTGAAAATAATGATTTTTAATATAAAAAATTACAAAAAAAAAAGATTGATTGAAAAGTAAAAACATTAAATTTAATTAATAATAATTATTTTTATTGAAGGTTTAATCTTTTTGAAATTTTTATTGTATATCCCTGTATAATAATAGTCTGTGTTTTAATATACCAGGGGCCTACGCCTCCCGGACCCCTGGCCTTTTGAGAAAATCTAATAAAAATTCAGATTTTAAAAAAGTTTATTAAATATATATTAAAGTGCAGACAAAAGAAGATTTATTTTAGTAAAAAAAATTATTAAATAATTTATATATAATAAATCAAAATTAAAAAATATAACGTAACTTATGGTGAACCGGGTCATATGGGGAACTGGTCAGGTACCTTACACCCAAATTTTGGTGTAAAGGTACTTATAGCGATTTCTTATAACTCTACAAATATTAAAGATAAACTTTAAAGCTTTAATAATTTAGTTCAATATCCAATAAAAATATAGTATTAGAGTTATAAAACAATCATAAAGAATTTTGTTCTTGAATTAATACGATTTTAAAAATTCCCATAGTAATTTTTGTTAGGCAAAAATGAAAAATTTAAAGAAACTTTAATATCTTTATTATATATTTGTATATTTATATAATACTTTATCATAATCAATATTTATATTGATTATATTATACTTTAAAATATCTAAGCTATATCTCTAATATTCATAGAGATATAAAAGTTGTTATAAGTACCTTTACACCAAAATTTTGGTGTAAAGGTACCTGACCCGGTTCCCCATATGACCCGGTTCACCATAAGTTACGTTATAAAATAGAATATTAATTATATAAATATTGAATTTTGTAAAATTAATAATATTCAAAAATTAAAATAAATAATAATTTAAATTTTATTATTTTCTAATTAATAACTTTATAATAATAATTTATTAAAAGTTTGAAGAAAAAATAAAAAATAAATCTAATCAATTCAATAAATTAAAAATATAATAAAAAAGTAAAGAATATCAAAATATTTATATCAAATTTTAATATATAATTGCAAATTTAAAACGAAAATATATTATATTTTACATATTGTTTTAATTATAATTTCTATTTACATTATTTTTATTTAAATTATTTATTTTTAGATTAACGTAACTTGACTAGAAGTGGGTCATGTCATGATATGGGTCAAAATCACCCCCTCATTTCTTTATTTTACGCGTTTATTCAACACACAATGGATCGAAAGTCATTAAATCGTAGTGAATCGGAAGATAATATTCAAAAGGCTATAGAAAGTCTAAAAGATAAACAATTTACTTCAATTCGAAGTGCTGCTATTCATTTTAAGATTCCGAAGTCAACCTTAATAAATCGAATGGCCGGACGACAATCACGCTCTCAATCTCACGAATCCTTTCAAAAACTTTCCAACGCGGAAGAGAAGACTCTAGTACGATGGATCTCACGATTGACAGCTACTGGATACCCTGCAACTCCTGGGTTGTTGAAAGAAGTGGCCCAAGAAATTCTGAATCATCGCGTCATTTTCGCGTCATTTTCGCGTCATCATCTACCCCTCCATCCTTTCAATCAGATCATATAGGTCAACGATGGATCTATAGATTCTTAGATCGATATCCTAAACTCAAAGGAACTTATTCTCGCAAATTGGAATCTGCAAGGCATAAAGAAGCCACATTTGAAACAGTATCAGCGTGGTTTTCAACATATGAACTCAAGAATATATATAATATGGATGAGACAGGATATGCAGTTGGAGAAACAGAATCAACACGTATAATCGTAGATTCTACTCTCAAATCGAATTGGAAGGTTACAGCAGGAAAGCAAGAATGGATAACTGTATTGGAATGTGTTAATGCAGATGGAGGCTCTCTACCTCCCATGATCATTTTCAAGGCTCAGAATAAAATTGGTATTTCTCAACAAGCAATAGTGGATGGACTTCTAATGGCCATGGCTTGGAATGGATACGTAAGGTTTTTGAGCCAGAATCTCAAAAAATATCAGGTGATCAGCCTCGATTATTGATTATGGATGGTCATTCCAGTCATGTTACAGGAAGTTTGATTGCTTTCTGTATTGAAAAGGAGATTGATCTTCTTATTCTACCACCTCATTGCTCGCATCTACTTCGGCCATTGGATGTTGGAGTGTATGGGCCAATGAAGCGATATCATGCCCAAGAGGTTGATCGATACTCTCGAGCAGGAATACAACGATCTGATTGGGTACAGCTTTTTCAGAAGATAAGAGAAAAAGGTCTTACTTATCAAAATATCAAAAGCGGATGGAAAGGGGCAGGTTTGAATCCATTTAGCCCTCGTCAAGTTCTGAATAATCTTCCAGCCCCGCTTTTGCCACTACCTTCCACTCCAAATACACCATCAAATCCAGAAGATCTAGATCTTTCTTTACTTAATAGCTCTCCCCCAAATGATATTGAGCTACGACAAGCAAATTAGATATTCAATTCAGCTTTATCTGCTAATAATCTGCCTACTTCTCCCGTACAGAGATATGCAAAGCGAATTACTCATCAGATTGAAAGCTTAAACGCTGAAAATGCTATTCTTCGAAAGGAACTTCAAGAACATAAAGAGTTACTTGAGACACGAAAGAAAGGAAAAAATGGAAAGAGAATAAAATTAAAAGGTGAATTTGTATTTAGTACTGAGGAAGTATTGAAAATTATCGAGGAGGCTGAACAGACACCTTTACTAAAACGACGACGTGGTAGACCATCCAAGCGTCAAATTGATCAGGTAGAAGAGGAGATGGAAGAAGAAGAGGATAGTGATAGTTCAGTTGGATCAGTGATAGTTGTAGATCACCCTGTAGCATATAGGACAAGGTCAAATAGGAAAATATGATTTTTGTGACCCATATCATGACATGACCACTTCTAGTCAAGTTACGTTATATATTTTTGATTTAATTTATATAATATTTCTAAATCAATAATATTTTTATATTTTTAATTTCAATAATTATAATAATGTTCTTTATAATTTCTTTATCATTTTTATTTATTATTTTTATAAATATAATATAAAAAAATATGAAATATATTTCAAATTCTCTTTTGATTTCAAAAATATTATTTTTATAGAATTTTCAAAATTTTAATTATTTATTAATTTTATATAACGTAACTTATGGTGAACCGGGTCATATGGGGAACTGGTCAGGTACCTTTACACCAAAATTTTGGTGTAAAGGTACTTATATAACTTTTATATCTCTATGAATATTAGAGATATAGCTTAGATATTTTAAAGTATAATATAATCAATATAAATATTGATTATGATAAAGCATTATATAAATATACAAATATATAATAAAGATATTAAAGTTTCTTTAAATTTTTCATTTTTGCCTAACAAAAATTACTATGGGAATTTTTAAAATCGTATTAATTCAAGAACAAAATTCTTTATGATTGTTTTATAACTCTAATACTATATTTTTATTGGATATTGAACTAAATTATTAAAGCTTTAAAGTTTATCTTTAATATTTGTAGAGTTATAAGAAATCGCTATAAGTACCTTTACACCAAAATTTGGGTGTAAGGTACCTGACCCGGTTCCCCATATGACCCGGTTCACCATAAGTTACGTTATAATAAATATAATATTTTATTTTCTAAATATATATTTTTTTGAATAATTTTTACATTAAAAAGTATAATTTTCAATTATTAATATTTCAAAAATTAATAAATGAAATTGATTACAATTTGAATTATAAATTTATCATATAAATCTAATATCCTATTTTCGGACCACCCCCCTTTTGGATTATCTTTTACATCAAAAATCGTCATTTTCAGCTATTCATAACTTTATAATTAACGAATAGAATTTAATGAAATTTGAATTATAGATTTATTATATAATTAAAATTCTATTTTGAGGATTTCAAATTTTTAGTAATTTTATTGGTTGAAATTTGAATAATTGAAATCACGATTTTTCATTTGTATAGGATTCATATATAAATCTGAAAATCATTAAAACTTGAAATAACTTTTCAACAAAAATAATCAAAAATATAATATAAATTATTTTCGATTATTTGAATTTTAATTAATCATTTCTATAAATTTCATTGAAAAATGATTAATAAATATAGTTTTATTATTGATTGAATATTTCTTTATATAAAATTTTGTATAGGGAAATCTTCAATCAACAATAAAACAATAATTATTAATTATTTTTAAAGCAAATTAATTCAATTTATCAATTTAGATATCAGAATTCTAAAAAAATTTATAATTATTTTTAGCTATTTTTATTCGAAAATTATTGAAGATTTTCAAGATTTTTAATTTTGTATATAAATCTTATACAAATGAAAAATCGTAATTTCAATCATTTAAATTTCAATCAATAAAATCATGAAAAATCTGAAGTTTTCAGAATTGAATATAATTATATTAGAAATATATAATTCAAATTTGAATTGATTTAATTCATTAATTGTTGAAATATTAATAGATAAAAATCGTTATTTTTGATATAAAAAGATAGTCCAAAAAGGGGGGTGGTGCGAAAGTAGAATACTAGGCTTAATTATAATTCAATTTTGAAAATATTAGATTTTTTGTAATTTTGTTGATTGAAATTTAAATAATTAAAATTATGATTTTTAATTTGTATAAGATTTAATATATAAATTTTAAAATCTTGAAAATTTTTAATAATTTTTGAATAAAAATAACTAAAAAAAAAAATATATAAATCTTTTTGAATTTTGATATTTGAATTGATTAAATAAATTAATTTATTTCGAAAAATAATTAGAGTTATTCTTTTATTAATAAAATTGATATAAATAATTAATTGAAAAAATTTATAAATTATTTTTAATTATTTTTATTGAAAAGTTATTACAAATTTTAATAATTTTCAAATTTTTATATAAATCTTATTCAAATAAAAAATCGAAATTTTAATTATTCAAATTTCAATCAATAAAATTATTAAAAATCTATATTTTTTGAATTTTTGATATTTTGAGAAAATTTAATAAAAATTTAAATTTTGAAAAAATGTATTAAATATATATTAGAATACAAACAAAAAGTATTTTATTTTATTAAAAAAATTGACTAGAAAAATATTATATATAATAAATCAGAATTAAACAAAATTTATATTTATAAAAAATAATTAATAAATTTCTTGTTTATTTAGAATTTCTTTAAATATTTCTTTCAGAAAATCTTAAAATAAATCGATTAATTATTATTTATAAATATCAATTTTGTTCTAATTTATTTAATTTGTTTAATAGATTTAATAGGTTCAGGTCGAATATATCGAATAAGTTTAGATTGAATAAGCTTAGATTGAATAAGCTTAGATTGAATAAGCTTAGATTGAATAAGCTTAGATTGAATAAGCTTAGATTGAATAAGCTTAGATTGAATAAGTTTAGGTTGAATAAGTCTAGGTCGAATAGGTCGAAAAAAGCTCCAAGTCAAATATGTCTAAGGCATGTGTCGCGTATGTGGCTAGCTATTGCCAAGAGAAACCTTATTTGTATTAGAACGTTTAGATCGTGATTCATTGTATAAATCAATCAGATTCAATCGTTGAACGAATCTGAATTTCTTAGTATATATAGAGTGTAAAGAATACAGATTATTGTTATGCAGGGATGTATGGCAAGAATTTTAAAGAGAGTAACCCTTCAATAAAAAATCTGAAATTTTCAAAATTGAATTATAATTATATAATAAATTTATGATCCAAATTTTATTATATTTTATTTATTAATTATAAAGTTATTAATAGTTGAAAATGAAGATTTTTGATAAAAAGCTGAAGAAAAGGATGTTCGAAAAGTAGGATATCAAATTTACAAATAAATATAAAAAAAACAAAATTAATCTTTTTTTTGTATTAAATAATAATATATTAAACAAAAATAATTTTTTTATAGAATTTGTTTTTTAAGAATATATATCAAAATCAATTATTATATTCCAAAATAATAAAAGATTGTATTTATTTTAATCAAAACTATTAATATTTTTATTATATTATATTTCAAGGTTTTTTATATTTATTTATTTATTTATTTATATTGATTAACGTCTACTTCGAACCTCCCTTGGGGTATTGAGACGTGCTAAGATAAGGAGCTTTTAAGCGGCGTGATCGTCGCAGCCAAATTTAACAGTTTAACTTCAATGCCAGGGGCTGTTCGCTCCTTTGCGTGTATGATCCTCCTCTTATAGTAAAAGGGCATGTCTGATCTGGGTTGTTGTTAGGGTGGAGCTTGGTTTCCGGGTGAGTAGGCTCGATGAAGGCTTTGATCCCTTGACTGGAATGGGGGGAGAGCGGGGGTGGATTGCTGTTTGGTTAACTGAGCGTCAGCGCTCTTGCACTGTATGTTGGGTTTGTGTTTTGCGGTTTTGAGAGGTAATATGTATTAGAGTGATCAGTTGAGTGAAGAGTTAATGAGGGGAACAGGCGCTTTGTTGAAAAGGTAAACCTTTTTCCGAGGCCCTTTAGTAATTGGGACAGATCTGAGTATAGAATTCCGAGTCTACAATCAGTTGAGTGAGCTTACTGGGTGTATATAAGAGTTTTTTAATATATGTGATCGCCTGTTTGTCGGAGCGTATCTCTGTTGGAGAGAGGGGCCAGCTTGAGCGCTTTAGATTGTTTATTGCGCATCTGAAGAAGTGATATGGTTCTTTTTCCATACCGCATGAGCAGTCTTGTTTGCTGTTTTGATGCTTGAAGCGTTGGTGATATGCAGCGCAATCGCCGTGACCTGTTTTCATAGCTAGTAGTCGATGAAGAACTCCTCTGGGTAGAGCTAGTTCTTTCGGCTCCTTTGTATTGTAGTTGGGAGACCACTTTTTATAGCTAGACGAGAGGGAGGCAATTACCTCTTTCCACCAGTCAGTCTCTGCGCGCAGGCACTTTTTACGAAAGATCGTTCGCACACCACTGATCGTGGGTAACTTGTCGGCCGCTTGATCCATGGGTCCAACTGCTCCTGCATTCGCTAGGCGATCCGCCTCCTCATTGCCTTCGATCTCCGTATGTCCAGGGGACCACTTTACTCTGATATTGAGTTGTCTGATTGCCTTTTGGCAAGGTTTTTTATAAATACAAATACATATTCAATTTATTTTAAAAATGTTTATTCTTTTTACAATTTTATTTTATAAAAAAATTAAAATTTTGATTTTATAATTTTATTTTTATAATAATTATTATATAAAGGAAACAATATTTTATATAAATACTGTTAAAATTATATCAAAATTAGGAGATTTTGTATTTTATGAAATATTACTAATAATATAGATTTTACAAATAGTATTACCAAAATAGATTTTATAAATAGTATTAATAAAGTAGATTTTACAAAAAGTAATATTAATATCAATATTATTATATTTTTGATTATTAGTTATTTACCAAAGAAAATTGAAGATTATATTAAACTATTTTAAATTTTTTATTTTACAATAAAAACTAATATGATTTATTGATAATATTATTATAATTCTTTTAATTTTTATTATTATTTTTATTATTATAAATTCAATTTTATATCTTATCAGTATTATTATATAAAAATCTATTTCTTATTCAGAAAAATAAAAATATTCAAAGCTTTTTTTTAAAAAAAAAACTCGAAATAAAACACAATTAATTATATTATTATAAATATCTTTATAAAAAATATAAATTTGATAAAAAAGTATATTTCAATTATCAATATCTTTCATTTTTATTATTAAGAAATTATAATATAAATCGAATTTAAATCTATTAATTAGAAAAATTCTTTAAATTATTTCTTTTTGAAATTTATTTATTCTTTTTAATTTTTTGATTCTAAAAATAAAACAAAGATTATTAACAAAAAGATTATCATTATTTAATATAATTCTAATTATTAAAGTTTTTATAAATATATTTATTGTATTTAATATAACAAATAAAAATTATTTAATTAAAAAAACTTAATCATTATCAAAATATTTTATAATCTTATATTAGAAACAAAATATAAATATAGAAAATATATTTATTATCAATAAAATCAAAAATAATAAAGAATTTTATAAGATTATAAATTGATACAAATCAGGTTTTAATCTCAAATTATTTTTTTATTTATTAATAATCAAATAATAAATAATACAATAAAAAAGATTAGAATTTTATATATATTAATATTAAATTATTTTAATACTATTAATAATCTAGATTATAATTTATTGATAAATTAATAAAAAAGAAGAATATTGAATAAATCAATTCAATTTTTATAAAACAAAATCGAAAGAATATAATTTATATTTCTAATATATTATCAAAAACAAATAAAATCATTATTTAATTTTTCGAAATATATTAAAAGTATATAGAGAATATTATATATAACTTTTACAATTGCTATAAAGTTTTAAATCTTTTTTTTCAAATTTAGAAATAAATAAAAATAATTAAATTCCTAAAATAAACAAAGATAAATTTTGAATTTTTTTTATAAAAATTTAGAATATTTTTTATTTATTTTAAGCATTTCAAATATATCATTATTAAATAATTAAATAAATAATAACGTTATTTATAAATAATATTTTTAATTTTTGATATAATAAAGTATTTTTATAAAAATTCTCAGGAATTTGATTATTAATTTTAAATATAATACTGAAATAATTATTTTTCAAAAATTTGGAATTATAATAATTATTTTAAATATTTAGAGGATTTTTGATATATTTTCAAAACAATATTTATTAAATTATATAATTAAATAAAAATAGTTTTTTTTAAATTTATAAATTGTTTTTTATTAATAGATTTATTTGAATTAAATTTGAAATTTTTATAATGTTAAATTATTAAATAATATATGATATATTATAAAACTTGTTTAATTTATTTTATGTATATTATATTTAATAAATTTTTTATTACAAAACATCAAAATAAAATTAAATTATATTAATAACTTTAGTGTACTATTTTCGCACCAGTTTTTTTCGGATTATTTTTTTATTTCAAAATTCTTAATTTCCAACTATTAATAATTTTACAATCAATCAATATATTTCAATGAAATTCAGATTATAATTATATTATATAATTATAATTCAATTCTAAAAACTTCAGATATTTTATGATTTTATTGATTGAAATTTGAATGATCGAAATCACGATTTTCAATTTATATAGGATTTATATACAAATTTAAAATTTTGAGAAATCTTGAACAATTTTTGAATAAAAATTGTTAAAAATAAACGATGTAATTTTTTCAAATATTTAAATTTTATTAAAAGAAATTAGTAATTATTGTTTTATTATTGAGTAAATATTTCTTTGTATAAAATTTTGTATAAATAAATCTTTAATCGATAATAAAATAATAATTTCTTATTGTTTTTTAATGAAATTCAAATATTTGATTAATTTCAATATCAAAACTTTGAAAAAATTTATAATTTATTTTTAATTATTTGTTTCAAAAAATTATTTTAAATTTTGATAATTTTTAAATTTGTATATAAATCTTATATAAATTTTAATTTTAATTTTAATTATTCAAATTCAACTAACAAAATTGCGAAAAATCTGAAATTTTCAAAATTGAATTATAATTATATAATAAATTTACAATTTTATAATTAATTAAAAACGATAATTTTTGATATCAAAAGATAATTTGAAAAAGATTGGTTCAAAAATAGAATATTCGATTTAATATATACTTTTGTTAAATCTCGATTTTGTTTAATCAAAATATCAAAATATTCTTTATAAAAATAAAAATCTTTATAAAATAAATTTTATTTCAAAAGAAATTCTAATTTATTTTATAATAATTAAATATGTAATTGAATAAAAAATTCTTTTTTTAATAATATATTACAAAATGAAAAATATAATATATATTCGAATAAATTTTTAAAAACGTATAAACGAAATTAAATCACTTATTATTCTTTTAAACCTTTCTCAAATTTCTTCAAATTTTATATAATTATTAATAAGCTTATAAATTATCTTTATACAAAATCTTACGAAATATTATCAAATATTGAAAAAATTATAATTAATTGAATTGAGTAAATAATTAAATTTTCTATTATATTTTTGAACTATAATAACTTTATAGAAATTGAATATTATTTTTTTGAAATTTAATAATATATATATTGATTGAAAAATTAGGTTTCGATTAAATATTTCTCTTTATATATTTTTATTTTTCGAAAAGTTGTTGAAGATTAAATTCAAAAAAATATAATTAATATACTTTGAACAGTAAATTAACCTATATATTTTCAAAAATCTCGGCAAGTAATTTTATATTTGAAATTTCAATAAAATTATAAATGATCTATTTATTTTAATCTTAAAACAAAGAATTATTATTTATATTTTTTTTTTTTTTTATAATATAAAAATATAATATATTAAAAGAATCAAAATATTTGGATTTTATTGATTTAATCAAATTTTGACAAGGAATATCGAATTCAGAAAATATATTGAATCTACGGATAGAGTCTTGATTATTATTATAATTTTTTTTAAAGATGCAATTTTATTTTTAAATAATATAGTTTAAAAAAAAAAATTCTATTTTGCTTTTTGAATATAAATCATCAACAATAAATATCTTTTGATAAAACATATGTTTTTTTTAATAATTTGAAAAAATTCTAAAACGGAAATTAAATAAATATCTAAAATAAAAATTTAAAGATTCATACATTTTTTTTTAATTCTTTAAAATTAATTTTAAGAATTCTTTATTATATTTATAAATATACAATAAATTTTAAAAAAAGAAGTTCATAAAGAAATTATAATGATTAATTTTAAATAATAATAAATTAATTTTTATTTTAATAATATTATAATATATAAAGAAGAAAAAAGCATATTAAATATAATTATATTATATATTAGAAAATTAAATAAATTATTATTAATATAAAATTTATGAATTTTATTTTATATATTTTTGATAATAAGTTTATCAAAATATAAAAAGGTTTTCAAAAAACGATCAGAATATTGATAAATATTAATTACTGAAGTATTTAGTTTTATATTGATAATATTTTAAAAAAATATATTTGAATTTCTTTTATAAACTTTTTATATTATTTCAAATATTATACAAATCTCTGAAATATGAATTAAATAACTATCAAAATATACAATTATTGAAAACAATAAAAATATAAATAAATTAATAGATATTGATATTTTCGAAGGAATATATAATATTAATTTTAACTTCAAATTTATTATTAATAGATTTGGTATTATTTTCAGAGATTTTTGTTTGAATATATATAAAAATTCAACAAATTTATTTAACTAAGTATAATATAAAATTGTTAATTAATTATAAAAATAAAAATAAATAATTATTAGAACTATTTGTATTTTTATTATTTATACGGAAATTTTTGATTTATTTATTTTAATTTTTAGAAATATTCTTTGCATTTTTGAAATTTTTGAATATTATAAATTTTTACATTATTTGTTTTTAATAAAACTTGATATTTTTATATTGCATTTTATTTTTTATTTATTATATTTTCTATAAAATTTTACTAATAATTAAAGATTTATTTTTCTTAAAATTCTTTCTATATATCTCTATATGATAATGATTTATTCTATATATACTATAAAATTCAGATTTGTTTAAAAATTGCGATCTGATTGATTTATATAATAAATCGTGACCTGAATATTTCAATTGATAATAATTCAAAAGTAAAGTTTTTTTCATACATTAATTATATATATTATATATATCTAAAGTATATTTGATTTGAAGCTTTTTCGATTTTCAATATATTCAATTTAAACTTATTCGATCTAAATTTATTCGATTTATGTAATTTAAATCTATTAAATCTATTAAATAAATAAAAAAGAAATTTATTATTATTAAATTAAAATTTATGTTCATAAATAATAATTGATAATTCTTTTCTTATTTAAATTTATTTTAAGATTTTTAAAAGAAATATTAAATTCATTCTAAATGAATCAAAAATTTATCAATTATTCTTTGTAAATATGAATTTTATTTAATTTTGATTTATTATATATAAATTATTTTAAAAAAAATTTTAATAAAAAAAATTTCTTTTGTTTACATTCTAATATATATTTGAATATATAATAAACTTCTTTAAACTCTAAATTTTTATTAAACTTTTTCAAAAAGCTAAAAATTTAAAAGATATAAACCTTCAATATGGATTCTTTTTTTTTGTTTTTCTTTTTTTTAGTATTATAACATTTTATTTTTTTTTATTATTTTAATTTTTTAATTATTTTTTATTAAAAAAATGTCATTGAAGAATTTATCAAAGTTTATTTTAAATTAAATCAGAAGATTATAAAATATAAATCTAAAACTTATATCTATCAAATGAAAATCAATACTATTATTATTATTATTATTATTATTAAGCTAATTGTAGATTTTGAAAAATTATAAAAAACAATTATAATAAGTTCCCAATAAATCCATTATTATTTTTAGATTTGAAAAATCGGAATCAAAATTTGTATTATAAGTTATATTATAATATTTTATAATAAAATTTTTATAAAAATTAAATCTAATATTCTATTTCCAATTATTTTGTTTTTTATTCATTTTTCTTTATCAAAAATAACAAAAATCGATTTTTATAATTTTATAATTAATTTATAGAATTTATTAAAAGTTAATTTATAGATTTAAAATATAATTCAAATTCAGTTCTGAAAATTTCAGATTTTTTGCAATTTTATTAATTGAAATTTCAATGATTGAAATTGGAATTTTTGTTAATATAAGATTTATATATAAATTCAAAAATCTTGAAAATCTTTAATAATTTTTTTAAAATTTTAATATTAAATTTAATCAAACAAATCAATTTATTTCAAAATTAATTAATAATTATCAAATTGATAATAAAATAATAATTATTAATTATCTTTTGTAAAATTAATATAAATAATTAATTAAAATTAAAATATTTAAAAAAGACTATAATTCATTTTCAATGATTTTTTTTTATTAAAAGTTAATTCAAACTTTAATAGTTTGTGATATAAAAAAATAATTCATATTGAAAATGATAAATTTTAATTTCGGCTTTTTGAAACTAAAAATAAAAATAGATTCGTTTTGTTTATAATGATCATTTTTTATATTTCTTAAGATCTATTCAGAGATTTTTTTTTAAAGGTTGATTTAATCGAGATTTCTGTATCTTGTACGATCCGGTATCTTGTATGCATTTTGATTTATTAAAAAGCGTTTTATAAATTCAATTAATAAAAAACTTGTAAATGTATTTTTTTGAAATTTTTTATGAAAATATTTTATAAACTTTTTGATACTTTAAAAACATTAAATTTGAAACAATTATATTAATATTATATAAAAGAAAACTTTTTTTATATAAATATTTCAGAATATATCAATGAAAATTAATTTTTTTCTAAAAATTATTAAATTGTTATATTATTTAATCAAATTACTATTTTGAAAATCCTAATTTTATACTAAATATATAAAATTATAAAAGATAAAATTTTGATTTTTCAAAAAGATTAATAATAATAATAAATTAATAATGAAAAATTAACTTTACATTTTTTTTGAAATTTAATTTTTAAAAAAATAATAATATTAATATTTTATTTGAATTTAAAAAAATTTCCAAATTTAATTATTATTAAAATAAATATTAAATTAATAAATATTACAAATATCTTTGTTTTAAATATTATCAAATATTTAAATATTAAAATAATAAAATATTTAGATTTCAATATATTTTATATTTTTTTAAATAAAAATTTGAAATATTTTATTCTATTGGAATTTGATTAAAAAACTTAAAAAGCTTTGAAAAAATTTAATTAAAAATATATAAAGAATAAAATTGAATTTTTGAAAATTATATTATATTTATTAAATAATTGAAATGTTTCTCAAATTGTAAAATTCTTTAAGTATTATAATTAATCATTTTAAATTGAATTTTTATTAATATTTAAATAATTAAATTTTTAAAAGAATTATTTAAAAATCAGAATTTAATAACATTTTTTTAAAAAAAAAAGAATTTTTCATTTGAATTTATTACATATATAAATAGAATTAAAATGTTTTATAAAAATAATTTAGAATTATTTTTTTATTTTTTTTTAAAGATATTTAATATAAAGATTTTAAAAAATATTTTTAGATCTTAATATAAACTTTAAATTTTAAGATTTTTGAAAAATTTAAAATGATATAATAATAATAAAAATATCAAAAAACAATTCAAATTAATTATAAAATCTAAAAATAGATCTTGATAAATTTATTGAAGAAATATTAATTAAATTATTATTTTAATATAATTAAATTTTAAAATTATCAGATTTGTTAGAAAATGAATAGTGTAGAAGTAATAGTATTATTAGATATAGATTGAATTAAAAATCTAAATTACAATAATAATAAAATTGAAGATATTCCCAATTATAATCTGTATATTATAATAATTATATGATTTCAATTTTAAGTTTAAAATGATTTTAATTTCAATATTTCTTTATTAAAAGTATTTTATTGATTCTTTGTATTATTAAATCTAGTATTTTCTTGAATCTTTTAAATAATCTTTATATATAATTTTGTTATTTCATCGATAATTATATTATATATATTAATATAATTAATAACAATCTTTTCTTTTTTTATTAGATTTCTAATGAAATAATAATTGATATTTATATATTTGGATTTTTTGTATAATTATAAATTCTTAATTAAAATTGAAGTATTTTAATTGTTTTTCGATATTTGGATTATATTTCTTTTTTTTCGATATAATTTGATTTGAATAAATCTTTAAATATTTGAATAATTCATTTTTTTTATTTGATAAATATTGTTATTATAATATATTCAGTTTTTGTACTAGAAATTATTATAAATATTTGTTTTTATTAATTTATAGTATAAACTTTTTATAAAATATTATAATTCTTTTTGAGATACTTTTTTGATTTTGTTTATTATTAATTTAATCTATATTTATATATATTTTTATTATATTATTTAATATATTATTTAATATATTATATTTCCTACAAATATCAAATTATATTCTTTTTGATTCGAATTATAATTTTTATTTGATTATTAATTATAAATATTTCATTAAATTCTTTAAAACTATATTATAATATTTTGTTAATTTTGTTATAAATTAAAAGAGTTTTTCAATTACAAATATTATATTTGATTTAATACATATTATTGAATAGATTATATTTTTTATTGTTTATTAATATTTATTTATATTTATTAATTTATTATTATTGTTTATTGATTAAAGATATATATAATTTATTATTAATATTTTTTGATTTGATATTGTTTATAAATGATATTGAATTTATTCAATATAATATTAAAATATTTTTTTTGATTTATAATTAATATATATACTTTTTTATTATAAATGATTTTAATATTTAAGATCTTATTTTTTTTTTTTTAGATTTTTGATATTGAAATATATTGATAGTTTTTCCTCAAATTGTTCAATTTATAATTTCTAATATAATACAATAATAATATCATTAATATATATTAATAATATTATATTATAATCTTGAAATATATATAAATACAAATCAATTAGATTTTATACAAAATCTATTTTCAAAAATTCCATTTTCAATAATGAACTTCAATCTTTTTGGTTTATTTTAGTTTATATAAATTTTGCAATATTTTCAATATATAATTTTTTCGATTTTAATTTTCTATAATAATTCGAAATAGATCTTCTTTTTAAAATAATATTTTATAAAAATATTTTTAATATCAAAATAAAAACATTTCAAATCTTTTTTAATAATAATAATAAAGAAAAATCGAAGTATATTCAATTTCATTATAATCTTTTTTTTAGTATTTAATTAAATTTTTAAATTATTAATCCTGTTTTGAATTATTTAATTTTATTATTTTTTGTTTTGACTATATATATTTATTTTGTAAAAATTAAATTGTTTTTTTTAGAAAATATAAATTCTTTTCAAATATTATTCTAAATTAAAGAATTGATTTTTTTAAAATAATCTTTTTTATTCTATAATATATTTTCGATTCGATATTATTTTATTATAGATTCTTAATATTTTAACTTTTAGAATCTTATTAATTCAATATATTATATTTTTGTTATTAATTTTATTTTAAAATAAAATAACAAAATCGATTACAATTTTGTTTTTGATATAAAGATTTATTATATAAAAACTTGAGATTACAATTATTATATATTTATTATTTTTGTAGATTTTGGTTTTTATTGTTATTATAATTAATACTTTTATAATTTTATTATATTATTATTTATCAAAATTCTTTTTTATTTTTATTTTCTTTTTATATTAAATATTTTAAAGGATTTATATTATATTTTATTTCGTTTTTTTATTTTTTAAGCAATTATATATCAATTATAATTTCTAATTTCGTAAAAATAGATTCGTTAATAGATTTTAAAACTATTTTAAAATATATTTTAAATAACGTGGTTTATCAGCAGTCCGCCCATATCACTAGTCCGCCCACTTTTTGGCCATTTCCAACTCTTCCACTTCAATACGCGTTTTATCAATAATTACTTATGGAAACTCATTCTAAAGAAGTACGAATTATCTTAGCTATTGAAGCTATTAAACTTAATCCACAATTCTCAATTCGGAAAGTGGCAAACCTTTATAATATACCTCGATCTACTTTGAGGGATAGAATTAAAGGTTGTACTAATATGGCTGATTATCGACCAAAAGGTCATAATTTGACCAAACTAGAAGAGGAGGTGCTTACCCAGTATATAATCGATATAGATGAGAGAGGGTTTGCACCTAAATTAAGTGGTGTAGAAGATATGGCGAATTATATCCCCGAATCGCGGGGTGCGAAGAAGGTTGGAAAGCTCTGGGCTCATCGCTTTGTTAAACGATGCCCAGAATTAAAGACGCGTTTTAATCGCGTTTATGACTTTCAAAGGGCTCTCTGCGAAGATCCTAAGCTTATTGAAAGGTGGTTTCAAGTGGTATTGAATATGCGAGCGAAATATGGTATTCAAGATTGCGATTTCTACAACTTCGACGAAACCGGCTTTATGATGGGTATAATATGCCCTGGAATGGTTGTAACTAGTTCTGAACGAAATGGTAGAAGCAAGGCAATACAACCAGGCAATCGAGAATGGGCTACAGCAATTATATGTGGTAATGGAGAGGGTTGGACTATACCTCCATTCTTGGTGGTGCAAGGGCAATATCACCTTTCTAATTGGTATACCGAAAGCGGTTTTCCTGCAGATTGGGCTCTTAAACCTACTTCCAATGGATGGACGAATAATGAGACAGGGCTAGAATGGTTAAAGCATTTCGATAAACATACTATTCATCGAAGAAAGGGCAAATATCGAATGTTAGTGCTGGATGGACACGAAAGTCATGAATCAATACCTTTTCAGTCATATTGCAAAGCAAATGATATAATATGCATAAAGCTACCAGCGCATTCTAGTCATTTAACTCAACCATTCGATGTTGGATGTTTTAGTGTCCTGAAACGCTCGTATGGTAGTCAAATTGATGGATTTATCAAGGCATATATCAACCATATCTCTAAGGTTGAATTCTTTATAGCTTTCAAAGCTGCATATCAACAATCAATTACATCTCAGAATATAAAAGCTGGGTTTCGAGGAACTGGATTAATACCATTTAATCCTGAAGCTGTACTCTCAAAGTTAGATATTCGAATTCATACACCTACTCCCCCCCCTCTCAATATAGATCCTTGGATCTCTCAAACACCTCACAACCCAACTGAAGCTCTTTCTCAATCAACTTTAGTAAAATCTCGAATAAGTCGTCATCAATCAAGCTCTCCTACACCTATATTCGAAACTGTACTAGCTCTAGCTAAAGGTACAGAGAGATTAGCACATGAGAATACACTTTTAAGTGCAGAAAATCGTACACTTCGGAAGGCAAACGAGGCATTAAGCAAACGTCGACGCGCAAAAAAGATTCAATTACGTCAAGGAGGAGTGCTTACTGGACAAGAGGCTCTTGATATATTATCTCAACAAGAGGTTGATGTTCAGATTCAACGCGACGAGCGTCAAAAGAGGGGGAATTCTAATGGGGAAGCATCTTCTAGTCGATGCTGTAGTACATGTGGGAGAACTGGTCACAATTCAAGAACTTGTCAAAATAGTATAATAGACCCTAGATTATTAGATTCTTAATAGTTTCAATCAATTGATTGAGTAGTTGTTGAATAATACAAAATTGAAGTGGTTGAATAGTGAAAAAGTGGCGACCCGGTGATATTGGCGACCCGATGATAAACCACGTTATAGATTCTAGATTTATAAAAATAAAATTTTGTATTAGAATATCTTTTATAATAAATTCGATTGATATAATATCGTTTAATATTATTTTTTATTTGTTTATTAGATATTTCTGTTTTCATTTTTATTATATAATAATATAAATATATCTAATATTATTGATTTTAATTTTATAATAAAAACAATAAAAGTATTTAATATAATTATCATTTTTGAATAAATATTAGATTGGAATTTGGAATTCTAGATTATAATTATATATATATTTATTATAATCATATTAATTTTGGTATATTTCGATTTAAAATATGTTCAGAATATATATATTATTAAATATTCATCAATAAATACTTCGTTATTATTATTAAATATTATATAAATATATAATAATATATTTATTTTGTTTTTCAAATATTCTGATTTCAATTCGATATTATAATATCGATAAAATATAATTGTATTATCAATTATTATTATAAATCTTATAATTGTTATATATTCATTTAATATTTTTTCAATTATATAATATTTTTTTTTCTTTCAATTGTATTTTTATTTATTTAAATTATTATTTGTAATTGTTTTGATCGAGTTTTGATAAGTTAATCAAATTCGATATTTTAGAAATTATCTTATTTGTTGATTATAAAATGATTTTTCAGGATTTTTTAAAATAGATTTTAAAAAGTATATAATAAATAGTTTCGATATAATACAAATTGCTTTTTGTTTTATATTTTTAAATTATAAATTGTATTATTATTCAACTTTGTTTTAATAATATTATATAAAAACTCTAATCTTTATTTTATTTTATTTTTATTAATTATACTGATTTTTGTTCGATTTGTTTTGTTTTTTAATCATTATTATATAACCGGGATTTTATAATCTATTAGGAAATAAATAGTATAAAAATAATAATATTATTAGATATAGATTAAACTAAAAAACTAAGTTATAATAATAATAGAATTAAAGATATTCCTAATTATAATCCATATATTATAATAATTATATGATCCCAATTCTAGGCTCAAAATGACCTTAATTTCAACAAGATTGATATTTTAATTCAAAAATTTTATATTTTCTATTTTATATATTATTAATTCTATATATCAATTTTCTTATTATTATAATAATTATTTAATTTTTAATATATTTTTATTCAATAAATAAAAAACATACAAGATACTGGTTTGTGCAAGATATAGGGATCTCGGTTATATATTTTATTCTAATACTAAAATATTGAATATTTTTTATAAATAATCTAAATAATTTATAAATTATTAATCTAAATATAAATATTCTAAATATTTTTAATTTAAATATTTTTAATTTCTATATAAACAATTTCAATATTATAAAAATTAAAGATCGAAATATATACGTCTCAATAATATATTGTAAAAAGAGGAAATAGAAAAGGATTATTGAATAGATTATATTGTAGTTATTATTTTAAAGGTAAAATAGATTTTACAATAAAATACAAAAGTAATAATATAATAAATTGATTATTATAGAAAGGAGAAACAGAAGTTTCTTCTTTTATAACTAATTATTAAAAATTATATAATTGGTATGATTATGGATTTTTATATAGATAATCTAAAATATCAATTTTCTTATAATATTAATGATTTAAATAGAAATATTTTAAATATAAATAATCTGGATATAAATCTTAATTGAAATAATATAAATAATTCAAATATAAACAATCTAAATACAATATATATAAATAAATATAAATAATTTTTAATAAAAATCTGAATTAATAGAATATAAATAATCTAAATATTAATAATTTAAATAATATAAAATATTTTGAGATTTCTTATTTTTTTTATTATATCCTTGATTTATTGAATCAATCAGAATCGTTTTTTAAATTTTCAATTTTCAATTGTACAATCTTTAATAATATGACCCTACAATCTTCAATCTCAATTTTTTTATTCAAACATTTTGTTAATTATTATTTTACAATTATTGATTGTAAAATGATTAAAATTAAATTATTAAAAAACCTTCAATTGATAATATATTATTTTACTTTTAAATATAATCTTATTAATTTTTTTAAAGTATAATATTGATTGATAATATTGATTATTTTTAAAAAGTTCTTATATAGATTTATATATTTTTCAAATCAATTCAAATTAATAAGAATCGAATTATAAAAAATATTTTAAAATATATATTAGAATTTATAATTAAAATACTAAATTTATATAAACTTTTTTAATATTATAAAAATCTTTTCAATAATCTCTTTTATTTTAAATTTAAAAATTTGAATAAAGTATATATATTTGACAATTTTTTGATATAAAAATAAATTTTCAATATTATTATAAATTGATTAATATTATAAAAAAGATTTTATTTCAAAATTATATATTTTTATTCATTTTTTATAATTCTTTTTCAATAAAAATTTGAAAATGTTTTATTTTATTTGAAAATATTTTAATTTCAATAAAAGTTTGAAGAGAACAATAAATTTATTGAAAATGTATTATATTCTAATACTAAATCAAATAAAATAGATTTTATATAATCTCTAAATAATCTAAATACAAATAATTCAAAAATAAAGAATCCTAATCTGAATAATCTAAATATGAATAATCAGAGTATAAATTTTAATTAATATTATATATTGAATAATTTTTCAATCAAATCAATTTTTGATGTTCAATTCATAATATTAAAGTACAGTACCTATCCACTTATATTAGCCGATACTTAATTTCATATCAAAAACCATCAAATTATATAGTTTTCATTCGAATATTGTAATATAACAAAAAATAATTAATTAAATTTTTTCAAATTATAAAAAAGATTTATATAAAGATTATATAAAATAAATTTTAAAATCTGAAAAAATTAATCTATTGAATAATAACAATTTTAATTTTAATTTTTTTATATTCTTTTTTATAAAATTAAATTAAATTTATTGTAATAATTTTCGATTTCGATTATATAGTTTAAAAAAATCATAAAATTAAATTACAAATTTTTAATTATTATTTTATATTAAAATATTATAATTTAAAAATCTAAAAATATTATTTTATTATTTTTATAAAAATAATTGTTTATTAAAATAAATAAATTTTAATATAAAAAGTATTTTTATTAATATAAATGGTGTATATAAATTTAATATTTCATTTTTTAGATTATTTCCTTTTTCGGATTATTTTTTATATTAAAAACTATTATTTTAGATTTTTTATAAATTTAAAATTAATTAATAAAATTCATTAAAATTTGATTTAAAAATTTATTTTATGAATAAATTCAATTTTAAATATTTTAGATTTTTGATAATCTTATAAATTGAAATTATAGTTTTTTTTAAATATATAAAATTTATTTATAAATTCCAAAATTTTAAAAAATTGTAATAATTTTGAAACAAAATCTTTTAAATATAAAATTATAATTTAAATTAAATTAATTTATTGATTATTGAAATATTAATAATTGAAATTTTTATTTGTAATAAAAAAGAAATGATTTAAAAACAGAATAATTGGAAAATAAAATATTAGATTTTTTTTTATTAGTTTTTTATTTAATTATTATTTTTAAATATATAAATATTTCCTGTTTTTATTTTTATAATAATTTCAAAAAAAAAAATCAATTTTATATTAGATTTTCATTTATATAAAATCAATTTATTTAAATATATATTTATATTTATTGGGAAATAATTTATTTAATTTTTTTGAAAGAAATTATTGTTTTAATATAATAATGAAATTTCTTAGAATCAATTCTCCAAAATCTTCTTCAATTTTGAAATAGATTTTTTTTATAAATTAAACTTTTTGAAAAAAAATCTATTTATATTTTAATATATATATATATATATATTTTATCAATAATATAATTTAGATTTTAATAATAGAATACAAAAATTGAATTTTTTAATATTATAAAAAATATTTTGAATTTTCCCAAATAAATATTTATTTTTTAATTATAAAAGAAAAATTTTTTATCTTTAAATTATATTTAATTCTTTTAAAAATAAAATATTAATTAATCTTTTTTGAAAGATTTTTATTTATTATCATTTTTGTATTTCAAAATAACAAATAATAAAATTGTAAAAAATTCAAACTTGTAAAAAGTTATTAATATATAAATAAATATTAAATCTCAAAATTATAAAAAATATTCTTCAAAATAAAAGAATTATTGATAAATCTAATATTTTATTTTAGATTATTTTATATTAAAATTTATTATTTTTAATTATTAATGATTCTATATTTAATAAATCAAATTTGATAAAATTTATATTCTAAATTAACAATACAATTTTGATTTCTTTTTAATAATGTTTTGGATTTTTTGTAATTTTATTGATCAAAATTTAACAAATCAAAATGATGATTTTTTAGAAAAAAATTTACAAAAAAAATCATTTCTATTTTTTTTAAAAAAAAAGAATTTGGAAATGAAATATAAAAGATATTTCTTTTTAATAACGTAACTTGACTAGAAGTGGGTCATGTCATGATATGGGTCAGGTACCTTTACACCAAATTTTGTATATAAAGGTACTTAGAACGACTTTTTATATCTCTAGAAACACTAGAGATATAGTTTCAATATTTTGCAGTATGATATATTCAATATAAATATTTAATATGACAAAGTATTATATAGAGATAAAATTGTTTAATAAAGATATTAAAGTTTCTTTCAAATTTTCAATTTTGCCTAACAAAAATTACTATGGGAATTTTTAAAATCGTATTAATTCAAGAACAAGATTCTCAACAATTGTTTTATAACTTGAATACTATATTTCTATTAGATATTAAACCACATTATCAAAGGTTTAAATTTTATCTTTAATATTTGTAGAGTTATAAAAGTCGCTCTAAGTACCTTTATATACAAAATTTGGTGTAAAGGTACCTGACCCATATCATGACATGACCCACTTCTAGTCAAGTTACGTTATTAAAAATTGATTTTTTTTAAAAACAAAAATTAATATATAAATATTAATTATAATTCAAAACGAATCGTTTTTGAATAAATATCTTTTTGAAAAATTCAATTAAAAATAAAATAATTTTATAATAATCTTATAATAATCTGTTTATAATCTGTTTATAATCTTTTAATAATTTTTTAATAATCTTTTAATACTTTTTCAATATTTTTAATTAAACAAATTGTTTTTGATTTTTTTAATAAATATAATTTTATAATCAAAAATAATCATTTTAAATCTTCAAATTATTATTTAAATAATTAAAAAACAATTTTTGAATTTGAAAATATATAAATTTAATATCTTTTTTTTAAATTAATTCTTTTTATTATTTTATTATAAAAGAATTTTATTTTTAATTATCAAAAATTTATTTAAAAAAGAAAATTTGAATTTATTTCATAATTATAATCTAAATATAGAAACCTTAAATTATTTTTCATTTAATTAATTAAAAGAAATTATAATTATATCTTTTTATTTATGTATTTAAAATTTTCTTATAAATTTACAAATCTTCAAAATCTTTAATAATTTTTGAAAAAATAATAATAAAAAAGAAATTAAATTTTTTTTATAGAATTCCAATATTAAAATTGATTAAATAACAAATTTATTTTTTAAAAAAATTTATACTTATTGTTATATTTTCTATTTAATTAATATAAATAATTAATGAAAATTTAAATTCTTTTTAATATATTTTATTATTTTTAATCATTTCAAAGAATTAAAATTTTCTTTTTTTTTATTTGAATTAATAAAATAACAAAATATTTGAGATTTTGAAATTTGAATCTTAATTATATTATAATTTTATAACTCTAATTAATTAATTAATATTGATTATTAAAATATTGATAAATAAAAATTTATCTTTTGATATAAAAAAAATCCGAAAATAAAAAATTCTAGATTTAAAAATTTCTTTTTTTTCGAAAATTGATTCAAAATATCGATTTATAAAATATAATTATTTATTCAAAAAAATATATATAATCAAAATTGAAATATAGAATTATTTGAAATTTCTTAAAATTTCATTTATTATTTTATAAAATGTTTTTATTTTTTGTGACTTTTTTTAAAATCTTAAAAATTTTTTAATTAAAGTTTTCATTAATAAAGTTTTCAAAATCATTAATAAAACAAATATTTAATCTTTTTCAAATTATAATATTTTCAATTAGATATTATAATATAAAATATAATATAATATATAATTAAAAAGCATCAATAATATTTCAAAATTATTCTTTTTTCAATTGAATAATCAAAATAAATAAACAAAAGTATTATAGATATTGATTAATATATTATAAAATAAACATTTCTTATATTTATTATTGAAAGAATTCAAATATAATATAACATTATTATTAATACTTTCTATAATTATATTTAATAAATTCTTCATTATATTTTTCAAATTTTATATTTTGTATATCAATATATATATTTTAAAACATTTTTTATAATCGATTCTTATTAATTTGAATTGATTTGAAAAATATATAAAGTTTGTATAAAAACTTTTTGAAGATAATCAATAAAGAATATTAATTAATATTATATTTGAAAAAATCGATAAAATTATATTGAAAATATAATAATATATTATCAATTAAAAGTTTTTTAATAACTCAATTTTTATGATTTTATAATTAATGATTATAAAATAATAATTAATTAAAGATTTGAATGAAAAATTGGAAATTCGAGATTGAAGATTATAGAGGTTTAAAGATTGAAAAATTAAAAAATGATTTTGATTAGTTTAATAAATCAAAGATATAATAAAAAAAAGAAGTTTTAAAATATTTTATATTATTCTTTTCATTTTTCGAAAACAAAAGTATTTTGAATATCAATTATAAATTTAAATCTAAAAAATATTACATTTTTTATATTTTTATAATTAATATTTATATTTAGATTATATTCAAAGATTGGGTGGAAGTGCCTCTATATTGACTATATTACTACGCGTGTAGATCATCTTGATCCTCTCTTACTGCTCTCGGAGGGGACCAATATGCCTGTCTATGGTTCGTCTAATCTAGCCTGTTTAGGTAACCGTATTACTAATCACGATACGTGATTAGTACCGGTAACTCTATTCCTTTTAACAGATTATTTTAATTTAAATTGTTTTAATTTATTTATATTTAAATATTAATATTGTAATTATTAATATTGTAATTGTTTGTATTTAATTTATTAATATTTAAATTGTTTATATTATTTTATTTAAATTTTATATTTAGATTATTAATATTTAAATTATTTATATTTAATTTTTTTATTTAAATTTGATTATCATTAAAATTATATGAAATCTAATTTATATTTTAATATGTAATTTTATATATAGATTATTTCTTCAAAGGAGAGAAAAGTTTGAATAATTTCAAAATTATTCAATTAAAAAGTTTTGAAATATAAATATTTGATAAATTATATAATATAAATTGATTATAGACTTTAAAAAATATGAAAATAATTATAATAAATCTTTAACGAATTTATTGTTATTTTTAGATTTAAAAAACCAAAATCAAAACTTATTTTATATATTTTATTTTGATTATTTTTCAAATTTATAATATCGAAATTAAAAAATACGAAAACAGAAAATATAAATTTTAATTATTATAATAAATAAATAAAAATAAATTTCAAAATCTTTAATTAATCTTTTTTTATAAAGTATTTATATAAACTTCAAATTTCAAAATCTTAAACAATCTTTTTAAAAAATTATTAAAATAAAATATAAATTCTTTTCAAGATTTGAAATAATCATTCTTCAAAATCTTATAATTAAAATAAAAATAATTTATTTAAATTTTTTAAAATCTTTTATTTTAAAATATCAAAATATCAAAATATTAATTAATTGAATTTTTCAATATTGAAATTTAATTATTTCATTTATATATTTTAATAATAATAAAAATTATATTGTTAAACTTGAATTCCTTTTAAATCTAATATTTTACTTTTCAATTATTTTTACTTTCTGAATATTTTTCTTTATCAAAAATAACAAAAATCGATTTTTAAAACTTTTCTATTTATTAATATAATTTAATAAAATTTGAATCAAAGATTTAATATATAATTATTAATTGATTTTGAAAATTTTAAATATTTCGCAATTTTATTATTTAAAATTTGAACAATTGAAATTGCAATTTTCTATTTTTATAAGATTTATATACAAATTTGAAAATTTTGAAAACCTTGAATAACTTTTGAATAAAAATAGCTTAAAATAAACTATAAATTTTTTAGAATTCTAATACTAGAATTGATTAAATAAATCAATTTATTTTAAAAAATAATATAAATAATTAATTAGGATTAAGATATATAAAAGAAATTTATGGTTTATTTTTAATCATTTTTATTAAAAAATTATTTTAAGTTTCAATAGTTTTCAGATTTTTATATAAATTTTATATAAATAGAAAATCATAATTTCAATTAATAAAATTGCAAAAGATCTGAAATTTTTAGGATTGAATTATAATTATATAATAAATTCATAATTCAAATTGTAATCGATTTCATTTCTTAATTATTGAAATATTAATAACTAAAAATGAAAATTTCTGATGTAAATAAATATCCAGAAAGTAAGGTGTCTGGAAAGTAAAGTATTAGATTTATTTATTTATTTATTTATTTATTTGAAGGTATTTATATTATAATAAACAAATATTATTTTATTTTAGAAACTTATTTATATTTCAATTTTACAATCAAATTTGTATAATACAATCAATAAAATCAAGTATTTTCATTATTGATTTCAACGAAATAAAATTGTTTTTTATTTCAAATGAAAAATAAAATAAAATTGGATTTTGATAATGATAGTATTATATTTCAAATAATTATTCGAGATTATTTTGAGATATATTATATTAATTTTGATAGTATTATTATATAATGTTAAAAAGAATAGAAGTTACCGGTACTAATCACGTGTCGTGATTAGTAATACGGTTACCTAAACAGGCTAGATTAGACGAACCATAGACAGGCATATTGGTCGCCTCCGAGAGCAGTAAGAGAGGATCAAGATGATCTACACGCGTAGTAATATAGTCAATATAGAGGCCACTTCCACCCAATCTTTGAATATATAAAATAATATAGATTTTTGTAACAATTATATAAATTTTGTTGTAAAAGTTAAAGTATAAAATAAATTTCCAAATAAAATAACATTCGTCTAATATAATACAAATACTTTTAAATAACAATTAGAATAGAACTATCTAAAAGTTCTAGACTTTACTCATCGTACAATACTAGAGGCCTGCGCCCCCCGGACCCCTGGCTTTTTGAGAAAGTTTAATAAAAATTTAGATTTTAGAAAAGTTTATTAAATATATATTAGAGTACAGGCAGAAAGAGGTTTACTGTCACGGTGTCAATCACGTGAGCAGTTGATCCTATCCGATAGGACCAAGATAGGCGCTCGCGCCGGTGCGCAAGTGAGCTAGTGCCCGATCGGGCTAGCTTACTTGCGAAAAGTCTGTATATCTTCAACCAGGAAGATCCTGTATCGTAGCTCTTCGAGCTACGTCTTAATCCTTAATCTGAACCTATTATCTGAATCAATATAACTTTGCCAAATTAGGGCAAAGTTACTAGAGCCCTATTCTGCCTGCCTGCCCCGTGATATTTACCCTTTTAATAAAATTTATTGTAATAGATTTAATAGATTTAATAGATTTAATAGATCAAATATATCAAATATATCAAATAAGTCTAGGTTGAATAAACCTAGATTGAATAAGCCTAGGTTGAATAGATCGAATAGGTCGATGTTACGAGGGTTGCCGTCTAGATCACGTGGAAGTGCTCTAGGCTCTCGAGGTGGTTTATAACTAGGCGTCAAGCAGGGACTTTAAGTAATGACAATAAAGGTATGCAATTCGTAACTAATAGTAGAGTATACTAAATGATTGATCTTGAGCACGAAGCTCTACAATAAGGGAATCCCTTCTAATTATATAGAACCTCATATTCCTTGGATCACCTAGGATCACCAGTGATCTGTAGTGATCTTGGATCACCTTGGATCACCAGTGATCCTGAGTGATCTAGCATAATTGTTTATATGCACTGATGGTGCGTGCGTATGAGTTCTTAGGGTAACCGAAATCCCATAGTAAATTGAGCGAATCGAAACCGATTTGCACATAGCCCAAGCTTACAAAAACAAGTCAGCTGTTACCATCGTAACAGTCGACGATCGAAAAAAGCTCTAAGTCAGAATATATCTAAGATATGTATGGTGTACATGGCTAGTAATGCCAAGAGAAATATTATTTGAATTATTATCAATTGAAACATTCAGATCGCGATTCATTGTATAAACCAATCAAATCACAACCAATGAGTAGTTGTTAAACGAATTTGAATTTTATAATATATATCCCTTAACTACAGAAATAGAACTTCAAAAGCGATCTGTATATTCATTCTAAAATAATAAAACCTAATTGATTTAAAACAATAGAAATAATATTTTGAAAGATATTTTCAAACAATGATTTTGAAATCAATTTATAATATTTTAATTTCGAAAAAAATAATCAAATTGAAAAATAGTATATATTGTGTTACGACGGGCTACACAACTACCATCACATGATCCAAATCACGCGATGGACCCTGCATATTCAGGGATACGAATCGTAGGTCCATACGAATCGTAGGTCCATACGAATCGAAGGTCCACAAACTCTCAGGATCCAAGAGATCCAGTAAAGGACGAAGGTCTATATAAGCAGGATGGTTTCCTTTGTGTAGAGCTTCGTGCTCAAGATCAATCATTTAGTATACCATACTATTAGTTACGAATTGCATCACACTATTGTCATTACTTTAAGTCCCTGCTTGACGCCTAGTTATAAACCTACCTCGAGAGCCTAGAGCACTTCCACGTGATCTAGACGGCAAACCTCGTAACATATTGTTAAAGTGAATGGTTCCTGCGTAGCACGTGCACAGGGCACTAGTCCTATTAGGACTAGATTGAGAAGCTCTCTGTAGGAGAGCTTTGCACTTCCGTAGAACTTAGAAGAGTGATTAACATACTAGACCAATATTACCTCAGTTCTGCCCTATCAGTGTTACGAGGTTTGCCGTCTAGATCACGTGGAAGTGCTCTAGGCTCTCGAGGTAGGTTTATAACTAGGCGTCAAGCAGGGACTTAAAGTAATGACAATAGTGTGATGCAATTCGTAACTAATAGTATGGTATACTAAATGATTGATCTTGAGCACGAAGCTCTACACAAAGGAAACCATCCTGCTTATATAGACCTTCGTCCTTTACTGGATCTCTTGGATCCTGAGAGTTTGTGGACCTTCGATTCGTATGGACCTACGATTCGTATGGACCTACGATTCGTATCCCTGAATATGCAGGGTCCATCGCGTGATTTGGATCATGTGATGGTAGTTGTGTAGCCCGTCGTAACAATCAGCTTCCCACTATTCCCTGTGTAAGGTCATTCCTTTTAACATATATTATTATATTCAAAATTTCAATATTATAATTATATTAATTAAATTTTTAATTATAGAATAAAAAAAGATTTTGTATAAAATTAAAAGAATTCTAATAATTTTATTGATTAATAAGATTCTAATTAAACAAATGAAGTTTATTTCTATAATTAAAAAGATAAAATATAGACTATTTGTCACGGAAATCTAATCAACTCACGTGATCCCACGTGAGTTGATCGTGTAGAGCCACCGCTTGGGGAACTCTCTCTACTTGATCTATGGTATATTACCATTGGATCATACCGCTCTTTTAATCTTTTGATCAACTTACTCAATCTAGATGATTATCGGCTAGATAGACTCTATGTTTTCCTATATATATATAATCCTTGATTATGTTGATCAAGAACAAGTCTATTCATCTAATTAATACTTTTATATTATTGTATCATCTATTCTTAATTGTTACGATAGTAACAATTGACTAATTAGGAGAGCTTAGGCCTTGTGCAAAAGCGATCAGATTTCATCGAATTAATATGTGATCTGGGTCACCTTAAGATCGTATGTGCACGCACTGTCAGAAAACACGTGACTTGGAGCTTTTGGAGCTTGAGGATCCAAAAGGATCCAAGGGAGCCTTGGAGCTTAGGATCCAGAAGGATCCAAGGGAGCATGAATATCTATATAACCAAGATGGATTCCCTTTGTATAGAGCTTCGTGCTCAAGATCAATCATTTAGTATACCATACTATTAGTTACGAATTGCATCATATTATTGTCATTACTTTAAGTCCCTGCTTGACGCCTAGTTATAAACCACCTCGAGAGCCTAGAGCACTTCCACGTGATCTAGACGGCAAACCTCGTAACATTAATCTCTTTATATGCTATATAATCAAACTATCCGTGATACTATTATTATATAAGTTCACCTTTTCAACAAAGCGCCTGTTCCCCTCATTAACTCTTCACTCAACTGATCACTCTAATACATATTACCTCTCAAAACCGCAAAACACAAACCCAACATACAGTGCAAGAGCGCTGACGCTCAGTTAACCAAACAGCAATCCACCCCCGCTCTCCCCCATTCCAGTCAAGGGATCAAAGCCTTCATCGAGCCTACTCACCCGGGAACCAAGCCCCACCCTAACAACAACCCAGATCAGACATGCCCTTTTACTATAAGAGGAGGATCATACACGCAAAGGAGCGAACAGCCCCTGGCATTGAAGTTAAACTGTTAAATTTGGCTGCGACGATCACGCCGCTTAAAAGCTCCTTATCTTAGCACGTCTCAATACCCCAAGGGAGGTTCGAAGTAGACGTTAATCAATATAAATAAATAAATAAAAATAAATATTATTATATAAGAATATATAATAAAATTTTTAAAAAGAGTAAACCTTCAATAAACAAGATATCTTTATAAAAGAGTATCCTTACAAAGAGGTTTTATTATATTAATAACAATAGAATGATCTTTTAAAAAATACTATGACTAATCAAAACATAGCCGAATTCTCCTCGCTCATGATTTTTCCCCATACAATATGGCCTGTATTTTACAGATCCGTGTTCCACCCGTTTCCTCGTCCCATACTAACTGAAAACCATCATTGAACTTACCCTCGTAGCTAGCAAAAATTTATCATTGCACTGAGGGAAGAGAGAACAGGTCAGTGCTCACGTGATATCATTCAAGTCTTTCACGGAGTTCCCCACGGAGTCCCCACGAGCCTCACCTTTGTATGCGATGCCTTCCGACCCTCTCACGTACGTTTGTACCTGCAACCAGCCTGGTCTCGTTCTTCTCTTCTATCGCTACTTTACCTCTCCGCCCCAACTCCCTTCCCAACACTACCCACTCACGACTCCTTCCCTTCAAGGCTTGCGTGATTTCCAAAAGTCAACATGCGAAACCTTAGGCCTTACCGGTAAAATCCGGGTTGCGAGGGAGGGCTTCAATATCACTGTTGCGGGTACGACATCGAACGTCCATTCGTATATCGAGTCGTGTATATCCCATTGGTCGTTTGCCGGGCTAGATCTATCTCTAACCAATGAAAAGGGAATTAATGAATTTTTCAAACCTACAAAAGGCTGTGCGTGTGTTTTCACGAATTTAAGTATCCGTATCGCGGATGAGATTACACCGCTGGGGATCACGAATTATGAGCCCAAAGATTGGAACACGGTGACTTATCTGAGTCCTGAGGAATTCCACAATATGATCGCTGCTGCGACAAATGGGGACGGAGAGAAAATGCTACTTGATATCCGCAATCACTACGAGTCACGAATTGGATATTTCGCGGCGCCAGAGGGGTCTGGTATCCAAACTGTGAAGCCACAGGTTAGGAGATTTTCGCAGTTCCCAGCATTTGTAAAGAGACATATAGATACCACTTCTCGTTCTTCATCCGAACACAAGAAAGATGAGAGTAATCCTGGTAAAACAATTTTCTCCTATTGCACAGGTGGAATTCGCTGTGAGAAAGCGACAAGGTGGATTGCAGAAAATGTGGAGCAAACCCCGCAAGACAAAATCTACACCTTGAAGGGAGGCATATCGGGATACGTGGCTTGGTTTGAAGGAGAGATGATGGCGGGCAGGAAGAAAGAGGATGAATGTTTATGGAAGGGGAGAGAATATGTTTTCGATGGAAGGGGTTCGTTGGGGCTGGGTAACACAAACGACAGGGAGAAGGTGGCGAAGTGCCATGGATGCGGGAAGGAGGAGGATAGAATGGGAAAATGTGACATGGAAGGATGTGAGTTAGTATTGGTGGTTTGCGAAGGCTGCGACGGTATCAAGTGCTGTAGTAGTTGTGGGGAAGTAGATGGAAGGGGGAGGAGAATGGTTTGCGACTGCGAAAGGGAAAGGGAACTTGGGCTATGGGGAAGCAAGGGTATGAGAGGCGTCAAAGGTGTTTTAGTAAAGCAAAATAATTTCGATGAACGGGGAAAGAGACAGGCTGTAACCGATAACATAGGTATTAGAGTCAAGATAATAAAACAAGACAGTTCGTAATTCATCGCTCCATACATTAAACAAGTTATTCTGCACCCGTTCAATAAAGTTCAAGTGGGCATCCCTGGTCGACACTCTTCTTGTGCATCTTCTCAACAATAACCTCTTTCGTCAGCTTCATCAACTGCTCGCCTAAATCTTCGTCTTGAGACAACTCGCTTCCTGGCTCGGGGATTGCTGGTGGACAGATATACAATCCACTTTTTTCCACCGCAGTACTGGCGTACAAGGTACTGACACAACCATCCCATTGATCTTTCTTCAAGGGCTTCATAAGGACAGACATGCCATACCCGAGTGTCGGATATGGTTCATGAATATCAACCTGCGACATTTTTGTCTCGACAAATCCGGGATGCACGGCGTTGACCAAGATTTTGGGATATTTGGGAGTGAGATGACGAGCCAAATAACGTGAATAGAGTATAGACGCCAACTTCGATCGTCCATATTGACCATTTGGACCTAAATCTGTGTTTAACTCATCCACACTTGCAAATTTGCAATCGCTCGGAGTGGCCTGATGGGCATTCGAAGACATGTTGACGATTCTGACGGTATGCCCATCCTCTGCTGTTTTTTTGAGAATTGGCAACAAGTGACTTGTGAGGACAACGTGACCGAAATGATTGACCGCCATATGTCTATCAAGACCATAGTCGGTAAGTTGATATGTCATGACACCTCGTGCAGCGAGATTGCACAGGATATCAATTCTCTCTGTGCTCTCGGATATTGTATGAGCGACCTTGCATACGGTCGGCCAATCGGACATATCACACTTGAGGAATGTGCATTTTTGGGCTGCCTCGAGTGAGATAGTCTTGGAGATATCCTCTACAGCACCATCATAAACTTCCTGGGATACAGCGATGATGAATAGCTTAGCGAGGTTGTTCTTCAAAAGGGTGTGTGCACAACCATAGCCGATACCTTCACTACCGCCAGTTATGACTGCCACCTTCCCGCTCTGGTCAGGGCAATCCTCGAGAGAGAACTGGTGCTCTGGTTTTGCAAGAGAGTGCCTACAAAGCATCAGTACATCAAACTAGACAAAGAACCACGGGAAACATACGTGCCCCCGACGTTCTCGGCGATGGTATTTTTAACTGTCTGCATGATACTGGTTGGGAAATGGAAATGGAAATGGAAATGGAATAGAGAATGAAGTCCACGGTGCGATTCTTTCATCTATTATACTCAGCGGAATCGCCCTTACGTCAATGTTGTATTGCAACTTTTCAAATATGTAAAGTCAATTATCATATTGTCATGATGTCACTACATACATACATCCTGGGGTGTTGGGGCGAACATGCCGTGGGGTAACAATCGTCTGAGTATACCGAAAGCATCCATCTGTGCCTTGTTAATATTATTATCCATACCACGGGCAGCTTAGTTCATCTGTTAATCTTGACACTTGTTTATTTAGGTAGTGTTTAGATGCGCAACGAGACTCCCATTGGTGCTATATCAGATAGTGAGAACAAATGAAAGTTAATCGCGCTTTGCCCCCAAATACTCCAACCAAGATCCTGTAAGTGGTAATTGTTTATTACCTGGAATTACTTCTTCGTGTCATGCTTCTTATATGTTGAGTCCGACCCGATCATCTCAATTTTCTATTCCTCGATATATTCTATTCCTCGATATATTCTATTCCTCGATATATTCTATTCCTCGATATACTTCTTCAGGTCTCTCAACCTCTCTTTTGCTGATTCAAGAACCTTATCCTCTTTGCATACCGCGAATCGCAACCAGTCCTCGCCAATATGAGCATTTTCATCTGTGTAAAATTCGGTCGGAGGAATAGCAGCTACGCCAACCTCCTGTATTAAAAACCAACTCAACTTGAAGTCTCTAGGACGATCTTTAACGTGGTCTGGAAATGGATAGTCGGAAGGTATCTTGACCTTCTTCATGTTCACCAAAACGAAATAACCTCCTTCCGGATCGGAAAAGGGAAGATCCAGCTCTTTCCAAATTTCGTTGAAAAGATCCATTTTACCTTTCATCTCAGTCACGGCCGAATCCCAAAAATTGTTGGCATCAGCTTCTTCAAAGCCGACAGCAGCAGCTTCTTGTAGTGGAGACACAGAAGAATAGCAAATTCTTGTATGTGCTGCTGCAACATACTGAATCAGATGTGGTGGACCGATCAACCACCCGACACGCCATCCAGTAGCGTAAAAGTTCTTTCCCGCAGACCCAACCGTAAGTGTGAGTCTTTCAATTTCTGGAGATAATGTTGCAATTCTTGTAAATGGTGTATAGTAGAGTCGGTCATACACTTCATCGGACAGGATGATAATTTCGTTCTTGACGCAAAGCTCCCCAATCTTAAGCAATTCCTCTTTTGAGAAAACCTTTCCAACTGGATTGTGAGGTGTGTTTAGCACGATCATCTTTGTCTTGGGTGTAATGGCCGCTTCGAGCTCCGCAAAGTCTATCGTCCATTCGCCAGCAGAAGTGTTGTGAGTTGCACCCCGTTCAGGTGGGTGAAGGGGTACATAACGAATCTGTCCACCGGGCATTTCAATGTTGCTGATGTATCTGTGATAGGCTCAGTATGGCGTCTGTCAAGTCCACTCCAGCATACCAGCTTACTGGTCAAAGAATGGCTCAAATATTATGACCTCATCTCCCTCCTCAATGAAACCCATGAAGGCACTAAGCATGCCTGCGGCTGGTAAGCGTATATCCCAATTACTTCGTGTCTCTCCTAACCTTCATTTGCACCGGTTGTAATAGTAATTTCCGTCTCTGGGTTGAGCTTTCTCCCCCATAGAGGAGAATATGAATCTGCAATTGCTTGCTTAAGACGTGGACGACCCTTCGTTGGCGAATATTGGTTGCATTCAACCTTATCCAGAGCCGCCTTGGCGGCATCGAGGATAAATTTGGGAGGATTGTATCCGAAGAACCCTTGGCCCATATTCACAATAGGTTGTTTGGGAGAGGCGGCCGCACCCTCGTTGACAATGGACCTGCAAATTCCTTATGTTAGCCATGCGATGAAATGTCAGAAACATTTAGCCTTATGCTTATTGACATTGGTATGAAAATATGAATAAGTGTTTAAAAGGATTGAAGTAACTGTTTAGGAATCTCCTGTGCCTTGCACTTGCAGAGTTCCAATTAAAGCTGACCGCACGACTTCCATGAGTCCAGACCCGAATGCGACTTGTACATACCAAACATCTTGCTTTCTTGCGGCAACGCGAGCAGCAGGTTGAAGCTTAGATTTGCTACTCATGGTGGGGTGAAAGAAGCGGGGAGATGTGATAGTAGAGATCTTGATATAATGTCCAGTGAAAGGTTGTGCCAAAAGAAGAGACGATTTTCTCGATATCATTGGTATTTCCAATAAATATTTAAAAGAAAAAGGAAAGAGGGAAAAGGAAAGTAAAGTATAAGTAAAGTAAAGTTAAAAAAGTAAAGTGGGATCTGATTGATTTGATAAGATTTGATATTATTCACAACTTTATCGTACTTTTAGTGCCGGTGTCGCAATGTCGCAATGTCACCCAATTCCCAATTTCGGGATAAGAAGGTGATGAAAGGGTACTTCCTTGTCACTCTCTATCATCCATTATTTACTTACTTATTACTTCCTATTTATGATTTGATAATCCATATTTAATATTTGCCATTATCATTTACTGTTTATTGCTCACTGCAGTAACTTCTTTCTAATCTTACAATATACCATACTAGGTAATTTCAATACAGTACAACAATGCTAGACTGACAACAACAAGACTTTGGCAAGAAATTCGGTGTTTCTTACCATTGATTGACCCTGAGCTTGACCTCAATCCGCCTGCTCTGATTTTCTCTGCTTCGCAATCAATAATGGCTTCAAAAGCAAGCCCTACAGCTTTCACGCCATCGAGACCATTACATATTACCATTCGATTCGCGGATTCCATCCCAGACCTACTTTTGGACATTCCCACTCAAAATAACATCACCGGCGTGGGTTTGAAACATTTAATTCGCTCAAAGCTCAAACCTCCTGCATCACAACGTCGATTTCGATTCATCTACGGGGGGAAATTCATTCGAGATGATGATTTCCTAACAGCTATTCTCAAGGTTCCGACACCACCGCCACGAGCTATAGATGCGAAGGGCAAGGGGAAGGACGTAGAACCACCTCCAGCTAGGGTATACATCAATTGCTCAATTGGCGATGATGTGCTTAGTCCTTCCGAGATTGAAGCAGAAACGATAGCAGCCACCGCTGCGCTCAATAAGCCGAAAAAGACAAAATCACCAGATGGAACTTCTTCAAGTCTCGGCACACCAGCTTCAAGCACAACTGTCGCACCGCGTGGCTTCAACCGCTTTCTCTCGGCAGGCTTTTCTCCAGCTGAAGTGAATCAACTACGTCTTCAATTCCAATCAATTCAGGCGAGCATACATACACCCGATACTATGCCGTCTCCTGATACTTTGTTACGGATGGAAGACTCGTGGATAGATAATAATGCAGGGAATGGTGCAATTGGGACCGAAGGTGGTTTTGACTTTGGAGACGACGGTATGGGCAGTGGATTCGATGATTTGTTATGGGGTAACATTATGGGATTTTTATGGCCACTTGGATGTGTAGTATGGGTATTGAGAGAACCTGGGATATTGTCATCAAGAAGACAAATTGCTGTCTTCACGGGCTTCCTCCTCAGTATCACATTTGGATTTTTAAGAGTGCTTTCGTGACACTCAAAGATTGCGAAGTTAGCTTTCAAGCTACTGGGGAAAGCTTGTCTCTTATATATCCACATTTGGTGATATAATAGAACGGGTGAGTTCTCAAGGGGATTATTGGGACTTTTCGAAACAGATGGTGGTTAAATGTTTTACAAGACTTTAAGAGCGCAAGCTTGTATTTATATAATCATCTTCTTCTGGTGAAATATGGGGTTGACCGAGGTTTCGATGGAGTTAATGGGAATACAGAAGAGATGACGATAACGATGGCAATGGTGACAGGAGTTTTACATGATACTCTTCAGCCGAGTAATATTTGATATAGCATTCAGATTATTGGCTTGTCACTTTACGGCGTTGGACTTTTGATTCATTCAACGGGTGAGGAGTGTCGAATTGGCATATCTGACGATATATCAATGCATTCAAATGACTGCCAAATTTGTGGTCACAACAGGCTCACGCTTCGAGGCCGGGGATGTCTCCAGTCGCTATTTGCAAATATATAGGTAATTTTGCCAGACATTCACGCCATTCACGCCATTCACCTTGGATCAAATGCAGAGAAAGTTCCTCGGGGACTTTGCGTAAGCAGCCCGTTCTTTTTATCCAGCTGATTATTGTCACACCACTTCTTTACCCGCTGTATTAGGTAGATAATATAACTTTCCTGCATTAGATGCGTTGGGCGACAGTTGAATTTCTCTCGATTCTCTTGTTCCACAATCGAAATCATCTACTCGAGTATTCCCTTTCAACATTTCCATTTACTTTCGTTATCATTCATATCCATTACTATTGAATGAAATGTATAGTATTATGGCAACACTATTACGCCAATCTTTGATCGCCGACCATACATTATGGTTTGTTACCTTTCGCCTGCCTCCGGTTGCTTGCATATTTTGTAGCACCTTGGCGGAATCTTGTTCATCCGTCCAAGAAAAACAGGCCCGGTACTTTGGAACGTGTCATAGAAAGCCAGGAATCCTCACTGTCGTCAAACCAAACCGTTGGAGATTTCTTTGGGCATCGGAATAAGCTGCAATATGTACTGCTATGCAAGACAAAAAGAGATGTGGTATTACAATGTTTTGCGCTGAGAAGATGACCAGTTGAGCGAGGTATATTACATTTACGATATAGAAAACGTTATTATTGCCAGAATTTTGTTTCAAACTTCTTTCTGCTTGTATACATATCTTCCTTTCCTTCCATACTTTCGTGATTCATTATTGTGATTTTACTTCGAACATCAACATGGCAACATCGCAGGAGGCCATCGATGCTTTTAATGCGACTGGAACAACTCTTCCACATATTGAAGATGATACTTTTTCAAATCCGATCGAAGTCGATGTAATGTCCCTGAGCTATCATCCAAAACCAAAGCTTACCAGTGAAGGACAATGATGCACTTGAGAATGATTCCGCATTTGGTGGACCCGCGGCGTAGGTAATCACTACTTGCTATGAATAGGGGACTAATGTCAGAAAAGTAGCAATACGAGTAAGACTTCGTTGACATCTGGAATTACACGATATAGGTAAGTGCCTCTTTTACTTCTACTGGAAGTTCTCAAGCTGATTTGGGTCGTTCTAGAGAAGAAGTATGGCTGTGTTTAGTGTACCCAAGCACCCAGATGTACTCACGCCTTCTAGAATGGTCGGAGATATCACGCTTACAGAGATGGAAAATATTTAATGGTAGGACAATCCTCGATACTTCCATCCAAAAATACTAAATAGTCAAGCCGAACGACGACGACGAACAAGATCGTATGGACCTGGTATGTATACGAATTTTAGATATTAGAAGAAAATGGCATGACAAAATGTAAAAAGCTTCATCACGTTTTCAACCTCGTTTTGGATGGCAAATTATACTTGGCCCCGATTGAGGACCCTCAACGAGTGCTCGACGTTGGAACCGGTACTGGAATTTGGGCGATTGATTTTGCTGAGTATGGCCTTGCAAATTCAGCAGAAAATAATATATCTAATACCGGTTTCTAGCCAATATCCCTCATCACATGTGGTGGGTTGTGATTTATCTCCAATTCAGCCTGGCTGGTATGTCTCCTCCTTCTTTTACCGATGTTTGCTAAGCACATCGCAGGATACCACCCAACCTTGAATTCGAAGTAAGGGTCGCCGATGTAAGCTTACTAGATGAGACTACTTACCAAATTAGATTGACGACGTCGAAGATACATGGCGTTATGGTCAGAAATTTGATTTCATACATATCCGCTCTTTGGGTGGTTCCATCGCTTCTTGGTCTGTTGCACGATCTTACCCAAGATGGAATGATTGATGATTGAAAAATTATCCTAACTATTAATTCACAGGCCTCATCTTCTCCAACAAGCTTTTGACAATTTAAACGAGGGAGGTTATATCGAGCTTGTAGATTTCGAATAGTCTGTATCTGCTTCATTTCAACTTCTTCCACATCCCCTGTCCACATATATCGAAAGGTTCTGACTTGAATCTGGAATACAGCCATGGATACTCGGATGACGGGACAGGAGATGTACGTATCATCCAAACTTGATTACAACACGACGTTCATCTGATCAATAAATAGTTAGCTCCATCCTTTCAAAAGTGGCAGGCGGGCCTTGACGAAGCATCGAAACTATTCGGAAGAGAATTAAATGTCGCGATGAAATTTAAAGATTGGTTAAACGAGGCTGGATTTGAAGCGGTTGTCGAGAGGCATTGGAAAGTAGGTGGCCATTTCCTATTCTGTGTGACAGCAGCGGATTCGAACGTTATTTTAATGGGTCATCAAACGACCAGCCAGAATGATTTATGGCTCATAAACCCGCCCTCGGCGAAAAAGAACAATATACTGTTTCTCTTCTCAACATATACCCTATTTCTTTACTCTACTTAATCAATCCACATTCCTACTAACCACCACCCATCTAGCTCCCCATGGCGCCCTGGGCCCGCGACCGCCGCAACAAGGAAATCGGCCTATATATGCAGCAGAATATGTTAGACGCAACTGTCGCATATGGAATGGCGCATTTCACACGGATATTAGGTTGGACACCTGAAGAGTTAGTGATTTCTTGCTTCCCAGCCCTTCATTTCTCTTTCATTGTCAAACCATACCCTTATATTTCCGTACCGCGAGTAATTAGGTTGAGCGCAAAATGACGTTCTTAATAAATACACTGGACTAACAAACTCAGATACCAAGTTCTCGCCGCTGGCGTACGCAATGAATTCAAAGATAGCAGAGTCCATAATTGGTGTAACATGTATATAGTATATGGATGCAAGCCGAGCGGAAGTGGAGCGGAGAGAAATGCGCCTGCCACTGGAGCTCTTGTGCAGGCTGGATTTGAAGCGTCTCCTGATATCGCGGAGAAGTTGATTAGAACCGAGCTGGATACTAGTTACAGTGTTACGGAGAAGAAAATTGGAGATGGGAAGAATGTAGAGGGGCGGAAGAAAGTAGGCGATGGGAATGTTGACGCGAGTGATATAGCAGCTGCCGTTAAAGAGGCCGGAGATAATATTATGGCACAAGGGAAGGGAAAAAGCAAGGTTTTGGAGCTTGTTAAGGAGGGCGTGGAGGAGAAGGGAAAAAGTGGGAAGTAGTTAAGTTAGGTGTGGATTTGAAGAGGTAAAGAGATCAGACGGAGTAAACGGAAGATGGATCGTAGTAGTGAATTTACAGCTTCAATGAAGCGGTTCAACATGGTAGTGCAATAGAATAAGGACCACTGGTAGGGATG
Organism: Sclerotinia minor; assembly: GCA_025389075.1. Lineage (NCBI taxonomy): Eukaryota > Fungi > Ascomycota > Leotiomycetes > Helotiales > Sclerotiniaceae > Sclerotinia > Sclerotinia minor. The sequence goes on along the minus strand of QRFH01000015.1, from coordinate 212,640 downwards.
GGCAGGAGAGGAAGTAAAGTAAATGACAAATAAATCTACCATCTCATCTGCAGTAATTAGGCAGATAGCAATATGAAAATTCCATTGCATGTTTTCTTTTTCCTCATTAACTTTGTTTTTGACCAATTTCAAGGAAGGTTTTCCGAATCCTATTTGGCCATACTTAATCCATCTTCCTTCAAAAATCCCCATCTACTTATCCTATAAGATGATTCACTAATCAACTCAACAGGACCCTCACACCCCTACTGTCATCCCCCGGCTGCGGCAGGAAAAAATCTCGTTTAATCTTGACATCTCTATCAAACTCAGTATCATAGAGCTGAATATCGAATCTGGAGATGATAGCCGCCAACGCTAGATGAATCTCTACTTTCGCTAGACTAAAAGACTGTGTCAGTAGCAGCACAAGACTTATGCTTACGCTCACGAAAGTAAGACGGCATTTTGAGTTGCTGTTGAAATAAACAAAATATACATACAGTCGGCCAATACAAATCCTCGTGCCTCTGGAGAAAGCAGTGAGATAGCGCTCTAGAGAACGGTCAATAGTACCATCGGGTAGAATCCAGCGTTCCGGGATAAATTGGTGGGAGGAGGGGAAGATTCTCTCGTCGTGGTGTTGAAGCATAGTGCTCATTCCGATAGGTGTCTGTTTTTGCAAAATCATGTCAGTATAACTGGAGGATTCGATCACGAGGAGAAGCTTACTCCGGCTGGAATATCCCACTTTTCATATCTGAGATTCTCGTTGGGTGCACTGCGAACTAGTCTGCTTGAGATGCCGTATGAAAGTCTTTCGTTTTGTTTAGCTATTTATCTCTGTTTGATCCATGGTAGAGTAACTTACCGCAGCCCTTCAAGAGTGCAAGCATTCTGAGTATCAGATGTTAATCCCATATTCCTCATCTAAAGCCCCTCCAAGAAGAACCAGTACACTCACTAAATAAACTAATCTCTCCACCATTTCCAATTCAATTCTCTTATTACCCCCTTTCCCCCCGTCTCCTCTACCCAAGCCTGCACCTCTCAATTCATTCCTCAACTTCTCGCATCTCACCCTATCATCGGCGAGATAATATACCAAAGTCATCAGCGTGTTAGCGACCGTATCCGTGCCCGCGTTTATAACATTGATAGCCTCTTGACTCATGTTTCCGAATCTCTTTTCACTTTCTGGTAAAGAAGAGGAGAGGAAATTATGAAATATGGTACGTGGGAAACCGTCGACTGCGGCATCGACTGGGAGGATAGAGCCTGAGAGGACTTCTTTGATTTGGGCGCGGATTTTCTGTGCAGGAGATTCGTGTTAGCGCCTATGAATGAAGGAAAGGGAAGGAGAAGGTTAGAAGGAAAGATAAGGTACATCATGGTGATCGAGTGTGAGAATGAGACCTGGAGCATATCTTTCTAGAATCCAACGAGGTGTATATTCCATCAGGGTGTACATATTGGGGAAGAATTTACACCATTTCCCTGCAATAGCTAAAGCGACAAATGTCTCCGCCCAAGTAGGGCTAAAATCCGGCACCTGTAAGATTAGGTTAGAGGTACTATCAAAGGAAAAGGGGGAGTGGATTACATCGAGATAGTTCCAACACCTGTTGGTTGCGTAAAGTGTCATGATATCCGCGGTATAACATTGAAATGGATGGCGAATTGTGAGCGGCTTGTTCGTGCCACGGAACCCTTCGAGGCGTGAAGAGAGTTTCTCGACCTGTACAGAGATATGAATGTCAAGACAGGTTCACAGTAGCTGCTCGGATTTTATGGAAAGGAAGGAAGAAATAGAACGGTCACGGGAAAGAGCTGTAAGCTCCAATGGCGATGCCGTAATGAATAACAAGCTTACCATAGCGATTAACATAGGAGATAGGCGATCGACCGAAGCTTTCGAGAAGAATGGGTTAAGTGCAGACCTTCTCATTCGATGGACATAGTGATCCACAGAGCCAAATCCGGTATCTGGCGTATTGAACTGTGCTGTGTAGAAAGGATCTTTGTTCCTCACACCACCATATGAGAATAGAGTATTGTAGTACTCGGGGTCATCGATATGAAGCTCATTTGGTCCGATTCTGATAATTGGACCTTGAGCAAACTAATCAGCATGGCTATTTATGACACTTTGAAGCATTATTTGACCAAGTGACATACCATACTGTTCATGTCATTGTGCAATCTTAATGAAATATTGACCTGATTGAATACATTCATAATAAAACTCCGACCATTGGGTAGCTGCAGGCAATTTAGGGCCCGGGAATTTGGATAACGGGTGAAAGTAGAGACGAAAAACAACGCCCAAGATGCAGTAGACAAGAATCGAAGATCCAAGAATAGCTACCACGTTGATCTGGCTGATATCAGGAGACAACATGTTGGAGAAGGCCTAATTCAATGAAAATGATCAGAATTGGAATTTGAAGACGCAAAGGCATTGCGGAAGTGAGGATTTATGAGAATGGAGTAAATATGAAGACATGGCTGCATACTATCCTGGCAACCATACTGCACACTATGGTCACCTACAGAGGGAGGACAGCAGCCCCCCAAAAAGGGTTATAAAAAAGTCCCCTGTCAAAAAGCGAGCAGTCCTCTTTGAAGGGCTCGGCTCTGACGTGACAATGCTGATCTCCACGTTTTACACACGACCGATCCAATCGAAAGTCGAGCATCTTTTATAGCTTACATGGTCTCAGTGTATGCCGACGTCAATTGAGCATCATAGAAATTTGGATTGTCCAGGGTACACAGACGAGGTTAGGCCCTCGGTAGATTTGTAGTACAAAAGATGCATGTATGGTCACAAGAAATCCTATCGGTATTGCTTTAGCACCACCTATTTGTGTAACACTCCATTAGTAGCGAGAAAACTATAACGGGTAAAGACATTTTGTCAATACTAATTAGCAGGAAAGACCACATGAAGCAAGGATAGATATGTAGCTGTCGTGCCATGATTTCTCATCTCACATAGTTGGCGTCCATCAAGAACAGTTGGGATGGGATGCGCGCACATGTTCAGTTGCACGGTATTCGTTAGATCATCTGTTTGTGATTCGTAATATGTAGAGGGGATTTGCATCGGTATCCGCTTCACCCGAAAACGATACGTAAAGGATCAACACAACAGGTAGAAAGCATGAGCACAGTCCCGGCGCTGAAGAGGAAATCGCTGACTGCAGCAAGATATGCACATGAGCTGGCAAAAATGCATTGGGGAAAGGATCGAAAATAACACCATCATATGTCACTACATACCATGCACCTGCCCGAACCATGCAACAGATATATTTCGGACCGCTTTCAGTGTACTCGGCACTCATGGAAAACTCGAATAAGACCAGCCACCTTTTGCCTTACGCAAATGGCAGCTCTGGAGGCTTTTTAATGCAAACCAATGGTACAGAGTTGTATTAGAAATCAGCCTATGGCAAAGTGTATCTGAGAACCGAATGCCGAAGAACGCCCCGCGAAAAAGCATGAAATATTCATCTGAACTTGCTAACAATAACAGCAATAATAAGAAGAATCAAGACTGTGATAATGGCCACGGTGATTATCCGATTGGTAGCCATCCTAAAGAGGGGTGGTCAGCGTTACATCCCCCGGCAGTTGTGAGGCGAGCTAGGGACGATTTACCTACGAGACATCCCCCTCAACGTCTTAACGCTCCTATCGACGAATCCTTCGCTCTGTAGCAAGGTATCATGGGTATGTTGAATGGTCTCTCTCTGTCTATGTAAATCTGCGAGTGTACTAGCACCAATAGCCTCTGTCTCATTTGCCAATGCTTGACTAGCCTTCAATCTCTGTGAGCTCCGATCCAATCTGTCCGTGCCCGATAGAAGCTGTTGCCTTTGTTCGAGTTGAACATCATTTGGATTGTCGGAGTAGCGTGAACCAAATAGAGCCGATCGATCGCTCTCTAAAGTTTTTAATTTCCTCTTGGATACATCTACGTCTGATTCATGATTTCGAAATCGTTGGTTGACTTTGGTACGTGTTGCTGAAGGGATATTTTGTTTCTCGAGTCGCATTTGATCCAGCTAGATAGGTGTCAGTACTAGATAACAGCCATTTCATCCTTGAACCTACCAACTCATTTGCCTCCTCCAACGCCCTTTCCGCTTGACTAATGGCAGCTTTACGAGGCTCTCCCGTCAGATCAGGGATTTGATCCAGCTTTTGATTTAAATCGGCTTGCACCAGTTTGAGCTCTGCTTCATAACTGCTAAAGAGCTCCGAGCCTGCATCAGTGTCGAGAGGGTTGGACATGTTGACAAACGGCAGACGATGGAATGTATTGGAATGTATGGGGAGAGATGTGATGGTGTTTCCCAGAGGAGTGAGTATTGGCTATCTTAGAAGAATGGGTTGTTGATGACTGATGCCTTCTTACTGGCTGATGTCGCAAAAGTAGTAAGGTAGTAATGCAGTGATGGATGCAACGCGGAGTAAGGTAATTAATGCCTGTCCTTCTTCCGTTCAGGGTCAATGTGGTTATCTCCCAGACTCACGGAAGCATGGACGAAGACCTAACGAACGAATGAACGAATGTTTATGATATATGACAAACAGACGGATGGATAAGAGAAATGATAAATAATGGAATGTTACTCGTACAATGAAAAAGGAATTTCGGTTGAATTAAGCAAAATATTCCAGAGAAATGTGAATATTTCTGGGGAGGGTAGGGACTCGGGGGGTTGTGTGTTTATTGTTAGTTGACTGAATGATTTGCATTGACAGCTCAAGAAGGGGAAGCGGAAAGTTGCGACGTCTAATAAAACAATGACAGCAAGTCACAGACTCACTTAATTGCACAGCCACAGCATCGACCCTTATCATGAGCTGTGGCTAGTTGATGAATGAGCTGTGGCTGGTGGTTGACAAGAAGGATTCATGATTAGTAATGTTTTATTAGCAATGTTTCAACACATCGCTCCCCTTCTCCTTCATCCCCCTACCTAGTGAATAATCTTATCTACTCGTATCTACGTCGTATCAGTATCAAAAAAACCCCGATCACGCACAAAGTCCCCCGTTCCTGAATCAACAGGGGTATAGGTAAGGTTACTTAAGTGTACTACGGTACTTTTTATATTTTTTTGATCTTCACATCCATCCCACCAGGTTTCGTGCATCGTGAATGAAGCTTGAGCACAGATGAAATGGGGCTCGAGAGAGGTCGAAAGAGGTAAAGAGGGCGGAGGGAAGAGGAAGAATAGGATAAAAGAGGAAGAAATAATAAGTAGCTATGTATCTACTCAATCTACTTAATCTACCAAGGAGTCACGGAATTTTTAACTTTTCTTTCCATTTCTTTTTTTTTTTCAAGTACACGTACACTGACAAGTACTCCGTTCCATCAATATATATACTCAACATACGACAACATACATACCATCCATACCTACTCACTCGACTAGCATTGCTCTTCTCTTTACTCCTCATTCCCTTCATTCCCTCCCATCCATTTCCTCATTTTCATTCAAATACCTTTATAATATCAAAAATACACAAAACACTTCACCTATTTATCACATTTGGATTATCTACTCTGGACCTCTCACCTCAAACAATGTCCATTTACACTATGCCCGATACTCCCAATACTGCTGCTTCCACTGCAGCTTCCCCTGCCACTCAAGAAAAACCGCTTAGTACTGACATGTGAATATTCCATTCTCTACCTCTCAATTGTTCATTTATTGACTTTGTTCCATTTCTTCCTCATCCCTCACTTCTATTTCTTTTCTATTCTTTTCTTTTTCTTTTTTTTAATCCATGAATCATGTCCGCCAACCTAACAAAACGATTTCCTAGAAAGAAAGTCGCTATCATCGGAAGTGGATGTGCTGGAATAGGTGCGCTTTGGGCTCTGAATCGCACACATCACGATGTTTATATTTATGAAGCTGCGGATCGACTGGGAGGACATACAAATACTGTCAAATATCATCACAATGGCAAAACCACTCCAGTTGATACAGGTTTTATAGTCTTGAATACTGCTACCTATCGTAAGTTATTGCCTTGGCCGACTTTGGTCCGCCACACAGCTTTCAAGAAACACTCGGGCTAAATCAAAATACATATAGCAAACTTCATAGCTTTCCTCAATGCTCTCAATGTTCCTATCGTCCCTACTGAAATGACTTTTGGAGTCTCTCGAGACAAGGGATTATTCGAATGGTCCGGAACATCACTCTCATCAGTCTTCGCACAACGAAAAAACCTCTTCTCACCACGGATGTGGAGAATGATATTTGATATCATACGTTTCAACCAGTTTGCTTTGGACCTACTCAAAGATGACGAGAATAGTGAGGATAATGTGAATGAGGGTGCAACTTCAAAGAACAGACGCCATGCGGAAAAGCAAGAAACTATCGGTCAATACTTGGATAGGGAAGGATATTCCGATGCGTTCAGAGATGATTATCTTATTCCAATGACGGCAGCGGTATGGAGTACAAGTCCGGATAAATGTTCTCTAGAATTCCCTGCCGTTACTTTGGTCCGATTCATGTGAGTCTAGATTTCGGAGCCCAAGCTCTTTCATTGCTAACACGTTTAGGTGGAATCACCATCTACTAAGTACCGTTGCTGCTCGCCCTGAATGGCTAACGGTCAAAACCGGAGCCAAAACTTACATTGATGCCGTCATGAAGGGCTTTCCCCCTAATCATATATTCCTCTCAACTCCCGTCGAGTCAATACGTAATGACGACGACAATCGTGTGCGCTTATGTCTCGAGAATGGCAAGGAGGAAGTGTTTGATCACGTTATCATAGCTACTCATGGAGACACTGCATATAACCTAGTTCGATCAACTTCCACGGCCGACGAACGTCGTATCCTGACTGGATTTCAGACCTCGAAAAATACGGCCGTCCTTCACTCTGATCTTGCTCTCATGCCCCAAAACAGAGAAGCATGGTCTGCTTGGAACTACATCACCGCCTCTTCTACTTCTTCGACCTCCAAATCTCGAAATGTTGACCAAGTATGCTTAACATATAACATGAATATCCTCCAGCATATTCCAACCTCCAAATTTGGCCATGTCCTCGTCACACTTAATCCCTTGTTTCCGCCGAAACCAGAATTCACCCACAGTACGTACACATATCGTCATCCGCTTTATAACACCCGTGCTATTACCTCCCAATCTCAACTTCCGGAGATACAAAACACGAGAGGTATATCATATTGCGGAGCATGGACCAAATATGGATTTCACGAAGATGGCTTCAGTAGTGGGGTAAAGGTAGCAATGGATCATCTAGGTGCACATCTTCCATTTAAGTTCAAAGATAGTACATTTAGTCGAGGCAAGTGCCCTGTACTTGGCCTGAGCGACTGGATCTTGAGAATTTGGATCTTGGGTGTGCAATGGTTTGTGGTTATTACATTGGAGAAAATCCTGCGTATTGAAAGAGGAACTAGATCTCAAGTGGAGATTGAGAGAAAGAAGTTTGTCTAATTTAATCTGGTTTTCGGATTTGGAGGTCCACAAACCATATGACGGCCTAGGATCATGGAAGGGGAGTGTACATGTTTAATATCAACGGGGCTTCTGGAGTATTAGGAAAATACCATTGCTTGGGTTCATAGCGGGGACTTTGCGGTCTGGCTATATGTTGTATTATGTACTATATTGTTCGAGTACAGAGTAAGTCTCGAAACGGCATGTTCATGTCAACATAGCAGCATGTCAATGTGGCGTGACATTTATAATGAGGAGCGATAATCTCAGGTTACATCTGTGAAAGAGTTTCTCAATGTCAGTGACTTTTATTATTGCATCATTGGAGTATCACAAACACAATGTCGAGCCCCTCCTGTTCGAAATGATGCTTTTGTTGCGCGTGATGTTGCTTCAAACAGCACCACCCACAGACTTAATCTCTTCTCTTTAAACAACCATTGAGATTTTCGATCAGATCAAAATAAAACCCAAGAATGCTGCTGTGAGCTTCCTTAATATTACTCCCCACATCCGATGAATTAGAAGCAAATGTGGAACAACCTCCGAGGTAAATACTATACACTAAACTCCCACAGCATCAACATTTAAACATCCTTCAAACTACCAATTATTCCCAACAGCGCAACTATTGCCGCAGCAGCCGTCACAATATACAATGCCAAGGTCCAAGCTGTAATTACATCCCCATCCGATTGCATATACCAAACTCCTACTATCAAACTCAGAAGCAATGGAGTTATTACGACGGCGCTGAGTCGATATGGACACCTATCGCACATTAGCAAGTCTGTAGGAAGCGAAAGAGGAAATAAAACTCACCAATCATAAACCAACTCCAAACTCCATCTTCCCTCCAAAGGGCCCCCCGCTTCCTCTCCAGTCTCCTCCTTTCCTCCATTCAGATTGCTTCCCACCCACTTCATCCAAGCCTCCCCAACATCCTCATCCCACTCTTCTGTCACGAAGCCCGGTAGCCCTCTCACCATCTTCCCCTTGTACGCCGCGTAGAATCTCCTCAACACCATTTTCTCCTCTTCCCGCAAGATCACCTTGACATGTGCTCCCTTTTCAATATCACATTTGTACAATCCGAAGCCAGCGAGAGATTTAAGAGAGAAAAACCTTCGATATCCCCGGAGGGAATGCTCGGCACGATGGAGGGAGGAGAAGAGTGTGGTTGGGGTGGGTAAGGGCAAATAGGTTTCGTGTGGATCGAGGGAGGTGGTGGGGAAGTAACCGAGAATTAGGTAGGGAGTTTGTGGGGGGAGGAAGAGTGAGGTGAGTGTTTGAATTGATGAGGAGGTTGCCGAGTAGGGATGTGCAAAGACGGGACAGGTATGGGAGTGTGAATGACGGGAATGTGAGCTTGCTGGGCGAGAAGTGGGATGAGAAGTTATGTTTGAAGAGGGTTCAGGTTTCGACGGAGCTAAATTCCCCGTTTGTGTGACCTCTGATCTCATTGGACAGGATTTGATCGGCTTGCTTTCATCTTCCCGTGACGTCTGCGAAGCCCTCGAAACCATCGAGCAAGCAATCGTCGGAGCCTGGGAATCCCTCTTGGATTCCCGCCCCTGTTCGTCCCCTGTCTCTATCCCCCCTCCCTCTGCCTGTGCCTTCAACCTCGCACTCCTCTTCTCCCTCAACCTCCCCAAAACTCTCCTACAAGCCACCAACAAAATCCTCCTCCTTCTCGCCATCAAATACAACAACCAAAGTCTCGGTTCCTCCAACCTTCCCAACCACTCTACTCTCTTCTCCCACACCCTCCTCCTCTCCAATCTCCACCATTGCAGCTCCTTGAGTCTTTCTTCCAAATGCTTCTTTTCTTCTCCAAAACTATGGAACATTTCTACATATTCCCGGTAATTATAATTTCCATTCTGTAACTGGAGAAATAGACGGGCTTCGTGTAATGTGAGACCGACGCGACGAACGCAGGCTTCATCTGCCCAGAAAAGATTTCCATTGCGGGATTTTATGACGGGAGGAATGGGACCGAGAGATGGTTTGTCCGGGAAGAGGGAGGTGGAGGTGGAGAGGAGAAGGGTGTTGGGGGCGTAGGTGCTTGTTGAGAAGTGCGCGGTAAGACGGGAGGACGGGGTCGGGAGGAGGAGTTGATCGGGGTTGGTGGTGGAGTTTATGGGGGAGAGGTGCAGGGTGATGGGTGCTTGGGATTCGAGGTCGTAGGGCATGGTGGTGGTGATGCTACAATAAAATGCGATAATTGCAATAAATTTTAACGACGCAAAGAACGTATAGAGATGAAAAACGCAAGAAAACTCAAAATCAAACGCAAAAGAACTTCAAATCTATAAAGCGGGAAAGCACCTAGAGAGTATTCAAATTTACATGACGATAAATCAAAAGTACCATCCATCCCTCCATCCCTAATATACCCTCCTTCAACCCACAAGCGTAGCAAGAAACCGCCTCCACAGTGACTGATTCTCTTCACCCGCTCCACCACACACACCCTCAACTCTCAACGTGACCTCAAACCATCTTCTCTGAAACAGAAATTACTCACATCTAAAGCGCAGACTTAGCACACTCACTGCACCGGTCGAAAATTCTAAGACTTTTATGAATTTTCTGCTGGTGTGTATACGTATTGATTTTTATTGGTTGGAAACAGTCAAGAGCATTTGATCTCGTGAGCACTTGCTTTGCCCTATGATCTTAGGATATATGGGTTGCGACTTGCGGGGTATGAGAAAGAGCGCAAGTTGCGAATGTGTAATTGAGTGGATTTGTGTCTTGTGAATTAATACCTACTCAGTATTTAGAAATGATATCATATGTATGTATTATTGTTTAATCTATCTCAGTTGAGTAGAAGGGAAATAGATTTTGGCCAAGAGAGAGAGAGAGAGAGGTATAAGATGTAAAAGATGGACCGATGCTGCCTAGCGTCGCTAGATTAGGTATGGTTGAAGACGATACTGTTGAAGAGTACGGAAGTACATGATAAAAGATTTTTATAATTATGTAAAATATTCTATTGGTGTGAAAATATCTGATGTGTGTGGTAAGATAAATAAATACAAATCATAAACTAAATAAAGATGCAATAAATCGATAAATCAAATAAATCAATAACATACACGAATGAATATTAGATATAATTAGAAATTAGACCCACAGTCCCACAGTCCTATTCTATTCCACACATCAAAACTAAAACTATACGATGATGAGGCCGCACAGTCGAGTCATCTAGGTAGTCATCATATAGCGGGTAGTATACAGTATATACTACTCCGTACCTATATAGTATATACCCCTCGTTTCTATACGAGTGCCGGTATGCCAAGGGCCAAGGCAGATGAGCTGAGATGAGAAAGCGGATTAGACTGAGCCTCATGAAATAACCCTTGTAGTGGCAATCATCGAAAACTAAAGAGAATGTGATGTGCCGGGTCTTTCACTACCCTCTTCTGACATTTCCGAATCGGTGAAGAGATCCACGGATTGTCCTCGCCTATCACGATCATCTATTCCCCGCTCCCCCTCCTCATAATTTCCTAGACAAATTCTCTCGCTATTGATCGCTTCATCCGATGGAACATTGTTCCCACTAGTTGAAATAGTTTCCATCCCACTTTCATCCCCAGTCACTATTGGATCCGTATTAATAGTTTCTGTGCCCCTCCAAATCGATGTAACAGGTGTTCTTTCCATAGCCGTCGTAGGCGTTGTTTGCGCATCACTATCTTCTCCATCTCCTATAGTCCATCGCCACTTTCTCTTCTTATCCTTGCGCTTGCGCTTTCGAGAAGCCGATGTTTCTAACCCACTTTCCGCCATCCTTCGTCGCATTTCTTCAAATGGGCCTGGTGTCTGACCACCGTCTCGCGTTTCATCACCCGTGTATTTCATGGTGGTGTCGAGAGTGTCTAGAATGGCAAATTCTGGATCAGTTGCGGAATGAGGGGAGTCTTCGGAGAGGAGATCAATGTGTGATTTTACGTATTTATTGGTGGTGATCGTTTGCGTTAGAGGATCATCGTATTCTACCCTCTTCGTGCCCTTATTGGCTAATTTCATTGCTATTCGACTTGCGGTATTTGGTGTCGTAGGTACTACTGCGCTAGGAGGTGGCAGTGGTGAGTTGCGAAGAATGCTATGGAGAGATTTGGGGTGTGTATATGGTGTGTGTCGCCTCATACTTCGCGGTGATGCGCTATTTGAAACTTGCGATGAGAAGGCGAACATCTTAGTATTAGAGCTCCCTGCTGAATGTGGAGGGGTGAATGTAAAAGTAGGGCTATCTTTGGGACGGGCGGAGCTTGGTGTATCAGGATATGATATCGCAAATGGTCCAGGTGTTGAAGTGCGCTCCGATGGATGTATGTACCCATCTTCTACACTTATATTCGTTTGAAGTGGTGTTGTTTGGAGTCGTGAAGGCATGGGTTGAATTCTCAACGAAGGTCGGGCTGCAGAGGTTGCCGGCTTTGAAATTTGAGGGGAAGAATTATCAATTGCTGTTGCATATGCATTTGAAAGTGTATTAAGGGCTGTTGGTGATGACGGATTGATATCTGATTTTAATGCTGTCGAGGACTTTCCAATGGTTTGAGGAGCAGATGGGGTCTTGATCTGTAAAGACAACTTGGGTCTCTTTGGTGGTGATGAATGTCGAGGAGGGAAAGACATAACTATCGAGGAGCACTCTTGAACAGGTGCCAGCATCATAATCGGAAAAATGGTATGATTCTTAGTAAAGTGTTGGCTGAATATGTTCTGGTCGGTCGTACAAGAGGATATATGAACGTTGAGTGTCTTGTTTAGAATCGAGACTTTGACTTGGGGGTCACAAAAAGGGCCTAGGTGGCCTAGCTATCTAGATATATGTATCTAAATCTAGTGATCCGAGGCGTATTCGTAAAATTCGTCAGATGATTTCGTAATTTCGTAAGGCGTAAATAAGTATTGTAAAAAGGATATGAATAACTATCAAAGGCAAGTACCTCTCAGATAGAACCAACAGAGACCGTGCCGCGACTTATATGTACTACGGAGTATATACACGAGTATCCACAAGACCTTTTTTCCAGGCCAAGAAAAATAGATGGATAAATAAATAAATGGTGGGAAGAGTTTAGAGTTTAAGCACAGTCTAGTCATCTGTCATGCATTGTGCTTGTGAGAATAGGCGCGATGTTTATAGAAACGATGTGACGAGGACCTTGCAGTGCAGGAGGAAAATTGGACTAGGCAAATAGAAAGATTTCATCGATTTCCGCGTACGACAGGATGACAGGTCAACAAGCATCCGGGATGGGGTTATCAAACCTAAGACTAGCCTCATAGACCCATATAAGGATTCAATGGTTCTTGTGCCTCCTTGAAGCGCTGCGTAAGGATTTACCCGAGGTGAATTGGAAAAGAGCGAGGACTTACCGGCCATACGGCCATACGGGGGAGTAGGTCAGCATAATTTGGGGTAGAATACCTTGTTCTGCATCTCTTGATAAGTCGGAAACGTAGTAAGTAGTATGGTGAACTAGCAGGAGGAAACACAGAAAGAGGATAACTACTGACAAATTTGGGCTGAATCTAGGATCTCGGGACCATCGGAGTGAAAAAGGGTCAGCTCAAGCCGTGAACATGGTTAAGGCGCCTATGCAAGGGTTCTTGATGAATATCACACCGCTCGAGCGAATAGATTTGACAAGAAAAGATTAAGATTAGTATTCAAGATTATTCAAGATTATTTCAAGATTATTTCAAGATTATTTCAAGACTATTCCAAGCTATTCAAGACGATTGGATGTTTCAAGGGGATGGACATTGGGAATAGGACGAGTATGGAGTGTGTGTATGGTGGCTTGTTCTTATTATAGGAATTATACCAACTTTGTTGTAAACTAAACAATAAAGTAGATAGATAACTTTATTGTTAGTTTATTGTTACTTTTAATAATATATCCCCCCCTTTAGTCCTTCTTACCTAGTGATTGATCCCATATACGGAGTAGTCTCTAAATTATAATTACTCCGTACTGTACCATCTATCTATATGGACCATCTGTCTATGCCATCATCTAAATATCTATTTCAATAAATTCTCCGTGATGATCAAATTTGCTAGTATCGATAAACCCCATCGTACTAGATAGATAGCCTTATAGCCAGCCCTTTGAGAAATGGAAATAGTCCGTCTGAGACCTGGAACATTTCAATAGCTGAGACGCTATTGGCGTCAATATCGCTTGTGTTGGAGAAATGGGTGATGATTGACAATGGAAACAATACGATTGGAGACCAAACAACACAAAAAAATGATACTGATACTGATAATGATGATAACAACAACGATAATCATAATGGGCGATGGAAATGGAAGTTATGGGGTAGTTCTTGGCCACAAACAATCTGGACCTATTCCGGAGTTTCATTACGGGAGTATGTCAATATCAAATATCGATATCAATATCAATAACAAATACCAATAATATCATGTCAACTGTTGTGTTGCGTTGCGTTGCGTTGCACAAGGGCTAATGAATGATGTTTGGTGTGTCTGGTTGAGAAGTCATTGAAAAAAGTTGTTGAGTTCAAGCAAGAACCGCTTTTTGGTGGCGATGAAGGGGGTACGAAAGCAAAGGGGGCGATGGTGACACAACTTACGGAGTAACATGATTGATGATTGATGATTGATGATTTTTACCTCGTACTGTATCCGCTGAGAAGGCAAATATTCAAAGAGTCCGCCTTCTTAGTTCTGCCTTCTAAGTTCTAAGTTCTAACGCTATTCTCTCCACATAAAAATGATTTACATTTATTCTCAAAATAGATTTCCAGGAGAAGAGAAGAGGATCTCCGACTCCACCATGGATGGATGGGTTTAAAATAGAAACTACGGAGAAATAAAAAATAAGGAAAATCGATGTCCGACATTTAAACGGTTGAGCCCTGGATCGGTTACGTATTGTATTGTCTACGGGTACGCATTGTCTGAGATGTTTTAGAAACGCTTCTCGTGACGAACTCTAATACGAGGTAAGAGTTAAAGAATTGGAGAATTGGAGAATTGGAGAATGGAAGAATGGAAGAATGGAAGAATGGAGACCTAGGTAGATAGAGTCTTACAAAGTAGGTGCAATGCATATTTCTATCGCTTATCGATAAGCTTCGCTCCCCTCCCTACACTCGGTACAATCTAGATTCCAATGTCCGATGATAATTCCTACACCCTTCCTATCTTCCCTTCCCTTCCTATCTAACGAATAAGTGTTTGACTTACTAACATCCTAAATTATCTAAACAGATGGATCTAGAGTATCATCAGATGCATTTTTGTTAACAATCCTTTGTTTTACTAATAAACTCGACATCTTCGATTCCTGCCATACACCTGTTCTCCCTTCAGATGAGACCTCTCTTCTCTACAACTCGATTCACTCAAAAGGAGCCTTGCCTTGGTAATGTTTGATATCACGACAAGCACCAAAAAAATGGAACCACATCTTTGCTTACTCTTACTTTTGCTCATCTTCTCATCGCCAACAAGCTCCAACTGCTGCTAATAATAAATACAATGGCAAGAAAGGATCATAGGATAATCATTCATTTTGTTAGTCAGCTGCTCCATGAGGATCTCTAAATCCTATGATATTTTCGTCAAGAAACACGTCACTCAAAAAGTATCTATTTCTAACCGTTGTTTAAGGATTATGACTGCTTTTACGCGTCTGTTTTCGAAAATGAGAATTCCGCCTTAAAATCGCTACCCTTGGTAAACTCTGAATTCCTCTCTCTGATGCGCAAAACATAGCTGACGCAATGAAAAAAAAGGCTGTGCAGCAGGTGAGACTCATTTACCAAAGTCAATTCAAAATAGTATATCGCAGCTTCTAAGCATGACTTCAGAAACAAATCATCGTCACCTGCAATTATGAAGCTCGGCGTCGTGGTCTTAGTAAATTGCAATTGATCAGTGAAGCCAAGAAAATTTGTCCAGATGTTGTGATTGTCTTGGGAGAAGAATTGGGCCGATTCCGAGATGCATCAAAAATGCTATACAAACATTTGGAAAAGTTTAGTTGGTCGGGAAAAGTTGAACGACTGGGATTCGATGAAGTCTTCATGGACGTCACAGATATTGTCGACTACAACCAGAAACTACTCAATCCAAATGATTTGACCCACTCGTTCCTTCAATTGGACCGTAATGATCCTACTGCGGGGTTTACCTTCAATGCGACGAGGTTTGCTGGTCACGGTTACCCCGACTTGCAGCCAGGTGGCGAAATATCCTCCCAGTATCTATCGAATTCGGCGGCCCCGAATAGTGATGCCGACTTACTTATCCGGTTGCTTTTGGGTTCACACCTTGCCCAGTATTTAAGATTGAGTCTAGAAGAGGAAAAGGGCTACACTTCGACCGTTGGCATATCCACGAACAAACTTTTAAGCAAATTGGTAGGCAACCTTCATAAACCAAAAGGACAAACAACTCTTCTTCCGCCTTATGAAGTTTTGCACAGTGATGATGGACTACAAAGCAATGTCACAACATTCATTGATGGCCATGATATAGGTAAAATACCAGGTATTGGGTTCAAAATGTCTCAACGTATTCGGAACCGTGTCCTATCACGTCCGGCCGACTTTGAAAGTGGGCTCATTTACGGTGACACGAAAGAATCTGTTACTGTTCGTGACGTGCGTCTCTTTGCTGGCATGGGCCCTGATACATTGGAAAATATTCTGGGGGGATCTGGCGCAGAAAGGGGCATTGGAGGTAAGGCTTGGGGACTGATCAGTGGTTGGGACGATACCGAAGTAAAGGATGCTCGAAAGGTGCCTTCCCAAATATCAATCGAGGATTCATATATCAAGCTCGATAATATGTCTCAATTAATGGAAGAGCTTCGGGTGCTTACGACCAGTCTACTAAATAGAATGTATCAAGACCTACTTGAAGACGATGAAGAATCTGATGTACCATCAAAAAGATGGATTGCCTACCCCAAAACAATACGACTGTCTACTAGGCCTCGTCTTCCATTGAATGCAGATGGCACAAGAACACGAAGCTTTAACCGGATATCGAGATCTGGACCTCTACCAAATCTTGTCTTCAATTTGAAAGATGGTATAGATAGTATTGTCCAGCGGCTGATCCGAGATACATTGGTTCCCATGTTCCGAAAATTGCATCCGCAGAGATCGGATTGGAATTTAAGTTTGGTCAACATCGGGGTAACCAATATGGTTGAAGCCGCGACTGAAGATGGGCCCGGAGGTGGTAGAAACATTGGTCTTATGTTCAAGCGACAAGAAGCCACTCTCAAAGAATGGAAAGTTGAAGACCGTGATGTTCCACCTGACTTCGTTACAAATAGGCGTGAAAAAACTACAAGTGAGCCCATTGAGACAGGTCACATCTCTAATCCCACTACGGGCTCCGAGGATGTAGTCTACATCTCGCAGGATACAGTAGACGAGCAAGATCTTTGGGAGGATGAAGATGAGTTAGGCAGTCGTGATATCTGTCACGTATGTGGTGCGATGATGCCCGCATTTGCCATGCCAGCTCATCAACGATTCCACAACCTAGAGGAATGAAATCCTGGTCATAAATTGATGACTTGTCGATCCTCCGGATGATCTTCGAACTAGGACCCATCAGAAAATGTTCAGCTAGAGACTATTTGAGGCTCCAATAAATTATTGTCTGTGCTCGGTAAGACAGCACTAAAAATCAGTAAAATGCGGGAGGTTCTCTAAATCCATCCTGGTGATCACATCCACACCCTGGGCAGAATGCAGGATACTGGACATAGAGGACGAAAGGATTGGTCGAGAATAGCAGACTTAATTTTTGTCAACCTAGGTAGTTATTTGTGCGGTGGAAGATTCTATGCATGATTATATATTTAGGTGTTTTGGAACCGCGAGCGTCGCCGAAAAATGGGCAGGTCGCTCAAGAGGATAAGTTACCGTATAACGCGCGTCCAAAAATAACCTCTTTCAAACAATCAGAAGACAATAGCGTTGGATGGGCTACCTTAATTATTGCCTACTGCAATGGGACCTGGTGGACTACAATTCAAATATATCAATTTCTTTCTATGGTTTTCTTCTTATGATTGGTTCGGCCTTTTTCCTCTTATATTGTGTCTATCATATGAGAGGTTTGAAGCAGTCACTCAAATTGGATCGCAAGATGCTTCTGCCTCTTTTGTCCATGAACCGGAGTCGTGTGCAGTGTCACCACAGGAGACGAACCGCTTTTCATAAACTAAGTTGGTCATGTTTTCCTACTTTGGTCCAACCTTTTAGAACATGTCCATCATAGATGGGCAAGTATCCTGTTTCTTCTTTCCCTGGCTTTTCCCTTGGCGGGATGCATTCACTGCTCTTCACTTAATAATGAAGCCAGTCCATCTATCGTCGGCTCTCTAATTTTTCGAGTAAGGCTGCCCAGCCCAGCCCTGACATATAATCTCGGCCATCTCAGGGGAGATCTGCATACCATATCGAATAGTCAAGTTAAATTGCCAGATGAACTGTGCGAAATTTCCCGTCAGATTATATTATTGCTGATGGACAGCATAATGTGAGCTTGATCTGACCAGGGATGGATATCCAACATTTCCATACTGAGATAGCTATGTCTTCAAAGAAGTAAATACTTCTAAATCCTGAGACGTATGGAATCTCCATCGTTCATCTCCCTATAATCCACTCCAGAGACGGAATGAGAGTAGTATATCTGTCTGAGTTATAAGTTTGCGGTTATAGCAGAACCGTTGTCTACGTTGACGGTACGATTCCGCAAGAACTAGGATTCATGCTCCGTAGCATGACATTTTCATAGTAGATGTTTGTTTCTGGGGCCTCCCTGGCGTTACTCTCACCGTAACTATTCGAATTGACCCCCCTCCGCCATTATATGAGGCGCGGGCTGTCATTAATCTCATCTCTATGTTCAATATCATTGCTTACGAAGTAAATTGAAGTGGATCTCGCAAATATTGAACGCCTAAAAAAGAGGAGATGTCGAGCTCCTTGGGATTCATACATGTATCTCCCTTGATTATTCTAACCACAACATCAATGAAAGCACTCAGGACGATTAGGATATATAACCTCCCCTTCTTCTACTCCACAATTGATTTCCTTCATACAGTCCATGCACACACTCACGCCCCTCGCCCGTTTCCCCTTCTCTCCCCCCCCCGCCCCCGACCCCACCATCTCAGAAAATCCAAAAAATTACGTAACAATAATCTCGATTTCTCTCCAAAAATCAGTACCTCTCTCTACCGACCTGAAGCTGTCCCTTTTTCCCCTTTCCTCCATTATCCTCAAAAGCCTACTCTGTATAGACTCCAAAAACTACAAAAATGAAATTGTATACATAGCAAGTCCCAGTTTCTGTCGAATGTTAGTATGGATACCCGTCTGTCAATCGTGATGTAATGAGTTGGTTAAGCTTACCGATCTGGGGACCTCCGGGTTATGAGCCCGGCGCGCTTCCACTGCGCCAACTTGCTTATTTTGTTAAATGCAGGTTTGATGCTGGGCCTCGTTGGGAATTTGATTTATATTTGAGGTCTGGGTTGAGTCACAGCTTGGTTGTGGTTGGGGGGAGGGGCACTTTTACTTTGAGAGAAAAATTACTTTATATTTTTGTTAAAGTTGGTTTTGAGTCTAGGGGCATGACTATATTAGAGGAGTTTTGGTAAGGTTACCTATGACATTAAAATTATATAGAATATTAAAAAAATATTTCCCCAAATATGGGTTTACCAGTTTTGGTCCTGACCTTGTTCCTAATGCAGCCATCGTTAGGGAATGAATAACCGACCGCATACCCCTTAATCACCATCCATTATTATCGCCCAATCAAGACATCTCACTTCCTCTACCATTAACTGTATTTCCCACACATCAATACTAAGCCCTCTACCTGCATGCCCAGTTCTAATCATACTTTCCACTCAACTTCACCAACCCCGCTTTCTCGTTCTCCTCCTTACTCTTCCTCGACCAAGCCGATGCCTCATCTCTACCTTCCTCCTCCTCTCTATCACCCTCTTCCTTCGTATGATGTACCGTAGCAGGTGCATGTTCTACTGGCGAATATATCGTGTATAGAACTAGTGGTTCTTTTCCTGTACTGACAAATTGGTGTTGAGTGCCTGCTGGTACTACCATCAAGTCGCCCTTTTTAACAACCTGGTCTTTGCCGTTGATGGTGGCGAGACCAGTGCCGGAGGTGAAAGTTAGTGCTTGGTCGACTGTGTGGACTTCGTCGCCCATGTCGCCGCCGGCGGGAATGCTCATTAGAACGACTTGGGAGTAGAGGCCTGTGTACTGTGGGTTTGAATTAGTGAGTGTTGGGTTTGGAATGTGTGATATATGATTGAAGAGGATGGAAGGGGAAAAGTAAAGTTATTATACATACGAGAACTCTGCGGAATTCATGGGATGAAGCAGGGAGATCTGAGGTCATTTGAGGGAAATAGACCATTTCGTGAGCAGGAGGTGATGGATTGGGGTTTCCTAAATGCCATACTGCGACTTTGAACTCTTGATGGGAAGGGAATTCTCAATTTAGCTATTTTACTACAGGCAGAGAGTAGGTTTGATGTGGAACTTGTGTTGTGGCTACTTCTAACAAGTATATGGCGAAGTGTTAATGGAAGCATCATTGGGTTTTTCTGAGGGGCTGAGATGACGGGGTTTGACAGAAATGGATTGGGAATAATCAGATAGTTTCTTTATGCTGTGAAGCATCTAACATGTCTGAATTCATGCTAATGACGGGTGGTTCTTGATGTCATTGAAAAGGTTAATTGTTGGATTACCCCTCCTTCCCTTTGTAATCAACTCGCAGAAGGAGTCCTACGATTCGACAACTTGGAATATAATACTACTCGAGAATTGTACATGTAATTTTCGTCACTCTGTGGTTAGCTGGACATCAATGTACTTGGTAATTTCAGTTGTTGATCTGAATTGTAAGATTTTATAACTCTTTTCAAGATGATAGAACATAAATGGATACCTCCCCCTCTCCCCCTCCCCGTTGATAGATAGATAACGTTATCGAAAGATTTCCCCAGATTTCGGACCCGGATTATCTAAATATCCAGACACCGACAATGATCCATAATGATCCGAATCAATAATCTTCTGTCAATCATTCAATTTTATGTCAACGGGCAAGTCTCGAACCTCACAATGAATTCCATACCACGGATATCAAGGGCTCTGGGTAGTAAAAATGCCAATTGGATATGTACAGGGTGTGCAAAGTCAAAACGAATAAACACGCCATTCTTCAAGCCCTCCATAAACAGAAATCTTTCCAATAATTCAAAACCTCAAGGAAATGTAGCGCCAACCATGGAACAATTGAGAGCCCCATTCTCGCAAAAGAATAGTTCAACCATGTACTACACACTCAGTATCATTCTAGGAACCGTTGCTTTGTCATATGGCTCTGTGCCAATGTATAAAATGGTATATTTTCTTTCCTTCCACGCCACTTTACTACTTCCATGGCTAACACATATTCCTATAGATCTGCCAAACTACAGGATGGGGCGGGCAACCGATCAAAGCTCCCGGACACGGCGGTAGTGGTGTAGAAGGAGAAGATCCTTCCGAGCGTCTCAGACCCGTCACTTCCGCAAAGCGTATACGAGTAACCTTCAATGGATCCGTGTCCGACGTTCTACCTTGGAAATTCACACCACAACAGAGAGAGGTTCGAGTGTTACCAGGAGAAACCGCATTGGCATTTTATACGGCGACGAATAAATCCGACGAGGATATAATTGGGGTGGCTACCTACAGTGTGACGCCTGGACAAGTGGCTCCGTATTTTAGCAAGATTCAATGCTTTTGTTTCGAGGAGCAAAGGTTGAATGCCGGGGAGACGGTGGACATGCCTGTGTTTTTTTATATTGATCCGGATTTTGTTAATGATCCAAACATGAGGGGAATTGAGCAAGTTACTTTGAGTTATACGTTCTTTAGTAAGTTCTTCTTTCAGTCAAGGTGCAATACGTGAGGAGTGTATTAACCCATTCAACAGAGGCTAGGTATGATAAAAATGGACATCTAAAGGCTATACCGGTTGGTATGTAGAGAATGATGAGATGTATATTATATTTCTACATGGGGCGGCGTTGGGGAATTCAGATGATATACTCGTAGATTCTGGCTGTTACATTAGTACGGTGCAAAGTATTTGCTGTAGTCTAATAAGTATCCACTCACATTCAACACATCCAAGACATCCAAGACATGCAACACACATGCAGCACTATTTGGGATAGATGGTTGGCTTTTATACTGCTGTGGTGCAAGTATCTTTCTGTAGTCACATGATTATTCACATTCTGCTCTTCTCCCCTCGTTTCTCACTGACGATTTCTGCCCTTTTTCTGCTCTCATAATTTGATGTTCTGGGCGCCAGGATATATATCATACTTTTCTGTACACGTACACGTGAGAGCCATTGGTAAGTTCGTAAGACACGTCAGCCAATTAAAAAGGACTAGGGCGAATAAGTTAAACAGCCAAGTACTTTTTATTAATACGTTTCCATACATCGTCTCACCCATTCTACCTTGGAAAAATTAAATTAACCATTCAAAAGAAATCAATCAAATTCGCAAATCAATCTTCATATATGGAAGAAACTTGAGTCATTTATTTATTATATTACTAGTGAACCTTAGTTGGACCTCTCTATATTAGTTGATTCGGCCTTGCCCTTAAATCCTCTTTAGGTTTTATTTTTACAAAGCACAGAGAAAGTACACCTTAACCTTATATTATCTACAATATTCATCTATTCATCTATTCATCCATTCGTTTGTCCGTTCTACGACTATAAAGCACCATCAAGAAATCTTTCTTTGGCTCAATATTAATAAATTATCATTATACCTTTGTTTTTCCAATATCGAAAATCAGCTCAGCCCAGCTCAGCTCGGATTTGACTGATGGATTAGACTTCAAGTGAGTAGCTGGTAATTCCTGAATGAATCTCGTGGCATGGTTGATTGGAGATGTATTACTCACTACCTATCCGCAGTAACATAATACCCAAGTAACATAGCCTTCCCGTAGCCGTCACCTGATAATTATCAAGTCAATTGTCACCACGATGATGATTACGAAAAAGGCTAGTGCAGGCATCCATCATGATGATACCAGGGAAACAGATTCACATTCACATTCACATTCACACTCACACTCACACTCACACTCACACTCACACTCACATTCAAACTCGCGTTCACATCTACCTTTCCGTCCTTCTGTACCTTCATCACGTTCCTCCTCCTTTTCCGAGTCATCTCATAGTGGCATGATTCGCCCCCCAATTACTGTGATTCACGAGAATGCTTCAAATTTATTTGAACATCGAGGTCAGATGGGATATCTAAAAACTTACGAGGAAGATATCCTCAAATTGGCTTTATCATCGATATCATTAGCCCCTTCCAATCCACCAGCCCTTTCTACCTCCATCAAAGAATCAACAGATAATATGGACAAACTCGAGATCGTCGACAAGAAGCACACACCATTCGTTACTACCATTCCTGAAATTATGCTTGGAATCTTTAAATATCTTAATCCTATTGATGCAGTCTGCTTCAGCCTCATAAAGTTTGTAGCTTCTCAAGAACCCGTTGTATGATGGTGACAACATTCATTAACTTTTTATCAGTAAATACAGTCGCAACATATATACTTCTCATGGCGCTCATCAACTTCTTGACTTTCAACCACCTCTTCAAATTGGTCGACCTGAAAGCAGATTTCCAGTCATCCCAGGGCCGGAAAATTCATGTCATCATTGTTGCCCTGTCGCATTCTTCCCAGCACATTGCGAATTGCACTTCCATCTGAGGAGTTTCATTCCCTCAGATCTTACCTTTTGCGCCGGGCAATGTCAAATGTTTACGGAATCTGAATCATTTGACCCAGACTCATGTGGAGCTTGTGGAAGAAACTATAGGAAACAGTTTGAGAGAGGAAGGAGAATGATTGATGTCATGAGACCAGAAGGACGCGTGAACAAATGGTTTGAACAGCCGAGACTTGATAGAGAAAATCGCCAACGAGAGAATCGTCGACGATTACGAAGATTATTGCACCAGGCAACATCTAGTTCCAACTCGACGTCAAATCAAACAGATAATTAGCAATTATGATGCTTCTACGAACCAAAGTAAGCTAAAATGCAACATTTCACGCCTGTTGAGCACAATTAATCACGAACCCAATACTCTACATGTTCCTTAGAAGGTGGCTTATTCCGAGAGGAGGTTGTCAGTGTGCGAAATTTGGAAGGCATCTATGACAGGTTGAGGAGTTTTGTTTGGGAACAAATAGAATGTTTGACCATGGACGGATTTCTTTGGTACAATTCAGGTTTACGACACTTGCATGGATTTTTTACTGGATCGAGTTTTGAGACTGCAAACGGGTTACGATATTAGAGTCAAGTTTGTTTTATGCAATGCATTGGGGGTCTCATGGGTCGGAGTTCTCACAGGCAAAATGAGTTACGATAAAATTCAGAATAGCGAATACTCGGATGCATTTTTGTCAAGCGGAGTTTTTTATTTTTATTTTTTTATTTTTTTTTAAAAAAGGGAAAAAGGAAAAAGAAAAATAATAGTAATAAACGGGCTATGATACAGTTCATTCTCAATATACACACGCACTTGGATATTATAGAACACAGTTCTGAATCTTGAGACACAAAAATGATGGCTACTGACACATTCAATATGTTGGCCATCTTTCATCTGCGATAGAGTAGTTGCGGATGGATGGATGGATGATGTTTTAACTGAGATAGATATTCAGCAAGGTATCAATCAGCAAGTGATATGGTTACCGTCCGAGAGTCGCAGTGTTTATTTATATAATTACGGCATCTTCTATTACAAAATTAAAAATTGAAGCACAAAGAAACGCACGCAGGAGGTTAACACGAGTACTGGAATTATAAAAGAGTAGATTAATTTTTTTCCCCCAAACATACTTATGGAGTTAAAAGATTACTTCTCATTTCTTTCTTGAATCAATCTGATTTTGATTTTGTCCTGGGGCTGATTATACTGGTTTACCTTTCGTGCTCTTGATTAGGAAGTAGACGGACGAGTGAGTGAAATGTTTCAAACCATCAAAGATTATTAATTACTCCGTACTATTGCTATGATTGGAATCATTAAATATCGGAGTAGTTTCAAGTACGAAAAACGAGTCCAAACAAAAGCAGACATTTATATTCTGATATCTTAGCAATGCAACAAAAAAATGCCAATGTAATCTCATTGTTTATGGTAAATAATCCCAAATCCAAAAAAAATCCTCATGAAACGATCCATCACCAAGTTCCCACAGGCCCAATCCATAATCCTAAATACTTATGAAGAAACTCTTCTCACCCTCCTTCGGCTTTACTTCCGCTCTCTTCAAAATGGGATCCGCACAATTAACCCTAATCCTCTCCGGTGTTGCTGGACTTTCCAATCTCAACAACCCTCCATCCTTGATATCTTGGCCTATTTCTGCCGTCACACCGTACTCCTTCCTAGCAGCCTTCAAGGCATCCCTAATAGCGAAGAACACAGCACTACCCATGAATAATGGCGGCTCACCTACTCCTCTACTTCTCTGAATAGTTTTCAGCTCCTCCCATTCCACGCCCTTGAGTAAAGAAACATTAAACTCTTGAGGAATATCTCTAAATCCCGGAATCTTATATGCACCAGGTCCTCGAGTTGCTAATTGTCCTGCCATTGGTCCAGCGCGGAACCAAAGTGATTCCTCGGTGGTAAATAATCCCATACCTTGCACAAAAGCGCCTTCAATTTGCCCATAATCAATCGAAGGATTGATGGACCGACCAACATCCATTTTGATATCAGAACGTAGACATGTCCAATCGCCAGTTAAAGTATCAATTTCAACTTCCGATGCTGTAACACCTTGGGTAAAGTAGAAGAACATTTGACCGGTGTTCGGACCCCACGTATAACCAATATCTGGGGTTTTGTAGAATCCGTTCGCGGAGAGATTGACACGATCAAAGTATGCGGCATGAGCTAGCTGTTTCATTGTAGCATCTGGGCCAAATTTCTCTCGATATGGAGCAAGCCGCTCATTGATCTGAGCGCAGGCATTGAATATAGCATATCCATTCAAATCAGATGATGCCGACGCAGCAGTGGAGGACGTATTGGCTACTGTATTGGTGGCTGTTTCCGAGATGAATACATTGGACAATGGAACCCCAAGTGCTTCAGCTGCTACCATCATCATTTTTGTATGTAGACCTTGTCCCATCTCAGTCCCACCATGAGCTACAAGAACAGATCCATCGTGATAGATATGAACTAATGCTCCTGCTTGGTTGAGAAAAAGTGCTGTAAAGGAAATACCGAACTTTGTAGGTATAATTGCAAGCCCTCTCTTTTTCCACTTATGTTCTGCGTTGAACTTTGTTATAGCCTCACGCCTTGCGGCATAATTCGATTCTTCCTGAACTTGCTTATACATCAGTGGTACATGCCAGTCTTTTAAAGCTTGGTTGAAATGTGTTTTCTCGTTCGGCTTGTAGAAGTTTATTTCTCGGAGTTTTTCTGCTGGCATACCGAGACGATCCGCAACTTCCTCAATGTATGATTCTGCCATAAATAAACCTTGTGGCCCACCAAATCCTCGGAATGCGGTGTTTGACATCGTATTCGTCTTGCAAACACGACCTCGGACGTGAATATTAGGAATCATATAACAATTATCGGAATGTGATAATGATCGATCTAGTACAGCTCCAGAAAGATCTTGAGTCCATCCTCCATTGCAGAACATATCTAAATCGAGTGCTTGGATCTTACCATCCTTATTAACGGCGACTTTCCATCGGGACAAGAAAGGATGCCTTTGGCCAGACGTGATCATATCTTCATCACGATTGAGCATACAACGAACTGGCCTACCAGTCTTTTTGGCGGCAAGGGACACAATACCACATAGTTGTATGGAACGAGTCTCTTTTCCACCAAATCCACCTCCAAGTCTCTTGACTTTACTCACAACCTTGTTTGCAGCAACGTCACAGACTTGCGCAACATAAGTTTGGCTGACGGATTATTAGCTAAAGAATATGGAGGTAGTTGATTGTACTTACGTTTCTGTTGGATTTTGGGTTCCGGACCATATTTCCATTTCTCCATCCTCGATTTTAGGTATCGCTACACAAGCTTGGGTTTCTAAATAGAAGTGCTCTTGCCCACCAATTCTAGAAACACCACTAAAGACATGATCTGCTTCTTCAAATGCCTTTTCTGGTTCTCCTTTCTTTATGTAGCGATAGTGATCGAAGAAACTTTCTTTTTCGATAGCTTCTTCCATTGTGAATATCGCCGGTAAGTCTTCATACTCGACTTTAACAGCCCGTGCTCCTGCACTTGCATGTGCTGCACTATCCGCAAGAACTATACCAATGGGCTGGCCTGTTGTAAATACTTCATCGACAGCGAAGAATGTTTCGTCACAGACAGGTGCTCCCCAATAATTGGCCTCGGGACTTGGCATGTCTGTATGATCAACATATTGAACCACACCTGGCAAATCCATTGCAGGAGCATAATTAACGCTCGTAATTTTCCCATGAGCCTTTGTCGATAGAACTAAGCATCCATAAAGCTCGTTCTTCTGAACTGGTATATCATCGGTATATTGTGCCTCACCACAAGTTTGCTTCAATGCAGCTACGTGTGGACTTGCCTTTCCGAGAACATTCTGTTGGTAGGCCACAGTGGCTTCTCTATCTTCTTTACCAAAAGATATCATGCGTTCAATCTCCGGTACGACTTGTGCATCTACTTCCAAATCTTTCATCTCGAAACCGGACAAAATTTCGTGGTAGAATCGATAGAAAAATCCAAATGCAAGAGATTTCCGGTAAGTCGCCATTCCTCCAGGAACGCTAAAGCTAAGGTTAAAGTCCTCTTCTAGAGCATTCATAGTTCCTTCTAATGTTGCAGGATCTGTAAATTCCTTGCCTAACAAATAAGCACCAGCCTTTTTAGCCGCAATTGTGGTTGGTGCCATTCCTCCGTATACCAGACTTGCGCTAGTTACAACCTGAGAATCATCAATGGCAATTCTAAGAGCTGCATTGACAATAGCGATATCATCATCCTTCCTTTTCGATTGCTTATATGCTCTTAAATATTCTCCCTTTTGCGTCACGGGGATACGAATGCTAGCAATGATTGCATCTGGAGCGAGTGCGGTTAATCTGTAGCCTTTGAAGAATTCGGACATGGGAATTTCAGTCTCCTTGTCTAAAGACTTTGCAACTAAAATGGCATTCGATGCAACGAATACGGGATTGAGATCGGAAATAGGAGAAGCAGTAGCTAAGTTTCCTGCGGGCGTACCAACATTTCTGATTTGTCGACCAGCAAAATATTTCAACTGCTTATGAATAGCTCTATAGATGTGGTTAGTATAAAAGAAGTATTATATAGCAACTGGATTTGTTATCCATTTCATTTGATGTCGCTCTACCAGAGAGGAAATGATGATAGATTTCCATTGATAACGTATGAAAGCATCAATGGCAGAAATACCAAGGAGAAGTTTGAGACAAATAGATCTACTGACTTGAATACTTGACCCTTTTCTGGCCCATAGTGCTTCTCTGCTTCTTGAACAATAGACTCCAAATCCGTCAATATCACATTACCCCCGATCTCTAAATGGTCATCTTTGAATGAGTACTGCCTTAATTCAGGAATATCCCCAACAAACACTGAAGCTGTGTATTGCATAGCCTTGAACTTGATTTCAATTTGCGTTTCCGTACTCCCACCAATGATTTTGGCCGATGGATATAGGCTCTTAATCTCTAAAAGCTGCTCCATGGTTACTGGACGATACCACTTCTTTCTTTTATTTCCAAAAGCCAAGGGTTTGAATTCATGTCTCATAAGTGGCGGGGGGAATATGAGTTCAGTATCCGGATTATATTCGATGAACCCGGGAGGCGTAAACCGTTTTATAGGTTGATCATCCTTTAATTCGCCCTTACAGCACCTACCACTTTCTCCGCCATCCATACAACACCCACCTCCACCATTTCTTTTAGATTTGCCACATGCAGCCCCAGAACTAAAACTTTGCGCTGCATCTAGGATTGGGCGATATCCTGTACACCTGCAAAGGTTTCCATCGAATGCTTCTTCTACTTCATGCTCCGAGGGATTCGAATCATTCCGCAAAAGAGCATACAGACTCATGACTATTCCTGGCGTACAGAACCCACACTGACTACCATTTCCTTTCGCAATTCTCTCCTGTGTAGGGTGCGGTCTCTTTGTGTTCCCAATTCCTTCAATTGTTATAACATGTTTCCCGTCGACACTGACTAGTGGAGCTAAGCATGCGTTCACGCTTGCATGATATATCTTCTTGGTGGTTGGGTTGTATTGAGAAACAACCACTGTGCAAGCTCCACATCCTCCTTCTGCACACCCTAGCTTTGTTCCTGTAAGACCTATGCCGCGAAGGTATTCAAGTAGAGTAATCTCGGGGTCCATATCATCGAGGACAACACGTGTGCCATTCAGATAAAAACGAAGGGTATCATCGTAGGTGGTCGTCACGGAGGAGAGAGAGTTTCTGGAATCAAGAGAAACTGCAGGGTCTGGTGAATGTTCGGGAGAAACAGCAATGGGTGCCATATTGAATAGGGAGAAGGATATTTCTGATAGAGATGTTTGTCGAGGAATTCAAATCACCAACTGTCCCCCTTGAAGATATATCTCCCAGCCGCAAAAGTGCTCAGTGCCTCTCGAATGTTAGTTCTTTTTAAGATAGTTGAAGTTTTAGAAGGAGAAAACAAAAGAGAAAGTAAAAGATTATTTTAAAGAGAGAGTGTATCTTTCTTCAAGAAGGCGAAGATACTATATTTGGCCTGTTGCTTATCTAGTAGCTTAAGCCGATGGAGGTCTCCGATAGCCCTCACAGCAAAACCCCAGGGGCCAATCTCTTGGAAAATCCAGGAACTCAGTGATGCGGGGTTGATGTGATTGTGAAGTGGCAAGTCCTTCCCATGTAGGGATACTCGTACTCGAGGACAACAAGTATATGAATTGTATCACTTCAATAAAGATCTCAAGATTTGAATGTTTACCCTCAAATATTAGAAGATAGCTAGCTGAGCATCCCAAAGGCTGCTTACCATCTCATTACCTTCATTCGTTGGGTAACTCAAACATGATATGCGAGGATGCTTCCGTTGCTTTTGGTGGATAGTGGGGTTGGATGTTCGGGGCTAGAAGCTTAGCCAAACGTCAACGTCGGATATCGCCTGTGCTGTACGTATGAATTAGTCACGACGCTATTACATAATTACTTATGTAAGTGACTTTGCATCAATGTGTGTCCGTCAAATGAGATCGAGAACAGCAACAAGAACAGGACACAAAATAAGTAGGTAGGTATCTATATTTGAGTGTCCACTTATATCATCTCAAATAAATTGACATCTCTCTGTCTCTCACACTTTTTTCTCATTGAAGTCCTACAAGATCATGCGATGTTTCAGATATGAAGTTGTGTTCATAACATCTCATTCGATTCCCGGTGGCTAGAGGAAGTTCTCTTTTAGACCTCACCACATTCGTTCAACAATTAGCGGCTATCTGATCATATTATCAGTCCCTTTGTACCAAATGAGCCTCTTCACATATCTCAAATCTCTTTTGACTTTGGCACTTTGGTTCTCCTCATCGCAATACCGGGTAGTCCTTTAGTGTATGCAATTGAGTGTATACTTGAAAGAATACTTCGCTGGTCTATAATCCTTCCTTGTATGACTTGAACGGTATCCCCGCATCTCCATCTCCATTAGTCTGCGGGCCACCTCAATTCTGCTTGATTTCTTGCATGACTGCTGCCTCTTGCAAGTTGATTGCCTGTTGACGGAAATTCTTCAGCTCCCAATTCATCTTATCGACTTGCTGAGGGTATGCATGATTGAGGCTTGTTTTCTCGGCGGATCTATAATTTGACTATGCCATGGGCCAATGTTTGGTATCATTTTGATTGCCCCGTCTATTTTCCAAACGTCCAGCCGTTCAGCTTTCGGACTTAAAGCCAGCCACTTCAATGCATAATTAATTGCGGACTACGAGAAATCATACACTGACTCATACATACAAATTCCCTTACAGGACCAGTTCGAAAACACGTCCGCCATCTTTCAGAAATGTGAAGTCATTATCATAATGTCATCTGAAGTACCTCTTGAGAAGATTTGACTTCTGCAATACGTCACATCATATTGAAATGCCCCGCGTTTGAATCAGTGCACATGCTTTTGTTTTGTGTAGCGGTTGTATCGAGCTCCGGAAATGTGTTTCATGAAACAGCCTTTCATATTTAGGAGCTCTGCAATAACGGATCAAGGATTGCCACAAAGCTGTTACCGAAAGCCGTTTAATATGAATCGACTAAAGAAAGAGCAAGAAATTCCAGCAGTAAATGCGCAACAACCTGTGTCGGATATGTTTAACGCACCTCCGGAAGTATGGCTTACGCCCTCATGTTTCAACTGTTATGATTCTTACTAATGAACATAAATTCCTGACCCTACCTTTAATTGGGCAATGCTGCTAAAGCTTACGGAGCTTCACGCATTTCGAATGTAAAAATAAGTTTACGTTTATTGTGAACGACGCATATAAATGTGAAGAATAACCCGTCAAGCTACAGCTTCACCTCATTACATCAAGTTTCATTACTCCCTCAAAAAGTGTTCGGCACGCTTTCAAAAAACTTATCATTTTCAAAAGCTTCCTCATTCTGGTAACCACCTCCAAAGGCAGCAACAAATCTCAAGATGGCTATTACCGAAAGAGTTATTTTGTCGGTTAACGGCAGTGTTTATGAATGGAAGGATGCTATTAAATTCATGATTGAAATAATAAGCATTCAGGGTGGCCATCTTCGAACTCGGTATGTTTCTAGTCATCATCCCTCTACAACACGTCTCTAACCAAAATCTCAGATACGGATTGAACACCGAAGACAAACAAAAGATTGAGCTTCTAATTGGTTGGGAATCCAAAGAAGCTCCCAAGAAATTTCAATGTAACTTCACACCGTCTACTTCACGTAAAATATCCAACTGACCTTTTACCGCAGCCTCCCCCTCTTTCCAAGAAATGCTATCTCATATTAAACCCGTCCTCGCCGCTCCTCCAACCATCCTCATCATTGAATTTAAGCCGTACGCTCCGACAGAAGTAGTAAACGCCCCTTTCATCCAAATGGTCACCATGCAACAAGTCACATCATCCGAAGATGATCTCCGTGCTCAAATCACCAAGTTCAAGGATTTCGAAGGTTGCACTGGTATCGCTTCTGGCTTTTCTCTTGATGATGTTGATGTTGATGGAAAGGAGAAAGTCTTTGTTGCGGCAGTGGGATGGGATATTCTGGAAGCGAGTGAAAAGGCAAAGGAGAGTATGACTGGGCTCATTGATGGTGCTGAGAGCCATGTTGTGGATTTCAGTTGGGATTTTGAGTGATTTGCAAGATGTTTAGCTTTGTTGTTGAAACTTGAGCCGAAACCGGGGATTATTTTATCGGAGGTTTCGCCCTCGAACCTGCTTTGTAGTTGGACGGATTGACTACTGGAATACTCGACGAATTTATCATGTCACTCTTTTGTTAGTTCTCTACACTTGGTAGATGAAATATCTTATGTTATTATGAACTATTCATCACGGAATATACTTTACGTACCATTTTATTCAATTAAGCCTATCCAATCCCAATCCCAATCCCAAACAACAATAAGAAGAAGTCTCAGTCCCAGTCCAGTCCGGGAAGCTATGTAATTATTTGAACAAACAAGATAAAATTATATAATAATTAGAGTTAATTGGATTCCTTTGTGGATTCGGTATATATAGAATCTTAGGAAGATATAATATATAGCTGATATTTAAACTTCTTTCTATATTAACCTTACATATACATGTATGCTAATTATAGGATAATTAGTATTCGTATAGATATTAAGTAACTTGTATATAATTAGTCATCCCCGTCCCCATTCCAATCCTCGTAATCATAAAATTGTGACCTAATAATGTGTAAACCCCAGCAAATCCCCAGCTATTAAATAAGTCATCCCCACACATCCTAATTTCTTATCCCCCGTAGATATAAACAATCTTCTTCCAGCTCTATCCCCAACCTCAACCTAGCAATCAAAGCTCAAAGCTCAAAGCTCAAAGCTCAAAGCTCAAACATCAAACTTCAACCCACCAAATCTTCCCACCAAAAGCTTCTTCAAACTTCCTCCATCTCCACAATATCCCGCTACAGCAATTGATTTCTCAGCCCATCTCTTACACGCTTCATCTTGACCTGCACTATAGAGATCTATAGCATGATTAAAAGATTTCGTTGCTAGCCAATCGAGTTCTTGAGTTGGGTAGGGGATTTCGGTCTTTTGTTTATAGTTTATAATTAGCTCTGATCATTAAAGTAGAAGAAGCTAAAAAACGAGCCGGTTGTGACTGGGGAGATGTAGATAGTGACTTAAGGAAAGCAGGAGAGGAACAGAAGAAGGTATTAATAAACATACCTCCGCGGCATCAGCAGCAAGCATGCAAACTTGATCGAGTAATTCCTCTGCAATCTTATCATCATTTCCCATAGCTGCTTGGAACAAACATCGCATATATTTTGACAATTTTACCGTATCGAATTCCTCAATTTCCCAAGTTTTGTTTGTGAGCTTTTTGAGCGTCATGATGAGGACTAATGTGATATTAGCTAGTCATGTAAGGATATGAATTTTCCAAAGGTATAGTAGAGGGAGGAAAATAAGAAAATGAGAAAAGGGGGAACGACGATGTGGAAAAATAAATGAAACACGAACCTTGATTAGGAGCCTCACAACTCAGTATACAATCCGCCATCAACTCATAAACTTTCATACTCTTACAAACTGCCGCCTTGAGTATAATCTCTCCCAAACCATCCCAATCCTTCAATCTACATGCAGCCTCAAAATCAAAAGCTAGCAAAACCGACAATTTCTGCAATAAATCCTCAGTAACTTCCACTTCTAGCTTTCCCAATTTCTCCTGTAATAAATGGTAAAAACTCGTTACATGCTTTCTTAAATTAAGATAGAATTGTAATTGATTTTCGATATTTTGTTCTGCTCTTGCAATCGAAACGAAAGTTGTAGCAGCGCAGAAGTTACAGAACATTTTTCGGAGTGTAATATCTTCATGTGCATCTTCGCCAATGTCTTGAGGATAACGATCGATGAATCCGATGCAGCAGGCTAACATTCGAAGTGAATGGTTTGGATCCCAGACGGAGAGATATTCGAGGGATAGATTGTAAGAGTTTCTTGAAAACCATTCGAGTTCGAGGATTGTCCAGATTTCTCGATTGAAGGGTTTTTGGATGACGTTTAGTGCTTTGATGGTTAGTGTATAATTCTTCCGGAAATCTTTCAAACTACTTACCTTTTTCGAATAGCACACAAAGCTTCTCAATGTTCTCTCTTGTGTCATTACTTGATGCTTCCTCAGTAGCAATAACGTGAATTAGCAGAACAATGATCATTCGAATAATTGACGGAAGATGCACGTTCTCCCGCAAATCATATCCACACTTCTCTAGTACCAACCACAGAGCATTCAAAACGTGTGTTTTATTACCAACCTTTTGAGCATCAAGGACGCAAGCGAAGAGTAAATTTGTATCTTCAGAGCATAAAGCGATCCTTTCGAGACATTCTGCTGCTAATCCAACCTCGTCACTTCTGATTGCTACCTTGTACATAAGAAATCGTGTTAATGGCTCTTCTTTTGCTGTATCTGACATAGAGCCAAAGATATCATGGGCAGATTTAATATCTCCCCGATTAAGGGCACATAGAAGGAGCTTGCTATGATATGTTAGAATTAAAACCATCAGAAAGAAGAAGAACAAACCGTGATATCTTAGCCACATTAGCCTCTCCAGGTTCCTCAAACAATCTATGCATAGCAAGGCGACACCATTTCTCCGTTAATTCATACTCCGATATGCTGTAGTTTGCCTCGATCCTTTTCCAAATTAACTATATCCCATTAGTTTTCTCTCGATCAATGGTCAAGACATCACAAACCGAATGAGCCATCATAGTAGCCTCCATACCGATAGATTTCTCAACATTCTCCCTAATCATTGTAAGAAATCCTTCCATAGCAACAAATAACTCTTCAGTCTCCCTTCCACTGACAGTCATCCAGATTCGCGTATGAAGAATCTTTCCTAACCATTCTGTCATACTTGCTAACTCCTTGACTCGTAATCTGATCATCTCATCCAACACTTTGCATGCCAAGCTGGGAGCCTTTTCGTGCAACTTCCTAACATGGAACATGAATAGTCGTAAGTTAGTCGAATTCAAGACCAGAATTTGAGACATTTTGTTCAAAATAGCACTATATGCTAAACCATCGAAAGTCTCATTTGGGATTTCCACCAGAAGTTCTAGTTTCAGAAGTAGAACAACAAACTTATCTCCGAGTTCACTCTCAAGAAGATCGACCAAGTTCCGTGCCCTTTGTATAGAATCTGATGTGTTACTCTCCAAGAGTGCCTTGATAAGCGTTTGAATGATAGATATGCGCAA
Source organism: Sclerotinia minor (assembly GCA_025389075.1). Classification (NCBI taxonomy): domain Eukaryota; kingdom Fungi; phylum Ascomycota; class Leotiomycetes; order Helotiales; family Sclerotiniaceae; genus Sclerotinia; species Sclerotinia minor. The sequence goes on along the minus strand of QRFH01000015.1, from coordinate 177,408 downwards.
TTCCGTAGCATCAGCACTTAGTTTGTCCAAATCATCGCTACTTAAAACACTATAGGCACGCTCCAACCATTTTACTGAGAGTGCATGCTGTTTCTTCTCACGTAATTCCTTTCCCATTTCATATAGAGTATCCGAGAGACTTTCGGTAGTAGAATGGTCGAAGAGTTCTTTGAAGGACATGGATTTATTGAACATGTGTTCAGCGAGTTGCATATCATCTTGTCGCCATGCCTATGGACTTTGTTAGCTGATGATAGACAAGAGGTATCATGATCTTACCAATAAAGTCCTAAGAACGAAATACTCAGCTGTGAATCTTGCACAAGCTGCCTTTTCTTCCGGTTTACCAGATGATGCATATTCACATAAAAGTTCTTCACTATATCCTGCATATCCCGCAAGCTTCTCCAAGGCCCTGACTGCATAATCGATTTTCTGCCCGTCTGATCCACATATGATGATTAGCAAAAACTGCGGATTCTAGTTCTCTCCCTTAACTAGAAACATAGACATACTCAAGCAATCTCTTCCCGTTTTGATCCCTACTTTCATCAACCTCAACAAATTCCCCTTCAACTTCTCTACGTTCTGTTTGTCTTTGTTCTCGTTGGTGCCCTCGCGCAAATAAGCGGCAGAGTTTCCACACTCATTCGCACAATCCAGCATGAGAAATGCAAACATCCTAACCATGATCAATAAACCCTTAAGTTCATTTCTCTTATCCCAAGTCCTCAAACCATCATCATCAACCTCCATATCATCCCCGTCGGGAAGACTCCTTCTCAACCTTGTCGCAACATTCCAAATACGCGTGGCCTTCTCATCTAATTCTTGCGCTTTATCCCTAGCACTCGAACTTAACTTTGTCGGAAACGTCGCTATACTATTCTCCAAGTCTTTGAACGTCCCATTTCCCTCAACTGTTGTAAATGTAAAGTTGAATACATCTCGACTGACACTTGCATCTAAGGAATCGAGATCACTCTCGAGTCTATGCGCGAATACTGTGAGTCGGAGTGGAAGTATGTTAGAACGGAAACTAGAGAGAAGCAAAAGAATTGCCTTCCTAATTAGTCTGTCTTCATGGCAGTCGGTCCTTGAGAGTTAGTGGAACATTGTTTCGAAAGACAGACTGATTTTTTTTTGATAGGAGCAAGCCACAGCCTACATAGCATAGCTCGCTACGCTCAAAAATTCTTCCCATGAAACCTTTTCTTGATGAAATACAAGCACAACACAGAATTGATATAAAAACTTTCCTTTATCTTTCCCTACCTGTCTACTCTTTCCGCCGTCTCCTCGGCACCCCTGGTGAGCTCTTGAGTACCGTAGCTCACAGCGCTCAAAGATTTACATACTCGCAAAGTCCAAACCCTCACAACCGCCAAACCCAAAGCAAATAAAAACAAGAACATAAAAGACTCACCAAATAAACCTCTCAACCTCTTATCCCTCACATTCCCATATCCATCTTGGTCCCCCGCAGCCTTCCCATTCCCCATCCCATCCCTACCATCCCTACTATCCCTCCCCTTCTTATTTCCCTTCCCATCCACCCTCTCACCCACACCCTCACCACCCCTCACCATCCCATTCTCGCCATGCCCCTGTCGTGCAACCCCAGCACCCGCCTTCAAAGCATTAGATTCCGGCATCATGCGGCTTCGTTACACCCTCCACAACTTTCGTTTTCGTTTTCGTCTTCTCTCCTCTCGTATTCTATTCGTCTCCGTCCCGAGATGTCTCAAATGTCAGGTCAAATGTCGCAGTCTGCTTTCCCCTCACCCTTTCTCGTATAATAATAATAATAACAATGTTTACTTGTCTCCCCATACCAAGGTGAAAAGTTGAAATGTCCGTAACACAACTCACCAACACATTTGTTAGAAGTTAAATATAGATAAGTAGGTGGGTATTCATCTCCTCCGGTCAAGTAATAAAGAAAGAAGTTTTTCCTATCAATTGCTACTATGCAGAATTGTAAGAATTATTCGCTTCCTGGGATAACTCATGACTCATGAATTACGAATAGAAGGTTGAAAGGTGAAGGAAGCTTTTGATGCTTCGGAGAAATTATACACATTTAACCTAAAGAAGCCTTATTTTTAAGCCAAACCCAAACCCAAGTCAACACAACACAACACAACACAACACAACACAACACTACAATCCAAAACCCCAGAACTCCCCGCCGCCCGCGCCCACCGTTGACCCATCCATCCCATCCATCCGTGAAATTTCTTCTCTCTCCTGTTTCCCCTCCCCCTTCCCATTCCATTCCATTCCATTTCCGTTTCCATTTCCATTTCCTTTACCTTTCCTGAAATAAGAAGGAGATGAATAGAAAGTTCAATTCCATTTCCCAGTAGCAAATTCCAATCACACGTTATGTATGTATGTACGTACTCATCTATTAAATACTAGAAAAGATCACGCTTTCTTGCCTCTCCGTCTTTCACTCTTGCCTTCCATACCATAGTTTAAAGTATTATCGCCTAATAGGGTCTTGAGGTAGAAAGTTTCCAACGATGAGAGAAGGGCTGTTGGGGAGTGATCGTTAGTTGTTGGCCCTTAAGACTGCTTGCTCTTCGAACAATTTGCGTTTCCATCAATCATCTTTTCAATCTCCTCACATCTCCACCAAAAACTTCCTTGGAGACAAAAAAAAAAAAAAAAAAAAAAGGAAAAAAGAAAGCAACTCTTACTCACATCTTGTGTTCATCCCTCCGGACATTGAACGAAAAACAACATTTGATCGTCGGATCTTTGCTCTTATCATCCGGATTCTTCAAGGAACAACTCGTCAAGAGTGCTTTTTGAGTCAAATCAAAAGCTATCGCTCCGAATTTCTCCCAATAATTAACTAGCGACTCTTCCGTCAGGATTTCGTGGAGTGCTATTTTCCCCTATTCATTGGAATTTCAGCCGTTAGAAGTTCCGAAGTAAAAAAAAAAAAGCCACAATTGCAGTATCCTCCGTATTTGTCTTTGCCAAGAGTGTTTGAGTGCGAGTGTGAACGAGAATGGAATCTTGAAAATAACTTACATCCCGTAATTTTTCAATGGGAACATGTATTAACTCAGCCATCTCCTTATTTCCCCTAAATATCTCTCCCGTTCTCCTCCAACAACAAGCTGGAATCGCCATACTTGCAAAAACTCGATCGTATTCCATCAAACTCCTTTCAAACCACATCTCCACGTAAATGAGTTCAATATCCGTCAGCGCCTGCACCTTCTCCCTGAACTTCGGTCTGAAACGATCCAACTGCCGGAGTATTTTTTGCTTTGAAGCCGGTTGCATATGGCCATCCATATAAGCCGAAAGTCTCGCATACCCCTTAACATAATTGAAAGGCTTCAACATTCCGGCGTCGTACTTTGCCCTTAACAACAGTTGCATTCTAACTTCGGGCACATCGTTACCAGTAGGATCGGCCGCCTGAAGGTAGTACTCGCGGGCTTTATCAACCGGTATGACGCTCGCTGGTCTTGAAATCGAATTTCCTGGTAGATTTAGACCTCCTGCTGGACCACTACCTGAAGCTTGTTGCGCTCCTGACGTGAGCGTGTTGGCATTACCTCCTGATAACATTGAACCAGCTTGATCAGTGTAAAAATTCGAAGTATTATCTTCTGTACCTAGAGCTCCGTCGTCTAGAAGACTGTTATTGAGGAAATCGTTCAAAAGATTGTACTCGTTGGTGACTTCCGGTGCGTTGAACATGTACGATGGATGGTAGTTATGCATATCTTGAAATTGGTTTTGCGACCCAAGCCAGTCATTGGAATACCCAAGAACTATAACGAAAAAGGATTAATACCTGCCCAATATTTCAGAGTAATCTCGGAGACATAAGAAGAAAGCTAGGAGAATATAAAGGATCATACATTGATTGTTGCTGCTACTGTTCAAAGCATTCGCTTGTATCCCAGAAACCGGTGTAGGCTGGGCCAGCTGAAGAGGGACACCGCGGGATATTGCTGGTGCTCCAAGACTCAGTTTATTTTCTTGAACTTGATCTTGACCTTGCTGTTGTTGCTGCCGTTGTTCCCCCGTAACAAACGAGCTATTGAGACTATTGTCAAGAGAATTTTGGAGCTTAAGATCTGGCGGTGTCCCTCCCAACTCTTGCGCTGTTCCTGCTGTAGCGTTGTGGTTATGGTGATGCCGCTGACTTTTCGCGCCTGTCTTCTTCGTGGTCGACTCCGGTTCGCGGGGCTCATCATGACAAAGATGCCCAATTCCACGCTTTGTGCACCTCGCGCAAGGTCGTACTAAATCGCATGTCATGTGCTGCTCAGGGACAAGACCGAATTAGCTGCTGGCCACTGGCATTTCAATGTCACGCATAACGGTATGCAAACACCCGTCCAACCCCCTTGTAGTATGACCCAATCGAGTACTCACAGATCGCCGACAGTATACACAAGCTACAAAAGGCGTTCCACAATTAGCCAATGTTTCAGATCATGTAATTCAAACTTGGAAGTCATTGGTTCCCTTGGGAAACTTCTGCATACCATGATTTACTTTACGCCTTTTCTTCGGGCTCTTGTTTGCGCCAGCAGCTGCAGATGATGCCGGTGGCTTCGCATCCTGCCTATTGTTGGCTCCATTTTGTTCCATGGCATCAGAGCCTAAGTTTCATAGGGTTCCATTGGATTGCGACGTTGCGCTGGCCGTTATTGAAGGGGGTGGGCGAGGCTTTTGATTGTTGGTAAATTTGCGAATTAGAAGGATCTTTTAAGCTTGGTCAGCTCAATTCACTACTCATCACACGGAAACCGAGGATTTACCTTGTGCTAATTAACTAATGAAATCATCAAGTAACTCTCTGAATGGTTGAATAAGTTTGTGCTGCAAGGTTTTGGATATTCGGATTATTGAATTGATGTGCAGAAGCGCGGGGGTCGATGGCAGCTTTTGCAAATTTCATCGTGAAGCGAGGTTGACCAAGTGTGGTCCAGGTTTAATAGATACCTTGGTACAAAGACAAAGAACAATGGATTGTCGATCATTACTACTACATATATATCAATGATGAATGGATAGTGTTTGGGTATCTAATACAATAATCATAAAAAACCAATAATCCATAAAACACAATAGTTCCTGTGGAATGTCCCTTCCCAGACTTAAACACTGTAATCCCACTTTCCTCGCACTAAAACCGTCATGTCTTGAATTGATGAGCTTCCGGCAGCTTTTACCCCAACACCACATCATTATGTTGTTCGACATCGAGATGAGCGAAAAGGGCAGCTTGTACAGAAGCTTTACTCTTAGCCATAGCTTCAGTAATACCTTCAACTTGTTGTAAATTGCCCTTAATGCTGTCCACGTGACCATTGATATTTTTGAAAATGCCTTCCAGATCCTGGTATTTCGAGGTCTAGAAAAGGAATTAGTTATGCAAGAGGGTTAGAAACCATGTAAACTTACGTCGAGACTTATTGAGGCAGTAGTTGCATCCTCATCAATACCCATATTATCATTAAGCACCTTTGCAGTGCTATTAACCTCGAACTGAAGCAATGGATGAGCCTTGCGAGCCGCTTGTCTCCTACTTATCGCCTCGTCTTTTGCATTTGCCTCCAATTCTACAAGATACATTTCCTCATTCTCAAGTAGTATCTCCTCTTTCCTCAGTTCGACCTCCAGAAGCTCATTTGAATGCAAAACGGGTGTAAGTTGAGATTCTAAAGCTCGATTGTAATCCAGTATCTTCTCAAAATCAAAATCATCCTCTCGATTAGTTCTTGTACCTTTAGGAAATGGCATGCCCTTTCGAATCCTACTCAAAAGTCGACGGCTTATCATTTGTATAGCTGTGCTGGCTTGAGTCTTCTTGCGTTCATCGTGGATTTGTAAAACAACCGGTCTTTGCACGTCAACCAGTAACTCTGAAATCTTATCCAAACATCCTGGTGGTAAAGCTTCCCACTTCGTATTGATAGTCTCGAGTGAAATACGACGAGTAACAGCTTCCAGATGTCGATATGAAGGCGGCTCCGGCTGCTCTGCGTTAGCGCGATCGTCTTGTGAATCTTCCACACGGCGACGTTTAGTTTGTTGTGGTGGTTGCTGGTCGTCCGAATTCGAATCCTTCCGCTTTCTTGTGGACTTGGAACTCTCCGGAGGCAACGACCTTTTAGTTTCGGACTGTGCAGATTCCGACACGATATCCCGTGATTCATCTGATATTCTGACATGCTTCTTTGGTTTCGCATGCTTCTCGGATGACTCTTCGTTATCGTTGGAAGCCTTCTTTACTGTATGACCTGGTGCCGATGATTCGGGTTGTGCTCGATGGCGTCTTTGTGATCGCGAGGACTCGTCATTTTCTGGATCAATGCGATCCCCATTCTTCTCCCTCTGACTGCTTGCGGTACCCATATTCTCTAACGCCGGTCTTCCACGTCTTCTCTCCTTAACCTCCATATCCTGCGCCTTGGCCTTAGACTCGCCCTTATTTCGGATGCCCGCCGCCGTGCGTCTTGATTGCTCGTCTCCTACCTCATGATTAACAACTCCAACAGGAGGCCTCCCCCTCTTCTTCTGCGGTGCTAAAGAGCTAGTTGCAGCCACCGTCTCAATAACATCTGCGTCGTTATCCACACTCATTATTCCTCTCGTATTGTTCGCATTATTCCTGCTTCTCCTCGACTTGACCTGATCTCGAATTTGTTGTTGTTTCCTTAAACCTTCATCTCCAGCTTCGGCTTCGCTATTACCCCCTCCATCGCCATTCCTTCCCTTTTGTTTCGCACTCACAGAACCTAAAGTGGAGGAGGGTCGTCCACGTCTCTTCTCAATTGGTGCACCCATACCCGCCGGAACCCAAGGTTTCGCCTTTCTTTTCGTCTTTCCACCGCCCGGTGTATTTGAATTTGTATCCAGACTTTGCGGATTCGACTGCGCTGTGATTTGACTGCTCCCTTCCACCTCTTCATTTCCAGTATCATCTTCCTGCACCTCCCACCAGATCGAAGGCCTCGATCTCCTACGCTTTCCCTCCTCCGCCATATCTTTTACCGTAATAATGTTGTGTTATCGTATCTCACTTGTCTCCAAGCTTCAACTTTCCCTTCCCCTCAAAGCCTTGTAACTTTGGTAACCAATCACCTCGCTTCCTCAACAACTTCAAAAGTATTGTTGCACGTCTGTCTGCAATACCAACTTTAGGGCTTTTCGGAAAAGTATAATTTTAATTGTAGATATCGAAAGATGAGACTTGTCTGATGTCGCAAAAAACTGTCCCGGGGATTTTGAGAAAGAATTTGATTGTTGCCAGGGCCTGGGACGTTTTCAATTAAACATAGGCAAAGTCGCGCTGCATCGCGAAATCGCGTACATAAATGCGCACAGACCAGGATCACAGCCTCGGCAGCTTTTTGGAGAATTTTTGACCTCCTTGGTTCTTATTGTGTGTAGAAGTGAATTTGATAGAGTTTTCATCCGGCCTACTAATTAGCAAAGAGATTCACGTACTTTTGATCCAAACTACATATAAAATATACCACAAGGGAACGGCAGCATTCAAGCTCGAGCCTCTTCCATCCACAAAGTACGAGAAGCAAGATCTTATTCCTTCATGATGAATTAATTATCTTCTGAGTATTACTCACCCGCTTCCTTCTCCTCCCCCTCAATCCCCTTCCCCCCCAATTTTGAAAATCTCCTTGTCATTATGGAAGCAGTTGTAGCTCGTGTTGCGTCAGTTATAGGGAGAGTGCACTACACAGTGAAGAAGATATCTATGATGGATCCGAGAAGTACTGAAAAGCCATTTTGATTCATTTGATATCCATAACTCCATCAAAATGCTATTTTATAATTCATTGCCCTTTCATCTCCTCGTTTTTCCGCTCAAACAACCTATCTCCTCCCATGACCATTGCCCCTTCCCCTTCCCCTAGGACTCTTCATCACCCTTCCACCGCCACCTCCACCCCCGCCAGATCTCTTCTCCTCACCCAAACCTCTCCTTCCACTATTGAAACCTCCTCTTCCACCACCTCTCCCCCTGTCGCCACCTCTTCCGCCCCTTCCTCTTCCCCTACTATCCCTGTCCCTATCGCCACCAATACTCTTCTTAACAGTTTTTAACTCATCCTCATCAACATCCATCCCATCATCCTCATCCTGCCCCTTTCGATTACTAAACTTAAGTCTTCCACCCCTACCCTTCTTTGGCGCATCTCTTCCCTTCAACGCATGAACATACGCACCCACACCACCATCTTCTTCCGCTGGTGTATCGATAACCATTTGATCATCATCATCACTATCGTTACCTCCCAGCAACAATTTTCCATCCAGATCCATCTTTGCTTTGGTTCTCGTGATCGTTCGCGCTTTTACGGGTTTGGTAGTTGAGATATTGCCAAGTGCTCTACGATCAAGCAAATCAAGGGGCTCATCGTCATCTTCCACGATATATGTGTTCCCGCCTGCAGCCTTCTTACCGCCCTTCTTCCGAGACTTCCCGAGGACTTCATCGTCTGATACATCCGAACCAGATGATTCAGAGTCACTGCCATGAAGAGCCTCATCATATTCGTTTTCGAATTTGTTTCTTCTTTTTCCACCAGTTTCTCCATCGTCACTATCTTCACCCGCTTCCTTAGCCGCATCCTTATTTCTCTTTCTTCTCTCGCGAGTCTTGCGGATATTGGTGATGAGCTTTTTGTCTTCTTCGGGACAATATTTATTGACAATCTCAACACCAAAGCGACGAATCATTCGTTCGAGAATGTGCTTAACCTTTGCCTTGAAATGAGCTTTGTGCTCATGACTCCAGACCATGAGATTAGGAATGAGACTTTCAAGACGAGGAAGCACTAGGGAAGAAGGCAAGGAGATAACGCAGACTTTTACGAAGCCAAGGACACTACGAACGATTTCACGGTTGTTGGATGTGAGGAAGAGATCCATAGTTTGCACAAGATCGCTAACAGTTTCGGGAGATAGGCATTCGCGGAAGTTGTAGAGGATACGAGTAAGAGCTGTGATAGATGCGGATACCATGTGGGGTGTGCTACCGGCGAGACCGGCACTGACCATGGTAAAATATTCTTCGAGAGTGGCAGTCACAGATGGTGCATCATCAGGCATATGGGATACTTTGCTGTTGTCGATTGTAGCACCGGATGACGAAGCAATCTTTTCTCCCATCAAAATGAGGAGGTCAAATGCTGTCGTACGAGCACGCTCATTTGTTTCCTTACACGAGATGACGACCTCGGATAGAATGGCTGGGATGAAATGAAGAGAGTCGGCTGGGAGGAAAGGAATAAGAACAGAGATCGCAGCAAGACGATCGCGTTTCGCTGGTGTAGATACTTTCTCAGCACTGTTCAACAGAAGTTCTTGAAGATCAGTGCTACGTTCCTGCAATGCCGCCTTGCCAGTTTCCGACTCGGCAAGTCGAGGAATAAGCTTATAAGCCTTCTTCTGAAGTTGAGGATCGTCATCTTTTACAATGATAAGAGCTGCCATGTTGAATAGAGTGCTGAAACTATCTCTTGGCAAGTAAATTGAGATCGTGATGACTAAATCCATGAGACTGTGACTCGTCGGTGGCATCTTGTTCGCCGCATTTTGTTGCCTTTGTTTCTGCTTCTCTGCTTGGGTCTGGGCACCGGCTTCGGCGAGGGATGTCCCCAATGCTTGACTAACTCGTTCGAATGTCTCCATAAGTTCTTGAGCAGGTGTAATACTAAGGAATGCGTTGATACATTGCAAAATGTAACCTCTGAACTGTGGCAATGTTTCATTGTAAACGTTGAACAAAACAGAAAGCATATTGCTGGCGAAGGTGGCCAAATGCTCAATGTTCTTCTGTGCAGCAGCCTTTGAAACACGACTCTGGAGGAGTAAATCTTCCTCTCCTTCAATGGCGAGGATCGCCTGATTAGACTCTACTAATGTCTGTAAAGCTCTGCAAATATCCGAACGTAGATCAACTTGCCCGTATAGAATGTTTACAAGTATTTCTGCGAACTTAACATCAAATGCTTCAGTGAGATCCAATGGGAGGTCACAATAACCGGGGAGGATAGCCCAGATTTGCTTCACAATAGTCTCAAAAATCTTGATATCCATTGTCTTTTCTGCCGCTCCATGCTCACTGACTCTTTGTAACATGGCCTGGCTCAATGGCTCAAGTTCAGTCCGGAAATGTTGGAGATTCGTATTACTGACATAGTCTCGTAGGATCGGCAACACCCAGGCTCGTCCAGGTTGTCCAGCCTTTGGTTTAGCGAGGTTGAGAGGTAAGATGCTAAGAACGCGATCTGGTCCCATAGCTCTGATAGCTTTTCCAAGGATTTCATCGGCTTCCTTTTTGCCGGCGAAAGACTCGCTACCTCTAAGCTCACCAATTGTTCTGACTACTTCGGACAAAATTGGGTCTGCTCTCCATCTCAAAGCGTCAAACATGGAACCCATAACATTGAACGTTTCCATCCAAGCAGCTTGATATTTAACACTCAAAAGATCCACTGCACATTTTGCCAGCTTCTCGAGGACTTTCTCGTCAAAAATTGAGGGCTCCACAATAACGGATTCTGGGACACAGTTGGCCATTAATGAGATTAGACATTCTGATGAAGATACTCGAATGCTGTGCGATGAAGATGACATAAATCCGGATATCATGGTGAAAAGTTCAGGCAATTTTGCAAAAGTCTCCTCTGGCTCGAGTTGCGCAGAAACATCATAACCTCGCGATAACACAGCGATCCACGGGGGAAGAAGTTGAGAATCGTTTTGAGAAGGTCTCAACTCAGAGATAACTTCTAAAAGTCGAGGCAACTTCGATGTCGCAGTTTCGTTAGCCATACTCTCGAATATCATCTCAAATACTTCGAATGAAGTCATGGCCAAATATTCATTGCTTGATTTCGAAATATTCAATAAAACTTCGCACAATGCCTCAATCTTCTTGCTTGGCCATCCTCCAGACGCTCCGGCGATAGTCTTCACTAATTGTAATGCGTGAATTAAAGCTGGCTCATGTTCTGCCGTTGCGCTTGCTTTCCTCTGTTTCCTGGCTTGATGCGATTGGGCCGCAAGGTCACTTAAACTTCTCAAAGCAGTCTCCGCACACATATCCGCCGCAGGATGGTCGAGAGATGGACTCGGCGGAGGATTCTTTAAAACATTAGCCAATGCTTCCTGTGCACGCTTTCTAATCTTAGGTCTGTGATCCACGGCGAAATTCAATAAACCAGCAATCGCTCTTCTCGGTCCAGTTACGTTGACTGAGAGTTCCCATGCTGCGGAATCTTGTGCGGCTAATAATGATTCGAGACATCCTATCGAAGGTCTGAGGAGAGGAGCATCTGCTTCCGGTAATATGAAGGCGGGAGCGAGATTTTCGAGGATTTGGGAGAACTTTGATCGGAGAAGTGGTTGAGGGGTAAAAGGTGTGATAATGTCGAGTAAATATACAACAGAAGTAGTCAAATCTTTGTTAACTTCTCCATTCTGAGGGCACGCTTGTCTCAAAAGTGCCAATAATGCCGCAAAATATCCGGTTGGAGTGGCTTCTGTTTTCTGATCTTTAAGTGTATCTTCAACGGCAGACAATACAATTGCTGTCTACATTCTGATATCAGTAAAGTGCACGACGAATTATAGATGTATTTCAGAATTGAAAACTCAATGAACTTACCTGATGTTGATTTTGGAGCTTCGGCGAACGGATCTTGTCGAGCTTCTCTTGTAAAGACATTGTGAAAGACTTCTTAATTGCTCTTTGCGCCTTTCCTTCCATAAAATTTCAAAAATGCTTCTGATAAAAAAAAGTTTCTGATAATCGATAGCGATCAGACCATAAGTGCAGAGTTGACCGTAGCTAGCGAATGTCGATAAGATCCACTTTCGACACCAATACTGAAGGAGATTAGTGGTAAGCAAGCTGGGGTAGATATTCACTTTGATTGGTTATCCCACCTCTCGTTCATTCCATTCCCCCTCAAATAGCTGTGGAGCTTCTTTTGAGCGAAAGTCTACGGAAACGGAGTAGAGAAGGCAACATTTACACCACCATAATTACCTACCTAGTATTCGTATTTATCAACCCATCTGGCCTCATCAATCACACTTTCGTGCTCTTCTCTATTCTTCATTGCGAACGGTATATCTTTACAATCTTTACGTTCATTGTAATATTGTATATTCCTATTCACAATATATATTTGGTCTCTCATTTATTTTTAAGTTTGATTGAGGTCAGCTCATTCGCGAAAGTGTTATCGCGGCGCATTCAATTTGTGATTGCCAATCAGCCCAGATCTAGAACCTAATTGCAGAAGCTTTTCGAAGACAAAGACTTGTCTAAAGTTGCTACACTTTCGATTTATCTCAATCACAACCTCACAGTCATAAAATTCAATAGCAATCGCAAAAATGCGCGTTTCAACCGTTTCCATCTTCGCCCTCCCCATCCTAGCCGCGGCTCAAGAATCTCCCCTGGAGCAGGCCAAAGCCCAAGCCCAACATTGGTTCAGCAAACTTCAATCCTATATCCCATTAGCCTCGTCCGAATCTCCGCTCGAAGCCGCCGCTGCGAAAGTAGGCGAAGCCAAAATCCACCATCTAACCCTCGACTCCTGGCAAGAAACCATCCGCGGAAGCGTCACCTCAGAATCCTCGCTGCCTCAAGAATGGTGGGTTTTAACCACCGGCGGAAACAAAACCTGTTATGGCCTTTGCGGTAAAGTCGAAAAGGGATTCAATGAATCTGCCGCCATCTTCTCTCTCGATCCCACGGCGCCTCATATGGCTCTCTTGAATTGTGACGATCAACCCGTTCTATGTAATTCATGGGGAGCAGGACCACCACATTTATGGACCATGGAGGTCGGGGCTGTGGGCTCACCGGTTCCTATTATCACCCTCCCGTTAAATACCACTTCAACAACCGTTACAACATTCACGGATTTACATGCGACAAAGTCATACAAGAAGAAGGCACCTTATGAGGGTTGGTTCCATCCTTTTGATGGACAGCTCGCGCAATATGGTGCCGCTGTTCCCGTAGGATATGTACTTTGGTTCTTCGCCCTCGTTCCCAGCTGGATGTTCATGATTGGTATTTCATTCATGAGCAGAACCGTCATGTAAGGTTTCCCTCATCGACGCTCTATACTTTCAATGAAGTGGCTAACAATAAATCTAGGAACAAGCGAACTCTTGGTCCCCAAGGACCAGCAGCTGCTGGAGCTCGTCCACGCGCCGCCCCGGCCGGAGATGGAGTTACCTATTAAGAAATTTATGCCAGAGACAAACATGTGGAGGGACTGCAGATGAGGATCTAATTCTCCGATACAATGCATTTTCTCAACCGGTAGTGGGTGGAATACAATTTATGTAACTTATCTGAACAAATTTAATGAATTGGAAAATGGGTATCATAACTAACATAATATTACCCCTCTTTAACTCCGAGACATCTCGTCTATGCCATGTTTACCATGCCCATGAACTGTATCTGTGATGTCCTCCACTTCCCTGGTGTTTTCCATACGACAATATCCCCAGCAGAGTCCACGCGCGAGCATCCATTATACAGTGCGACACAGCTTGCGGGGAGGCATATCTTCCACTGCCCATACATTAAAGCCGGTTTTCACCGTCGCCAGTCCCCCAAGCGCGGAATATGCATTGCTACCATCCGCGGCTCCGAAGACCTATCGTTCCTACTGCGCGTATCGATTGGCCGGGTAAACGTTCTCCTTTCGGCATCCTATAGCTCTGATATCTTACCCCGCAAAATCCATACACCTCACAACCAACCCATCACTTTCCTGCCGCAGCCTCCTCAACCCTCCGCAGTCCCTCCAATACCTGCGCCGTTAATCCTGTATTTGCCAATCGTCCATAGCGCAAATCACTTAATCCACCAACGGTATTCTGCATTTCAGTAACTAGTTCTTCGGCTTCAGTATCCAGACGTGCGATTTCATCTTCTAGGTCTTCGACTGCGGAGTTGAGGGCTGGAAGGATGGAGTGCAGAGAGTGAGGGGTGGAGTGGGGAAGGTTTTGAGTTTGGTGGAAGAGCTGTGGAGGAGGTGTTAGTTCGAATCTGGATTTGTGTGTGTGGTAAAAGTGAAGAGGAGGGAAAAGAAGGGAAGGGAAAAAACTAACCGCACGTTCAATGTCCACCTCGTCGTCTTGCACCGTTCTCTCATCTTGTCTTCGGCCCCTTATAACAGCTCTCTCCATTGCTTTTCCACGTCGTACTTCTTGTTCGATGTTTGCAGTAACTTTATCGACTAATTGTGCGCGCTGATGTTGGAGATCGCGATAGAGGGTGCGGATTGCAGGAGATGATTGTTGAGAGCGAGGGAAGAGGGATGTGAAGGATTGGAGGGAGATAATTGTTGGGAGAGAGGCGGGAGGGAGGAGGAAGTTGGTTAAGATTGTGGATTCGGTTGGTGGCATTGTGGGAGGCGGGAAGCTGGAGAGAGCCCTAGGTTTAAATCTGATTTGGTGGGTTTGGAATTGGCGGAGCTCAACTGAGATCTATCTACATAGAATTTTGGGTAGTTTTCTTTTGTGAAACAACGTCGATCAAGACTTGTCAACTTCCCAAGTAGCTGACTGACAAGTCCAGATGAATTCCTTTTACTCTTTCTACTGTTGCTCTTGTGGAAGTGAGTTGAAGTTCGGTGCAGCGATAATCAATTCGTTCACTTCAACCCTTGATAGACGGGTCTAGAGCTATGCGAATGGTTTGTTGCGACAGCGGTATTGCAAATTGATTCTGGAGGGGTTGAAAGGTGGAAGAAACGAAAACTAGACCCTGATTGCGGAAGTTCAATGTTCCACAAGTCAAGGAAGAACCATGTAACCTAAAGTTCTGAGGATGCTGGATGCTGATGGGAAAAGTAAACATAGTTATTAGAAAACGAGGTTATACCGCAAATACATATAAAAATCTTAACAAAGATAGAGATTATTCTGCCTGCACATATTCTAGGGTGCATAAGTTAAAACACGCGTGACACGTAACCTTAACCTACGTACCTTGTTCAGCAGAACGCGCTTGCTTGCTTGCTCTTTCGGTTGTCTTCCTGCACATGTGGAAACTATTTCTAATTCTAATTTCATCAGACTCCCTTTCTTTCATCATCATATTTCATCATTTGCACGCGACAAATCTTCTAATTCTCACATAACCCAACAACTTTGGTAGTATCAACGTATAGCTTCACCCACCAATAGTTCTATACTCATTAGCATCGCAAGAAAACCAACAACAGCGACATCAATACTTGGCTCGTTACATTCATTTTTTTTTTTTTAAAAAAAAAAGAAATCCCTCTTTGAGATCAGATATCTATCATGGCGCCATCAAAATCTGGACCACCAGCCGCTCCTTATGCAAAAGATGAAAAAGTCCTTTGTTTTCACCATGATTTGTTGTATGAGGCCAAAGTCTTAGATACTAGACCAACAGAGGATGGTTCTAGCTGGCAATGCAAGATTCATTATAAGGGGTAAGGAGTTCCCTAGTTTTGGCTCTATCAGTCTTTTTTGTAAAAAAAAAAGAGAAAAAGAAAAATAAAAGAGAAAATCTGTTAACATAATTCTTGTGATTAGATGGAAAGCAACGTAAGTTAAAATTTAAATTTAAATTCCATGAATTAATGAAAAATGCTCGAGTCTCTCAATTTTTTGTCCATCTGTCCATCTGTCCATTTGACTATCACGATGGAGAAGACATTGAGAGGAATGAGAGAGGAGAGGAAGTGAAAGAACGAATTCCACTCATCCTTTAGCTACTTCCAAAGCTGGCAATGTAGCGAGCGAGCGAGCGAGCGAGATAGCTGAGTACCTAATCCTACCCAATAAAGCTTTGAAGTTTGGAACATGTTAGATATTCGACTTCTCCAAATCTTCAACTGCCCATGTACAATTCAAACAACTAAAATCACTTCCAAATCCGAGCAATCCATCTTAATTCCCGTTTTCTCCTTTATCATCATATGCCCATACCATCATATCCATCAAGATGCCCAAAACTTCCGCTCAAAGGCCGCCACGTTCCCTTCGGAGTCGTGTCCGTACCTTAGCAGATGCGGAAGCCAATATAGCCAAAGCAGAAAAAGCAGCAAAAAAAGGAGAAGAAAAAGAACAAAAAGGAGAACAAAATTCTAACCGTGATAACCAAAATAGATGGGATGATTGGGTACCGCAAGATCGAGTAATGAAGTTTAATGAAGACAATAAAGAACTGGCAGCTCAACTCCATCAAGAGATGAAGAAAATGAACCAGAAGCCCAAATCCGCGACTTCAGCAGGGGGAAAGAAACTTGGAGGTCGCGCAAATGGATCGGATTTTGGATCGGGTCGTGGTAGTGAAGAGAGACATGCGAGTGTCGCAGCTCAAGGAGGTGGAAGAGGTGGCCCAAGAAGAAATCGTGATTATGATTTAGAACAAGTAAGTTATTCATTTTCCGTTTTATTTTATTCTTTGGAACACATTGGAAGACTGGAAGACTGGAAGACTAGAACCTTGGAACCTTGGAACATTCGAACTTTCCAACTTTCATTACCTACCCTTTCACATACATTATCCTTAACCCTCAATTTCTTCCACATCAACTCCCCCAATTATTCACCTGGTGGTTTGTTTGAACATCATATCATCTTCATCATAAATCCCATCCAAAGTGTTTTTGGGAGGTAAAGTGTCGGATGGGAAGTGTTTTCATCATCTCTTTGGTTTGACCTTCTCAAAACTTGGACTTTTCGCTTGCCGCTTTCGGAACAATCGTCGCTCTTCTTCTGCTCAACTCTATTGTCAAAAGTCGCCAAACACTTTGACAGTCCAAATTGATTTCCATCAATCCAATCACTTCACAGCATCAACACAACAAAACAAGAAGTCCTATATTGCTGAGCATTAAAGGCTTTTCTTTTGCTTCCGATCGCTACCGATGTTTGATTAAATTCTTCTACTCTGCTGTTTGAATCACACTTTTTAAACATTCAATTTGTCAAAAAGCCGCCTACAATCAATCACGACACCAAGTTCATCAACATACAACATCAAATATCACTTCAGACCTTCTTTGGAAGATTCATCGAAGATGGGTTCTACTACTGTACCGGCTTTGAAGCCTCGTGCCAGACCTCTCGCAAAGAAATCGGGAAATTCAGTTCCAGCTCTCCAAGATAAAGCCAAGGAACCTCAAGCTATCATTGTAAGTTCACACCCTTTTCCATCAATAACTCACTCACTCATTATTTAGGGACAAAAGAAGACCAAGGGAAGGGTCAAGGTAGTCAACAGTGTACCTGTACGGACACCTGGTGTTCGGAGAAGTGCAAGAGAACGCTGTCCACCAAAGCCATATGGTCACTCAATCATTCACTCCGGCAACTCGAAGATCACCAAAACTCAACCAAAAATGACTGAAAAGGCTCCAGACTGGGCCGATCCTAAGAGTGAGCATTGGGATGTCATGAAATTTCTTAATGACGAATCTATGGTTCTTAAGACCAATTTGGATGCACGACCACCCAAGAAAAATTTCCAATTCATTGTCAATAATTCTATTCGAAATCCTGAGACATATCGACCGGATAAATCCAACTACGTCTACGCACCGAAACAGAAGCTACCCTCGGTTCACCCTAAACTCCAGGCTCACATTAAGAACGGTACTGACACCAAGTCATTGCGTCAATACTATGCAGATTATGAGCCTGGACAGATCAATCCTATCGCTGGACGATTATTTGACGACAATAAATTACCTCCTGCACGATTAAAGCGCAAGAGGCTATTTCCTTTATCATATGATGAAGCTGCTATAGCAGAGATTATGAAGCCTGTTTCGAAGAAAATTAAGCTCATTCTCAAGACGGCTCTTTCAAAACCTTCGCCCAAGAAGAGCCCTGCAAAGGTCACTGAGGTCAAAATTAAGAAGAAAGTTCATTTTGCAACGGGAATGACCAACAACTCTGAAGTCAGAGCAATCCATCGTATCAAAACCACCAAGAAGATGCTACCACACATTTCTGAAACGAACATTGTGATGGAAAAACGTGATTTTAACTATTTACAGGAAGAGAACTTTCACAATCGACCATCCATCAACCTTGTAATTCCTGATCATATTAAAGCAATTCTCGTTGATGATTGGGAGAACGTTACCAAGAATCAACAACTTGTACCATTGCCACATAAGAAAACTGTCGATCAAATATTAAATGATTGGCTCGAGTTTGAGAAACCAAAGCGACCTGTTGGAAGCGCACAAGCAGACATTTTGGAAGAGATTGTTGCCGGTTTGAAAGAGTACTTTGAGAGATGTCTTGGTCGCATTCTTCTTTACAGGTATGTCGTTTCTGGGAATCCTTCCATGTTTGACTTTACTGATTAGGGTAAGGTTTGAACGACAGCAATACACTGATTTTCGACAATTGTGGGATAGCGACGAATGTCTACAAACATGTGCAAGTGATACATACGGTGCCGAACACCTATGTCGTCTCTTGGGTAAGATTATCATTTCCCTTCACAATAACATTTTTACCAACAATCCATAGTTACCCTTCCTGAACTCATCGCTCAAACTAATATGGACCTTCAATCTGTCAATCGTCTCCGGGAAGAACTTAGCAAATTGACGAGCTGGATCGGCAAAAATGCTAAAGATTACTTTGTCAACGAATACGAAACACCTGGTGCGGAATATGTTGACAAAGCTCGTAGCAACAATTAGACAGCCGAAGCTATATGTTAAGGATGAAGAGATCCAAAGATGAATGGCGGTCAAAGATGTATCATAGCATGGGTTGGAGAATGGCGCTTGATTCCTTAATTTTTGGCTTTTATTTCCTGTATCGGTGGATCTTTTGTTACAGTTCATGAGAGCGAGGATTCAATGTGGAAAGTTGAGGAATGTCTAGTGGCTGTTTCTGAGATAACTATGCAGTGGGGAAGAAGCAATTTGCATGAATGGATGGATGAGATGAGAGCATAGATATATGGGCAAATCATGCATGGATGGATGCATGGATGCAGGATAATGCATTCTAATAGATGGTGGCATGGATGGCAGATATTTACTGATGTTCAGGTCCATGTGGTTGACCTTGCCCTGGACTGGCGCTGGTAGTTCAGACTTATCATGCATATAATTTACAATACTTTTACACTCCTTCTAAAGAAACGAGTCGGTTGCCTATGTGATGTGTATCTTCTGTTCCACGGATCTTTGATACTGTTCTAATTCCTATCTTTGGGCGGGAATGGTTGTTTGTTGTGGGTTTGGGTGTAGGTGTGGTTTGTGTCTGTATATATATATATATGAGGAACCCTAACTCACAATTGTTGCATCCTTTGATGCTTAGGAGTGGAGACCAGGATAAGTAAGGGAGGAAGGCAAAGAAGATCGCAACTGATTGACAACAAGTATCTTGAGTGGTATTATTGGCTAGTGTTGGTCTAGATTCCTCGTACAATGAAGATAATCCCTATTTCAATCGCCATGCTGATGTGAAAAAACTAGCCTTCTATGCTCAATGAGCGCATGCAGATTCATATATGGTATCGCCCTTTAATTCCTTGCATCACAATTGCAATCTCCCCCTTGAAATTTGCATCTTATCCTCCTACACCATCCCCATTCCTCAAACCATGACCTCTTCCTGCACCCCCCTCTCAACAAAGAAACCCGCTTCCGGCCTCCTCCTCTCCCTCTCCTGCCTCTTACTCATCCTCTCCTTCGTCTCCTCCACCGTCACCAACTCCTTAACCTTCATAATCTGACCCGCTATATCCGAAGAAACAGGATGATACACAGTAGCTGTTCGTTTATGCAAGCCGAGGAATTTCAACACGCGGGAGGATTTCTTAGGGAGACCAATCGCAGAACGTGCGAGTGTTATGCGGAAGTAGGAGGTGGGAGTGGGAGGAGGAGAGGTTTGCCAGGGTTTTTGGACGAAGGCGGGTTTGGATGAGGGGGAGGGAGGTGTTTTGGAAATGGATTTGGGTGCGTTTTTGCCGATTTGCTGGAGGGTTGGGGAGATTTTGTGAGAGGAGAGGAGAGTGCGTGTTAGGGGGGCGGCGGTGGTAGTGGACATTGTGGGTGTTGGTGATGTGATGTGGTGTGTTTGTGGTTGTGGTTATAGTTGTCTGTGGCAGACAGAGGTTAGAGGGGTTTTTGTTGATGAAGAGGATTGAATGATGGCAAAGGAACGAAGACCGGGCAATGCAGAGCGCGGATATATAGCAAGAAGGGTACGGGAACAGAATATATACCTTATGATCATCGGCTCAAAACTCAATGACTTCTTCCGCGCTGTAAGTCACCGTTGTCGATACCTCGAAAGTTCAATTTGGAGAAATAATCGTGAATATCAAACAAGGATTATCGGCATCGGTAATTCTTTCCACCGATACATAACACACTAGTCCTCGTTTTGGACAATCCATGCAATACCTCATACAGCATTGAACTTTCTATCTATTGCGCGGATTTATGATTAATTTCTATGAATCGTTTCTCAAGAACTTCCGATTACTAATAAAGCTTTGCGAGGGCGATACTCTTCCACCTGGTCTCAACTCTCACCTGCGCGCATAACACTTACTCCCTTCCGTCTGGAGCTTGCCAGCTCAAAATCACAGCCAAAATGACGATGGACGTAGCCTCCATCAAGCTCTCCGACCTCCTTCATCACCCCGACGACCTGGACAAAATCCCCGCCCTAAAACTCGAATACACACGCAAGAAATCAGCCGTCGATTCACAACTTCGATCCGGTCTTAAAGAACAACTTGAAGTAACTCAAGCTGGAATGCACGGTATTACCGATGGTCAACGAACGGTTCAACTTATTAAAGATGAGATGATGAAGATTGATAAATTATGCGCCGAGGCACAAAATATGATTAAGGATTTTCCGAATATTAATCTGGTGAGCCAGACGCATAGGAATTTTATGGCGGTCGAAACTATGCGCAGGAATTTGGTGGATTTTAATGAGAGGTTGACACGGGTGGAGGGATTACTCGAAGAGGATGATAGGGATGAGGATAATATGGGGAATTTGTTGGCGATTCATTATGAATTGACGCAGTTGAGAAATATTAGGGATGATGCTATGGAACAGATCCTGAGGGCCGACGATCCAGGATTACAGGGGACGTTGGAGGATTATTTTGCGAGGTTGGATGATACGATCGATTGGTTTGATGAAAATATTGGGAAAGTGGCTATGAATTTGATAGAGGTCGTTGTGCAGGGAAATAGTAGTTTGGTGGTGAGGTTAGCGGTGGTTATTGAGGCGGAGGAGAAGAGTGATAAAAGAGTTATGGCGTTGCAAGAGGCGTTAAAGGATCATAAGGAGATGGCGGCGAGATTTAAGAGTATTACGGACGGGGCAAAGAGTACGAGAGGGTATAAGGAGAAGTTTTTGATGGCCATTAAACTCAAGGCTGAAGGGAATATTGAAGGAACGAAACAAACATTCTTGGAGGATCCAACCAAGTTGGAGAAAGGGTTGAGATGGTTCTTCAATGATTTGAATGCGGTAAAGCAGGGAATGGTACCATTGATGCCGAAGAAATGGAAGATTCTCAAGACTTATGGGAGGATTTATCATCAATTGATGCATGATTTTCTCATTGGCATGATTGATGATCCAGATACAAGTTCGGCCAATATGTTGGCGATTTTGAATTGGCCGGAAAAATACTATACGAAAATGAATAAGCTGGGGTTTAAGAAGGATGAATTACAGCCAGAAGTTTTGGATGGAAGAGAAACAGAACTAGTGAGAGACTTCAGACAACTTATTATCAAGTTCTTGGATCAATGGCTGGATCGTATTTTCAAAACGGAAAAGAAAGATTTCGACGAGAGGAATGTCGATGGTTCGAATTTGGATCAGGATGAATATGGATATTTCCGAACGAAAAACTTGGTCGACATGTGGCGTATGTTACGTGAACAGGTAGATGCTGCAGGTAATTCCCAAAGAATGGATGTCACCGAAGGAGTTGTCGATATCATGATCGTACGTCTAAAGACTCGTCAACAAACATGGCAGGAGATGCTCGATATTGAAGCTGCGAGATATTTCAACGCAACGACGGAACTTGAGGGGTTTCAAGCTTTGCAGGATTGGCTTGTCGCTACTGCCAATGATCAAATTGCTTGTATCGATGATAATGAAGATGAGGGACGATTTGGGTACCTCACAAGCTTTAGACAAAAATTCGAACCTCTTGTCTCAAGTACATATCTCGAGCGAGTAGATATTGAGATAACCAATTTGAATGATGGATATGTCGATTTAAGTACTCATTGCATATCCAAATTTGCAACCTTAATCTTTGCCGTCGATTTCAAAACCGTCATGCCGGATTTCTTCACATCAAAATGGTATACGAATACAGCGATGAAACAAATGATTGTTACCTTTGAGGAATATATTAATGATTATAAAAACGTCCTTCATCATTCCCTCCTCGATATCTTCATCGAAGAACTCGCCATTGAACTTTTGATTCAATATCTCGGCTGCGTCCGCAACAAAGGCGCAAAATTCAAGAGAAACGATCCATTCAAGGAGAAAATCTTCAACGACGTCTCAACGGCCTTTGAATTTTTCAACGGTAACCCGTATCTCACGGAAGAAGTTAAAGGTATCGTGGTAGGTAAATGGGCCGTAACGCAGAGTTTCCTGGAGATTATCGAGTGTGAAAAATCGGCCGTGCCGGATGTAGTTGAGGGGTTCAAGAGGGGATATTGGGATGCCGGGTTAGGGTGGGTAGAGGCGGTTTTGAGGGCGAGAGATGATTTTGATAGGGGGATGTTGAAGGGGGTTAAGGAGAGGTGGGGGCTTGTGGTGGGGGATATGGAGAGGGGTGGGGAGACTATTATGGCGAGGGTTAAGTAGTGGTGGGAGTGGGAGTGGGTGGGTGTGCGTTTGTTCGTTTGTTTGTGTGTTTAGAGAAGACGTAATGAGTTTTGTAATTGTTGATACCGTGTTGGTATGTATGTATATGTATAAGTGCTAGGTTGGGATTATTTTACCCTTGAGCGTGGAGTTGGGCGTCAATTGTTTTTTCATCTCTCCGGAATCAATATCTCGATTTATTGTCCCGAACGGATAAACAGATGAGGGACTCACATTTGTACGTAGATAGATGGCGTTGGATTTTCTAGTTTATATCTAAGTCGAGTTGAGTGGGTGAATTCCTGTTTCACGATTGATTAATTATTCGTACATGGCTCTGGTTAGCTTACGAATCGTGTAGTGGGTAGGTAATTTTATAATCTATCTGGACTCTGGAGATAGGAAATAATTAAGAAGGGGTTTTAATTGAATTGAAATTTGTACTGTATTGAGTCGTAATGGATTATATCATGAAAGATCTTGTTGAATATGGGATTTACTTTGTTTGGATGGTAGGAGGGGGAGATGGGGGAGTGAATGAGTATTGAATGGTCGCTGTGTTACTGATTCTGTCACCTAGAAAGATAAAAAGGTGGAAAGATGTAAAGAAGATGAAGGAGACGGTATAAGAATCAGAAGATTAAGGTGAGAGTATAATCACTTCAAGATTAGGAAAGGATGAGTATGCATATGTTCCTATTGAGATGGAGATTGTAATCTTAATAACCAAAAAATAAAGAAAAAATTAGAGTCCTCTGACCAAAAGAACCAAAACCTTTCATAGCTTTGAAAGTAATAACAACCAGCACCGTGCTCTTATATCCTATACTCAAAGTCGTAACCCTTAAAGCTTTAGCCCCGTATATCCAGCGAGCCGCCCGTTACCCCAAACTGGAAGCTGCTCTATTTGGAAACATAGCATATCTTGCTTCCACCTGCTCATAATCAATATTCCCATATGATGCTTAACAATCCATTCATAGTAGCAGTGCCCCTACCATAAAACTTCGTATCCGGGTGCATTACCATTTCAACTTCTTCACTCTCCCGCCGATTTTTTTTCTCTATGATGCGACATAATTCCCAACGAGATAAAACTATATCCCGTAGGATATTGAAAAAAATATAACTATCATATCCTTTGTAGTATTCAACCTGCTCTCAGCCCCCGCAACCTTCCACCTCTCAAGCCAATGCGAGATTCTTTTAATATGTAGTGGTGCATCGGGCAGCAAGGTGAAGAGGAGTATTCTTGTTGGAGCAGTGTCTTTGGGTCACAGACATCTGTAATGAATTATCCACTTGTGTCGGGTGTGCTGGTGGTTGTGATTTTGGAAAATAAGGTAAAAGGATATATTTGGATGAGGAATTAGTCCTGGAGAAGAATGTGTTCTAGTCGTTGAAATTTCCCTCATTCTTGTGCAAAGTATTTGAGTCCAATTGCAAGTTTGACTTATATCTCGAGTTTTGGTGGTGGAGGAAGTGGTAAGTGTTTGCACCGAAGTAATATGCGTCAAAGTCTTCTTTCGTTCCATTGAGCTTGTGGTCGAGATTTGAGACATTGTAATACGAAATAGTAGTTGATTTGAAATCCGCGCATACATCCATCCTTGTCGTAATACTTCATTCTTCATCCAAGCACGAAAAGAGCTTGCTGTAATTCCCCCACTAGAGCCCGTCAATTCTGGAAAAAACGCCGATATTCCAACCATCCCACGACTAACATCTCTCCAACGTATGAAATATTGGCGTTCCTCACATTGGCAATAAATGTAATCCCAACTCCATACCCTTTAGACAAAGTACATAAACCGCAACAACTGGACTTCACTCAGCGTGATTCTTAATATCACCGGAAAAGCTGATGCAAAGGAGCTATTTCTTTGTCGATAAGAACTTGTCGTTCTCGAAAAGAGACATGACTAGAGTGTCGGCACCAAAATCAGGTTGCGAACATAGGATTGACGGGCTACGTGTAGATTGTGTGAGAAATAGAATAGCACTTGTGGCAAAAGACAATTGTGTTTGTGGGGCTGCTGTCTCCACGGACACCAAATTCAGATGAGGAGGTATTAATGCCCATGCTAGAAGAGACGGAATAAACATCTCTGCTGGGCGAAGCTTGGACTAGTTGTTTGAGTACTCCGAAAACTCAGATATATCGCCGCCTAAGTAATATGGAATGTTGGAAAGTCAGCTGTCATCTGGGTAATTCCGAATATCATTTTTGGAGGGTCTTCCACCGTGTTGTATACGCAAATATATTTTTATTTGTTCCCTTTGAATGCCGCTTTGTGTGCTGATCCGCAGTCGTACTTCAAATAGTTCGCTGTCTCTGACAAAAGCCGTAGCTAAATCATGAAATTCTTCGCCTCATTAGATCGTAAGGAAATGCATTATGACTTTTCTCGAACCTGTTTGGCGGGCTGCTGGTGTGTAGTTTCCCATCGATTCACCAAAACTTTGGAAAAAAAAAAAAAACTAGTTTCTTTGAGGATGTTATTGTAAGTTGAATCTGCCCAATTCTGCTGTGCTATCTAGAGCTATCAGAGCTGGAGGACGCTGAGGATGTATAGAGAACTCGAGGAGAAGCTTTGGTCGTAGATGGGGATGAAGTAGTGGTGAGCGCAAAATTTTAAGGTTGAGCAGCTCGAATATTGTATTGCTGAGCTGGCAGAAGTTGCAATAGGTTGTCTGGTGATGGGATTCGGTGGAGCAACGGACATAAATGGTCAGTAAGCAATAGCAGGAACACAGAAAGAGAGAGTACACAGTGAGGCACCAAAGAAATCGGGACAAGGCTGGTAACTCCATTACGATCACGAAACTTCAAAATCTTCATTTATATCCTGTTAAGCTCAAATGATGGACACAGATAATCATTTACCAGCAAGCTCTAAACTCTCAAAGCTTTCCAATCAGAAAAAAAATAACAATCAAGAGAAATAAACCGATCAAAATATAAAAAATCGTTTTGTCATGTTTCGTCACCGATACACGCCAACGATAATCCCTTCCTAGACCTGTCAGTTCTGATTCAAATGAAATAGAATACATAGTGTCAAGTAGATGACGATTTATTGATTAAGATCTTCTCCAGCAAATTGAGAGATTCTTCGAGAGCGATGCACTTAGATATTCATTAGCAGAGATGGTCGTAAATACGCCGGCGCTTGGATAAAAGAGATGGCTCTAGTAGAACTGATGGGCTGAAAAAAGTTGGAGTTACCATGGCTGTCTGTGTAATCCTCATTAGAATGGATTGAAACACACGAGGTTGCAGCTGCCTCTCGGTCTAGAGATGATCCGGGGCGACAACATCATGTGATTAATATAATCACGTGGATTTAGCCCCTCCTTTTCAGTACTAATCTAAGCGAAGGCGACGACATCAGTGGAGATATTTCAGAAGAAGGTGTATCGAATTATACATCATCTTATTACTTAATAGTCGGTGCTCTAGCATTATTATATATAAAGTGTAATCACAGATAGATTTTTGAAGTTATTCATATATTTACTTAATATAAAATATATCATTGAATAGAAACAATAAATAATAATAATAAATAAATACAAAATAATCATAAATTCTTCTCGTTTTTGTTAATAATAGATCGTTTTAATGTCAAAATAAATATACTATAGTTATATAAGTTATATTATTACAAAACGTAAAGCGAGTTACTTCTCTTCGACCCATAGTAAACTGTAAGTACGGTCCTGTAACTAGGCTCATATGAAGCTGTACTATGGTTGAACTCCAAACACTACCTTTAATATAAATAGGACCCTCTTCTCATAATGTAATTAGCAATAATATGGGTATCACCCAAAGTGATACCAACATAAACCTTGCCGAACTTTGAACTTGCAACCTGCGAGCGCAAACTACAATTGCACCTAGCTTGACATTATTCCTTCTATCTTCGACAACAACCTCAAAGATAAGCCGTATTTTTAGCAAGATGAATCACGGCGGATTGACTGGCAACTACAACTCGAGCAACTTTCTTGCAGGTGTTGGAGGTGTTGCATCAACGGCCGAAGAACAGACTGATGATTTTTCTACAAACGTACGATCTACGCCCATCCTTCGACTCAAAAATAGGTATGAAAATGGAACCAGGCCTATCCATTATGCTAGTACATCCCATCTAGAACCCCGCAAAAAGCTCGAATCTTTCACTTGTTTCCCGCGTCTTTTGCCAGAGTTACGTCTGAAGATCTGGAGAACGATAGCTTTCATGCCGCGTGTTGTTGCAATACGAAAGCAGGCACGTCACGATGGGAATCCTAGAGGGCAGATCTCCATACAAACGACCAACGCTGCCGCAAAATTACTACAAATTAATCATGAATCTCGAGTCAAAGGGTTGAGATTCTATAAGCCTTATTTCGGAGCTCAATTAAGTGGTAAAATTTCAGTTGATGGAGCTTATTATGATACATTTATTGATTTTAAAGAGCTCATCATTCACGTAAACTTAGCAGTGGATACGGTGTATTTCGACAGATTCTGCTTCAAATATGCGGCTCTAAACTGGCCTGAAAGGGCATTTCCCAGTGACTACATAGACAAATTTATGGAACACGCAAGCAGCATTGCCATTGATGTTCATAGAGCGTGCAAAAAAGATTTTATGTGGAGTATTTGCACCCTGCTCGAACGCTCCCCTAGCATCAAGGAAGTGCTACTCGTTGTTAGAATCGACGATAATCTCAAAAGTCGCACATTATCCGGCCACTGGGACTTACTTGAGTTTGACGAAGACGAAGCTAGTGGTTATCGTGAGAAATACTGGGGTTACTGGATTAAAATGTACGATGCTTTAGGCTCTAGGTTGAGGAGTCCAAGAATGATAGTTTTGTTCAGCGATCCGGAGATCAGGATCGTTGGATTGACGAGAGAAGGTGTCAGAATCTGAGTGGCATCGGCAGTGTGAAGACGTGGAGAATGGTACTATACGGTATAAGAAATTCTCAGACTAGCAGGGTCGACAACATTCTGGAGATGATCATGACCTACGCGAAGTAAAGCAGCAAGGAGGGTACTAGAAACAATGTTCAGATAAAAATTTTGCTGGTCAGGTTAGATAGAATGGTCTGCTCGTCGTGGATTGGGATATCTTTGTATGGTAGATGGGGCCTAGGGTAACTTTTTTACATCCCCATTAGTTAGACAGGAAGACACTTTTCAAATCATATACATCAAGTGTAGATATTTCGGTGTTTAATTTCTCAACTATAACAAAATGACAAAACTTCACTCTCTAATTCTCAACAATAATAATATATGACAAAGAATTTGGTATAAATACCAGATTATGCGGGTGCGGGCGGCGTTGCTCAATACGGGCGGGGTAAATTTATCGACTCAAAGTTGAGAAATCATCTCGGAAAGTCTGAAATTCACTACGTACTTATGATTCATTGATTAAACAATCAGAAATTCTACATCCAAATCATATCCTTTCCTAGAACTGCCAATTCTTCTATGGGATAGCCAAACGGACGTCTTATGAATGGGAGTTGGGACAACTAATGTTCTACTTTTCTAATGTCACAACTTACCAAAATCATGAAAATTGGAGTTGAATTGTTTTAGAAGCTTGATTATTAATACAATGGCTATAGTTCAAGAGCGTATCACCTTCATTTAAACCAAGGATTTGCAAGGAAGAGCTAAGATTGTAGGGAAGCACTCAGCTCGAAGCCGTATCTCACCGCTCAACACTTCTAAAGCATTGATCCAGCCAATAAACATTATGGATGAGAGTATTGATTCTTCCCACATTCTTATGTGCTAATTATTCACCCATCAGCCCTCAAAGGCCTGCGAATGAAGTTCCAAAATGGTCATCAGAAACCCTTCTCAGATCTCGTAATGAATTTTCTCCGAATATGCCGCCCCTTCACCATATAACTCCGCACGTTTCTCCGATGATTCAACAATTGGATCAGAGCCAGGTAATTCCGTGATTCCCTCCGGAGGCTCTAATTCAAGCAAAGTACTGTGAGTCATTGGAAACCCCTGGAGCCGTTGAACTTCCTCAGCCCCACTATCCTTTTGCTCCCCGATGGCATTTTTCCGACCCATCTCAACCATCAGGCCGTCCGAAGAACTTAAATTGGGGCAGAAATGCTTCATAGGTGGAGAAATATTCTTTCCTCCTCGAGTTCTCTGCCGACGCTTCCGTATAAAGTAGCAAAGCATCCAGATAGAAGCTATGAGCAACAAAATACCGATAACACTCGAAATTACCGTGTACGTAAGTCGGTTGCGATGGTTATCTTTGTTTGATTTGTCAATCGCGGACTGGTCAGATGGAGAGATTGTAATAATAGCTGTGTAAGCGCCGGAGGTCAAGCTAGCCATGGAGCTTGCTTGACTAATGGCGGATTGCAATGAACTCTTCAATATTGGATCTGTGGCTGTAGATGCAATAGAGTTCCAAATAGTTATTTGGCTCAAGGTAATGGCGGTAATGCCGGTGTTGGGATATGTGCTTGTAAAGGTAGTGGATGAAATGAGGGTTGTATAACCACTGCTCAGACTAGCCCAGCTACTCCATTGACTAATCGCAGAACTCAAATGACTTTTTGTGTACGAATCTGTTGCTGTCGCCTGAATAGAATTATAAATAGCAATTGAACTAAGGGCAACGGCTGTCGTGTCCGTGGTAGAAGCGGGAGTTGGCACTGCTAGAGTTGTGGAAGGCACTATAGTGGTCTTTGTTACAAGGAGGGTGCTTTTCCCTGTCGATGTAATGGGTGATTCAGTTGGACCACCTAGAATTCCAGTGATTTCGCCTGATACAAATGTGTAGCCCGCATCAGCTGTATATGTAACCGTCCTAGTCGATGTTTCAACGGGAAGATTACTGGAATAGTAGACGTCATGGTATGTTCTGGTGAATCTGGTTGCCATCTGTGATAATTAGCTGGATTGACCAAAACATGGGTGGATTGTTTGACGAACTGATCTTTCCATAGAGGTTGAAGTTGAACGCACACAGAAAGTTGAGGACCAGAGACCAATATTATCAGGAAAGAAATTTGAAATTCGCTTAGTACAAACTTTTGATCTTCAATCATTCACTCGGTGACAGCTCCAGCTCAGCCACTAAGCTTCAGTACTAGTGATATCAAGTGGGCTCATGACCTCTTTTTAAGATGAAGGTGAAAAAGGTGTCGACTTTACCACGACATCCACGCGATGTATTATCGTCTTAAATCAGCTTGCTGGAGATTTCATCATAGAAGGACTACAAAGTGGGAAGTGTACTGTTGATCACTACAATTATGAATACCATAGAATTATCACGCTTGCCCATAGCAAGAATACAAACTTTTCATCAACACAAAACATACTATGAGATTATGGTCATCAAGCTCTACAAACACACAACCCGTAAGCCCCCTCCCAGGGGCCACCATCATAGATTCCTCCCTCACGCCTTCATCTCAACCGGCTCTCTAGGTACCACCGGACTATGCATCTCCGCCGGTGCCCTATCCACGCTAGGACCATCCGCCTCAGCCGTCACCATAGTCCCACCAATCTCAGGTGTATGCCCATTCTTCCCCATTAACTCATGTATATTATCGCCTGGACCTTCCGGTTCGTGAGATGAGGTACTTGGATCTTTAGGTGCTTTGTGATTTTTTCTGTGTCGGTGGAGGAGCCATATTGCTGTGGCTAGAAATATGATAAAGACAACTCCTCCCATTGCTCCGCCTATTATGGCACCTGTATGTTTGGAGGAAGAAGTTGCTTGATGATTTGATGATACGGTGGTTACTTGTGGTGTACTTGCTTCTGAACTGGAGGCTGGCTTTGACGTAAAAGAGCCTGGGGTTGGTTCAGAACCAAAAGTTGTAGATGATGCGGTAGATTGCTGACCCGTCGATGAAGTATCTGATGTATCAGATGAACTTGTCGTGCTAGTTATCAAGTTATAAGGGGTAACTAGTGGTGATACGAAAAATAGTGCTGGTGAAATTTGCGAGGTAGTATCACAACTATATGAAGTCTGGACTCCGAGACGAGGACTTGATGAATCGGATAGTAAAGAACTTTGACAGTAGTCTGTCACACTATATACAGAAAGTCAGCCTAACTGAAATGAAATTTATAAACCTTTAAACAAAATCCCGTACCAAGAAAGTGTTGCGGTAAGGTCCTGCGTATTGAAATTATACCCATAGCAACCACCACTGCATGCTGCACCATCAACACAAGCACCATACATTTGACAAATCGGCAGTTGATCACTGTAAGTACATAAACCCCAAATTCCGCGAGGATACACAGTTGTGCATGTGGAATCTGTAGGGACTGTAAAAGGAGAGTTGCTATTTCCATAGTAATATCCACAAGTAATTCCATTATCTCCTTGACGTCGTCTGAGATCCGGAGCTCGAGTCAACGGGTGTGGAAGTGAGGACTTGAAGGAATTTGAACTGTCTAGGTTCATTTTTTTATTCACTGAATGGATTCGTGAACTGATTGGCTCGGAATTTGTGAGGTTGCACAAAATCAAAGCAGACCAAATTGATAGTAAAAGCATTGTGTAGGGTTAAATCCTTTTACCAACTTTTGAAGTTTTTTTGAAGTGTCTTTCAATGTTGTTGTAGGGACGAACTCTTGGGTTTGGAGCGTCCCAGATAGGATAGATGGAAGAAACCAAGAGAGCAACTCTAGCCTCACAACTATTGATTGCACAGTACGTGCAATGAGGAACTGTGGTAAATTAGCTATCCATCTTAAAATTTCAATCCATTTCATTCGCCCTTGAAATTCACCGCACTCGGCGTATTTGAAAAGTTTCAAATGAATATCATCCGAAAAAGCTTGGATTTCAAAATCAAAAAGGTAATAGAATCGTCCTTATTGGAGAGTATGAATGTATATCTAGGGGCGAAGCAAAAAGCAAACGGGAATCAATTTCGTATATTTTCTGATTCATGGTCATAGCTGCGGCACAAAATTTTTGTTTTATTTGTAAGTCTAAGATACCAACATGTTGGTCCTACTTGAGGTATGGATAGAGCTTGTATGATAGTATAGTATACTGCATCGGCCGACTAGGCAATGCAAGTATCTAGTTTCAAAAACCAACAATGCGAATACCAGAAACTTGTAAGCGTCCATGATGGCGAAAAACATAAAGTCGAAGAATACAGATGTCTCGATAAAAGAGGTAGTGTATGGAAATATGACTGACTTAAAAGGCTCGAATCCATTGGGATAAAAAACAAGATCTATATTTCAACAATCATCAAAGTCGGCATGTATCATGAAGCGGGTTAAGTATAAATTCCCAAGTACCGAGCTTCAAAATCACCTCAACGCACTTCGCTAAAACCTAAAACCCGAATCCGAACCCCGCACCCCCATTCCCAGAACCACCTACACCTACACCCCCCATCCCTACTCCACCACTTCCACCCATCCAATCCCCCGCATTTAACCAATCAACTTGTCCCCACATCTCTTCCATCCCAATCCCTTCCAGATCTAAATTTATATCCAATCCTACCGTATTCATGTTAAAATCCAATCCCCCTTGAACGTTTGATGATGTGAAATCTCCATTTATCGTTGTTGATGGCTGCTGCGTAAGCTGTGGTGTGAAGTTCGCTGCATCCATATTCCAATCCCTCGTGCCTTGATCGGTTAATCCCGAATTTTCCGTCGCGCCTCTGCTGGTATATTCCTCCATCTGCACTCGCGCAGGATCAATTGTGCCCTGGCTGTTAACCATCCTGGAATGATCTTCCTGCCTGGGCATATCTTTCTCTTTCTCCTTTTCCTTTTCAACTTCTCTACTCATCTCCCCACCATCAAGGACCCATTTCAGCACCCGTCCTACCACACCTCTCACCCTCCTCAACAAAGCATAATTCCCATCTGTATCCCTAACCCAATCCAAAAACGCCGCAAAGAGCGTTAATTTTTGGATCGCCATACTTCTCGAAAATCTAGTCTTCTCCTTCTCCTTTGCTCTTCTTTCCTCTGCCTCCTTTCCCATCTTCTCTTTCTCCCTTCTCTTCTGAGATCCACTCGAATCACCCATGAGTTTTAGCAACTCAACACAAACAACACCCGCAGCTGGAACGCCAAAACTAGTAACAACCCAATCAAAAGAAAATTCAAGCCCCACCAACTTATCTCTTTTTTCCCACATCATAATAACCTTTTCAAGCATCTCCATTGCCGTATCCAACAGCCCTTGATTATAATTTCCCTCTAGATGATTTGCTAATGCTAGACGATGTAGTAGAAATTTATTTTGTAGCGTTTCCAACGAAACCGTTAATTGTACGAAGAGCAGGACACCTGTCGACGTTGGATTGAATGAAAATTGCTGTGGTCGGTTTTGCGAAAGTGAGGCAGTTCGAGCAAGAAGCGAATCGATGCGCTCTCTACTGACCTGTACATCAACCGCTAGAGCTCTTTCTAATATCTCTTCTTTGACCATGTAGATTGGCATCATACTCCTATTCCAAGTTCCACAGTACATTTCGCCTTTTTGATTCCATCCCTGTTCGTCACACTCGGCGATCGCTTGTTGCATTTGTGCGCGGGGAAGAAAAAGTTCTGTTTCTGAGAGATCGGATAGTGTATGAAGGCGACAGTAAAGACGAGGCATACCAGGTGGCGTGCCATAGAGAGCTGAGCAACATTTATCCATCTGGTAAACGGAAGCGATGACTCGTCGTTTATATTCGGCTGCTGTAGTTAGGAGGTGCGGAGGAAGATGTGGGAGTCGGTGAAGCCCGAATGCGTAGGCTGATGTTACCATGTTTCCATGACGGTTAAGATTTCCGTAACCTTTGTATCGAAAGTCTGCATTAGCATCTCTCCCACATAAGTGACGGAACATGTCACAAGGACCGACTGGGCATAAAGGACAACATACTTTCATCCCCAACAACAGCACTCTCCAAAACAAAAATAGCCACCCGAAATGCGACCACAATCTCATTGACTGTATCCGTACAATCACACATTTTCCCCATCACATCCGCACACTCGTTCATTCTCCAACTAGTCTGTCTTCTATTCCTTCCATGGTTCTCCTCTTTTTGAAACAATGGATCTTCATCCGCCAAACTCTGATATGATCTTCCTATAAAACAAAACAAAAGTCCCATGACTTCCAACCGAATATTAGGCCCACTGAACGTGTTAAGCCAAGCAATACCATCATCTGGAGATGGAGGTAATGGGGTTTCCTCATTCTTCAGTAATGTTTCGACGAATGGGATGAATTTCTCGTTGCTTCTGGGCTCAGCTAGAATAGAGCCAAATGTTTCAAACAAGCTTGAAATTAAGTATTGGATCATGAATTCTGGCATGACTAAAAATTCAGTGATGTCGTGATATCGTTTTAGAAGCTCATTGCAGCTCGGGCGGGATGGTATGTTCCAAAGTGCTTTGGTGATCATTTCACATCGAACTGTATAAGACGTTGGTCGGTCTCTTCCTAGCTTTGATTATGTTAACAAATGATTTGGTCGACCTTGAATACTTGTAAAGTAGAACGGGACACAACATATAAAATAGATATCGAAAGATTTGAGGTGAGCCAGGCCTACACATGGTCATACCTGTGTTCCGACGCCTATATGCTACTGTGCTACATATAGAGCAGTGTGATTGTAAATGTTTACACAATATGGGAGTGATAATATGGATATTCCGTATTCTGGTATCAAAGAAACCAGCATCCAGAAATCCTTCTAATGAAAAAATAAGGCATTTCTTCCCCAAGGAACATGGACTAAATTACTTCCAGTCACCAATTATTGATTTCCCTTCACTTGGGAGAATGCCCAATTTATCAAGTGCCAGTGAAAGTAGAAACTCAAACATTGTACAGGAACTGCCTGCATAGTCTCCACATTCCCTCTTCTGGTCTCCTCAAACTATCTTCCTAACACCAAAATACATCATATATGCTTCCCAGGCTTTGTTCCATTGGAGAAATACCAATAATCCGAAGAGCAAAACTAAAATAGGGGAAAGAAAAAACTACAAAACTCACCAGGGGCCGACCAAACGGCCACGAACTAGGATTTTTCCTCCCATCCTCTCCAATATCTAACAGACCACCAATTCCCCCAGTCCCCTCTTCAATTCCAGCTTCTCCTCCCACTTTCTTTCCGTTCCTCTCGCCATCATTTCCCTCGACTCTACCATCACCATCCCTGAAAACAGCCCCAAAACTCGTAGGACCCCAATAACGTCGACTTCTCGGGTAACTGGTTCCGCTAGAATTATTCTGCAATGTCGCTTTTCCCGGATTTTGATCTTGGGTATTAGAAAGTGGGTGTTTATAAGATTGTTGGTACGGGCTAGGTGATACACAGCCGCGAGAAGAACGGTAAATATTTGTCATAGACTGGGGTTTAGTGTTTTTAGTTGTACTTTGGTTCTCCGCTGTAATTGTGAGAATCCTGCTTAGAGAATCATGCCGTGAAGTGGCGATGTAGTCGGCATTTCGGGTTCCATCTCCATTGGTTTTAGCATGTTTCGTCCTTCTCTCATTCTCTTCTTCTCTGTCTCCATCCCTCATAGCCGCCGCAACAGCCAAGCTATCCAGCCCTGTGACGTCTCCTCCTTCATCTTCCTTTTCTTCACGAACCTCTCCATCTACTACTGCCCTTTCGCTTACCCTTCTCCGTTTCACAACATCCCCTTCACTTCTTCCACCCCTTTCACTCCTTTCATTCCCCTCCTCACCTCTCGCCCTACTCATAGGCGCAGGATGATACCAGCACCTCTCCCCCAAACCCCTCTTAACACACCTCCCACAAACCGGCAATTCATGCCCACAAGCCAATTTGCCCCTCCTACAGGGTTCACACGAAGGACGTTTACCATTTCGGCGACGCGTGATTGTCGTCCCCCCCACACCTTCAGTATCCATCTCAAGCCGAAAGCTTAGTTCTGTGAGGAATAAATGGTGAACCGTGGTAGAGACAAATACCAATGGAGTAACCTTATATCCGGGAAGGTGGGTTTTCCGTGAGTGTCTCTCAATCGCAATCGCAACTCCAACGCTATTTACCAACCACAGACCCAAGTACTTATTTACTTACCAATCCCGCCTTCAAATTCCTCACATCAACAAACAAAATCTATAGCACAATAACCTCAAGCATTAAAATATCTTCTCCACTCCCCTCCTCATTAAAACAATTTAATCAATCAATAAATCCGAACATACAATAACAAATAACTACACACCCACAACGAAAGAATAAAGTTCCTCCTTCCGTCTCCGTTGAGTTGAAGGAATTAAATTCTTATCTCAGACGATGACAAGTGAGTGGGTAGGGTAGGTTAGCCTGTCCGCGCACGTGCCAACAATCAACGTTTCCATTCCGTTGCATCATCCTTGTTGGATTTAGGTGTATACCTCATTTAGTACATATTATATATAAATAAATAAATTCATCTATTTGAGAAAATATCTACTAGAGTGCTCGGCGAGATATTTAATTATTCATATTGATTAAAATGTTATTTAAAAGGCTATAAGAGAGAAGATTGAAAAGAGACAAATTGTAAAATGAGTAATATATATGTATAAAGTTGATAGAGTAGTAAAGGACGATGTTATCTCACACCATCTCATACATCACATATTACAAACACATCATAATACACACAAGCACCCATTCATTCATTTTCATCTTATATTTTAATGAGGTTAATTTCCATCATAATACCTATACTTCCACTTCCTACCCACAATATAGCGAGGTAAGTGAATAGATATGTATCATCAGTCATTCCCCTCATTGATTTTCCTCTTGACTCGCTTTGATCCTTTATTCACTCATTCCTCCCCCAGCATTCATCTGATCAGATTCTCCCCTTTTCTTCAACCACCATCTTGTCAACTCTTCGCTAGTAGTTGGATCTTGCTTGCCCTGCAAGCAAAGAAAGCATATCCTCCCATCGCTGATATCATACACTTTATACCAGTCGTCCCCTTCCAATTACGTATTCCGCATTCTGGCCCAACCATGCGATCACTACAACAGCTAAATGCGCGCAGGGCAAGCAAGAAACCGAATCACGGCCATCATACCAAAATGAAAGTGCAAAATGATCAATCGATCAATCAAGCTTCAGTATCAGCACGCACGATAGCGGTAGGAGCTGCATGCGTAAAACAAAAATGAAAAACTCAAGTATCGTCCTCGACCTCTCCCCATCATCTCGCGTTTCCTTGTCTTCCATGATGTCATAAGTATTTTGAAAAATCCATAAGGTAGATGCGGAACACTGTCAGTCCGTTGAACCTTATTACTTTTTAAGCCATCCCAAATACCAAATTCTGGAGACTGGCCCATCGACTTCCCGTCGATGGGTCGAGGCATGTTATCAAGTAAAATGTCGATGAGTTCTTGAAAGTGTGATATTATACAACGTGCTCATAACGGCGCGGGAGTAAAGGTAGTGTACAAGTTGGGAAAGCGATTTTACTTGATCGTAGCGAATCCAAGTATCTGGCGATGATGTACGAGATTCTGAGTTCGCAGCCAGGTGGTGGTCCGTGGAGGTAAGATTACTCTTCTTCGGAATCTGAAGATTCATCACCACTCGATTCCTCTTGTGTATGTCGCTCAACGCTCTCAATGGGCTCTTGAGAAGCTGACCCCGGCCCTCTTTCGTAGGTTTGCATCTTTTCTTTGAGCAATGCAATGTTTCGTTCTTGCTCAAACTTTGACATGGGCTTGTTTTTCTTTTTCTGGGGAGGTTTTGCCGGAACACGAGGCTCTTCCTTCTTGTCTTGATGTGTCGCTCTAATGTTGGCCTCACATTCTGGGGCATGTTCATGAATGGCATCAAAAATCCTCCAGAGAAGATGTGGTTCGAGCTGGTCAATTTCCATTTCTAAAGTACCGTCTTCCTCAATCTAGGTAAAGAGAGGTTAGCTGATTGAAGATTGTCAAACAGATTGAAATTTTACTTACGACCATTGATGGATGAGCTGATTTAACCATTTCCATCACGTCTGCAGTAATGTGGTCCGGCAAAAGGCCAATTCCCGCAGAAATTACTTCCTTCTCAAAAGTGCCCAAGTATCTCTCTTTGCGAGCCCCCCCAGACTTCTTCGAAGGTCCAGTGGTGCTTTTCTTGGTTGGTACAGCTTTCTTCAAGGGTTTAGAGGGTCTTGATTTCTTGCTTGGTTTTTTGGGAATAGCCGCCTGCTTTTCTTTTTCTTTGTCGGCGATTTCTTGAATGAAATTGAGGATTTTCCTCTGCAAGGCAATGGCATCCTGGGATTCCGGTTTCGAAAGCATATCGATAAGCTTGGATTGCTCGATAAGAAGTCGGGCAGTAGCAGCACTCTGTAATGTTTCTTGGGCGGGCTCCGGCTCATCTTCGCTCTCCTCTTCCTCCTCAGTTTCTTCATCTCTATCGGGCGTTACAGCAACAGGCTGGTGATCAGCAATCCATCGGTCTTTTTTGGCCAATAATCCATTGAATAATTCCTCAAACTGTTGGCCCATGACACGAACAGGATTTCCCTCGGGATTAAACTTGTAACAATTGTGGAAAATGAGCTTTACATCTTGTTCAAACTCCTTAGCCCTTGTGTAAGCACCATTTTGAAGCTTTTCGGAGACAGTCGATATGTCCATGGGTGATTTGATGATGGTAAAGTAGTTGGGGATTTGCAACGCGACAGGATCAACAGGAGTCATAAAAGCACTGGAGAACATCAAGTATTTCGACTTCTTCATCTCATTCAGTGTCTCTTCGCACCATTTAAGCTCGACGGAATATTTCTTGCTCTTGGGTCTCGCCGAAGAATAAGGCAAGTCCTTGTTCTTTGGTGGATGAATTTCACGCTTTGGCCTGCCGTCTTTAGTTGAGTCGCGACGAATTAAGGGTGTACTGGTGACAGGATCTAAAGCAAAAGTCGGGGCTGGAGCACTGATTGGTAGAGGAGCACCGGTAGATCCGCGAGATGGTCTTCTAGCAGTGGGAGTACGAGCAGCAGTGTCGAGAGATGGCGTAGGTCTTTTAGGTTTCTTGATCTGCGCCTTGGCAACGTGGGCCGGTGGCTCCGGTGGAATACTTCCCAACTTAGTGATAATTGATGTCTTCACGTCATGGGCAGCCGTTGTGATAGCATTGTCAAGCCCATTGAAGGCAACGGCATTTTCGTAAAGGAGGTCGGCATCATCCACGATGGCTTGGATCGAAGGGTATTCTCCAGTCTTGACCTTCTTCTCCATAGTACCTAAATCGATCTCATTTTTTACCTTCTGTGCATAAGCATCGGCAAATCCAGGCCAGAGTATTGCGACGGGAGATCTGAAGTTTTTTCCGGCTGCAGTCTTGATGACATTCTTAATGATTTTGATGATTTCTTTCGTCTCATGCTGGGTGATCGGCCGTGACAGATTAACGTTAGAAGACGAAGCACCATTTGTAGATACTCCATTCTGCGTGGCAGCTGGAGTGCCCACATTTGAAGATACTTTAGGTTCCCCGCTTTCCTCGGTCTTGGTGCGTTTCGCAGATGGTTCCTCTTCGCCATCATCTTCTCGCTCGCGAGCAACTTTCGTGACCTGTGGTTGTGCAGGCGCATCCGGCATATCAACATCGTTAGAAGCAGAGTTGGTGGCGGCGGATTCTATGGTAGGCTCTGAAGTGCCATGCTGTGCTCTGGGAGAGATTTCCATATCAACAGATGGCGGCGCATTGTTGGGAGACGATGGAGGTAGATCGGCTCGTGGCGCATCGAAATTAAGATTCATGTCATCAACGCTTTCGGCCTTTGTGTCTTGAATTGGCGCAGGAGCCTCTTGTTCCGTCAATGATTCTTCTTTTTTATCTATAACTGGCAAAGACGGTTCGCGTGTAGCTTCAGGCACTTGAGTGAGTGGGGAAACTTCGTCGCGAGTATCGGATACTGGGGCCTCTACAATAGGTGGAACAGCTGTAGGCGCGAAACTATCATTTGCAACTTCGGGCATTGAATCGGCTGGTGTAGGTAGATCGGATACAGCGCGTTCTGGTTCCTCGACTGACTTCGAAGGCTCGTCGGTGATAGTTGTTGTAGTCGAGTCTTGCAGCTGAGACACGTTTCGACTCTCAGGCGAGTCTTGCGCGTGCGACTCGACCAACGACGATGGAGGTACAGAACCGTTCACGGTATGCGATTCTGCATTTAGATCTCCATTTGTCTCTGATGTAGATGTTATTTCGGCAGATTCGGATGTGGTGACTTCGGGGACGGGAGATTTTTTCAATTCAGCATCAGAGGTTGTTGGTTGTACTTCAGTTTTGGATTCATCTCGAGTAGAAGATCTGTAAATTTTTCATTGATAAATATAAGTGTACAAATAGATGAGGAGAGAGGAAAATGAGCAAAGAAACTATGGTAGAAAGACTTACCCGTTGATATTAAGATCCAAAGCCATCGTATCAGATGATGGAACGGGTATCGTCTTTTGCTCCAAAGGTAGATCTTCTGAATGCTGGGTGGTCATGACGGCCATCAACAAACAGAGATCCTCTATTTACAGAGGTACTGCTTGTGACAAAATTGATGAAAAGGCAGCTCTAGGCTAATATCTGAAGTTGATGTAATTGAGATAAAAGCAATGCGATCAGGTGGGTCTGGATTGTTTCTCAGAAAATTGATGCTTTTGAGAAGATGCTTGATTTTGGTGTTTAGTAGTCAAGTTGGAAGCTTTTGTCGCGACCAATATTTTCGACAAGAGGAATTCTTTAACTGTGAGAGTACTGCGGAATACGTCAGCTAAATTGCGCCCGAAAGTTTGAGCACGCGACTTCAATCAAGTGAATAAAAAGCAGCGAACAATGGTTCCAAAGCTGAATTGCACCTTACAACCATAACAGAATAATCAATGTATGTATGAAGATATAATGTTCCTCCTAGACTTACCTTTCTTTCTCTTAATCCTCGGCGCAGCCTCGTCGATATGCGACAAAGGATTCTGGGTTGTAGCCTTACGTATTCGAAAGCAAGGATGGGCTCAATATCTGGCCACTCTTAATAAAAAGGTGAACAAATAGAGACAGAGATGTCAGGTCGGAAAATCAAGAGTTTCGATTTCCAATGCGATAGATAAAATCGGCCAGTCAAAAATAAGAACAAAAAAGTGAGTTCGTCTTTTTGAAAAGGCGCGGTGGGATCAATGGTATAAGTACTGTTTGTTTATGTCGCGATGTTGTTGCTAGTGAGAAGCTAGAAGGTAGAAAGGTTAAAGTCGCCGCTTTTTCGCTTTGGTACTGTATGTTGTTATTGTTTTGATGAAGAACACGCGACTTTTAGAAATTTGGAATTTCGTTTCTTCTTTGCCTCTTTCTTCCCTTTTGATTTGATTTGATTTGATTGATGATGGAGGATGGAGGATGGCTGTGTGTAAAAAAACCCCCGTGAATCGTAAAATGTAAACTCAGAGACGGAAGGGTTTTATCTTTTTGCCTTTTGCCTTTTTCGAGATGATATCAAAGCGAAATAAGAAAGAGAGGTATGATTGAGTGAAGACGAAGCGCGACGCGATTTAATCGTGAGAGAGGTACAACTAGCGAAAGAGACCTCCAGAAAATCGAAACTATCAAGAACACCAAATTTTAGCGTGGATCCTCTCAAAGCTTTTCAAAACAAAGTAGAATTGTTGGTAGCCCGATTGATCGACTTGATAAATTGATGTTAATTTAAAGCCTGATTTAATTGTGATATGAATGGAACGACGCAATGAAGTGAATTTCGTTTTCGTCCTTCCAATTGAACTGATCCGATGCGCGCAAGCACAAAGGATGATGGTGGGTGAAGGGTGACGGGTGAAGGGTGATGATGGATGGGTGATGTGGGTGCATGAGATGATAGATACTAGGTAGGGTAGTTTGATAAACCTACCCGGTCCATCTCGGCGATAATGCTCTTCCCTTCACTTCACTTCACTCCAAGAAAAGAAAATGTAGGGGAAGGAGAAGAGAGAATATAAACCTTTTTGCTTTGCTTTGCTTTGCTTTGCGCTGATTATAGAGAATAAGGTGTCAAAAAGTATAAACTCTCAAACTCTCAAACTAGATATGCTTTTAAATAAAGGAACAACAGGAATTCTGAAAAACAAAAAACAAAAAAATAAAGTTACACTCAATCAACAATGATACAAGTGAAAGAATGAAATTGATTTTCTGAGCTTCAATTCTTTGACTCTTCGATAAGAGAGGTGATAATATCGTTATCCGTCTTTTATTTTGGTGATGTTGTAAAGGTCATGTGTTGAGGTGTATTTTAGGTGAAGTTTGTTAGATGGGTTGGTTGATCAGAGTGGTGGTGGTGGTGGTGGTGGTAGGTGCTCTTCTGGCTCTTTGGACGAATGAGAAGGCTGTCGCAAATCAAATCTTTAAAAAAATTTAATTGCAAAGACCAAAAGACGAGAACTTTCGGGGGACATACCATTGACATATTTAAACGATAGCAAGAGATGACCATGAAGCTAAGCCTAATGCATTCTTAGTCAATTCATAAGTACCTTGTGTTTCCACTGCAGGTTGCCTCATATTAACCAATCAAGTCATCTATTCAAGTGACTCAGCCCCACTAAAGGTAAGGACAGCCTGGAAAAGAAAGATCCAACAAGGGTCGAACAAAGGTTAAGATGGATCAAGACTTCAAATGGACATCATTGGTTCAATCAATTAAAATGTTGACAATAACTGTAAACATTGCCATTCACAGATCCACCTTATCTGTTCCGCAACTGACTTTTACGCTCACCAAGATAACAAATACACGTGATGAGGATTTATTTTTTCTATCTTGAGTAAAAAAAAAAGTTTCATGAAGTTTTGCTGATTCGATAGCTTCAATGGTAAATTTACCTGAACTCATTCAACACCAACATTCGAAAGAATTGGAATTGAGTTGAATTCGAACCATCTCAATCTGTTCATTCCGATCAATACTTATCTTATCCGACTTTCAAATTACTTTATCAATAGGCAAACTTTGATCGGCTCCCATTTCTTCAATTCAAACGAATCTCAATTTTATCCATCTATCTTTCGTCGTATTCAGTCTCTCGCTCTTTTTTTTAATCA
Organism: Sclerotinia minor; assembly: GCA_025389075.1. Lineage (NCBI taxonomy): Eukaryota > Fungi > Ascomycota > Leotiomycetes > Helotiales > Sclerotiniaceae > Sclerotinia > Sclerotinia minor. The sequence continues at coordinate 134,351 of QRFH01000015.1, read as the reverse complement.
CACAACCGACAATTAAACACAATGTCAGCTAAGAGGAAACTTCCGACCAAGCTTGGTCAACCAATGGTGAAGCAAGGTGTTAAATCATTTACAACTGGACATCTAGATGAATCAAAGGCTGTGGTATCTAGCGGAACTGCCAACAAGGTGAAGACGAACGGAATCAAAAAGAATGAAGTGGTCGAAATTTCTAGCGATGAGGAAAATGAAAGTGACGATGAGATGGAAGACATGGACGAGGATGGGAGTGATGTGGAAGAAAATGGCAATGTTACCACAGATGTGGCAATGGAGGACGAAGGAGCTGATGCTGCGGAGGAAGATGGAGAGCCAACCTTCGGAGATCTCGTTCGTGCCCACGCTTCAGAGCCTATCGATGTAGCAGCCGCTTTCGGTGATGCTAAAGCTCAAGCCCTTTCATATCCTCAAAATTCAATTCAAGCCCCTTCCGGCGCATCGCTCGGAACCGTTCTCACTCAGGCACTCAAAACAAACGATGTCGCCTTGTTGGAATCTTGTTTACATACTACCGATCTCAGTACAATTAGAGCTACGATTCAAAGACTCGACTCTCCTCTCGCCGCGATCTTATTACAAAAATTGGCAGAAAGATTACACCGCAGACCGGGTAGAGCTGGTAGTCTGATGGTTTGGATTCAATGGTCAATGATCACACATGGTGGATATCTAGCCACTCAGAGAGGTCTTATCAAGAAGTTGGCCGAGGTAAACAGAGTTCTCGATGAGAGATCAAAATCTTTACAACATCTTTTATCTTTGAAGGGTAAATTGGATATGTTGGACGCACAAATCAAATTACGAAGAGGCATGCAAAACCGACCAAGGTTAGACAGCGAAGATGATGATGAAGGTGTGATTTATGTGGAAGGTCAAAGCGATGATGAGGAAGAAGTTATCGTCAATGGCTTACCTCAAAGACTTGCCAAGAATGGAGGTCTCGAAGATATCTCGGATTCCGAGATTGAGGAGGAAATGCTTAATGGTTTAGTCGCTGAATCTGATGAAGAGGAAGAGGATAGCGAGGATGATTTAATAGATGATGAGGCGGAGGAAACAGATGCAGATACTGGAGATGAAGATGAAGTTGATCATGATGATATCGATGATCAGGGAGAAGATGATGAAAGTGATGACGCTGTACAAGGACCACCAAAATCCAAGATGCAAAAGATAACAGGCAGTACCTTCCATAGAAGATAATAAGAGAGTTTGACTGTTAGATGCATTTTGGGCGTTTCCATGGTCTGGAGTTATTTTGCTTGCTTTTTTTTTCTTTCCCTTTCTTAGGTGGGATCTTAAAAAGAATATAGGATATTTTATTTTTGCTGTATACAAGTATGTCTTGATTGTATGTGTTTTTTATATGTTGATAGAAATTTTAGCTTGAGTTCAAGCTTCAAGTCTAGGTATAAATATGAATGTAAATACTCGGTGAGATTTTTAAAAATGTATAGACAAAGCTAAATCACTTGTTATTAAGTCTAGTACTCTACTTTCCGACCACCTCTTTTTCCGAATACCTTTTTACATTAAAAATTGTCATTTTCAGTTATTAATAACTTTATAGTCAATTAATATAATTTGATAAAATTTGAATTATAGATTAATAATTTAATTAAAATTCATTTTTGAAAATCTCAGATTTTTGATAATTTTTATTAATTGAAATTTAAATAATTGAAATTATTTATATAGGATTTATATTGTCACACTCAAGAATACTGGGTAAAGTATCTTGTATTAGAAAATACTAAGCTAAGGAGAAAAGAAGAAGGAAAACAAGTGTCAAGGTACGGGTAAAGACTTATATTGTACCATAAGGGTAGAAGAGCTATGGAAGAGAGAGGCCCTACTTATAAGAAGTAGGGCACGCTAATGACCAATGCCTGAGGCACAAAGGCAACTACAGAGCATGTAGTTGGCGCCGTGACAAGTTATGACTAGAAACCGCATCACATGACTAAACAAGGGGTCACGTGGTCCCACTCGTCCCACCGATTTAAATCGAGGGGAACGGTGGGACATACGGCACGAAGGTCTATATAATCAAGATGGATTTCCTTTGTATAGAGCTTCGTGCTCAAGATCAACCATTTAGTATACCATACTATTAGTTACGAATTGCATACCATTATTGTCATTACTTAAAGTCCCTGCTTGACGCCTAGTTATAAACCACCTCGAGAGCCTAGAGCACTTCCACGTGATCTAGACGGCAACCCTCGTAACATTATATGATTTTAATTCTAGGTTTATAATGATCTTAATTTCAATAATCATTCAAATTTCAACCAATAAAATCACGAAAAATCTGAAATTTTCAGAATTGAGTTATAATTACATAAGGAATTCATAATTCAAATTGCAATCGATTTCATTCATTGGTTGTTGAAATATTAATACTGTAGTTGAAAATGTCGATTTTTGATGCAAAGGGTGGCCGGAAGTAGGGTAGGGGACTTAGCGGCAATACTAGATGGAATCGGTATTATGTTCGTCCACCGTGATCCGAGAGCACACTTTATTCTATTGCTGCCATTTTTCCTTCCGTTCCGATGGACTGGACTAGACTAGATTGGACTAGACAAGTTGGTAGGTAGTTGATTATGCATTACATTTATACCAAACATCTGATTATTATGCGTGTGGATACGAGTATATGGAAGTGTATTACCGCCTTGGATTTTGGATGATGAATGCTCTAGGATTATTTAACAGACTTGATTTGGTAGAACCAAAATGGTGGGATGAACTTTTCGGCATGGCACGTACCTCTCCGTTCGAACACAAGTCCTTTGTATTGTTGTTCACACACAGCGGTAAATGCGCACATACAATCTTACAAGTAGAAGCACATCAGCTCAACTATTTAACTGTACTTACAACTGTACATACATATGTATGTATGTATGTATGTATACGTGGATTTATCCCCGGATAAATCCAAATGATAGAATTACAGTATTCCTTCTACCTACGAGTATTCATAGATAGGTAAATATAACTACTACCATAACTCCACGAATCCACAATCATTATAACCCATTTTTCTCCCTCCCTTCAGCCTCTATCTCTATGAAGACATGACGTTCCCCCATCCATCTAATATCAATATCAATCAAACTACGTCGCAAAGTAAGGTTAATTAAGGATCAAAAGTTGGAGGATCCGCTTAAAACGATCGAAAGGTAAAGGAGCTTACGAATCCCCATTGCGCGTTCGAAATAATGTTTGATGCGGTGATGGATTATCTACAAGGAAGAGAAGGGAAATTCATTGCACTTTGTTGGAGATGGTAGGGGAGGGAATTCCTAGATGGGTAAGTAAGCATACGAATTTGGATTGGGAAGAGTAATGTAGTATTTTTACCTACCTTGGATCAAATCAGCTTGGTGGTTGTTCTTTTTTTTCTTTTGGATTGGAATTATGACTACTGTATTACATCTTACCTACTTACATATGTACATCGATACCTTCTCTGTGTTGTAATTCTTCATTCTTTCTTGTTACTCGTTCTTTGTGTTATTTTTCTCGATATACGACATCTCTTACTTTGATCCCTTGTTTTTTTTCATCCTTCACTCGATACGAAAGAAAGAAAAAGGCAGGTACAGTACAACAGATTTAAAAGATCATCCACACCACAACTGAAAAGCCTCCCGTTTCTTGGCATACCTACGCAACAACAGCCCTATCCTCTTTCCTCTTGGCATCCATCATAATCCGACGGGTTTTCAGGAACACAAAATTGCAATACGTAAGGCTGGAATTTCATCAGAATTGAGGAAAATACTAAGAGAGAGGAATTGAAACCTTGTGTTTCCTCTTTTCCTATTCGGTCGCGGGAGGAAGAGAAGGGAGAAAGAGAAAGGGAAAAGAAAAAAGGAGAAGGGAGGATTTCGTTCATTATTTCTAGCGCTTGCAATTGGTGCTTTTTTGGATTGCGATAATGCGCGCTTTTACACGATTAGGCGCTTTGGTGTTGGCGGCCGTGTTATCCTTGATGACTATCTTGGCATTGTTACCTCAATCGAGATATACCGAACATTTGAAGAAGATTGGATTAGGAGGGACGAGTATTAATGATGTGACCGATGGTTTATGGGATTGGGCTAATGGAAATCATGATGAGGGAGAGGAAAGTGGCATTCGATTGGTGGTTTTTGGGGATAATTGGGTTGATGATACGGTCGAGGTGAATGAGGATGGAAAAGGAAGAAGTTGGACAGAAGTTCTTTGTGAGGAGGTAAGATTATGTTTTTAGGTTTGCTTTGGTTTGCTTTGGTTTGCTTTGCTTTGGTGTTCGGTCTTGATACTCTCAAGACTTGTGACTATTAAATTCATACATTTACTAATTGATTACTTTTATAGCTTTCATGTTCTGCGCATATTAATTTAGCAACTTCACAACCTTCTTCTTCATATCCTTCATCACCACCCACAGGAGCTCTAGCATCAAATAAAATCTACCTTTCCTCTATCGAAAATACCATTGGTCAAAATAATTCGGAAACAAGATTAACTACCGAATCCATGCTCCCAGATTTCGAAGCTCAAATAAAATCCTTCGTCGCCCTTCCTCTTCCCAAAAAGAAATTAAAGGAAACAATCTTCGTCCTCTCCTTCGGTACCTGGGATGTATGGCATTATGCATCCCTTGATTATGCCAAAGCTAAAGAAGCGCAAAATAAAGCCGTCGAAGAAATGTTCGCCCAACTCGATAATCTATATGCCCATCATCGAGAAACGCTAGAAGCTACCCATATTATCGAGAAACCACATAATAAATCCCACGTGGTACCAAAACCACAATTCAGAGTCGTCATTCCAAAAGTATTCGATCCGACCATGTTACCTGGTTGGTTAAGTCAACGACCGGTACCGTTAAGACCTAGTTCTGTGGCGGAACATCAGAAAAATGCCATTTCCCTTTTGAAGGATTGGGATAATAAGATGGAAAATAGTATTAAACCTTGGTTTGCTAGTACACCTGAAGTTACTACTTCGAGTGAATGGACGGAACCGGCCCCACAGGGAGAAGTATCTGGTGAAGCGGTCCCGGAAGTTTTTGATAAGGATGAGCAGGCGAAAGCGGATGGTCATGAATCAGGTGGTGCAGGTGAACATCATGGACAGGGTGAACAAAGTGACTCTCAATCTCAACCCAAGCGAGAAAAATCCAGAGAAGAAAAGGAAAAGGAAAATCAAACAGAAATCCCTCCTCCTCAAAAAGATATTTACTATTATGATCTCCATCAATTCCTCCTCGAAATAATACTAGAACACCAACTCGAAGACGAAGGATTATCCGACGCATCCGGACTCGGCACCAAAGAAAGTCCCTACATCTCCGTATATGATCCCTGCGTACAAGAAAACGAAGGTGAAGAAGGAGAAGGAGAAGGAGAAGAAAATAACGAAAAGAGGAGAAAAAGTAAAAAGGCGGGAAAGTTACAGGAAAACAGAAAGAGAGATTCATCTTTACCGGATATCAATGGTCTTTTGATCTGTGAGGCTCCGGATGAATATCTTTTCTGGGATGATTTTTGTGTAGGGGGTCAGGCGAAAGAGAGGGTTGGGAGGGAGGTGGCGGGGATGGTTAGGGAGGGGAGTTCGTTGAGGATGGCTTGGGGGTATGGGGGGGTGGTGGGGGTTTAGTGGAAAGGAGGATGGGAGTAAGGAAGGAGAGGGAAGGGTTTCGGGATCGGCGTAGGAGTTGGGGATTGGGGGGCGGGAACTTGTGGGATTAAAGTGCGTGGATGGGATGAGTAGTTTGATTTGATATCGATTTGAATTTGTTTTACTGTATGGCACATGAACATAGCATAGCATAGCATCAAAGGCGTCCGGAGTTAGAACCATAGTTAGAGTTAAAGTTAGATTTGATATTAATATTATATATTCTATAAGTTATAGAAATATACTTTGTAAATTTTTCTTTATTTTATGATTATATTAAAAAATTTAAAAAGATGTTATAGTTTTTATATATTTCTTTTATTTGTATTATATATAACTATTAATCTATTAATTTTTATATCTTATCTTTTTATTTGAATTATTGAATATCTGATAATATAATATCAATAAAAGAGATTATTTACATGATTTTTATATTTTAAAAAGGAAATATTGATTATGAGATGTAGTTAAGAGTTTTCAATAGTTTTATTATAACATAAATCTTTAGATAATAGAGTTTTGATATTTTTTTATAGAAAAGTTTTTAATAGCTTATACAAATCGTAACTGTAAATGTAGAAATTCGTCATTTTTGGATATTAAATTTGATAATATCAATAATATTTTCCTGTTCTTTATTCTTCTATAATCCACCCTTATTAAACGACGAAAATTAAAAATACTACATCTTTATCAACAACATCTTTCAATCATCTCAAAACTCCTCAGCGATAAGTCTTACAATACTCCAGACGGCAATCCACAAGGTAAAAGATCTTTAAATAGTGAAATGATTTAAAATAACAGAAATCGATTTCTCAATTTCACAGCTCATCGTCCTAGAAACCTCATATATCCACTCTGCTAATATTATGGGTTATCGACACGCTGAGTTTCTTGCTGATTTAGCTGGTGTAATGCTTTTTTTTTGTTTATTACTGTTCGTGGCGATGTTATTATATAGTATATCTACATTACAACTTTTTTTGGATATGGTGGAGAGTTGTATTATTTGTATGGTTTATTGTAGATTGGTAAAGTTATCGTAAGTCTTACTACTGTGTGTATATCTCATATTCATATAAGTAGGTGAGGTATATAGTTTCAGATAATGGTCTAACAGTAAAGCCAGAAGCTAAGTTCTAGAAACTTTTACAGCTATACTGTTTATCCTTTTAGGAAGAAGATATCTAAGTAGGTTTTGGGTCAATAATCAACATAAATTTAAGGATACATTTGGCTGATTCTCAACACGCCTCGAATGGATTATTTCATTCCATCAGAACTTGAATACAACATCCTTAAATGTTGTGAAAGGTAGCGGCTGAATAATAGGTAAAACAGCTCGGAACCTCGTTTTCTGAAAGTGCTATGTGGACTAGCTGTTATGATATAGTAGTAAGATTAGTTTTATCTCTACATGAATTCGAAGGTCGAGAGATATTTACTATGGTTTGAGAATAGATCTTCTGACTGGTTTTCCTCGATATCAACTGTTGGAGCCGGTCAAACATCAAGGATGTTGTTTTTTTGATGGATGAAAATAAAAGGATGAATGATGTGTTAAGCCTTTCCTTGAAGTTATATGAAGTGGTTTGGTGACGGAACATTATTGGAGTTGGAAATGGGTCGGGCGCACGATGGGCAGGTTGGCGAGAAGGGAAAGTAAAGGGTGAAAGGAGAGAAAATGTGGAGAGAAATTAAAGTGTCTTTTTATGCATCTTAATATTCGATATTACTGGTCAAGAGTTATCCGCATCTCAGATACTTTTGAGCTCTTCGCCGCGGAAAATTGAAGGTTGGAGTTGCACCTTCGATGCCTGGATCAGAGCTTGTCTTCGCCCATCCAATCTCAGTGGAGTATTTCTTGCTTGAGCTTTATACTCACTTGAGCGTGTGATAGGTTTTGAAGAATGGGCATAATAGACATACTTCAGTGTCATTACTATGACGCTTTCCAAATTTAATACAGGCACACTTTACTATAGTATCCCTATCAGTGAATTCCATATTTGAGAGATACTTGCAATTTTGAGCCCCAAAGCATCACATTATCTCTAAGCTGGCCATAATTTATTTTCCAGGCTCAAAGCATCGACTATCAGAGGAGGGACCCGCTGGGTGAAAATCTCGATGGGAGGAATCTTGTATTGTCAATAGAGGGGTATCACGAATCTTTAAGCCAAAGACAATGGTGGAAATTGCTTTTACGATCTAATACCCAGTACGTTCATCTATTTACAAAATAAAATGGTATAGTCGGATCTAAAGCTTTATTGCCAAAATGAAAGATTCGCTAAGGCAGGTTCATTTTCATATGGCTATAAATTGTATACATGCAAAACCGGCCATCATGTGAGAGGTCAGCTTCAACAGAACGGTTAATTCAAGTGTAGAACGAACGCTAGCTGTCTATATTATGCAGTTTTGTGCCAACACAAAATGTTCAATCTAGCCATTGATTATAAATCAAGACAGAAATTAAGTGGAAGTTACGAGTGGAAGAACTTAGCACAGTGCCGGACTATATGTAGCCAAATAGAAATATTGTGCTGTTTAATTATATTGTTCCTAGAGTCATAAGTAAAAAATATCCGTTAGAGCTAGGAGACTTGACCGGCAGATAGAAGAGGATTGATGGATTAGTGAATGCTTGATATACACTACATAAACCATGAATAAATGGGATGAATTCCCCGTGAGTCATTGTAATACTCAGCTAGCAGGACTATTGCAAGGCTAGGATATCCCGTCAGCTGGGTCTATTTGGGAGTCTAAATTCCGTACGATATGTTTGGCATAGTGTTACACGCCCTACACATTCCATGCTCCTATAGATCTGTAAGCAGTCATATTACAAAGTCATCACTCAAGCTTCAGGCACATATTAGGCATGATTAGGGGAGAAGCACATGATTCTGAAGTTTCAATATCGTCAAAGTAGCTGAGGGGGTGTTTCAGCTGCTCTCTAACTTTCTTTCTTCAATTTCTGTTCTGTGTATATTTGCTAGCGTCATTTTTGACCGTATTTGAACAATGGGTGGAATAGTGCAAAACTTAAAGGCATTAAAAGCTTTTATGTTACTGCACTTGCGTATAACTAGCCCTGAAAATTCAGCCTAGTCTGTTTAAACTTATGATTATCAATGCCAAAATGGTCATAGTTGAGTACATGTTTACGAAAAATGTGTGTATTCTTAAGAGCCGTACCGGCTGTATACTTACCCCGGCCAAGCTGGCATCATCATGTTGAGAGTTCACCGTGCGATATGGCTGTTTTGAAACATGCTTGCTGTATAAGAGTTATTTATGAAATAAATGCTTGTTTTGGAAAGTATGTTGACCGTTCAGAAACTAGGAGTACCTACTTATAGAACCTTTCAAGCAGTGGGAATTTTTACCATCATACTCTCAACACAAAACTTGATCGATAGTCTCACCAAGTTTCTGAAAAACATAATAAAACATTCATAGAAGGTCTCTTTAGCTTCCCTTCATCAACAAAAATTAAACCATCGTTTATTCAATCATTTTAGGAGTAATATCATCATCATATATCCGAAAGATGTCTTACGCATTGTCAAACTATCCTCCGACTGCTAGACGACATAATCGAAGTGGAGGCCCACTTGCAACTGGCGGTGGCTGCTATGAAAATACGGAAGCTACCCAGAACCAACAACAGAAAGAGTTTCCTCATTTGTTCACCAGCCGTCGAAATCGAAGTGAAGACATTCCAAGACCTCCCTCCCCAAACTACTCAATTGCCCCCTCGACGATTGACCTCAAGGATACATTGATTAAGACTTCTCTAAAAACGTTTCCTCAATTCACAAAGCTTCCAGCAGAACTGCGGATCAAGGTGTATAAGTTTGCATGTCTAGAACCGAGAGTAGTTCCTATCTGGCCAGTCATCATCAACCGCATGAACAGACAAGTCGAATTTAGATTTGGATCGGAGACTCCTACAATCATGCAAGTCTCTCATGAAGCTAGAGAAGAATCACAAAAATTGGATATCTACGCTCCGTTGCCTAATTCTCCATTTCCTTATCCTCGCATCTGGTTCAAACCTACGGTGGACATCATTTGCCCTGTACGAAACGGCAGAACACTATGGACTGGACCACAGTTTTCCATCTTTGCCCAAGTTATTATCCACATGAAGGTCGAACGATTAGCTCTTGATAGTGTTGTTTCTCCAGACTACAAGTCAGAAGCCGCCCTGGACGAGTGGAACAACTTCGACAAATCCGCGAAATGGATGAATCAGAATCTTCGTCAAATCTTTCTTTACACTTCGTTGGAGCAGTTCAACATCCACTACCAGCCTCTCAAACTTGTAGAGTCTACCAAAGACGATCAGGAGCAAAATTCAGAGATACTTATGAAAACTTCTGTTGCAGCGTGCAGAAGATTCCAAGAATTGCATCTAATGATGCTGGATCTAGAAATCTCTCGCATGGATCAAGATATAATAGATGAAGTTTATGAGGATTATGGCAGAGAGAAAGAGAAGCTGCCATGGGTACCTGGTTGGCTTTATGAACATAGAAATACTTGGGTCCGGCCAGAACTTATATCCTTGTCTGCATTATAGACCTAGGAAAATATATCTTGCCTCGAATATAAGGCATAAAATTTTGGGTGAACAGCTCGGGTAAATTGTATACCTGTTGAAGGTGTATGGATGCTGGCCTTTGTGGAAACGGGCGGTGGCTCTACCCTTATGACCTAAGATTTCGCTCCATAATTTAATTGTCGAGGCTACACAGAATAGAGAACAAATTTGATAGCTGCCCACGGAAAGGGTACCTAGGGCATGACATTAGGGCGGTCACATTTGTGTTCCAAAGAATATCGTTATCTCACATGATGGCTGAAAAGTTATCAATTTCTTCTCAATAATATTTCAAGTCACGATAGACTTTGGCTATGCTTTCTTTTCAGTTTCTTACAAGTAGATAATGTAGGGGTTAGTGTTGATAACTTTCCGTGAATAGTAAATCAAGTACTCCTCTACAGATTTTATCTCCTTTCGTGATCTATCTGGTGAAAATATACTTCAAACAACTAACTCTTCATTGAGTGCTGTAGATGTGACTATATAGTTGCCAATGCAACAAAGATCACACAGCCTAGTGAGAGTCTGCCGTACTTCGATGCTCTTCCGACATGGGTAGCAAAAAGTCTGATCTGAGTCTCGCACGAGATTGCTTGACCCTACAAGCTGTATTTGCTGTATGCAGCCAATTTTATACCTTACAAGGCTAATAGCACCTCTAATTTGTCCCATATCGGATAACCCGCTGAGTACATTCTCGGAAATTTCCCCAAGTAGCTGAGCGCAGCGACCTTCAATCATGTCGCTCGTTGTGCATAAAGGCAGAAGGAAAACCTCCATCTACAATTTCTGTACATCAAGTTTACAATAAAATAAAAACTCTACAATTTTTTTGACATAAAACTAAAGCTTTACGATTAAGAAAGATTCAAACAACATCAATTTGGACTCAACAAAATCTTTTTATTCTCTATTGTTGGTACGAGAAGGATACGGAAGACGTAGCACCCACGGATTGCGTAGGTCCTGTATGTCTAATTGTATTCTGTCTAAAGAGCTAGCTACATATTGAAAGTAGTAAGTCTTATATAGACTTACTGAAAGAGCTAGTCTCTTTCGCATTCGCTTAGGGCTTTATTACAGTAGCTATATTACAGTGGTAATTGAATTGAAATCATTCACTTCGTTCACACATCTATACCTGATTTTAGACTGTTTCGGGGATAAAGCCCTTCATCCGTATCCCTTTCAAACTGTCCGATCCACATCCGACATAATTTTAATCGATCATAATAACATTTTATCTATCTATAGATAGTTGTGCTAACTAAAAGTCTTTATCGTGCTCGCTTTTCAACCGAAATCTACGATATTAAACGTTTACTGTCTACTACGCAAGCCATCAAGTACAAAAATAGTCGAAAGATATTCTTAAGCACATTAAATATGTCTAATTCAGCAGACATTTTTCAAGGGCAAACCTTGATCGCGGCGCTATCTCTAGTAACTACATTTGAGAAGTTTGGAAAATTTCCTGCCGAGATCTAGCACATGATCTGCGGTTTCGCATCAGGTCAGGAACGCAGCAATATTCCAGTTCATGGAATCGAGAAAACAATAACGGCGGAGGAGACAAACAATCCAAATCGCCCAGATATTCGCATCTATGCCTTCAGAGGTAGTTATGCCTTCAGAGGTAGTTATGCCTTCAGAGGTAGTAGTACCTTTCCACAGATGATGTATGTGTGCCATGATCCCCGCCAAACTGTGTTGAAGCATCACACACTCGTCTTCGGTGTTGAGGAGCCGTTCCCTGATCTTGCACAGTACCATTATGCAACCGGTCAGAGTTACTTCCAACCAGAATGTGACACTATCTGCCCGATGCCCCCGTGGAATGCGGAACATCAAATAGTTTTCGTAAACAAGATGCGAGACTGCAAAGTTGAAAAAATTGCGTTGAGCGATTACTCTTGTCGGGATGTATATAAGGGGGAAGCAGATAGCTGGGGCGACTACCAAACACGGGTTGCCATGCCTCTCACTTCAATCACTCCCAGAAAACTAGACTGGATGACCGAGAACATCAAAGAGATCACTCTCTGGACTCAAACGGGAGCCTTGCCATTGAGCTCCTCCTCACATTCGCAGACTCCAAAAACTATAGTCTTCCTATCACAATGCCACATCGTCAAGTGGAAAGTTGCGAATACTCTATGGACAGTATCACTCTTTGCATTGATGAACTACTCAAAGCTCAGAAAGAGCAGAGAGATGCGAGAAAGGAGGCTAAATCAAATGGATGGCAGCAAAGGAAGGTTCTTGGCTGTCCTCAATGGCTTTACGACAACTTCAACGGCGCAGACAATTGGGAAGCACCTACACGAAAGCTCAAATGGAATTTGAGTAGAGATATGCAGGTGGAATCTTTGGCGAAGGCAGCGTCATCTTTCATCAGCGGATATGTCTTTTCTTCGACTGTATTATTGGGAAGTCAACCAAGGGCGTAGTGAGGGAAATATAGTTGGGGGATCTTTCGGTGAGGATTTGGTTACCAGAGCCGGAATAACTAGAGGCATTGGATTAAGAAGATCTATTTGGACTACATGATTCTGGCATCTACATTATTTCATAGTGCTCCTGACTTATTGCGGAAGAATAGTAACTGTAGCATGGATAATATTCTTATTATATGATTTCGGAATAATGGGGCGTTATATTGAGCAGATATTGTAGTTGAGGTACGCTTTTCTTTTGTCCGCGGCCATACTATCTTCATGAGATGGGTTGGCAGCGAGCGGTTTTCCCAGATGTTGATTATTGAGTACCCAACTTTAATTATTTTACTTTTGCAATTCTATACTTGAGTATTATCTTGAAACTGGTGTTGTGCAACATGTGAATAAATTTCTGGTGAATTTCATCCCTTTCATAGATAAAGACTAGCATTTGATCGGATTAAATCTCACTTCCTAGTGATAAATCATCTTCAAATCACTTCCCATTGCATATCAATGCCACAGCCATGCATTGTTTGTAATAGTAACTAATCATGCCAGAAAGTGTTTTCCTGCAATATTCTAAATGTATAAAATGCTATGAAGTACAAGTAGATGTGAATGAGAAGTATGGTGGGCCTCGTTATGCAATACGGTTACTTTCCCATAATACGGTGAAATACGCTCTTGACTCTAGCAAAATTTTATCTCATACGTACAGCAGACATAACAAAGAAGCTAGGGTCCGGTGATATAATGGAGGGAGGAATTTATTATATATATATTGTGATGAATTTCCATGACCGCTAAATTATTCATAAGCAACATTATATTCTTCTGCGATTTACATCAACGTCCAACACGAAATCTTCTGGATCATTATCTATCTGTGATAAATACCAACCAACTAGGTCTTGTATTCACATATGGTCCTAAGTTTCTGGTCTAACAACGAGCTCCTCACCATTTCAGCTGATCTCAAACCACTCAATATCCATCAAAATTTACAATTATCCACACCAGGTTTGCAGCGTCGGAGTCCGAACCAAAAACTAGAGCTTTACACTCAGCGTTGAGCACGGAAACTAAACCAACTGCTACTTCGATAGTCTGTACGTAACCCCATATTTTACTTTTGCTCTTTGGCACACTTATGCATACCACATGTCCCAGTTCACTTGTGTCCAATTTAACCATTGTAAATAGTAAAACTCAAACTAACCGTTGTATCAGTGAAGCAGGATATCAACTCACAGTTTATCTGTTGAAGTCATTCTTCCTCAAGTCGAGCAAGAAATGTCTTCCATCATTCGACAAGCTAGGACCAGATCCGTCACCAGTGGGATAACCTTTACTCCACAGTCTTTCCACCAGTTTCCTCAACTTCCGCAGGAGCTTCAAATCAAAATCTGGAAGACTGCATGTGATCATGGTAGATATGTGACCGTGTACAGAAAGAATAAAATTCTCCAGACAACACACAGCCAAGGTCAGGGTATAGTGTACCATTGTTTCAAAAGCTACAATCCTATTCCTCCAATTATGCAAGTCAGTCATCTCGCGAGAGTAGCTGCCCAGGGGGTGTACAAGCTTGCATTTCACACGAAAGCTCATTTCCCTGCACTTGCTGTTCTGGGTGAAAGCGTAAATGCCACAATTTGGATTAATCCTAAGGTCGAAACCATCTGTTCATTATCCATAGATTCTTTATCTTCGCGACGCGAGCTTGCAGCTCAGATGTCAGCTCTGAAGGTCTCACGCGTCGGAATCTCAGATGGTTCATGGTACACTGAAAAGCATATCTCACCTGATCGTTGGAATGGCTTCTCCCTCGCTAGAGAAGAGAATGGTGACCTACCCCTTTGGTTGACCGGTAATATTAAGGAGGTCACACTCTACAGTTCAAGTGGACCGAAAGCTCCATTAGGTGCCTTGAATTTGACGAGCTTCGATTACGCAGCTGCGAATTTAACATCATCTCAAAACCAAATCAGACATAATCAAATTCGGCGATTCAACAAATTCATGAAAGATCTTGAAGTTGCACAACTCGCCCAAATTAGACACGATAAACTTACCTCGTTGCGAGGAGAGCATCGAACTAGACTCGCCACTTGCCCAACATGGCTTTATGAAATGTGCGGAACAAAGCTGTGGCGTAAGCCGGAACTGAAAATCATGATGGCAACTTTATGATTGTTTTTAAGTGACAGGGCCATGATAAGAAATCAAGAATCACCAGGCGTGCGATGTGCGAGGCATTTGCCGCACGGAATCGTGGGTTTATGCGGGAAAAAGGATCTGATTGGTGCTTTCAATGCTTTTATTTTGAGATATTAGGATTGCGTGTCGTTGAAAAGACCTCCAGAGTATTGTACAGGCGCCAACCAGGAAACAAGTTCAAGATATACTCAGATAATCAAGCGGGATTATTCCGGTTGAAAACCCCCTCCGATTTACCTGGTCAATCATGCCAAATCAAAGCTATAAAAGCTGCGGAAGCTATTCAAAATAAAGGAGCCGAAATCTCTCTCAATTGGGTCCCCGGACATACATCTGTACAAGGAAATGAGCTAGCTGATTCTCTTGCAAAAGAGGCGACCAAAATACCATCCTCATCTCACGAAACCAGTTATGCCTTTATTGGAATGGATATAAAAAGAATGAAATCAGAGAACTGGATAGCCATCCTTAACACTAACAATTTTCATCAACCATCGTCAACATATTCAAGAAACTACCCCTGGAAGATCAGCTCAAAAATCAGAGTTCCAGGCAACATCAAAAGAAGCACAATCTGTGCTCTGTTCCAACTCAAAATTGGACACGGATACTTCAAATCTTATTTGAAACGATTCGGAATCTCCTCTAATGACAGTTGTAAATGTGGGGGAAAGGAATCTCCTGATCATCTTCTGCTCAATTGTCCTATATACAAAACGGCAAGGAAAACCCTCAATAAGGATAACCCCACAGCCCGACCTACCATGCAATATCTGCTTCATACTAAAGCAGGAATCATCAAGACCCTCGAATTTCTCGAAGCGACAAAAATAGCCACCAGATCATGGCATCTCAACAGAATGCAAGAAGAAGAAGAGGAAGAAGGAGGAGAAGAAGGGGGTGGACTGGAAGGTTTCGATTGAGTTGATCAATTTTGGTCAATTTAGTCATTTTGGGCAACCACCCCAAGGTCATATTTCATTACATTTCATTTGTTATTTTCCTTATTTGTATACGAGAGTATTCGTAAGGCGGGCTCGGTCCCCTAGTATTAGTTTTCACTTCCCCCATTCAAACATCAGAAGATTGAGGCTCTCAATCTCCCCAACCTGTATTAGCTACGGCCGAATTAGGCTAGCTTTCCCTCATTTCTTATTAGTTAGAAGCTCGCAAAGCTCCTAGCCGTCTTAGATAGTCTTAGACTCAGTGTAGACGTTAATTCAATCAATCAATCAATCAATCAATCAAATCAATGATAATAAACAAAGCATTTTTGTTTATTCTTGAAGCAATTATATCATTTAGTATAATATTTTATTTTATATTTGTATAAGATAGTAACCCTTTCTATTATAAATACCTTTTTAATTATAATACTAATAAGAATAGATATATTAGATTCAATAATAATTATCAATACAGGCTGTTGAAATTGAACAAAGAATCAAATATAAAATCAGCATTTTGTTTTTGAAATACAGGGTTTTCAAATAACGTAACTTGACTAGAAGTGGGTCATGTCATGATATGGGTCACAAAAATCATATTTTCCTATTTGACCTTGTCCTATATGCTACAGGGTGATCTACAACTATCACTGATCCAACTGAACTATCCCTATCCTTTTCTTCTTCCATCTCCTCTTCTACCTGATCAATTTGACGCTTGGATGGTCTACCACGTCGTCGTTTTAGTAAAGGTGTCTGTTCAGCCTCCTCGATAATTTTCAATACTTCCTCAGTACTAAATACAAATTCACCTTTTAATTTTATTCTCTTTCCATTTTTTCGTTTCTTTCGTGTCTCAAGTAACTCTTTATGTTCTTGAAGTTCCTTTCGAAGAATAGCATTTTCAGCATTTAAGCTTTCAATCTGATGAGTAATTCGCTTTGCATATCTCTGTACTGGAGAGGTAGGCAGATTATTAGCAGATAAAGCTGAATTGAATATCTGATTTGCTTGTCGTAGCTCAATATCATTTGGGGGAGAGCTATTAAGTAAAGAAAGATCTAGATCTTCTGGATTTGATGGTGTATTTGGAGTGGAAGGTAGTGGTAAAAGCGGGGCTGGAAGATTATTCAGAACTTGACGAGGACTAAATGGATTCAAACCTGCCCCTTTCCATCCGCTTTTGATATTTTGATAAGTAAGACCTTTTTCTCTTACCTTCTAGAAAAGCTGTACCCAATCAGATCGTTGTATTCGTTGTATTCCTGCTCGAGAGTATCGATCAACCTCTTGGGCATGATATCGCTTCATTGGCCCATACACTCCAACATCCAATGGCTGAAGTAGATGCGAGCAATGAGGTGGTAGAATAAGAAGATCAATCTCCTTTTCAATACAGAAAGCAATCAAACTTCCTGTAATATGACTGGAATGACCATCCATAATCAATAATCGAGGCTGATCACCTGATATTTTTTGAGATTCTGGCTCAAAAACCTTACGTATCCATTCCAAGCCATGACTATTGGAAGTCCATCCACTATTGCTTGTTGAGAAATACCAATTTGGAGGAGTATTAGTAGGAATCCATGCAGTATTGGTATTCTGAGCCTTGAAAATGATCATGGGAGGTAAAGAGCCTCCATCTGCATTAACACATTCCAATAGAGTTATCCATTCTTGCTTTCCTGCTGTAACCTTCCAATTCGATTTGAGAGTAGAATCTACGATTATACGTGTTGATTCTGTTTCTCCAACTGCATATCCTGTCTCATCCATATTATATATATTCTTGAGTTCATATGTTGAAAACCACGCTGATATTGTTTCAAATGTGGCTTCTTTATGCCTTGCAGATTCCAATTTGCGAGAATAAGTTCCTTTGAGTTTAGGATATCGATCTAAGAATCTATAGATCCATCGTTGACCTATATGATCTGATTGAAAGGATGGAGGGGTAGATGATGACGCGAAAATGACGCGATGATTCAGAATTTCTTGGGCCACTTCTTTCAACAACCCAGGAGTTGCAGGGTATCCAGTAGCTGTCAATCGTGAGATCCATCGTACTAGAGTCTTCTCTTCCGCGTTGGAAAGTTTTTGAAAGGATTCGTGAGATTGAGAGCGTGATTGTCGTCCGGCCATTCGATTTATTAAGGTTGACTTCGGAATCTTAAAATGAATAGCAGCACTTCGAATTGAAGTAAATTGTTTATCTTTTAGACTTTCTATAGCCTTTTGAATATTATCTTCCGATTCACTACGATTTAATGACTTTCGATCCATTGTGTGTTGAATAAACGCGTAAAATAAAGAAATGAGGGGGTGATTTTGACCCATATCATGACATGACCCACTTCTAGTCAAGTTACGTTATTTTAATAGTATTTTGAATAGATTTTTAATAAATTAAAATGATATAAAATTGTGTAATCAACAATAATAATGATAATATAGAATTTGTATATAAAACCTTCCAATAATAGATGATGGGTGATAGAATGGACTCTAGGCTATTTTCGAATAAACTAGGTTTATTTACGAATAGCTTTATTTTTGCATGAATTATATGTATTAATTAATAAGTTAGTTCATATGAAAATCCAATTTATTTACGAATCAATGTAGTTCATTTACAAATGCCAGATTTGCCCAATACCCCGGAACACATGAGAACAACATTGAGTATGGTAAGTATTTTGAATCCATGCTATACTGTTCCAGATGCATGAAATCAAACTTGTCTTTATCTGCACGAATGATACATAAATTCGAGACCCAATGTGCCATTGTAATACTGGGTTTATGTGTGAATGCGATGATGAAAGTCTCTTCAGACCCTTTCTCTCTCCTATTAGCCTTGGAAGGGTTCAAAAGTATGACACGGATTTTAATTAGGTGATTGCCATTCTGAGAATAGACACATAATCATCCAATAAACCAGCAATACTCCGTATCCTTGATTCAAATCGACATTATGAATCATGTCTACTATGGATTTGTACCAAAGACTAGAGTATGGAATTCGGTGTTTGGATGATAATTATTGTCGCTAATGTGGAGTAAAAGCCTGGACTGACGTCGGATTGGTCCAATTAGCGACATTGAGGGGTAAATCGAGCCATGGGACTGGTGATCGGCATTCAGGTTGTAAACAAAAACATCCGAGGAGAATAATTGTTGTTGTCATTCTGACAAAATTTTTAGTGCGATGCAGTGTTTATTCTTTTTCGGACGGTCTAGCTCACTGGGAAAATTTCCGAATTTGCACCTTCGAACGTACAACAGCTTCCTCCATATATTATTGCGAATTCCTCGTCGATGAAAAGATTTGAACAGAGAAATGACTACACTGACCCGAGCTTGATTGTGGATATAAATATGTAGATTAATTTGTGATTGTGATTTTGCAGGTAGAATATGAACAATACTTTGGCAATCCAATACTTTTGATCCGTCGCAAACCTGCGTCGGGAACTTTAAAGGGGCCATACTTCCAGCATTGGGCACGTAGCTCTTCGTTGGAAGTTTCTAGACGTAACGATAAATGAAAAAGTTAATAGCAAGCTAGTGATGTTAGCTTATTAAACTGAAGTGTGACCCTTAAACTAAAAGCAAGCTACAAATAACAAGGAGAATATCTTATGACTCGCATCTACTGAGATGTTTGAAATAGGTGATAGAAAACTCTGTAGATACCGTAACTTTGACTATAAAATCCTCTGATTACCCGCTAACTTCTGTCCCCCCCACCCAACACCGAATAGTAAGTGCAAGTAATTAGAAACTATTCTGTGAGTGTCATTTAAAAGCAAAAAATGGTCACTGTCGCACTCAAGGAAATCACTGAGTAGGCCAGTAATCAAGAGAAACCAAGAATCCCGACTGCGACCGAAATTAGACTTGTTCCCGTGTGAAGTAAAACATAATAGAACCCGAGGCCAAATCACATAGCAATAGTAGGCCACTCAGTCGAAATCTTACGTGCAAGAATTTTTATATCTTGTTTGTTATTAACAATCACAGGAACGACTGACAAGGGCAGGAAAGTCTTCAAGTTTACACTCTCTAGTATTTCAAGGCACACATTTCGTCTTATCACTTCTCATACTTGTAAAATTGTCATTGCACTCGGTTGATTTTCATGAACTTTTGCATCGCATCAGGAATACCTTGTATAATTTAATTTCCATGAAGCATTCCGTGTATGTATCTATATCTTTGGGAACCAATGCGCTCGCATATATTTGCTTATGGGAACTCTTTTACAAGACGATCAAATTCAATATAATCCTCTGCATCGTTTTTAAACTGGTTCAGGGAATTCAGTTTTAAAGTTGTGGTTTCAGTAGTAGGCCTGGAAAGCTCGTATTATATTGACAGTATTCCAAACTTTGAAGTCGAGATAGTCACCCTATTGACGTAGAAGCCTTAGATTCACGGTCATGCTTAATATCTTGAAACAAACCTGGAGTAGAGTAGACATTACTATTAAGTTGAGTACCCCACTTTCGGACCACCCCTCTTTTGGACCACCTAGAAAAATATATATATATGAATTTTAAACTTTAATAACTCAACCACTATTCAACTTCAATGCAATCCCCTGTAGCATCAGTTTCATAAATATTATCAGAGTCTTCTATATCAATTTTCCGATCACCAGCTTCACTTTGAGCTTAATATATAGCTTCTATCCCTGCAAACCTCGAATTTGGACTAGTTTTTACCATCCTTCTTTTTTTAGGTATAATCTCTTCTAATTTTTGCTCCAATTGCTTTATTCGTTTCTTAGACTGTACAAGTTCATAGTCCTTAGCATCAAATCCTTTTTGGATCTTTCGAAAAAGCAGCCAGCGAGTTGGAATATCGGTCTCATCAACTTTCTCCATTATATCGGCATATTTTCGAATATCACTTCCTTTTTGAGGGGTTTTCCATGCAATAAAAGATGAATATATATTCCACTGAAGCTCAGGATCATCATCTGAAACAGGATTTTGATATAAAACCTCTTGATTACTGTTTTCGAGCAATAATCTGGACAAAAGAGGTTTAGCGCGGTTTTGAGGCCATAAACCTGAAGCCTTCCACCCAGAAGTGATATTTCGAAGTGTTAAAGCTTTTAATCTAGCTTTCTGATAACAGGCAAGAAAGTTTCTTTTGCCAATGGGAGTAGAATCCGTCAACGAATCTAGAGTATTGAGGTGGTATCGATATTCTTTTTTCAGAGGTGAAAATATTGATAAATCAAGAGGTTGTAGTACATGCGATGTATGGGGTGGTAAAAATAAGAGGTGTATATTATTCTTGAAGCATTCAAGCATAAATTGAGTGGTTTCATGGCTTCCATGCCCATCCAAAACAAGAAGTCTTGCTTCTTCCGGTCGAGTTGGTGCTGATTGTGGTATGAACACTTCTTTTAGCCATTCCAAACCTGTAGAATCTGTAGTCCACCCATTATCTGTAGCAGTGAACTCCCACCCTTTATAGGTATCAAGTTTAATGGGAAACAACTGCTGTTGAAGTGTTTTACCTTTGAATATAACTAAAGGTAAAAGTGCTTTCCCTGTAGCTGAGATACACTCAATAAAAGAGGTCCACGTTCTTGAACCGGATTGCTTTTTTTGAATAAAACGTCGCTTTGAACTCCAAAGAACCATACCATTGAGACCCTGGCCTTCCATTATACCAGCTTCATCCATATTCCATCTGTTTTCGGGCTTAATATGCTTAATTGCTGGTAAATCCAACTTTTCGAAGAACTTGCTTATAATTTCGGTAGTTGCACCATTGATACGGGAATTATCGATTTTATATTGCCTTTTAGTCTTAATCTCTGGGTTTCTTTTCAAAAACCATATATCCATCGCTTGCCAAGAGATAAATCACCTCCTTCGAGGTTGAAAATGGACTCTCCTAATTCTCGCATTTGACGATGGGTAGGGCTAGTTCCTAGGGCTTCCTGTACTAAAATCCAATCTGCTAGAGCTCTCTCCTGCACAGGAGCTATCTTCTGTAGGTTTTGTGCACCTTTTTTATGTGAAAGGTGGCCATTTATACGGTTGTGTAAAGTAGTGCGGGGGAATACCATATTCTGAGCAAGCCTTACGCATAGACATGCCTCCTGCAATCGCAAAAAGTGCTGTAGCAATATCATTTTCAGTATAAGACTTTGTCATAGCTTAATTGATGATGTATTAAAATCTTATATCAATTGAATATGTGGTTGTCGATTTATTAAAGATGAAGTTGGGAGGTAGTGCTTAAAATGGGGTAAGATTTTAGGTGGTTCAAAAGAGGGGTGGTCCGAAAGTGGGGTACCCAACTTAATACTGCGACGCAACATACGGTTTAGATGCTGCGGAATGAGTAGCCACTTGAGTTCATTAACTCCTCGCTTAGAGTCAAAAGACTCAAATCTCATGATCCTTAATTGTATGGGAGATGCGAAATTATTCAAAGGCTTTGGTGATACTGCACAGTGCTATATACAATATACAGTGCCTAACTTAGAACATCTGATTTGTTAGCACTACACCCTGGAGTAAAAAAAGATGCCGAGTAAACGGCTGCGCAGGTTCATGAACACCTCGCTTGGTTAAGAACAGCCAAACCTCACAATTAGTGGTTGTATGTAATAAAGACAGAGACGAAAGAACATTAAATACGGCGATTTTGTAACTATGGCTTATGCAATACGTTCTTGATGGTTAAATGTTTAAATAGCTCTCATAGTTACTTGTTGTCACCACCATCTTCTTAGGACATCTTCTTCCTAACACATACTTGCTACCATGATAACTATCCAAATTCCACAAGATAAATCAGACTCCTATTCCTATCGACGAGATCATAAAATTTCTATAACAAGCGGCGTTAATAACACATCATACTTTTGACGATCACTGCCTTTTCTCCCTCTCCGTAGCAACAAATAAGAGAATAAAAATGAATTCCATTAAAACCCGAAGTTCAACCCAAGTTTCCTCTCCACTTGCACCCCCTGAGAAATATCGTAGCTATAATCGCACGACAATACAGAACATACCACTGGAGTTGTTCGAGATGATCTGGGAGATGGCAGACACCGGCGTACCTCGAAATGTACCGGTAAGCTGCAGACGTGTCGGAAACACTTTTGAGATATACAGTGCATAGGTCACGTCTAATATCACAGCACTTAAAGTTCATTGGAGATCAAGGGAATGGGCAAAAATGGAGAACAATGTAGCCAAGCTTTTGCGGCGCAAGGGATACAAGGGACCTGTCGACCAGATTCGCTCGCTTTACTTCAATCCGCGACGCGACCGAATCTGCCCAGTCAATGAGATGCTATGGACACCGAAAGCTGTTGAGCATTTTTCCTGGGTCATGAAGGCGACGGGAGTGAAGCGAATCGCCGTCAGTGATTGTTCCCACCTAGCAGCCAATCTCAATAACCCCTGGGAATTATTCTTCTGGTGGTCTAACACTGAAAAGTGGAGCTCGAGTTTCAGAGAGATATCGATGTACACAACGAAGTTTAACATCGATGTTAAACAAAGGACAAAGTTTTTTGGATGTGTTGGAGTAAATCTCGAGCTCAATTTATACCAGAAGCAGCGCCGCAACCTTCAGATCTTAAAGTCTCGAATTGCCTCCAGGAGGACCCAAGACGCTATAGAAAAGCAAGCCTTGGCAGATGATATCGCAGAGACAGAGGGAAAGACTAGAACTAAGGTGGATGAGGTGCCTACTTGGTTGTACGGGAGTTTAGGTGAGATGGACGATTTCAATGTTTGGATAATGGTTGAGGTCGGCTCGCTTGATCCCCGGGCTCAAAACATCATAGATGATACCAGCGATGACGATGATAGTGATGATGATGATAATGCCGATGATTCAAATAATGCAAATAATCGGAACGACAAGACTGAAGAGGAGACAGATAGTGATGAGGAACCAGAAGAGGATGAGAGAATAGAAGACGAGGATAGTGACGATTATGTTGAGGAGAAAGATTAAAGATATCAAGAAAGGGATGACAGCAGAATTTGATCCATAAGAACATACAATGAGTATTAAAGGAAGAATAGATAAACTACCCTAAAATAACTAAAGGAGACTCTACAACCATCCGCTTCTACATCCACCGAAGTCCAGATCATGTGAATCAGTGTCGAATTCGCGCTCTATGGCAACAGTTTGAGTCCGAAATGAACTGAATGTAAGGATGCGTGAGAAGTCTTTCCAGGAACAGATGAAAAAAATCAAGTAGGAAATGAATCAAAGACATAATGAAATGTGCTGCCTATTGTGATGCGCTGGTGAGTCTGTTCCTCCTTCTATACATTTCAAGCTACAAAAGTGACGACTAATCAATAATTGATTAGCCAATGCTATATTAAAGCTGGAATTCCCATTAAGAGTATCATCAATATTGTGAACATGAGACATACTTATGACCCATATCCTCATCGAGACATGACTATTGAAGATAATTGCGAGAGCTTTAGATTATTACTTAAAACAATAGCTAGCAGACTTCCGCGAAGACTTCTTTCCGTAGTTGTATATATCTGTCTAGACTTCACACAGGAAGCAGGCTTCTGAAAATTTCCTTTCCTAGAGTTGTATATGTTAGCTATCACCCCTGCTTAAAATAGTAGGGGGTTGCTATTTCCTTGGTCATTCACTCTAGACGTCGAAAGTTGTGGTTTCCCTTAGTAAATCTTGCTTTAGTTATGTACTTCCATTTGTTATACCGATGAATGCAATGAGCACAAAATGACCACAACACGCAATTATGTTTTGGAAGAGAAAGCAGTCATGACTGCTAAGGGTCTGAAATTCCGCCGAGAAATAAAGTCTCGTTGTTGAAGTGAGAAAGCAAATACCAAAGAACTACCAGAAAAAATTCAGAATTGCTAAAACTAAGGTTAAGCCCCAACCAGCCTTCCTCCATAATTGTTGGTACGAGAAGGATACGGAAGACGTAGCACCCACGGATTGCGTAGGTCCTGTATGTCTAATTGTATTCTGTCTAAAGAGCTAGCTACATATTGAAAGTAGTAAGTCTTATATAGACTTACTGAAAGAGCTAGTCTCTTTCGCATTCGCTTAGGGCTTTATTACAGTAGCTATATTACAGTGGTAATTGAATTGAAGTCATTCACTTCGTTCACACAATAATTTTCCTCGTGAAGTTTCGTTTATTCTGGTAATCCACCTAGCGCCATACTTTATAATAAGAGATTGATGTAGTGGTCTACACCAATCAAACTTTTGATCAATAAAGGCCACTTATGTAAGGAAACCTACCTGGAAAACTTCCAGGTTCACTCCAAACACTTCCGACTTTATGTACAGAAATTTTCCACCTCAATTCCAGCAGGCATATGCCCACTTGAGATCTTATTATCTTCTAGCCATGCGTGTTGGATGTAATTATATTCGGTTAGACCTTGCAGAAACCAAAGCCACTTATCCCGAAACTTACTTGATCAATTAATCGAAACTTCTTTATTATGCCTATTTCAAAGCTATCGTCACTCCGTGCCCAAGATATTATCGGAGTTTCAGCCCTAAAAGTCCAAGTTTTATATCAGGACAATACTGATGCTAACCTTCAATGGCTATGGTAAACTTAAGTGTAAATGTACAAGATAATGCAAAATTCCACCTGACAAATCTCCAATTAGCCGAGTTCAAGCACGAGGCTTGCACTTGACATAATATACCTCGATACTCCATGCCTTTAGCAATTATGTGCCATGGTATTCTTGGGTTCAATTAAGTTATCTTGTTTACATTAAAAACTGCATGGAGAGCACAGTCCTTAAATACAGTCCACTTACAAGCAGAATAAGCCACCGGAAAAAGCCAGATTATCATGACAGTAGGTGAAGATGTAACAGACAATACCAGATACGCCCCATGTCTGGATTGAATTTAGGCCTTAAGGCCTATCCATCATATGCACAGTATATACCATCATAATATTGTATCCAGATAGGAATATACTAGTTTAATTCGAAATGAAAATGCGATCTTTGATACCTTTAGAGACTGTAGTATATGTGTGTATTGTGTATACCCCGTAAGTTCCTAATCATTTTCGGGCAATCCATATGCAATGATATCTTTTTGAAATTGAAGTTATAACGTTGCTTTATTCGTAGGAGCATAAAACCAAAAACCAATTCCTTGAATCCGTTGTTGCATCTTTCCGGAGTTCAGTTGTGATGTCGGCCGTACGTATGTATATCATTAGCAAGCGACTTTCCACCGTCTATTCACCCCAGCCTCTTTCAGTATTCTGAAAATACTTCAATCTTCAATATTTTCGATTGGTACAGCAAGTGGAATGATAGCGAGTTCCACATGGATTGACAGTGTGTGTGATACCTACAACATCCGCATGTCCATATGTCATTTGGAACAGCCACCGCTTGCTTACCTCCAATTCATTTCCACAGAACATCCAATTCAATTGGCGAACACCACAACACAATTCAAAAGCTATATAATAGAACAATTTCTTATCACGTAATTTTTCATCCATTTCAACGTCCACGTGATCACAAATCTATTTCGTATTTCGACTACTCATCACCTCTAACTCTCATTCCTGCCAGCTCATTTTCATTAGCGATCCCGCGATGATTTCCCCAACCATTCCTTCATCCCCACAACTTCAAGAAGAGATCGCCCAAACACACTCTTCAAACGGAACACTCTCATTAATAATCGCCTCAAAAACACCTCTAGCAATCTCCTCCGGTAATCTCGGCACCGTCTGATTCGCCAACGCTACCGCCCCATCAATAACCTCCTGATTTCTACTCGGCACATTCACAGAACCCAAGGTTGCCTTGAATCTCGTGGCTTCTCGTACATACGCAGCTCTTTGAGCTAGGAGGTCGACAAGTTGGGCGTTGATGTCGTTAATACCCGCACGGACTTGGTCGAGAGAATCACAACATTTTGTTCCATTGGGAAGGGTGTAGGAGGGGGTACCCCATGGAATGGTGCGGTTCGTATTGATTGGTGATGGGGTGGGGACTGGAGAGTTGTAGCATACAGATGCGGGGTCGGAGACTTGTGTAGGGGTGGTGGCGGAGATGGCTAGAGGAGAGAAAGCGAGGAGGAGAGCTTGGGAAATGGTGATGAATTTCATATTGGATGATTGAAGTAGGTAGGTAGGTAAGGTTATTGATTGATTTATTAGATGATGTTGGCTTTCTCTTTCAAACATTGAGGTTGGGGGCGTACTTATAGTACAGCCACCGAGGACGCCTTGGAAAGGAGTGAGACAATGTGGCTTACAGGGTAAATCATGCTGTTCTCTCCCCTGTAAACTTTACATGTATGCTCGAAACGAGCCTAAACAGCCTATAATGGTTAGGATACATGAAATAAAGTTTGAATCGTTCTCCGATTGGATGATTTCAGGGATCCTCTAAACATTCAGGCACTAACTTACAGGCATTTATCTGTATTTGTTCGATCGAAAACTCAATTATAGTGGGTTATAGCATGCATACCCCTAAATTACTCGGTTTTCCAAGCATCCCCACAACCGACAGCGATGGCATTACGTAGAGTACCGATAAAAGCAACAGAACCTTATATGTAGATCTAAAATGTACGGACCTAGCATGTGGGCTACGATATTATTTGTATTAGCTAAGAGGAACCAAAACTCTGATCTGGCATATATACGGTGTGATGTCTCAGCATAATCCTTGGCTGGTAGGTTGCAGAAATTCTTGGAGCAAAGAAATATAACCTTACAGTAAACGAAGCGGGGTTCAATCAATTCATCTCTTACAGTATTAAGTATTATACCGATCTTCACATGTTCAAAATGAATACTTGAACTTTAAAAAACATTATCAAAATTACTTGAAACATTCGGATCATAGTTATTCTTAATTCTAAAATTAAAGAAAAAAAAGAAAGATTCTATTAGGGTTCTCCTTGCATCTTATAAGCAAAATTTATGAATCGCTGAACTCAACGAATAGTTGAGGCTCGTCCTAGCACAATAGGGGTTGGAAGCGGATCTTTTTCACGTCGTTGTTCATAGCGTTCGGGGTTGGTATACTCTGTACTCAAAGATTGAGAATTAGTTCCCATATATCTGATCCTCTTCTAAAAGATTTATTTGCACGATTTAACCTTAAAAGATGGAGAACTCCAACCGTTTTAGTAGGTTAGTGAGTTTACAAATATTTAAACGATATACCTATTCATCAACTTATACTTTTTGTTTACGTTTTTGAAAAGGATTATAGTGGTGAAATAGAAGAAGACTAAGTTTTCCATAGCTAAATAATAAAATCACTAAATCATTAATTGATCATGCATAGATGAAATTTTCTGCCAAAGTAAGCCAAAAGGTATGTTTGATTTGTTTAACATGCGGTGAACAAGACAACAGTGGCCCTGTAGTTCCGTTACAGCACTTGAACCTCTTATTTACAGAAACAGCAGGCTTAGAATAAATTCGAAGCTGAAACCAACTCCTTAAGAAGATGGTGGTGCAGTTCCATTACCCGGGCCGGTTCCATTACCACCTCCATGACCACCACCACCACCAAAGGAACCGCTGCCAGTAGTCTGATGTCCACCATCAGCTTGGAGCGTTGCAGCAACACTATAGTAAGAATTACTAGACCAATCTGCCGTTGTATTAATACCAATTTGAATCCACGCCAACAATCCATCCGTGATATCATCACTCAAATACATGAATTCAGGAAAGGGATCGAAATCATTCTCGGCTTGGACAATGGACCACATGTCATCGGCGTTGCTGGTGACGGCCTGAGTATTGGTGTTGTATGGGTATGTAGCTTCGACTGCGGAACGGAGGACCTCGTTGTAGAAAAGTTGTCCAATATGTGTCACTGCTCCTCCTTGAATGGTGTTGTTGGGGAGAACGGTAACGTTGGTGTGCGCGAGCAGATGAGTGTGGGTTGCGCGTCCTTGATAATGACCTGGGAAGATGGTATCGAAAGTTGCCACTCCGTCGGAATCAGTAGCTTGGATACCTCTGAGGAAAGTAGAATCCCAACCTCCGTCGGCTACATTTCCAGTAACATTGATACCGCCGTAGACACCGGTAGCATTTGCGTTCCAAATATCAACGTAGATGTCTGGAACGGGCTCACAGGTGGTTATGTCAATGTATTGTACCTCGAGGTGGACGGGGACACCAGCTTGTCCCTCAGTCACATTTTGACGGATGCTTTCGCCGACAACATAGTAAGGACCATCCGTGTTGGCAGGAGTTAGGATGCACGAGGTATTAGCCGCAAAGATGGTTGATTCGGCGGTGTCGAGGCTGTAATCCAGCACACCAGTTTGATTGTGGTTGATGGCTTCATAAACCTCAAGTGTGGCGAGATCACGACGAAATTTCTTGGGCACTATTCTTAGATTAGTTATTGATCCTCAGTAAAATGTATAAGATGTAGCTTCCAAGTAGAAATGCTGCAAATGTGTGTACTCACAGGTCTTGATGTCTCGCTTAGCTCGAAGAGAACGAGCAGCTTCTGCACGACGAGCAACAGATCGTGCAGTAAGTTGACGATGCTTCAAGGATCCAGAGCAAGAGTCGAGAGACCTCTTCGCAGCAGATGCCATTATATCACGAGCGATGATTTCTCGCTTGATAGCATGGTGATCATGGTGTTCGCCTGGATGAGCAATGACAGGTGCAAGATAAGCTGTTGAAAGAGCAAAAGCAATTTTGGAAATTTGAACCATATTGATGATCAATTGGGATTGAAAACCGGAAAAGATGCTTCTATTCAAGTTTGATTGGTGAAAAAGAAGTGAAGATGAAGAGGATGATGATGGCAATGAAGAGAGATCTCAAGGGCTTATTTATGTTTTTGAAATACCGGATCTTCATTCTGAGATCATGAGATTACCATCAATATACCATTCACCATCTTCACCGTCGTATTGACCCCTCATCACCATGAATGTCACCGATACTCACCATTACCAGCATGGTCAGTATTCCATTCAGTCTTGGCAATGTAAAGCCCTTGCGGTCTTCGCAATGAACTTCGTAAGCACCAATTCATCCCAGTCGACATGTTTCGAAATATCTCATTTATGGTTGGCTCAAAGACATTGAAATATATGGTTGCTGTCCACCACAACTCTTTCTTCTTCCAGGGCCTCGATGATGAAGAATTCCTCATGGGGCATATTGCATAGCTTGAAGATGCAAATGGACTATAAGGGGGATAACCTCATCAAGAACCAATGAGCATGGCTGTAAATCAAACCTAATCCTTGGTATAGGGCCTGTCTAAAGACCAGGACGCGCAAGTATTATCCGCGAAGGGGGCAGTTAACTATGCTTGTACAATACCACTATAGTTTACCTACCTATACACTTCCATATGGCCAAGTTGAAAGTTAAACAATGAATCTGGACCTTAGGAGACGTAATATTCAAAGTTCAATCTAAATCACACGTGGCTGAGACTACTTTGCAATAAAAGCACCAAGACAAACAACATCCTAATTCATCGTGTACATGTCTAGACTAACCAAGCAAAACACCATCCCGCGAATCTTTCAATTCTACTCCCGTTCTAGCCACCACAATACAATGTACACCCCAGAAAGCCCATCAAACCCAAACCAATCCTCTCTAAAGCGTCGCACGCAATGCCAAAGCACCAGCGCAAAATCTTTCTATATCGATACCCATACCCATACTCATACCCAACACATCAAAACCCCCACGAATATCCAAATAAGAAGTATTAAAAATCGCAAAATCTCATTGGACGAAAGCGGGGTTGTCGTCGCATGTCTCTAAATGCCAAGCGATTGAACTCGTCATCTCGCGAACTACCGATCTCCACTTTTGTACTCCACTAACGAGGCTCATGTCTTTGGAACTTTGTTTTTTGTACTTTGTATTCTGTGTACATGAAGATTCTTGATTGATTTTTGGGAATTCTGCGAATTTACTTTATTACTGTATGCTGTTGGAATTCGTGATAGGATTACTGTAGAAATTGTGTTTGCCTATGTATATCAAGTAATCTAGTTTCTATTACCACCGCTTTTCAATTATTATTGATATCAAAAACATTAGTTTTCATCTATTAATAGAGTTACAAGGAATAAATTGAATTAATTATATAAATATAAAAAAAATTAAAAGTTTTAGATTTTTAATGATTTTTGTTAAAAGGAATGACCTTACACAGGGAATAGTGGGAAGCTGATAGGGTAGAACTGAGGTAATATTGTGTTACGAGGTTTGCCGTCTAGATCACGTGGAAGTGCTCTAGGCTCTCGAGATGGTTTATAACTAGGCGTCAAGCAGGGACTTAAAGTAATGACAATAATATGATGCAATTCGTAACTAATAGTAGAGTATACTAAATGATTGATCTTGAGCACGAAGCTCTACAATAAGGGAATCCTTCCTAGCTATATAGATCTTCGTACTCCCTATCCCATTGCTCCCTATCGTCCCATCGAGGTGAGAATAAATCCCACCATAGTGGGATTCCTCAGCTCGGTGGGAATCCTTGATCACGTGCTTTCGATCAGATTCGATGTCTATGCTTGCTTATAATGGGGAGACCACATAAGTCGATTGCCATATAGTTTTGTATGTGAATCTACTTGGCTTTACCGATAGCCCGAGCTCGTATGGACAGATCAGCTGTTACCTCGTAACACAGATCCCTTCAAAGACTCGTTTTTAACTTGAAAAGAACTATCAATTCAAATAAAGAATCACCGGGTTTTAATAAAACAACTAATTGGAACCGAACCACTTGATATAAAAAACCTAATTGTAATTTTCCTTTAGGGTCAAAAATTCATGATAGTCGGGATATTATATAAATTCCAATTCAATTCACACCCCTGCTCCACACCCTCTTCCCCAAAATCCAAGTCTCCCCCACCACCCCCCCCTTCATCCATCACCACAAAATCTCCCCTCCTCCCCTCCTCCAACTTCCCCCTATACCTCAAATCCATTGCATCCGCCACATTCTCCGTAACCGTCATGACGGCCTTTTGAATCGGTATTTTGGCCCACGTTTTCAGATTCCTTACACATTCATCTAGGGTAATACAAGTGCCTACTAGGGTTTCCGTTCCGGCTATGGTAACTTTATTTCCGGTTTTGAGTTGGGGATCGGGGATCTGGGAGTGCCCGGGATATAAACCGTCGGGGAGTCCGGAGAGCTCGACGGAATCGGTTATTAGGATGGCTTTGGTGGGAGAGGAGTGGTAGGCGAGGGGGATCATGGATGGATGGAGACTTTTTGGTTGTTAGTAGGAAATGGGGTAGTAGAGAAGAAGAAGCAATTATGAAAATGTTAAAATAGGGAAAGGAAAATAAGAATGGAAGAAATAGAAACAGTCAGGAGTGGAAACCTAGTGATTAATTTTACAATCATTACCACGAACGGAAATGGGAAATTTTAACACAATTGAATCGTCTGGAAAGAGACGGACCTTGACGTAAAGGTTGTCACACATCTCAAGCACATGTTTACATCCATCAGAGTCAAATATTGTACCTACTGAATAGCATCGGCGATCAATGAGAAATATACAATCCCAGTTGATATAATACCTATGGTTCTTTTAGTGGTCAATTGCCGCATACAGTCACTCCAACTTACCAGCCAAGCCAGGTTCTCTATGATGCAAAGGATTCATAGCATTAAATGTATGCGTCAAAAGATTTGCACCAGCCCTGATGCCCGCGAGCCCCTCATCGTAACTAGCTGCACTGTGTCCCATACTCACCTTGATGCCATAGAGATAAGTCAATAACGAGATGATTTCCGATGCGCCAGGTAGCTCTGGGGCCACGGTCACAAGCTTAATGGCAGTGTTGAGATTGTGTTCACCATAGACGTCTTCAAGCGACGATGACTCGGGAATGAGTAAATTCTTCGCGTTATGAGCACCCTTCTTAGTCGGACCCAGGAACGGTCCTTCGACATGCGCACCTAAACCACTCGCACCCGTGGCTGAATCAAATGGTCTTAAGAAGGGTAGGACATTTTGGAAGACATCAGGTTCAACGGTAGGTACGGTGGGATAAAATGCAGTTACTCCTGTGCTTGGAAGATATTGCGACAATTCCCGTACACCATCTTGGTAACTGATCGGATCCACATATGCTGTAAAATGAAAGCCCAAGGCACCGTTTATCTGTAAGTCGATGAAACCAGGAGCGATGATGTTGTTTCCCACATCTATCACTTGGGCATCGGGGTTACACTCCTCGTTGGGGATTATTATGCCTTTGTCGTCGATGGTCAGGGGAGAGTCGAGTAGGTCACCATGGATACATTTTCGACAGTTGATGAATTGAGTGTGTCCCATGGTTCAAAATTGAGTTGGGGGTTTGAAGGGATGAGCGATGACTAGAGAAGGAAGAATGAGGATGGAATTTCTCATTTCTCTGATGCACTAGCGGGGTCAATGCTACTATCTCCATATTTATATCCATCTCATTTGATTGGTCAGAAATTTGTTGAAATGATGAATGTAGGCCAATGAATGATGAGGAATATCCAGTTCCCCTGGTACTACGTAAGGCTTTTAATCCCGACCCCGTCAAAAACCTGCACAGATCATCTGAAAGAGGTAAAAAGCTTCAGTGGAGAAGATTAGGTAATAAATTCGGAGAACTTTCCCGATGAAAAGACTACGTACATACAAGTCATCGCCTCGATGAGCCTCAACACCAACATAAAAATGTCATCCAATAAGATAAATACTTGGTAGGTTCATTGTTCTAGATCAAAGATAAATCAAGAAATTCATCTTTCATTTTTCTCGTGCCCTTTTCACCTTTTGTCTATCCCAAACTTCACTCCCGCTTTGTGATTGCGTGGCTGATGCTTGGCAGATGTCTCCAGTGACGCCACACGATATGACATCACCAGTTTTTCCTTGTTATCCTCCTCTCGTAAGACTTTACTGTACAATTCAATTCCAATAACCAGCAATTATTTGATGATGGCTATCCGCCTAGGTGCTCGAGGTAAATGTGAAAGATCCTCACTGCTTTCTTTATTTCCTTCTTCATGTTTATGATACCCAAAGTCAATTTCCTTTTACAAATTCAACATCACCAAAATACTTTCAACAGTGCGCGTAAACCTATCGTGACGTGAATATAGGTCAATACCCGAAATTTTAGACCATATCAATCAAAACTTGTACTTTACTGACGTTCCTTTGCTTTGTTTGCTGTTTTGTTTGACCAAGGATCCTCCCGCATTTACCTCCCTCTTCCCACCCTACAACCTTCCCGTCTGACCTCAAGTCAATTACTTTTTTACCTCGAAAAATGTCGAGCGAGTCAAGGAAGGTTCCTGGAGGCCATTACTCCGGGGCCAATCCAATTCCAAATATCCAACGATTTGTGGAAAGTTTAGATTCCGAGAAGAGAGATAGGGATGCAAATATTAATGCGCAACTGGAATCGCGCACGCAAGCTCAACCGGAAGATCAAAAGCAAGGACAACCAAGTGGCATTGACGGAACAAGGAAAGTCGTGACGGATCCAACAACTGGAAAGGATGTGGAAATTGAAGATGTCAATGCAGATTTCATGAAGGCCGTTGATGATCCACAGGTATATTGCTTCTGCCAGTGCTTCTCGATTTTGTACAGTTTTCGCTGACATTTATTCAAACAGCTTTCAGTGCCAAATGCGAATCTCAATAAGCCGACAACGAGAAAGACAGAAGCAAGTCAATCCGGGGAGGAATACAAAATCAATCAAGATACCACCGCTCCACCTGAACCAGTCGAACCTGGAAGCACTTCCGATGTACCAATTCATGGAGAAAAGACAAACATTTTATTTCATCCTACACCCTCAATCAGCTATGAGCCAATGTACAAATCTCTCGAGAATCGAACAACAGCACTTGTGGCGGGCATATTCTTGGCTATCGTGGTTTTGGGAAGATTGTTTGGTGGTGCTCTATATGGCGTCATTCCACTAGGCGCATGTGTTGCATCAGGCGTATTTCTTTGGATGAAAGAGGTGATCAAATCTGGTCGAGCTAATGAATGGGAGAGTGAACGGCAAAGAGGTCAAATGGTTGGTAAAATTCTAATTTACAGTTTATATTCAGAGCTAACATTCCTAGGCAACTGCAAATCTCATTCCTGAATCCGTCGAATGGATAAATAGCCTCATGGGGATCATGTGGGGACTTATTGATCCCGATTTATTCATCTCCGTTGCAGATACTCTCGAGGATGTTATGCAAGCTTCAGTACCTAGTGTTATCGAGAATGTCCGAGTGGCAGAAATTAATCAAGGAACAAATCCTTTTCGAATCTTGAGTTTACGTGCCCTTCCGGACGGTCATGTTCAGGAAATAAAGGACGATATTCATCGACAGAATGAGAAGGATAAAGATCCTCAAAAACTGGCCGCAGATGAGGAGGGTGGGGATTATTACAATTTGGAATGCTCATTTGCCTATCATGCTCAACCTTCAGGGGCTGCAGCTTCTGAAAAGTCAAAGAACATGCATATGCATTTGGTATTTTATCTTGGTATGAAAGGACTTTTCGGGATGTAAGTTTTATTTCCATCTATCTTGTGGCAGCGCTAATTCACGTAGCCCTCTCCCGGTCTTTGTCGAACTTCAAGGTCTCGTTGGCACTGTTCGATTGCGTCTCCAACTTTCTCCAGAACCTCCATTCTTGAAAGCTCTAACATTTACATTCATGGGACTTCCCAAAATTCAAGCTGGATGTACGCCGATGATTGAAACTGGTATCAATATCCTCAACCTTCCTCTCATCTCCAACTTCGTCAATTATGCTATTGGTGCCGCTGCGAACGAATACGTTGCTCCAAAATCTATGACTTTAGACATGTCTAAATTGTTAAAGGGCGACGATATTCAGAAGGATGTTGAAGCACTCGGCATTCTGTGGATCCGAATTCACAGAGCTTCTGGTTTAAGCAAACAAGACCGTCGTGGTAGTGATGGTGGTGGAAGTGATCCTTATATCACTGTCAGCTTCTCTAAATACGGCAAACCCATGTATTGTACCCGAGTTATCCAGGATGATCTCAATCCAGTTTGGGAAGAAACATGTGCTTTGCTCGTCACTCCTGATCTCATAAAAGCAGATGAACAACTTTCGATGGAACTCTGGGACTCGGACCGATCAACTTCAGATGATGTTGTTGGTAAGGTCGAACTTTCAATGCAAAAAATGATTCAACATCCGGGAAAAATGTATCCACAAGTTTCTAAACTTCGAGGCATGGACTCCAATAGTTCTATGCCTGGTGAACTACACTGGGAAGTCGGATACTTTGGTAAACCTCAATTCAGACCGGCAATGAGAAGTCACGGAAAGGATATCAATCTACCCAAGGAATTACAGGACAAGGAAGAACTACAAGACGCTAAAGGAAGTCTTGATACCTCTGAAGAAGTTGCTGTGGTTCATACTCCTCCCGACCCATTATGGCCAAGTGGCGTTTGCAGTGTTATAGTTCACCAAATTGTTAACCTTGAATTACAAAATATCAAAGGTAGTGATGGTAAACGAAAGGGGAGAGAATATGAACCAGCAGTGGAATATGGGGAGAACAAGGAAGAGGAACATAAAAAATTACCGAGTAGTTATTGTACTATCTTGTTCAACGATGAATTGGTATGCTTCATTCCACCATACATATTTGTCAATACTAACTCCATCTCAGGTATATAGGACACGGTCGAAGGTTGTTAGTTCAAAGCCTATCTTCAATGCAGGCACTGAGCGGTTTATCCGTGATTGGAGATCAGCGATCATAACTGTTACGGTTAGAGATCAACGTATGAGACAACATGATCCAATCCTTGGAGTTGTTCCTTTGAGGTTATCAGATCTCCTACAAACAAGTTCCCAAGTGACAAGATGGTATCCTTTAGATGGTGGAATTGGGTTTGGCCGAATCAGAATCTCTGTTCTTTTCCGTAGTGTCGAAACAAGATTGCCACCACAACAACTCGGTTGGGATGTAGGAACTTTTGAATTTACATCGGACAAAATTATCGCTACTGGTTATACTGAAAACTCAAAATTGAAGCTTCGAACCGGTGGAAGTGTTGGGAAAATCAATCGTACCCAATGTCGAAAGTTGGAAGAAGGTGATGGTGTATTTTGGGACCTTGCCAAGAAGGAAGGGAAAAATAGGGTTCGTCTTCCCGTCAAATACCGTTACCGTTCACCAATTGTTTTCGAATTTCACGTCACCGGCAAACGTGGAGTAGATGCTTATGCAGTAATCTGGCTTCACAAACTAGAAGATAATAAAGAGGAAGAGATTAGTATCCCTATCTGGAGAACCAATAACGGTATGAGACTTACTGAAAACTATATCACCGAAGAGAATTTCCACGATATTCCAGATATCAATATTGAAGAAGTTGGACGACTTAAGTTTTCAGGAAGATTCAAAGCCGGTATGGATGAAGATCACGAAAAGTTTGTAACTGACAACGATTCCCGAGAAACCCAAGAAACATGGGAAGCATGTCATTCCGAAGGTGTACGTGACAGGATTGTGAAGAAAGAAATCCCACCAGCTGTTCAACAACTTCATGATCAGTCTTTAACTCAGGGAAGAGATGTTCTCAGTCAAGCAGATGAAGAAGAAAAGAAGAAATGGTTGGACCAAGATGGTAACGACTGGAGTGGAGCTTTTGGTCAGGATCCTGCGCAGTACGTAGATAAGAGTGGTTACGGACAAAAGTATCAGGATGCTGATTATGAGGCTAGCATGGTTCGTAAACCACGAGGACCTAGCGGATGTATTGAAGCGAATCTCAATGAAGATATGAGCGAGAAAACCAGTACTGCATCTTCCGATTTCGAAGATTCTGATGCAGAATCCGATCTCGGTTTGAACGATGCGACAACTGGACCAACAAACGAAACTACAGATCAAGACGGAAATAATGGATCGAATCATTCGAATAACCCGGTAAAACAATATCAAAACTATAAGGAGAGTTCAAAAGGTCTGCATAGGAAACAGAGGGGTTTGATGCAATGGAAGCCGATGAGAAATTTGGCCTTTGCAAAGGATGAGGTGAAATTTGCGGCGAGAAGGATTAAGAATAAGACGAGTTTGAGTGGTAGGCAACCGGATGTGGAGACGGAGACTGGGTAGGAGGGGGGTTATAAGAATCATTTTCCTTTGTGACAGTTATGGATGGTGTGTGTGGGAAAATAGGTGTAACGATACTATACTGGAGGCAGCGGCTGCCTGAGGTTTCGTCTGGTTGGTAGTTGTGGGTTAAGGCTTTATCACTGGTATTCACTTGGAAGTGAATTCGTTACTAGATCAAGTAGAATGTAGGTAAACTAATTGATAACTAAGTTGAGCACGAAGCTTTTAAACTATGAAACTTATTCTAACTATATACTAAACGTTTCTCTGAATGCTAGCTCTGCTAGCTGGCTAGCAGAGCTATCACATCACGTGATATCCTATTGGCCTCAGGACACTAATCCTGGGACGATTCTTATCCTAGGATAATATTAGACGTGGTTCGTGACAATAGGTTGGCAAAAATGAATAATTGGGATTTGTTTCAGGTGCTTGATGTATGTGTATTATATCTTGATTGTGTGTATAGTTGTTTTTAGTGATATTATAATATAAGAAATGAAATGATGTTTTATAATAAAATCCCTACAAAAATCATATTTTCCTATACCAAATTAAAAATTTAATAACCTTTTAAATATCAAATATAATCAATTGAAATTTTGAATATAATAATTAATTATAGAAATATTATAAATTAAATTTATAGTTTATTTTCAATAATTTTTATTTAGAAATTGTATTTGTTTGAATTAAAAAATTTCAAAATTTCATTCATATAATAACGTAACTTATGGTGATGTGACGATCACCCCGATCGTCCCGATCGGGCTAGTCTCTCGCTTGCGCTCGCTGCGCATATACAAAAACTCTTGTGCTTTTCATTCTTTTTCTCTTTAGCTTAGTATTTTCAATACAACGGGTACCTATTATCACTCTTGTATTCCCGATCGTGACATAATACTAAGCTCACCCTCTTCTTTCCCGTACGCTGGGAAGTAAAAATAATTGCGTATCGAAAAGAACTGAACCAGAAAATCGAATTTACGAATTACGAATTAGAACTACGAATCAGAACCCGATCCACCTCCGAATACAAGAATGGCCTCACAAGCCGAATCCTCGCGCTCGCGCTCTGAACGCGGCGAGCCCGAAAGAACTGAGAACGCCGACGACGGCCCCGAAAATCCGACCAATATCACAACCCGAAAGAATAAGAGTGCAAATCGACACATAAGCATTCTCGACCCCTCTGCTGCTGAAGCCCGTCGTGGGATCAGTGAGATTACCCTCGACTTTTGAACTGCGCCTCTTGTGAGCAGTTCGACCGACTATACTCTTCTGACGAACTCTTTGCTATACGAAACAATGTGATTGCATGGATAGACGAACACTATGATCGATTTGCAAAGCTTGGCAAAAGTATTGAGCGCCTTACAACCTCTCGTACCCGACTTTTAGAACAGAATAAGGAACTACAAACAGAGCTAAACGCTCGCTCGACTCCCGCGACCACTTTTAAGATCTCCGACCCCGAATTCTTTGAAAACTCTCCTTCTGGTATATCTTGGGAACAATGGAAAGACAAGATGCAAAATAAGATTCGCTCTACTCCGAACTCTGATCCCTTCGCTCAATTGGCTTATGTTCATAGTCGCTTGAAAGGACAACCTGCTGAACAAATCCGAACCCGCTACGATCCCGACTCTCTTGACCCTTTTACAAACGTCTCGCAAGTATTCGAAATGCTGGAAAGTATCTACGGCGATCCCAACCGGAAGCAG
The DNA here is from genome assembly GCA_025389075.1 of Sclerotinia minor. Taxonomy (NCBI): domain Eukaryota; kingdom Fungi; phylum Ascomycota; class Leotiomycetes; order Helotiales; family Sclerotiniaceae; genus Sclerotinia; species Sclerotinia minor. The sequence continues at coordinate 94,488 of QRFH01000015.1, read as the reverse complement.
AACGCTCGCCGCAGGTACAGCGCTCTTTACCAACGTGCTCGCCCGTTTCCCGAGTTCTATGCTGAATTCCAACTATACGCTTCGACCGCTGGTATTACCGATCAAGACCAATTGTTTGAAGACCTTCGATACAAGCTAAGCATAGAACTCAATGATAAAATGATCACCTCGAATGCAACGATTCTTAGCGAATACGTAAAGGAATGCCAAAAATACGACTTTCTTCTTCAACAGCATAAAACCGCCAAAGCCCGGATCGAAACCCGAAAATCGTCCCGTTCCAACACCGCAACCGGTTCTCCCGCTTCGACTCCAAGGACCCTGACCTTCCCGATCAAGATCGAACCCACCTCAGCAGCCACTCCTACGAAGGCTCGTCCTGTATACAACGATTCGGTACGACAAACCCTTAGCCGTTCAGGCTCATGCTTTAAGTGTCACAAGAATGGTCACCTCGCGCACGACTGCCCTAACAAAGTACAAGTGGTAGTTGTAGACAACTCCGATAGCTCGGAAAAAAAAGGATCTCTGAAACAAAACTCCGTCTCAGAGGCTTACCAGATCGGTAAACTAACCAATCGATACCACGGAAAGGATGGCTTTGAATTCCCCTGTACAATAGAAAATAATGGCAAATCAATCTCGACTCAATTCTTACCCGACACTGGAGCAAGCGGTACGATATACGTAAACAAGAAATTGGCTGTGAAATTCGGTAGAAAAACCCATACTGTCTTAGAAACGATTGCACCACGCAAAGTGCAAGGTTATAACCAAGAACCTGCTGAGCCTATTACGCAACGGCTTAAAGCTACTATAACAATCAACTCTCGTACTTTCCCGGAAACCCACTTGTATGTGATCGACAACCTGGCTAGTGATGTCATTATTGGACGACGATGGCTCGCTCAACAGAGGGTTCTATTGAACGTCGCCGACTCGGAAATTATATGGCAAAAAAAGCCGTCTCAAGCTCCTACGCTTGAAGTGGAAGAGCCGATCATAAGGATCGCTCTGATTAACGAAGCCGCCTACCGAACGAACCTCCGAAACCACCAGAACAAATGCTTTGCTGCCACCGCTTGGGAGGTCGACCAGATCCTCTACCAGCGCGAGCACCCTGTTGACGAATCCACGGACGAATCGGAAATGGATATGCTGAAACGAACTGTGCCCACTGAATACCACAACTTGATCGATATCTTCTCCAAAAGAAAGCGGATAGGCTACCCCCACACCGAAGTAGCGATCACCAAATACGACTCGGCCAGCCTAATAACCTTACGCTCTCCCCGCTTTATAGGCATACTACGAAGGAGCTAGAGGTTTTGAAAAAGTGGATTGACGAAAACCTACGACGCGAATGGATCGTCCCGAGCCACGCTCCCTTTGGGGCACCTATTCTATTTGTGAAAAGGCGAATGGCGATCTGCGGCTCTGTGTCGACTACCGGAAGTTGAATGCGATATCTGTAAAGGACGGCTACCCTCTGCCACGAATCGATGAGATACTCTCCCAGATGACGAAAGCGAAAGTATTTACGAAACTCGATCTACGAGCGGCTTTCAATGCTATTCGAATGCACCCCGATTCGGAAGAGCTCACTGCGTTCCAGACCTGCTTTGGACAATTTAAGTCTCGAGTATTACCCTTTGGATTATCCGGAGGGCCGGCAACATATCAGCGATTTATAAACGATCTTCTTATGGAAAACCTTGGCCGATTCTGTACTGCCTATTTGGACGATATTATTATATACTCGGAAGACCCTTTGAAGCACACTGCGCAAGTGCGGTGGGTACTGGAAAAGCTACGAAACGCTGGCCTTTCGATCGACATCAAGAAATGCGAATTCGCTGTCTCACGAGTGAAATATCTAGGTTTTTATATATCGACAGATGGCTTGGAAGTTGACCCTGAAAAAGTTAAGGACGTATTAAACTGGAAACGACCGATTACTGTTAAAGGTGTACGAGGCTTTTTGGGATTCTGCGGTTTTTACCGAAAGTTTATCAGGAACTACGGACGGATTGCAAGGCCTCTCGATAAGTTGACACAGAAGGATCGCGTCTTCGATTGGGATCAGGACTGTCAGAAGGCTTTCGAGGCTCTGCGCAAAGCAGTTACGGAGGCTCCTGTATTACGATATTTCTATTACGATTTGGACACCAAGGTAGAGACCGACTCTTCGGACGGAGTTACAGGAGGCATACTATCGCAAATGGACCCTAAGACAAAGGAATGGCATCCGATCGCTTTCTTTTCAAAGACAATGAACTCTGCGGAATGTAATTACGAGATCCACGACAAGGAGATGCTGGCTATACTACATGCGTTCCAGCAATGGCGTGTAGAGCTCCAAAGCACCGCGCACCCGGTCCAAGTCTATTCTGACCATCGCGCTCTCGAGGTCTTTATGAAAACAAGAAGCTCACTGCTCGACAAGCTCGTTGGGCCGAATACCTGTCGCAATTTGATTTTCGGTTGGAGTATCGCACTGGAAAGGCAAACGGACAAGCGGATGCGCTGACTCGCCGTGATGACGACGTACAAAGCCAGAAAGAACGAATGGAAGCTAATCGTATAGGAACTCTTTTGAAACCTAAAATGCTATCATTCGAAGTGCGTAAGGATATAGAACGATGCACTGAAAACTCCGAAATATTAGCCCCGATCGCTGAAGAAATCGACCCGCAGCTAGACCTTACTTTGCGACTCCTGCAAGCCAATCGCGCTGCACCCGAAATTGAAGAACAACGAACCCTTGCCCGCACCGAGCCTAACGGAATATGGAGCTTGGTAGACGGTCTGTTGCTACGCGAGGGACGATTAATAGTACCGGATTCAATGATCAACGAGATCCCTTTGCGGACCGCTATAATCAAGGAGGCTCATGAGCAAGTGTCTACAGCGCACCCCGGTATTCGAAAGACCAAAGACCTGTTATCACGACGATACTATTGGAAAGGATTACAACAAGATGTAGAACGATATATTCACAATTGCAATATATGCCGACGATCCCATGTACCTCGCGATAAGACTCCCGGTTTGTTACAGCCTTTGCCAATTCCCGAACGCCCTTGGCAGCATTTGACCATGGACTTTAAGAGTTTCCCGAAATCAAAGAATGGCTATGATGCGATTTTGGTGTTTATGTGCCGACTAAGCAAGAGATCAACGACAATACCCTGCCACCAGACTGCAGACTCGAAGGACCTCGCGCGTATGTTTTTAGAACGCATCTATTCGTACTACGGACCTCCTGAAAGTATCGTTTCGGACCGCGGACCCCAATTCATATCGGATTTTTGGACAGAGATTTGCAATATTCTAGGGATCAAGATGAAGCTATCGACCGCCGACCACCCCTCAAACCGATGGCCAAACCGAGAATATGAACCAGTATATAGACCAGCGCTTGCGACCCTTTGTAAATTTCTATCAGGACGATTGGGATGAGCTAATCCCTATAGTGGACTTCGCACAAGCTACTCTATTACAGGAATCAATTGGACAGACGCCTTTCTTTACGACTCTTGGCTTTGAGCCCCGTACAAGCTTTGATTGGAACGAAATTCCGGCCGAAACCCCAGCCGCCGTTCGATGGAATAGACAGGAAGCTCAGGATTGGATGGGGAGACTGTACCGAGCTTGGGAGACTGCGCGTTCGAATATGGCAGTCGCTCAAGAGCGCCAACAAGTTCAAGCAAATAGGAAACGTCGGAAAGTCGACTTCGACATTGGAGATATGGTCTTTGTAAGCACGAAATCGTGGCGTACGAGTCGCCCAAGCCGCAAGCTTGGTGATCAAATGAGCGGCCCGTATAAGATAATCGAAAAACGAGGGCACGCTTTCAAACTAGACTTACCCGCTGAGATCAAAGTATACCCTTTCTTCAATCCAGAAAAGCTTCGGAAGGCCTCTAACGATCCGCTCCCCGGACAAATCGAATCGCCGCCTGCACCAGAAGACATTGATGGCGATTTGGAATGGGAGATCGAAAAGATACTGTCGGTTCGAAAAGTTTATGGTTTATTGCGTTACAGGGTTAAATGGCGTGGATTCGATACGGATTTGAACGAATACTCGCCTACGGACTTGAAGAACTCTCCGCTTGCGCTGAAGGCATTTCACAACGAATATCCGGCTCTACCAGGGCCGCCACGGAACCTGGGCTATTGGTTACAATGCGCCTTGGAGGAAAAGGAACCGGAGGACCGCGCAGACGACAATGAAGGTGTTTCCCCAGCCTGAGGGCAGGCCTAGCTTTTTCAAAGGGGGGGGTATTGTGACGATCACCCCGATCGTCCCGATCGGGCTAGTCTCTCGCTTGCGCTCGCTGCGCATATACAAAAACTCTTGTGCTTTTCATTCTTTTTCTCTTTAGCTTAGTATTTTCAATACAACGGGTACCTATTATCACTCTTGTATTCCCGATCGTGACAGGTGAACCGGGTCATATAGGGAACCGGGTCAGGTACCTTTACACCAAAATTTTGGTGTAAAGGTACTTATAGCAACTTTTTATATCTCTATAAATATGTTACGAGGTTTGCCGTCTAGATCACGTGGAAGTGCTCTAGGCTCTCGAGGTAGGTTTATAACTAGGCGTCAAGCAGGGACTTAAAGTAATGACAATAGTGTGATGCAATTCGTAACTAATAGTATTGTCACGGCGCCAACTACATGCTCTGTAGTTGCCTTCGTGCCTCAGGCATTAGTCATTAGCGTGCCCTACTTCTTATAAGTAGGGCCTCTCTCTTCCATAGCTCTTCTACCCTTATGGTACAATATAAGTCTTTACCCGTACCTTGACAAGTATGGTATACTAAATGATTGATCTTGAGCACGAAGCTCTACATTGTAATGAAATCCATTCCTTTATATAGACCTTCGTTTCCTGGATCCCTTAGGAGCTGTACACTCCAGGAGCTCTTAGCTCTCTAAGGCTCCTTCACGTGACATATCAGTGTGCCATGATCATGTGATGTCTGTCGTAACAAAATATTAGAGATATAGCTTAGATATTTTAAAGTATAATATAATCAATATAAATATTGATTATGATAAAGTATTATATAAATATACAAATATATAATAAATGTTAGAAAAGGTGCTTATATCGGATATCACGCTATGCTGTATCGGGATTAGCCCGCATGTGACTCTATCGTATCCATACATATATATCGTATTTATTTATTTATTTATTTTGTTTAAGCGCTGGGCTGGTCACGTGTTATAGCACGTGCCACTAAACCTCCCGAAGGGTATCCAGCGTGCCTGCGCAGCTATATACGGATTATATACATAGTTACCAGACAGTTCCAACGCATTACTGCGGCAGCCGGGCAGGGGAATGCTGTTATGAGCATTTTTAGACTTATATAGGGTAGCTAAAGGCTATGGCTTCGTCGATGGGTGTTGTATGGTACGGAAAAAGGAAAAGGGAGGGGGGAGGATTAAGGTAGACTAGATAAGAAAGGGGTAGTAAAACGAAAGAATTAAGAATGTGCGAAGAAACGGGTTCTTGCGCACCATTTAGCAAAGACTTTTGCGCCCTCAGTAGTGCTTAGCGCCCACCAGGCAGGATTTGGGCAGCGTATTGGGGCAAAGAGCTCGAAAGGTGGTGATATTGCCTCACAGATGGCAAAATGGTCTAGGGAGCTATCTTGATTACAGTGTTGGCAGTAAAGAGACGCGTTCTCGTGATTGAATCTCTCATGGTAGGCTCTGAAGTCACCATGCCCCGAGCGGGCGGCTAGTAGGTACCCTAAGGTAGGGCGGGGGAGTGTAAGTTCCATTGGCATTTTTGATGTAGGGAAGGGTAGGTTGAGACGTTCGTATTGAGTTGGGCACTTCTCGCTCCAGTACTCGGCTGCAGCTCGCTCGTATCTTAGTTTTGACAAGCGCTTGGCACGTGCTACAGAAGCCTTGCTGCGTGTAGTAGGCAGCAGGCATGCGGCTTTGGCTAGTTGATCTGCTAGTTCGTTCCCAGCGATACCGACATGTGCTGGGCACCAGCGTATACCTACTGCTCCACAAGCGGCATTCCGGGCTCGCCCTCTTGTCAGCCAGGCCTGCCTGCAGGCTTGAAACTCTAGAATCTCGCTGGCACTAGTGCTTGTAGGAATACCCGTATGAAGGCGTAGTGCTGCTTCTTGATTATCGAGGCAGATTGTAATACTCGTAGCAAATCGTGCCATGCAAGATCGCAGGGCAGCCTGCAGGCCTGCGAGAGCACCTATAACCTCAGCATCATATACTTCTGCAGTCTTGCCAAGGGGGACCTGGCCTTGTTCAATCAGTTGGCTGCCGCGGTATATACAGTACGCGGCTCCCGCATTATCATTCTCGTTCATAGAGCCATCGGAGTATACAATAAGGTCTAGGATGGGCTGTTTTTCTAGCCACTGCTTGAATGCTTGAGGCCCATTAGTCCGTCCACAGGCTGCAATCTGCTTGAGGGCATTGTCGCGGTCTGTATCTTCCCAAGGGGGGCGAAGAAAGGTAGGAGAGAGTGCTAGTTCTTGTCGGCGGCGCATCCACTTCATTCGACTAGAGCCCCAGCGTAAGCGTATTGGGTGCCTTTCGTCTGCTGCTGCAACTCGTGCTATATATCTGTCATGTGCTCTTTCGAGCCAGGCAGGGCTAGGGCCCATCCGGTCTCCCTCAGGAGTACCGGGATAGGGGTGGTCTTGTATACCGGCAGTACAGCTCTAGCAGCCCGGTTGATTGCAAGTTGTATCAGGCGGAATATCACAGGTGAGGTATGTTTTCCATACCAAGTTTCAGCACCATAGAAGAGGGTGGCGAAGGCACAGCCCTGTACTGCTTGCCTAAGAAGGGCTGGTTTAGCTCCTTTTATTGTACGGCAAAGATGTTGTACATGGTCTGTGATCTGCTTCGCCCGCAGGCATGCTATCTGTATATGGGCCTTGAATGAGAGCTTCCTGTCAAAGAAGATACCTAGCCAACGGGTGACGTTGTTTGGGGGGATCTCGACGCCATCAGGCAGGTGTAGTGGCGGTTCAGCAGCCTGGCGCTTGCGGTAGAAGTACTGTAGTTCAGTTTTTGCGCTATCGAAAAGTACGCCATTCTCTTGCCCCCATGCAAGGGTCATATCAAGATGCTTCTGCAGTTTTGTCTGTACTACTTGTGTTGTAGCCCCAATAGCCAGCATTGCTCCATCGTCAGCATACCCAAATCTTCCTCTTGTAAGGCGTAGAAACGGCTCTACATATAGCAGGAAGAGAATGGGTGAGATTGGAGAGCCTTGCGGCAGGCCGCAGAGGACAGAGAAGGCCTTCGACTTGACCTTGTCTAGACGAATATGCGCTGTCCGGTTGGCTAGGAAGGAGCGAACCCATTGTGCAAGGCAGTTGGGCCAGCCCTGCTCTCGGAGCCTTTGGATAAGTCTGTTGGCCAGTACACCATCGAAAGCTCCCTTCACATCTACTGTTAGCATACCAGCTACAAGGCCTTTTGCCCATGCCTCTTCTATATCTGAGGCAAGCGCTGTAGTAAGGTCTACTGCCGACCGCTTGCTAATTGCGCTGCACTGATCACGTGCTAGTATTTTAAGCTTAAGAGCCCAGAAATTAATGCGTCTGGCTAGAAGTCGTTCTAGACCTTTACCCAGGCATGAGAGCAGTGCGATTGGCCGATAGGACTTAGGGAGAGAGCGGTCCCGTTTCCCTGCTTTAGGTAGGATCACTACTTCAGCATGTTTAAAGGCTTGGGGATGTATTCCTTCTTCCATAAGGCGCTGGAAGAGAAGGGTGATACGTGCACCGATTATTGGCCAGGCCAGACGCAGGGCGGCTGCTGGGATCTCGTCTGCTCCTGGTGAAGTGGATGAGACCTGGCATGTAGCTGAGAGTGCCTCTTTCGCTGTGATGTTCGCCCAAGGGATTGTCCTTCTGGGTACTGCGGGTGTATTAGCGGGGATGTCTTCTGCTTCAAGATGGCGCGAGAGTAGAGCTCCTTGAAGCACTTGTGCCTTCTCCTGTGGCGTTGTAGCCAGCCCGCCTTCTTTTTGTAGTGGAGGTGATTGGAGTACTGTCTCTTTCTTATACCATTTCACGATCTTATAGACATCAGTGACATTAGCTGCATTCTGTACTATCTGCTGCCAATGCGTTTGCTTTGCTTGGCGTACGCAGCGCCGAAGGGCTTTACGTTCTTCTTCTGCTGGGCCAGTACTACGCAGAGCTCTGTATCTCTGATATGCCGCCCGGCATGAGTCGTTCCACCATGGGGCACCGCCTGTGGCTTCGAGATACCGTTTACAGGAGCCGTATAGAGCGGTTTGGAGTGCTTGAACAATATCAGAGGTCTCTTCTTCTAGATTACTATATACGGGGTCAGCTGTATGTTGGAGCAGCTGTAGATACTTTTCAGTATTGCAGGTGCCAAAGTCAAGACGTCCTGCCTTAGGGTAGAGACTACTTGATAGGGGGATTATGGTTAGTAGTGATTCATGGTCGGACGAGGTATGTAGGGAATGTTCGACTTCACATCTTGCATTAGGATGTGTGACTAGGACTAGGTCTAGAACGCCTCCCCTTTGATGGGTGGGAGTGAATGGAGGGTTAGCAATGCGTAGACTATGGCTGTCTGCCCACTGGATTAGCTCTTCTCCGTCTTTTGGCGTTCCTCCTGTAGTATCCCACAGGGAGTGCCGGATGTTGAAGTCCCCTGCTACAAGTGTGGGGGCTTCATGCCCATGTCGCAGTAGTGCTTGCAAGCCCTCTCCTGCATCAATAGCCCCTATAGGTGCATTGTAGACATTCCAGAAGAGCATAGGGGAGTCTCTGCCTTTTAGGGCAATAAGTAGTATATCTTGACATAGGTTTGCCGCTGGCTGGCAGGGTGAAAAGCCTCTCCCTTTCCGAACATAGGTGATTACTCGGGGGCGCTTATCCCAGTCGGTACAGGGCGCAAAGGTCTCAAAAGCAGGATGCGTTTTTGTACATCTACGTTGAAGATCATTGTGTATCCAAGGCTCTTGTATCAGCAGCAGATCACAGTTGTTCTCAAATGCTAGTGAGAGAGCAATATCATGATTGGATCCCCCTTTTCGTACATTGGCTTGTAGAACGCGTAGACTGCTCTGCCTATGTTGTTTCTTCTTGGTGCCTCCTACCATTGTTGTACTGGTGGGGGTGCTGTCGGTTGGGTACTATTGCTCTGCATAGCCTCCGTTTCTTGATGTAGCTGTATACTTGCCTCTTTTTCCTGCTGGGCTTGTGCGTCACGCTTTGCGCTAGCTTGTCCTCCAGCAGTCCTAATAGCACGAAGCTCGTTCTTAGTCGGTCTTATTAGTTGTCCATTGCGGTGTTGGGGGCGCGCTGGGCAGGTGGTATCGGTTGCAGCGTGAGGGCCGCAGCAGTTAACACATTTAGCAAGGCTGGGGCAGTTTATATGGCGATCCTGCTTACCGCAGTCAGCGCAGCGAAGGTCGCGTGCGCAGAGGCGTTCGGGATGGAAGCCAAAGCAGCGCCCACATTGGGAAGTAGGGCTATGATCGCGAACCCGCTGCACCCGAACTGGGCGGGAGAAAATGCGTAGATTCGGCGGGAATAGGGCCGCTTTGCTAGAAGGGACGCATACACGGATATAGCCTTCGTCTAATGCAGCTTGTGCACGACGGGTCCACTCAAGCTGTCGGATTGGCATATTATCACGTACTAGTTGAAGCTCAGTAAGAACATGGCCTTCTGCTACTGGGTCTACTATTCCATCTACAGTCTGAATCCTCTTATGGATGGGGCCGACTACGAAGGTTGTCCACTTCTCTTGTCTTTCCACTTTAGCTGAGCCAATAGCGTTCTCTATCTCGGAGGCATGTGCTATGATTGTGGCTGCTTGAGCTGGTGTGCTTGCGAGGACTGTGAATCCAGATGGGACCGCCCATACATCTTTAGCTATTCTATCATTCTTTAGGATCTGTCCTATCTTCTGCCTTATTGTATAAGGGTCTTCTTGTCTTGTAGGGTGGTCTTTGTCTAGACGGATCATCACTCTTCTGTCTTCCTTGCTCTGTAGCTTCGGCGGCGGCGGTGGAGGGCGGGTCTGCTCTGGCAGATGAGCTGCGCGTTGGGCCTTGCTAGCCCAGGACTCTTGCAGGGGGGCGCTCGGTGAGGAGGCGCGTGGGGGGGAGGCGGTTGGCGTTGGCGGCAGGGCAAAGATCGCTGAGATATCTAGGGGTGGTGGGAAGCCCATCATGGCACGACCAGCCAGCTGGCCAAAGAAGTTGCGGAAGGTGGAGCCCCAGGCTGGTTCCGTTTGTTCGAGCTCGGCGAGAGGGTCTCTAATAAGGTGCATGACCGCTGTAGTAAACTGTGCTATATGTGCAGTCGTAGAGCTGTCAGTTTCGCTTCTGGCAGGTGCAGGGGGCACTGAGGTACTAGACGCGTACTCAACGCGTCCTGCTGTGCCTCTGTTGGGTAAGTCGGGTATTCCAGGGCTCAGAAAGCCCTCCAATATTCTAGCCGCCTCTTGATTTGAGGGCGGCGTGTTAGTCGTTCCTGCTGGAGACATAGAGCGATCAGACGCGTCAGCAGAGGCCGATCTCGAGGGAGAGGAATCAGGGGCGGCGCGTTTACGCGTCCGGAAGTTGTAAGTCTTCTCGCCGGCCGGTGGGTGGCCTGGCGTGTCAATTGGACTGGACATATTAAGGGATCGCTCGTATGTATGTCTTTTTGTTTTTTGTGTGACATATATATCGTAACTGTTAAAAGGAATAGAAGTTACCGGTACTAATCACGTGTCGTGATTAGTAATACGGTTACCTAAACAGGCTAGATTAGACGAACCATAAGCAGGCATATTGGTCCCCTCCGAGGATACCAAGAGGAGATCAAGATGCCTACACGCGTAGTAATATAGTCAATATAGAGGCCTCTTCCACCCAATCTTTTAATAGTAACTCTATATAGAACTTAATAATAATAAGGCTTTTCCACCAACTCATTATAATCTTTTAACAATAAAGATATTAAAGTTTCTTTAAATTTTCATTTTTGCCTAACAAAAATTACTATGGGAATTTTTAAAACCGTATTAATTCAAGAACAAAATTGTTACGTCGGATATCACATACCGAGCATCATGTGATATAAGGATCCCAGTGGGCTCAGCAGTCCCAGTGGCACTGGGACAACTGGGAGCACTGGGACGCATGCCACGAAGGTCTATATAATCAAGATGGATTTCCTTTGTATAGAGCTTCGTGCTCAAGATCAATCCATTAGTATACCATACTATTAGTTACGAATTGCATCATATTATTGTCATTACTTTAAGTCCCTGCTTGACGCCTAGTTATAAACCACCTCGAGAGCCTAGAGCACTTCCACGTGATCTAGACGGCAAACCTCGTAACAAAAATTCTTTATGATTGTTTTATAACTCTAATACTATATTTTTATTGGATATTGAACTAAATTATTAAAGCTTTAAAGTTTATCTTTAATATTTGTAGAGTTATAAGAAATCGCTATAAGTACCTTTACACCAAAATTTTGGTGTAAAGGTACCTGACCCGGTTCCCCATATGACCCGGTTCCCCATATGACCCGGTTCACCATAAGTTACGTTACTTTTTGTCACGAACCACGTCTAATATTATCCTAAGATAAGAATCGTCCCAGGATTAGTGTCCTGAGGCCAATAGGATATCACGTGATGTGATAGCTCTGCTAGCCAGCTAGCAGAGCTAGCATTCAGAGAAACGTTTAGTATATAGTTAGAATAAGTTTCATAGTTTAAAAGCTTCGTGCTCAACTTAGTTATCAATTAGTTTACCTACATTCTACTTGATCTAGTAACGACTTCACTTCCAAGTGAATACCAGTGATAAAGCCTTAACCCATAACTACCAACCGACGAAACCTCAGGCAGCCGCTGCCTCCAGCACAGTATCGTTACACTTTTCTTATACAAAATAAACGAAAATTTTGAAAATTTTAGGATTTTTATTTTTAATTTTGTATAACTTTTTAACAAAAATTATTAAAAATGGATTGAATTATTTTTAATAAATCTCAATTGATTAAACATTATATTTATCAAAAATAAAATTGTTTTTTCTTTTTTTAGAAAGATTTAATAGAGATTTCAAAAGTTGAATAAATCAAGGTTTAAAGTGAAAAGCGTTATATTGTATAATGAGTAAGTTCCAGAACTTTTGTCACGAACCACGTCTAATATTATCCTAAGATAAGAATCGTCCCAGGATTAGTGTCCTGAGGCCCATGTGGGATCACGTGATGGAGCCTCTGGGAGCGTAGGCTCCCCAAGGCTCCTAGGAGCCTCCAGGAGCGCAGGCTCCCCAGGGCTCCAGGAAAGGAATCAGTATATAGTTAGAATAGTTTCATAGTTTAAGAGCTTCGTGCTCAACTTAGTTATCAATTAGTTTACCTACATTCTACTTGATCTAGTAACGACTTCACTTCCAAGTGAATACCAGTGATAGAGCCTTAACCCATAACTACCAACCGACGAAACCTCAGGCAGCCGCTGCCTCCAGCACAGTATCGTTACACTTTTATAATGAGAAAAGTCTTGAATTTTTATTAGATTTATATAATTTTGATTAATTTAATAAAGATAATCGTATTATATATTTATAATTTAAATTATTAGACTTTTGTATTCTTATTCGTTATCGTGTCTTTTGAAATAGTTTCAGATTACAATTTAGTAAATATAAAATCTCGTTTGGAAATTTCAACTTCATTATAAACAATAAAAGTCATACGAGTAGAAAATAACTAGAAATGGGAAATATACTACAGGATAACTTTTCTTCGTGTATTTTCTTCCTATACATCCTTAACTATCTCCATACACCATCTACCTATCCCTACTAAATTTCTTAGCCACTTTCATCCATTCAATCATCTCAAGCATTGATCTCCGCACTTTCCTTCCCACTACTCTTATCCGGCTCCACATTTTCAATCTGTTCAGGGCTCCTCGTGTTCTTGGTATCGGGCGTTCTGAAATCGGACGTCTCGTCAAAATGATAGAGTGGCTCTAGCACCGCATTCTTCCTCATGAATACATATCGTTGCACCCAATATGGAAGTGTTTTGGTGAGTTGATATTTCATGAATGTGCGGGTTGGGATGGCGAAAATGTAGTCGAGTTCTTCTAGGGTGCGTTGTTTGGTTTCGGGGACAAAGAGGAATATCATTACGAAGGCGACGATGTTGAGTCCTCTGTTTGGGTGTTAGTTGTTGCATGTTTGTGTGTGTGTGTGTGTGTGTTTTGGGAAAAAGTGCAAAGATGATACATACGCGTAGAATGAGAAAGCTCCCACAGGATGAAATGTTTCTAGAATCTTGGGGAAAGAGATTGAGAGAACGGCGGCCCAGAATAAACAAGTTGCGACTGCCCAGCCCATTCCTACTTCTCTGTGTGATAAGGGGAACACTTCCGCCGAGTACGTGAAAGGAACAGGTCCTTCTCCTGGTGAGTAAAATGCGGCGAAGATGTAAATAAATGTCGCAACGAGTCCAATGTGCGCCGTTAATTTCTCATCGATGAGGAAGCAGAGACCAGCTGCGAGGAGAGACCAAGCCATCTGTGGGAAGGTAAAGAGAAGTAGAGAGCGTCGACCAAAGGTGTCAATGGTCCAAATAGCTGGCCAGCTAGATAGTGGGCGCACCATTAGCATCGTGCTACAGACATTTTAAGTTTTGGGCAAATTCTCCGGGAAGACTTACGCGAATACGAAATTGACCAATCCAAATCCAAAACTTGCAATCAGAGCATTCTTTTCACTAGTTCCCGCCCGCCTGAAAATGGTCGAAGAATAAAACGAAATGATATTGATACCACACATCTGTTGCGCAATCATCACAGTGAACGATGCAAGCGTTGCTCTTCGTACACGGGGAATGGTGAAGAGTTGAATGAATCTACTGACGTAGTTGGTTTTACCAACGATGGCTGCTTCAATCTTTAGCTGACAGTCAATGAAGTAGAGATCACGAGCAGCGAAAAGATCGTGCTTCCGAAGTCGGCAAAGAGAATTGTAGGCTCTTCTATATTCTCCTCGCTTCATCAACCACCGTGGAGATTCTGTGGCAATCGTTAGTTAATTGAAGAATTGTGGGAAGTTTAAGGATCGGATGTACTTGCCTGGGCAGAAGAAAATCAAAGCTGCGAGAGGCAGAGCTGGAATAAATGCAGAGCCAATTTGAAGTCTCCATGCAATCTTTCCTGTATTAATGACGACCAGATTCTGGAGAAGTGTCAGCTAAATGGTTGTTCGTTTGGTTGGGACGAGCTATTACTTACTGCAGCAAAACCCAAGAAAATACCAAAAGCAGTCCACATTTGCCATGACATAACCAACGCACCTCTGATCATAGCTGGACTATTCTCCGCAGCAAAAATCGGCACTGTGCTTCCTTTCAGGCCCATTCCAATGCCGAGAATTATACGACTGAGGAAAAGAGTTCCCCAAGATTTGGAGAAAGCTCCTCCAATGGGAGTAAAGACACAAATTATGGCTGCAATAAAGATTGTACCACGACGTCCAAACCAGGCATTAAAAGGATCGCTAAGCCAACATCCCCTAAATGCAAATTAGTCATGATGAACTGTCAAATGATCATAATCTGGACTCACAAAAAAGCAGATCCGATATATGGAGCTGCGTTAACCAAACCCACGAGCCAATTATCACGATCATGATGAGGAGAAGCGGGGTTGTCTCCCTGACCGATACCAAACTCTGCTGGAAATGAAAGATTCGCTCCATTACTACCCGTCTGATCCCAACCTTGAACAGCTGCACCGAGAGAACAGGTGATGATTGTCAAATAAAGCGTCCTTGGATGACTCCATCTATGCGCCGCTTCATATCGTAAAGCCACTTTCTCTTCTTCCTCCAATCTCTCTACGCTTTCAAAACTCCCTGGATCAGCCGCCACCAAGGCACCTTTCTCCAATAAAGGAAGGATATCGTTGAGATCGTTAGCTTGTGCGAATTCTCCCACATCTCGAATGATCGTCGCTTCTGACAACCCGGCTAAAGGATTCTGTATTCTATGAATTTGATGATCAGTGAATGATTTAATTTCACAAGAGTTGGAATAGTTGACCAAAACTTACTTGGCGGTGACGTTTTTATTTAGATCTACATGTGTAGTTGGATGGGCATGTTCAACAGTGTTGACATGGTCAATCTGATCCTTCACTGAAGTCATTTTACGCGACAAGAAAGGAAACACGACAAAGACTTGGGGAAAGCTGGGGAAAGCTGGGGAAGTGGATGAGCAAGCAGACGAAAAAAAAATTGGGGAAATCATGGAGCCTTATATAGAATCTTATGCCTCTTGATTTGGTATCATCCAACCTTCTGCTCCTTCAAAATGTAGCTACAAATGCCTAGGTTCCATCCTTGTACGTGCATGCATGCAAAGTAGACAGCAATACCACGTTTTCGTCGATAGTTGACCAACCAACTGTGAAACCCTTGCACAAGATCACCAGTCAGAGTCGGCACGGCCGAGAAGAAAAAACATGATCAAGTACAAGTACCTAACCTCCAGTCCTAGGATCCGAGGTAATTTTCCAGGAAAATGGGGAATAAGTGCCATTTGAAGTTCTAAGGTTACATTGACTAGGCTGAGCTAGGACAATTTCAAATAGATTTGGCGCGCTCGCAAGTTAGCCCTTAGATTATGGCGCGATTTAAATAAGCCAAAGCAAGGCACTAACCACCACCAACTAGTACGCTTTCGGAATATGCAATGCTTATAATTCTTGAATTAACTCCCATCGTATAATTTCATTTCAGTGGTAAGATTATAAAAATGGCTGTAAAATGTTTTAAGCGATGAACATAGAACTTCTGTATTTAAATAATATTTGAAAAATGGGAATAGTTACAATTTGTAGTGATCAGCAAGAGCTACTTACCCCACAGAGAGGAATCTTGTGCTAATGAAGAAGCACGTGGTTTACAAAGTTTTATCGTGGGTCATGATAACTCCATGTATGCTTGGGTGGGCGACGGAAGTAAGCAAAAGCGTTTTGTTTGATATTTTGACTGTTATCATAAATATAATCTTACCGCAAAGTCAGTGAGTGAATGACATTTGGAACATACTCAATAAGAGTTATGATTTCTCCGATAAAGGCTAATGACCCCATGGTACGAGATTATGTGTGTACAAGGAACGTACACGAGCATGAGAAGGATCGTCTTCCTTGGCTACGACTTCACGGACAAGATCGTCGGTCCATTACGAACTAAAAACGTTCTGGTCGGTAAGGTCGGACACGCATCTCTGGGGGGTTCAAAGAAAACGAATTGGTTGCTTGAAGATTTGTCAAGATGATAAGATGTGCTTCAACAACCAGTGCGGTAGACTCGGGTCGATAGACGCTTGACGGAAGCATCCTTCAGCGAATTTCGAAGCTACTAACTAGTACTAAGGCTACTCCACGTCAAGTCGGCGAATCAGGTGAAGATCGTCAACTGAAATCCATCCCCTTATCTTTTACCCCATGAAGGTCAAAACCCAGTTAAGTTTCTTCAAAATCCCCACAATTACCCCAGCAAAATCGCCGTTTGGCACAGTCGACGATGTCCTGTTACGCCCAAGACTCCACAGTGCCTCCAATCAGGAATCACGTGATGGATCTTAGGATCGAATGGAGCGAAGAGTTTAATCGTCGCTCCAATCGATCCAATCGATCCAATACCCACGAAGGTCTATATAATCAAGATGGATTTCCTTTGTATAGAGCTTCATGCTCAAGATCAATCATTTAGTATACCATACTATTAGTTACGAATTGCATACCATTATTGTCATTACTTAAAGTCCCTGCTTGACGCCTAGTTATAAACCTACCTCGAGAGCCTAGAGCACTTCCACGTGATCTAGACGGCAAACCTCGTAACACAATAATGGTATGCAATTCGTAACTAATAGTATGGTATACTAAATGATTGATCTTGAGCACGAAGCTCTACAATAAGGGAATCCTTCCTAGCCATATAGACCTTCATGCTAATCGTCCCTTCGGTCTCTTGACCGAAGGGATCGAAGGGACCACGTGACCTCGTAAGTGGTCACATGATACGAGGCCCGAAGCCGTTGTAACAATTGTTTAATCAAATTTTTATATTATAATTTATATTAGTTGATTTGATATTGAATTTTGAAACTAGTGATTTTGTATAGATTTTGGTGTGATAATAACCTGGTTTATTCAGCCCGGCATTCATTTAAAACGACATCGAGTAGCTGTGTAGAGTGTGCTTGGAACAGTTTGTTCCTCATCACTATCTTCGAAAAAACTTGAAAGTCATTAGGAAGTTTTTCGCCTTTATTGAACAATAAACTAGATAGTAGAATTATCTTCTCTTTGGCTTACTGTTAATTGAAGGAGCTCTGATTCCGCCCAAGATCTCATTCAATTTTCCTCCTCAGCCCACTTGCTCTTGTTCAATGTGCTTATGGTAGTTTTGTATGAGGTTGGAATGTCTCCGAGTAATTCAAATTGCTTCTTCATAAAGCTGGCTTTACTGTCTAGCAAATTCCTGTTCTTATTCAAGAAGCTTGGTGTGTTGCTGACCAAGATTCACAGGTCTCTTGCAAAGTTCTTTTGTGAAGACTCCTTGTTTTTCAGAAAGTGCCCCAGAGGCATTATACCTTTTCTACTTTCTAGAAGCTCATCCATTCCTTTTAAACCCTTTGTGCAGAAGGTCGAGCCGTCTGCAGCTATATCGTTTATTGCTTCCAAAAAATCTTCATATCCTACTGGTTCCGACATAGTAGAAGACTCTGATGCTATGAGACTTCATGTGACGCCAAGTAAGCCTTGGACTTGATTCATGCGCTTTTTGAACTAAAGTCGAATTTTGATTTATATAAAATCCAAGGACTCTTGATTAGAGCTAAATGAGGTTTTAAGACCTGTCTCGAGTAAATTAGTAGCCGAAGACTCTAGACCTGTGCTGAATGAGCCCTGGGTAAACGGTGATTTGAGCCGCGATGTGGAGATGAGGAGTGCGGCATAGATAACCAGGGGGTATCCAGTGAATCGGAACCTGAAGACTCTTAATTCTTGCTAATTGAGCCATTACTTGGCCGGCGGTTTGAGCCGTTTCTTGGCACTGAATGTGGAGGACTAGTAAGACTCAACTTGCTAGCTGGTTATGGTCGGCGAGGACTTTGTTGTGGAGTTGAGTGTTTGATGTGAATAGGACTTGGTACTAAAGTCTGGTGGCCCAGGGTTAGATTCCGAGTTGACTAGAAGAAACGTGGGATCGGAATATGAAACATGGGAAGATAACGGAGTTGGAGCTCTGAAGTCGGATATGAACACCACTGCCCTGATAATCTTCTCCCAGAGCAATTCGCGCAAGTAGCGCAGCAACAAAGCTTATGTAGTTCGGTACATTTGTTTGTATTCCAAAAGCATAGATGGATGTCGAAACAATTCCTTTAGATGAATGATGCAACAGTAATAATGCTGGAACTCCAGGGAGAGAAAATGAACAAGACGATGATCAGCCAAGCACATTGATTTGCGCCAGTGATTAAAGACCCTCTCCCGTACCTTTCCCACTTGTATGGAAAAATGAAAGACAGACTTCCTGCCACTCTGAACCAACGGGTTGGCACTTTTTCGGCACTGAGACTTTTCATCTAGAATATTTGGAGGACAGAAGGTATGAAACACATAAGATCTTACAACCTTAAGACTTCTAGTGTAGCATTCTAAGTAGTTATTCAATGTCTGTGCTCAGCCACTTGAGGCGTTGGTGGCTTTTCATACGTGTTAATTAAGTGTCACATCTAAGACCAATCCATTTTTCCTTTGCATTCAGCTCTCCTAAATTGCCTCATGTGATAATATACACGCCCAACTCTCATGAATCGAATCGGATTGCCGGATAACTCAGCTGGCATAGGTGTTAATGACGGTTAACGTTTTGTCATCAAGTGTATCTGTTTTGATATCCAAAGTTCGCCTCGTAGTGTAATATCATGCAGATTGATACCAACAGAAAGATGGTGGTTCATAATCTGCCCATTCAACAGACATCACAATGAAATGAAGATGGACCAAAATAGTACAGGTTCACTCGGAGTTTGAAAATTTTCTTTGTCCTGTAATGTTTTAGAGGAGGCTACTAGAGACGCCACTCGGAAAATTTCAAAAAATTGAATAAGGCTATGTATCTCTTTTGGTTCTGCTTTGTTGGATTTGTTTTTGGTTCCACACTCTCTTTGAGGTTATTTTTGTTTCCTTCATTAGGTGCACGATTCAACATCAATATTTAAGTGCATAGTGACTTCTTCAATCCCCAGTTCTCTCAATCACCCGCACTCTACCAAAAAGTCCCTTTTTATGCCATTTACCCTGGTATAACACTATGTCTGACCTCGAATGTCGCCCATGTTACGGCCCAAGCCCTATCTGGTACAATACGGACCAACCACTCGATGCCCCTTATGAAGCTACAAAAAGAAAGTACAGGGGACTGCTCAGGGACCTACACCCTGATAAAACTGGAAATCAACACAACGAAAAATGGTTCTATCATTTGCTTGCAGAAGACAGAGATTTTCAGAAGCGAAGCAACATTTAATGAGTACAGGAAAGATTATCACTACAGGTTGAGATATTATGAATGGAACGACTCAAGAGGCTCAAAAAGATCTTCGGTGGGAGAAAGCCATGGCCATTTGATTACAATCCGGAGCTTGAGTCAGATGGTAATTGTACCAATTGGACAATGATAAATGCGGCGAAGGTGGTTAACTTTGTTCATTACTTCGATGATTTCCTACCAACTAAACTTGTGGATGGCTTTTGGAACATGAGGATTTTCAAATTCAACAAATCAAATAAAACAGAGCTGGAGATGTTTGATCATAATTGTCAAAAGTTCACCATGGATTTGACATACAAGGACTTGGACGTGGTGGCATGGTCATCAGTGGACTCGACAGAGTCTCAATTCACTCTAGACACAGTTTGTTATCGCGACATTGTATTTATTTTCTTTATTGAATGCTTGTTGGTATGGGGAGTCTTTTACATCTGTTTCTCTAAAGTTAGAAGTTGGAAGAAAAGGCGGAACAGGGCTCATGAAATTAGCTCGAACACCAATGTTCATAGAAGGACCTCAAGAACCTTCTCACAAAAGAAAAGAGTAGAGGAGTATCGAAGAAAGTAAGTTTTGATTCACTAAACGTGAGGTAAAAGGGAAAGCAACTAATGGAAATCAACTACTCCTAGAGACCAACACATGTTACTTCTTCATAGAATGAATCTCAAAATACTCCGCAAACTAGATGGTCTTCTGTGAAGAAGTTTGTGCTTCAGTACATTAATCAGATGGCTTTCATGATCATCATGATATTTTTACTAGTCATCATTTATATTTTCTCAGCATACAACTCAACACATATCATACCATCGTGGGAGAAGATGCCTTTTCAACTTTTCCAATTCGGTATCCCTGAGCTAGGCAATGAATTGGAAATATCCATTTACAATGGCCGACATGATGACTCCACTGCTATTAGCCCAAACATCAAACATATCCTTCTGGAGGTGGGTCTGTCAATCAGGAAGAGGTACCCCACCAGCTTGTTGCCACCAATGTACGTCAATAGCGTCGCGCGTTGGCTTCGGGTAATTAGAAGTCGTTATGATTATGAGACTGACCTCGAAAAGTTAATTTTGGAAGTATCTTTGCTTGATGAAGCTATGAGGACTTCAGAGGGAAAATATTGGGCTTTTTTGACCGGATTTAAGGGGGCAACTTATCATATGCGTTATGATATGGAATATGTATTGGAAAGCATACGAGAATCATACAACGAATTCGAAGAACCAACAAAGAAAAAGCAAAAATATGGTTGGGAAATACTCTCAACCTTTTCCAAGAAAGATCGGTCGAAGGAAATTGCAGTAGGATCTATAAAATTCAACTTTCAGTCACATAGAAAGAGATCGCTTGAGATCATCGGTGACCTTCTTGAAGAAGCAGAAGAAGCAATGTTACATGCAAAGGACACGAAGCGACAAATCTCGAGCCTCAAACTCATTTTGGAGCCCCACCAGAAGATGTTGTATGACATGATGGAAGAGTACCCAAAATCCAAGAGTACAAAATTAATGGCTTTATTCCTCAATCATCAGAATCTAACAAGAGAAGAAAAAGACAACTTGGCGGAATTCGTTAATATAACTAGCGATTTCCCATTGATGAGCCTAGATGAGTATGATACAAGAGCTACAAGTATAATTGCAGCACTAGAGATGTGTGAACGAAGTGAATGATTTCAATTCAATTACCACTGTAATATAGCTACTGTAATAAAGCCCTAAGCGAATGCGAAAGAGACTAGCTCTTTCAGTAAGTCTATATAAGACTTACTACTTTCAATATGTAGCTAGCTCTTTAGACAGAATACAATTAGACATACAGGACCTACGCAATCCGTGGGTGCTACGTCTTCCGTATCCTTCTCGTACCAACAAGAGACGATCATGGAGAACTGTAACACTCTCATAACAAATTGTTATGAAACATTAAGTTACAGAGAACCAGGTTGCCCTTTTCCCTATATCCCGATGCTCCGGAGGATTTGTCAAAATCCAATCTGGATACACTTGTAAATTGGGGAGAAAAAGAAGCACGACGTTTGAGTGCTGTGGACATAGAATGGGAAGAACTCGACAAAACGGAAAGAGATAAATTTACGAAACGCTTCGAGTAATACTATGATATTCTACAAAAGAGGACAGAAGGTACCAGGAGAAGCACCGACTATATAGGATGTGGAGGTCGTATGCGTCAATTTAGGGTAACTAGAATGGGTTGTGAACTCGTGACAAGAATTGGAAGTGAGAATTGGAAATTGGAAATTGGGAATGGAAATTGGAAATTGGGAATGGAAATTGGAAATTGGGAATGGAAATTGGAAATTGGGAATGGAAATTGGAAATTGGGAATGGAAATTGGAAATTGGGAATGGAAATTGGAAATTGGGAATGGAAATTGGAAATTGGGAATGGAAATTGGAAATTGGGAATGGAAATTGGAAATTGGGAATGGAAATTGGAAATTGGGAATGGAAATTGGAAATTGGGAATGGAAATTGAGAGTTAGCTAGAGGAGAAACGATGGGTTCTGTCAATTTTTTTTTTGGTATTTCTTCCTGTTGGTATCGCAATGGTGGGTGCTAGGATATCATGGTCAACGTTGTGTGCCACATGCTTCAGTGCCTTTATGATATAAAAGCTGTATTTCTAGCGCGACTCTTTCTTTTAGTTCTTTAGGCAACTTACCCTTGATACTCGGAGCTATGGTATGTTGTACAAATGTCTTGATTGATCTTTTATTCTTTCTGTACTTTGTCCCTAGCTCTATCTTCTTTAAACTCAGTGCTTTGCTTTTCTGCAAAGGTTTAGATAGATCTAAGTGGAAGGTATGCTGAATTTGATTGATGCTTTCTATCAACCTTTAAATCCTTCTTTAGTGCATATAAAGGAAGTGCCACATCTCCCCGGCTGCCATAAAATGAACCATAAATTGGCTCATTTTGACAATTTGCTGAGACTTCGTATTTGTGCCGTGTGGATGGATGCCTCATGTGAAGCAAAGCTATATTTCAAAAAGCTTTCCAGTAAGATTACCATTTTCCTGTACTGAACACTCAGGTATTATCATGGAGTAAGTACTTTTCTGCTTGCTTTTTCATTTCAAATATAAATGGCAACTTTGGTAGAACTATTAGGTATTTGTTGGTACGAGAAGGATATGGAAGACGTAGCACCCACGGATTGCGTAGGTCCTGTATGTCTAATTGTATTCTGTCTAAAGAGCTAGCTACATATTGAAAGTAGTAAGTCTTATATAGACTTACTGAAAGAGCTAGTCTCTTTCGCATTCGCTTAGGGCTTTATTACAGTAGCTATATTACAGTGGTAATTGAATTGAAGTCATTCACTTCGTTCACACAGTATTGAATCAACTTATTTATGCAAAAAGCTGAGCATGGAACTGAACTCAAAGTAACGACGAAGTACGAAAGGCCGAAGTTCAAGCCATGGCAATTTCGTTATTGTGTTACCACCCTGGAACAAAAAACCTATTGGCAAATGCATTTAGCTGCCACATGTACACTGACGGGCTGGAGGCCCAGGACCAGATCAGGATGAAGCAGTGCGTACAGCAATTCGGCCAGAAAATATAATCGATATCATAACAAACAGAGCAGAAATGCAATAGGGAAGGTAAGCCGCCGGGTACTGCTCCCGCGGATAATTATGGCAAAGGAGATCCAACCCCTCACCAACTCCCCTGAATCTTCCATTTCTCCATCAACCAATTACCATCGTGAAAATCTCCTGAGTTAAACAAACAATCATCAAGACCTTCCTATTTTTGGGCAACTCACGTCCAAGATCACGGCCTGTGTCCCTAAACCAATTACCCCATTCCCTTCTATCCCCATCATTACCCCTCATTTATTTACTGTAGAATTCTCTCCCAGCGACTATTTCCATATTGGATCGTATATAAATATATACTCTTTACAACATCATAGCGGTCAATAATAACATTCACTTCTAACTTGACTCTTAGTATCACTTTAGGTATTGCACACACGTGCAGTATCATGACGCAGCATTCTTAAAATGTATGGAATAATTGATTGTTAGGATGTATAGGAAGGTAAACACTAGGCGATACCCCAGACGCTATCCATTGCGATGGCACATGTTACATGATGCTGTCCGGAGAGTAACTTAATAGGAAAAGCAGGAAATGCAATTGACTGTGTAATGATTACAGCCTACACACCACACATAATTACCGCCATTATCAACCCCACAGCAACAACACACCCAGCCATTGATTTGGTTTTGAATAACATGGGCTGATTGATCATCAGTCGTTCTAGTAACTGGCTGCTCGCAGGGGCTGCTGGAAGGTTTGCCTACACTGAAACACATGTTTGCAGGAATAGTTTAACTAGATGTTGGCTTGATTGGATTTGGGTTTCCTTAGGTTTTGATGGAGTGAAGTTGATGATGATAGAGACATTGGGCAAGACGGTACTATTTATAAACAAGCCGGGAGGAGAACAAAGGAGGGACAATAGCACAACAGTGAGGAACAGAGAGATTCTAATGAACAAGTTGCCTCTAGGATGAGTGACAAAAGTGTAGGTTAGAAGAAATTGACCTTGTCTTGATTTCCTTAACGTTTAGGGGAGATAAGTGTAAACACCCCTCATCTTGAATGCGCCGGAAACACGAAGAAAGTAACAGTACTTCAAACTTTAGAATATTGGCGATTGATTATGTGGCAGTCAAATAGATAATTGCTGGAAGCGAATGGAAACTTGTAGAGGCCGATGGAGATACTGCGAAAATATTGCCTTGTTCTCTTTGAGCACCTAGTCTATCAACACCGAAATGCGATTTAAATGTTATCGATCGCCCATCGGACCAAAAAGGGAACGCCCAAGAATTTTCTGGATCGCAGCAGCCTTTACAGCGGACAAATACTAGAGAACTATTTCTTGGGATACGCCCTGTGGCGGAAGAGAAATCGTTATGTGCAGAAAAACAACGAATGAGGTAGATAGTGAGGGGAGTAGTTTCGCGATGAAACAAAAACAACAAAATTGAATCAAATTTTCCCGTGGTGATGGAAATGTATCAGGTGCCAGGAGTGATAGAGTGACACATGACCATTGACCATCAAAGATAAATCGCGCCATGACAGCACTGACTACCAAATTTATATAGAACATTAATTTCAATAACTAATTAAGCCCAGACATCATTTTCGGATAGACTAAAAGTGTCTGAAGATCCAAGTCATGTTTGTGAAAAGTCTCCAAATATATGCAGATCGCCTGACACTCTAACGATGCACGTCTCCAAATCCACCAATGTGGAAATTGGCAAAGTTTTCCAAACCAATACGCCAGTAACAAGAGAGCTCGAGGCTCTTTCTGGAAGAGTAATCTTTTGTATTGTGGATGTGTTTCGCCGACAAAAGCACAAAACTTCAAGATGACGGTAATGTCAACGTCGACATCGATGGCATCTGACAATAGAGACACCGCCAGAAGATATGGATTATCAATTAATTCATAACTGGGATTTAAATCGAAAATTGTGGTGAAAGCTTCTGGCAATGCCTCAAGGCGAATGTGTGTGGACAGCGCTGAAGTTTCAGGTGCTATCAATGTTCTGAATGCGCTCGCCTTTTTGTCTTGAACCAGTTTCAAAATCTCCGACTTCCCATAGCCCATCACAAGCCAGTTCAAATCTAAAGATGAAGGTGGCCTCAAAGGCCAGGCTTCTTGAGGGGTTCTTGACTCAATATTGCAGAATGCAATGAGACCAAGAAGAGTAGAAGTTGCCCATAAAGCATCACGTTCTGATAAGGATTGAATTGGGCCAGATGACAATTTCCTGCTAAATACTGATATACTTTGAGACCAATGAAAGGTCTCCGAGGGAGACATTCTTGTATTGTGCTCAATCAACAGGTGCCGGTCGTGCATTAGCGTAAATGTGAGTAAAGCGTGCATCAAATATGGATGCTGTGGCGGGTCAGTAAAGCCTTAGGTAAATTTCCATGCTCGTACATACCAAACATGCTAGCTTGATGAACTCATTTTGATATATTTGGAGATTCCAGCTTGTCGTAATTGTGTAAACCGTTCTTGTTTGAAATCTATTCAATATCTCCAGATGTTCTTGGTCACTCAAATCGTACACATGGGTCTTGTGGGAGCCCCTCAAGCTTGGGTTAACAATGCTTGACATCGTTTGGTTTAATGAGTAGGGGAGTCTGTGTTGGAGGGTATCAAAAGTAAAAGATTTTTCAAGTAGCTGAAGAGCTGAAGTTTTCCGGTCGTAGTTGCAGAGAACTTTAAATTCTGTGCACCGTTTGCACATAGGTCTGCTCTCATCACACTATCGCCAATCAGTTAAACAAATTTCTCCAGAATGGGATAAAATATCCAGCTTACCTTGACCTTCCTTAGCTTACAATTTCCACATCCACGGCGAGACTTTTTATGCGGCCTGATCTTCCGGTTGTCCCCCTTTTCGGATATCAAAGGCGGGGCGTTCATGGCTCTGGATTAGATGGAAGTTCGCAAACGAGTGATGGAATTCTAAGTTATCCCAAGGGTAGCACGAAGAAGATTGATAAGAAAGGAAAGTATCTGGACTGGCAGTAATGTTCACCATATAAGTATTCCGCGAGGCGATGTTTTGGTTGACACATCACACTGACAAGAAATGAAGGGGGAATGGTTTTAGGTTCGGTTGTCCTAGAAAACGAGTTAACCTATCCCGGAAAGTTAATTGTCCTCTCTCTGCCAAGCTTGATAGTTTTGTCCAGAGAGGTGAAGATTTAACCTTAGGCAATCTATGCTGCAATCAAATGCCTCACAATTGATAGCAAAAGCGAGGACATTATTTTTTTTATAATTGTCATCTTATTGTATATTCCAAGACAAATTGCTTTCCCGGACAAATTGTTTTCCCAGACAACTCGCTCTCCCCGGACAATTTTCGTTCCCGGACTACGATGATAAACAGCTGGCTGAGCTATCGACATTGGCAAGATCTCGTTGCAATTGGTGTTGGCGCTATGAAGATGGTGGTGGATTCCCACGTTTTACCTCATCCTCGTCCTCATCCTCACGGACTTCGGATTAAGGTTCACCGGTGCTTAACAATGATTGCATGAAAAGCTTGGAGAGCGCTAACCTTACTTCGCATTTGACTGCTTTGCTAAACTACTTTAGTCATCAAGCCAATGGAGGGGTAGGTCATTGATTAGTAATCACAAGCAAAGCTTGAGTTCAGCTTCAGTACTTTATTTTTCGCTTTCTAAAATCTACCAACACTAACTTCATCTCGCATTTTTGGGAATATGGCAGCGACGACCTGTCGACAATGTCCAAAGCATCTCAATCCATGCTTCGAAACTCTATGAAATTATCGGACAAAATGAATATGATATCTCCATGCCATGTTCTCTCTTTAACGTGTGAAGCAATGTGAGGTAGGTAGGTATCGGGTATAAGTATGTCCCATTCAGCTCACTTTGA
Source organism: Sclerotinia minor (assembly GCA_025389075.1). Classification (NCBI taxonomy): domain Eukaryota; kingdom Fungi; phylum Ascomycota; class Leotiomycetes; order Helotiales; family Sclerotiniaceae; genus Sclerotinia; species Sclerotinia minor. The sequence goes on along the minus strand of QRFH01000015.1, from coordinate 67,335 downwards.
GGTAGCCATAATTTCATAGCACATCTGTTCCTCGTTTCTCAGTCTTGGGAAGTTCCTGTTACTATCCTCGCAAATCTAGACATACCGTCATAGCCCAGTATTCACCTCTATCACGTCCTCGCCCATACCCTCGATCGCCATGTCTTCTCCAGTAAAGCTCCCCCCAAATTCTGCTGTATGGTTGAATCAATCTGCGAAGCTAGAAGTCAAACCCGCACCTTATACTCGACCGTCGAAGAATGAGATTGTTATAAAAAATGGAGCCATTGCCATTAACCCAGCAGATTGGATGAAACAAGATTTGGGTGGTTTGCTATTCCCTTGGGTGAAATATCCATGCATTCTTGGATATGATGTATCCGGAGAAGTAGTTGAAGTCGGAAATGGTGTTACGCGGTTCAAGGTTGGAGATCGTGTCGTGGGCATGGCAATGGGAACCACAGAGCCATCGAATACTCCTACGCAAAGTGCTTTTCAGCTCTATACTGTTTTGTTGGAGAATATGGCTTCGCCAATTCCGGATAATCTGTCGTATGAACAAGCTTCCGTTTTGCCCTTGGGAGTTTCTACAGCTGCCGCAGGGCTATTTCAAAAAGATCACTTGGCACTCGGATTGCCGTCGGTCTCTCCGAAATCAACCGGGCAAACTGTGCTTATTTGGGGTGGTTCAACCAGTGTTGGCCTCAATGCTATTCAGTAAGTTTTCTTCATGGATCTAGGACTCCTATTATGAATTTTCGTTAACCATAAACTTCAGGTTAGCCGTTGCAGCTGGTTACGAGGTCATTACTACCTCATCCCCCAAGAACTTCGAGCTGTGCAAGAAATTCGGTGCAAGCCAAGTGTTTGATTACAACAGCAAATCGACCGTTCCTGATATTATAAATGCATTCAGAGGCAAGACTTGTGCTGGTGCAATGTCTATCGGGAAAGGATCTTCGGATGCATGTATGGATATCGTTGATAAATGCAACGGTAAGAAGTTCGTTGCGATGGTTTCTTATCCAATGCTACCACCACCGAAACGCTTCATATTCCCGAGGTTCATTTCCACATTCATTCTTTGGACGATTTCCAATGAGATCAAGAAAGTACTCCGGGGTATCAATAACAAATTCGTCGATGGTTCAACTGTGGTAACGAATGAGGTAGGCGAGGCTGTGTATGCCAAATTTTTGCCACAAGCGTTAGAGAAGGGTAGCTATGTTGCGGCTCCTGAGGCGATGGTAATCGGGGAGGGATTGGGGCTCGTAGAAAATGGGATGGAAATGCAGAGGAAAGGGGTTTCTGCCAAGAAAATCGTTATCTCGTTGGCATAGAGCTGGAGGAGATCTTTGGATTAATTCTTGCGTTGATTTATATACCTATTTTAGTAATAATATTTTTCCTATCGCGTAGTCTCTAAATTAGATGCGTACATGTTCAAATGAAAATATATTTCAAAAAGATGCCCTCAAAGCCTTTGATGGCTTCGAAACCTTCGAAACCTGCGAAACCTTCCAAACCTTCCAGACCTTCTAGTTATAGGTGTGAAGAGGGCTGTCTTATTATTAGAGCTACGATTCTTGATTATATAGACCCAATTATCATCATAATTTCCTTATTGAGCCTAACACCGGGCCATACATACTATGTGGTTTACTGCGCGAAGAGGGTGGAAAGCCCCGAGAAAGACACTTTTACCAACTGGTTACCGCTGCAGGAATGATACAAGGTAATTAATTGAGTAGTGATTGCGGTATAAGCTTTAGTCAATATTGAAGCTGATATATATACGGTGTATATATATATATAGTCTTGAAGAAAAGTGGTGATTTAGACGTGAATTATAATCTATTTAGTCATTGGAATCGAAATAGCCGGTACCATAAGGTTACCATACCAACTCACTAAATAAGCCGAACAAAACAAAACAAAGCAACCTCAAATTTCTACCTTCCTACCAAGTTCATCTAATAACTATTGGTCCCTGGTCCAAACGACGGTGTACGATGTACGATGTACGATGTACGGTGTACGGTGTATCTACTTTGATCTTCTGCCAACACTACCTACCTACTATACACCTAGTAGTACGAGTACATACACCTCAAAAGATGGCTGGGGCGTAACAATAATAATAAGGTTACGGGACAGACACCTACCTACCTACCTGAAAAGGCCACGTGTGAAGAAGCAACAGCACGCACAGCCAACCTACGTCCCGTAATTATATCTTTCTTCAGTAGGTGTAGGTGTAGAAAAACAAGCATGCGTAAGAAGTTTCCAGATCTCCAATGCACCAGATCAGGAGAGGAAGGTTGCCAAAAAGAGATGGACATGGCTATATTTACTCGGTATAGATGGTGATGATCAATGATCAATGCACAAGTCAATACTCGTATTTGCGTGGAAATACCGTGGCGGGGGTGGGCTGGGCTGGGCTGCGCATATCATATCATATCATAGGTATCACATGACACGGTCCATCCATCAGTCTTCACATCTAGATTGGTGGACGATATGCCCAGAAACAATAACCGAACACTTCAGCAAAAACTCCAAAACCTCAAACTCAAATTTCCAGCTTCCTATTTCATCCAATGTTGTAGTTGGACTCGTACAGTGCGTACAATTAATTGCTTACGTATACCGCCAAAAGTACTACATACTGTCAATGTTCATCCTATCATCATGAAGCGGCAAGTGCTTTTCGTCCCTGTCGATAATGATTTTCCCTGCAACTAAGGCAAGGTCCAACTTGGGACTCCAAGTTCCAAGTAAGTCAAGGTCCAAGTTCAAAGTCAAAGTCCAGGTCCAGGGCAAGAGCAGCCAGGAGTCTAGTCTAGTCTAATCCAGTCCAGTCCAGTCCAATCTAGGAAGTCGGTATGTTTGTCTATCTGTCTGTCTACGAGGATCTATCTGTCTTGTCTTAAGAGTGCTCAAGACTCACTCAATTCCTCCATCTCTAAATACTTGTATTCATTCATCCATTTGAATATATAATCTTGCGTGTAATTCAATTCACTATTACTCAATCACTTTATCAAGTAATATCGACTTTATCCTCTTCCTCTGTATTTACCATCTCTTTCCTTTCCTCTCTCTCTAATAAATCAATTATTCAAACTTCATCCTGCCGTCTACACAAACACAACAACATCACAAAATAAACATTGCAAGAACAAATTAAAACGTGCAATAATAAACAATACTTCTACCATCAAGATGAAGTTCACTACCGCCTTGTCGATTGCAGGTACTCTCCTCTCAGTATCTGCTCAGAATTTCGGTGCGGAACCAGCTTGTGCTGTAAGTTTTGCTTCCTTTTCGTCCTTTTCATTCCGTCCCTTTCATTCCCTTTCCTACCTATTTTCTCATTCCTTCCACTCTCTCCATCTCCAACCCACCCATTCCATCCAGTTACCATTTCCTCTCTCCCACCCCTTTCCCCTCCACCACTAACCACCTCAAAAACAGACCTCTTGCCTTCAAAGCGCCATCTCCGTCGCAGGCTGCGGAGCCAACGACCAAGCCTGCCAATGCGGCACCGCCCAAGCTGCCATCCAAACCGCCGCAACCCCATGTCTCATCTCGGCCTGCAACGCCAATGAGCTCGCAAGCGCCGCTAGCGTTGGCGCTGCACTCTGTGCTGCTTTCTCCGCTTCCGCATCTGCATCTGCAGTGACAGGAAGCGTAACCACTGAAGGAGGAAGCGCCACCACATCTGGAAATCCAGGAGGTCTCGCTAGCTCGACCAGCGCGCCTGGTGCAACCGGAAGTCCATTGAGTTCTAGTGATCCAGGTGGTGTCCTCAGTATCCTCACCAATACCGACGTATCTTCCACTGGAAGTGCAACTGAAAGCGCAACTGGAAGTGCACTAAGTTCTTCCAACCCAGGAGGAGCAATCAGCTCCGCATCAGCTACACCATCAAATCCTGGTGGAGTAATGAGTTCGGCCACGAGTACGACTTCTAGATCCACCACATCCACATCAACCAGAGCTACAGGTTCGGCCACATCAAGCTCATCTACATCGGCTACGACTAATGCAGCGCCTACCGTGGGAGTTAAGATGGTAGGAGGATTGATGGGAGCGGCATTGGGAGTTGTGGCTCTTTTGTGAGAGAAGTGTAGGGAGGGAATGGTTTCCTGTAACGGAAGGGATATTTGCTGGAAATCGGGGATTGGGAAGTATAGATATGTGGATTTGCTATGAAATGATGATTATGGTTTCGTGGATTTATAAGTTAGTGGCTGAATGGGATGAATGAAAAAAGTTAATGATTTGGTATATTGGCTGGAGAATTGATGGAGCAGGTGATGGATGGCCTTTCAACGAAAGATGTAGCTTTAATGCGTAGAAATTAGTTTCTCAATGACATCAGTTGCACAATATCAATATCGTTTCAATTTGGTCAATTGATCACCTCCTCAAGTTTCTTGTCATGTCATGCATAATCAATCACCAATTCAATCAGCCAATTTCTCAAGAGACAAGTAAATCCATGCATAGCATCGTATTTTCAGACTATCGTATAAGCACCACATGCTCGCTTCTATCCTCTCGTGCCCACTGTATGACACAACACACCCTTGTATAGATATCCGTTCAACGGAAAGCAATCCTCACAAGGAATTGCTTGTCGCGAAGAATGTCTTTGGCCGTCGAAAGAATCAAACAAAAAAAAGGAAAGAAATATCAAATAGCTCAAGCAACTTTTCAGCCCGCCATTTTGTTCCCATACATGAAGAATCCACGAGGAAGATTTCCATCATCTTTGAACCAGGATCTAGGAAGATTTCAACTACTTTCCTTTAGATCCGCCTGGTCTGGGAAGAATTCAGCTACTCCCTAACAGAATAGACTTGGTCCAAATCAGATTTCATCCTTTCCTCCCTTCATTTATGCGGAAACTTCATTTCTAGCCCTCTTAGCTTGACCCTCGGTAACCTCATCCAACTTGCGCTTCTCAGGGACTCCTGCAATTTCAGCTTCCTTCTGGGCCAACAACGTCTTCTCCTCCTCGGTCATGTTTGGCAAAAGCTCAACGGCCTTACCAGTCTTGGTCTGTCTGTGGAAAGCACGAATGATTGAATCAGCATCATCAACTGCGATGGATCGAATATCGGCAAGGGCCTTGATCTTAGCGGTACACTCCTTGTATTGTTCATCGCTCATTTCGATGTTCAATTGATTAGCACGAGACTTGATGGCGTTCCATCCAGTAAGTCTTGATGCGAAGTGTACGTATCTGGTCATACCGAAATCGGCTGGGTTGATGATTTCATAGGTGGATGGGTTGTTGAGAATAGCCTTGGCGTGAATACCAGCCTTGTGAGTGAAAGCACTGAAACCAGTAATATAGTTGTTGAAAGGGATGTTGACCTCGACGGCTTGTGCAACCAAATCTTCAATGTCCTTGAGCTTGTGAAGCTTGTACTTGCCCATGACGTATTCACGATCTGCGACAATCATACGGGCCATTAATCCACCAAGAGGGGTGATACCATTTCTCTCACCAATACCCAAAACAGAGGTATCAATGTGAGTAGCACCGGCCTCTAAAGCGCAATATGCATTTGCGATAGCGCAACCAGTGTCATTGTGGAAATGTGTTTCGATATCACAGCTAACGACACCACGAAGAGTTCTGATCAAATCATAAACCTGTCTTGGGGAAGCGCATCCGACAGTATCGGCAATACCAACACGGTTAACACCAATCTTGTCAACGGTGGAGTAAATCGAGAGGAGATCGACGAGGTTTGAACGGAAGGAATCTTCTGAAGAGAATCGAATTTCGATGCCGTGTGACTTGACGAATTCGATAACTTCAATTGCGGTGTTCTTGATGTAGGTCATATCCTTTCCGTGGGAATGTTCCATGAGATAAGACGAGGTACCGATAACGACATCACTGGAACATGTCAGAAAGTAAATCTTTGTCTGTGGAGAAAGCGGAACTTACACTCCATCAACACCAGTTTGAACTGCGATTCTTGCATCATCCATGTGACATCTGATGTGAGTAAGAATCTATAGAAGTTAGCATGAGTGTGTCGTTGGTTGTGCGAAAGCTAGTGGTACCAACCTTAGCCTTCAATCCCAACTTGCAGATCGCTTCACAATCAGCTCTTGATTGTTCTGAAGCAGCCGGTGAGGTCAATTCAATCTGCGAGCCTCATGTCAGTAAAATGGTTTTAATGCGAAGCCAGTACAAGAGCAATGACTCACGTAGTCAACACCGAAATCATCCAAAGCCTTGGCGATTTCAATCTTCTTCTCGGTGTCAAAGAAAGCATTGGCGAATTGTTCACCTTCTCTCAATGTACTCTCGATAATCTTGAAACTCGAAATATTGCTAAGAAAGTCGCCGACTGGTTGATATGGATTCTCTCTCTTTGCTGGATGTGGGTTCTTCTTGGTCTCAATTGCTGTGTATCCTGGATGAGCTAGAATGGGAAGTTAGCGATGAGATGAAGTTTAGAGATTGAGTGTCGGATGCGGACCTTCGCTTGATCCATTGGAAATAGAGCCATTGCCATTTGCATGAGCGGCGATGGTATTTAAAGCCTGCTCGGGTTCGCAGGAAGGACACATTGTGTGTGATTATTGGGAAGTTTTGTGATGGGTGATTTGTTGGATTGGGGGAAGAGAAAAGTCTTGGAGGTGCGTATTGTGTATGTGTTGTTGACCTTTCAAAGGAATCGAATTGAATCGAGTTGGATTGATTTGAATTGAAGTTTTTGATGATGGATATGAAATATGTTTTAAGGGGTAGAAGAAGATGAAGAAATGAGATAAGATCCCCTTGATAAAAGATCAATTGATGTGATGATAAAAGTGAATTGATCCAAACAAGAGAAGAAAGAAAAATTTCTCTTGTACAGACGCAGACAGGTATTTATGCTTTTGCAAGGAAGATCTTTTGAGGTAGGTATCTACGTATTGGGTAGGTATGACTCTGACGCGCTCTTCTTTGATTTTTTTAATTTTAATTTTTATTTTTATTTTTATGCATATCACTGCATATCACTGCATAAAGTTCTTGTGTTTGTGTGAATGCTGTGAAAAAGTGAAGTGCGAAATCGGACCAGTAGACTTTTCATTGGTTAGCAGTACTCCGTAAGAGTCATCAAATTCGTTGTTGATTTTCATCACGTGAGAAAGAATTTTCTTTCAACGTCATTGAAAGTCGGTGAAGTCGTGAATGTTTGCTGATGATTGATTAATTGATTGATTGGTTGGTGAGACGAAAAGAAGATGTGCAACTTTTGTTCTGGGTACCTACTACCTAGGTATTATATATGGAGCTACGCTTTATAACTTATTATATTAGTCTTGGCTCAAGTTTTATTTTCTTCTCTACGGAAGTTCTCCATTGCATCAACATGGCATGTCCTCGTACTTCCGCCCTTTCGTTTGGCTTGTCAGTATCTCTACGTCTACATACCTAGTACCTCCTGCATGATGCCGGCCTTTGCTTTCTAGCTCAGTGTCCCACGGGAACTCGGGAGAAGCCATCTGCAACTTAAATTTAATATCGAAAACTTGATAGTCCCCAAACCCCAGCTCACACATCCCCAATCCGTCAGGTAGTGCTTCCGTGATCTCACAGACCAAGATGTTGGTAGTCCTCGTGTCACCGCCGTCCATGTTGGAAAGGATTCATCGAAAGTCGAGTCAACAATGTTTATCGTCTCAGCCAGCCAACTTCGTATAATTAGGTAGTGACTGATTGGCTCTCCGTTCCTTTTCCTTTTTCGGGCCAATCAACAAGCCCTCACATTGCATTTGCCATGGTTTATTTCGTAAGAGCTTTCTCATAGTGTCTCCTCCCGATCTCAACCCCAAAAGCTTTGAAACCAATGAATATTTAGTTGGACTTCCCGCAAATCACCATATTGCTGAGAGATCACACAAGGATTTGAGGAGGTGACCATATGTTATGTATCAATATTTATGGTATGCGAAAGTCCAACAGGTCAGGTAAAGTCTCCCAATCCTATGGCTGTATTGATCTGATGAAAGAGAAACAAATGAACCATGGGACTTGTTGCGCATTTCATAATCCTACATTTATACTCAACGGTTAGAATTAACGTTTAGTCCCACATCTCTGCCAAGTGCATTACGAGAAGAGGTCAGCGACGAGGGGTCACCTAGTGGAAAAGAGGATAGCAAGTGCTCCTCCACTTTCTAATCTTCCCAACAGGATGATAATGCTGGCTCAGTCCCAATTTCTTCATCATTCCAGCTAAAATTTGTGGATTCCTTCAGTTCTTGAAGAACTGTTCTTTCACGTGGTTCGTCATTTTCAGCCTTGCTAAATAAATGCCCTTACTGATATTTTCATGAAACCATTCCATTTGAAGTCTTAAAGGATTAAAGCCAAGCTTAAAGTTGGAGCTGCTGGGGGAATGTGGATGTGGCTAAGTTCTAGTCATCCTTCATAACTACGATTGAGCCAATCGTAGGGTTGAATTCGCTGACGTAAAGCTGACATAAGTATCGCGGTCGCTTTCAGTGCAACATCATTGGTAGGGCCGTGATAAATTCCGTATGGTCGTCGTATGCTTCGCAACGAATTCTTGCAAAGCAAACTCCGTGATGCCGACTTCTACATTGTTATGGAAAATGCGCTGTCTGATGTTTGAAATATTAAAGCCAAGTGAAATTCTCTAGATATCAAAATGATAGACTTCAATAATTCTCCAATACTACTCATCTTTTTTCTGTTCCCCGTTCTCGTTTCGGTTCATATTGATTCTCACTCCTAGCTGGCACCCCTTCGTATCTTTTCACTTCACAGCGCCTCAAAATGACAAACTTGACTCATTCCGATGGCCATGGATCTGGCTACGGTAATGTAACTTTGCTCATGAACCCCGAGCTATGCACACTTGATACTTGTGATCTTTCATTGTCAAGTTTTGAGTACCTACCGAATCTCGCTGGAAATACCATCTACGCCATTTTGTTTGGGATCCTTTTTATTGCACAATTGGGATTGGCAATCAAGTTTAAAACATGGGGATATATGGTTGCTATGATATTTGGATTGGTATGTTCTATACTTTACACACGGCTTTCTCGTTACATTCTAGTAGGGAGTGCATGGTCCATGAAAAATGATTGACAAGAATTCAAATGCTAACTAATTACTTTGACAATTTAGATTTTAGAAATCATCGGTTACGTTGCCCGGATTCTTATCCATAATTCTCCTTTCGATAACAACTACTTCTTAATGTACCTCATCTGTCTCACCATCGCCCCTGCCTTCCTCACTGCAGCAATCTATCTCTGCTTATCCCGAATCGTCATCCTATATGGCCAGGAAATCTCTCGCTTTAGACCAGGGATATATACTATCATCTTCTGCACCTGCGATATCATCTCATTAGTCCTTCAAGCTGTTGGTGGAGCCATCGCTTCACTAGCCGATACAAGTAGTCAGAGTAACTTGGGAAAAAACATCATGTTAGCAGGTCTCGCCTTCCAAGTATTTTCTCTCATCCTCTTCATCATCCTCTGCACAGATTTCGCATGGAGAGTTCACCGCACAAAAGGTACCTGGAATACTCGCTACATCCATCTCATCACCTCCTTACTCTTTAAATCGTTTCTCGCTGGACTTTGCTTGGCGACTATCACAATCCTCATCCGTTCCATCTATAGATGTATAGAACTATCTGGCGGTTTCCACGGTTCGCTTTTTGTGAGCCATGAAGCGGAGTTTATGGTTTTAGAAGGTGTTATGATTGTGTTGGCGACCGGAGCACTTACTTTATTACATCCGGGAATTGCTATGCAAGGAGCGTGGACGGAGGTAAATTTTAAATTTAGAAGTAAGAACCAAGGGATGGAACATTTGAAGAGGGAAAGTGCCGGGAGTGATATTGAGATGGAGAGCGGGAAGATGTTTATGAGGAGGTGAGAGGGGTATGTTTCGTGGTTGATTTGAAGTCGATGATCTCTTTCTTTAGTAGTTTATTGGTGTCCTTTTTTGGTCTTGCCGCACGGTATTTGGATGTTTCTAGATCACATCCAATGGAAAAGAGGGAATGTCAAATATAGAGACTCGAGGAGTATTTATCGGGAGAAAATCTATGTGGTTATCTAAAGCTCACTTCTACTGCATCGCTACTCTTGAATATATACATTCTTGAGCTAAACCTTCTCTTAAAATTCAATATTGAGATTAGTCTCAGCCTCGTTACACCCATATCCATCAAAATTGTCGTCTCCCAGAACTTGAAAGCATTCATTCCACCTAACCCCTCCTTCGAAACACTCGATGCTACCACATTTGGTGTTGCACGGGTCTACTTATTTGCGCACCTCTATTATAGGTAGCTTTATGAATTTCTATTCCATACTTTGAGCAACGAGAGCCAATCGTCTTTCAATTCCCAATATTCGCTAATATTGAATAATTATAACGGAAGTAAACAGTAAAACTTATAATTCAAAATAAAAACCGTATTATTATTTCCCTGTAACTTATCTAAACCTTGATCTTTCTTTTTTTTCTCCAAAATTACCTTCTTCCCCCCTATCCCTTCTCGCTTAATCGCTTACCTCTTTTAAACATCCCATTTGATTTCATTTCATTTACTTGTTTATCGATTATTAGCGATGATTTTTCGTAGGTAGAACCCCTGTTTGATTATTTTAATTATTATCTTTTAAAAATAAGCCTTTGCACCTAACCGTATATATTGAAAGTATCCCCGGTCTAAATCCTTAAACTTTGTAGAATAAAAAGTAGATTGATGATGATGGACCACCAGTTGCGCTGATGAGATGTGAAAAGCTAAATTACTAAATTCACCATCTTGCTTCCAGTGCCTGCAGCTCTTGATTACATCATTGATGACCCAATTCACTTTTTACTTCGTTGATATCTTTTGACTGAGTTTAAGATTTTGAAAATAATACCCGAAAATTAAGTTATGCTAGGAGTTGGGAGTAACATATTATCTTGAGACATTGCAAATTTCCTCTTGTTGAATCTATATCACTTAGTTGGAGCATGTCATGCCCCTTAGGGAGCCACAAAGACCTTTTTAGTGGGTAATAAGAAAAGGAAGATTTTGTGTGCGTAAGTAGTTACAAATTGTAAATCAGAAGTCCATAAATAAAGAGTGTGGTGCCAATGTCGTGTGTGCAATTCTCAGATGTGTATGTTAATTCAATGAATTACTTATGAGCTATTTGATGATTCGAATTCTCAGATTTCGTTCTAATCAGTAGCCGGTAGTCACGTCCTTTTTCCATAAAACTTGCATTCATTTTACTAAAATGAAAACCGAGGTATTGTGAAATTCTTTTAGAAGAAATTCCCAAGGGTTGGGAAATAAGGACTTTAACCACAACCGGATTTTTAATTCAAATGTACACGGAACACTTTTATGCTGACACTCCCGGGAAGAAATTTGACGATTATGCGGATTACATCGGGGACGATGCTTGAGAGTAGGAATGGAGATGAAACGTCTCTGATATTCAAGTGTTTAATAAAAAATTCAAAAATATGACGCCACTCTACCGAAACTCGAGCGAGATGTCATGTTTACTTTGCAGTTATTACAGAGAATAAAGGTATGTCTAGGAGTTCGATTCCTAAAACGCACAGTATGGCTATGTATTATTCTTTTGGTGCAAAATGAAGAAGTTCGATGCTTGAGCTCTCGATAATGCAACATGCAGATGACTTATGATTTGGATTCTCATTCTTCTGTTCCCGGTGTTTAGTGATCTTGCATTTTGTGGGGTTTAAGGTCAACTATGTGTTGTAAATTCATTTTCAAGTACTATGGCGGTTATTTGCTTGATTATAATTAGAAAGAAGGGGAAAATATTGACATTTGGAGACTTTTGAAGCGTTAGTGGTGGAAAATGAAGTTATTTGGCATCTTAGGCGTGGAGACTGAGATAGAGGAGTAGAGGCTTGTTCGTAGTTGTTACATTTTGCAATGTTCAAGGAAAGTGTGTAGCGCTCGTTAAGTGTGTAAAGTCTTGTAGAGAGTGTCAGGAGAAGTGAGCGAAGGTGAGGAAAAACCATGAGAAAAATAGCAAGGCAATGATAGAAGAAGAGGTTCAACCAAGGCTGATGGCAGCGATAATAGCAGGCGAAACTCAAAAACACAAATACATGCTCAGTATTTTCCTGAAAACACGAAATAGAGTATAGGAAAAAATGAAGAAAGTGAACTTTAAAATAACCAAGCGCTCAGTTAATAGTATTTTCTCGCATACTGATGAGTAGGTTTGTGTAGCACTTGGGGGCGGGGGGTCTTTGAGAAAAACCAATGCTAAGTTTTGAATAAGAATGAGATTTTTTGTCAAATTTTTGTCAGAATATCATGGTAGGGATCTAATTTTCACCAACATCGGAGCTGCTTTGAAGAGACCTGTCTACTATGCTGTGTTGGTCTGACATGCGTAAGTTGCGGGCCTGTATACATAATGCGGATTTTAGTCAATTCTACCTGGAAATTATACATCAACCGGTGGATAGCGAGCAGAATTTGGTTTGTCCACTAGTATATGAAGACCATGGATTTCAAACCGGCAATAGGCTTTATTCTGCAAATCAGATAACCTGGGTTAGACTATAGAAAATTCCGAGCACTGAAAAGAAAAAAAGAAGGGCAGATCAACGATGAAAAGGCTACTATTTAGCAGTCTAAAATCACCATGCTCGTGAAAGTAAGAGAGGTCATCAGATCGAGATGGATCAAGTAACGTATAGCGAAAAGGTGTATAAGGGGGAACAATTCGCTTAAAATGACACGGATTGTGTTTTCGGAACTTTACTGCTCTAGCGACGACTTTCATGTTCCTTGGAAGCTTAAATATTGCTAATGTCTAGTCATTTTCTGTCCCGCTATTGTAAGTTTTTGTTGTTTTTTGGATTTCGAGATGATCGACTCATTCTTCCGATATACCCCTCCACTCGCAATTTTAATTATCACATTTTTTCTTTCACTCAAATGGATAATTTAGTCTACATACTCAGTACTACTTTCCATTTCATTCATAACTTTACAACAAATGGGTTTATCTAGCTCTTCTTACACCAAGCCAGAGTTTTTAATAGTCTAGATTGCAGGATGGATTAGATGTTTTGAATTAAGTAGTCGAGCTTCACGCCGACAAGAACTAGGATAGTTTGTTCAGGGTAATACAGATCCCCAACAAGCTTTAGATAACTTGGACCTTTTGAATGAATAATGATATTCTATGATATTTAGATGAAGTGATCTTCAAATTATATGAAGAGTTATATTATGATATCATCAGAATAATGGCTCATGTAATATTCGGGACTATGTAAAACGTGATACCGCATGACATTATTATTCGGTCCAAAACTCCGAACTGTAATCTAGACTTTCGAATATTAATTTATCTAATCCAAACTTTTTATATGTAAATTCCTCTAATAATTCAACTAATTCAATGAAATCACAGACTAGCCGTCTTGGCGGCCATCAGGATGGAATATGAAAAGACTATTGGCCACACTGCATCAATCTTGGGGTATTTGTTCAGCGCCGCAGGTGTATACACTCTGGACTTCCAACAGCATTCCCACAAGTAAAAGAGAGCGGAAAAATAAAATGCATTACATTTTGGGAATCAAAAGAGAACAATACAATAGAACCTAAAATTCAATCTTGGTACGTGAGAACTGGAATTCCTCCACTAGTTAGGCTGAGTCTCCCAGTAGCAAAGCAAATGACGAGAAATTAGGACTAAAATCCAATAATATGAAGTAAACGCACGGCATCGCCTATTATAACTCAAAAAATTCCATACCATGACAGAATTGAAGTTGGAGAAGCGTCAGAGTACGGCTGTAAAAGGAGACATGGAAGATGTTGGATATGAACTTTCTCCGCTTGGAGAATAGCACATGCATTGTCTTCATATCTAAAGTGCCATAAAGCCTAAGGTATTTACTGTAGCCAATTATAAGACAATAAAGCTACCTAATGTTTCCACGCATACGCTCTTAATAATTATCATAAAAATTATCGATGCAAACGTTACATCACTACAATTGTCTACCCCACCATTTTCTGCTTACTAATAACCCAATCACAGTAAGACCTCTTCACCAACCCCGCAGAACTGAGGATAAGAGTGACCTTGAGATATACCTGATACTTTCAATTCTCTCTTCCTCTGCCATTACTTACACTCAAAACCAATCCCATCGCCATCATGACAATCGTTCACATAGTTCTCTTTGAATTCAAACCCAACATCCATAAAGATCAAATAGACGATGTATGGTTGTCCCTCCCATTCAGCCTAGCACCATGACATCGAAATCGTGAAAGAATATCAACTAACAAATTGGATATGAAAAGCTATGCAAACACATGCTCTCGCTACCCACTCTCTGTATACATCCAGAGTCTAAAAAGCCATATATTTTAGATTCTTCTGGCGGAAGGGATAATTCACCAGAGGGCCATCAAGTAGTGTTACACCCTGCCCTTATATCTTATTTCTCTCATTCATCGCCCTTCTACACTACTCCTCCATTCTTCACACCTTTTCTTCAGCGTGTCTAGTTCTTCTGCAATCCTATTTCCATACTCGTCTATTCTCTATATCATACCATCCCACCCCAGACTTTTTTACCAGCAACATCCAGCTAACACCCCTTCAAGGGCGGCTTCTCCCATGGTTTCGTATTTCATTTCGCGTGCACCAGTGATCGGGATTACTATGTAAATGAAGATCCAGCACATCTGGACTTTGGGAAGAAAGCGGGGGACATAGTCCAGAATGTTAGGGTTGTTGATTATGAGATGGGTGTATTTTAGAGGTTAGGTGTTTCAAAGTTGGAATGAGGACGTAAAGTTCAGAGAGGAGGATCATGATGGGAATGGCTTGATGGCGTTAGGGACCGTCGACCAAAAATTGACATCAACATTGCGGTTGCTGTGCTTATTAGTGATGGCGAGGAATATGGAGATCCATGACTGGCCAGCGCTTAACCAGTTCCAGATGAGACAGAGCATGAAAAGAACACCTTCAGTGTGGGCCCATTATTGTCGTGAAGTTTCATTTGCATTAAGTAGGCATCACTATGGTGTACAACTGTATGCAAATCTATCCTGCCTGTGAGGTATCGCTGCCCTAATTGCTAGCCCTATAATAAAATATGCCCACCAAGGCGTGCTAGTGCACGCCAATCCTTCAACGCCGATCAAACTCCGCCCAATGCATTGTCCATGCCCTATACCCATTATAACACAAGTTCAAAGGTTGTCGTGTCTATCAATACTGTACAGTTAGAAGCCCTTGGAGGCTCTCTTTTCTGCTTCTCGCGCTGCCGATTCGTCTTTCGTCATGAATGACTCACCACATCCACAAGATTTGTCTGTGCATTGTTAGTCATACCCAGGAGAGGAGTTGATATAAATTGGAAGTTAAGATAGTACTTACCAATGTTTGGGTTATCGAAAACGAACTTTGCGCTTAGTCTATCCTCGACCCAATCCATAGTGCTGCCAATGATCTTAAGTTGTGCGGCTGGATCAATCAACACCTTAACTCCATCTTGTTCATGAACGATATCGCTTGGCGCGCCTTTCTCAACATATTTCAAATCATATGCTGATCCACTACATCCGCGGTTTGCGACACTAATCTTGATGAGCTTCGCCTCGGGTTGGTTGCTCAGGTCGCGCAGAGCTTCCACGGCTCGTGGGGTGAGGGAAATGGTCTTCTTAAGAGGAACGAAGTTGTAACGAGGTCTCTTTTTCACGGGCTTCGTCTTTTGTGCTTCCGCTTCTGTAATGCTGATAGAAGGTGGTCGTGTATCGTGAACTTGGGGGATTCCCTCAGTGATGGATGTTTCCGGGACAGCGGCTTCGCGGGCTGGTGGCGGTGGTGGAAGAGTAGACAGGGTATATGTCTGCCAAGTACTTGTCTGCATCTTTCGTTTTGCCTCAGCGTTTGCAACTCGGGAGGATGAGAATTGACGAAAGACATGGCGACATTCTCGCATAGACGTTGACGACTGTGAAGAGGCAAATCTGAAAACAACGGGCGCTGATGATGTCAGAGGAGTAACAGCTCTTTGTAAAGACATTTTGCTTGTGGGTTTCTCTATTGTATGTTGAGGTCGAAGTAATAGGTTGTTGATGAAAAATCAATAAGGACGACGTGGGATGTTGTACAGACGGATACTAATTATATTTGTAGAGTTCTGGTAATGGGTTAAGGGTTTCCTAGGGTATGTTCTTAGTTCTTAGAAATCATGGGCTCACAAAGTCGACTCAGGTCGGAAGTTCGGAATATGGTTTTACCGAGCCAATAACTGTACATGTATTGTAAGCAGTTCAAAAACAGTACGATTCAATCACAAATATACTAGACACCGATACATGACTAAGGTTCATCGAAGCTGACAAGAACAACTTTAGATGATTATGCAATCTAAAAGATTGCTACTCGTACCCAGGTGAATATTTATTATTACCAATGAGAAGACATCAAATCCCATGTGATTGGCACTATTCCCTTTATGATTAGCGTTGGAACTAATCGGCCGCCGCTAAGAAGCTATACCACAAAGATCTGGGGCCAACAAGGGCTTTGACTACGTAAGGCCAAACCCATCCATAATAATTTAATTAACCTTAAGATACCTATTCGAGTAGTTCAATCATTTGCGACGCAAGGAAACATACTCAACCATTCATCCATATCTTACACTCTCCCCTTTCCCTCATCGATCCTGAGAAATTATCAATTGTTGCCATGAAGTATGGAGCCTTCTCCTCTCACTCAACAAGCTCGCCCTGAAGTATTCCAACAGAAGATTGTAGAATTGTACGAGGCTCTGTTCAAGGTCGGTCCGGGTGGATGATGCGCATAGCACATAGTGTCGCATTCTGTTTGTACTGATGAATGATAGGATGAAGATGAACCCGATAAGTCGGAAGGATTTTGGAAGGAATTCTTTTTGCTACGACCGAATAAAGCTACATTGCAAACTATTCTAAATGAATTGAGCGCGGATCACTTACTACATCTTCAGGTACGAGTGCAATCCGGTTGTCGAACAGTAGAGCCAGTACTGATTGTGGTAGATACAAACCAGACAATTGTTTCTGAGGGCAGTTGAATGTATAAAAGCAGGGAATCATCCAGCAGATGCGCATGCGCTTGATGTATGATGACACCCCTCAGTTTGCTTGACGAGGCTGACGGTTTTAGACTACCACAGCCTTTCTCGCAGCCGTTCTTTCAAAGAAATATACAAACCCGAGTTCGGATATAATTAGTATTCTTGCAGGATTGGATCATGTGGATGCGGTGTTTACGGATTTTGTTGCAGCTTTGGATGTCACAATACGAACTGGAAGGAGTTGTAAGGCACGCTACTTAAAAGGGAGAGGATATATGCTGACATTATGTAGTGGATATACGCCGAAAGGCCGTAGAAGCAGCATTATCGGTAACATCTGGCGCATATCAAACCAGTTTACTCTCTTATTTTACACACCGGGATCTTTTCCCTTCTCTTATGAAAGTATGGCCTCCTCTTCCGACTTTTGGAACGAAGCTGATGTTCCTAGTTTATTCAAGAATCAGATACCACTTCATTAGCATTTGAACCATTCACTCTCCTCGGACTTCTAGTTAATTATAACAAATTCGAATTTCAGAACCCTTACAGGTTACGTCTCGATGATTTTGTCAATGAAGGAACTATACAAAAGATAATACGTTCGGTGGGCCATACGTGTACGACATCGAGAGCTAGATATATTGCGATCCAGGATGATAGACCGGAAGGATGGTCAATTGGGAGCACTTTAAGTATGATAGGCCTAGGCAAAATTGCTCCTGGCTCAAAACCGACTACCCCAACCCTTGATCCAGATGCCGCAAAGGAGATGTTTTCAAAACTGTAGGTTAACGGGAGTCTTTGTTTCGAATTATACTTACCATTCTATAGGCCTGGCAGTGAAGCTGCCGTTCTATTAGCTACATACGATTTTGCGCATGCAAATAAACTATTCTGCTTCAACTTGGTATCGATACCCGTGGAAAAAGGAGTTGAACATCCTCTCAGTGCTTATCTATCATTCACCTCATACATATTGCAACACGCCCATCTATCCTCTCGAACAGGTTTCTATGCGCATACTAACCTCATCGTCCTCCGAATTTTAATAGAAGATCAAGTACTATGCAAAAAGATATGCAGTGAGGAGAGCAAGATGCCAGTCCGATTATGTCGGCAAAGACAACCACTCTTACCTTTAGTTCGTGCGGATAGGATATTTGCTGCTCATGTACTAGATGTTGCGATTGATGGTATAAATCATAATCTTAGAAAGAGATTAGATGTAGATCTCTACATTCTATGCGTCGGTATCATATTACGAATCATCTCCCATCTCTCACGATCTCGAACACGCCTTACATACCACTGGTCTGAATTGTTTCGATCCCTACTAGCACTGGTACGATTTCTTACCACTTACACTACGGACCTAAAGAACCTTTTAAACATCGAAACACTACTCGATGACGTGGTGAATCTGATTGCGTTATCCCTGTCCGCTGGCGAAGCATTCCTGCCCAGTCCTGCGGCATACGATGACTTGTTTTACAAATTGGTAGAAACTGGGGAGGTATTGGTGAAGTTCCGGGATAATTACCATCTTGGGAAACGACCGAAAAGTTCAATAGATACATTGATAAGTGTCAGCACACACTACAACCAGTTGCTCACCGATGGGTCAACGGGAAAGAAGAAACATCTTACGAGTGCACAAGTTGCGGGGGTAATAAAGCAAGGGTACGAAACGTTGAGTATTCAAGCTAAAGAAGGACTTGATGGATGGGAGAGGTATAGAGAAGCAGATGAGAAGACATTCTTGAAGAAGATGGCCAGGACAGCCGTGGCAGATGTCAAGGCTCTTGTGAGCGAGATCTAGATTTGTGCGAGGAGAGATGACACGGATTGTATATGTAAAAAAGAATCATCTTGTAACCTCACCGTTGCCATGTACATCTGATTGAAGATTTCTGACTAGCCAATCCGACCTGCTCTATTGATGCACATGCACATCACATGCACACGCACCATGCATAGCTGGTAAGTAATTCTCCATGAATCCATCCGTGGATCCTTCTAAACGCCCAGTGCCGTGGTGGATATTATGGAGAAGGTCAAATCAGGCAGGCCACATCCCCCATGGCAAAGCGCTAAATGATGATGAAGTTGAAAACCAATGAAATTGGATGCTGAGGTTTGAACATGGAAACGTGATGAATTGATTGGGTGAATTTACCCTTGGGCGTTTATTGTATCGGTACTCGTATTTATCGTATAATAAATAAATAAATAAATCTCATATTTGCGAAGACATGTTAATATCGACGTACACGCAGCTAGATCAAAGATTTGTTGGTTGTTGCTGGGTTTATACCGGTATATAACCTTACAGCGTACAGTATCTACCGGCAGATCCTTTTATGCATAGGTTACGTAATGTTTTAGTGTCTCAAGTCACGAGAGTTCTTTGAGGTTTTGATTTGCCTGCCCTGCCCTGCTCTGCCCTTGCTCTGCAAGTTCTCACCCACCCAACGACCCATCTGCCGATAACATGGAAGACCTTCCTTTACCTTTGCTGTGGTCCTTTATTCCTCTCATCATGCATATCATTTCCTTCAATTGGATTTCCTTCGAGCTTCAGTTTTAGGTTGCTGATTCGCCGGCTTCCAAGCAGTCGCAGGTTCATTCAATGAATGATGAATGACAGTAGGACAGTTGTGAAGTCACGACCATGAGAATTTATAATATTTGCTAATGGAAAAGGAACTTTCATCTCATCGGTCTCGGAGGTGGAACTCTCGTATTATGAAGTACCTTTCATACCATCTAAGTTTGCACCATTTTCTACGATGCTATCGATACTCCATAGATAACTTATCCTATTAGGTTATATACATGGCCAAACTCATGATTTTTTTCTCTCAGGGATATCCTTATCCAAACGTTGTTATTCAGAATACCAGTATCAGATTTCCAAGGCGAAGACCTGAACGCTCAACAGATACCAGTCCTTTCAAGGTATTACAAGAACCGGAACGAACACCTCACCAGAACTGTACCCGCCAGAGCTATTTTTGAAGTCATTAGTTATATTTTCTACTCGAAAATTTCAAAGATTGCGTCAGTTATGCATGGAATTTTCAATCGACTGGTCAGTAGATCTTTACAGAAGGGCGGCGCCTAATACACCTGAATCAACCCACTCATTTGCTATCGCGCCTGTACTCCCATACCAGGATTAACAATTACCAAGGACGAACCAGATATCAAACATCTCTTCTTTGACATTTCCAGCGCATCAACGAAAGACAATGCCATTAATATTGCTGTGAATCTGAAACAAAGTGTTATTCATCCAGTTTCTTTGTTTCAACCTCTCAGCTCTCAAAATAGTTTCTTTGGTTGATAGTCGTGGTCCTCGTGGTTTACAGGTCTTCTTTGTATATTTCTTGTATTAAGTGTATGTCCTCGCCAAAATTGTTCATTCTTCTCCTCCTTCCTCTCTTTTTCGTATACAGAAGTCATTCACTTTAAAATTTCTTTTTTCTGTTGTTATTACATCTCAACAAATACTATTAATCATTCGCTTCGGCTATTTTCGGACATCAACAATAGAAACAATAGAGCAAGTTACTCATTGTGACTCCCAATAGACTTATTAATTATTCACAATATTATTCTTCAATAACAACCTCACAATTTCATACTCAAGTCGACTTTAATACTCCTACAACATATTGGACCTTTCTTTTCAAAGGACTTTAGACTTCCTTTCTGGAACCTCGAACTCTCATTACTACTCGGGGACCAAATCAACTATCACCCACGCATAGACTGCATAGATAGACTACACTGCATCACTGCAGATCCAAAACAAAAAATTTTAATACCCTGGAGGTATATTTCACAAGATAGATCACGAAGATGGATGCTTTTAGAGGTTATTTAGCTGCCCAGAAGGGTCAACATACTCAAGCCGCCTCCAACAATTCTCCCTTCCATAGCGACCGCGAAATGCACCATTACGGAGTCCACCCCAACACAAACGCCGCACCTGCTGATGACTACTATACACCATACCTTGGCCTGAGAGCACGTTTATCACAAACCTGGATCAATAGATGGACGGTTCTTTTACTACTTATCATCGTTCGACTTCTCATATCCTTGTCCACTATCAATGGAGACATAGCCTCTGCAAAAACTGAAGCATTGTCAGCATGTACCAGTGTTGAGAATGTTGGAAGTGCTATGGCTTCTATGCCTCATTATCTGTCTCAGGGTGTTAACAGTATGGCCGCTGCTGGTATTACAAAAGCTGTTAATGGATTGATGGAGATGCTTTACTTGACTCTTACTGGAGTCGAGGAAATCGTTCTCTTCGTCATTCACATGATGACCTCAACGTACATGTGTCTCATCACGTTGGCCATCACTGGCAGTCTCCAAGTTGCCATTCAAATGATTGAAGATGTGGGTGCCTTCATGAACAAGTCAATTGATGCCATCACCGGCGACTTGTCATCTGGACTTAAATCATTCGAAGATGACCTCAACGGTTTCTTGTCCAAGATCAACATCGGTGGTATCTTTGGAAGCAGTACCTCGCCACCAAAAATTGATTTGAGCAGTGAGATCGACAAACTTAACTCTATTCAGATTGATCCCTCAACCATGGACGCCGATCTTGAGAAACTCAATGCGTCCCTTCCAACCTTTGATCAAGTGCAAAACTTCACCGACAGCATCATCAAGCTCCCATTCGAAGAAGTGAAGAAACTTGTCAACGAATCAATGGTTGGTTACAAGTTTGACGATAGCGTTTTCCCGGTTCCTCAAAAGAAATCGCTAACATTTTGTTCCGACAACACCGCTATTCAAGACTTCTTCGTCGGTCTCGTCAAAACACTTAACATTGCCAAGAAAGTTATGCTCATTGTCCTCATCATTGCCGCCATTCTTGCTTGTATTCCCATGGCTTATCGTGAGATCTGGGGTTGGAGAAGCATGCAGAGACGAGCTGCTTTGATCAAAGCCCACAACTACACTAATGAGTTGGATATTCTTTATCAAGCTCATCGTCCCTACACTTCACAATTCGGTCTGAAGCTGTCAAGAAGATTCAAAGGTCATAAGAATCAAATACTCGCAAGATGGTTCATCGCGTATGCTACGTCTATCCCAGCACTTTTTGTCCTAACCCTCGGTATGGCTGGTCTTTTCACCTGTCTTTGCCAATTTATCATTCTTCGTACCATTGAGAAAGAAATTCCCGTGCTAGCAGCTGAAGTTGGAGATTTTGCTGAACATGTTGTCCAAGCTTTGAATAATGCATCAGAGGCTTGGGCCTTGGGAGCAAACACTGTCATCAATAACACAAACACGGAAATCAACCAAAACGTTTTTGGATGGGTCAACACAACAACAGGTGCTATCAACGAGACATTGAATGTCTTTACGGACGAGATGACCAAAGCTCTCAACGTTACATTCGGTGGAACCATTCTTTATAAACCCATCATGGGCGTTTTCGAATGTTTGGTCGGACTTAAAGTCGCTGGTATCGAAAAGGGACTTACATGGGTTAGCGATCATGCTCATGTAGAGTTTCCTGAATTCCAACCCGACGTCTTCTCACTTGGTGCCGCTGCTTCTCTTACAAATTCCACGGCAGATGACAACTTTCTCGCTAATCCTGCTACTTCCACCACAGACGAAATTACCGACGCAGTTGTGAAAGTGGGCAAGAAATTAGAAGCTGTCATTAAACAAGAAGCTCTTATTTCTACTTCACTCGTCATCGTTTACTTCGTGATTGTTCTCATTGGTCTTATACGCGTGGTAATTGGCATGTGCGGAAGAGATAAATCCCGAGCAGAAGGCGGTTCGGGACCTAGAGCACTCTATCTTAATGGATTTCTTCATCAACCTCTACCTGTGATCCGAGAGGAAAAGATCGGTTCAAATGTAAATGATAGTTGGCATCAAGAACACATGCGAGCGGGTGGAGACACGGGAATACAAATGCCTTTTGGAAGCGATGGAGCTGCGGATGATCTTCCATATGATGGTGCACCGGCTCCAAAATACGAAGCATCTATTGCGCCTGTCACAACTGAAATTGGATCAGAGAGGTTAGGGGTAGTTCCCGGCGGAAGAGCAAATACTAATAGAGGACCATGGGTTAGAGACGAGAAACGGGGACAGGGATGGGAAGCTGATGATGCGCAGATGAGAGCGACTAGCTCTTATGGATTCTTAGAAAATGGCGATGAAAAATCTTCGGGTTGGGGTTTACCACCGAGGAGGGTTTAAGAGCTGGGTCTCTTGGACGGATGGGAGATATGGAGTGGGAATGGATGGAATGAATAGACGACGTTATGAGGGACATAATTATTACATGTATTGCTACAAGCATGGAAGCATTATAAATGCATATTAGATAGATTGTGGTAACGCGTGGGAAACAAATAGACCGCAGTGAAAGGAAAGCAATCGGTGGAAAGAAGAATTTGTTTAGAGATTTGTATAAATATATAGTTATTCGAAGTTTTCCTTGAACAATTCAATCGCTAAATAGATTATAACGTGATGAAGGATAAATCGCTGAATGAATATATGAATCATATCATATCATATCATACCATACCATACTTTCCTTACCTATCTATAGTGGTGACTCTTTGACGAAATATTCATCAAGCCAAAATATCACAAATTTTATAATATGAGTTGTATAAATTTATTAGTAGTAGTCTTACAATAATTATTACACTTTCCGCCTTCCTTCCCCCTATTACCATCCATAAACCCATCATTACAAGACTCGAATATCTAAACCACGAAGCCAATACTCTAGTCATCAATTAAAACATATATTTATCTAGAAACAGAGTATTAAATTAATGACTTTCCTATATCCCCAATACACTATAAAATATTAAGCTCCTCCCTCACCTCCCTCAATGTGCATACAAGTCATATGTACAGTAACCACAATACAACAAAATTCAATGTATTCAGATGTAGATATAAATGAAGACAAATGTAAACTCTACTACAAAATAAATTTCAATACATCATCATGTATAAATTAATTCTAAAACACAATCAAACCCCCCCTCTCTCTTATATCTCCAAACACTACCCCCCTCCCCCACCCACCCAAATCTCTCGCACCACGAGCCCAAGAACTAAAATCCTAACCGTGATAGTATAATTAGTTATATACACCACCAATCCTATATATATAGCCATAATTAATGCATAATAGACAACCACTCCATTATCCCCCATCAATTTATGTATTTCATCATCGCTAGTACACGACACGACACGACACTACTACTCTTCCCTTTCCCTATGTAGAGAAATGATATAAAGTTAAATGAAATAAGGACGAGAAGAATTGTAGAGATACGGTTAAGATATAGACAGAAGATGTGGATCATTACTTGCTCTCTTGTCACTATTATAAGATTAACAAGTCAATGAAAAGAGATGAGCTGTGCTTTCTGTTATGCTCAAAGGGATGCTGAAATTAAATCAAAGAAATCGACACGGGAAAGATTTCCATCCACGATATGTTTCACATCTCACATTTTGCATCTCATATAGAGTATAATGGGTAAACATGGGTATGTATAGCTTGGATTTGATCTGATTTAATCTCATAAGACTTCACGGCTCCAATCCTATACTGCCGTATGTTCCCATCCTTCCCTTGGTATACTAAAAAAAGCCTCGCTACCAAATGCCTTTCATTGCCTCATTTCGCAGGAATACTGTAGTACTAGCACCGTAGAGTATCTCCTTAACTTGCGCGTGGTATCTTATCTTGCTCCAAATCCCCCATATGCTACCTAGACAGTAAGCCAGCCATTTCCACGTGCGTGGTACTACCTTTGGAATTAATCCCGTCAAACCAAACGCCAAACTCCATGACACTTCCTGTGCCCACCATTTTTTCCACCACCCAAAACCTGTGAGATTTTGTTCCAAAGTTTCAATCGGCCACCACTAGATGGAATCTATAGTAATCGTTGACACGTCTCTTCATTTTCATCTCCCTTTTGCAGTGTCAATCTTCTGCCGCAGAGATTCATTCCCCTGCATCAACTCCTCCAACCAATCCGCCGTCATCACCAAAATTGCACTCTTGCTGAAGCCACCACCTCTTAGTGCTGGTACCAACTCTCCTAAATCTTCAAATCCTTCTCGAATCAAGGTTCTGCGTT
The DNA here is from genome assembly GCA_025389075.1 of Sclerotinia minor. NCBI lineage: Eukaryota > Fungi > Ascomycota > Leotiomycetes > Helotiales > Sclerotiniaceae > Sclerotinia > Sclerotinia minor. Next base: position 42,006 of record QRFH01000015.1, on the reverse strand, counting down.
TTTGTTCACTCTTGATATGATTTTCTCGCTTTTGATCTTCCGTCAGGTTCTCCCTCGTAGGTTTTGCAGAGGCCGAGGTAGATTTCCGCCGTTTATGACCTGCCTCGGATGGTCCGGGTGAGCTTCCACTACCTTTCACGATGGACTTCCTCTTTTTTCTCCCGTCGACTTTAGGTTGCGATTCATCCTCATCTTCTCCTCCGTCTTCCGTAAGATTGAATTTACTTTTCCGCCGTTTCTTTGGTGGTTCCGCATCTTCTTCCTTGATAATCCCCGAACTTTGGCGACGTCGTGTGGGTAAGTTTCTTTGCATGGCCGGACTACTTGGTCTCGTATTCTCGGCACTGCTCTCCGCCCCCAAGGCTGCCCCAAGAAATTCATCCAGCGCCTGTAATCTTTTGCTTTCCACCTCCTCAATCTTGGGCGTATTCGATGGTGGAATAAATCCTTGTGGGGATCCAAATCCTGCATCAGAGCCCCATCTTATATCAACCTTTTGAGGAACAGGTTTAGGTCTTCGCATCAAATCCGGACCGGCATGATTGGGACCAAACATCATTTCTGTAAAGAGCGTGTCGCGCATAAAACCATCGCGTGGTCTGTCGAGTCCTGATACTGGGGTAGGATAATGTGACATGGATTGTGGTCTGATATGATGATGTGACGAGTGCGATTGTAAGCCGTGATTTCCAAATAATGTTTCACTATGCAGACTATGCAGACTATGCGATCGCGCATTTGAACCATTTTGTAAGACGGTAGCGGCTGCCAAAACATCGGCAGATGTTGTTGCAGGAGTTAAAGGAGGTTGAGATAGTGGGGGATGCATTCCGATATTCCTGTCATCAAAATTTGTGGACATTTCATTCAAAAGTTGAGGAGGTTGATCAAACGTCACCCTCGTTCCCATAAATGTTGGAGGAAGTTCCTCCCAGCTTCCACCAAGTTCCCCTCCATCATGTGCATTGGGAAAGAAGTCGTAATTAAAATGATCGGAGCTTACACCATCGAAGAAGCTGTCGAGGAGATTGGATTCGCTATCGTCGAGTAATGGAGGACCGGGTGCTGGAGCCGTGGGTGACGGGAAAGGGAATATGGAATTGGAATCAAAGGCATCTGACGCATCATATATTATTAGTACCAGGATTTTGTACTCACTCTCAGCGTTCAGTAGATGGAAAGGTACTTACAGCCAAACGGCATATCGAGGTCGGGTGGCTTCGACGAAGCCATATTTGGACGTTGAAGCGCAAGCATGAGTGCCAAAAAGAAGATTGATTTGAACAGGGAAGATGCGTGACAGGACCTTGGAAAGATTTGTTTCTTTTTTCTTTTTTCTTTTTTTTTTTCTTAGGAGAGTAATGAGGATTGAGTAGGTATTTTCGTATGTACAAGATGATAGAATTTGCGATTCGGCGTTATTAGATAGCTGTGTAATGAATAGTTGTGTGACTGGTGATAATTTATGATCATCATTGATATTCTCGTTGGTTTCTAATAGGTTAAAGAGAAAGATGATGATTCCTTCATGATCCTTTTTGAAAGGAATGGGAAATATATGAGTAACATTTAATATCCAAATGTAAGGTACCTAAGATTGAAACTTTTTTGGAAGTAAAATAATTACATGAAATATTTAGGAAATTGAATTTATTCCAGAACTGGTCTTAAAGTTTTGAATGTACCGGTAGTGTATTCCGATTGAGGTGGTGATGAAGGAGGGATAGGGAAGGTCGGTCCTGCACTAATAATAATCTTTAGTTGATTGATGGATGGATGGATGGATGGATGATGGGTCCTTTTTGTGGTGGGGGAGGACCAATGAATTTATGATGACAGTCAAGTAATAAACTAGAGAGATAATCAGTCTTACTAGGTACCTAGTTAGATGAAGGGAGGTCCTCTTCCTTTCAAAGATTCAAGGGTTCCTTTAGGAAGAAAGTGGGAAGGGAAGTGGGAAGTGGGAAGGGATGAGGAGAGGGGAGGGGAGGAGGGGAGGGGAAGGGGAAGGGGAGAGGGAATGTCCCGTTGATCTACAAGATGGTCTCGATCTACTTTGTGGGAACTAAAAAGGGACAATGATAATAACAATAAAAGAATTACTTACAGAGTACAGTACTCACATATAATTATAGGGTTTCCAAAAATAATAAGAACGAGGACGAAGAATGACATCTGTATCATTGAATGAAGAATGAAGTCAGAGAATTAGGACGAGAAGGCCATGTAAATCATAAAATCTGGATGTAAATAAATGAATTGGTAATAAAAAATCAACTATAAAACCATAAAACTAGGATAAAAGCTCCAGTCTTCAGTCTTCGGAGTATTCAGGAGTACAAACTATCTAACAAGTAGAGTTTGATACAAACCGTTTATTAGGTATATACACTCACTGGTATGTACACTCACTTGATTCGGGAGAAGGTTCATGGAACAATCACATGTCAAATTTTTTTTAATTTTTTTTTTTTCTTTCTTCTCTCTCTCCCTCTCTTGTGCCGCCGCCCGGTCTTTTTTCTTCATTACTGCCGTGGGGCCGTTTTATCTATCCAAGTAGGTAAGCTTACGTCGTAAGGCTCTCTCTCTCTCTCAATTGCTGCCCCGCCAAAATTAAAATGAATCCTTGTTGATATGTACCATACTGTGAGGGGAATGAACATATGAAATGAAGAGTGAAATGAAGAGTAATAAGAGTGAGAGTAAGAGTGAGACCAAGTACCTAGATCACGTTAACAACTAGGGAAATTAAGAATTATCTTAAAAGGTATATATTGTCTATTATTAGGTATTACTGTATTACCATTATAAAAGACCAGTAACTGCAGATTTGAGCATCTATACTATATTATACACGCTTCTCCGATAAACTCCTCATCATACACCCATCCACCTGCACTAATCACACCTATCATTCATTCAACATTACGACGCCTGGTACGCGTATGTATGTACAGTATCATACTATCGTTGTAGCATTGGACCATTGGACCATTGTATCATTGTACCTGCATCAACGACCCCTCCTTTGTCTTTCACCATCTTTTGCTAATACTCTCAAGTCTTACAACGGACACGGCTTCTGTTTTGCGAATTGATCATCATTAACCTTACCTGCAGGGTTCAAATCCTGAACCTCACTTACTTGAATCGCTTCACAAATCACACCACGGTGCCCACCGAGTCACTCCTCATACTGTACATCTCAACAAACTGATTCTATCCAGTAGTCGTTAGATTAACCTACCTAGTTTCGGCATTTTCCCAGTTCTATACCTACTCACCTCCTCCTTCTTTCCAGTCAAATATCAATGTGGCGTCCTCCATCCTAGGTTATGAATTCGGTACCAAATCAAAAAGAGCAGAGTCAACAAATGCATCAAAAATTACTTTCTTTCAATCCTGTCTGTGGTGGAACAACCAAGAAATCTCAACATCTTACAACCATTTCCGCCATTGATTGATTGATTGATTGAATTAACGTCTACACTGAGTCTAAGACTATCTAAGACGGCTAGGAGCTTTGCGAGCTTCTAACTAATAAGAAATGAGGGAAAGCTAGCCTAATTCGGCCGTAGCTAATACAGGTTGGGGAGATTGAGAGCCTCAATCTTCTGATGTTTGAATGGGGGAAGTGAAAACTAATACTAGGGGACCGAGCCCGCACATTTCCGCCATTTTTTAACGTGTCAAAGAGTCATTACAGTATTCAATCTGCACTGCAACAATAAAACTACTCTAGACTTGTCTATCTCTACGGCTTTATCCGATTCCCGCAGTTCTTTCCTGAATTTCTCTAATTCCTTTTTGTTTTTTTTTTTGTTTTTTAGGCACCGAGGTAAATAATACCAAAAATACCCACGGCACGGGGATTTTACCTTCTCCATCTTCCTCCGCATTTTCATCAATCCTCATTCCGGGGGAGAGTACCTAAAAAGGATACTTCTCTCCCACAATAAGGAATAATTGAGCCACCACCAGAAACTCAAATTTCACAGGTAAGATCTCATGATACCCTTCCAACATTCATTCGTTCATTGTTACCGGCTTGGCCCCATTATGCATTCGAGGACATTGCAGTCAAAATCATACATACCTACCTACATTACCATGCTGGTAAATACCTCTTTTTGACAAGGCCTTCGCAGGGCTAAACCATTTTGTCATTTGATTTTTGTCATCCGATGATATAATCTATTTGTTGACGACAACTAGTGTGTCTGCTTCATGGGGATGCTAATGCTGATCTTGGACAGTTCAGTTGGTTGCACAGGCAGGTAGAATCCTTGGTGCCCAAAGACTACCTGATGCACAATGCAAAATCTACCACTGAGGAAAACTTCTCTAAATCAAACTTTTGATAAAGCGATTCCAGTAATATTACGACCATTATTTCGCGCTTATATCTTGGGTTATGCATCAAGCGCAGGACCAAGATTATTAACTCTTTTCTTAATCCACTTGAGTCGACACCGAAAAAATATTGATCCAAGGCCCGTAGGGGAAGAGTACTTTTGGAGCTCATTAGTTCAAATTCTGAAAGGCGGCTTAGAAATACAGAGGTTTCCAACCTTTTGCGCTACCCTGGTTGGTGGGAGTACTTTACTACAAGCACGTGAGCTCCGTATGGGAGGGCGAGCATGTTGCTGACTCGATCCCTAGATTCCTTTCCGAGCGGTATTTGAGAAATTATTGGGAAATCTGCCCATAAACACACAGCTGAGGTACGTTGTTCCTTATCTACGTAAAATAAGCCACACCGGCAAACGAAACCAGAAAGGGTCTGGATGTCTGTATCATGATGCAGCTTCTGCGCCCTCTACCTGCATCTTTTAGCCACGCACATCATAGTGTCATTTTTAAAGTCCTCATCCTAACAGACCTTTTGCCAGGCTCACTCGTTACCTATCAACATTCATTTCAGCTTACTTCAGTCTACAGCTCCTCCAATCACGTCCAAGTAAAACTTTCACTGAAGATCTTCCCCACGAAACGAAGAATGGCGTGGAGCTTCGATCCACGAGGTTCGCGGGAAGAACTCTGGACTTGACTCTTTTTGCTTTCACTCGAGCTCTTGATTGTATAGTTGGAGAATTATGGGCTCAACGCAAGAGCCGACGACAAGCCTCTGGGAAGTGGTCGAGAGTAAGTTTTTTGCTCACTCGCCAACAGCGCATGAATACAGTGCAAGGCTAAATAACCCAATAGCTAGATGGGATGACATCATCCATCAGTGACCCGACCCTGTTCGCAAGTTCCTGCGCTCTAATCATGTGGGCATTCATTTACACGCCCGCCCGACTTCCTCTCGCCTACAACAAATGGATCAAATCCGCGGCTCAAGTGGATTCTCGTTTACTTAAAGCTCTTCGCTATTGTCGCTATGGTGAACTAAAATATGGCGTTGAAACGGGTCAAGCACACCTTCTAGGAGATATGTGCAAAGATTATGGTCTACCAGAAGAGTACGGAGACCCAACAAAATCTATTCCATTTCCTTGTGAATTAGTCCACATGGGTGCGGGCCGGAATTGCGAACTTCATGCGGTGTCAAGATTTTATAAATCATTCATCTGGTCTGCTTCAATGTATTTGCCACTGAACTTGGCACTTCTCCTCCGCAATCCAAAAAATCCTACCAAAGCCTTTGCCCATGCCCTTAAATCATCAGCTCGTTCTTCGGCTTTCCTTTCTGCATTCATAACCCTCTTCTACTACGGAATCTGTCTCACTCGTACGAGATTCGGACCGCGTGTATTCGGTACCTGTCCGCACGCCTGTCAAGCCATCGACTCGGGTTATTGTATAGGGGCTGGGTGCTGGATGTGTGGATGGAGTGTACTTATAGAAAGTGCAAAGAGGAGGGAAGAAATGGGGTTATTTGTTGCCCCGAGAGCGCTGGCGACCTTGCTGCCGAGGCGATATAGATGGGAGGATCAATGGATTGAGAAGGCCGTTTTCGCCTGGGGAACGGCAGTCGTTTTTACTTGTGTGGGGGAGAACAAAGATCGGATTAGGGGCGTGCTGGGGAAGGTGCTAAGTGAGGTTTTGAATGCTGGCGGCGGGTTCTAGGGGGGTGGGCTTGAATGGATGTACCAATAAGCGCCTAGAACATAGCTCGGGATATGATTCTGTCAATGAGGTTTTATCTCCTTCAAAGGGTAACCTTACATGCTGATGACGAGGGATTGAATATTGTACAACAACACTGCGAGATTACATTGAAATTTTTCAATTCCACGGTATAATTTTATTTGTTTGGTATTTGTGCTTCGGTCGACTGCCATCGGCTCTTCAATGACTTGAAAGTTAAAGTCATCGAAGGTCAGGTGCGATAACCTCGAGAAATTTATTTTTGCATAGTTGCAACAATTATATTCCAACAAGTGCTGAAACTTGGTCATTGTATTTCAGGATGTTCTGAAGACTGAGGCTCTCCAGAACTAGTAACATCAACGCATTGATAGGCAAATCCAGGACACGGAATGAGTTACATCGATGGAAGACTTATTTGGGCGTCGTAAGTTTGATGGTGCAGCCATACAAGTGAAGGCATGGACAACAAGACTGATGAAATTCAAAGTCTTTCATGGCATGCGTCATGAACAATTTATGAGGCTGAATATCTATCAGTACCTAAGAAATGCAGGCTATTTCTGTTTTACTCTGCAAACGATAAAGTGAAGGATGATATTTCACTGATCTGTGCCGGAAATCCATGAACAATAACTCAACGTTAGTTTAAGCTTTGAATCGTGTTGAGCATCAAAGAATTGGTCTTTAAACAGTTCTTGAACAACAGATTGATTGAGCATCACAATAATTATTGTTCACGCAATAAAAATAACACAGAAACAATATCCTCAAAATTGTATTTATATTCAAATTGTATTCTATACTTCAAAATATTCTCTCACTATCATCTTTACATCTTACAGAATATTTAAACACACACAAAAACTTTAAAACATTTAGATCATCCACACCTTCCAACAAACTTAAACCACCACACAACTAAAAATGGCGGACCAAGCTCCGGATTACGTGCCACCACACTTAGTCTGTGTCCTCTGCTCGTACGAAAGGGTCAGATGTTGCGCCTGCGGAGATATCAATTCTCAATTCCTCACCGCAATCTGTCCAACTTGCTTGCATAATTGTACAAAGCCTAGGTTCAACCAAGCACCGGTCCGGTGGATTGAGTATTGCGATGAATGCAAGGCTGGCATGCAGACCACCTAGGGTAGGTCAGGCAATCGGTTCTCCATCCTTTCCTTTCCTTCTCCGTTTGCTCAATTCCAGATCAATCGGTAAAGTGTACCTTATCCTTTCCTTTCCTTCTCTTGTTTGCTACACACGTTCCTTATGCAAATCATTGGAAGTAGGTTCAAAATGCCCAGGAGGCAAACTCTAGAACTCAAAAAATAGTAAGAATATGTTTTTTTCCTTTATATCTACTTAGACTTTATGAATGTGACTTCAATGACTTTGATAATATATGCCTTGATTGTATTCTTTGTTTTCGAGATGAAAGCTCTATTTGATGACAAAGAAACACTTATAAAGGATCAGTGAAATCTCTTATTATTCCAATGTTGTATTATTATTATAAGACTACATACCAAGTAGAAGAATACTTCTTTGAATATTTCGTAACTTCTCCTCGTTTTAATAAAAATTGAAGTCGAAATACTTATATGAAAGACATGCATACAGGAAATACATATTTTTGTTAATTTTTCAATGTTTAATATTTGTGAAGAAATGCCAAGATTTCTCAATATAATCACAACAAAGCTTCACGCTTGATATATTTCTTCTATGGATACTCGTGCGGCCAGAAAGTATAGAACTCCTTTCTAAACAGGCCCGAATCTGCCGGGGAAAACTTTATTTTGACAATGAAATCCATTAGTTTTCCTGATCTCATTTTATTTTAAAGGATTTTCAGAAAATACTATGGAAATATGAGTAGAATGCTCGCTTATATTTATATTTACATAATCTAATTTACGAGCTTGTTGTTTTGAGTATAGATATATGAGGTCTATATCCCTTTTAACCAAAAATGGTCCTGTTTAGGAGGGGGCTCTGTACTTTCTGGCCGCACAAGTACCTCTCACCCCTTACCATATACATCCCGTTATTTATAAGACACATGTTCGTCTACGGCTAATTTGCAGCCTGATAGTCTGCGCAGCGGCGCCCCACGATGTGGAATATTCCGTGGATAATCCGTTTACGGGACGGATTATTGAAAATCTCAATAAATAACCTATAACGTGGTTTATCAGCGAGTCGCCACTATCAGCGAGTCGCCACTTTTTCAATATCTTTTATCATTCAATTTCAAGACGCGATATTTCAACGAATTATTATGGAAATACAATCAAAAGAGGCCAGAATAATCTTAGCTATTGAAGCTATTCAAAAATCAAAAAATCTTACAGTTGGAAAGGCTGCGAAAATCTACAAAGTCCCTCGAACTACATTACGAGATAGAATGGGCGGTCGAATTCACAGAATGGAAACTCGAGCAAATAATCTTAATTTGACTGAAAAAGAAGAAGAGGTGCTTATTCAGTATATTATCGATATGGATGAAAGAGGATTTGCACCTAAATTAAGTGGTGTAGAAGATATGGCGAATTATATTCTCGAATCAAGAGGTGCGAAGAGAGTTGGAAAGCTCTGGGCTCATCGATTCGTAAAGCGTACAAAATTAAAGACGCGTTTAAGTCGTGTTTATGACTTTCAAAGAGCTCTCTGCGAAGATCCCAAGCTTATTGAAGAGTGGTTTGGATTGGTATCAAATATGCGGGCGAAATATGGTATTCAAGATTGCGATTTCTACAACTTCGACGAAACCGGCTTTATGATGGGTATAATATGCCCTGGAATGGTTGTAACTAGTGCTGAACGAAATGGCAGAAGCAAGGCAATACAACCAGGCAATCGAGAATGGGCTACGGCAATTATATGTGGCAATGGAGAGGGTGAAACTATACCTCCATTTTTGGTAGTTCAAGGACAAGTTCATCTTTCCAATTGGTATACCGAAACCGATTTTCCTGCGGATTGGGCCATTAAACCTACTTCCAATGGATGGACGAATAATGAGACAGGGTTAGAATGGTTAAAGCATTTCGATAAACATACTATTCGTCAAAGGAAGGGCAAATATCGAATGCTAGTATTGGATGGGCACGAAAGCCACGAATCAATACCTTTTCAATTATATTGCAAATCAAATGATATTATATGCCTCAAATTACCACCACATTCAAGTCATTTAACTCAACCACTTGATGTTGGATGTTTTGGTGTACTTAAACGTTCATATAGTTCTCAAATTGAGGAGTTTATCAAGGCACATATCAATCATATCACTAAAGTTGAATTCTTTATAGCTTTCAAAGCTGCATATCAACAATCAATCACCTCTCAGAATATGAAAGCTGGCTTTCGAGGAACAGGTCTAATACCATTTGACCCTCAAGCTATACTCTCAAAATTAGATATTCGAATTCATACGCCTACTCCCCCCCTTTCGATTTAAACCTTTGGATCTCTCAAACTCCTCACAATCCAACTGAAGCTCTTTCTCAATCAACTTTAGTGAAATCTCGAATGGCTCGTCATCAATCAAGCTCCCCTACACCTATATTCGAAACTGTACTAGCTTTAGCTAAAGGTACAGAGAGATTGGCACATGAAAATACACTTTTAAGTGCAGAAAACCGTACACTTCGGAAGGCAAATGAGGCATTAAGCAAACGTCGACGCGCGAAAAAGACTCAATTACGTCAAGGAGGAGTACTTACTGGACAAGAAGCTGCAGATATATTATCTCAACAAGAGGTTGATATTCAGATTCAACGCGACGAGCGTCAAAATGGGGGGAAATTCTAATGGGGAATCATCTACTAGTCGATGCTGTAGTAAGTGTGGAAAGACTGGTCATAATTCAAGAACTTGTCAAAATAGTATAATAGATCCTAGATTATTAGATTCTTAATAGTTTTAATTGATTGATTTAATGATTGTTGAATGATATGAGTTAGAAAGTGCAAATTGAGGTAAAGTGGTGCACTCGGTGATATGGTGCACTCGGTGTTAAACCACGTTATATAGAGCACAGATCACTGTTACGCGGGGATGTGCGGCAAGAATTTTAAGGAGGTAAACCTCCAATTATATAAAATAGAATTATCAAAGAGATATCATTGGAGTGAGTTTTTGAATAAATATTCCATTTACATCGGAGCGTCCGTCTGCTCAAGAGACGGCTGCTCAAACGGATGCTGAAACAAGGATGGCCCGCCTCACTTCTCAGGATGATAGACTCGTTTCTCACAGGAAGACGAGTCAGGATCAGGCTGGAAGGGGTCATAACGAAGGAGTATCCGGTAGCCTGTGGGACTCCTCAGGGCTCTCCACTATCCCCAATTTTGTACATGCTGTACCTGGCTGAGCTTCTCAACCGAGATAAAGACACACAGTTCGGGTATGCAGATGACATCAGTATTTTTCACTGTTCAAAGGACTTTTCTACCAATGCGAAGGTCCTACAACGACGCGTCCGGAAAATCATCAAGTGGGGTGAAGATAACAAAATCTCATTCGCGCCCGAAAAGTTTGAGCTACTCCACATAACTCGGAGGCACACAACCGACAACCCGCCGTTGGTAGTCAACCGGGATTTGGTAATCACCCCTGTCCCAATTGCAACCACTGCGAAAACGACACCAACACTGCGATGACTAGGGGTGTACTTTGACAGACGACTGTCCTTCTTACAACATGTCAAAGAGCGAACGACCAAAGCTATGAAGGTGTCTGCTCACATCAGGTCGATTGCAAGAACGGTTCATGGGCCGCCAGCGTCATATCTAAGGAAAGCAGTGATCACTTGCGTGCTTCCGGTAGCGCTCTATGGAACCGAGGTTTGGTACGCAGGCATGACCAAGCCCGGTTTAGGTCAACACGGGCCTGATCGCTCCATGGGCATGAAAGCACATTTGAAGCTGATAGACAAGGTCATCAACACTGCCGCACGAGGCACGATACCAGTATACAAGACCACGCCGATAGTCGCGTTGATCAAGGAAGCAGGTCTCCCCTCAGGGTGGGTGGCGTTGGAGAAGGCCAAGCTCAGGTTCGCCCTCCGGCTCCAGACAGTCGACTTTAGAAACCCTTTGGTAAGGCGACTTGAACCCATCATCAGGAGAGCGGGGAAGAGGGCAGGCACTCCGAAAAGCCCTAAAACTAGACTACAGCGACTTGGACGCCTAGTCCCTGAGACGGAGAGGCCCCAACTGCTCAGGCCACATTTCTCGCATGAATGTCGGACCAACCCTACGAAAGGATTTTCCAAAGAGGAGGCCGCGCTGGCGTTCAAAGAATGGTGGCCGCAGTTACCGTCCGAAGATTACACGATCTTCTCGGACGGATCAGAACGATGGGTCGATAGCCAGCACCATGTTGGGTACGGCTACGCGATATACCATGGCAGGCAGAGAGTAGCAGCTGGGAAAGGTCAGATCCACGAGACCTCACATGTGTTCGACGCGGAAGCGATCGGAGTGTGGCGTGGGCTCGAGCACCTGCTCAACGTGACCACGGACCAGCCCTCTGGCAAGATATGGCTCTGCATCGATAGCACCTCCGTCATATGGTGCATGAGAGGTAATGCCCCGACCACGTCACAGTGGGCCTTCCGCAAGTGCCACAGAGCGATGGCAAAATACGACATAGAAGCTAAATGGTCACCTGGAAACATGGGGATCGAAGGCAACGAAGAGGCAGACCGCCTGGCGAATGATGGAGCAGTGGGCATGATGGATCGAGGCCTAGCTAACACCCCTACGGTAAGTGGGGTGCGCTCATTCTACAGAGAACTCTGTACTCAGGCGGAGGACTGCTGGTGGGGGGAAGCTAGGACTACGCTATCTAGCACCTACTCAGCATGGCATCCTTCATACAGCACAAGAGAGCCCAGGGAATTGTCACTGCCAAGGGGCGTGCTGCATCGACTGTTAGCAATGCGAACGGGGCACGGCGACTTCGCAGACTACCACCGCCGGTTCAAGCACGGGGACAACCAGCTGAGATGCACCTGTGGGCAAGAGAAAGAACCCTTCCACTTTTTCAAATGCCCCATCAACAATGAGACACGTGGTCAGTGGCCAACTGCACCACGAAGCGCCATCACCACCACCTGGCAGACGATCATGTATATCCACAAGCTTCTACGTGCTCCAGACACGTTCGCAGAGCTCTTGCGGGTCTCAAAGTTCTATACCCAAGTATGCCCGCTGTACTGACCCTGTGCCACCCCTCAAAATCCCTCTCTTCCCCTCGCTCAAAAGCAGAGCACAACACGCCACAGTCCACTTGACTTCTCCAACTGGGCTATCCGACAACTTAGCTCTCCCCCTCTCTACATTTCACTAAAAACACACACTGGTGTGCAAACACTGACGCCTAGCTAACCAAATGGCGCCCCCCTCACTCCCCACCCTCTAGCTACAGAATGGGAATGTATAAAGATAGGCCTTGCGAGCCCTTCCACACGCACTTATAAAATAACAGTCACACACACTCGCCACAACTGAGTGGACAGGGCGTTCACGCAAAGCGACGAACAGTCCCCTTCTCAGGTGCTAAATTGTTAATTAAGGAGGTCAACAGCTGTCTGTAGTTAATCCCCTTAGCTTAGCACGTCTAAATACCCCTCGGGAGGTCAGAGTAGACGTTAATCACAATAATAATAATAATAATAATAATAATCGGAGCGTCCGTTTACCAATTTGCCATTTTCCAACCCGGCGCGGAACGGATAGGCCCCTGGAGGGCACCCTTCTGCTCGGGGCGGGCGTGCTCTTCCGCCCCGACCCCTCCCGGGCCCCTTCGGCCCCTCCCTATCGACCCAGAGATGGGCACCCCTAGTCACCACAGAAATATTATATTGCCGACGTGACCGTAACATAAACCTACTTCAAGAGCCTAGAGTACTTCTATGTGATCTAGACGGCTACCCTCATAACAACAAGATAGTGATATATCTTCATCATTTAAATTTTTACTTTCTTTTCGTCTTTAGACTGTGTCTTTACATAGTTTAGGTCTAGAACCTATAATGAACAGGCATTTCAGCCCTTACATAAGAATACGGTATGCATTCCTTTCAATAAGACGTATAGTAGGCAACTATTAGTGGAGTATCAGAATTCTTTGTTATTATTTCTAATTATGGCTTCATTCTCTTTTCGATCCGGTTTCTATGAGATCATAATATTAAGTTTGAGGACATCCCTTTAGTGTAGCGATAGGTGGATTACATATGATTATATAATTTGAAATCAGTACCTGGTGCAACTATACTAACCTGTTATATCAAGCCTTTATGTATACGTTGGTAGCTAATCAGATCTACAGAATAAATGAAATGGATCAGATTTTAAAAGCGCTTTCAGATGAGTAGTCACAACGTCTATCTCAGAAAGAATCTGTTATACTGTTGCTGACGAGTAACCTACACATGATTATATCATCATTAGAAATCACCTATCGGCTAATCGAGTGGGAGTTGAGTATCCACATTCATGTTTGATACGTCTGTGCACATTTCAACATTCCTCAACGTCGGTACCAACGAGCTGTATCGCTTTACACTTGCGGCCCTTTTCTTCTTGGCTAGAAGAATTTTCCTAGTCTTCATTTGACATCATTCCAAGGATGAAATCGTCCGGATCTTCCCGTCGGTCTTTAAGTGGCGACCGACCTATCCGGCACTTAATCGGTAGAGACAAATTGGGGAGCACAGACAGGCAGATCCTTGTGTCAAGGTTCTTTCGGCAGTATTATTTTGCTTCCAATGTGGCTTTGCGGATATCACAATCGAGTGATTGACATGATATCGTGGATCATGATTCTTATCTCATGCAGGAACCACAAATTTGATGGACAACATAGTCACTTTATCAACGGTCCGGATTTTAAAGGGTTTTGTTGTGTGGGTGCGATGATTTAGCTGCGTGGCAGAACCACAGCAGTGAGACAAAATTAAAACCTATCTCCGTCGGTAGGTCCGTCCATTTTGATACTCTAATTCTGATTATGCCTTCACAGAGAGCTCTAGATAAGCTCTCGAATATGTAATTCATCTGAGAGGAATCATTATATAAGTTCAGGTAGCATCTCATGCAATCTATCCTACTCATCATCACTACATTCTTTCCTCTTTCAATCCTTCGCTTTTCTACTGCCTCCATCAACGATGAATCGTTTACTTCCTGCTGTTGCTTTAGCATCCTTGGCTGCTGCCAGTCCCGAGCTTAGTCTAACTTATGATTATGTTGTCGTGGGTGGTGGAACAAGTGGGCTAGTCATCGCAAATCGATTATCCGAGTTAAATGTCACTGTGGCCGTGATTGGAAGCAGGTGATTCGGGCTATAACAATGTCAATATAACCAACCCGGCTGGTTATGGATTGGCTTTCGGCACCAACATCGACTGGGCATACCAATCAGTCAATCAAAAGTATGCAGGGAACGCTACGCAGACTTTACGTGCCGGGAAAGTCATTGGGGGTACAAGCACAATCAATGGTAGGTTCTGTTTATCTCATATTCTCGCACGAAATGTCTAACATGACCAGGAATGGCATATACCCGAGCCGAAGATGTCCAAATTGATGCCTGGGAAGCCCTGGGAAATGATGGATGGAATTGGGAGAATCTATTCCCGTACTACAAGAAGTCTCAGAGACTTCAACCTCCTACTGCTGCTCAAGCTGAATCCGGTGCCACATACGATTCTTGGGCAAATGGAGTCGACGGGCCATTAAAGGTTGGCTGGCTAGACAACTTGGCCAATGATGACTTTCACATAACTTTGAACGATACCTACGCTTCTCTCGGTGTTTTTGCGAACGAGGATGTCAACACTGGTAGAATGGTTGGCCATAATCGCTACCCAGCTACCTATGACGGCACCTTGAACGTTCGTCATGATGCTGGACGAGCATACTATTATCCAATTGCAAATCGCACCAACCTTCATCTTTACCCAAATACCATGGCTCAACGACTTACTTGGAAATCTGGTGCTGATATCCCCACTGCAAATGGAGTTGAGGTTCTTGCCCACAACTCAAGCATTCCATACACCATTTCTGCAAATTCAGAAGTTATTCTTTCAGCCGGAGCCCTAGCGTCCCCTCTACTTCTAGAACTTTCCGGTATCGGAAATCCTTCCATCTTAAACAAGTACAACATCCCAGTCGTGGTTGATCTTCCAACAGTCGGAGAAAATCTTCAGGATCAGACGAACAATGGCCTTGCATACACGGTTTCTGAGGACGCCTCCTTCTCCGGGGCTGGTACCTTGGTTGCTTATCCCTCAGCAGCCCAAGTCTTTGGTTCTGAGATACAAAATATCTCCACCCATGTTCTTGATTCTCTTCCTTCATATGCCGCAAAAGTCTCGGCTGCTTCTGGGAATATCACAAAAGCCGCTGATTTGTTAGAATTCTTCAAAATTCAACATGATCTGATTTTTTCGACAAGCCACCCGATTCCCATGGCTGAGATTCTCGTCATGCCATCAAAAACGGGTTTCACATCAGAGTATTGGGCTCTATTGCCATTTGCAAGAGGAAACATTCACATTACTTCTTCCATACCAGGCACCCCCGCGGCAATCAATCCAAATTATTACATGCTTGACTGGGATATCACATCGCAAATCACCACTGCCAAGTTCATCCGTTCCGTCTACGCTACCTCTCCATTGTCCAGCTTGGTTGGCTCAGAAACTAAACCAGGTTTGGAGACAGTATCAGCAAATGCTACCGAGGCGGAATGGTCTGAATGGATTAAAGCTGGCTATCGTTCCAACTTCCACCCAGTATCAACCGCTGCTATGATGCCAAGAGAGGTTGGCGGAGTAGTAGATTCAAGATTGAAGGTCTATGGGACATCAAATGTGAGAGTTGTTGATGCAAGTATTTTGCCTATGCAAGTTTGTGGACATTTAGTCAGTACTTTGTACGCTGTAGCAGAGAGAGCGGCAGATTTGATCAAGGAGGACATTTAAGTGGTGTTAACCAAGGGAACAGCGAGAAAAGCGTCCAGAGTTTTGTTCACTCTAAAGCTGCTATGGCTGAGCATCTCAATTACGAGAGTCGTAATTCTCAATGTATATAGTTGTTCAGTTTTACTAATTTAGATTTCAACTTTTAATCAATTGATCATTTCACTAGTGTCAGATTAAATGGTATCTAGTGAAATTGAAGTACCAGTCATGAATGAGAAAGAAAGATTACAGGATACGGATGCCAAGTGACATTTTGATCAAGGCTGCTTACTTCCTTAGCAAGGCATTCTAACTCGTTAGGCTCTACATTGATGCTGGTGTAGCGTGGATGCAATCTTCGGGTTCTGCCATTTTGAATTGTATTTTAGAGTCAATATTTTACGGTGATCCCATCAGCAATTGTCATGCTCTTATTACTACGCTCTTGTTCCAAACGAGGCGTTTTCAGAAACACAGACATCCCGCCGAAAAGCAAGAACTTTCGGTACATGAAATATCTGGTAAAAACAAATCAGCCAGTGTATTGGCCTCAGATATTAAATACTTTTCATGGTTTTCTTTCATTGAGATACATCTGAAACTCTTGACTCGTCCCATACCACTAGAATATTTTGATTAATCCTTCTTAGCTTCCCCTGTTAGCTTTCGATCATGCGTGATGAAGTATGTGATTAGACCTTAGGCTTACAATTGAAGATTTAATTATACTCTACAATGCATAGTACAGCCTAGTTGAACTGCTTTCATGTTCTTTTCATTTCTTCAAGAAGGTTTTGTAACCTTACTTATTTTCTACACTAATTTAACCTCAGCATACTCCAGCCGTCTCTTGTATTGGGCCGGATCTCCAGCAAAGATCCAAATGAAACGGCTGCAACTGTGAATCGAAGGAGGTAATTGGGTATATTCAATTCAGTCGTATACATTGAAATTGTGTCAGCACTAATAGCCACGGGCAGGATTATTCTTAGTGAGGGGAGCGAAGTTAGAAGAGCCGTAGAAGACAAGTCGATTTAAGGAAAATAAAAGGTGTAATTTCCATGCATCCGTAGCTTTTACCGAGTCGGACTCGGACGAATCTGTAGACATGGAGATAACTGGGTGCAGAAAGGAGCTGATTGCTCCCTGGGCTACAGGTAGGCTGCGCAGAAATAATCCACAACCGACAGATATCCGTGGATTATCTATTAAAGCTATAATCCGCACCGTCAACGTATATCCGTGAATAATCCGTACGTACCCATAACGTGGTTTAACACCGAGTGCACCATATCACCGAGTGCACCACTTTTACCTCAATTTGCACTTTCTAACTCATATCATTCAACAATCATTAAATCAATCAATTAAAACTATTAAGAATCTAATAATCTAGGATCTATTATACTATTTTGACAAGTTCTTGAATTATGACCAGTCTTTCCACACTTACTACAGCATCGACTAGTAGATGATTCCCCATTAGAATTTCCCCCATTTTGACGCTCGTCGCGTTGAATCTGAATATCAACCTCTTGTTGAGATAATATATCTGCAGCTTCTTGTCCAGTAAGTACTCCTCCTTGACGTAATTGAGTCTTTTTCGCGCGTCGACGTTTGCTTAATGCCTCATTTGCCTTCCGAAGTGTACGGTTTTCTGCACTTAAAAGTGTATTTTCATGTGCCAATCTCTCTGTACCTTTAGCTAAAGCTAGTACAGTTTCGAATATAGGTGTAGGGGAGCTTGATTGATGACGAGCCATTCGAGATTTCACTAAAGTTGATTGAGAAAGAGCTTCAGTTGGATTGTGAGGAGTTTGAGAGATCCAAAGGTTTAAATCGAAAGGGGGGGGAGTAGGCGTATGAATTCGAATATCTAATTTTGAGAGTATAGCTTGAGGGTCAAATGGTATTAGACCTGTTCCTCGAAAGCCAGCTTTCATATTCTGAGAGGTGATTGATTGTTGATATGCAGCTTTGAAAGCTATAAAGAATTCAACTTTAGTGATATGATTGATATGTGCCTTGATAAACTCCTCAATTTGAGAACTATATGAACGTTTAAGTACACCAAAACATCCAACATCAAGTGGTTGAGTTAAATGACTTGAATGTGGTGGTAATTTGAGGCATATAATATCATTTGATTTGCAATATAATTGAAAAGGTATTGATTCGTGGCTTTCGTGCCCATCCAATACTAGCATTCGATATTTGCCCTTCCTTTGACGAATAGTATGTTTATCGAAATGCTTTAACCATTCTAACCCTGTCTCATTATTCGTCCATCCATTGGAAGTAGGTTTAATGGCCCAATCCGCAGGAAAATCGGTTTCGGTATACCAATTGGAAAGATGAACTTGTCCTTGAACTACCAAAAATGGAGGTATAGTTTCACCCTCTCCATTGCCACATATAATTGCCGTAGCCCATTCTCGATTGCCTGGTTGTATTGCCTTGCTTCTGCCATTTCGTTCAGCACTAGTTACAACCATTCCAGGGCATATTATACCCATCATGAAGCCGGTTTCATCGAAGTTGTAGAAATCGGAATCGACAATACCATATTTCACCCGCATATTCGATACCAATCGAAACCACTCTTCAATAAGCTTGGGATCTTCGCAAAGAGCTCTTTGAAAGTCATAGACACGACTAAAACGCGTCTTTAATTTCGTATGACGCTTTACGAATCGATGAGCCCAGAGCTTTCCAACCTTCTTCGCCCTCCGCGATTCAAGAATATAATTCGCCATATCTTCTACACCACTTTAATTTAGGTGCAAACCCTCTCTCATCCATATCAATTATATACTGAATAAGCACCTCCTCTTCTAAATCGGTCATTTTATGACTATTTGCTCGAATTTCTGTACGAGGGGCTAAACCATTCATTCTGCGGAGAAGTGTTGTATGCGTTATATTATATAGCTTGGCAGCCTTTCGAATGCTTAGTTTTTTATCTTTTTGAATAGCTTCGATAGCTAAGAGTATTTGAGCTTCTTTTCTATTTGATTGCATAATAAATGATTGATAAATCGCGTGTTGAAGTTGGAAAGTGCAAATTGAGGTAAAAGTGGTGCACTCGGTGATATGGTGCACTCGGTGTTAAACCACGTTACCCTATATACTGTTACGCCCAAGACTTCACAGAGCCTCCAATCAGGAATCACGTGATGGATCTTAGGATCGAATGGAGCGAAGAGTTTAATCGTCGCTCCAATCGATCCAATACCCACGAAGGTCTATATAATCAAGATGGATTTCCTTTGTATAGAGCTTCGTGCTCAAGATCAATCATTTAGTATACTCTACTATTAGTTACGAATTGCATCATATTATTGTCATTACTTTAAGTCCCTGCTTGACGCCTAGTTATAAACCTACCTCGAGAGCCTAGAGCACTTCCACGTGATCTAGACGGCAAACCTCGTAACATAAAATCTATTTATTATCGGAATTTTATATTTTCTCAAAATGATAAATTAAGATTTATATATGATGATGATGATGATATTTTTTATCGTCATAGGCCGCAGGCCTCACGTGCTTGCACGTGTTACCTGTTGCCATACATTCCAGATTTGGACAAATGACGCCCAGGGGAGACCCCCGGGTTTTTATCTAGCTAAGCTAGTGGAGTTAAGTACAAGTACTAGGGCAGGGTTTACATGATTGCCTTCGTAAAGAGAGTATATCTCAATTGAATGATAAAGTCTAGTTTTTTCCACTAGCCCGGGTCCCTGATCCCGCGGTGTCTCAGTTCCAATACCAATTGTAGATTCGTGCCACAATCCAATTCCTTCAATCCTTCAATCAAATTCCTCCCCTTAACCCCTAATCCAGAAACAGCCTAGCTCAGTAAGGGAACGCGGATAGTGAGCGAGTAGTCTTCACGTCTCGACGTCCGGATTAAGTCTGATATCGGGAATATATTGACGAATTAAATCGATCGAAAAAATGTGGCGAAGGGTTAAATGCGAAGTGAGAAAGAGGCATGTTGAAGCGTTCTATCTAACCACTCCGCTACAACAACCTGTTGGAAGATTTGTCTTAAGATTTATATAAATTGTTAAAAGGAATAGAAGTTACCGGTACTAATCACGTGTCGTGATTAGTAATACGGTTACCTAAACAGGCTAGATTAGACGAATCATAAGCAGGCATATTGGTCCCCTCCGAGGATACCAAGAGGAGATCAAGATGCCTACACGCGTAGTAATATAGTCAATATAGAGGCCTCTTCCACCCAATCTTTTAATAGGTTATGAGACCCGGTTAGCATGGCCTCTGGACATAATTGACGCGATCATTATCACAATCCAACTCGCGGAGTTGAAGAGTGCGCGGCACTACCTTACGATCAGCACGCGGTGCTGTGATCACTACTACCACCAACTCGCGGAGTTGAAAGAGCACGCGGTGCTACTTACGAATAAAACGTACGCGGTACGACAGAAAACACGCGGTGCAAATTATACTTATATTTACAATCTGTGTGGATTTATCTATACAGAAAAGGGGAAGAAAAACCTTGCAAATTCTCTGCATAGATACCAAGATGGACGAAATCAAAGAGCAAACGAAAAGCATCCCGAACCTCACCCAAGAGACCCACGATCGATGGTTTCGACAAATGAAAATACAATTGAAAGGAAAGGATTGGTTCTATACGATTGAGTCTACATTGCAAGAGCATGCTAAGGTTGGAGGAGTTGGGATGGAAGTCGATGGTACCGAAGTTTTCCCGATCCTCGAAGGAAGCAAAGTCGTGAACATCAGGCTCAATCTCGATAAGAAGGCCAAATATTTGAAAGATGAAGCTAGTGCACTATCGTACATGTGCAGATCACTCAGTGACGACGATGAAGCGCTTGTTGATGAGTACGATACAGCACGAACACTATGGAACTACCTGAAGTCAAAGTACTCAAGAACTAGTGATATCACAGCCAATTCGTACTTAACAATGATCCAAACATTTACCTTCAAGCCTACTAGCCATCCAGAGATGACCGTTATTGAAGCCTGGGATAAACTGAAAGAATACCGACGCAAGCTTGGTGCTGCCAACCCCGCATTCAAGGATTCATACAGAGACGAAGCTCTATTTTTAGTTCTGACTAGAAGCCTACCAAGCGAATACCAAACAACAATCGATGCTATGAGCGTTCAAAGCACGCTAGCAGTGGAAGACAAGATCAAATATCTCACAGCTAAAGAACTCAGCATTCAAGAGACAGAACAAGCCCATACTGCTAGCGGAAAGTACGTAATCCCAAATCGACGAGGAGAACGCAAAGGATCAAGCCCATCTGCAAAGCAAGAACAAGACGATGAAGCCAAAACCTATGTTTGCCACCTGTGTGAGCACGAAGGGCACTTTCTACGTGATTGCAAAGATCTCACACTCGCACAAGCTCTGATCCGCAAACACTATAGAGCCCAGCGACGGAAAGCAACACCTAGAAAGACAACCAAAGTGTCATTTCCTAAGAAAAGAAGTAATCAAGCTCATCTTGCAGATGGCGAAAGTCTTTTAGTTGATCTCGATTCATCAGAAAGCGAAGAAGAGTCTGATGACGAAGAGTGCCATGTCTCTAAAGAACTCATTCGTAAGACCACCCCTTCTCGTTGGTATGCAGATACCGGCGCTTCCCTCACACATGTCTGACCAACTTTCACTCTTTAGAGATATCAAGAAGATAAAGAGAAAGACGATAAAAGTTGGTGGGGGAGTTATGTACTGTGATCGGATAGGTACTGCTGCAATGGAGCTAGGAAATGGTGGTATGGTTTTACTCTCAAAGACGTTGTATGTACCGGGATTAGGAGTCAATCTCCTCTCCGGCAAGAAGATCTGTGAAGCTGGACTCAAGGGCAGGTTCAATTCAGATCGTATGTACTTTCGAAAGAATGGAATAAATATCATCAAAGCAAAAATGGATAGAGGAATTTATATGATCTCGGATATCGCGAAAGGATATGAAGACGTCGCTCTACAGAGCACAGAGATTATTAGTGATATTGAATCGAACGAGATCACTCTAGACACCTCCTTAGACAAGAACAAAAAGGATCTAGAAACTTATCTATTATGGCACAGACGATTTAACCATCTTGGCCCAGAGAAAATACGGAATCTCCATAAAGTTACTACACTGGGAAAGCCGATCAAAGTCCCATCCAAAATCCCTGTATGCGAAGTGTGTGCGCTCACCAAGATGAAGAATCTAATCCCAAAACAACTCAGTCCTCACAAGACGAAAAGATTAGAGCTTATTCATTTTGATATCGCTGGCCCATTCCCAAGGTCTTTACGAGGAAACCGCTATTTCCTATTGATCATAGACAGCTGGACAAGAGTGAATTGGATTTTGACCTTGAAGACAAAAGATGAAGCTATACCGAGATTGAAGAAATGGAAAACCGAATTAGAACTTGGCATTGGTGATGAGATAGTAGCCGCTCGAACTGATAATGCACCAGAGCTAATCCAAGCCGTTAAGGAGTGGAACTCTGGGACCCGATCAGAACTGACTACCGTAGCATCATCTCATCAAAATGGAACTGCTGAAAGAAACATCGGCACTGCCGAAGCCGATATGAGAGCTATGCTAAAGGAAGCTGGATTGCCATTGGAATTCTGGGACGAAGCTGTTGAATATGATGCACACTGCAGGAATAGAACGAACACTGGACCGATCATTGACGACAGCGTTGTAAGCCCAATCGAAGCGTTTACTGGATCAACCCCGACATCACCCATTGTAGAGTCTGGGGGAGCAAGTGTTATGCATATATCAATCCAAAGACAATCCCGAAGGACCAACGGCACGACAAATTACGAGATACAGCTCGAGTAGGCATCTTTATGGGATACTCGCACACGACCAATAAGCATGTTAAGGTGTACTCGCCAGAGCTAGGCTACACTGTACGAGCAAGCCGAGTGACTATAGACGAATCCAAAAGGGCGGAGACTTAGACCTGAGAATAAGGAACTCTGTATCAGGACCCCAAGGTACAGAAAATATCATCCCTGATAGGAGACCCAGAGGTAGACCTCACAAGGTACAAGAAGTACAAGAATCCCCACTCGAATCCTTACAAGATACTGCTACCCCTGAACCCCCGAAAGTAGTAATTCCCAGCGCATCTAAAGTAGACAATATCCAGCAATTCAACGAAGACAGCGAAGGGAATATCATCGAAATCGATCCATCCACGGACCCAATACTATCTCCAGGAACAAAAGAGATAGACATACTAGATACTGCACCTGTAACCAATCAATCCTCAACCGAAACCTCAACTACACCTATGGATATAGACACCCCTGAAAGATACTCTTTTCGGAAACGCAAGCGAGACGATAGTGAGCCAGATGAGCATGTCCAGAAACTGATAAGAGCAATGATAGCGATACTCTCAGCAGACCCTGATGGAAGTGCTATCGAACATGCTATGATCTCCATACCCCTTACATCTAGGATCGACCCGAGCGTTAAAACAAAACTATCCGAAAACCTTCAAGTGATCTTAGGGAGCTCTACAGACGAGGATACAGCTTTCCCCGCAGAACAGATTCTAGGAATCCCTATTCCTAACACATATAATCAGGCAGTCTCGGACCCTGAATATGGTGAAAAATGGAAGCGAGCTGTCGAAGAGGAAATCAGCTCATTGATTGCAAATGGTACCTGGGAAGAGTATATTCTGCCGAAAGGAGGGAATCTTGTTTCAACAAAATGGGTATTCACAATAAAGACGAAGGACAACAAGGTCGAGAGATTCAAAGCACGGCTGGTAGCAAGAGGGTTTAGTCAAGTTCTCGGAAAAGACTACAATGAGACCTTCGCTCCTACAGTACGACTCGATACACTCCGTTTGTTCTTAGCGATCATTGCGAAAGAGAACTTGGAATGCTGGCACTTCGATATAAAGAACGCTTTTACAGAATCTCATCTCAAGGAAGAAATATACCTCGCGCCACCTCAAGGAGTCAATGTATCAAATGGGTACGTTTTACGCGCATTGAGAAGTTTATATGGCCTTAAGCAAGCGGGACGAGATTGGAGTCAACTTCTAAAGTCCGAATTGATCAATTGGGGCTTCACTCAGAGTCTCGCTGACCCATGTCTCTATACATTCGCCGCTCGCCAACTCAATTTGCTAGTATATGTTGATGATATAATTGCCTCCTCGACTTCAAAGAATCAACTCGATTGGTTCTCTGTAATACTCTCCTCGCGCTTCAATGCCAAGAACCTGGGGGAGATTAGTAAGATTCTAGGCATTAGGGTTATAAGAGATCGAGCAAACAGATCACTCACATTGGACCAAGAAGAGTATCTGGAAGCTATGCTAACCAAATTCGGAATCTCGCACGCTCAGCACCATGCTAAGAAGATACCCGCTGCCGACTACTCATGTTTACGACCCGCTACTGAAGACGACGAACTGATTGATGTTACTGAATATCAACAAGCCATAGGTAGTCTTATTCACCCAATGGTATACACAAGACCAGACATCTCCTTCGTACTAGGCCGGCTATCACAGTACATGGCAAAGCCAGCAAAATGCCATGGGATAGGAGTAAAGAACCTAATGCGATACCTGAGAGCTACGATCACTCAGAAACTCAAATACGGACCTGAGGGAGTACAGTACCAAATCGCAAAGGAATACAACCTATCAGCAGATACTATAAAAGTCTTCACTGACGCAGATTGGGCAAGTGATCGATATGATCGGAAAAGTATTTCTGGGGGAGTTGCTATGTTTTATGGAGGACCGATATCGTGGGCTAGCAAGAAGCAGAATTCAGTAGCAACGTCAAGTGCTGAGTCCGAATACATATCAATGGCGATGTTCACCAAGCAAGGGAGATGGTTAGCTCAAATGCTCAAAGACCTTGGAAAGGCGGAATACGTATCTACACACGGAGACACTGTTCAGATACTAGGCGACAATCAAGGAGCAATAGCTCTAACCAAGAACCCGCACCTGCATGAGCGATCAAAGCATATTGATATATGCTACCACTTTATCAGGGATCTTACTGAAAAGAAAAGGTAGTGACCAGCTATATCAATACGTCAGATATGGTAGCAGACGGGATGACCAAACCCCTAGCAAGAGTAGCATTCGAAAGGTTCAAAGAGATGCTAGGATTGAGACAATAGAGATGCGGAGGATTGGGGAGATCGAAGGTGGTAACTCCTATGGGGGAGTGTTAAAAGGAATAGAAGTTACCGGTACTAATCACGTGTCGTGATTAGTAATACGGTTACCTAAACAGGCTAGATTAGACGAACCATAAGCAGGCATATTGGTCCCCTCCGAGGATACCAAGAGGAGATCAAGATGCCTACACGCGTAGTAATATAGTCAATATAGAGGCCTCTTCCACCCAATCTTTTAATATAAATCAATTTTTACTTTTAATAAACAAAAATCTATTATTGTTACTAGTTCAATTCAAATTGAATTTATCGATACTGATATTATTATATTATAATCCAATAATAAAAATGATACTACTATTGCTGTTGCTGTTATTGTTATTGAAATTGAGAATATTAAATATATTAAGTATATTGAATTTGCTGCTACTGTTGTTGTTATTGTTGTTATTATTGAAATTAAGAATATTGAACATATTGAATATATTGAGTCTGTTGCTGCTGTTGTTGTTATTGTCGAGTTATTCGAAATTGAAATCAATTATATTATAGTTTCTATCTTTATAATTATACAAAAACTTTATATAATTTCTTTTTTTTATTATATTATATTTTTCAAAATAAATCTTATCAATAATAAAAATAATTATTAAAAGATTGGGTGGAAGAGGCCTCTATATTGACTATATTACTACGCGTATAGGCATCTTGATCTCCTCTTGGTATCCTCGGAGGGGACCAATATGCCTGCTTATGATTCGTCTAATCTAGCCTGTTTAGGTAACCGTATTACTAATCACGACACGTGATTAGTACCGGTAACTTCTATTCCTTTTAACACTCCCCCATAGGAGTTACCACCTTCGATCTCCCCAATCCTCCGCATCTCTATTGTCTCAATCCTAGCATCTCTTTGAACCTTTCGAATGCTACTCTTGCTAGGGGTTTGGTCATCCCGTCTGCTACCATATCTGACGTATTGATATAGCTGGTCACTACCTTTTCTTTTTCAGTAAGATCCCTGATTGATTGATTGATTGATTTTATTAACGTCCATCTTCAGTCCAAGACTATATAGGACGGCTAGGCCCTAAGGGCCTAACGGGTAACTTTTTAATTTACAATATTGGATATGATCTAATTGGGGAAGTGAAAACAAATGCTGGGGAACAGTGCCCGCTCATTATACGCATTGCATATAATAAAAAGATTTTGAAAATCAAGAAATTGTGAGGAGGTCAGACCCCTCTCTTATTTCCTCAACTGCTTCTTCTTCATTCTCTTCTCCTCTCTCCTCTTCCACTACTACTCCTTCCTCTATTACTTCTTGTTCAAGAGTCCTTGCTAGATGCCATGCCCTTGTAGCGATTTTAGTGATATTGATAAATTTGATAGCTAATTCGATACCTATTTTTGTATGCAATAGGAATTGTATAGTGTTTTTGGATAATGGTATCTTCTTAAAGATCTCTTTTCTTTTTGTTTTATATATAGGACAGCTAATAAGGAGGTGTTGTGGTGCCTCAATATTACTGCATATAAATTTGTTATTGGTGAGTTTGAAACGATGTAAGCAGGATTTGATATATCCGTGACCTAATTTGAGTTGAAAGAATGCGCTAGCAGTATTTCGAGTAGTTCCGCTTGGTAGCTTGATTTTGGAACCTATTTTCCATGGAAATAGCTTCGAGTAAGTTGATGGGGATTGGTTTGATCTGAGTTCGTATTGTTTGAGAGTATCAAGCCATTGATCTGAGGCATATTCTTTGACAGTCATACCTAGTAGTCCAAAGCTTGTTTCGTTCGAGGTAGGTTGTATTGTGGTTGCTTCCTTGGCTAGCTTATCTGCTAGCTCATTTCCTTCAACTGAGGTATGACCAGGAACCCAATTTAAGGAGATTTCGGCTCCTTTTGCTCTGATAACTTCTGCTGCTTTGATCGCTCTTATCTGATTGGCTTGTCCTGGGTGATCTGAAGGAGTTTTTAAGCGGTATAAACCAGCTTGATTATCCGAGTAGATTTTGAACTTTTGACCAGTATAAGCGATTGAGCTAGCGTATTCAATAGCTCTTGTAACTCCAAAAAGCTCTCCATTATATACCAATTGATTAGTACCAATATTGCTTCGCTCTTGATATAGAATTCGATTATTTGATTGTATAGCTACTATGCCTACTCCAATACCTATTCCCTTTTCGGTGGAGGAGGCATCAGTGTAAATATAGGTGGTATCTTTATCCCTATGTTTGAAAACAATATTATGAAGAATGGCAGCATCTTCTTTTGACGAATTGCTAATGTTAACTCGGAAGGGGGTTTCTCTTTTCCATGGGGGGAAGTTAAAATGAATGATCTTTTCGAGTGAGGAAGGGTTGAAGTCCTGGTTTATCGATTCTTTGATTTTATCCAGTTGAGTAGGTTTATATCGTTTTCTTCGAGGGGTAGAGATCGCATCCAAATTGGCTTGATATTGGATTAGTGATGCTTTTTCGATATTGATTGGATGATTTGGTGAAAGTTTAGCTAAACGGAATGCGTATTGCCTAATATTCGAGTCTAATCGAATGTGCACATACGATCTTAAGGTGACCCAGATCACATATTAATTCGATGAAATCTGATCGCTTTTGCACAAGGCCTAAGCTCTCCTAATTAGTCAATTGTTACTATCGTAACACTATCCCCCTTCTAGCCTAGTGCTTGTCCCAAGCTCTTATAAGGTGGGGTTGTTACTCCAAAGAATGTGGTTAAGGAGCTTTTCTTTTTCAATATGCCTCCTTCTTTTCCTGAGTCCTTCGGATCCTTTCTCTTTTCAGGATTCTTCGGGTCCTTTTTGGGGAGATCCGGATAACGTTGGTGAAATGCCTCCAGCTTCTCGGGGCAGCTGAGATCTTTCTTGAGCTCCCAGGTGTTTTCTGAATGTGGGTAATCCAACCATTTGATCAGGTATTTGATCTTGCCTTTAACGTATTTGCAGTCTAGTATGGTTTCAACATCGTATATAGCGTCTGGATTGACTGGTTCGATTTCCGTTATTGGCGCGTCGGGCGCTCCTGGTGGTGCTGGTTCAAGCAAGGATATATGGAATACTGGGTGAATATTCATGGTGTATGGTAGTTTTAGTCTATAGTTAACTGGTCCAACTACCTTGTCGATTTTAAATGGTCCTAGTTTCTTGTGATCTAGTTTATCACTTGGTCGTTTTGTCTGTATGTTTCTTCGAATGAGATAAACTTTATCCCCCTCTTTAAGCGTAGGTCCCATACTACGTGATTCGTTGTAGTACGATGCTGTTCTTAAAGCGATGAACTGTAAATCCAAGGAGAGTTGCTCCTGTAGCTCCTTGATTTCTGTGATATCTTTTATGGCTTCGTCCGCATTCGCATCTTGCGGCAATGGTGATTTATATGCAACTGGGTGAAATCCAAAGTTGGCATATGCAGGTGATATCTTTGTTGTCTCTGTTTCTGATGTGTTATATGCGAATTGGGCTAGAGGTAGTAATTCTACCCAATTATCTTGTTTGTAGTTGATATAGCAGCGAAGATAGGCTTCCATAGTTTGGTTCAATCGTTCTGTTTGGCCATCTGTTTGCGGGTGGAAAGCTGTCGAAAGCTTCCTCTTGATTCCAAGCAGCGCCATTAGGGTGGACCAAAATTTTGATGTAAATAGCTTGTCCCTATCTGAGATGATCTCATCTGGTACACCGTGAATGCTAACTATATTCCTCATGAATATATAAGCAAGGTCATCTGCTGTCCAAGTTTCACAGAATGGTATCATGTGAGCGAACTTGGTTAATCTGTCTGTTACCACCAAAATAGAGTCGTATTCTTTCTGGGTAACTGGGTCTTTGGATATTGGTAGTTTTACTACAAAATCCCAAGCAATGGACTTCCATGGTTGAGTAGGTAGTTCGGGGGTTTTGAGCTGACCATAAGGTGCATGCCGGGCGGCTTTATTTCTTATGCAGGTGTCGCAGTTCCCAACTACGTTCTCAACTATAGTCCTCATCTTTGGAAAGTACACTTCTCTCCTTATCCTGGCAAAGGTTCTTGCAATACCTTGATGCCCGTGAGCTGGAAGCTCATGTTGTTCTGTAACATAATCCTTAGCTAGACTGGAGGGTATGTAAAGTTTGCCATGAAAATGGATGAATCCGTCTTCGATGGTGAATCCTCTTTCTGAATTGTCTGGTATAGCTAGGATCCTCTTGGCTGTAGCATCCGTTGAGTATTCTGTCTTTATGATATCCTTGATAGTATCATAATTTACTCCTGAGGTGGCGGCAAGTTGTGGTTTATTGTGAACTAAAGCGTCGCCGTCCTGCTTTAGTATTGCGTGTGATTCATGTGTTTTGTTTTGTAAGTATTCTGGTTTTCGGCTGAGAGCATCTGCTCTAGCATTTTCGTTTCCTTTGACATATGAAATTCTGAAGTTGTAGGCGGCCATGGTTTCTGACCATCGGACCTGCCGTCGATTCAATTCCTTCGTTGTGGTGAAGTAAACCAAGTTCTTATGATCCGTATACACCTGCACCGTGTATTTTGATCCTTCTAAGTATACTCTCCATTCCCTAAATGCATCCACTATCGCTAGTAACTCTTTGTCATATATTTCGTAATTTAATTCGGCTGGCGATAGCTTGCGTGAATGGTAGGCAACTGGTTGCTGTTTCTTATCCGAGCCTGGCTGGCTCAATACTGCTCCTATAGCATAATCCGAAGAGTCTGTCTCTACCGTTATTGGTAACTCTGGATCAAATGCTCTGAGGATTGGTTCATTCGCGAACGCTTCCTTGAGTTGTTCGAATGCTTTCTGTGCTTCCTTTGTCCAACGGAATTCTCCCTGACTCTTCTTGGTAATCTCGGTCATTGGAGCGGCTATCTTTGAGTAGTTCTTGATGAATCGTCGGTAAAAGTTGGCGAACCCTAGGAAGGACTGTACTTCCTTTACGCTGGTTAGCGGTTCCCATTCCTTAACTGCTTTTACCTTGTTAGGGCTCATTTTGAGTCCTCCTGAAAATATCGTGTAGCCTAGAAACTCTGTTTCCGTGACGTGGAACTCGCATTTGCTGGGTTTGCATTGGAGATCTGCTTCCTCCAGATGCTTTAAAACCTTGTGAACATCCTTGATGTGTTGTTCTTCTGTTTCTGAGAACACTAAAATGTCGTCTAGATAGCATATGCAGCATATATCTAGGTACTTCCTTAATACATTGTTGACTAGTCGCATGCACGTCGCTGGTGCATTCGTTAATCCAAATGGCATTACCAGATACTCGTATAATCCGTATCGAGTTCTGAATGCTGTTTTCCATTCCTCACCTTCCTTCATTCTTATGAGGTGGAATCCGTTTCGTAGATCAAACTTGGAGAAAATCTTGGCTTTTCCCAATCGATCCCTCAGTTCCGTAGCTAATGGAAGTGGGTACCGATCTTTGATCGTCATATCATTGAGCTTGCGATAATCTACGCACAGTCTCCTTGTACCGTCTTTCTTTGGTACGAATAACACAGGGCTGGCTGCCTGTGAGGTGGATTCTCTGATCCATCCTTTTTCTAATGCGTCGCCTATATACTCCCTAAGCGTCCCTAGGTCTATGGCTGACATTGGATAGATTGGTCCGAATGGAGGCATCTTGCCTTCCTCCAATACTATCTCGTGGTCCCATGGCTTATGTTCTGGTAAAGCTTCATGGCCCTTTCTCTCTTCAAAAAGCTTCTTGTATTTCTTATACTGTTCCGGAATTGGCAACTCTTCCTGCTTCTCTGCAGGGGTGACTTCAAGCAACCTCTCTTGCTTATTCTTCATTTGTACAGGGGTTCACCTTCCCTCGCTGTTAATGGAGGACCCTGGACTGGGCGTCCTACGTCGATCGAGTCATTTGCCTTTAACTCGCCATCGCGTGTGTACAGCCTCGCAGGCTCTAGCGTATCTTCTTGATCGCTTTCTTCTGGGAAACTAACGGTTTCCGTAAGCCAATCAATCTTAGGGTTATGTGCCTTTAACCATGGCATCCCCAAGATGACCTGTTGATTCCCTAGCGGAACAACATCGAACTGGATAACCTCTTGATGCTGGGTTATACTCATCCGTACTGGGCGAGTCTCCTGCGAAATCTTTCCGTCCAATCCTGCTAATTGTCCATCAACTAACTGCAATTGATATGGTTTCTGTTTCGTTTGAAGCTCTAAACCCAAATACTTCACAGTTCCTGGCGCTATAAAATTTCCGGTGGCTCCTGAGTCTATCATAGCCCGGATTCTTTGTCCATTTATCTTCGCAGCGCAGTATATCTGTCCTGCCTGGCCTGCGATATTCAATTGACCCTTGCCCATCTCGCGGGTTTTGGTTAAATTGGTCAATTGGTCAATTTGGTCGATTTGGTCAATTTGGTCAATTACGTAATTGACCACATTTTTCCTGACCTTCCCTTCTTGCGGGATCTTCTTGCTTTCCTTTGTGGGAACCATCCTGTGGCTTCCTTGTCTGATAAATGAATCCTACATGATTCATCGTAGCAGGCCGTCCAACTCATGGCAGCGTGCTCAGTCGTTAATTCATTCTCTGGCTTTTCTTCAACCGATGATGGGGAGGGGGTTCGCAAATACCCTTGCTCCCATAAATCTATCGCGTTCAAGCCTTCTTCATTTCTGGGTAATTCATCCAGTAGTTTTTGAACTCTTCGTGGCTTATACAACGGTCTTCCTCAGATCCGATAGAACCTGTTGCACATAGCTGAGGAGTGAAGGTCGCATTAAGTTGACCCTTGCCGAACTTCTTGTGATACCCTCCTCCTGATGATTTCTTGCCTCGACAATCCCTGGCCCGATGGCCTGGTTTGCCGCATTCGAAGCAGAGTTTGTCCTTGCGTCTTCGTTCTACCTCTTCCTTGGGTAGTTTGTTCTTGAAGGTTGCATCCAATTGCATTGGGTCTCCATAGGATTGTCTGTTTTCTCGAGGTCTTCTTTCATTCTGTTGGTATTTGCCTCGATCTCGGTTTCCATGAAAGTTGGAAGATCGGCTTTCTCTTTGATACTCGTACAGCATCTCGTCGGCTTTAATAGACTCCTCGATTAATTCGTTAAGGTCCTCCCAGGTGCAATTGCGATCCAATTCTAATCTAACTTCCGCCTTGAGTCCTTTTCGGTAGTGACTCATCGTAGCGTTCTCTTCCCATCCAGTGGTACCTATATACCGCCTGAACTCCACAGCGTACTTGACTGCTGACCCTGTTTGCTTAAGGCCGTAAATCTTGGATTCAGCGTAGCGTAGCTCGTTGATGTCCCCAAACACTCGTCGTATCTCTCTCTTAAACCCCTCAGAATGTTCCAAAGATTGTCTGGGTTGGATACATTCGCTTCTTAGAACTCACTCAAGTTGGTAAAGTAATCCTTGAGGTAAGGTTGGATCCACTTGGAGGCTTCTCCTCTGAGGTAGGAGGCAGCCCAGACGCTCTTATCGGCGTCATGGTTGAACTTGTCCTTGTTGAACTGGAAGTAGATCTCAAGCTGGAGTAGAAAGGTTTCTAGCTCTTGTCGGTTACCTGTAAATCGGTCGGGTAGGGCGACTTTAAGAGTTTCGGTGACGGTAATCTCCTTGGGGTCTTCGATACCTCCCATGGCGATATCTCCGTCCTTGTCGGTACTTTCGGGGGTGACCTGGCTGGTCGTAGCGGGGTTGCTAGGCTGTGGTGTCGTGGAAGACATGGTGTCGTTACTTATCGAGTCGGTACTTGAAGCAGTAATGGTGCTCAAAGTGTTACGAGGTTTGCCGTCTAGATCACGTGGAAGTGCTCTAGGCTCTCGAGGTGGTTTATAACTAGGCGTCAAGCAGGGACTTAAAGTAATGACAATAATATGATGCAATTCGTAACTAATAGTATGGTATACTAAATGATTGATCTTGAGCACGAAGCTCTATACAAAGGAAATCCATCTTGGTTATATAGATATTCATGCTCCCTTGGATCCTTCTGGATCCTAAGCTCCAAAGGCTCCCTTGGATCCTTTTGGATCCTAAGCTCCAAAGGCTCCCTTGGATCCTTTTGGATCCTAAGCTCAAAGGCTCCCTTGGATCCTTTTGGATCCTCAAGCTCCAAAAGCTCCAAGTCACGTGCTTTCTGACAGTGCGTGCACATACGATCTTAAGGTGACCCAGATCACATATTAATTCGATGAAATCTGATCGCTTTTGCACAAGGCCTAAGCTCTCCTAATTAGTCAATTGTTACTATCGTAACATATTGTCGAGTTATTTGAAATTGAAATCAATTATATTATAGTTTCTATCTTTATAATTATACAAAAACTTTATATAATTTCTTTTTTTTATTATATTATATTTTTCAAAATAAATCTTATCAATAATAAAAATAATATTATTATCTTTATTATTATTTTTTCAATAAGATGATTAATTTTATTAATTATAATAAATGTTAAAAGGAATAGAAGTTACCGGTACTAATCACGTGTCGTGATTAGTAATACAATTACCTAAACAGGCTAGATTAGACGAACCATAAGCAGGCATATTGGTCCCCTCCGAGGATACCAAGAGGAGATAAAGATGCCTACACGCGTAGTAATATAGTCAATATAGAGGCCTCTTCCACCCAATCTTTTAATAATTTAAAAAATCTGATAAAATCAAATTAAAGGGTTTAAAATTTGATATTCAAAAGGTTTAATAAATTAATTTAGGAAGTTCAATATTTGAAATTTAAAAAATTAAATAAATTAATTTAAAGAGTTTGATATATTTAAATAAATTAATTTAAAAAGATTAATATTTGAAAATTTAAAATTATAATTATTATTATAAGGATTTTTATAATAATCACTATTGGTAATGATTATTTTTTACAAAAGAATAATGATTATATAAAAAAAAGTAAATTTGGTTATCATTTTCGAATTCTATTAATATAAAAGATAATTTAATATTTAAATATATTGTTTTATAGAGAATTAAATGAAGAATTCAAATATTCAATCGGAATTAGGGTAGTATTAGTGTTTGTGTAACAGTGCTAGTTTTTCTAATGAAGACTGAATATAGGGTGAAGGTTAGCCCAGGGTGCAAAAATTGTTTTGATTTTTTTTGACATCATTCGATTTGCCTTGACTTGAGGATTACAATGATGATAATTATTCTATCATCAAGACGTTGGTACAGAAGTTATGGTCGATCAAAGGTAGGATTCGTGGTGTTGTGGACCTGATTTGGTAAGAAGTCAGATACTGCCGGTTGTCATACCGCCTTTCCCGATTAGATTTATTTCGGACACAATTACCCATCTCTCAGAACACTCCTTTCACACCTGCTAAAAATACAGAAACCTGATAGCTAGTGTCTAGCTATGTAGAACTATCATTATCCTTAATTTTACAATCAAAAACCAATAGTAGGTGAAGTTGTGGTTGATTCGAGTTAACCCCAAGAATTGGCAAAGGTCAGTTGCCCCACCTTCCCGATTAGATTTATTTCGGACACAATTACCCATCTCTCAGAACACTCCTTTCACACCTGCTAAAAATACAGAAACCTGATAGCTAGTGTCTAGCTATGTAGAACTATCATTATCCTTAATTTTACAATCAAAAACCAATAGTAGGTGAAGTTGTGGTTGATTCAGGTTAACCCCAAGTTGTTGGATTCTGCCATCGAGTTCTTCCCGATTAGGATTATTTTCGCCCTCAACATCACATCACTCAAAATCGACAAATCACATATGGTAAAAATACAAAAACCCATTGGCTTATCTATAGGTACTTTCATCTAATAGTATACTTCGTATTACAATCTAAAAAAAATCCTGGATGGAGTTATAGTTGATTCAAGTTAATCCCAAGTTTTCTTCATACTGCTAACAGGTCACCGCCTTTTCCAACTATAATTATCTTCATACCTCATCACTTACCAGGCACAATCGACGATAGATAAAATCATGAGAATCTGATAGTTGATATTTAGATATACACAATTACTATTGTACTCAATTATACAAGTAGGAATACACTCTAAGTGAAGTTGTAATTTACTCAAGTTAACCCCAAGAACTGGTGTAGGTCAGCTGACTCATTTTCCCGATTAGGATTATGTTCGCCCTCAACATCGCACCACTCAACACACATATTCCAAGACTATTAGAAATATAGAAACCTAGTAATTCTCTTGCAGATGCTTGGATCTCGTATCATAGTTCATAGCAGCATATAAGAAAAATCCTGGATGGAGTTGTGATGAATATAAATTAACCCCAAGGTGTTGGATTCTGTCAATAATTCGTTCCTGAGTAGGATTAGTTCGAACACAAACATTCTGCCATCAAACAACACTTTTCCCTCCCAATTAAACAGTGAAATACAAATCATACCTATACAAATACTTATATATATCATCAATTTTAATTTTAGAACCAGAAAAAAATTGTGGATGGAGCTGTGGTTGATTCAAATTAACCCTAAGAAGATTTGAAATTGTCAACCGCTCATGGCTTTTCTCAATTATGATTGTTTCATTCCTTGACACCCTACTACAAACCATAATATTTAAAGATTATCAAAATAATAACAATATAATAACATATATTTATTATGCGCATTGTCAATATTATGTTCAGCTACTTTACTGAAAACAATACTACCATAGACAACTTTATTACAACCTTACTAAAGGCAAGTAATGTTATCAACAAATAATTGTATGTGAAGTTATCATCAATACAAGCTTGGTGCTGTGGTTATATATTTATTTTATTATCAAGTACGAGTTTTGTCTTCGGTCCCTTGGTGTCGAAGGCTTAGTAAACATTCACTTTAATGATATTGAAGCTATATATACAATTCAAATGGTACCACTTTGTTCAAGGACTGTAGTGATAACAAATATTGGAGGTTCTTCTTTCTGTGGAAAGTGATGGTCTTTGCCTTCACTTTATACTCTTTCTTTTCCTCGAGAGGCATATGGTCTCTATCGTGATGCCAATTCTCATTATCTTATATAAAGGAGAGGTTGCTTTAGCTTTACTCGCCTTTATCTATCTTCGAATATAACAAAGTGTTACGGGAGCTGCCTCTAGGGTCACGTGGAAGTGTCTAGAGATCTCTCGAGGTGGTTTAGACTGGACTTCAAGTAGGAATTCAATAAGGTTGTAACTGGTTGCAATTCTCGTAACTATAGTAATGAAACTAATGATTGTTCTTGAGTACGAAGCTCTATATTATAATGAAATCCCATTCCCTTATATAGATCTTCGTTCTTTACGAATCGACAAGTCGATAGCCGCAAAGCCGATTTCGACAACTCGGTTTTGTCACATGACACTTGTCCCGTGATTCCCAATGTTCTAGCTTATCGTTCTATCCCTGAGGCTAGTCCCCTAGGACACTTCTAATCCTAAATATAACTTTGCGAGAAGTTTGCAAAGTTACACTTCTCTTATTTCCAAGCTTGATTTGTCGTCCTGTTACTAATCCGTTGTAACACAAAGAGATCAAAGTATGAAGTTACACTGAATGCAGCTTAGATTAAGTCGACCAAAGGCAGGTAAAATACAAAGCTGGGTTATTAATCATTAATACCTATTAACACTACCGAATAACCAATGTTTTCAGTCTTTTTTCGTTATTCATGAGTATTATATGATTAAAGGATCTTCAATCAACACCAATGTGTACGAACCCTTGTGATTTATTAATCGTCGTAGCCCAAGAAGGAACGGGAGATCACCCGGATTAGACTTAAGCGGAATTCGTGGAATGATACATGCCGCGCCATGGATATTCGCCCTATAAGCATCACCTCCAATACAAGAAGTGTATTATTATTTAAAGTTTCCAAAGGACCTACACGTGATTTTTCCAAATAATTTTCCTTTGCTGTACAGAGACCAATGTGAAATAAGGACTCTTTATCATATGAAATGTTAGATTATATTACAACTTTATATTGAAGAAAATATCGTGAATGGAGTTGTAATTGTAATTGTAATTGACCCAAGTGAATACAAGATTCGGTGAAGATCAGCTGACCTCCCTCTTGATCAAGCTTATTTTTGGCCTCATTACTTATTACTTAGATTATGAATGAAGGGAGAAGGTAAAAAGTGATAGGCGATAGTTTACCCAGGAAATCTATATTGATTATTGTTGATATGAGTTGAATTGTAGCTAAAAGGAAGGAAGGGCTCGAGCTCCTAATTTGATAAAAATCTCATATTGCCGGTTGATTGTCGGCTTTACTAATCAGAATTTTTTTCGAACCTTAACGTAAGTCATGGCGTAATGCGTCTAATTGTGGGGGACCACCCCATCAAAAAAGCAACAATTCAATAATGGTCCGTCGAAAAAGTTTAAAAGCGCAGGAAATGGAATCTCGACTTGCTGAAGCAGTATTAGGGAGTTCAAAATGGAAAGTATAAGTCTTCATATGAAGCTGCAAAAGAACTGGGGCTCTCTAAAGATACTGTGACGCGACGCGTCAAAGGGGGTTCATCGCGTTCTGAAGCACGTCAATCGCAACAGAAACTTTCTGCTGTACAAGAGAATGTACTTCTTAAGTGGATAAAGCAATTGACAATTAGCGGCTATTCACCAGGCCATCAGTTGTTAAAAGAATTGGCTGAGGAGTTACGTTCAAAACGGACTTATAATTTGGATTGCCCCTCATTTGACTCCCTTGAACTCCCACCACAACACCTTCTTGGTCATGAATGGGTTCCACGATTTATCAAACGACACCCTCATCTTACAGTTGTTATTGGCCGTCGAATTGAATCTGTAAGAATGGATGGTGCAACCAGGGAAACATGTAGTAGTACTTGGTTTGACGCGTATCAAAAAGCGATTCAGGATTATGGAATTGAGAAGAAAGACGAATATAATATGGATGAGTCTGGACATTCAATTGGGACAATGGAATCAACTCGAATTATTATCGATTCTACACTTCGTACAAAACATCAAGCACATCCAGGCCGTCAAGAGTGGATTTCAATGGTAGAGTGTATTTGTGCGGATGGATCCATTCTTCCACCACTCGGGATTTTTAAAGGTAAAAATGTCCTTCAAAATTGGATTCCGAAGGAAGTTCTTGGTAGCTGGTTCTTTTCAGCAAATAAAAAGGGCTGGACAAGCAATCTTCATGGATTAGAATGGCTAAAACGCGTTTTCGAACCTGCAACTCGTGCAAAAGCAGGTGGCAAACATCGGCTTCTCATCTGCGATGGCCACGATTCTCATATTAGTGGAAGCTTTATAGCTCACTGCCTTCAAAATCGAATTGTACTTCTTGTACTTCCTCCTCATACCTCGCATTTGCTTCAGCCACTTGATGTTGCGGTTTTCGGTCCATTGAAAAACGGCTCACCGCAGCACTTTCTGATTTGAATCAAGCTCAACTTGTACGAATACAAAAGATTGAGTGGATGGAGGCATATATTAAAGCTCGAGCCGATGTATGCCATCATCAAAATATCGAATCGGCATGGCGGGGAGCTGGGTTACATCCATTTAATCCACAGAGAGTATTCCGTACACTGGGTCGAGAGTTTACCCCCGAAGTCGAAATATCCAAAGAACCAACCCAATTTGATATTTTTAATCAAGTCTTCGTCAACAGCTCACCCCCGGATGTAGCAATCTTACAAACAGCAAATAACCTTTTAAATTCAACAATTGAAAATGATACGACTCTTTCAACCCCGGTTCGTCAATACATTCGAAAATTGACGATTGGGAGTGAGCAACTTCGAGCTCAAAGTATTGTTCACCAACACGATGCGAATAATTTACGAGCTATTATGAAGAAACGTACGATACGTAAGAAAGGAAAGAGACTAGTTTTGAAGGGTCATTTTCATATTTCTACGCAAGAATTATGTGATGCAGTAGTGGAAGCCGAAAAAGCTACCAAAGTACAGACAATGAAAAAAGGAAAAGGGAAAGGGAAAGTAATTGAATATGAGACTGAGACTGAAGAGGATATTGGAGAAGAAGTTGAAGATGAATCTGAAAGTGATATTGGAGATTGTATTATAGTTGATTGTTGAGTAATTGAGATTTTAATAGAGTGGTTCCCCGCCATTAGACGCATTACGCCATGACTTACGTTAAGTCTATATAAGACTTACTACTTTCAATATGTAGCTAGCTCTTTAGACAGAATACAATTAGACATACAGGACCTACGCAATCCGTGGGTGGTACGTCTTCCGTATCCTTCTCGTACCAACAAATACACTTTTGACTGCAGAGATTCGTACACTTCGGAAGGCAAATGAAGCATTAAGCAAGCGTCGACGCGCGAAAAAAACCCCATTACGTCAAGGAGGAGTACTCACCGGACAAGAGGCTCTTGATATATTATCTCAGCAAGAGGTTGATATTCAGATTCAACGCGACGAGCGTCAAAAAGGGGGGAATTCTAATGGGGAAGCATCTTCTAATAGATGTTGTAGTAAGTGTGGAAAACCGGGTCATAATTCAAGAACTTGTCAAAACAATGTAATAGATCCTAGATTATTAGATTCTTAATAGTTTTAATCAATTGATTTAATGATTGTTGAATAATATAGGTTTGAAGGTGTGAATTGAGGGAAAAGTGGGAAAAGTGGCCCACTCGATGATATGGTGTTACGAGGTTTGCCGTCTAGATCACGTGGAAGTGCTCTAGGCTCTCGAGGTAGGTTTATAACTAGGCGTCAAGCAGGGACTTAAAGTAATGACAATAATATGATGCAATTCGTAACTAATAGTATGGTATACTAAATGATTGTGTGTGAACGAAGTGAATGACTTCAATTCAATTACCACCGTAATATAGCTACTGTAATAAAGCCCTAAGCGAATGCGAAAGAGACTAGCTCTTTCAGTAAGTCTATATAAGACTTACTACTTTCAATATGTAGCTAGCCCTTTAGACAGAATACAATTAGACATACAGGGCCTACGCAATCCGTGGGTGGTACGTCTTCCGTATCCTTCTCGTACCAACAATATCGTAACTCTATATAGAACTTAATAATAATAAGGCTTTTCCACCAACTCATTATGATCTTTTAGCCCTTTTACTATAAGAGGAGGATCATACACGCAAAGGAGCGAACAGCCCCTGGCATTGAAGTTAAACTGTTAAATTTGGCTGCGACGATCACGCCGCTTAAAAGCTCCTTATCTTAGCACGTCTCAATACCCCAAGGGAGGTTCGAAGTAGACGTTAATCAATATAAATAAATAAATAAATATATACTAAACGTTTCTCTGAATGCTAGCTCTGCTAGCTTAGCCGTCCTATATAGTCTTGGACTGAAGATGGACGTTAATAAAATCAATCAATCAATCAATCAATCAAGCTCTGCTAGCTGGCTAGCAGAGCTATCACATGACGTGATCTACTATTGGCCTCAGGACACTAATCCTGGGACGATTCTTATCCTAGGATAATATTAGACGTGGTTCGTCACAAGGATTTATAATTTATATAATACTCTTGATGATTTTTTGTTATATATATATAAATAAAATTGTCGGAAATTAATTTTTTTGATAAAATCAATTGTATAAATAAAATCTAAAAAGAAGAAATTGGTAAATATATAAATAAAAAGACTTTTAATTATTTACATTAGATAGTTTTAATATTTAAGATTTTTAGATTCTTTATAGATTTTTAAAAATTTATTATTTATTATTCAATTCCAAAAATTTATTTATAAATGATTCTTTATTAAATATTTGAAATATTTAAAGCTAAAAACATTTTTAATTATTTCATAATTTATTTTTATATGAATAAATATATAAAAATAAAATATTTAAAATATTAAAAGATTTATAAACTTATTTTTTAACATATAAAAGATTTAATATTTGAATTTCAAAAGTTTAATAAATAAAATCAATTTAAAAAGGTTGATAAAATAAAATTAGAAAGCTTTATATTTGAATTTCAAAAATTTTAATAAATAAAATCAATTTAAAAAATTTGATAAAATAAAATTAGAAAGGTTTATATTTAAAAATTAAAAATTTAATATTTGAAATTTAAAAATTTAATAGAATTAATTTAAAGGGTTTAATATTTGAATTTCAAAGGGTTTAATAAAATTAGGTTAAAAAATTTAATATTTGAATTTCAAAAGGGTTAATAAAATTAATTTAAGAGGTTTTATATTTAAAAATTAAAGAAGTTATTAATTAAAATGAATTTAGAAAAATTCATATTTAAAATTTAAAGGATTTAATAAAATTAATTTAGAGGGTTTTATATTTAAATTTTAAAGGATTTAATATTTGAAATTTAAAGGATTTAATAAGATTAATTTAGAAGATTTGATAAAAACAATTTAGGAGGGTTGATAAGAACAATTTAAAGGGTTGATAAGAACAATTTAAAGGGTTGATAAGAACAATTTAAAGGGTTGATAAGAACAATTTAGAAGGTTTAATATTTGAATTTGAAAGGGTTTAATTAAATTAATTTAAAGGATTTGATAGAATTAATTTAAAGAGTTTAATATTAGAAAATTTCAAATTTAAAATTTCAAATTAAAAGATGTATATGTATTAAAGGGTTAGGGTTAGGGTTAGGGTTAGGGTTAGGGGTTAGGGTTAGGGTTAGGGGTTAGGGTTAGGGTTAGGGTTAGGGTTAGGGTTAGGGTTAGGGTTAGGGTTAGGGTTAGGGGTTAGGGTTAGGAGTTAGGGTTAGGAGTTAGGGTTAGGAGTT